>OY727107.1:40450037-41784287 GCA_963402855.1 Ormia ochracea
TTTTGAGCTGAAGGTGGCGAAGAGAAATTTTCTCGCAATCTCGGCTGTGTTTGTGCATAAAATCAAGGACCAAGAACAAGCATTAACAATAAGCTGAATACCAATGTAATAAGAGACCAATCTAAAAATGACACTCGCCAAAGTACTGAACGTATACAGAAAGGTAAAAGTTGTCCCCCTTTCGCCGGGGGTAACGGACGAGTATTGATTATAAACAGGCCGATATGAATACACGCGTGCCCAGTTCAAGTTAGTTCTCAGCTCGAAAAGTAATCGTATGAAATATTGTCTGTGAGGGGCCCTTTAGGATGTAAGATATTCCTGGCATTTCAGGAAAACCATTCTCAAAGGATTTCTTATACAAATTTACAAAAGAAAATAACAATATATGTATACACATATTATATATAAAATATTACTTTCAGGAATTACATTTTTTTTATTAAAGCACAGTTTGCATATGAAAAAAAATCGTTTCTTTTTTAGACAAGGAAGAAAACTAATTAACACATTGAGATCACTTTTGTTGAAGATAATTTTAAGATGTAAAATTATTTACATATTTACATACATTGCGTCTGTAGAAGGTAAATGTTATGTGACATATTGAAATGTAAAGTATTCAATTCAGGGATCAGATTTAGGGAGAATGTCAAATAGAAAACGAGACAGGCAGATCAGAGTGGAATAGTGAAACGCAGTGTTTGAGAGAGAGAGAAAGAGATGCAGAGAGAGAAAAAGAGATATGGAGAAAGAAAGAGAGAGAATACACAGGAAATAAAAAAACTAATAATTGAAGGTTAAAGTTAAAAGTTGTGTAAATAATTTCACGTTCGAGATAATTCATGTAAGAAAGAGAAAACATTCAGTTTTTAATTGTGTGTGTGTGTGTGTGGTTTCTGTTAAAGGAGTCAACAAATTATAACCATTTAAAGACGTCTTTTTTTTTTTCTTTGGGTTTGTTTAAGTGAATTTGTTGTTGTTATTGTAAGGAAGGTTGTTATTATTTCTTTGTTAAGTTAATTGATTAATTGTTCAATTTTGAATTTAGCCTAATCTTACGTCGGGGAGGCGGTCGTAACAGATCGTCAAGAGAAAATGTACGTGCTGCTGCCCCTCCCCCTCCAGGTATTGGATTGGGGCTGCTGAGGCTCAATAAAGATGGTTTTCTTATACCCAATCTGTTGAATATGGAACGAGGTGCAGCCGGTGCATTACTAACTGTCGTTTGTGGTATGGCAGTTGTAAACTGTAATTGTTCACGCAATGATGTGTGATGATGATGTCCATGTATGGAACCAGGTGCTGTTTAAGTAAATTTAAGAATAGAATTTAAACAAATTTCATATATATTTTGTTTGGGTTTTTCGTTTTTCGTTTTCATATTAGAAAAATACAAAAAGAAATAGAGAGAAAAAGGTAAGAAAAAATGGCATACAATAAAAATATATTTCAAAAATTTTATTTAAATTAAGGCGAATAATGAAGATCATTAAAGAAAATATATTGTCAGGTATTTTAAAACTGAACAAAAAAGCAATTCGCACATATTTTTTTTTTGTTTTTTTTTTTTGAAAATTTTACTAAACAAACTTTAGTTACTTGCAAATATTTTTTATAGGAAAAACCTATTGAAGCCAAATCGTATATATTGCTAAGGTGTGCTTTAGCTTTTAATAGAAAATGTAGGATTTCCTTTTATTAATTATTTATAGATATTTAATATAAATTTTAATAATGCAATTTTTCTTTTATTTAAAATATTATATTGTTAAATTAAACTAAGGCAACATTAATTTACATAATAATTTACATACAAACATCATTGTAAGTAAAGGACAAAAGCATTTTGATAAATATTAAGGGGTTTCACGAAGGATTGTGGAAACCATGCATTTACATCTTATCCCGTTTACTCGAGGAAAGTGTGGCAAACGGGCTTACTGGCAAATGAAAGTAACCACAAATATATTTTATTTGTTTATGAAAAAAATCTGAAATTCTAGTGTTTTCATTGATTTTGAGCATTTTCTTTTTAAATTTATTAGTAATTGAGATCACTGAATTTTTATGGGAAATTGACAGTTTTTCACATAAAACCTGTAACGGAAAAATACCATAAAAATGAACGAGATCTACTTAAGGTCATGATTCACTACCCTACATAGTAGTACGATGTGATTGGATCCTATTTTACAGAATCTGATTAAAATTACATCGCTGGGAACGAATTCTTTCTTTGCTGATTGAAGTAAATGCAACTCTGATCGCGTGAAAATGGGCGTTTTATGAAAATTTCCATTAACTTTTGCAAATCGTAGGAATTGTTAAAAATATGTGTCACAAAAATGCATTTTTAGGATACACTATGCTACTTCTCCAGCATACACTGCATATTTGGCAAATCGTACGATTGTGTAGCATAGTGTATCAAGCTTTAATAGATACTAGAGGGAATTACAGTTTCCTAACCGTTTAAAATAGTATCAATTATAGGAACACCTCGCGGAAAAAAATATTGAGAAAAAAGAAATATTGGGATATTGGTTTTGCATAAATTGTGTAGAATAGTGAATCATTGCATTTGATATGCATGTGCATTGACAAAATTCAAATTTCTACAATTATCATCATCATTACGTTATTGTTGCCAACCATTCATTATAACTGACTTGATATTTAAATGAATAAATAGTTAATGGTTACCTAAATGTAAATTATATTTTATTTACGTTTCAGATTTCCGTCATAACAATTATTTCTATTTAATTACGTTAAAAGTATGGCAACCCCAAGAAGTGTTAAAACTAATGATCATTATTAAACAAGTAACGCATGCGTAGGCGAGTTCAAAATGACAACAACCAGCGAAAAAATACGCCGTGGACCAAAAAGGTAAATGTAGTCTAAATGCCCAAGATTAGTCACTTAAAGGTGACGTTTCCATTTAAAAAAAAAAAAAAAAAAAAAAATTAAAATCTGGCCATTAATCCCTCGTATACGTTTCTATTTTTACTACGCTTATTCTAGAAGCCGAAAACATATGTTTTTGCATTATATTTAAATGGTAGTGTGGCAACGTCATTTTGATTTTCGTGTGAATGAATTGCACGACTGTGTAGGATAGTGAAACGAGGCCTTTAAAAGCTTAGAGTTTGAACAAGGCCATAAATTAATGCTGTAATAAAAGCCTGGTTAACTCTCCTTTCCTACTGGGTCTTTAAGAAAACCAGAAATATTTAAATAGTTTGAACGGGATATAAAATATTTTTAAAGAATATTAGTAGAGAAAGGAGGAAATATTTCCGTTTACTTTGCGGGAGGATGAAAATGTGAACATTGTTTTTGCATAAAATTAATTTCTATTTACCCTCACGGTTTGCTAGATTTTCGATCCATAAAATTTCGAGTCACCATTTTTTTCCTGAAATATTTTTACATCCTA
The DNA here is from genome assembly GCA_963402855.1 of Ormia ochracea. NCBI lineage: Eukaryota > Metazoa > Arthropoda > Insecta > Diptera > Tachinidae > Ormia > Ormia ochracea. The sequence continues at coordinate 40,453,483 of OY727107.1, forward strand.
AGAGATCACTCAATGAAGGAAAATACGAGTTTGAGACCTGACTGTATCCTGTGTCAGACATATTATATTTTAAATAATTCTTTACGACTCGTAAAATTATTAAGTAATTAACGAGGTTGTTATGAAATAAATCGGCTTGTTTCGGCTCCAGCCCTCCCCAGAAGTTTTACAAGAAACAAGGTCAATATAACTTTTTCGCACACAACTCACAGGACATTTTATTCATAAGGAATGGGATGTGAAACAATTTCGCATGGAAAATAATAAATAAAATCAATTTATTTTGTTTGCTAGTTTTGTTTTTTTATAGTTTTTATATTTCATTTTCATAACTTTATAGCAAAAAAAATTCTGTTTATAAACAAAAATATGAAAATTCAGAACAATATTAAATGAAACACAGTAAATATATAAAAATTAATAAAAATATAAAAGAAATAAAGAGTACAAACAATTAAATACTGGGGGGAAGTAAAGGACATGTAATCAAATATGAATTATGTTTGTTTACAATGCCGTCGGCGTGGCGCCTTTATTACAACGAAGCTTTCTTTAAGGCCGGGCTGATATAATATATATCAAACTATTTTCATTCTATTTTAGTGTGGGATATTAAATTCTGAATTCATTAAAAATTAAAAGGCTTATGTTTCATATGCATCCTTTACCTGCGTATTCTGCATTTACTGCCATGTAAATGTGTGCAGTGAACTCGATTCTTTTAATGGGTGTCATGTGTTGTAGGCATGTGACTGCCGAAAGCATTTCCATACAACCGTGTAAAGGCTCCACTAATGACTACTCATTTGAATAAAGTTTTTATATTTGCAAAAAAATTGTCTAAAATTCACTTTTAGCAGATGGCCCCCATAGGATTTCATATTAAACCTACACTAAGTGAATAAGCCTTTATGAGTCTTAACTCAGGAGTGGGAAATAGTCGTCCTGTTGCTGTTTGTTGCCTTCTGGATAAGTAAATGTTACACAAATTATAATTTAAATACACATTCATATAAGCAGAAAAACTGTTATTCGATTTGCCAAAGAACGTTCCAAGACCGAAGGAGTATGACGATACTACATCATTGTAAATGTCCGAGTAAGTCATGAGATAGTAAGCAAGAACTAAAATTACTTGTAATCAAAATTTACGAGTTGGTACAAAATTAATGGAAGTTGAAATAAATAAACATTAAATACGAGTAGTTTTAGTTACTAAGCCGCAAGTACAATTAATTAATAATGTAACGTAGTAAACATTAGTTAAATTTATTATTCTACATCCTCGTACGTGGTTAGCAAAAATTACGGTGCCTCAACATGAAGGGGAATTTTAAAGCAAAGAAGCATTTGTGTCTTAAGAATTTATCTGCTGGGAGAAATCGTTTGGTCAGTTTTTTCGCTTGATTTTACAGTTATAATTTTTAAGGACTCATATCACCCATTCATACACATCCTGCTTACTCGCTCAATTTCCTTCTGAGGCTGCATTTACGCACATATACGAGTATTTTGGTCCATTATGTATCGTTTTATATTGCTAAAATGTCAAATTACTATTCTGTCGACAACGCCAAGTATAAAATTTTCAGGTTTGTATTCCCTTCACAAGTTTCTCCCAAAAACTCAAGACTTGACGAGTTAAACTTGATGCGTGTGAAACGGGACCACGAATTTCTATTGATTTTAGAAATGTTAATATTTCGATATAAAAATCATTAGCATGACTTACTATAGGCTACGTTTCAGTATCCTACATGGCATTAACAATTTCTCATTTGCTCATTGAAGAAAATGCAACTCTGGATGAAAATTGCCATTTTATGAAAATGTTCATAAAATTTTGCTTGCCATAAAAATCTGACTTTTTTAAGCCACACTATTTCATTCTTTCAGCCCACATGTCAAATTTGTCAAATCGTATGGCTGTGTAGTATAGTGAAACGAGGCCTTTAACATATAAAAATCTACATGTAGCTCATTTTTAAAATATCGATATATATTAATCTGTGTATTAATCTGTATATATTAATTGGACATATTTACACCACACTATTCCATTTTTTGAGCAGAGAGGCTGTCTGAATAGAGTCATTGTTGGTTGGGGCATTCCAATATTAAGGTGTCAATATATCGCTGCTTTAGAATGTATTGCCTTTTAGTTTTGAGTTAAGCGATAATGAGCGGACGTGCTGAGGTAGAGTGACAAATAGCGGACTACTTCACATGTAAAGATTAAACAGCGCAGTTTAATTTAATATAAAACAAACTGGCATCGCTTGTTCCCTGCAATTTTTTTTGCTTTATGTATACTTTTAGCTTTCAAGTCAACTAGCTAAAATATGGCAGGATTTTAGAAACGGTTGGCCCAATTATCTGAAAGCCAAAGTGTAACGAAAAGCTTTTGTTCATATGTGTGCTTTTAATGAGGCATATAGCAAATATGCTGACATCTCCGAGCAATAATATTACAACTATTGTTGCTAAATTTAACTGTAAGAGCGCAAAAGCGAGGTCTCGCTGTAATCTTGGCAATAGCAGTAACTACAAACATGGCTTCGGTTTTACAAGCGATTTACTTTTTGTCAACATTTACACCATTGTAAGTTTGATATAAAAACTTAAAACTATTTCCACTCCATGCTCAAACATCAAGTGGATATACTTTTTCGTTTTTATATCAACTTTAGTTTTCGCTTAGAAGGATATTGAATTCATTAAACTTAAGCACTTAGCGAAAATAATATTAATCTTATTTGGCTTCAAGAGTTCCTAATACGCTGACCAAATAAAAAATTTAAGACTAGTTTTTTATGTTTTCATATTGTCAACTTACGCCTATTGCGGTCAGCTTCTTCAGCTAAAAGTTTTTCGATTTTCTCTGGAAAATGTCGCTTCGCACACCAAACCAAACCTATAACAGCTAAGACCACAAATACAGTAATGAGACCCAACCAAAAGGGTTCCTGCAGCATACGCTCCGATAAAGGTTTGTAAGGTATGTGAAGCATACGTTTTTCACAGCGTTGACCCTCCCACCAAGCATAGCAACTACACAGTTTAAAACGAGAATATTTATGAAGAAAGATTAAGTTCATAAAGCAATTATTATTATTAAAGAGAAGTGAAAAAATTCTCATTCACTTTAATGAGCAAGAGAATATGAGAATGAAAGATATAAACAGCATCTTTCTATCGCTCCAACTGGACACATGCATACAAACACTTACCGACAAAAGAAGCCGCTGCTTTTCTCTATACAAATACCACGTCCTTCGCAAGGATTTTCAGCGCAAGGTTTCTGCTTTTGCTCACACGTTGTTCCCATATAACCAGCTTGACACAGACACTATAATTTAAATATTTATGTGACTTTCTTCAATAACGCCACACCCAGTTGTTCTGATTGCTTGTGACGGCCACGCGTTAAACTTACCTTAAAATTATTTGTAGTTAATTCACATTTACCAAAGACACACGGTTCCATTTCACACAAATTTAAACCACAAAATCTAAATTTTAATTTTTTTTTTTGGATTAATGAGACATGCAGAGGTGTTTAATTCAAATGTTCCAACTTACCTTCCAGTAAAATGCCCCAAACACTGGCAATAACTCGTACCATTAGTAACCACACATTTGCCATTGTACTGACAGGGATTTGGTTGACAGGATTCGACACTTTTATCCCCCGATGCTAATTTCATTTTGTAATTATTATCTGAAATGCATTAAGAAGAAGGTGAGAGTACGTGCGTGAGTATTTCTGGGTCAGCGAAGCCAAAGACAGAAAACATGAAAATGAAATTCTGAAGTAAAATGTTTATGAGAATTTTTAATTAAATTACGTTTATAATTGTACATGCAACTCTGTCGTTGTTCATGTGAAACTTTAAGAAATAATTTTAAAGGATTTTAAATTAAATTTGTACTAGTATTTTATTGTTTAAGTTTTTTTTTTCTTAAACTAAATTAACGTACAAAGCTTTCTGCATGACCGTAGGAAAACACCCAAGGTCTAGGCAGGAATCGCACCCCTCGATCTGCGCTTTACTAAGCTGCGCATTATTCATTCGCCTACGGAGGCAACCAAAATTATTTTAAGTATGTTTTCGATCTACTGGAAGGTTCACATTTCAGTATTGAGCTTATTATCCAAGTCAGATAATACAAGAATTATAAACTTTTTACTTGGCTCCAATTTACACGGTGTAGAATGCCTACGAGTACAATAGTAAACTGTGAATGCCTCTAATATGCCTATTCTACTTAAAATATCTCAGCAGTATTTTAGACTTCCTTGTGGCACGAAGATAAATATTTTTTTTCTTAAACTAACTTAACTTGCAAAGCTATCGGCTTGACCGCAGGAAAACAGCCACGGTCTAGGCAGGAAACGCACCCGCGAGCTCCAGTTTACTAGGCTGCGCATTATTCATTCGTCTACGGAGGCGAACGTAGGCCTCCGTAAAATTTATGCTGAGGCTTTAAGAAAGCTAGTTTGCTCTATTAGAGATTTCATCTTATGAAAGCCTTATGGCGTTTTCTTTTCTACCAAAAAGGCAACACTACCCGCAGGGAGGGCAATTTTGTGTTCTTTTCTCGAAAATGTGTTGCCCTGTGAAAGGGTTGCGTGTTCTTTTCTAAAAAATGTTGCCCTTTCGCAGGGCAAAAGGCATTTAACTTTTGCCCTGAGCAAATCAACAGGGCAGAAATTGCCCTGTAAAACATATGGTTTTATTCTTGCACAGCGTTACCAGAAAATGTTCAAAAAATGTCTTTTGAGTTGAAAGAGTCAGAAAATTAGATTTTAATAATTATTTTTATATTTCGTATCGTATAGAACTAACAAAAGACCACTATGCGGCTGCTTATTTGTATGAGATATTAAAAAAAAAAATATTTCTTTTCTCAAGCAGATGAATTAGCAATCTGGCAACTGATCATTTTTGTATACACATTTCATAAAATATACAGAAAATGTTTGTTTTTCAGCTGTAAAAAAAAGGCATTGCACTTCTTTCTAATTTGTGTTCTTTTCTCGTTATATAAAAAATTGCACTTTCACAGGGCGGGCAAAATATTTTAAAAAGGTACCTTTTCACAGGGCAACATTTTTAATGTAGAAAAAAACGCCATTAATCTTTGGCAAACATTCTTACCCCCTTCCCCCCCATTCGCTTTCAAAAGCTGTTCAATTATATAAACGTGTTAACAGCTGATTTTAAACATCCACGTAAAGCGTTAAAAGTGCTACTTACGGCCTCGTTTCACTATCCTACACAGTTGTATAATTCATTACGGTTTAGTAGGCTGCGCCTTATTCATTCGCCTACGGAGGATGTACTTGCAAGGAAAGCATTTACCTGTTGGCCCATTGTAATTCTAGTCAATTTTGCGGATAGCTTTTTAAAATAAACTTTTCGTACTATATTAAATATTTTTCTTTTTTCAGAAATTATGATCACAAATGTCCTGTATATTCCCCAGATATATATATATGTATATTCTCTGATTTAGTGATTTGTAAATCAATTCTTGAAGTTTTGTAAGTTTTTGTTTAACGATTTTGTTAATATTATTCAATATTTAAGCCCATGCCGGAAGCCAAATGGCAGCAGTATATTCACTTTTTTTAGCTTTAATTTTGAAAAAGGATTTCGTGTGGAAATTTCTTCAGGACACAGCAGAAAATATTATCCAAAAGAAAATATTCAAAGTGAATTAAAGCATTAAAGCAAATTTAATGTTAATTTTTTTTTCACTTACAAAAACTATTTAACTTTTAGGGCAGGCAAAGCGAAAGGAATCCGTTTGCTAATACTCGTTTAGAAATGCTTGACCAATTGTACTCTAGTGAAAGGAGAGAACGCTAAGGATATTATTTATTTATTTCAGTTTGAATGTCACTAAAATGGAGCGGCCTGAATTCATTAAATTTTTCTACATGAAAAATATTTATGTGTGTGTAACTAAATAAATAGTCGTATTTTTGGTCACACGTTAAATTTAAAATGTATTTTTAAAGTATAGCAGTGATTCTATTGTATTACGTACAGTTTGCCAAGGACTCGCGTAATAATTTTGTTGGGGCTCTCATTAACTTCACCGAAATATACCCCAAACGGCAGTATTAAACTGGTTTTTTCCATCGTGTCCTTTTCATGAGAATGCACTATAAAAAAGGTCTTAAATATCACTATACCAGGACTTAATGTTACTTACAATGTAAATTAGGATATTTTCTGAATTCTCTTGTGTTCGTTTTAGACTCTATCAAGGACAGAAGTAAAAGGAAGAAGGATTTAAAGGAAATATCGTGCATATGTTTTATGGTTATGATAAATATGCTACTAGTATAAATGTTGTGTTAACAAAAGCATAAAACAAAATATCCTGCTCAGGGATAATGGTTGAGGAACTTAAAGTTGTTGCACAGAAAGGAAAAATAAAATAAATGAAATAAGCAGGCGGCTTATGGAGAGAATAAAATATTATTCTTCAATAAAGGGTTTCTTTTAAAACCCGCCGTTTTTGGTCTATACAATTCAAGTGGCTGCTGCTGGGACTCTCTTAAAGGATCTGAGCTTTACATTTATTTTTATTACAATTTCGTTAGCAATAATTTATTTTCCCCCAATTGAAAATTAAATAAATTCTTCTAAAATTTATTAAAAAGAATAGAAAGAACATTTAAATTGCAACACCACTAATACGCCAGCAACAATTAAATGTCAACTGGCCTTTAAAACAATGTGCGCTGTATATTTTCAGTCCATGATTTATGTTTGTCGTTGGTTACATCAAAAAACAAAAAATAAATAAATATATGTTTATATGTGTATATATATGTGTGTATATGTATATGAACATCTATATGGACATGTAACAAAAAAGGACTATGAACAAACTAGATATATTTTCCTTGGAGAATTGAAGAAAACTACAAAATGTTGCATTCCATGGAGCAAAAAGTAAAAAGTGAACTCTTCTTATTTCGTAACAAATGAATGGTTAAATAATTAATTCCTCGCTCAAGATATATTTCTCTGGCAATGGATTCGTACAATACAAGTGCGTTGTAGTAATTTTGTTTCGCTTACCTGCTCTCATTCGCAATTTAAATTGAAGATTAGAAAAATTTTTTATTAAAGATAGAAGGACATAAGACACAGCATTTCATATAAAAAATTTAAAACGTTTTAGAAAGTGGCTTTCATAAATTATTTTTTGAAAAGCCCGACCTCCTTTAGATGGCTTATAGGTGAGCTTATTTACTTTAAATGGTACAATAAGGAAGAATGGAAATTGCCAATGCTGCCCTGACGAGTCCTTTGAGTGAAAGGTCAAGACAAGTTGTAAGATTCCGGTTTTAAGAATTTATTTGCCATCCAAATTAAGGGTGGCCAGGCAAGCAGTTGTTTGTTATCTACTTCTGATACACAAGCACAACTAAATGAGTACCCAAATTTTTGGAGAAAAAATTTTCGAGAGACAATTTTTGTACCACACGACAAGTAATAAACGGAGCCATTGCCCCAAATAGTAAAGAATTTCATTAAGTTAATTACTTTTAAATAACACTTAGATCCTATATATATATATATATATATATATATATATATAAAATAAATATTTACAGTAGTGTCCTACTAAACCGAAGGTCACGTGTTCGATTCCTGCCTAGACTCTGGGTGTTTTTCTGAGGCCAAACCGGAATCTTTGCAAATCAAGTTAGTTTAAGAAAAAAAAATTTATTTTCGTCCCACAAGGAAGTCTAAAATACTGCTGAGATATTTTAAGTAAAGTAGGAATATTAGAGGCATTCACAGTTTACTATTGTACTCGTAGGCATTCTATATCTTGTAGATTCGCCATAAGTTCTTAATTCTTGGAGCCTAGTAAATTCTTTATAACTCCTGTATTATCAGACATGTGTATTAAGCTCAATACCGAAATGTGGGCTTTCCACTAGATAGAGAACATGCGTAAAATAATTTTGGGTGCCTCCGTAGGCGAATGAATAATGCGCAGCCTAGTAAACTGGAGGTCGCGGTTGCGATTCCTGCTTAGAGCCCGTGTGTTTTCCTGTGGTCAAGCCGAAAGCTTAGTAAAGTTAGTTAAAAGCGAAAAAAAACTCGTAAAGGCCAGATCAAAAGTATGGAAAAATTTTTACAGAAAAGTTGCAATCGTAGCGTTCAAGTAAATGAATAGGCTCAATGGCATTTCATATCAATATTTTTATATAATAAAGTAACAATCGAGCTCTAATTGAAGATATCAATAAAGTCCACAACTTCAATTAATTCCTTTTGCCAATGAAGTAAGTAGGATATGGTAGTATTGCCGAAGCAAATAGTAATCAGATGTTTTGGAAGGGCCTTAAGCCTTCTACCGTCCAGCTGGTTATAAAGAGTAGCCCTTAATATTGGCAATGACTATTAAGAAATGTTTAAATCTATTATCAGTAAATTTTAAATGTTTTCCAATTTTCTTTTTTCTCTAATTGCGATTTCTGCTGGTCAAGAAAGCAATATTTGCATTTTTTAATAAAAAAAAAGTCCTTCAACTGCAAAATATTTGAGAGGAATAACTTCTCTTTAGATTGGAACTCAAGACTTTAAATACTTTTCTCTTTGAATCCACTTTAATTTTTAATATTCTTTGCATGCAATTATAACACCACACGAAAAATGAGTACGGCTGTGACAACACTTTTTATTCTTGCAACATTGGCGATATTGGCGCCATTTATACTAATGTAAGGACTTGACGCTTAAGTGTCAAAAATATTTGACAGATTTATTTGATTGGTTATGGTTTCTACAACATTTAATTACCAGGCAGCATTATGTGGAAAAGGAAGGAGTTCTTAAGGAATTTTAAATTATTAACAATAATCTAATATTATAATGAACATTTTTGCAACAAAACCTTTAAAATTTTTAAATCTAAATATGAGTTGCCAAGAATTGAAAATACACAAATGTGGGGAAATTATTTGTACCGCTCTGAAAGTTCTATTGGTAGTTAAGATAAGAAAACTTGAGGACGATAGAAGATGTTTTACTGTAGGTGACAAACACTTATCAAGTAGAACAACTACTTTAACTATTTTTGACATTTTATTTTTCATGTCATTCGATGCTCCCCAGTACCAAAGTTTTTCTCCGCACAATGCCATGATTCATTATCTTATCCTATGCAATCGTATGATTTGTCAAGTGTGCTGGAAAAATGGTGTGCCTTAAAATTGCAGGCCGTACGATTTGCAAATGTTTATGAAAATTTTCATATAATAATAATTTTCATGCTATCAGAGTTGCATTTCCATCATTTTTATGATGGAATCCCATGAGATTTTCGCTCGATGGATAGTGACGTATTATACTCATTCCATCTTACAATCTAATATGGATTGCACGTGGCAAATGGAATGCTGTTTATGGTAATTTGAGTCACTGTGGGAATTGAGAAAAACTTTGTGGCGTGTCAACGTTTGTAGTTACAAAATATTTGGTAGTAACACTTGCCATCAAGAAATCTATAGAAAACATATTTTCCCCTTAAACAGCTGACGCAATTATTTGAAATGCAACATTTTCTGTAACAGGTGTAAACGAGTAAAGTAAAAACTAATACTATAATAATAAGTAGAGATGTAGACATTTGAAATCTATTTGGGCTTATGTAAAGGCAAAGATGTGAATACCCCTACTATAAACGGTGTGCCTCAAGCCATTTAGCTTTATTTGTTATACTTCCAAGTTTGACAATGTTGCAGCCATTTTGAAAGAAACACTTGACGTGTAAGTGCTACAAGTATTTACATGTGCCTGCCAGAAAGGCAACTTCATTTCTATGTAGGTTGCCTTACTGTATGTGTTTGCGCGTATGTGTGCGTATCCATATGTACGAGTATTACGTTTTTATATTTAATTACGACTTACCCCATTGTAAGCGTATAGTACAATTTAGATTGGCGATGGATTTGGCAGTGGTACGCTGACGTATATACAACGTATTCATATACGATGTTATGTAAACGGGGGGTGGTTGCTGCCGCACTAACATGTACTGCTGATGTTGACGCAAAAGGAATTGTGCAACTGTCGTTGCTGATGTTCCCGTGCTTCCGGTGGCTGTTGTTGTTGATTTTGCATTATCACTGCTATCACTTGCCTCTTGAAAATAGTCCTTGGAGAGTTTGCCGTATATATTGGTGTTTAACTGACTGCCATCTTGAGGGGCGTCAATATGGAAATTAGCATTTGGAAATGTGCACAGCTGCCATTTGGTGCCGTTATTGCCGGCATAATTATCGTAGACCTGTGAAGTTATCAAAGTCCAACTTTAATTATATGAAATTAATTTTGATTCACTAGCGAATAAAACATTATTGTAAATTGATTTATTTAGCAAAAGAATTTTTTTTTAGTTTAAAAAATTTATTTCTTTCTAAACAGAACGTCATGCACCAATACGAGCTAATACGAGTTAAGTTGAAAGAGGAGAATACCAATGGGAGAGTAGAGCTTCCTTAGTGCCACACTAAGCGGCTATTAAGGAGCCATTCCTTTGATAATTTCCTATGCAACCCTGTGCTTACGGCCCGATACTACTAATAAGAAATATGATACGGCGACTGCCATAACTTTACGAGAAATATGAAATATTTATGAAATTCTGTCTTGAATTTAAGGTTGGTAACGAAAACCCCTACTTTTTACTGATTTATATAATTTGTCTTCGCTCGCTTTATGGCCAGACCACTTATTTAATTCAATAGCGTACATGCTTATCGCTGGAAGTACTAGTTTGTTCTTAAAACTCATACTTAAGGTATTATGTTTGCCTTTTTTTCTTCTCACTTTCAGCAATTTTACACTGAGTAGTTAGTTGGCCATTCTACAGTCATAAATTATGTTTGTTGACCTACTAGAGCCGGAGGGAAATTAGTGTTAAACGGTTTATAGCTGTTGCAGGTCATATCTGAGAATAATGTTGCTACAGCGTGTAGTGGTTGCGGCGCCACTTTTCATATTGCATTAATTTCCATTACAATGAATCTCATAGAAAGAACAAAACGTCACATATACACATGGGAACTGAACTGTTTATTTTTACCTTGTTGCTGTGCTTGGAAGCTTTTATAATACACTCATAGAAAAATGCAAAAGTGTGTACAAGCTAATAACACCGCCAATAGTTACGTTATTTGCACATCGCTGCTTTAAGTGATGACAAAAACTTTTTACAAAGAAAGATGTAAATGTCAGCAGAGATTTTCTACAGAGATTTTCTTGTGAGTGTATTTGATGAAGTGCACGTACAAACAACACTAAATCGTCTAACATAAATTTTGCTATGTTTCTGTTTACACGTAAACCAAAACCTGTCCAATATATCACACTAACACAGCGCATACATGCTCCTTCCCTCTTCATTAATTCAATATTATTAGGGATTTTCCACAGCGAAACACGAAACATAACGTGCTACAATGAACTCTATTGTTTAATATAAAAGCTGTTGGTATTGCTCCCGTTTGCAAAGAAACATATTTTAAGTTGAACTATGAAATGTTCATGCAGCTACACATACTTGTTTATATAATAGAACATTAATTTGATGTGGAACCTACCTCAAGGATATTATTATCCTGGCATCCATTTTCCATAAACTCTACACCGTGCAATTCGAGCAATATATTATGACCGAATGGTGCTACCAAATGCTGCGTAAAGTCCACATTTTGAGGCATATCGTGGGGATAGTTCAACTGGTAGAGATACCCAGTGTCATTACTAGTCAAGTTTATTATACGCTCTCGCCTCTCCATTTGTCCAACTGTAGAGGATGTAAAACAAGTAAGAACTTTTGAGTGTACACGTATGTATATGAATTCGTTAAACATAAATAAACTCATGTTTTATTTATAAGCCAACAAAATAATGGCAAATAAACCAATATGATTAAGCTCGTGCCGCCAAAAATAGAATTTATGGCAAGCTTTCTTAAGTCTCATACCTAATTGAATGAAATTATACTTCAGTCTCATTTTAATTGAAAAAATTGTGGTATTAATTATGTGTTAAAACGAAAATACAGGAACGAGAATTAACATAAAAATTAACACGAATATGGAAATGAAATAATTAATGAAATGCTCTCAGCGAATACTTCAATAGGGCTTATTTTGATACCAGAGGCGTCGTGAAAAATTATGCTGCCTTCTGTACAACTATTCCTTTTTCATAACTACCACACAATGTATGGCATTATTTGGAGCTTTCGTCTGAGTGATTGCCTTGAAAGAACTTGTAGCTGTGCTTTGATAATGCAATGCTGATTTTTAAACTTTATTGGGTTAAAATAGGTATTCCATATTTTTATATAAATAACCAAAACTAAAAGAACACGCAGATTTAATCCGTACCGAATTTCTAATTTCGTCAGCCAACTAAAAAGAAAAAATTCAAATTCAACCGAAGACAATTAGTGCCGAATGGTAACTACACTGATCGGTTTTGTAATACAGTGTGAAAATTGGTGATTGAACCCCTGCATTTCGTTAATATGATTTTTAGAAAAGAACATTCAAGTATTGTGAATAAATTTAATATTTCAGAATAGTATGAGATGCTACAAAATCGTCTGAATACCTCAATTGCTGATGAAAGTCATACAAAAACTTATGTGTAGCATGGTGTAATCCACAACTTTTCAATTAAGATTTTATTACATATTAGCCAATATATGTATATGTATGCCACCTTCAACTTACCCGTATGGTAAATAGCCTGAAATCCTTTACCCCTGGGATGCTGACCTGTGCGAAACTGCAGCCGCAATTGTTCCTTAAGACTCACAAACAATCCGTCATTTAAATGGTCGGATACACGAAATGGCCGTAGTAAACCATTGCCAATGTCAATTTCAAGCAAAGCATCTGCTTGAAAATCATATTCTATAAATTCTAACCACACCCGCTTCCCAGCCGGAGCCTGTATCACGTGAGCACAGTTTAAATTGTTTAGCAGAAAATGTGGATAGTTGGGAGAAAAGATGGTGCCTTCTCGTGACGTTATTGAACGTAACGGACAACCCGATATATCGATTGCCTTCCAAACAGCTGCAAAGCCAAGGCCAGTTATGGAGTAGTCACTGTGAAAATTCAACATAACCTCATTGGAGCGTGAAACAAAGTCAAATTTGGACATGTTTGATTCGTGCGAGCCACACCATCGTACATAAGGCAAAAATGACTGGGCATTATCATAGGCGGGCAATGAGTCATAACTTAATATCGTGCTGCGACGAAAACGTCCAGCAATAGATAAATCCTTATTGGCAGACTCATTGTTACTATTTTTCTTAGATGTCAAAGAGCTTTTCCGTCTGCATCTTTTAGATCTCCCATTTATCCATTCTGCAGGATGTGAAGATTTTTCTCCTGTTGCTACCTCAATATCCTTGTTGCGTTGATGTTTTCGGTATGTTTGTTGTTGATTTATTCTGTTGTGATTGCTTTCTTTACGTTTCTTTCTCTTTTGCAAGTTAATTTCGTGCTCTATCGTTTTGTAATTGTGATCAATTATTTCTAACGATGTTACTAGATTGCGAAATGTTTGCGATTCATATCGCTTTACTACTCGAATATTCGCTTGTTGTTGCTCTTTTTGTGATTTGGCAGTGAAATTCTTTTTTCTTTTTCTTTTGCGATTTTGAGTGTTAGTTTTAATTTGAGTTTCCCGCTCAGGCAGTCTTCTCGTTTGTATGTTTTTGTGTACCAACGAAAGACTGCGTCGTACTCTACTGTGAGCTTGTTGTTGCCTGCGCTGATGTTGCTGTTTTAATTGTAATCTTGTATTGGTTTTGTTGCTGGTTTCTTTGTAAAAAGTTTGTTTTGTCTCATTATCGCTATAGTTGGCACCATTGTCATCTGCATCTGCATCCCCATCCGCATCCACATCCGCATCCGCATCCGCATCTACATCTACACCATTATTGAGACTGTCATCGGTATCTTCACCACCATCTTTCTCACTCCCACTGTTGTTATTTTCTACCGTTTCATTAACACTGCTATCGCCATCGCCATCGCCATCGCCTTCTTCATTGTCGTCATCATTATCGTTTTCGTAAGCTGTAAACTGCTCGTCTGACATCAGCATTGCCATTGGCACTGTATTCGCGCCAGGCTCTAGGATTATTTTCGATACAACATCATAATCTTGTACGCTTACGAAGTCATAAAGGCATTCGTCTTGTGGCTCCAAATCGATTTTTTGAAATTGCACTACAATCCTTGTACGCTCAGCGGCTTTAATATGTATCCAATAGTCTATGTTTAAAGGATAACTATTTGGGTATGCTGAAAGGGAGAAGTGTGTGAAAATAATAATAGAATTATTTTGAAAGTATTTTTATTAATAAATATAAAACAAACGTATGCAGGAAGAATGCACACACAAATGCTTCTTCAGTTTTTTTGCGATTGTTTGTTTATGTTGTAGTGGTTTTATTGTGTATTTATGGTTTAAATTTTTATTATTTTTGTTATTAGTATTTTTAGTATTATCTTTGCACTTCTGCAGCTTTATGCCAGCATTAAAATGCCGGACTTTATGTAAGAAAATCAATGTCGACTCCGTTAAGGTTCTAGATTAATTCCTCCTTTATTAACCGAATTTGGTTCTTATATGCTAAAATTTACATTGCCTTGCACATTTATTTTGTTATTGCTATAGTATGAATCAAAGTAATTATAAGCGTGTAAGTCATAAAAGAGTATTCAAATTACAATATGTTTAAATAGTAGCAAAGTCAATGAACTAATATTTTCTATTGTGCTGATATCGAAATTTTGTTTTAGACATAAGTTCATAGTGTGGCTTATAGTTATAGACCCACTACAATGTGCATTTAAAAACTTCTTTATGCGTTAAAGTTCCTACATCCTTACAAATATAGATAAAGGATGCTTAAACTATAAAACTTTTCAATTCAAAAGAGAGCAACACAGTATAGTAGTATCAAGAAAAGTATAACAATGAACTTTAAGGTATTGTGTTTTGAACTTTAGCAGCGTTTCCGAATTCAACTTGGCAGGATGAATTCATTTTAACATTTTTGTTAAGGAACACAAATACAGTGGATGACAAAAATAGTTCAATAATTTGTAATTTAAAAGTTTAAAATATGATGTCCTCCTAATTTAATAAAAAAAAAACAAAAATAAAATACCACAAGCCATATCACGCAGGTTCAAAAAAAAATATATATATATATATAAATATTTTAATAAAATAATAATAATATTAATAAAAAAGGAAATCAAATTAAAAAACTAATTTAATTATATTTATTAATTTTTATATACAAAATTTCATATAAATAAAACAGATTGCATAAAAATTTAACAATAAATGCGCGGAGTGATTATTTTAAATAAACGAAACTTTTTTAAAACAGTCTAAAATATATTGATAAATAAAATTTAATTTCTTTGTGTAGTAAAAAGTTCATAAAATGACTGAGAATTATTGCAAAATCTCGTATGCATATTCTTTTTTTTACAAGTGCATGACAATTAAGGCTTCTGTAATGAATGGAATATTTTTATGTGAACCTGCTTATGTTACATTAACAGCCTTTTATTAAGTCGATTAGTTCCACTGCACTTACCAGGCGATATAAGACGTCCTTCGGTTCCCGTTACGGTAAAATTGCTGAAAGCAAAGTTGCCGAAAAATTCCTTTCGCTTCTTACACACATATCCACCGACTTTGCTGCACTTTTGCGATTGCCAATACAAACCAGATGGCAGCATTGGCGTGGGTGACATTTTCCATTGCAGGCCAAGACAAGTGGCATCCGTCGGCATAATTGCAAATTGACCTTGCCCAGGTAACCAACCCTGAATTGCAAAAGCATACAACATTTATAAAAGGCTAAGAAATGGAATTTCAATAGGAAAAGCAAACAAAATGAAGGCTAATGAGATGCTTAAATAATGTAACCGCATAATCGAATAACCAATTCGATTATTAAATGTAACATTAATTTTTATTGGAGTAGGAGGCACTAATACAGTACAAAGAGCATCAATGCTAATGCACTGTCGTAATAGGTAATGGGTTTCTTTGACCTGGTTGTGAAAGCATTTCATTGCATACACACGAAATGTTGAGATTCAGCTTGTTTGTATGCTTGTACGTGCAGACTTTAATCCCCTTGAGATTATTGAACTCTCCTTTTACGAACGCATTATAAGGAAAGATGGGAAAAGATTGCTAAATATTGCTAAAGTGTGTGGATGCCTGGGAAGTTAAGAGGATGCCACAAATGAATATGCAATAAAGATTTTATTTATTTTTTTTCTATTATCCTTTCTTCTCACTGTCAGCAAAGCTAATAAATTATTGGGATAAGACTGCTGAGCAGAATAGAAGTCGATTTTCCATAAGTAGTCCATATAACTGAGGAGGTATTACGAAAAATTCATCGATACTAAATAACTATCAGAGTGAAAGCTAAAAGCGGAAATGCTACGCATATATGCATAATCACCTGTAATACTTATCTGCTTTCACTAAGAATAAGAAAACAAGGACCTGACAGGCAGTAATCAGCTTTTAACATAATTAAAAGGGATAAAATGGTTTAAATCATATAGGATATCAATTGGTTTTCGAGATTTCTTTAATTATTTTATGATTAGAAATGAAAGCTGGAATGGCTTAAATTATGGATATATTTTTTAAGCAATTATTGATTCGACTTTCGGGTGAATTTTTTGGCCCATAATTGTTAAGCTTTTCACCGAAGGCCGATGTCATCATTAGATGCCGCAAGTATTTAAAAATTAAAAAATATTTTTTAATTCGCTTAGAATTAAAAATATATAAAATCTATGAATATGAATATGTAAAACTTTGTAGGAATTATGTCGAATGAATGGCTGATTGCAAATTGGCTAAAAGGAAAAAGAAATTCTCATTCGTTTTAAGCTAAATATCACGAACGTGACAAAAAATATGCAAGTGGTCACGTTTTTTAAGCACTATACGTATTAGATAACTTATTTATTTACTAAATATGTTATTATTGGGAACGGTGTGACCATTTATTTGTCATAAATTATTTCGTTTGCAGTGCTGTTAAGCACCGTTAGGTGTTATATCCTTATTCACAAAAACGAATGAGAATTTCAAAAACACAATCACAGGAAACAGCATGTAAAAGCACACAAATCTACTTTCTTGTTGCTTTTAGGCAATTTGCAATTAGTTGACTTATTTGAAATTCCTACGACAGAGGCAGTTCATCAAGTTTTAACACATCATGAATAAAAAAGCAGCCTAAAGCAGGGATTAGAAATTTAGTCTATTTGCCACAACTTCTTCTTTATTGCAAAGCCCTGTGCTTTTTAACCCCCCAAAATAAAGTCAGCAAAAAAAAAAAAACTTGAGTAGTATGCAGTAGCCTTCAAACATTGATATGCAACCGCAAAAAATGTAGCTTTTAATATTGAAAAAAAGCTCAAATAACTCTAATAATTTGTTATTTAAACTGTCTAAGTAAAACTAAAGCTGTTTGATTTATAAGCTTTTGTAGTTGTTAAAGATTATTTCGGGGAAAGTCTGCAGTCTATATTAAACCAAAGACACGGCCATTAAACCAAGAGAGTAGAGAGCCAACTGGTCTAAAAAAACCCATCATTCCTTAATTCTATTAGGAGGAGTGAAAGTGATAAATTCAGTTCAGAAATAAAAACTTGATGCATTTTTAGGTCAGCTGCTGGTTCGCCTTGTGCAATGAAATTCAGTGCAATTGCAAACTAGAATTTGTATAATAAAATGAAAATAGGAAAAGCGTTGATAAAAGATATGAAGTGAATATATTTTTAAAATTGATGCGATGTTCCGATTGAGCAAAATTACCTGAAAGCTCATTTTCGTATCATCTGTCCATTCAAATTGGCCGCTCTTCTCTAATTCAGCTCCCAGCCAATAAATCAATTGTGGTGAATAGTCGATTTGATTGCGGATATTGGAAGTGATAAATCTAATTGCATGTGTTTGTTGTAAGTTGTTGGAAGAAACGAAAAAATGGAGTAGAATAAAAGACATGAATAAATTTGTTAAAAAAAAAAACACTTGACCAGAAGTGGCCAATCACTTGCTAATCAAAAATGATTGAGTTTAAAAGAGGAAATGAAAGGCTGTTTTGCCTGAGGCGATGTAAAAATAATATGAAATCACTTACCTGTGTTCGTCGGATGAGGTGACTGAAGCGAGTTTCGCTCCCATACCCCGACACACCTGTTGTGCTGTCCACCAATCAACTTCCGGATATGATACAAATAAATAACATGAACCATTATATGGTTTCAATCGTTCATTCGAGCACTCCGATGCAGCTGCAAAATAATAATCAAAAAAAAAAAAATCGAAACAAAGAAAAAATATTTGCAGCAACTTTAGTATTTCAGTTTTCCACAATTTACATATACACATGTCCATATACACATGTACATATACACATATATGTACATATATATATATATATATATATATATATAGTATATCTTTGGTTTATTTGTTACATCTGCAATATTATTTCACATTGAATTCAATAATTAAACAATTATAGCACACACAGAAATTGTATAAATATTTATTGCCATTGCAAAGTTGTACAGTGCATGCAACAATTTATCTGAAAGCAATTTTATAAATTGTTTATGTACGAGTATGTAGAAGAATTGCATTCACAACAAATAGAACAAAATAAAATGCAGAGGAAGCAGAATGTTTTGCTTTCTTATTTTAAAAATTTTTAGCAAATAAACACGTATTTCCCTTTCCATTACACTGAGCAACAAAATAATATTTTATCATGATTCCGGAAAAGCAAAATTGTTTTTTTTTTGTTTTTTTGCTAATGAGTGGTTGTGCCAAATTTTGTCACTTGTAGGATCAAGACAATTGCAGTATTCTGTGGTATCACAACCTGATTCACGTTAAAGCAATACAAATCTTTAATGCTATAAGCCAGCGAAGCAACTAAAGTTTTGCTTTTGCAGAATATCTGCTTGTAAACAAAGACGAGGAATATGCAGCGCTATGAATACAAGTACTGGTGGTTCTTCCTTTGCCTAAATGCTATAATTTTGCTTCTTAACGCAACCACTATAGTGGTGAAAGTGACCCACAATATGTGAATTTTGTAATTTCTTTAATTTGGCTTGTGAATCTTTCTCCCCAACATATAGAAAGCTTTAGGTCAGAAATTGAAATTATAAAAAATTAATTTTTTTAACCGCAAAAACAAAATCAAAATTTAGTTTTACTTTCAATGGAATATCTTTACTTTTCAGACATAAAAAAAATATTTCATTAAATTTATGAAAGAATTTTCCTTAATATTATGAACTATTTTGCAAGCCATGAATTCAAAGCTCTTTCATACTTAAAATAATTTTTATCACATCCAACTCAAACTTATGGCTATTCGGCTTAAGTAATAATTTCTTTAACTCTTTTTCTACAACTTTTGTATTTAAATTTACTTTACGCCCATTTTTGTACGAATATAGTATGTAAGTCTCAGAAAGCATTATTTTCTATAACTAATTATCTAAATTATCTATTTTCTAAAGCACAGATACTGGAAGGCACAATTTTAGCAACAATTCAATACTCAACAAAATAATATTCTAAAAACTCTATTTAAGCATAAAAAAGTAAGGAAAGCAATGCAATCAAAACTCTCATACGCTCCCATACAAAACAAAAAGAAGGAAAAAAAATATTATAAATAATAAATTTATCCTTTTTGTAAATTATAACAGGCATAAAGAAATGAGAGAAATTTAATGGAACAGGGCTCTATGGAATTTTCATAACACGATTTAATTAATCAGGACTTACCGTTAAACGAATGACTTCCTGGATAGATTTTTTAGTTGCAATTTTGAGGTTTCAATTTTAAAAGCAGAAGTATTAAATATAAATAATAGTGACAGATTTTGGTTGGTGATACCAAACAGTGTGGTTAACGAATTTATTAAAAGTTAATCACGTTTAACAAACAATTATTTTTTCGCAAAAAATTTCCATTCAATTTTGAAGAGATTAATTTTTATTTATTTTTTTTTTTTTTGTTCAATTATTTATTTGCAATTGTTGCAGAATTATAATTTTGTTGAGGAGTAATTGCGGATGAAGTTTGTTTCCATATTTTGTATGATTTTTTTCATTTGATTTACATATTTACATATTTATATACATACATTTTGCAGCAGATGCATATTATTTGTTAATGGTTTTTGTTTTTTTGTTGTTGTTGATTTAAGTATAATTAAATAGTAATAAATTTAAATTTATATTATAAAATGTAAAAGTTGGTGATAATTAAGTTTGGCTTAAAGATATGCATATAAAAAAAAGTTGGCGTTTAAATTAATACAAAATAATTATTCATTTAATAAGATGTTTCATGTTTATTGTTGTAAAGGGTTTGCTTGTCTGGAGGCAGAAAAATTGGTAGCCTGTTGCAAATTTGAAACAGAGTTTTTGAAACAATTTTAAATTTAATGCGGCACAGTTTGCGCGCTAATAGAAATGATGGAAAATTAAGGGATATCAAAATTTGATTTGGATTGGATTTGAGCATCAAGAGCGAAATATGTTAAACTGCTTTTATTATATTATTTCCTTTGTGCGAGCTCTTACTTAGGAATCGACTGAATACAAAAACTATAAGGAGGTTTTGTAGTAGATAACTTAACTTTAACACAAGTTTGCACCTCCCATTTTATTAAAAAGCTATTTAGCTTTTGCGTTTATTCGTTTCGCGTTTCTACGAGAATGGAGTGCAAAGTTTCCGACCTAAACTAACTCTTTTTTTTTTAATTTAACACAAGTTTGCACCTCCCATTTTATTAAAAAGCTATTTAGCTTTTGCGTTTATTCGTTTCGCGTTTCTACGAGGGTGGAGTGAAAAGTTTCCGACCTAAACTAACTCTTTTTTTTTTCAATTTAACACAAGTTTGCACCTCCCATTTTATTAAAAAGCTATTTAGCTTTTGCGTTTATTCGTTTCGCGTTTCTACGAGGATGGAGTGAAAAGTTTTGGACCTAAACTAACTTTTTTTTTTTTCCAATTTAACACAAGTTTGCACCTCCCATTTTATTAAAAAGCTATTTAGCTTTTGCGTTTATTCGTACGCCGTTGCTACGAGGATGGAGTGAAAAGTTTCCGACCTAAACTAACTCTTTTTTTTTTTCAATTTAACACAAGTTTGCACCTCCCATTTTATTAAAAAGCTATTTAGCTTTTGCGTTTATTCGTACGCCGTTTCTACGAGGGTGGATTAAAAAGTTTCCGGCCTAAACTAACTCTTTTTTTTTCAATTTAACACAAGTTTGCACCTCCCATTTTATTAAAAAGCTATTTAGCTTTTGCGTTTATTCGTTTCGCGTTTCTACGAGGATGGAGTGAAAAGTTTTG
This sequence comes from Ormia ochracea, assembly GCA_963402855.1. Lineage (NCBI taxonomy): Eukaryota > Metazoa > Arthropoda > Insecta > Diptera > Tachinidae > Ormia > Ormia ochracea. The sequence goes on from OY727107.1 coordinate 40,475,005, forward strand.
GACCTAAACTAACTTTTTTTAATTGGTATATCTTTTAGCGGATCTGCTAATCATCAAATTACAATATTTAAATATTGAGAGATGAATAAAAAATTAAAGAGAAAAATACAATGCAAACACATCAATTTAACGATATGCAATTACACTACTTCCGTTTCCTGATTTGCATAACGGAACGGCCACTTTTAATCGCACAACATAAATTGTAATTGCAGATTTTAAAAAAAATTCTTTATGATTTTTTTATTTAAAATATTCATAAATATTTACATATTTACATATATAATTTTTCATTTAAGTATATATTTTCTAAACTGCTCCCCTCCTCTTATTTAAACACACAAATTTAACTAATTTTTTTTATTTATATATTGACGTATTAAAAGGTAGATAAAAACGTAATAATATTTCTTTCCATAATTTTTTTTTCTTTTGCTTTGTTGCGTGAATTTTTGACAAGGAAAAAAAATTTTGCTTTTTGACTTGGGACGTAGACACCGTGATCCAGTCGCAGCTAACAAAAGTCTAGTATAGTGTTTAGTGTATCGATATGGACATTAGAAGAAATTACTGTTTGAGCTGAATCTCAAGATTTAAAGCTCAGCTTCCTCTTCTTACCGAATTGTAGAATGTAGTATCCGGCCACAATTCTATTCTAAGATCTTACAAGAGGGATCTTCTTACAACTTAAAGAAACAAGGCGATCCACGGTTGTCTAATGGATCATAATAACGAAGTTCCCCACCGGCCCCCATGAGAATACTTAACAATGTATAAAATCGTAATTATTCTCAAGACCTCTGCCAGGTATTCAAAACAAAAGAATTAAAAGAATGTTTTCTATTTACAGTTTGATTACTTTGATTACTTGACATAAAAATATGAAAAAGCCTGTTTCAATGGTGCGTTATCAATTACAGAGTAAATGAAATTTAATAAAATTCCTTATTTTGCTAAAAGAGACTTGGAATTATTTATTGCATTTAATTATTAAATAATAATAACGAATGCAGGAATATGGGGAGGTGTGCATAAATAACAAGTGCCAAATTCTATAGATGTTAAACAGAGTTTTCCTTGTAAAGGATTAATAGGCAAGTGGTATTTTCTTGTCAAGTTACCGTTTTAAACTTTCTGTTCACTGACATCATAATCTGATCGAAAAATTATATATTTCTTTGAGCTAAAGAATTTTTATTGCAACATTAATCCCAGCAGCCAAGAGATTGACAGAGAATTACGTTAAGCCTCGATTAAGACGACTTTAAGGCAAACGGCAAAAATCTCCTATTATAAGAAAAGTGGGCAATAAACGTGGATACATTCATAAGGAAACTAACTTTTAAACGGGTGACAATGATTCGTTTTAAATATTTTTCAAAATATTACATTTTCTGATGTTTTGCAACATTTTAATAGACCTTTAATTGACTTTCATATGTATCAGCTGATTAAATATGCTACCATACATACTGTAATACTTATAGTTTACAAGTAGTAACGAGGATACGAACGATGATTCTTAAGAAATGAATTGAAGGTAATGAAGCAGTTTTCTATTAAAATGTCAACTAAAATCTCCTGACTTTGAATTAGTCCGTCAGCGAATTCGTTAAAAATGAGTTTCACTGTGCTTTGCAAAGAATCGCTTAAGGGCCTACCAACAAGCCTAATTTTGATGTTTTCGAAGCAGTTGGATGATGTTATAAGGCTTCTGACCAACTTCTCGAAAGCTTTACAATTTTTCCAGCTTAGCTCTTATGAAGCTGGTACCCCCTCCCGTCCTACTTATAAATTATGGAAATAAATGTTTAATGCTTGAGAGTTTCGAGAAAACAACGTTGCACAAATAATAAGTTTTAATTGTATAAATAAAGTAAAGAATTAATAAAAATAATTGTGTTTAGTAAATACAAAATAAAAAAGTTTGTGTTTAGTAAACGATCAATGTTAAACACGGACACATACACGGACAATAATGAATGAAAAATCGAAATGGTTTTAGAGTTCAAAAGGAGTATTAAAAAGAGAGAGATGATTTAATACTCACTGTTTTCCATATACGTCTTTGCTTTGTAGCCGCCAAAATGATGCGAGTAGTCGGAAACAAAATGCAAGCCCAAGAACGAGCCCGCTGACACATGACGTAACAGTTTCAGTTTAGTGCTCCAATCGCCACACAAACGTTTCGGTAAAACTTCGTGGCCAAACTTATTGCTATTACTGTTATTATCATTATTATTGTTGTTGTTGTTGTTGTTGTTGTTCTTGTTGTTATTGTAATTGCTGTGATAATTGTGACTGTTGCTGGAAGGCGCAGTATGATGGAAGAAGGGGTTGCCTCTGGGATAATCTGGTGTCTGTATTATAAAATTGTTACGCGGACTGTATAGACTTGAATAGATTTGCAGCAATTTTTCATAGTTATTTTGAGACAAGTCATAACCATTGTAATCTGTATTTTGGGGAGCATAAGTGTGCTTACTCGCAGTACCAGCTGACTGCTCATCGTAAGAGCTTCTCTTGCGATAAGATTTTGTAATAGGCTTATTGCGATAAAATGTTTGCCCCACAGTGCTTTCAACGTTTGGATCGTAGTGGTAACTGGAAAATGCAAGTTTCGTTGACGCTTTAAGAGTTTCAGACATTTTCGGTTCGGTAATCTCCAAATAATCGTACGTGCAACTAATAAATAAATGAATCAGAATCAGAATAAAATGATTAAATGATGCAAATGTTTTTTAATTTCTAGATATAAATAATTTTTTTTTTTTTTATGAAAATCCTTTGATGTTGAAGGGATTGTTATGGCTTGAGCATATGTGCCTCAAACTACATTACTGTGACTAAAAGCCCTCCAAGATAAATGATGGATTAAACAAAAAAATAAAAATTATTCAAAAAAAAAAGACGCTTTAAATTAAAATAATTTAAAACTTTTCATAACTTTGGCTAATTAGAGCGGTATGTATGGTATATCCGCTGACTTACCCCTGTTCAGTTTCTATAACAAGTTCCTCAAATTCGACAACTATCCTGTAGCCCGCAGGAGCTGTTATTGTTGTGAAACAATTTGCATTGTCTGGATATTGGCGGGGAAACGATGGACTCCAGATGGAAGCACGTGGATGCTCTTTCGTTAAAGATACAGTTTTGTTACAATCATTTAGCCAACTGCGACGCATTGAGTCTTCATTGCAAAGCATTCAACATTTTATTAGAAATTGATTAGATTTGAAATACCTTAACTTACCATCACTCATGGCCCTTTCACAAATTAAAAAATTATTTGTACTGCAATCTCTATCATTCCACATGTATTTGCTGGTCAAGGGACTGCGATTTGATTGCACACCGGGAGGTGTACGAAAATAACGCCTTAGCTCGATACAGTCCTGACTGCTAAGACCGTCATCATTGGGTTGCTTGTTGTAGTGTCCATGCTGCGACCAACCGGGAAACCAATCTAAAATATTGCTTAAAATAAGCTTGCGAAGCTTTTGCCATTTCCACTATTTACTTACTGGTGTACTGAAATGTCAAACCGTCACTCCAGCGAAAATCTCCCTCATAGCTTTTGTCCGAACCGCCCACCCAATATGCATTTTGGTCTGCATACCCTGGACTTCTAAGCAACAAATCGCTAATGAGCTTTTGTTGTTGCTCGTTGCGTATAGACACCAAGTGTCCACCCAACTTAGAACAATACTTTTCCGATTCGTGCCAACTCATGGATATTTCAATGGCTGCTATACAGAATTGCTCCATGGCAATCCAACCAAAAGCACAGAGCGAGACAATATCCGATAGAGGGCGCGCCTGATAAGATAAATATATTGCAGGCATCTGCGGCTGTTTTAGCAACTTGTTGGCAACTGGTTTGCTAGTCTCCACGCTGGCTGTCTTTGAAGTGGTTCTTGCATGAAACAGATGTATACTTACAGTGTTACCGGATGATTCCAAAATGAAACCGCGCATATGCTTGGTGTTATTTACACAATGTGACCATTTGGATTGATCATTTTCAAAGACTTTTATTACAACCCCCATACAGTTGGCTGTGCCCGAAAAGGCCATTTGCATATTCGCTTTAGTTGCGGCCAAAAACCCAAATGAGTCCGTACGTAAACTAGCAAAAGTCTTGTGATTAAGATCACCCGCATTCTTATGATTATTTGTGGAACTTATATTGGGCAGTTTGAAAGATGGCATTATTGATGACGAAAATGTAGAAAAAGCATTAAAATTATTAGGACTATTTACAGTTAAGTTTATCACTTGTGCTTCTACTGTAGAACCCCGGCTCGTGAAGATTGTGTACAATTCCTCCTCTGGAACAGCATCGGTACCATCGGATGACATCAGTATGGGCATGGGTAAAATATCACTATCATTATTGGACACCATACGCAATAGAACACGATTTCCATATGGCAGATGTATGCGAAAGTAACACTCCAAGGTATCCCTCATAGTTGGTCGTACAAAGAACTCACCACTTCCATTACTCGTACTTACATTGTAACAGTAATCGACTAGCTTATAACTTAAACTAAATGTAGGATTTCCATAGAACTGCACAGACACCTCTTCATCATCAACATTAAAGTGGTAGATGCGATCTGTGGCCTCTAGTTCTTCCAGTTTGCCACACAACAATTTGTGATTGCTGAAACGCACATAGCCGCCACTGCTACAGGGCACATTTAATCTTTGCAGCTCTACAAGCATACCGGCAGGAGATTGGGGGGCATCACCGGACACTGCCGCTTCGTTGAGATATTTGTAGGAGGGAAAATGTACTATGCAATCTATGCAGTATAAAGGCAAAATGGTATAGTCCAACGTACCCATAGAAGATTCATGTAGAATAAGATGGCAGTCTGAAAACATAAAAATTAGAGGGGCAAAGAATATCACAGCTATGCACTTATAAGGACTCTGCGCCCTCCGCAAGCTGCACACATTGTGGGAGACTTACCTTTGTATATTTGAAATTGAAAAGTTTTCCTATAAACCACTATTTGTGCTTCATCGACATTAGATGCGGTGGTCGTATGAGGCATGTTGCTATCTAAATTCCAGACGTCGCTGTTATTGTCCGCATTTGAGCTGTTGTTTTTGTTACTTCGATTATTGTTTGCTTTTGGCTTCAGACGAAAAAACACTCTAAAATTGGAAAAAGAAAAATTTCTTTTTTTCTCTTTGACTTTTTTTTTTGTGTGGTCAAAATATGGGAAATTTTTTGGACATCTTGAGGGAAAATCTTCGATCTTATTTTCGTAGCAACAATTGTTTGAGGTAGCGAGAAGACAGGGAACAATTTATAAGGATGCTTAATACGCTGGAAAAATTTAAAAATCGCAGAAAGTATAGAAATTCGAATTAGAGCACAAATATGGGAAATTTTTTGGACATCTTGAGGGAAAATCTTCGATCTTATTTTCGTAGCAACAATTGTTTGAGGTAGCGTGAAGACAGGGAACAATTTATAAGGATGCTAAATACGCTGGAAAAATTTAAAAATCGCAGAAAGTATAGAAATTCGAATTAGAGCACAAATATGGGAAATTTTTTGGACATCTTGAGGGAAAATCTTCGATCTTATTTTCGTAGCAACAATTGTTTGAGGTAGCGAGAAGACAGGGAACAATTTATAAGGATGCTTAATACGCTGGAAAAATTTAAAAATCGCAGAAAGTATAGAAATTCGAATTAGAGCACAAATATGGGAAATTTTTTGGACATCTTGAGGGAAAATCTTCGATCTTATTTTCGTAGCAACAATTGTTTGAGGTAGCGAGAAGACAGGAAACAATTTATAAGGATGCTAAATACGCTGGAAAAATTTAAAAACCGCAGAAAGTATAGAAATTCGAATTAGAGCACAAATATGGGAAATTTTTTGGACATCTTGAGGGAAAAATCTTCGATCTCATTTTCGTAGCAACAATTGTTTGAGGTAGCGAGAAGACAGAGAACAATTTATAAGGATGCTAAATACGCTGGAAAAATTTAAAAATCGCAGAAAGTATAGAAATTCGAATTAGAGCACAAATATGGGAAATTTTTCGTATATCTTGTGGCGAAATCTTCGATGTTATTTTCGTAGCAACAATTGTTTTTTGGTAGCGTGAAGACAGGGAACAATTTATAAGGATGCTTAATACGCTGGAAAAATTTAAAAATCGCAGAAAGTATAGAAATTCGAATTAGAGCACAAATATGGGAAATTTTTTGGACATCTTGAGGGAAAATCTTCGATCTTATTTTCGTAGCAACAATTGTTTGAGGTAGCGAGAAGACAGGGAACAATTTATAAGGATGCTTAATACGCTGGAAAAATTTAAAAATCGCAGAAAGTATAGAAATTCGAATTAGAGCACAAATATGGGAAATTTTTTGGACATCTTGAGGGAAAATCTTCGATCTTATTTTCGTAGCAACAATTGTTTGAGGTAGCGAGAAGACAGGAAACAATTTATAAGGATGCTAAATACGCTGGAAAAATTTAAAAACCGCAGAAAGTATAGAAATTCGAATTAGAGCACAAATATGGGAAATTTTTTGGACATCTTGAGGGAAAAATCTTCGATCTCATTTTCGTAGCAACAATTGTTTGAGGTAGCGAGAAGACAGAGAACAATTTATAAGGATGCTAAATACGCTGGAAAAATTTAAAAATCGCAGAAAGTATAGAAATTCGAATTAGAGCACAAATATGGGAAATTTTTTTGGACATCTTGAGGGAAAATCTTCGATCTTCTTTTCGTAGCAACAATTGTTTGAGGTAGCGAGAAGACAGGGAACAATTTATAAGGATGCTTAATACACTGGAAAAATTTAAAAATCGCAGAAAGTATAGAAATTCGAATTAGAGCACAAATATGGGAAATTTTTTGGACATCTTGAGGGAAAATCTTCGATCTTATTTTCGTAGCAACAATTGTTTGAGGTAGCGAGAAGACAGGGAACAATTTATAAGGATGCTTAATACACTGGAAAAATTTAAAAATCGCAGAAAGTATAGAAATTCGAATTAGAGCACAAATGTGGAAATTTTTTGGACATCTTGAGGGAAAATCTTCGATCTCATTTTCGTAGCAACAATTGTTTGAGGTAGCTAGAAGACAGAGAACAATTTATAAGGATGCTAAATACGCTGGAAAAATTTAAAAATCGCAGAAAGTATAGAAATTCGAATTAGAGCACAAATATGGGAAATTTTTTTGGACATCTTGAGGGAAAATCTTCGATCTTCTTTTCGTAGCAACAATTGTTTGAGGTAGCGAGAAGACAGGGAACAATTTATAAGGATGCTTAATACACTGGAAAAATTTAAAAATCGCAGAAAGTATAGAAATTCGAATTAGAGCACAAATATGGGAAATTTTTTGGACATCTTCAGGGAAAATCTTCGATGTTATTTTCGTAGCTACAATTGTTTGAGGTAGCGTGAAGACAGGGAACAATTTATAAGGATGCTAAATACGCTGGAAAAATTTAAAAATCGCAGAAAGTATAGAAATTCGAATTAGAGCACAAATATGGGAAATTTTTTGGACATCTTGAGGGAAAATCTTCGATCTTATTTTCGTAGCAACAATTGTTTGAGGTAGCGTGAAGACAGGGAACAATTTATAAGGATGCTAAATACGCTGGAAAAATTTAAAAATCGCAGAAAGTATAGAAATTCGAATTAGAGCACAAATATGGGAAATTTTTTGGACATCTTGAGGGAAAATCTTCGATCTTATTTTCGTAGCAACAATTGTTTGAGGTAGCGTGAAGACAAGGAACAATTTATAAGGATGCTTAATACGCTGGGAAAATTTAAAAATCGCAGAAAGTATAGAAATTCGAATTAGAGCACAAATATGGGAAATTTTTTGGACATCTTGAGGGAAAATCTTCGATCTTATTTTCGTAGCAACAATTGTTTGAGGTAGCGAGAAGACAGGGAACAATTTATAAGGATGCTTAATACGCTGGAAAAATTTAAAAATCGCAGAAAGTATAGAAATTCGAATTAGAGCACAAATATGGGAAATTTTTTGGACATCTTGAGGGAAAATCTTCGATCTTATTTTCGTAGCAACAATTGTTTTTTGGTAGCGAGAAGACAGGAAACAATTTATAAGGATGCTAAATACGCTGGAAAAATTTAAAAACCGCAGAAAGTATAGAAATTCGAATTAGAGCACAAATATGGGAAATTTTTTGGACATCTTGAGGGAAAATCTTCGATCTTATTTTCGTAGCAACAATTGTTTGAGGTAGCGAGAAGACAGGGAACAATTTATAAGGATGCTTAATACGCTGGAAAAATTTAAAAATCGCAGAAAGTATAGAAATTCGAATTAGAGCACAAATATGGGAAATTTTTTGGACATCTTGAGGGAAAATCTTCGATCTTATTTTCGTAGCAACAATTGTTTGAGGTAGCGAGAAGACAGGAAACAATTTATAAGGATGCTAAATACGCTGGAAAAATTTAAAAACCGCAGAAAGTATAGAAATTCGAATTAGAGCACAAATATGGGAAATTTTTTGGACATCTTGAGGGAAAAATCTTCGATCTCATTTTCGTAGCAACAATTGTTTGAGGTAGCGAGAAGACAGAGAACAATTTATAAGGATGCTAAATACGCTGGAAAAATTTAAAAATCGCAGAAAGTATAGAAATTCGAATTAGAGCACAAATATGGGAAATTTTTCGTATATCTTGTGGCGAAATCTTCGATGTTATTTTCGTAGCAACAATTGTTTTTTGGTAGCGTGAAGACAGGGAACAATTTATAAGGATGCTTAATACGCTGGAAAAATTTAAAAATCGCAGAAAGTATAGAAATTCGAATTAGAGCACAAATATGGGAAATTTTTTGGACATCTTGAGGGAAAATCTTCGATCTTATTTTCGTAGCAACAATTGTTTGAGGTAGCGAGAAGACAGGGAACAATTTATAAGGATGCTTAATACGCTGGAAAAATTTAAAAATCGCAGAAAGTATAGAAATTCGAATTAGAGCACAAATATGGGAAATTTTTTGGACATCTTGAGGGAAAATCTTCGATCTTATTTTCGTAGCAACAATTGTTTGAGGTAGCGAGAAGACAGGAAACAATTTATAAGGATGCTAAATACGCTGGAAAAATTTAAAAACCGCAGAAAGTATAGAAATTCGAATTAGAGCACAAATATGGGAAATTTTTTGGACATCTTGAGGGAAAAATCTTCGATCTCATTTTCGTAGCAACAATTGTTTGAGGTAGCGAGAAGACAGAGAACAATTTATAAGGATGCTAAATACGCTGGAAAAATTTAAAAATCGCAGAAAGTATAGAAATTCGAATTAGAGCACAAATATGGGAAATTTTTTTGGACATCTTGAGGGAAAATCTTCGATCTTCTTTTCGTAGCAACAATTGTTTGAGGTAGCGAGAAGACAGGGAACAATTTATAAGGATGCTTAATACACTGGAAAAATTTAAAAATCGCAGAAAGTATAGAAATTCGAATTAGAGCACAAATATGGGAAATTTTTTGGACATCTTGAGGGAAAATCTTCGATCTTATTTTCGTAGCAACAATTGTTTGAGGTAGCGAGAAGACAGGGAACAATTTATAAGGATGCTTAATACACTGGAAAAATTTAAAAATCGCAGAAAGTATAGAAATTCGAATTAGAGCACAAATGTGGAAATTTTTTGGACATCTTGAGGGAAAATCTTCGATCTCATTTTCGTAGCAACAATTGTTTGAGGTAGCTAGAAGACAGAGAACAATTTATAAGGATGCTAAATACGCTGGAAAAATTTAAAAATCGCAGAAAGTATAGAAATTCGAATTAGAGCACAAATATGGGAAATTTTTTTGGACATCTTGAGGGAAAATCTTCGATCTTCTTTTCGTAGCAACAATTGTTTGAGGTAGCGAGAAGACAGGGAACAATTTATAAGGATGCTTAATACACTGGAAAAATTTAAAAATCGCAGAAAGTATAGAAATTCGAATTAGAGCACAAATATGGGAAATTTTTTGGACATCTTCAGGGAAAATCTTCGATGTTATTTTCGTAGCTACAATTGTTTGAGGTAGCGTGAAGACAGGGAACAATTTATAAGGATGCTAAATACGCTGGAAAAATTTAAAAATCGCAGAAAGTATAGAAATTCGAATTAGAGCACAAATATGGGAAATTTTTTGGACATCTTGAGGGAAAATCTTCGATCTTATTTTCGTAGCAACAATTGTTTGAGGTAGCGTGAAGACAGGGAACAATTTATAAGGATGCTAAATACGCTGGAAAAATTTAAAAATCGCAGAAAGTATAGAAATTCGAATTAGAGCACAAATATGGGAAATTTTTTGGACATCTTGAGGGAAAATCTTCGATCTTATTTTCGTAGCAACAATTGTTTGAGGTAGCGTGAAGACAAGGAACAATTTATAAGGATGCTTAATACGCTGGGAAAATTTAAAAATCGCAGAAAGTATAGAAATTCGAATTAGAGCACAAATATGGGAAATTTTTTGGACATCTTGAGGGAAAATCTTCGATCTTATTTTCGTAGCAACAATTGTTTGAGGTAGCGAGAAGACAGGGAACAATTTATAAGGATGCTTAATACGCTGGAAAAATTTAAAAATCGCAGAAAGTATAGAAATTCGAATTAGAGCACAAATATGGGAAATTTTTTGGACATCTTGAGGGAAAATCTTCGATCTTATTTTCGTAGCAACAATTGTTTTTTGGTAGCGAGAAGACAGGAAACAATTTATAAGGATGCTAAATACGCTGGAAAAATTTAAAAACCGCAGAAAGTATAGAAATTCGAATTAGAGCACAAATATGGGAAATTTTTTGGACATCTTGAGGGAAAATCTTCGATCTTATTTTCGTAGCAACAATTGTTTGAGGTAGCGAGAAGACAGGGAACAATTTATAAGGATGCTTAATACGCTGGAAAAATTTAAAAATCGCAGAAAGTATAGAAATTCGAATTAGAGCACAAATATGGGAAATTTTTTGGACATCTTGAGGGAAAATCTTCGATCTTATTTTCGTAGCAACAATTGTTTGAGGTAGCGAGAAGACAGGAAACAATTTATAAGGATGCTAAATACGCTGGAAAAATTTAAAAACCGCAGAAAGTATAGAAATTCGAATTAGAGCACAAATATGGGAAATTTTTTGGACATCTTGAGGGAAAAATCTTCGATCTCATTTTCGTAGCAACAATTGTTTGAGGTAGCGAGAAGACAGAGAACAATTTATAAGGATGCTAAATACGCTGGAAAAATTTAAAAATCGCAGAAAGTATAGAAATTCGAATTAGAGCACAAATATGGGAAATTTTTCGTATATCTTGTGGCGAAATCTTCGATGTTATTTTCGTAGCAACAATTGTTTTTTGGTAGCGTGAAGACAGGGAACAATTTATAAGGATGCTTAATACGCTGGAAAAATTTAAAAATCGCAGAAAGTATAGAAATTCGAATTAGAGCACAAATATGGGAAATTTTTTGGACATCTTGAGGGAAAATCTTCGATCTTATTTTCGTAGCAACAATTGTTTGAGGTAGCGAGAAGACAGGGAACAATTTATAAGGATGCTTAATACGCTGGAAAAATTTAAAAATCGCAGAAAGTATAGAAATTCGAATTAGAGCACAAATATGGGAAATTTTTTGGACATCTTGAGGGAAAATCTTCGATCTTATTTTCGTAGCAACAATTGTTTGAGGTAGCGAGAAGACAGGAAACAATTTATAAGGATGCTAAATACGCTGGAAAAATTTAAAAACCGCAGAAAGTATAGAAATTCGAATTAGAGCACAAATATGGGAAATTTTTTTGGACATCTTGAGGGAAAATCTTCGATCTTCTTTTCGTAGCAACAATTGTTTGAGGTAGCGAGAAGACAGGGAACAATTTATAAGGATGCTTAATACACTGGAAAAATTTAAAAATCGCAGAAAGTATAGAAATTCGAATTAGAGCACAAATATGGGAAATTTTTTGGACATCTTGAGGGAAAATCTTCGATCTTATTTTCGTAGCAACAATTGTTTGAGGTAGCGAGAAGACAGGGAACAATTTATAAGGATGCTTAATACACTGGAAAAATTTAAAAATCGCAGAAAGTATAGAAATTCGAATTAGAGCACAAATGTGGAAATTTTTTGGACATCTTGAGGGAAAATCTTCGATCTCATTTTCGTAGCAACAATTGTTTGAGGTAGCTAGAAGACAGAGAACAATTTATAAGGATGCTAAATACGCTGGAAAAATTTAAAAATCGCAGAAAGTATAGAAATTCGAATTAGAGCACAAATATGGGAAATTTTTTTGGACATCTTGAGGGAAAATCTTCGATCTTCTTTTCGTAGCAACAATTGTTTGAGGTAGCGAGAAGACAGGGAACAATTTATAAGGATGCTTAATACACTGGAAAAATTTAAAAATCGCAGAAAGTATAGAAATTCGAATTAGAGCACAAATATGGGAAATTTTTTGGACATCTTCAGGGAAAATCTTCGATGTTATTTTCGTAGCTACAATTGTTTGAGGTAGCGTGAAGACAGGGAACAATTTATAAGGATGCTAAATACGCTGGAAAAATTTAAAAATCGCAGAAAGTATAGAAATTCGAATTAGAGCACAAATATGGGAAATTTTTTGGACATCTTGAGGGAAAATCTTCGATCTTATTTTCGTAGCAACAATTGTTTGAGGTAGCGTGAAGACAGGGAACAATTTATAAGGATGCTAAATACGCTGGAAAAATTTAAAAATCGCAGAAAGTATAGAAATTCGAATTAGAGCACAAATATGGGAAATTTTTTGGACATCTTGAGGGAAAATCTTCGATCTTATTTTCGTAGCAACAATTGTTTGAGGTAGCGTGAAGACAAGGAACAATTTATAAGGATGCTTAATACGCTGGGAAAATTTAAAAATCGCAGAAAGTATAGAAATTCGAATTAGAGCACAAATATGGGAAATTTTTTTGGACATCTTGAGGGAAAATCTTCGATCTTATTTTCGTAGAGGAAATATGCTAAATACGCTGGAAAAATTTAAAAATCGCAGAAAGTATAGAAATTCGAATTAGAGCACAAATATGGGAAATTTTTTTGGACATCTTGAGGGAAAATCTTCGATCTTATTTTCGTAGCAACAATTGTTTGAGGTAGCGACAAGACAGAGAAAAATTTATAACGATTCTAAACACTTTGGATAAAATTTAAAAATCGCGGAAAAAATAGAAATTCGAATTCAGTTTTCCGTATTCGCAAAGTCGAAAGAAAATTTCCATGGACTTGGGAAGCAGTACTTGAAACATTTGCGGTCCGCCGCAGGCAAACTATTTCATATAAATTCCGCTGCACTGAGAGGAAATGCATTACTTTGGAAAATGCAACGTGTGAGATCCTCTGCCTGACTGAGTGTCCGTAAGATATTTTGCGCGAGTGTAATTGCTAAAATGTTGAGGGATTTTTATCTATTTTATAATTCGTTTCCTGCACTTTAGGGAAAATATTATAATTGGCGACCATTTAGCATACGCAATGCGCACCTCTGGAAAACTAAACAATTATTTATAAAATTATGACATGCTCTCAGATTAGGAACAATGGCATCTATATAGAAATCATTATCCAATTTTAAGCCAATTAAAGACAAATTGAAATTGAGCCCGAAGCTGACCAGACTATGAGATAGTGAAGCGGGGGCTGAATTTATATTGAGTATTGAGCAGTAGTGTGTACATAAACTTAACAGTGTGGACTCACCTGAACTGAATGGTATCATCTTGTTCGCAACGCTGGTTTACCATCCATAAGCCCACAGATTCCGTACTAATACCGCCAGCAGCATTAGTGTTGCTTTTGGTTCTGCCCTGCCACGTATTTTGCGAGGAGCAGATGTCTGTTGTACTTTCAAGTTCAGGTGATTTTCTTGGTTTTTTCCTTGTAGACGAGGAGGACGACGACGATGATGATGATGGTGTGGTTTGAGATGATGCTGCGTTATCTGTATTATGCCACTTATTGTTATTGCCGTTGCTTGATTCATATTGTTGTCGTTGTTGCTTAAGCTTAAAGCCATTTCTTGTTGCTTCATAAAACTTGTTTCTATTTAAATTGCTAATATTTTGTTCTGTTTTGGAAGATGATGCCGCCAACCTTGTATTTTCATCAGCTTGGCCACGTAGAGTTTCTTCCTCATCTGGTCTAGAACTTAAATTCGCATTAAATGAGCTTTTTGTTAACGGATCGGCGTGTGTGTGTGCACGAGTACTGACGCGTTTCCTCTTCTGCCAATTCCCTGTATGCTCTAATGTAGCGAACCGTGTAATTGGCAACTTGTTGCCTAAGGTTTCACTACTGCCTCCACTATTGCTTCCACTAATGCTGCTACTGTCGGCATTAGAGGTGGCAAAATCATCATCAACGCCACCACTGTTTGTAATAAATGAGCCACGTTCTTTCGTACTGAAGAGTGAAACAGTTTCAACAAAGAAATCTCCAGTGTATTGGCGCATTCTGGGAATAAGCATATCTGGTGTGGCAGTTGGCTGTTGTTGTGTAAGGGATGCGGATGGCGTTGATGAGAATGATAACGAAGACGGTGAAGTTGATGGAAAAGACTGTGATGGCGTTGTTAATGTTGGCAAACTTGTTACAAGGCGAACTAAGACGGCACGTGCAAATAAAAGAAATGCGAGAAATGCAAAGAAAATAAATTTCACTTTAACAACATTTTAATGAAATTATATTTGAAAATCGTATTATATTAAATTTTACTGAGTACCTTAATCTCCTAAATAGGCCAGAAAATGTAAATGGTGATTCTAATCAAAGTAAAGTCAGTTTCACAAAACATTTCATTTTCATTACAAGTCAATAACACGTTTATATAATTGAAGAGCTTTTGAAAACGACTGTGGTTTGGGGGGTTAAAAGTATTTGCCAAAGATTGAGGCTATCAAAAGATGTCAAATGCCAACGAAGTCTCAAATAGACCAAACTAACTTTCTTAAAGCCTCAGCATAATTTTTACGGAGGCCTACGGTCGTCTCCGTAGGCGAAGGAATAACGCGCAGTATACTAAACCGAAGATCGCGGGTTCGATTTCTGCCTAGACCCTTAATGTTTTCCTGCGGACAAGACGAAAGCTTTGCGGGTGGATTTTGTTACTCCTAGTTCAGTTGCAGTTCCAGATTTCGTAGCATTAGAGAGAAATAACGCTTTATATTTACATTTTCGTTTATGAAATTTCATCAAAAATTTAAAAAAATAATGGAACGGTGGATTCTAAGAAAAATTAAGCTAAAACAAATAAAAACGGGAATTATTGATACGATTAATTTAACTCAGTTTCAATAAGCGAAAGTACGTAATAAATAGTTACGAACTGCAACATTCGTCCCAGTTGGGTTGAAGGCATTACAACCACGTCGACAAGTTATGATCCTGCAAATGATTTAAATACAAATAATGTTTCCATCAACATGAAAACTTATGAAATGAAATGGTGTCCTTTTTTGCTTTCTTTCCTTTTTTGTTGAGCAAATGAGGATGTGTACACAATAATGAAAATGTATCGGTTATCTTTTGTTTATTGTCGGCAGTAAAGTAAATCTTAAAGATATTTGTTTATGATTTTATATAGTTCGGCTGATTGTTGCTTTCACGAAAATATTTTAATTAACTATCGCCAGATCGAACTATAAAGGAAACTATCTTTGATTGTTCATGCGCCACAGTGGTGTGCAAAAATTGTTGCCAGTCCATATAAATGAGTGACATTTTAAAAATTATATTAATAGTAGTTAATTGGGCTTCTCTTTCAGACTACGTTTTACCCTACGAACGGCTTAAAGTTTGCCGATGGCCTTGTACGTGCTGGCTTTGAGCTCTACTGAGATTTAGGGCTTATGCCCAGTTCAGATTGCGCAAGTTAATACTTTTCAATTCATCATCTTTGAATTTCAAATTGCTAAAAAAATTATAAAGAATGGCGAATGCAACCCTTCTGAAGCCTTGTTTAGAGAAGGGTGGTTGGCCTACTTGCCTGTTGCCTATCAAAAATTGTACAAGAAGTTGCCCTCCAGATTTGTAGACGCTTATTAATTAAAAATTATTTAGCGAGTGTCATGTTTTAATTATCTCTAATAAAGTGATTTAGTTTAAATTTATGTTTTGAACGCTCTATTAAGAAAATCTACAAAAACAATGAATTTTGCACGGCCTAATTCGGCGCTCTTCCATTTCACAATCAGTGGCACAGGCACCGGCAGCGTCATCGCTGAAAATTACGTTTTAATAAAAGTTAGGGGCTGATTATCATGTCAGTCGTGAACGGTCTTTTAGCCAGAGTGGCTGAACAAATTCCAGCACATCCACAAATTTAGTGTTTCACTGTAAAGTTCAATAGTTTATATTGGATTACCCGTTATTTCATTTAATTAACGAAAATACGAGACTTAGTCGTTAAAGCTTATAAACATTATTAACCAATATATTTTTGAGTTTATACTAGTGCACAGTGGGCCTCTTGCAATTAATTTTTATAATGAATTTTTTTTTTTGTTTCAATTTGAGAGAGATTATAATTCACTTTCGTTCCGCTAATCTTTTCTAAAGTGAATTTGTTTGCTACCAGGCACTGTGCCTGTCACTATTATGTCGTCGAAGAATTTCTATCGTGCCGTATTTCTGTCTTAAATGTCTTAAGGCAAATAGGGTAAATAAATAAATGCAAGAATAACAAAAGAGTAAACAAATGAAGCTCGACGTATAGATATACGAGTAGACAAAACCGAATATTACTTAAGAATTAAAGTACAAAACCATAAAGGCAAACAATACGATTATTGTAAGATTATGGAAATTGCTCGCAACAAAAGCAATACGAATCAAACAAATTTGCCTTATTTGCAAGATGGTATTAAATATATAAACATACTCGTAATTACACATTTACATACAGATTAAAGTGCTCACAGCCATGTGCACACGATAATACATTCTAATGGATATTTACACTTGCAAGCGTATCTGCATTGGAGACGTGCAATGATGTAACAGAAAATATTGTGTAAGCAGATATGCCAAATACATATCGAATATTTAAGGTGTAAATGATAGAATGGGTGCCACTAACGAGAGGTGTGTAAGCTCGCAAGAACTCTCTCTACTAATTTAAGCACTAAATGAAGGGTTACAACTCATAAAACAACCAACTATCCACTATTTTAGTGGCAGTAGCTATTAGAGTCGTAAGCATTAATATAGCAAAATTGAATATTTCCATACAAGTGAGTATCATGAGTGATAAATGCATTTAAAATGAGATAATCACAACTGCTACCTCCAATCCTTAGAATCCATTTCAACAATTCTATTTAAGTACTAATTCATATTTACATGTACTATTTTTTTATTATCATCAGCATACACTCGTTGCATACTTAATTACTATTTAGATAGTTAGCCATCTCCATTTAAACATTGATTTTACGACCCTGTAATTATTTCTGCTCGCTAGCATGTTTGAGTTTTTTTTTTAAAGAGCTGTAAATTGCCATATTCATATTAAATAGCAAAGTGTTGCCATAGTATTTTTCATTAATTAAGTTGGTGAAAACAAACATTTTTTAATTATACTTTAAATAAAAAGGTTTAATTAAATTAAAGTACGTTTAAATATGTTTGGTGAAAGAGACCCTTAAAGGGTCCCTTGTATTGAAACATCATCCCCTGAATAGAGCTCAGATCACAATTAGCAAGGCAGTGCCATGTGAGATATGATGGAAGACATTTTCGGGCATTGCAGATGGTGCTTAAATTGCTGTTATGCTCGTCTTTTATTTAAAGCACATAATTTGCCTACCCAACTCCTTAAAATAATCTACACCTGCCCCTGCCAGTATCAATCATTGACAATCCTCGTATTCAACCATTTCTAAATTTTGGTAAAATAAAATTATTTATATGAAACAAACTCATTTCTGAACTGTTAATACATCTGATGTTAAATGAAATAAATAAATTTGACAACCGCATAATCCTTTTTATTTCTATTCAACTGGCAGCATTAGTTTCGTTCTAAATTGGCCACGGCTGGAATGGCGGCTATGAATTTTATTTTTAAGAGATTGTAGTCGGCAGCCAGCATTGGCGACTGCTATAATCCCTTAATGTTTGTGGTATATTAATTTTTATTTTTAGTAAACAAAAAACATTTATTATAGAGTTCGGCTAAATATTTCGACACTTGCATTTGGCGCACACGTTCTGCTTACAAGTCCCCGTCCAGACTTGCAATTTTGTTGCATGTAATTTTTTGAAATTCTGCTTTGAAAATGCAATAGTGTCCACACTAGAAAAATCTAGTATAGCAATTTATATATATAGCAATGAGAATTGCAGAGTATGTACATGAAACTCTATACCTCTTCCCAAAGCTTCTTACCTCTCTCACCTAAAACAACCAAGAATTGCTGCAACAAAATTGGACAGGGACTTAATAAACTTTTTTCTTTAAATCCCACATATAGTATGCGATTGTATAAGACAGATAAAATGAATATGGTGCTCTCATGCTCTCTTTACCTGCTCACCCTCTATCCACTAACTTAAATACCAACAG
The DNA here is from genome assembly GCA_963402855.1 of Ormia ochracea. Lineage (NCBI taxonomy): Eukaryota > Metazoa > Arthropoda > Insecta > Diptera > Tachinidae > Ormia > Ormia ochracea. Next base: position 40,493,670 of record OY727107.1, read on the forward strand.
TAAAAAATAACTCTGTATGCACTCATATCTGGTAAGCATAGAAAGTGCTCATTTCAAATGCACTATTGCAGGCCTTTAATATGAATGTGTGTGTCTGGCTATGAGCAAGTTTTCATGAATATTTCTTAGAGGACCTATAAATAGACAATGGGAAAAGCATTGAAGCAGATAAGCAAGTATGTATCAGGACGAAAAGAGGCCAGACTACAGACCAATGATTGATACTTTCATTTGTAAACTTTTGTCACCGCAGCGGCTGGTGTTGGTTATTTTAGGGAGTTCGGTATGCAAATTTTGTTCTTTTAATAAAAGACGAGCATAACAACAATTTAAACACCATCTGCAATAATCGAAAATATCTTCCATCATATCTCACATGGCACTGCATTGCTACTTGTATAACTTCCTGTGAACTTTAATAATTTTTTGCAACTCTTCTTATTAAGTGAATTTGCTGGCTCACTTAAGTGAGCAAGTTAAACAAAAACTAGGACACTCTTGGAAACAGCAGTTGGGTTTATATCCTTTTATATACATTTATTACACATCCTACTCACTTGTATTAACTTATCTTTAAGTGGATTGCAAAGTTTAAAAAAGTACAAGAAAGTTTTCCTTTCGATCATCGCTATCAATACACGTCAAAGAAAAAATGAATTTTTTAATTGAGCTAAAATTCTTTAAAATTATTAACTAAAATAAAAGTTCTTGTGAGCCAATATTCTCAAGAGTTGTGTAATGTGTTGAAGCATTTATAGCACTTGTTAACTTGGCTTATAATATTGGGGCAGTGATGCGCTGAAATGTGTGCAGCTGCAGTTTGAGCGAAGTTGGGAATTTTAAGCAAACAAGCAACTCGGAAATAAATTTAAATTTTATTAAATGAAAAATGGCAAATAAAGAGAAACTTTTTTCGGAATTTAAATGAAATTTTATTTCTCTGCCAAACCTTCTTTTTTTTTTAACTAAAAAAGTAATTCTTGTATTGGAGTTTTTAAAAATTTATTTTTTAAATTCATTTTAATTATTCAGGCTTTTTCTGAGAAGGTGTGAATTTTTCTCTCATTTCATATAGATTTTTAATTAAACAAAATGAATCCACGGGGTTTTACTGTGATTCAGACTACTTTTAAGAACTGTAAGCAAAATAAAAATGATTCCATTTTGATTAAAAGAAATTAATGGTGATAAAGCCGACCAGGTTGGGAAGCATATTTCGGTTAAATATACTTTGCAATTTAAAAAAGTTGACTGGAAAGGAAATGAATGAATAAGAAAAAAATGGAAATTCAATAAAAAGATTTGCAAAATATTTAAAGCATTTCCGTTTTTAAGTAACTTTTTATGCAACGCGCAGTTAAAGACTCTCTGCATGCAACTGCTGCGAAAAGGATTTTTGCACGGTGTGTAAGAGTGGTTGTTCCTCCCGTGGAAGTATCAGTTTAGAACAAAAATCCATTTTAAATTGTTTCAATTTCTAAGACTGCAGAGAGGTATCAAAATAGAAAGCGTGGGCTCAGAAAAGTTTAATTACACTTGTATTCAGGCAGGCTTTGGTACCTCTTGTAGCAATTGGCAGTTTGAAATTATTTGTCAGCGCACGAAATGAAGGTCAAAAGTGAGTATGCCACACCAGTTGGAGCGGAACAGTTTTAGCACAAAATTTATAGTTTTCTAAATGCACTTTTGTGCAGCTGGAATGCAAGTTCGCAGTTTAAATGTTTGTGTGTAAAATGTGCCAAATTTGTTCAAACTTGAAAGTATTAAAAGCCTAATGAAAAAAGCTCTTGTGTTGCAAAATCCTTGGGCACTTATCGAAATAAGGAAAAAGGTATGAAGAGAATAGAAAGAGAATGGAAAAACTATTTCTGTTTGAAGTAAATGCAATCTTGGTGAAAGAACTGGCCGAAGAACAGTGAAAAGCAAGGACTGTTCGCAGTACGTTCTGCAAAGCGAAGGATGCAAGGATACATATAAATACATAGAAATATAAATGCGCACTTAAAGATAAACGAATGCTCATATAAATGTACGTGCTTCGATAGGACGGCATATAAACGGATGTAGTTTATTGCAGCAGTATAAACGGATGTGGAACAGAGCAGTGACAATGATTTGGCAGGCAACTTTACCGACACTATAATGAAAATTTCTTTCGCTAAAACCCATAAACGATACTATTTTTCTAAGAGCAGCCCTATGGAAATAGCCAGTTCTCATGCAACGAATTGTGACGGAATTGGGTAAATGTGTCGGGTATCCACATCGACAGGACTTAAGCATTCTAACAACAATTAAAACCAAGGATATTAAAGAAGTTGGGAAAAACTCATGATAATGTTTTTATAAATAGCGGATGTAGAGTTGCAAGCCATAACCGTAGCCTTTTCTAATCGACGAATTTACTAGTTAAATCAACAACAGTCGCAGAAAATACTTGAACGAAACTGCTGGATTTGCGAATTAACGTTGCCAATGAGAAGTATTTTATTTTTCTTCCGAAAACATTAAAAATAATTTAGTAAATTATGTAAATAAACGATGATGTTATTCGTTTAAAGAGCCTTGTGTCTCTGTCATTGAAAGACCCGTTGTGGTTCGCAGCATGGCAGCCTTCATAGTGTAACACTTTCCATGAGTCTGGCGCAGAAATTAAGACAAGTCTGAACAATGTCATAAGTTGTTTTGATAGCGGGGAAATCAGTACTTGACAGCATGGGATATAGCTCAGGAACAAGTCCAATGAAGTTCCATCACTCATACCGTTGCAAGCACATGTGCTCAATTCGCCGAGTTCTTGGGAGTTTTTCTTCACACTCTTACATACAGCGCGGTTACTTTCTTGGTTATGTCACGGTTATTTATATCAATATGCCATTTATGCGCACTTTCTGAGCACCTACGTCACATTCCAGAATAAATACAATAAACATAATTAATTTCCTCTTTCAAAAGGCCCCGCGTTTATTTACCCCGCATTCATTTCAGTGTCCCAGGGAAAACAAAATGTAAAGTAAATAAGAAACCCTCTTGAGAACAAACGGAAAATTGTTTCCACTTTTAATTAACAATGATACTTTTAGTCTACGGGACAGTTTCCAACCGAAGATGTATATTTCGTAAGAAATCATTGATGCCAAATATGGGCATTGTTTGACATCCACCGGCCATTTTAAGTGCTTTTGAATGAAAACAAATCCCTTAATTGAATTTGATGCTTTCCTTTTCAAATCTTTTTACATAGAAAGCTACAAAAGAGCATACATACATTCCCATGGCGAAAATGAATAAACAAGACCATTTAATTTCTTCACAAAGTTGTTAACTACTGCGATAATTGGTTTGCTTTGGAATGCTTGCAAATACGTGTATCATGTTAATATAGAAAGGCCTTAACTTAATATGTACATATATATAAAATATTAAACTGCGACTGAAAGTTGCTTAAATATTCACAAACAGTAAATATAAAATTCATGAGCTTAAAATGTACATTTTTTGTTCTTCAGCACAGCAAGCAAAATATTGGTGCCCTTTCACATTATGACAACACTTAAGAACTTGATCGCCTACATTTTGTGGAATTCATTTGAAAGCGGTTACACAACAATTTAGTTCCGAATATGAAATAAACAGGCTATTCTACTGTATTGCTGAACATTATCTTAGCTGTGTTCAGATCAGCTGTTAGTGCAATACCATATGGTGCCATCTATTTCTGTAACAGTAATCAGCTGACAGTTATTCTTCTAGAAATATTAAAGTATAAATCATGATTTAAATATTTTTAAGAATATGATGAAAGAAACGAAATCTCTTAGAAGATTCTTGCACGAATTAGTATAAGAAATAACTTAAGGCAAGTGCTATCAGAAGAGAGCAATCGCGAAATTCAGAAAAAAGTATGTTAAGTTTAAATACCTCTTTTAAAGGCATTATGCCGATACCACACATCCCAACTATTTACAAAATTTAAAATCCTCTTTATCTAAATTTTGGATTTCATTATTTTTCCCCGAATTTCTCATCAACTGCATTAAACACGTAATAAGTTGAGGATTAATTCAAGTTTTAGTGGAGATAATTCGTCTCAGCAAAGACAGGCTAAGCTTCCTTTGTTTCATTTCCTCCTCCAAATTCTTTCCCTACATGAAAACTCTTCCCAAACAGCTTACAAACTGTAGCCTTATTTCTAAAAATTTAGCAATTTAAAAAAGAAAAAAAACTTTCCAGGTGTATGAATTTCAGCCCCTAAGATAAATACCGCCGATTTTTTTTTATAGTATAATCAATATAAAGATACATTTTTTTCATTATAAGATTCCATTATTAAATTATTACTCGAGTTTAATTAAGTAGAGTCCAAAAAAATAACCCCTTCCAATATTTAAAGAAATGTTGGATCTTATTTCGGGATGTTGCTTTTGATGCCGTTTTATGAAGCAAAAAATATGACACTTCGGATTAAATTGATAAAAAAATATATATTTTAATTATTTGTCTAATTTTAAGAATATTCGTTTATCTAAGGAAGCAACCGATTTACACACGTAAATATATTTCGGCCTCCACTGTTCGGTGTGCCATTAAAATCGTTGTCACATTTAAAAAATTATTGGCGCATTTAAATGTCTCGGAGTTTTATTTTTAAGCTGCACGTGGAAATTTGCCAACGTGCGACTATTCTTGAAATGTGAGAACGTTTTTACGAGTATTTTTATTGAATCGCTTTCAATTTTTGCTTGCTTTTCTATTCCTATTCCTTTGCATTGTTGCATTTATATATTTCAAGGACTGGACTAATTTTATTTTCTCATTATTGTTTTCAGTAAACCAAATACACTACTTGCACAATTCGATTTAATGTAATTGTCAGTTGAGGACATGACCAATAAATAGAGCATAAGGAGCTCCAGTCTACGAAGAGTTTAAAATCACATACGACTCAACGAAACTTATTCAAGTCCTTACGTTAATAAGGATGTCGCTGGCTGAACTAGCAAGTTTGTACTCTATAAGTTATGGATTTCATGTGTTAGATCCTCGTCTTCATTAGTCTTTATAATAAAATTATGAAGATGGAATTATCCGCTGGAATTGCCTGAGTCTGCCTTCTGAGGCAGTATTTAAATCGCTGCAATATTGTTCAATATATTTCTACTTCTTCACCATATGCCTTTTTGATTGCTATCCCTTTCTCCTAAAATCGGCTTAGAAACTTTCGTAAGTAGAAACCATCTATATAAAGTGAACAAAAGTCTTTTATTAATTAATTGTTTAACCCTTGAGAAGCCCAGGGCCATTTTATGCAACTTTTTTTTTATCTGTTAAATTAAATTGAAAGATGTTTTGAAATCAATTCTATTTCATATTATTCGTTTATATTTTATATTCTAATTTTTGACATTTTAATTTAGGCAATGACTTGGGATTTTTTTTATTTTTCTACCGGCATAATAATTGACCCGAAAGGTGATATACTCGCACACTTTCGGAGTCGGTTAAGTTTACGATTCTCTCTAACATTTTAACTTCAAAGAGATCTGCGTCAAACTTAAGGATACGTCTCCTTGTTTCTGATCCCCTCTCAACCAACACCGTTTTCATTAAAGTACAAAGTAAAAGTTATAGTCCCCTCCATTATTGTATTCTACTAGATATAAAATAGTGGAATTCCAACTTTTGTTGAGATGAACTCGCGTTTATATTACTTTTTCCAGATGATTTTTTATCTTAAAATACGAGCATATTTCCTACATATTTGCCAATAATTAAATAACACAAAAAATTGCGATTTTTGTGAGGTAGGTACCTTAGCGATTTTGAGCCGTCCAACTCCTTTCTTTCTTCCCTTAGTTGAAATCCAAACGTGAAAATTGCAAAAAATGGCAAAAACTTAACTAAAAGTAAAGGAGGTGCGCAATCTGATGATTCCCTTCTTCAGTAAGTCAGCCTTTAATGGAATTCCAAATTTTTTTAAGCTGAACTGGCGTTTTTATTACTTTTTCCAGATGATTTTTTATCTTAAAATACGAGTATATTTCCTACATATTTGCCAATAATTAAATAACACAAAAAACTGCGATTTTTCTAAGGTAGCTACCTTAGCGATTTTGAGCCGTCCAACTCCTTTCTTTCTTCCCTTAGTTGAAATCCAAACGTGAAAATTGCAAAAAATGGCAAAAACTTAACTAAAAGTAAAGGAGGTGCGCAATCTGATGATTCCCTTCTTCAGTAAGTCAGCCTTTAATGGAATTACAAAATTTTTTTAAGCTGAACTGGCGTTTTTATTACTTTTTCTAGTCAATTTTTTGTCTTAAAACACGAGTATATTTCTTATATATTTGCCACTAATTAAAGAAATTGCGATTTTTGTACGGAAGTATTTTTTAACGCATTTGAATGGCGAGAGGTTCGGTAGAAATTGCAATAGTTGTAAGTAAATGTTACAACTTTAATTCTATAGGGGCACTCGTTGAAGCCCCTAAACTATGGCAAACAGTTACATGGAAGCTCTTAAAATTTTAAGATTTCAATTTTGGGTCTCAAATTCGCTGCTAAGCACACGCGCTGGAATAAACAGTGTTACCAGAATGTTCTTTTCTGTAGACTCATCGTATTTTGTTCGAAAGGATTTTGACAAGTTTATTAAAAGGAGAAGAAACAGAAATTTGTTAGAATCAAAACACAGTCCTTTTCCGATGCGCGTGCGTTTAAAGCTGAAAATCTATATAAATCGGTCTAACCATTTGTTGTTTCAAATTAGCCGTCATTTTTTATGGAAGCCAATTTTTATATTAAAATAATTTTTCCATGCATACTATTTTTGCAGAGGAGCAAACAGTTACTCGGATTCTACTTTGTTGACGGAGTCATCGAATGCAACAATACATTTAATGGATTACAATTGAAGAGCGGTTGCGTATATTTTTTTTAATTGAGATGTAATTTCTGTACTTGAAATAAATTGGAAAAGGAATTGACTTTGTTTGTTTAGCACTTTACAATTGGGAAAAGATTAAGTATTGCTTTGCTTCAGTTCAGTATGAGTAAATATGTATATTTTTGCAAAAACATGTTGACATCTCTGGCCTAAAGCAAGCTTAGGAAACCCTTTTTTTATTTTTATTATTCCAAATAGCGAATACGGACTACGCGTAGCAATCGAACTTGTGCAAAAATTGTTTAATAAAATCAGAAAGCATCCAGTACACAAACACACAACCTCGTCTGTATATGAAAATGTGCTAGAATGTGGACTTGTGCTAGAATTGCCATTTCCTGAAAAGGGTTTTTATGTTCGTCCGATAAAGAATATTTAAATTATTGTATGGTTGATAACATTTCAGTCCGCTTTTAGTTTTTTTTTTTTTTTGGTGTTCTTTAGTTTGTGGTTGAGTCCCATAAGTGGATGCCAGTAGATGACAATTACTTACTTACCTTTATAAATTAAACCGCAGCTGATGCCAAATGCGGTGGAGGCATCGAACACATCATGATGCAGTTGGAGATGAATTTTAAAGCCATGCAATGGTGGGGGTGAGGATGAGCTGGAGCTGCTGGAGGCATTTGGAAAACTGTCATTGTTATCGTCCACTTCAATCACGGCCACATCATTGAGAAAATCATTGAGATCTGAATGACATGGTGCAAATGATGCATTTGCATTTGATGATGGACTACTGGAGGAGAACTTTGAATGTGAAGCGGCTTCCATATTGGCATTTTTGTCTTGAGTGGCGGGAATTGTTTTCATATATTGGTGTTGGTTATCATCTGCACTGCTGTCCAAATCAATATTTTCGGACACTGTCATCTGCTGCTGTTCCTCGCCAGCATTGAAAGCAATCGTAGGCTCCACTTTATGCGTTTGGTAATTTAATGAGCTTTTATCATTTTCATTGTGTTGGTTTTTACTTAAAGGATTATGCTCATTGTTTTCATTTGGTAATTGAAAATCACTTGTATCCTCGGCACGAGTTGAGGGGAAAGAGTTGATTTTTTCATTAGAATTTAATGTGTGTTTGGGATCATTATAAATGGAGTCATTGTCGTCATTGTCAATTCCCTCATTTTGTTTATAATTTAGTTTTATGGAGGCTTTTAAATTTTTGTTGGGTTCATTAAGTGATTCCCCCTCATTGTAATTTGTTGCTGGTTCGTTGTTGTTGTGGTTTTGCTGCAAATTGTCTTTGCGGTTTAAATACGTTTGCTGCCGTGTCTGCTGCTGTTGGTTGCTCTTGTGAGTGGTTGCTGTTGTGGCATTAACTTTAGTGGAATTGCTATTGTGTTCAAGTGAAGTTAGCTCGTTGTTGTTTGTGTTGTTGGTGCTATTGTCGTTGTCGAATAGTGTTGGGCTTAGATAATAAGCTGCAGGTGGTCCCGGGGAACGTCCTGGCGCTGGGTCACTGTTCGTATGTGCCACTACAGTCTGTATTGCGTAGAGACCAAAAACTAAAAGGCAAATGACTAATTTCATCATTATCACAGCAACAGTTGCAGTTTGTGTTTACTGGCGGTGTTGCGGTGCGAAGCAGATACAGATGAGGACAGTGTAATCTTTCAACTAAGAGTGCTTTTGTTGCGCTTTCACCTTGGCTTGCTACTGCTGTGGTTGATGGTATTGATGGTGGTAGTGCTAAAGGTGGCGGTAATGGTGGTAGTTGTATAGATTTTAATAGGATTTCCATAGACCTTTTTTTTTGCGGGCTAGAGGAAGAGGTATCAAGTCGTTACTTGAAATTCTAAATATTCACGAAAATTTTTAAAACTATTTTAACTCCACTTCAGTAATTTCTATGTTGATTTTATTGTTGTTGTTATTGCTCTGTTTGTTATTGCGAATTGAAACTGATTTTCATAAAGCAGATGCTGCTTCAGTTGTTATGGCTGTTGCAGTCTGTTTAGCAATTGTTTGCTCTTTCTTATTGTTCTTTTACTGTTTCGTTTTGAATTTATTCCACTGGGTTCTTTGGTAGCTTTTATATCGATTATTGTTGTCATTATATAATTTTTAATTGCTGCTTTTTAAATTATATTCTTTCACTTCCTCTGTTACAAATACATTTTTGTAATCAAACTCGGTGTATCTTCTGAAGATCGCCTGAAAGTGCATAAGAAAAGAAATACAAATGAATATAAAATATAAACAGATTTATTTGACGACGCGCTTTTCACGGTGGCTTGCAACTCTACTGTAATAATATTGCCGACTACAACTTCACCTGTCGCAAACATTAAAGTTGCAGTTGCGTGTTTATCCTTATTAGAACTATTTTGTGGTGTTACCGTTGATATAGCTTTCTGGCAGTGTAAGTGACAAAAATTTCCCCAAGGACATGGCATTTTGTCAGGTTTTCGTGGAAAGTAATTGTCCGACTTCTTCGGACAGTGAGCACTGGCTCTTAATAAGGATTGTACAGGGTGTCGTATAAGTAACATTGTTTTGTATTCACTCTAAATTACTTGAAAAAAAGTTGGGAAATTTAGTACAAAACAAGGAAACAAATTATTATTGGATTATTCCCTCAAGCCCATGACGATCTCAGCAGTTGGAGTGTACATAATTATTTCACGAATTAAAACTACTCGTATAGGAGCCATAAAGAAGCATTAAAAGTAGAACCCATATGGGTCACAATTAGCCAAATATGTGACAACCGAAATTACAAACTATTTATTGAGCGTGAAATTCATTCACTTGGAAAGAAAAGAGTTTTTTTCTTTGTTTTAATGGCAAACAAGTATATGTGATTATACATAAGTATATATGGTAGGAACTCTAGCTCTCCTGTTGAGTTTTTTTGAACAGAATATCTCGTTCTACTGATTTTAACTAATTAAATTCTTCCGCCAACTTAACGATCCATGTTTTATTTACATTAAGTGAAAATGAAATGCTTATAAATGGAAATGGTCTTGGTAAAATATACTAATTTGTGCTCGCCTTCCAATAATTATTTCCAGCTTGACTTTCTAGCTGGAATTTACTAATAGGAAAAAAACAAATATATATATTTCTGTTCATTTTCCTCCTTGCGAACTTGCACTGCAAGAAAAAAGTGAATGTGTTGGCTGCAGAAATTTTAAGAAAAATTGTATAAAATTATCTGGAACGAGTATGCCTGGTTAAACGAAAAAAATTAGCAATCTTACAAAGACCTTCAAAAGGCCTTCAAAATATAAAGTGAACATTTTTTATTAAATTCCTTTCCTTATTGGTCAATTATTTTAAATATTTATATATATTTTTAATGTGCCTAACTTCTTTTATGCCAATAAAACTAAATTTTATTGCATATTTTTCCCAACGTTTCGTGGATTTTTGTCCACTTCATCAGGGGATTGATCGTCTGATAACTGTACTAAACCGTTGTGAACCGTTTCCCTTTCCTGTTTGCCTTAAAAACTACATGGAAACCAGTTCATGCCTTTCAACAAATTTGTCCTGAACATTTCCGTGACATGAGTTTCTCTGATAAGCTTCAAAATATTGTTGAGTTGCCTTCTTTTAAGCTTTTAAGTTAGAAAATAGATTTAACAATTTATTTAAGCCTTCACCTGCTGCCTTTACCTTTAGCGGTAATTTTAAGCTCCAGGCCAGGACAGCGAACATTAAACTAAATAAAATTGTATTTATCAAGTGTATACTTAAGAACTTTAGCCATGACAATTCAATTTTGTCTTCAACACTCAAAGACAAACTCTTATAAAACTAAATAATTTACTTATTGATTTATTCTTCCTTTTTTTTGTGTTTGCTTAAAAATGGAACTTTATTTTGCCAGAAATTAATGAAATATTGTCCTTGAAACGAGGAGACACTTCATTAGTTTCATTATTTCCCCTTTTTTTGTTTTTGTGGAAGTGAAGTGAACATTTTGGTTTGCCCGAGAAGGCAACCACTTTGTTGTAAAACACTTTCTTCCTAATTAATTTAACTGGTTCAGCATCGCAAGTTGAGCGCAAGTAGGTAGGAAGGAGAGTGAAGGAGAGTGAAGGAGAGTGAACAGAAATATTTCTTTTTTGTTAATTGCAGGTTATTTTCTAAGCTAGAGATGCAAGCTGGAAATAATTACTGGAAGGCGAGTACAAACTAGTATTTTTTCCCAAGACGAGCACTCATGGCATGGCAGCTGCTCATGAAGTGACTCATAGCGGAATTCGAAAGGAGAAGTAGGGCTTGAAATAATAAACTTAATTCTTTTATTCTACGAGTTCAAAGCAAGTAAATTAAATGCCACGAAAATATGAAATGAGCACCACTTTCACACCATGAAATTTATAATGATCTCTTTCTCATTTTCACACACTGTACTTTCCTCTAAGATAACTTTTGGAAAGATGTGCGGCTACAAAAATTAAATTTTGAAAAAGGCGATGATGGAATTGTACACTTATTTGCAGTTTTTTAAATTTTCTGTTTTCTGCAATTTTTCACATATATTGTGTGTGTTTCGCATTATCAGAATAGAGTTGAAAGTGAGAAGAGCTCCTCTGACATCAGGCTAAAACTCTTGCCTGCCCGGTTTTTTCGATAATATATGGTTAAGCGATCTATAGTAAAGCAATCATTCAAATACATATATTGGCGATCACCTAGAGAAAATCGGTCCGCCATAGAGCAAATCGAAAAATGTATATAGCGAATGAATAACTTTCTTTCATCACTGTAACTAAGAGTGTATAGTTAAGAGATCTATAGTAAAGCAATCATTCAAATACATATATTGGCGATCACCTAGAGAAAATCGGTCCGCCATAGAGCAAATCGAAAAATTTATATAGCGAATGAATAACTAATGTATTTCTTTCATCACTGTAACTGAGAGTGTATTGTTGAGTGTATTGGAAATAAAATTCTAATAAATCTTTGAAAAATTATACAATTTTCTCTATATTTTATAAAAAAAAAAAAACAAAATAAAATAAGAAAAGTATTTACGAAGAAGAAAATATTCGTTTTATAAAAAGTGAAATTTTTAGAATTTTATAATCTGCTGCCAATTAAGTAAATACCATTAACACACGAAAGGCAACACCAACACTTTTGCAATTGGAGAATAAAATAAAAAAATAGATAGATAATAGAATATTAATAAAAAAAAATTCCCCTGAACAGAGTCCAACACTTCGCACAAGTTTGTTTACATGTAAATGCCGCAATACGTACGGCTGGCTAATTTTTAAGCATAAAATCGTTAACGCAGAATAATAAATCATTATTTTAACGGAGGTTTCTTGTTTGCAAGCACGTCAAAATGCTTGACAAATTCCCCAATTCCATTTTCTATAATGAGATTTGGTCATGAGCTGTGCTTGCAAATACTTTCACGTGCAAACATTACAAATCTTTTATGTTTTGTTCTCATGTTGTTTGTTTTATAGCAACATTGTTTACACAACAATGCATCGCAACGTTGTTGCCAAGCCCTTTTTTTCTAAGATAATAAAAAAAATTGTTGAAAAAAGTAAGAGGACGACTCAATTCGATGGACTGACAGGCAGTCAGTCATAGAATGTAAAAGAAAAAGGAGAAGAAGTAAACACACCAGGTGACCTATTTGGAAACAATCGTTATCATCCTGCAAATGTCGGAGTTCTGAAGGGTCACACATATACATACATACATACATAAATGATGAAGAATATACAAATGAAATAATAAGCTGAATTCTGCCCTGCTTGATGAGGGTTAATAAATTAATCCATCAGCTCTGTTCAAATTGTTAAGGGAAAAAATAAATAATTATATATTATTTGTTTTATAAAAGCTCAAATGTGCATACATACATATGTATGCACATGCGTACATACAGGTAGAGGTTTTAGAATTTTCCTTTTTAAGGAAAAAGGTTCGTTACTAAAGCCGCTCAAATGGTTTCTGCAAATGAGTTTTGAAAGTAGCAGCCATTTCTTATTTCTGTATATTAATCGGACTAGAATTATTTGAGAGCCTCCTGAAGTCTTCTTCGCTTAGATTTAAAATGAACGTCAGCTGTTTAACATAAAAGCAAAGAGCTGTGTGTCTGCTGCTCCCACCAGAGCTGTATTTGCCACAACTTACGGTGCCAATTTTGTTATTTTGAACTGTTTAACACAAAAGCAAACAGCTGTGTATCTGCTGCCCCCACCAGAGCTGTATTTGCAACAACTTATGGCGGCAATTTTGTTATTTTCAGTTTAACAGCTGTTACGCATATCTAGATTAATTTTAATGAATACCCCTAATATATACAATTCCTTTTTGTTGTTATTATTTTACAATTTATGATTAATTGCTATGACGGGCCGTAAACACAAATTAGTAATTAAGCTTAAATGTCGTTATAAATAAAAATGAACTGCGGAAGTAAAATGTTTTTTATTCTATGCATTTACAAAGAAAGTCGAGTCCACTGTAATACTTAACACATTAAAAACAAGTTTTAATTGGTGTTCGGAAATCGTTTCTTAATATTGATTTTCAGATGTGGAAATAATTATTTATTTACTAATTGTGGTTATTAAAATTGCTTGTTTTTCATATATATAAAATTTTTATGAGAAAAGTTTTAGAAAACGATTTGCATGGAGCCAAACACACTAGAATGATTTTCAGTTTTAGGAGGTTCAAGTAGAATGTGTTCCCGTCATAGAAGCCACAGCACATTCTGATGGTACCACCGAAGCATTAGAAGGACTGCGTATGCCATCTTCCATTATCCGGTCTTCAAATGATGATGGTTGTATATGTTGTTGAGTTTGTCCCATTTCATTTGGGGCAAATGCAAAGAAAACCAAGACAGGACGTTAAATAAGTAAGTGGAAATACAGATGCCGTCTATGAATGAGTAGTTCAGTTATATTGCAACGTTATTGGATCTCTATTCACCTAAGCTGGCCGCAATATTTACTCTCAATAATTACTGCCCTTAATCGGTGACAAACGATCCACTCCTATTAATAGCCAATTGACTATGCGATCGGCTTACACAGATGGCACCAAATGGGAATACCTCACAAATAGAAATCTCAATAGGCCTTGAAATATATGAAACAGAATGATGAAGAACAAAACTTGTAGTTAATGAATGAATGGAATGAAAGAAGTCCTTTACATGTATGGAGGCACCTACTATTTCTGTCTTGAGTAAATTAATTGCAACACTTCAAAATTGTTAATAAAGCTTTATGAATGATTAAGATGGGCAAAAATGTATTATTTTAATGGTAAAACAAATCGCTGGCATCAAAATTACTTCTCTTAAAAATTGTTTTTTATAGCCAAAAGGACATTTGTAAGCGTTAAACTTATATTTGTTTCATCAGTTTCAAGCCATTTTGAATTCATTTAATTTACTTTTTTTATAATTTTTTTCTTTTTTTTTCATTATCGGACTAAATGTTTTATAAGCAAAAATTTGATTAGAAGTTCAGGATTGAATAGACATGAGGGAATCAAGGAAAGTCAAAGGAATGTGTTTGTTTGCCATTTGAGTTGTGGCAAATGAGAATTATTTACAGCCGCAGTGTTTTTTTGTGGCCACATTTTATTTTATGCCAGCCAGGCAAAGGAAATTGGTTGTCAACAGCAAGTGCGACAGTTACCTGAATTGTAACAAAGCACGGGAAGCTCCTTTGCAAAATCATACTTACACATTTCATTTCATGAACTCGTACATTCTTTTACGGGAAGTCCTTTGTCTTTGATTGCTGTAAATTTTAAACTCGAAATTTTCTTTTGCTTCTCTTTTCCAAATTTATATAAATAGGTGACAATAAATTTTATAATTTTATTTTTATTTTTATTTTTTGTATTGTTAAATATAAAGGAAAGCGTGAAATTTAGCTCATTGCCTAGCTTTTTCATCAGTACGTGCTCTAAGACATTGTATGTCGTTTGCTGTAATGCCAAAAGCCACATAAAATCGGGTGCCTTCGTAGGCGAATGAATGATGAGCAGCCTATTCGATACCTGCCTTTAAAAATTATAACTTGGTTGATATACAATTATAAAGTTATATTTTATTTAAATTTTTGCATGTTCACCACATCGTGCAGGACTTTTTATACTTTGTTTTCTTTTCATTCGCTTCGCATTAAAAATTCAAAATAAAAAGTAATTTAAATTGCGTAGAATATGCAATAGATGAAGAAAGAAATGCCTTGAAGTCATTTATAGGAAGTGTGTTTTAGTGTGAATAATACGAGTAGAGTACGTGGCTGGCCCCTTGTGGCCTTTACGAAGGTTTTCGCTAAACACAACGATCTGATGCTTTTTAGTATTTGAGTATGCAGGGGAAACCCCTCGCTTGTGCTACTTCCGGTTAAACGCATAAGTTATCTGAAACTTGCCTATTGTGGGCTTGGATATTCAAGTTGTATTAAAAGTTTTCCATATAAATAAATAAATGAATATGTGAGAGATCCTGCTGTAATCGTATGGAGGATTTTATTTTGTTGTACTTGAATTTGCTCTCCATTTGGAGCTGAAGCAGGCACCTCTAGACGAAAGAGCTATTGGCTTCAGGTTTAGGTATCACTTTATAACCGATACAAGTGTCAGAATTTTCAGCGATATCATTCCAGACATTATTAATAGTCTAAAAAGTTCACTTATTCTTACACATCCTTGTAAGGACAAAAGCTTTCACAAAACGTTGTTGCCCATCTCAGAAGTATTAAAGAATAAAAGAGCTCCAATTGAGTGCGATTGTAGTGCGATTAAGTAACTTTTATTGCTTTTGGAAACACCTCCCCTTAGCCGTAGCTTTAACGGAGTTTGGTGTCGAAAACTGACTTTTAACACTACGGTTTTGCACTTAATTTTATTTGAAATCTCCTGGCGGTTGGTTGAAAAAATTTGACAAGCTTAAATCATTTCCTCTTGCTAAACAAGGCGTGCAAATATTTTTTCATGAAATTTTTTTATTTTGTTTTAACAGTATTTGGTTTTTCTCCGATTATTGGTGATCAACATGCCGCCCATTGGCGAAAAAAGTCATGCTTCCATTAAAAAAAGTTAAGTTAATTTCCTAACTAAACAACGCACAACAAAATGGTTGTCTTCCTTTGTGGAGACCATATCTCTTTGCTACCAAGAATGTGTATCCATCTCCATTCAGGAAAAAATTAATCTTAAGTAGGGAGAGGAAAAAACTTAGATCGAAAGCAAATTTGCATTGTGTCGCGTGACATCGTTGGTAAAAGTTTCGTCCATAAATATTCCAAACTTTTCGCAACATAATTGCCTTTCATATGGGCAAAATTAACAATACAGATGGAATAACAAGAGAAGAAGTTTTCAAGGAAATAAATTTGCATTTATTATACTGTGTATCAATAACTTAATCGTAAATATCTTAAGAAGGAAAAAGTCATGGAAACGTGCCTTGAATTGAATTACTTTGTAAACAGCAAACACATTTCTTATGTTATCTGCCAATTTCAATTTAGAATTTAATCAATTTTCTGCCTCGTACATGCTAACATGCTAACATTGGAACTTTGGAAACGTGCCACTTTGCCGCCACATATTTAGAGCTCCAAGTTGAAGACTTCTTAATCAGTTCAGTTGTATTGAGATGAGGAAAAAATATTAAGGAATTAAATAATTCTAATTAAGATTTCCAAGAAAATGGCATTATGGAGATCCTTTGTGAGAAAATTAGGAATTGTTAGGAAAGATCTGAAGAAGTGAATGAAATATTTTTCTGAGTGCCTCCGTAGGCAAAAGAATAATGCGCAGCGTACTAAACTGGAGGTAGCGGGCTCGATGCCTGCGGTCTAGCCGAAAGCTTTGCAGGTTAAGTTAGTTTAAAAAAAAACAAGTCCTTAAGTGAAACATTTCCTATTAAGTGAAACATTCTTGAAGGACGTCTGAGATAATTTGTCTTATGATAATTTAATATTTTGAAAGTTGAACCACGAGACATGTCGTTGCTAAAACAAAAAATCCTATCGAATAACAATTATCACGATACTGAAGAGCTTTAAAAGTACTTGCGTAACACTTTTAGTTATGTAGGTGTCGTCCGATGTTCTTTCTGGATTAGCTACCAATCCCGGATGCTTCGATAAGAATAATAAACCAATAAATAATCAAATATTTATTGATTTTAAATTTTACTTTCAATATTTCCAAGGAATTGTTCACTGAGACACACGTAAAAAAAAGTTAAGGATAACTTATGCGAGAATTCCTTTTTTTAACTAGCTTAAGCTGCAAAACTTTCGGCTTGACCGCACGAAAAACCCTAGAGTGTAGGCAGAAATCGAACCCGCGACCACCAGTTCAATAGGGTCTGCATTATTCATCCGCCTACGGAGAAAAAAAAATTCCTGGCATTCGCTTTTTGTTCTTAAACCTTTTTTTTCATAAATTAAAAATCACTTCACCAGTTATTTAAAGTAATAATTTTTCCCCATTTCCTCCCCCACATATATTAGTAATATGTATATATTAATTTAGGATTATATATTGTATGATAATTTAAATTAATTAAACTTTAATGTATTGCAAAAGAATATCTTGTCTTTTGAAATATTTACATTTGCTTGTTAATTTTAAAGCAAATTCCATATAAAAATGTATAAAAATAATTGCAAATTAAATAAAAGTCTCGCGCTTTCTATATAAAATTATTCTTCGAAAAGTCCTTTCGTCCTTTGCTTACTGCTTTAATCTTTGCTCACATCTCTCCTGTCTGAATAATTAATAAATCAAATTTAAATTTAAAACAAACTTAGTATACCTAATGAGACAAGCTGACCTTGTAAAAATGATAAAATATGGATGAAATTTTTGTCAGATGTGTACTTTGGAATGGGGAACAATTGAAGGATGCTTTGAGTGTAATCACTACATATATAAAAGTCATATGTGCGGTGCTTTTAAATGGGGAAATTATGAAAATGAATATTAAGTGAAACAATTTCTTATTTCTAAATAATTAATTTTGTTAATTAATTGGCTTTTTCTAATTGTACTTCATTTCGCAATACAAGGAGGGGAAACATCGGACAGCTTTACCTTCAAAGGCAGATACCAGTAATAAACTTAATGTCTGTAATGGTGGAAACATTTTAGAATATTTCAAGGCAAATTTAAATAGATGAGCAGAGCTCCGGACCTGTCTTCAGTCCTCAATAAACTTCAATGGTTCCAGATACATGCGGTGAAGTGCGCGTGGAACTACCTCGTACCCAGAGATAATAAATTTAAATTAGGGCTAACAACTAACTATTAGTTATCGGTTCCCGTAACAAAATGAAATATTAAACTGCAATACCTATTGGATTAGTGGACTACATATGAGCTTTGCCAAAGTGCAAGCAATTGCGAATAATATAGTAACAATCAATAACAATCCATTTTAGGAAAAACAATTCTTATAAGTACAAAATCCTGCAGTTGACGCGCAGTGGTCCTTTGGCCCATATTAGTGTTGCCAAATATCCATGTGGCCATCGCTTGAATCAAATGACTTGTATGGGTTACTCATTCGACCTGTCTAGATTATGAACGAACGAGCTGAATTGAAGGAAACACTTAACTGAGCAGACGGCGTCGCCTCTTTTATGTCAGGCTCAGTAGTTTCGCTTCAAGTGTCATTTATATGGATACGCACTCTTGTTTACTCATATATATTTAATATTCTCAAATGTTTTTTTTTTTCATAAAATTATTTTAATTTACTAAACTTGTAAAATTCACACAAAAAAACAAATACTCCGTCTGGCGATTTCTGCATTATTTCAATAAGATCTCTGCTCAATAACAGGAAACTTTATGCTGAACGAATTGAACTGAGGGAAAATGAGCCCCCACTAGCAGAGACAGCTAGTCAGCCACTGGTTACTAAGTATCGTCATGTATTCATTTTAGAGCAAAAAAACAAAATTGCTTTAAAAATGAAAACCGCAGAAACAAAAATAGGCGAGAAACGTCAAACCTAAAAACTTATTAAATAGTTTTTATTAAAATAATATTTATTGCCTCAACCACGTGATGCTGCCTTTGTATTGCAGATTAGCAGATTAAATAAATAAGTGAATGGTTTTGACTGAATAATCAGACTGTCGGCCGTTGCACTGAGCCTTCTTGCCGTTAGCAATTAATGCAAAAGGGAAAACGATAGTAGTGAAACAGGAAACGGAAAGGGGAAAATATTCGCACTGAATTTTTGTTTATTTTAATTTATTTATTCATAAATTCAAATTAACATATTTAGGCCGGATTTTGGAAATGTTTAGTTGCAATTATAAAACTGCAGTGCAAATAATTTAATTTTCGAAAATATTAAATGCAGATAAAAATGCAACAATGCAACAAGTGCAATTGTGTGCATTTGGTAAGTTGTAAGCGATATGCGAGACGGTGAAGCTATTATAGGATAATACATATATATATATATATATACATATACATATATATGACTTCTCTATAAAAATAGCTATAACATACTGACACTAATTATATTTTACTGAGAACAGAATAACTTTGAGAATACATAATAGAGCGACAAATATATTTTGAAGTTGTAAAATTTTCTCCAGATTTTAATTTCTGGCCATATATGCTGTACAGTTGGCCGTTCGGTTTTTACTAAACCTAAAAATTGAAATTGGAATCTCGCATTACTATTGGCATGCCCTATTATTGCCGCGGAGGACGTCTATTCATCGCAATAGCAAATAGCAGTTTTGTAGTCGCTCATGATTTCTACTTAACTAAGATTTTTTCCCAGAAAGTTATCGTTATCAAATATGGATTGCCCAATGCCGTGAGTTCGCTTCTTCTAATAGAAAAAAGGAACACAAATTAATGATTGATTGGAATATTGAAGGCATAGACGGAAGTCAAGTAGTCGTTAACAAAACAGTTAACAATTACCAATTACGGTTAATGTCTTCAAACGCCAACTTTAAGAAAAGATATGCGGTAAAGCTACTTTGTTTGATCAACAGCGGTAGCCTCTACAATTATCTCTTGCTCAAAATTTCGGCATAGAATCATTCACTTCAGTGGTGATGTTGGAAGAGTATAGCACATATGGTGCATTCCACAACCTTCCAAAATTTTAACGATTAACAATTTTTTCAACAGCACGCTACACCAAAAAGTGAAAAGTAACGACTTTTCTTTAAGACTTTGCCAAGCT
Organism: Ormia ochracea; assembly: GCA_963402855.1. NCBI lineage: Eukaryota > Metazoa > Arthropoda > Insecta > Diptera > Tachinidae > Ormia > Ormia ochracea. The sequence continues at coordinate 40,513,814 of OY727107.1, forward strand.
TTTTATTATAGTATCCTTCCATTGGCCGTGGTGACCTTCTTATCTTATTTTTTTTCCTCTATGAAAAAGCAAGAGGAAAAAAGCAAATTATTTAAGCATTTAGCCATCAATAAATCGTCTATTGTCAGGGAAATTTCCTTATATTAAATAACAATTAAATATATTATAACAATTTATTGTTATTATAGTATACATTCTTATTTACATATTTTCACAAGAAAAGTATGTTTGATTCGCTTATTAATATAGTTCTCCATTTAAAAAACTGACACTTTTAATGGTGCTTTCTTAACACATAACATATCGTTAAGTGTTAAGTGTCTAAGTTAATTGTAGAAAATCTTTAAATAAATAAAAATATGAAAGCACTTTTTGTTTTGTTTTTTAAATTAGTGTAACCTGCTAAGCTTTCGGCTTGACTGTAGGAAAATACCCAGGGTTTAGATGGGAATCGAACCCGCCACCTCACTTTAGTAGGCTGCGCATTATTCATTCGTCTAGGGAGGCACTTACAAACACATTCATACATGCCTTTAGTAAAATGTCCTTTTCTTATTTAATTGCTTTTGCCTGCATTTATGGGAGCCTGCAACGTTATTTTTTATTTAATAGAATATTTCCAATGTGTTGGTAAATTGTAAAATTTCGTTTTATTTTTTGTTTTATCTGCGAGTTCGAACGAATTGATTTCACATGGTATGGATGTAATACAGGATGTTGTCTTTTCAGCAGCAATTTTCTGCCAAAATGTACTCGTATTTTTAAGCAATTAGTATGAAACAGAGTGTGAAGAAGGGATTTCCCCTAGTATTATATATACGTTTATTGTTTTGGGAAACGTTTTTCTAAGGTCGTTGTGTTAAAATGTCATTACATCGATACAAATTACATATATACAAATCTCTAATCACAAATTTCGATGCCAAACAGATTTTATGGCTTAATCGATTTTAAATTCGTAGCAAATGTGGCAGACAGCAATTAGTAATTAAAGCAAATGTTGTTTTAGTGTTAAATTTAATATTATTTAAAATAAAATAATAAAAGAAATAATAATTTTCTTTTTTTTTTGGCAGTTCAGTGTGCATAAATAAAATCGGTTGTTGTGAATAACAGTTTTTAAATTAAACTACATATTAAAGTATTAAAGCAGAATGTGCGTACATATTAAAAATATAGGAGCCAAATTCGAGACTCGAAATGAGAAGCAACTGATGACTTTCGATATTCATATTATTGTTTACAAATTGAAAAGGCGCCAAACATTTTTTTGTTTTTAATAATAATTTATTGTTATTATACATTCTTATTTACATATTTTCAGATGAAAAGTATGTTTGATCCGCTTATTAAAATAGTTCTCCATTCAAAAACTGACACTTTTAATGTTGCTTTCTTAAAAAATCGTCATTCTTTGAAAACGTCCGTTTGTGTATCGTCATTCTTTGAAAACGTCCGTTTGTGTATTTTTGAATGAAAAACCTGCGGTTTTATTGCTCTTCTATGTTTATTTTATGTTTTCAAATGTTTAAAATTAATTTTTCCTAAAATTAAAGAAAAAGAAATTTTTTCGATTTTTGGGAAAATTTTCAATTTTTGATAAGGGGGTACACTTTTGCATTTTTGGCCCAAAATCGTCATTCTTTGAAAACGTCCGATTGTGTATCGTCATTCTTTAAAAACGTCCGTTTGTGTATTTTTGAATGAAGAACCTGCGGTTTTATTGCTCTTCTATGTTTATTTTATGTTTTCAAATGTTTAAAATATATTTTTCCTAAAAATAAAGAAAAAGAAATTTTTTCGATTTTTGGGAAAATTTTCAATTTTTGATAAGGGGGTACACTTTTGCATTTTTGGCCCAAAATCGTCATTCTTTGAAAACGTCCGTTTGTGTATCGTCATTCTTTGAAAACGTCCGTTTGTGTATTTTTGAATGAAAAACCTGCGGTTTTATTGCTCTTGTATGTTTATTTTATGTTTTCAAATATTTAAAATATATTTTTCCTAAAAATAAAGAAAAAAGAAATTTTTTCGATTTTTGGGAAAATTTTCAATTTTTGATAAGGGGGTACACTTTTGCATTTTTGGCCCAAAATCGTCATTCTTTGAAAACGTCCGTTTGTGTATTTTTGAATGAAAAACCTGCGGTTTTATTGCTTTTGTATGTTTATTTTATGTTTTCAAATGTTTAAAATATATTTTTCCTAAAAATAAAGAAAAATACATTTTTTCGATTTTTGGGAAAATTTTCAATTTTTGATAAGGGGGAACACTTTTGCATTTTTGGCCCAAAATCGTCATTCTTTGAAAACGTCCGTTTGTGTATTTTTGAACGAAAAACCTGCGGATTTATTGTTCTTCTTTGTTTATTTTATGTTTTCAAATGTTTAAAATATATTTTTAATAAAAATAAAGAAAAAGAAATTTTTTCGGTTTTTGGGAAAATTTTCAATTTTTGATAAGGGGGTACACTTTTGCATTTTTGGCCCAAAATCGTCATTCTTTGAAAACGTCCGTTTGTGTATCGTCATTCTTTGAAAACGTCCGTTTGTGTATTTTTGAACGAAAAACCTGCGGATTTATTGTTCTTCTATGTTTATTTTATGTTTTCAAATGTTTAAAATATATTTTTCCTAAAAATAAAGAAAAAAGAAATTTTTTCGATTTTTGGGAAAATTTTCAATTTTTGATAAGGGGGTACACTTTTGCATTTTTGGCCCAAAATCTTCATTCTTTGAAAACGTCCGTTTGTGTATTTTTGAATGAAAAACCTGCGGTTTTATTGCTCTTGTATGTTTATTTTATGTTTTCAAATGTTTAAAATATATTTTTCCTAAAAATAAAGAAAAAAGAAATTTTTTCGATTTTTGGGAAAATTTTCAATTTTTGATAAGGGGGTACACTTTTGCATTTTTGGCCCAAAATCGTCATTCTTTGAAAACGTCCGTTTGTGTATTTTTGAATGAAAAACCTGCGGTTTTATTGCTTTTGTATGTTTATTTTATGTTTTCAAATATTTAAAATATATTTTTCCTAAAAATAAAGAAAAAAGAAATTTTTTCGATTTTTGGGAACACTTTTGCATTTTTGGCCCAAAATCGTCATTCTTTGAAAACGTCCGTTTGTGTATTTTTGAATGAAAAACCTGCGGTTTTATTGCTTTTGTATGTTTATTTTATGTTTTCAAATGTTTAAAATATATTTTTCCTAAAAATAAAGAAAAAGACATTTTTTCGATTTTTGGGAAAATTTTCAATTTTTGATAAGGGGGAACACTTTTGCATTTTTGGCCCAAAATCGTCATTCTTTGAAAACGTCCGTTTGTGTATTTTTGAACGAAAAACCTGCGGATTTATTGTTCTTCTATGTTTATTTTATGTTTTCAAATGTTTAAAATATATTTTTAATAAAAATAAAGAAAAAAGAAATTTTTTCGATTTTTGGGAAAATTTTCAATTTTTGATAAGGGGGTACACTTTTGCATTTTTGGCCCAAAATCGTCATTCTTTGAAAACGTCCGTTTGTGTATTTTTGAACGAAAAACCTGCGGATTTATTGTTCTTCTATGTTTATTTTATGTTTTCAAATGTTTAAAATATATTTTTCCTAAAAATAAAGAAAAAAGAAATTTTTTCGATTTTTGGGAAAATTTTCAATTTTTGATAAGGGGGTACACTTTTGCATTTTTGGCCCAAAATCGTCATTCTTTGAAAACGTCCGTTTGTGTATCGTCATTCTTTGAAAACGTCCGTTTGTGTATTTTTGAATGAAAAACCTGCGGTTTTATTGCTTTTGTATGTTTATTTTATGTTTTCAAATGTTTAAAATATATTTTTCCTAAAAATAAAGAAAAAGACATTTTTTCGATTTTTGGGAAAATTTTCAATTTTTGATAAGGGGGAACACTTTTGCATTTTTGGCCCAAAATCGTCATTCTTTGAAAACGTCCGTTTGTGTATTTTTGAACGAAAAACCTGCGGATTTATTGTTCTTCTATGTTTATTTTATGTTTTCAAATGTTTAAAATATATTTTTAATAAAAATAAAGAAAAAGAAATTTTTTCGGTTTTTGGGAAAATTTTCAATTTTTGATAAGGGGGTACACTTTTGCATTTTTGGCCCAAAATCGTCATTCTTTGAAAACGTCCGTTTGTGTATCGTCATTCTTTGAAAACGTCCGTTTGTGTATTTTTGAATGAAAAACCTGCGGTTTTATTGCTCTTGTATGTTTATTTTATGTTTTCAAATGTTTAAAATATATTTTTCCTAAAAATAAAGAAAAAAGAAATTTTTTCGATTTTTGGGAAAATTTTCAATTTTTGATAAGGGGGTACACTTTTGCATTTTTGGCCCAAAATCGTCATTCTTTGAAAACGTCCGTTTGTGTATTTTTGAATGAAAAACCTGCGGTTTTATTGCTTTTGTATGTTTATTTTATGTTTTCAAATGTTTAAAATATATTTTTCCTAAAAATAAAGAAAAAGACATTTTTTCGATTTTTGGGAAAATTTTCAATTTTTGATAAGGGGGAACACTTTTGCATTTTTGGCCCAAAATCGTCATTCTTTGAAAACGTCCGTTTGTGTATTTTTGAACGAAAAACCTGCGGATTTATTGTTCTTCTATGTTTATTTTATGTTTTCAAATGTTTAAAATATATTTTTAATAAAAATAAAGAAAAAGAAATTTTTTCGGTTTTTGGGAAAATTTTCAATTTTTGATAAGGGGGTACACTTTTGCATTTTTGGCCCAAAATCGTCATTCTTTGAAAACGTCCGTTTGTGTATCGTCATTCTTTGAAAACGTCCGTTTGTGTATTTTTGAATGAAAAACCTGCGGTTTTATTGCTCTTGTATGTTTATTTTATGTTTTCAAATGTTTAAAATATATTTTTCCTAAAAATAAAGAAAAAAGAAATTTTTTCGATTTTTGGGAAAATTTTCAATTTTTGATAAGGGGGTACACTTTTGCATTTTTGGCCCAAAATCGTCATTCTTTGAAAACGTCCGTTTGTGTATTTTTGAATGAAAAACCTGCGGTTTTATTGCTCTTGTATGTTTATTTTATGTTTTCAAATGTTTAAAATATATTTTTCCTAAAAATAAAGAAAAAGACATTTTTTCGATTTTTGGGAAAATTTTCAATTTTTGATAAGGGGGTACACTTTTGCATTTTTGGCCCAAAATCGTCATTCTTTGAAAACGTCCGTTTGTGTATTTTTGAATGAAAAACCTGCGGTTTTATTGCTTTTGTATGTTTATTTTATGTTTTCAAATGTTTAAAATATATTTTTCCTAAAAATAAAGAAAAAGACATTTTTTCGATTTTTGGGAAAATTTTCAATTTTTGATAAGGGGGAACACTTTTGCATTTTTGGCCCAAAATCGTCATTCTTTGAAAACGTCCGTTTGTGTATTTTTGAACGAAAAACCTGCGGATTTATTGTTCTTCTATGTTTATTTTATGTTTTCAAATGTTTAAAATATATTTTTAATAAAAATAAAGAAAAAGAAATTTTTTCGGTTTTTGGGAAAATTTTCAATTTTTGATAAGGGGGTACACTTTTGCATTTTTGGCCCAAAATCGTCATTCTTTGAAAACGTCCGTTTGTGTATCGTCATTCTTTGAAAACGTCCGTTTGTGTATTTTTGAATGAAAAACCTGCGGTTTTATTGCTCTTGTATGTTTATTTTATGTTTTCAAATGTTTAAAATATATTTTTCCTAAAAATAAAGAAAAAAGAAATTTTTTCGATTTTTGGGAAAATTTTCAATTTTTGATAAGGGGGTACACTTTTGCATTTTTGGCCCAAAATCGTCATTCTTTGAAAACGTCCGTTTGTGTATTTTTGAATGAAAAACCTGCGGTTTTATTGCTCTTGTATGTTTATTTTATGTTTTCAAATGTTTAAAATATATTTTTCCTAAAAATAAAGAAAAAGACATTTTTTCGATTTTTGGGAAAATTTTCAATTTTTGATAAGGGGGTACACTTTTGCATTTTTGGCCCAAAATCGTCATTCTTTGAAAACGTCCGTTTGTGTATTTTTGAATGAAAAACCTGCGGTTTTATTGCTTTTGTATGTTTATTTTATGTTTTCAAATGTTTAAAATATATTTTTCCTAAAAATAAAGAAAAAGACATTTTTTCGATTTTTGGGAAAATTTTCAATTTTTGATAAGGGGGAACACTTTTGCATTTTTGGCCCAAAATCGTCATTCTTTGAAAACGTCCGTTTGTGTATTTTTGAACGAAAAACCTGCGGATTTATTGTTCTTCTATGTTTATTTTATGTTTTCAAATGTTTAAAATATATTTTTAATAAAAATAAAGAAAAAGAAATTTTTTCGGTTTTTGGGAAAATTTTCAATTTTTGATAAGGGGGTACACTTTTGCATTTTTGGCCCAAAATCGTCATTCTTTGAAAACGTCCGTTTGTGTATCGTCATTCTTTGAAAACGTCCGTTTGTGTATTTTTGAATGAAAAACCTGCGGTTTTATTGCTCTTGTATGTTTATTTTATGTTTTCAAATGTTTAAAATATATTTTTCCTAAAAATAAAGAAAAAGACATTTTTTCGATTTTTGGGAAAATTTTCAATTTTTGATAAGGGGGTACACTTTTGCATTTTTGGCCCAAAATCGTCATTCTTTGAAAACGTCCGTTTGTGTATTTTTGAATGAAAAACCTGCGGTTTTATTGCTTTTGTATGTTTATTTTATGTTTTCAAATGTTTAAAATATATTTTTCCTAAAAATAAAGAAAAAGACATTTTTTCGATTTTTGGGAAAATTTTCAATTTTTGATAAGGGGGTACACTTTTGCATTTTTGGCCCAAAATCGTCATTCTTTGAAAACGTCCGTTTGTGTATTTTTGAATGAAAAACCTGCGGTTTTATTGCTTTTGTATGTTTATTTTATGTTTTCAAATGTTTAAAATATATTTTTCCTAAAAATAAAGAAAAAGACATTTTTTCGATTTTTGGGAAAATTTTCAATTTTTGATAAGGGGGTACACTTTTGCATTTTTGGCCCAAAATCGTCATTCTTTGAAAACGTCCGTTTGTGTATTTTTGAATGAAAAACCTGCGGTTTTATTGCTTTTGTATGTTTATTTTATGTTTTCAAATGTTTAAAATATATTTTTCCTAAAAATAAAGAAAAAGAAATTTTTTCGATTTTTGGGAAAATTTTCAATTTTTGATAAGGGGGTACACTTTTGCATTTTTGGCCCAAAATCGTCATTCTTTGAAAACGTCCGTTTGTGTATTTTTGAATGAAAAACCTGCGGTTTTATTGCTTTTGTATGTTTATTTTATGTTTTCAAATGTTTAAAATATATTTTTCCTAAAAATAAAGAAAAAGACATTTTTTCGATTTTTGGGAAAATTTTCAATTTTTGATAAGGGGGAACACTTTTGCATTTTTGGCCCAAAATCGTCATTCTTTGAAAACGTCCGTTTGTGTATTTTTGAACGAAAAACCTGCGGATTTATTGTTCTTCTATGTTTATTTTATGTTTTCAAATGTTTAAAATATATTTTTAATAAAAATAAAGAAAAAGAAATTTTTTCGGTTTTTGGGAAAATTTTCAATTTTTGATAAGGGGGTACACTTTTGCATTTTTGGCCCAAAATCGTCATTCTTTGAAAACGTCCGTTTGTGTATCGTCATTCTTTGAAAACGTCCGTTTGTGTATTTTTGAATGAAAAACCTGCGGTTTTATTGCTCTTGTATGTTTATTTTATGTTTTCAAATGTTTAAAATATATTTTTCCTAAAAATAAAGAAAAAAGAAATTTTTTCGATTTTTGGGAAAATTTTCAATTTTTGATAAGGGGGTACACTTTTGCATTTTTGGCCCAAAATCGTCATTCTTTGAAAACGTCCGTTTGTGTATTTTTGAACGAAAAACCTGCGGATTTATTGTTCTTCTATGTTTATTTTATGTTTTCAAATGTTTAAAATATATTTTTAATAAAAATAAAGAAAAAGAAATTTTTTCGGTTTTTGGGAAAATTTTCAATTTTTGATAAGGGGGTACACTTTTGCATTTTTGGCCCAAAATCGTCATTCTTTGAAAACGTCCGTTTGTGTATTTTTGAATGAAAAACCTGCGGTTTTATTGCTTTTGTATGTTTATTTTATGTTTTCAAATGTTTAAAATATATTTTTCCTAAAAATAAAGAAAAAGACATTTTTTCGATTTTTGGGAAAATTTTCAATTTTTGATAAGGGGGTACACTTTTGCATTTTTGGCCCAAAATCGTCATTCTTTGAAAACGTCCGTTTGTGTATTTTTGAATGAAAAACCTGCGGTTTTATTGCTTTTGTATGTTTATTTTATGTTTTCAAATGTTTAAAATATATTTTTCCTAAAAATAAAGAAAAAGACATTTTTTCGATTTTTGGGAAAATTTTCAATTTTTGATAAGGGGGTACACTTTTGCATTTTTGGCCCAAAATCGTCATTCTTTGAAAACGTCCGTTTGTGTATTTTTGAATGAAAAACCTGCGGTTTTATTGCTCTTGTATGTTTATTTTATGTTTTCAAATGTTTAAAATATATTTTTCCTAAAAATAAAGAAAAAGACATTTTTTCGATTTTTGGGAAAATTTTCAATTTTTGATAAGGGGGTACACTTTTGCATTTTTGGCCCAAAATCGTCATTCTTTGAAAACGTCCGTTTGTGTATTTTTGAATGAAAAACCTGCGGTTTTATTGCTTTTGTATGTTTATTTTATGTTTTCAAATGTTTAAAATATATTTTTCCTAAAAATAAAGAAAAAGACATTTTTTCGATTTTTGGGAAAATTTTCAATTTTTGATAAGGGGGTACACTTTTGCATTTTTGGCCCAAAATCGTCATTCTTTGAAAACGTCCGTTTGTGTATTTTTGAATGAAAAACCTGCGGTTTTATTGCTCTTGTATGTTTATTTTATGTTTTCAAATGTTTAAAATATATTTTTCCTAAAAATAAAGAAAAAAGAAATTTTTTCGATTTTTGGGAAAATTTTCAATTTTTGATAAGGGGGTACACTTTTGCATTTTTGGCCCAAAATCGTCATTCTTTGAAAACGTCCGTTTGTGTATTTTTGAATGAAAAACCTGCGGTTTTATTGCTCTTGTATGTTTATTTTATGTTTTCAAATGTTTAAAATATATTTTTCCTAAAAATAAAGAAAAAGACATTTTTTCGATTTTTGGGAAAATTTTCAATTTTTGATAAGGGGGTACACTTTTGCATTTTTGGCCCAAAATCGTCATTCTTTGAAAACGTCCGTTTGTGTATTTTTGAATGAAAAACCTGCGGTTTTATTGCTCTTGTATGTTTATTTTATGTTTTCAAATGTTTAAAATATATTTTTCCTAAAAATAAAGAAAAAAGAAATTTTTTCGATTTTTGGGAAAATTTTCAATTTTTGATAAGGGGGTACACTTTTGCATTTTTGGCCCAAAATCGTCATTCTTTGAAAACGTCCGTTTGTGTATTTTTGAATGAAAAACCTGCGGTTTTATTGCTCTTGTATGTTTATTTTATGTTTTCAAATGTTTAAAATATATTTTTCCTAAAAATAAAGAAAAAAGAAATTTTTTCGATTTTTGGGAAAATTTTCAATTTTTGATAAGGGGGTACACTTTTGCATTTTTGGCCCAAAATCGTCATTCTTTGAAAACGTCCGTTTGTGTATTTTTGAATGAAAAACCTGCGGTTTTATTGCTCTTGTATGTTTATTTTATGTTTTCAAATGTTTAAAATATATTTTTCCTAAAAATAAAGAAAAAGACATTTTTTCGATTTTTGGGAAAATTTTCAATTTTTGATAAGGGGGTACACTTTTGCATTTTTGGCCCAAAATCGTCATTCTTTGAAAACGTCCGTTTGTGTATTTTTGAATGAAAAACCTGCGGTTTTATTGCTCTTGTATGTTTATTTTATGTTTTCAAATGTTTAAAATATATTTTTCCTAAAAATAAAGAAAAAAGAAATTTTTTCGATTTTTGGGAAAATTTTCAATTTTTGATAAGGGGGTACACTTTTGCATTTTTGGCCCAAAATCGTCATTCTTTGAAAACGTCCGTTTGTGTATTTTTGAATGAAAAACCTGCGGTTTTATTGCTCTTGTATGTTTATTTTATGTTTTCAAATGTTTAAAATATATTTTTCCTAAAAATAAAGAAAAAAGAAATTTTTTCGATTTTTGGGAAAATTTTCAATTTTTGATAAGGGGGTACACTTTTGCATTTTTGGCCCAAAATCGTCATTCTTTGAAAACGTCCGTTTGTGTATTTTTGAATGAAAAACCTGCGGTTTTATTGCTCTTGTATGTTTATTTTATGTTTTCAAATGTTTAAAATATATTTTTCCTAAAAATAAAGAAAAAGACATTTTTTCGATTTTTGGGAAAATTTTCAATTTTTGATAAGGGGGTACACTTTTGCATTTTTGGCCCAAAATCGTCATTCTTTGAAAACGTCCGTTTGTGTATTTTTGAATGAAAAACCTGCGGTTTTATTGCTTTTGTATGTTTATTTTATGTTTTCAAATGTTTAAAATATATTTTTCCTAAAAATAAAGAAAAAGACATTTTTTCGATTTTTGGGAAAATTTTCAATTTTTGATAAGGGGGTACACTTTTGCATTTTTGGCCCAAAATCGTCATTCTTTGAAAACGTCCGTTTGTGTATTTTTGAATGAAAAACCTGCGGTTTTATTGCTTTTGTATGTTTATTTTATGTTTTCAAATGTTTAAAATATATTTTTCCTAAAAATAAAGAAAAAGACATTTTTTCGATTTTTGGGAAAATTTTCAATTTTTGATAAGGGGGTACACTTTTGCATTTTTGGCCCAAAATCGTCATTCTTTGAAAACGTCCGTTTGTGTATTTTTGAATGAAAAACCTGCGGTTTTATTGCTCTTGTATGTTTATTTTATGTTTTCAAATGTTTAAAATATATTTTTCCTAAAAATAAAGAAAAAAGAAATTTTTTCGATTTTTGGGAAAATTTTCAATTTTTGATAAGGGGGTACACTTTTGCATTTTTGGCCCAAAATCGTCATTCTTTGAAAACGTCCGTTTGTGTATTTTTGAATGAAAAACCTGCGGTTATATTGCTCTTGTATGTTTATTTTATGTTTTCAAATGTTTAAAATATATTTTTCCTAAAAATAAAGAAAAAAGAAATTTTTTCGATTTTTGGGAAAATTTTCAATTTTTGATAAGGGGGTACACTTTTGCATTTTTTGTGTATTTTTGAATGAAAAACCTGCGGATTTATTGCTCTTCTATGTTTATTTTATGTTTTCAAATGTTTAAAATATATTTTTCCTAAAAATAAAGAAAAAAGAAATTTTTTCGATTTTTGGGAAAATTTTCAATTTTTGATAAGGGGGTACACTTTTGCATTTTTGGCCCAAAATCGTCATTCTTTGAAAACGTCCGTTTGTGTATTTTTGAATGAAAAACCTGCGGTTATATTGCTCTTGTATGTTTATTTTATGTTTTCAAATGTTTAAAATATATTTTTCCTAAAAATAAAGAAAAAAGAAATTTTTTCGATTTTTGGGAAAATTTTCAATTTTTGATAAGGGGGTACACTTTTGCATTTTTTGTGTATTTTTGAATGAAAAACCTGCGGATTTATTGCTCTTGTATGTTTATTTTATGTTTTCAAATGTTTAAAATATATTTTTCCTAAAAATAAAGAAAAAAGAAATTTTTTCGATTTTTGGGAAAATTTTCAATTTTTGATAAGGGGGTACACTTTTGCATTTTTGGCCCAAAATCGTCATTCTTTGAAAACGTCCGTTTGTGTATTTTTGAATGAAAAACCTGCGGTTATATTGCTCTTGTATGTTTATTTTATGTTTTCAAATGTTTAAAATATATTTTTCCTAAAAATAAAGAAAAAAGAAATTTTTTCGATTTTTGGGAAAATTTTCAATTTTTGATAAGGGGGTACACTTTTGCATTTTTTGTGTATTTTTGAATGAAAAACCTGCGGATTTATTGCTCTTCTATGTTTATTTTATGTTTTCAAATGTTTAAAATATATTTTTCCTAAAAATAAAGAAAAAAGAAATTTTTTCGATTTTTGGGAAAATTTTCAATTTTTGATAAGGGGGTACACTTTTGCATTTTTTGTGTATTTTTGAATGAAAAACCTGCGGTTTTATTGCTCTTGTATGTTTATTTTATGTTTTCAAATGTTTAAAATATATTTTTCCTAAAAATAAAGAAAAAAGAAATTTTTTCGATTTTTGGGAAAATTTTCAATTTTTGATAAGGGGGTACACTTTTGCATTTTTGGCCCAAAATCGTCATTCTTTGAAAACGTCCGTTTGTGTATTTTTGAATGAAAAACCTGCGGTTATATTGCTCTTGTATGTTTATTTTATGTTTTCAAATGTTTAAAATATATTTTTCCTAAAAATAAAGAAAAAAGAAATTTTTTCGATTTTTGGGAAAATTTTCAATTTTTGATAAGGGGGTACACTTTTGCATTTTTTGTGTATTTTTGAATGAAAAACCTGCGGATTTATTGCTCTTGTATGTTTATTTTATGTTTTCAAATGTTTAAAATATATTTTTCCTAAAAATAAAGAAAAAAGAAATTTTTTCGATTTTTGGGAAAATTTTCAATTTTTGATAAGGGGGTACACTTTTGCATTTTTGGCCCAAAATCGTCATTCTTTGAAAACGTCCGTTTGTGTATTTTTGAATGAAAAACCTGCGGTTATATTGCTCTTGTATGTTTATTTTATGTTTTCAAATGTTTAAAATATATTTTTCCTAAAAATAAAGAAAAAAGAAATTTTTTCGATTTTTGGGAAAATTTTCAATTTTTGATAAGGGGGTACACTTTTGCATTTTTTGTGTATTTTTGAATGAAAAACCTGCGGATTTATTGCTCTTCTATGTTTATTTTATGTTTTCAAATGTTTAAAATATATTTTTCCTAAAAATAAAGAAAAAAGAAATTTTTTCGATTTTTGGGAAAATTTTCAATTTTTGATAAGGGGGTACACTTTTGCATTTTTGGCCCAAAATCGTCATTCTTTGAAAACGTCCGTTTGTGTATTTTTGAATGAAAAACCTGCGGTTATATTGCTCTTGTATGTTTATTTTATGTTTTCAAATGTTTAAAATATATTTTTCCTAAAAATAAAGAAAAAAGAAATTTTTTCGATTTTTGGGAAAATTTTCAATTTTTGATAAGGGGGTACACTTTTGCATTTTTTGTGTATTTTTGAATGAAAAACCTGCGGTTTTATTGCTCTTGTATGTTTATTTTATGTTTTCAAATGTTTAAAATATATTTTTCCTAAAAATAAAGAAAAAAGAAATTTTTTCGATTTTTGGGAAAATTTTCAATTTTTGATAAGGGGGTACACTTTTGCATTTTTGGCCCAAAATCGTCATTCTTTGAAAACGTCCGTTTGTGTATTTTTGAATGAAAAACCTGCGGTTATATTGCTCTTGTATGTTTATTTTATGTTTTCAAATGTTTAAAATATATTTTTCCTAAAAATAAAGAAAAAAGAAATTTTTTCGATTTTTGGGAAAATTTTCAATTTTTGATAAGGGGGTACACTTTTGCATTTTTGGCCCAAAATCGTCATTCTTTGAAAACGTCCGTTTGTGTATTTTTGAATGAAAAACCTGCGGTTATATTGCTCTTGTATGTTTATTTTATGTTTTCAAATGTTTAAAATATATTTTTCCTAAAAATAAAGAAAAAGACATTTTTTCGATTTTTGGGAAAATTTTCAATTTTTGATAAGGGGGTACACTTTTGCATTTTTGGCCCAAAATCGTCATTCTTTGAAAACGTCCGTTTGTGTATTTTTGAATGAAAAACCTGCGGTTTTATTGCTTTTGTATGTTTATTTTATGTTTTCAAATGTTTAAAATATATTTTTCCTAAAAATAAAGAAAAAGACATTTTTTCGATTTTTGGGAAAATTTTCAATTTTTGATAAGGGGGTACACTTTTGCATTTTTGGCCCAAAATCGTCATTCTTTGAAAACGTCCGTTTGTGTATTTTTGAATGAAAAACCTGCGGTTTTATTGCTCTTGTATGTTTATTTTATGTTTTCAAATGTTTAAAATATATTTTTCCTAAAAATAAAGAAAAAAGAAATTTTTTCGATTTTTGGGAAAATTTTCAATTTTTGATAAGGGGGTACACTTTTGCATTTTTGGCCCAAAATCGTCATTCTTTGAAAACGTCCGTTTGTGTATTTTTGAATGAAAAACCTGCGGTTTTATTGCTCTTGTATGTTTATTTTATGTTTTCAAATGTTTAAAATATATTTTTCCTAAAAATAAAGAAAAAGACATTTTTTCGATTTTTGGGAAAATTTTCAATTTTTGATAAGGGGGTACACTTTTGCATTTTTGGCCCAAAATCGTCATTCTTTGAAAACGTCCGTTTGTGTATTTTTGAATGAAAAACCTGCGGTTTTATTGCTCTTGTATGTTTATTTTATGTTTTCAAATGTTTAAAATATATTTTTCCTAAAAATAAAGAAAAAAGAAATTTTTTCGATTTTTGGGAAAATTTTCAATTTTTGATAAGGGGGTACACTTTTGCATTTTTGGCCCAAAATCGTCATTCTTTGAAAACGTCCGTTTGTGTATTTTTGAATGAAAAACCTGCGGTTTTATTGCTTTTGTATGTTTATTTTATGTTTTCAAATGTTTAAAATATATTTTTCCTAAAAATAAAGAAAAAGACATTTTTTCGATTTTTGGGAAAATTTTCAATTTTTGATAAGGGGGTACACTTTTGCATTTTTGGCCCAAAATCGTCATTCTTTGAAAACGTCCGTTTGTGTATTTTTGAATGAAAAACCTGCGGTTTTATTGCTTTTGTATGTTTATTTTATGTTTTCAAATGTTTAAAATATATTTTTCCTAAAAATAAAGAAAAAGACATTTTTTCGATTTTTGGGAAAATTTTCAATTTTTGATAAGGGGGTACACTTTTGCATTTTTGGCCCAAAATCGTCATTCTTTGAAAACGTCCGTTTGTGTATTTTTGAATGAAAAACCTGCGGTTTTATTGCTCTTGTATGTTTATTTTATGTTTTCAAATGTTTAAAATATATTTTTCCTAAAAATAAAGAAAAAAGAAATTTTTTCGATTTTTGGGAAAATTTTCAATTTTTGATAAGGGGGTACACTTTTGCATTTTTGGCCCAAAATCGTCATTCTTTGAAAACGTCCGTTTGTGTATTTTTGAATGAAAAACCTGCGGTTTTATTGCTCTTGTATGTTTATTTTATGTTTTCAAATGTTTAAAATATATTTTTCCTAAAAATAAAGAAAAAAGAAATTTTTTCGATTTTTGGGAAAATTTTCAATTTTTGATAAGGGGGTACACTTTTGCATTTTTGGCCCAAAATCGTCATTCTTTGAAAACGTCCGTTTGTGTATTTTTGAATGAAAAACCTGCGGTTTTATTGCTCTTGTATGTTTATTTTATGTTTTCAAATGTTTAAAATATATTTTTCCTAAAAATAAAGAAAAAGACATTTTTTCGATTTTTGGGAAAATTTTCAATTTTTGATAAGGGGGTACACTTTTGCATTTTTGGCCCAAAATCGTCATTCTTTGAAAACGTCCGTTTGTGTATTTTTGAATGAAAAACCTGCGGTTTTATTGCTCTTGTATGTTTATTTTATGTTTTCAAATGTTTAAAATATATTTTTCCTAAAAATAAAGAAAAAAGAAATTTTTTCGATTTTTGGGAAAATTTTCAATTTTTGATAAGGGGGTACACTTTTGCATTTTTGGCCCAAAATCGTCATTCTTTGAAAACGTCCGTTTGTGTATTTTTGAATGAAAAACCTGCGGTTTTATTGCTCTTGTATGTTTATTTTATGTTTTCAAATGTTTAAAATATATTTTTCCTAAAAATAAAGAAAAAAGAAATTTTTTCGATTTTTGGGAAAATTTTCAATTTTTGATAAGGGGGTACACTTTTGCATTTTTGGCCCAAAATCGTCATTCTTTGAAAACGTCCGTTTGTGTATTTTTGAATGAAAAACCTGCGGTTTTATTGCTTTTGTATGTTTATTTTATGTTTTCAAATGTTTAAAATATATTTTTCCTAAAAATAAAGAAAAAGACATTTTTTCGATTTTTGGGAAAATTTTCAATTTTTGATAAGGGGGTACACTTTTGCATTTTTGGCCCAAAATCGTCATTCTTTGAAAACGTCCGTTTGTGTATTTTTGAATGAAAAACCTGCGGTTTTATTGCTTTTGTATGTTTATTTTATGTTTTCAAATGTTTAAAATATATTTTTCCTAAAAATAAAGAAAAAGACATTTTTTCGATTTTTGGGAAAATTTTCAATTTTTGATAAGGGGGTACACTTTTGCATTTTTGGCCCAAAATCGTCATTCTTTGAAAACGTCCGTTTGTGTATTTTTGAATGAAAAACCTGCGGTTTTATTGCTCTTGTATGTTTATTTTATGTTTTCAAATGTTTAAAATATATTTTTCCTAAAAATAAAGAAAAAAGAAATTTTTTCGATTTTTGGGAAAATTTTCAATTTTTGATAAGGGGGTACACTTTTGCATTTTTGGCCCAAAATCGTCATTCTTTGAAAACGTCCGTTTGTGTATTTTTGAATGAAAAACCTGCGGTTTTATTGCTCTTGTATGTTTATTTTATGTTTTCAAATGTTTAAAATATATTTTTCCTAAAAATAAAGAAAAAAGAAATTTTTTCGATTTTTGGGAAAATTTTCAATTTTTGATAAGGGGGTACACTTTTGCATTTTTGGCCCAAAATCGTCATTCTTTGAAAACGTCCGTTTGTGTATTTTTGAATGAAAAACCTGCGGTTTTATTGCTCTTGTATGTTTATTTTATGTTTTCAAATGTTTAAAATATATTTTTCCTAAAAATAAAGAAAAAGACATTTTTTCGATTTTTGGGAAAATTTTCAATTTTTGATAAGGGGGTACACTTTTGCATTTTTGGCCCAAAATCGTCATTCTTTGAAAACGTCCGTTTGTGTATTTTTGAATGAAAAACCTGCGGTTTTATTGCTCTTGTATGTTTATTTTATGTTTTCAAATGTTTAAAATATATTTTTCCTAAAAATAAAGAAAAAAGAAATTTTTTCGATTTTTGGGAAAATTTTCAATTTTTGATAAGGGGGTACACTTTTGCATTTTTGGCCCAAAATCGTCATTCTTTGAAAACGTCCGTTTGTGTATTTTTGAATGAAAAACCTGCGGTTTTATTGCTCTTGTATGTTTATTTTATGTTTTCAAATGTTTAAAATATATTTTTCCTAAAAATAAAGAAAAAAGAAATTTTTTCGATTTTTGGGAAAATTTTCAATTTTTGATAAGGGGGTACACTTTTGCATTTTTGGCCCAAAATCGTCATTCTTTGAAAACGTCCGTTTGTGTATTTTTGAATGAAAAACCTGCGGTTTTATTGCTCTTGTATGTTTATTTTATGTTTTCAAATGTTTAAAATATATTTTTCCTAAAAATAAAGAAAAAAGAAATTTTTTCGATTTTTGGGAAAATTTTCAATTTTTGATAAGGGGGTACACTTTTGCATTTTTGGCCCAAAATCGTCATTCTTTGAAAACGTCCGTTTGTGTATTTTTGAATGAAAAACCTGCGGTTTTATTGCTCTTGTATGTTTATTTTATGTTTTCAAATGTTTAAAATATATTTTTCCTAAAAATAAAGAAAAAAGAAATTTTTTCGATTTTTGGGAAAATTTTCAATTTTTGATAAGGGGGTACACTTTTGCATTTTTGGCCCAAAATCGTCATTCTTTGAAAACGTCCGTTTGTGTATTTTTGAATGAAAAACCTGCGGTTTTATTGCTTTTGTATGTTTATTTTATGTTTTCAAATGTTTAAAATATATTTTTCCTAAAAATAAAGAAAAAGACATTTTTTCGATTTTTGGGAAAATTTTCAATTTTTGATAAGGGGGTACACTTTTGCATTTTTGGCCCAAAATCGTCATTCTTTGAAAACGTCCGTTTGTGTATTTTTGAATGAAAAACCTGCGGTTTTATTGCTCTTGTATGTTTATTTTATGTTTTCAAATGTTTAAAATATATTTTTCCTAAAAATAAAGAAAAAAGAAATTTTTTCGATTTTTGGGAAAATTTTCAATTTTTGATAAGGGGGTACACTTTTGCATTTTTGGCCCAAAATCGTCATTCTTTGAAAACGTCCGTTTGTGTATTTTTGAATGAAAAACCTGCGGTTTTATTGCTTTTGTATGTTTATTTTATGTTTTCAAATGTTTAAAATATATTTTTCCTAAAAATAAAGAAAAAGACATTTTTTCGATTTTTGGGAAAATTTTCAATTTTTGATAAGGGGGTACACTTTTGCATTTTTGGCCCAAAATCGTCATTCTTTGAAAACGTCCGTTTGTGTATTTTTGAATGAAAAACCTGCGGTTTTATTGCTTTTGTATGTTTATTTTATGTTTTCAAATGTTTAAAATATATTTTTCCTAAAAATAAAGAAAAAGACATTTTTTCGATTTTTGGGAAAATTTTCAATTTTTGATAAGGGGGTACACTTTTGCATTTTTGGCCCAAAATCGTCATTCTTTGAAAACGTCCGTTTGTGTATTTTTGAATGAAAAACCTGCGGTTTTATTGCTCTTGTATGTTTATTTTATGTTTTCAAATGTTTAAAATATATTTTTCCTAAAAATAAAGAAAAAAGAAATTTTTTCGATTTTTGGGAAAATTTTCAATTTTTGATAAGGGGGTACACTTTTGCATTTTTGGCCCAAAATCGTCATTCTTTGAAAACGTCCGTTTGTGTATTTTTGAATGAAAAACCTGCGGTTTTATTGCTCTTGTATGTTTATTTTATGTTTTCAAATGTTTAAAATATATTTTTCCTAAAAATAAAGAAAAAAGAAATTTTTTCGATTTTTGGGAAAATTTTCAATTTTTGATAAGGGGGTACACTTTTGCATTTTTGGCCCAAAATCGTCATTCTTTGAAAACGTCCGTTTGTGTATTTTTGAATGAAAAACCTGCGGTTTTATTGCTCTTGTATGTTTATTTTATGTTTTCAAATGTTTAAAATATATTTTTCCTAAAAATAAAGAAAAAAGAAATTTTTTCGATTTTTGGGAAAATTTTCAATTTTTGATAAGGGGGTACACTTTTGCATTTTTGGCCCAAAATCGTCATTCTTTGAAAACGTCCGTTTGTGTATTTTTGAATGAAAAACCTGCGGTTTTATTGCTTTTGTATGTTTATTTTATGTTTTCAAATGTTTAAAATATATTTTTCCTAAAAATAAAGAAAAAGACATTTTTTCGATTTTTGGGAAAATTTTCAATTTTTGATAAGGGGGTACACTTTTGCATTTTTGGCCCAAAATCGTCATTCTTTGAAAACGTCCGTTTGTGTATTTTTGAATGAAAAACCTGCGGTTTTATTGCTCTTGTATGTTTATTTTATGTTTTCAAATGTTTAAAATATATTTTTCCTAAAAATAAAGAAAAAAGAAATTTTTTCGATTTTTGGGAAAATTTTCAATTTTTGATAAGGGGGTACACTTTTGCATTTTTGGCCCAAAATCGTCATTCTTTGAAAACGTCCGTTTGTGTATTTTTGAATGAAAAACCTGCGGTTTTATTGCTCTTGTATGTTTATTTTATGTTTTCAAATGTTTAAAATATATTTTTCCTAAAAATAAAGAAAAAAGAAATTTTTTCGATTTTTGGGAAAATTTTCAATTTTTGATAAGGGGGTACACTTTTGCATTTTTGGCCCAAAATCGTCATTCTTTGAAAACGTCCGTTTGTGTATTTTTGAATGAAAAACCTGCGGTTTTATTGCTCTTGTATGTTTATTTTATGTTTTCAAATGTTTAAAATATATTTTTCCTAAAAATAAAGAAAAAGACATTTTTTCGATTTTTGGGAAAATTTTCAATTTTTGATAAGGGGGTACACTTTTGCATTTTTGGCCCAAAATCGTCATTCTTTGAAAACGTCCGTTTGTGTATTTTTGAATGAAAAACCTGCGGTTTTATTGCTTTTGTATGTTTATTTTATGTTTTCAAATGTTTAAAATATATTTTTCCTAAAAATAAAGAAAAAGACATTTTTTCGATTTTTGGGAAAATTTTCAATTTTTGATAAGGGGGTACACTTTTGCATTTTTGGCCCAAAATCGTCATTCTTTGAAAACGTCCGTTTGTGTATTTTTGAATGAAAAACCTGCGGTTTTATTGCTTTTGTATGTTTATTTTATGTTTTCAAATGTTTAAAATATATTTTTCCTAAAAATAAAGAAAAAGACATTTTTTCGATTTTTGGGAAAATTTTCAATTTTTGATAAGGGGGTACACTTTTGCATTTTTGGCCCAAAATCGTCATTCTTTGAAAACGTCCGTTTGTGTATTTTTGAATGAAAAACCTGCGGTTTTATTGCTTTTGTATGTTTATTTTATGTTTTCAAATGTTTAAAATATATTTTTCCTAAAAATAAAGAAAAAGAAATTTTTTCGATTTTTGGGAAAATTTTCAATTTTTGATAAGGGGGTACACTTTTGCATTTTTGGCCCAAAATCGTCATTCTTTGAAAACGTCCGTTTGTGTATTTTTGAATGAAAAACCTGCGGTTTTATTGCTTTTGTATGTTTATTTTATGTTTTCAAATGTTTAAAATATATTTTTCCTAAAAATAAAGAAAAAGACATTTTTTCGATTTTTGGGAAAATTTTCAATTTTTGATAAGGGGGAACACTTTTGCATTTTTGGCCCAAAATCGTCATTCTTTGAAAACGTCCGTTTGTGTATTTTTGAACGAAAAACCTGCGGATTTATTGTTCTTCTATGTTTATTTTATGTTTTCAAATGTTTAAAATATATTTTTAATAAAAATAAAGAAAAAGAAATTTTTTCGGTTTTTGGGAAAATTTTCAATTTTTGATAAGGGGGTACACTTTTGCATTTTTGGCCCAAAATCGTCATTCTTTGAAAACGTCCGTTTGTGTATCGTCATTCTTTGAAAACGTCCGTTTGTGTATTTTTGAATGAAAAACCTGCGGTTTTATTGCTCTTGTATGTTTATTTTATGTTTTCAAATGTTTAAAATATATTTTTCCTAAAAATAAAGAAAAAAGAAATTTTTTCGATTTTTGGGAAAATTTTCAATTTTTGATAAGGGGGTACACTTTTGCATTTTTGGCCCAAAATCGTCATTCTTTGAAAACGTCCGTTTGTGTATCGTCATTCTTTGAAAACGTCCGTTTTTGTATGAAAAACCTGCGGTTTTATTGCTTTTGTATGTTTATTTTATGTTTTCAAATGTTTAAAATATATTTTTCCTAAAAATAAAGAAAAAAGAAATTTTTTCGATTTTTGGGAAAATTTTCAATTTTTGATAAGGGGGTACACTTTTGCATTTTTGGCCCAAAATCGTCATTCTTTGAAAACGTCCGTTTGTGTATCGTCATTCTTTGAAAACGTCCGTTTTTGTATGAAAAACCTGCGGTTTTATTGCTTTTGTATGTTTATTTTATGTTTTCAAATGTTTAAAATATATTTTTCCTAAAAATAAAGAAAAAAGAAATTTTTTCGATTTTTGGGAAAATTTTCAATTTTTGATAAGGGGGTACACTTTTGCATTTTTGGCCCAAAATCGTCATTCTTTGAAAACGTCCGTTTGTGTATTTTTGAATGAAAAACCTGCGGTTTTATTGCTCTTGTATGTTTATTTTATGTTTTCAAATGTTTAAAATATATTTTTCCTAAAAATAAAGAAAAAAGAAATTTTTTCGATTTTTGGGAAAATTTTCAATTTTTGATAAGGGGGTACACTTTTGCATTTTTGGCCCAAAATCGTCATTCTTTGAAAACGTCCGTTTGTGTATTTTTGAATGAAAAACCTGCGGTTTTATTGCTCTTGTATGTTTATTTTATGTTTTCAAATGTTTAAAATATATTTTTCCTAAAAATAAAGAAAAAAGAAATTTTTTCGATTTTTGGGAAAATTTTCAATTTTTGATAAGGGGGTACACTTTTGCATTTTTGGCCCAAAATCGTCATTCTTTGAAAACGTCCGTTTGTGTATTTTTGAATGAAAAACCTGCGGTTTTATTGCTTTTGTATGTTTATTTTATGTTTTCAAATGTTTAAAATATATTTTTCCTAAAAATAAAGAAAAAGACATTTTTTCGATTTTTGGGAAAATTTTCAATTTTTGATAAGGGGGTACACTTTTGCATTTTTGGCCCAAAATCGTCATTCTTTGAAAACGTCCGTTTGTGTATTTTTGAATGAAAAACCTGCGGTTTTATTGCTTTTGTATGTTTATTTTATGTTTTCAAATGTTTAAAATATATTTTTCCTAAAAATAAAGAAAAAGAAATTTTTTCGATTTTTGGGAAAATTTTCAATTTTTGATAAGGGGGTACACTTTTGCATTTTTGGCCCAAAATCGTCATTCTTTGAAAACGTCCGTTTGTGTATTTTTGAATGAAAAACCTGCGGTTTTATTGCTTTTGTATGTTTATTTTATGTTTTCAAATGTTTAAAATATATTTTTCCTAAAAATAAAGAAAAAGACATTTTTTCGATTTTTGGGAAAATTTTCAATTTTTGATAAGGGGGAACACTTTTGCATTTTTGGCCCAAAATCGTCATTCTTTGAAAACGTCCGTTTGTGTATTTTTGAACGAAAAACCTGCGGATTTATTGTTCTTCTATGTTTATTTTATGTTTTCAAATGTTTAAAATATATTTTTAATAAAAATAAAGAAAAAGAAATTTTTTCGGTTTTTGGGAAAATTTTCAATTTTTGATAAGGGGGTACACTTTTGCATTTTTGGCCCAAAATCGTCATTCTTTGAAAACGTCCGTTTGTGTATCGTCATTCTTTGAAAACGTCCGTTTGTGTATTTTTGAATGAAAAACCTGCGGTTTTATTGCTCTTGTATGTTTATTTTATGTTTTCAAATGTTTAAAATATATTTTTCCTAAAAATAAAGAAAAAAGAAATTTTTTCGATTTTTGGGAAAATTTTCAATTTTTGATAAGGGGGTACACTTTTGCATTTTTGGCCCAAAATCGTCATTCTTTGAAAACGTCCGTTTGTGTATCGTCATTCTTTGAAAACGTCCGTTTTTGTATGAAAAACCTGCGGTTTTATTGCTTTTGTATGTTTATTTTATGTTTTCAAATGTTTAAAATATATTTTTCCTAAAAATAAAGAAAAAAGAAATTTTTTCGATTTTTGGGAAAATTTTCAATTTTTGATAAGGGGGTACACTTTTGCATTTTTGGCCCAAAATCGTCATTCTTTGAAAACGTCCGTTTGTGTATCGTCATTCTTTGAAAACGTCCGTTTGTGTATTTTTGAATGAAAAACCTGCGGTTTTATTGCTCTTGTATGTTTATTTTATGTTTTCAAATGTTTAAAATATATTTTTCCTAAAAATAAAGAAAAAAGAAATTTTTTCGATTTTTGGGAAAATTTTCAATTTTTGATAAGGGGGTACACTTTTGCATTTTTGGCCCAAAATCGTCATTCTTTGAAAACGTCCGTTTGTGTATTTTTGAATGAAAAACCTGCGGTTTTATTGCTCTTGTATGTTTATTTTATGTTTTCAAATGTTTAAAATATATTTTTCCTAAAAATAAAGAAAAAAGAAATTTTTTCGATTTTTGGGAAAATTTTCAATTTTTGATAAGGGGGTACACTTTTGCATTTTTGGCCCAAAATCGTCATTCTTTGAAAACGTCCGTTTGTGTATTTTTGAATGAAAAACCTGCGGTTTTATTGCTTTTGTATGTTTATTTTATGTTTTCAAATGTTTAAAATATATTTTTCCTAAAAATAAAGAAAAAGACATTTTTTCGATTTTTGGGAAAATTTTCAATTTTTGATAAGGGGGTACACTTTTGCATTTTTGGCCCAAAATCGTCATTCTTTGAAAACGTCCGTTTGTGTATTTTTGAATGAAAAACCTGCGGTTTTATTGCTTTTGTATGTTTATTTTATGTTTTCAAATGTTTAAAATATATTTTTCCTAAAAATAAAGAAAAAGAAATTTTTTCGATTTTTGGGAAAATTTTCAATTTTTGATAAGGGGGTACACTTTTGCATTTTTGGCCCAAAATCGTCATTCTTTGAAAACGTCCGTTTGTGTATTTTTGAATGAAAAACCTGCGGTTTTATTGCTTTTGTATGTTTATTTTATGTTTTCAAATGTTTAAAATATATTTTTCCTAAAAATAAAGAAAAAGACATTTTTTCGATTTTTGGGAAAATTTTCAATTTTTGATAAGGGGGAACACTTTTGCATTTTTGGCCCAAAATCGTCATTCTTTGAAAACGTCCGTTTGTGTATTTTTGAACGAAAAACCTGCGGATTTATTGTTCTTCTATGTTTATTTTATGTTTTCAAATGTTTAAAATATATTTTTAATAAAAATAAAGAAAAAGAAATTTTTTCGGTTTTTGGGAAAATTTTCAATTTTTGATAAGGGGGTACACTTTTGCATTTTTGGCCCAAAATCGTCATTCTTTGAAAACGTCCGTTTGTGTATCGTCATTCTTTGAAAACGTCCGTTTGTGTATTTTTGAATGAAAAACCTGCGGTTTTATTGCTCTTGTATGTTTATTTTATGTTTTCAAATGTTTAAAATATATTTTTCCTAAAAATAAAGAAAAAAGAAATTTTTTCGATTTTTGGGAAAATTTTCAATTTTTGATAAGGGGGTACACTTTTGCATTTTTGGCCCAAAATCGTCATTCTTTGAAAACGTCCGTTTGTGTATCGTCATTCTTTGAAAACGTCCGTTTTTGTATGAAAAACCTGCGGTTTTATTGCTTTTGTATGTTTATTTTATGTTTTCAAATGTTTAAAATATATTTTTCCTAAAAATAAAGAAAAAAGAAATTTTTTCGATTTTTGGGAAAATTTTCAATTTTTGATAAGGGGGTACACTTTTGCATTTTTGGCCCAAAATCGTCATTCTTTGAAAACGTCCGTTTGTGTATCGTCATTCTTTGAAAACGTCCGTTTTTGTATGAAAAACCTGCGGTTTTATTGCTTTTGTATGTTTATTTTATGTTTTCAAATGTTTAAAATATATTTTTCCTAAAAATAAAGAAAAAAGAAATTTTTTCGATTTTTGGGAAAATTTTCAATTTTTGATAAGGGGGTACACTTTTGCATTTTTGGCCCAAAATCGTCATTCTTTGAAAACGTCCGTTTGTGTATCGTCATTCTTTGAAAACGTCCGTTTGTGTATTTTTGAATGAAAAACCTGCGGTTTTATTGCTCTTGTATGTTTATTTTATGTTTTCAAATGTTTAAAATATATTTTTCCTAAAAATAAAGAAAAAAGAAATTTTTTCGATTTTTGGGAAAATTTTCAATTTTTGATAAGGGGGTACACTTTTGCATTTTTGGCCCAAAATCGTCATTCTTTGAAAACGTCCGTTTGTGTATCGTCATTCTTTGAAAACGTCCGTTTTTGTATGAAAAACCTGCGGTTTTATTGCTTTTGTATGTTTATTTTATGTTTTCAAATGTTTAAAATATATTTTTCCTAAAAATAAAGAAAAAAGAAATTTTTTCGATTTTTGGGAAAATTTTCAATTTTTGATAAGGGGGTACACTTTTGCATTTTTGGCCCAAAATCGTCATTCTTTGAAAACGTCCGTTTGTGTATTTTTGAATGAAAAACCTGCGGTTTTATTGCTCTTGTATGTTTATTTTATGTTTTCAAATGTTTAAAATATATTTTTCCTAAAAATAAAGAAAAAAGAAATTTTTTCGATTTTTGGGAAAATTTTCAATTTTTGATAAGGGGGTACACTTTTGCATTTTTGGCCCAAAATCGTCATTCTTTGAAAACGTCCGTTTGTGTATTTTTGAATGAAAAACCTGCGGTTTTATTGCTTTTGTATGTTTATTTTATGTTTTCAAATGTTTAAAATATATTTTTCCTAAAAATAAAGAAAAAGACATTTTTTCGATTTTTGGGAAAATTTTCAATTTTTGATAAGGGGGTACACTTTTGCATTTTTGGCCCAAAATCGTCATTCTTTGAAAACGTCCGTTTGTGTATTTTTGAATGAAAAACCTGCGGTTTTATTGCTTTTGTATGTTTATTTTATGTTTTCAAATGTTTAAAATATATTTTTCCTAAAAATAAAGAAAAAGAAATTTTTTCGATTTTTGGGAAAATTTTCAATTTTTGATAAGGGGGTACACTTTTGCATTTTTGGCCCAAAATCGTCATTCTTTGAAAACGTCCGTTTGTGTATTTTTGAATGAAAAACCTGCGGTTTTATTGCTTTTGTATGTTTATTTTATGTTTTCAAATGTTTAAAATATATTTTTCCTAAAAATAAAGAAAAAGACATTTTTTCGATTTTTGGGAAAATTTTCAATTTTTGATAAGGGGGAACACTTTTGCATTTTTGGCCCAAAATCGTCATTCTTTGAAAACGTCCGTTTGTGTATTTTTGAACGAAAAACCTGCGGATTTATTGTTCTTCTATGTTTATTTTATGTTTTCAAATGTTTAAAATATATTTTTAATAAAAATAAAGAAAAAGAAATTTTTTCGGTTTTTGGGAAAATTTTCAATTTTTGATAAGGGGGTACACTTTTGCATTTTTGGCCCAAAATCGTCATTCTTTGAAAACGTCCGTTTGTGTATCGTCATTCTTTGAAAACGTCCGTTTGTGTATTTTTGAATGAAAAACCTGCGGTTTTATTGCTCTTGTATGTTTATTTTATGTTTTCAAATGTTTAAAATATATTTTTCCTAAAAATAAAGAAAAAAGAAATTTTTTCGATTTTTGGGAAAATTTTCAATTTTTGATAAGGGGGTACACTTTTGCATTTTTGGCCCAAAATCGTCATTCTTTGAAAACGTCCGTTTGTGTATCGTCATTCTTTGAAAACGTCCGTTTTTGTATGAAAAACCTGCGGTTTTATTGCTTTTGTATGTTTATTTTATGTTTTCAAATGTTTAAAATATATTTTTCCTAAAAATAAAGAAAAAAGAAATTTTTTCGATTTTTGGGAAAATTTTCAATTTTTGATAAGGGGGTACACTTTTGCATTTTTGGCCCAAAATCGTCATTCTTTGAAAACGTCCGTTTGTGTATCGTCATTCTTTGAAAACGTCCGTTTGTGTATTTTTGAATGAAAAACCTGCGGTTTTATTGCTCTTGTATGTTTATTTTATGTTTTCAAATGTTTAAAATATATTTTTCCTAAAAATAAAGAAAAAAGAAATTTTTTCGATTTTTGGGAAAATTTTCAATTTTTGATAAGGGGGTACACTTTTGCATTTTTGGCCCAAAATCGTCATTCTTTGAAAACGTCCGTTTGTGTATTTTTGAATGAAAAACCTGCGGTTTTATTGCTCTTGTATGTTTATTTTATGTTTTCAAATGTTTAAAATATATTTTTCCTAAAAATAAAGAAAAAAGAAATTTTTTCGATTTTTGGGAAAATTTTCAATTTTTGATA
Organism: Ormia ochracea; assembly: GCA_963402855.1. Classification (NCBI taxonomy): domain Eukaryota; kingdom Metazoa; phylum Arthropoda; class Insecta; order Diptera; family Tachinidae; genus Ormia; species Ormia ochracea. Next base: position 40,541,348 of record OY727107.1, read on the forward strand.
AGGGGGTACACTTTTGCATTTTTGGCCCAAAATCGTCATTCTTTGAAAACGTCCGTTTGTGTATTTTTGAATGAAAAACCTGCGGTTTTATTGCTTTTGTATGTTTATTTTATGTTTTCAAATGTTTAAAATATATTTTTCCTAAAAATAAAGAAAAAGACATATTTTCGATTTTTGGGAAAATTTTCAATTTTTGATAAGGGGGAACACTTTTGCATTTTTGGCCCAAAATCGTCATTCTTTGAAAACGTCCGTTTGTGTATTTTTGAACGAAAAACCTGCGGATTTATTGTTCTTCTATGTTTATTTTATGTTTTCAAATGTTTAAAATATATTTTTAATAAAAATAAAGAAAAAGAAATTTTTTCGGTTTTTGGGAAAATTTTCAATTTTTGATAAGGGGGTACACTTTTGCATTTTTGGCCCAAAATCGTCATTCTTTGAAAACGTCCGTTTGTGTATCGTCATTCTTTGAAAACGTCCGTTTGTGTATTTTTGAATGAAAAACCTGCGGTTTTATTGCTCTTGTATGTTTATTTTATGTTTTCAAATGTTTAAAATATATTTTTCCTAAAAATAAAGAAAAAAGAAATTTTTTCGATTTTTGGGAAAATTTTCAATTTTTGATAAGGGGGTACACTTTTGCATTTTTGGCCCAAAATCGTAATTCTTTGAAAACGTCCGTTTGTGTATTTTTGAATGAAAAACCTGCGGTTTTATTGCTCTTGTATGTTTATTTTATGTTTTCAAATGTTTAAAATATATTTTTCCTAAAAATAAAGAAAAAAGAAATTTTTTCGATTTTTGGGAAAATTTTCAATTTTTGATAAGGGGGTACACTTTTGCATTTTTGGCCCAAAATCGTAATTCTTTGAAAACGTCCGTTTGTGTATTTTTGAATGAAAAACCTGCGGTTTTATTGCTCTTGTATGTTTATTTTATGTTTTCAAATGTTTAAAATATATTTTTCCTAAAAATAAAGAAAAAAGAAATTTTTTCGATTTTTGGGAAAATTTTCAATTTTTGATAAGGGGGTACACTTTTGCATTTTTGGCCCAAAATCGTCATTCTTTGAAAACGTCCGTTTGTGTATTTTTGAATGAAAAACCTGCGGTTTTATTGCTCTTGTATGTTTATTTTATGTTTTCAAATGTTTAAAATATATTTTTCCTAAAAATAAAGAAAAAAGAAATTTTTTCGATTTTTGGGAAAATTTTCAATTTTTGATAAGGGGGTACACTTTTGCATTTTTGGCCCAAAATCGTCATTCTTTGAAAACGTCCGTTTGTGTATTTTTGAATGAAAAACCTGCGGTTTTATTGCTCTTGTATGTTTATTTTATGTTTTCAAATGTTTAAAATATATTTTTCCTAAAAATAAAGAAAAAAGAAATTTTTTCGATTTTTGGGAAAATTTTCAATTTTTGATAAGGGGGTACACTTTTGCATTTTTGGCCCAAAATCGTCATTCTTTGAAAACGTCCGTTTGTGTATTTTTGAATGAAAAACCTGCGGTTTTATTGCTCTTGTATGTTTATTTTATGTTTTCAAATGTTTAAAATATATTTTTCCTAAAAATAAAGAAAAAGAAATTTTTTCGATTTTTGGGAAAATTTTCAATTTTTGATAAGGGGGTACACTTTTGCATTTTTGGCCCAAAATCGTCATTCTTTGAAAACGTCCGTTTGTGTATTTTTGAATGAAAAACCTGCGGTTTTATTGCTCTTGTATGTTTATTTTATGTTTTCAAATGTTTAAAATATATTTTTCCTAAAAATAAAGAAAAAGAAATTTTTTCGATTTTTGGGAAAATTTTCAATTTTTGATAAGGGGGTACACTTTTGCATTTTTGGCCCAAAATCGTCATTCTTTGAAAACGTCCGTTTGTGTATTTTTGAATGAAAAACCTGCGGATTTATTGTTCTTCTATGTTTATTTTATGTTTTCAAATGTTTAAAATATATTTTTAATAAAAATAAAGAAAAAGAAATTTTTTCGGTTTTTGGGAAAATTTTCAATTTTTGATAAGGGGGTACACTTTTGCATTTTTGGCCCAAAATCGTCATTCTTTGAAAACGTCCGTTTGTGTATCGTCATTCTTTGAAAACGTCCGTTTGTGTATTTTTGAATGAAAAACCTGCGGTTTTATTGCTCTTGTATGTTTATTTTATGTTTTCAAATGTTTAAAATATATTTTTCCTAAAAATAAAGAAAAAAGAAATTTTTTCGATTTTTGGGAAAATTTTCAATTTTTGATAAGGGGGTACACTTTTGCATTTTTGGCCCAAAATCGTAATTCTTTGAAAACGTCCGTTTGTGTATTTTTGAATGAAAAACCTGCGGTTTTATTGCTCTTGTATGTTTATTTTATGTTTTCAAATGTTTAAAATATATTTTTCCTAAAAATAAAGAAAAAAGAAATTTTTTCGATTTTTGGGAAAATTTTCAATTTTTGATAAGGGGGTACACTTTTGCATTTTTGGCCCAAAATCGTCATTCTTTGAAAACGTCCGTTTGTGTATTTTTGAATGAAAAACCTGCGGTTTTATTGCTCTTGTATGTTTATTTTATGTTTTCAAATGTTTAAAATATATTTTTCCTAAAAATAAAGAAAAAAGAAATTTTTTCGATTTTTGGGAAAATTTTCAATTTTTGATAAGGGGGTACACTTTTGCATTTTTGGCCCAAAATCGTCATTCTTTGAAAACGTCCGTTTGTGTATTTTTGAATGAAAAACCTGCGGTTTTATTGCTCTTGTATGTTTATTTTATGTTTTCAAATGTTTAAAATATATTTTTCCTAAAAATAAAGAAAAAGAAATTTTTTCGATTTTTGGGAAAATTTTCAATTTTTGATAAGGGGGTACACTTTTGCATTTTTGGCCCAAAATCGTCATTCTTTGAAAACGTCCGTTTGTGTATTTTTGAATGAAAAACCTGCGGTTTTATTGCTCTTGTATGTTTATTTTATGTTTTCAAATGTTTAAAATATATTTTTCCTAAAAATAAAGAAAAAAGAAATTTTTTCGATTTTTGGGAAAATTTTCAATTTTTGATAAGGGGGTACACTTTTGCATTTTTGGCCCAAAATCGTAATTCTTTGAAAACGTCCGTTTGTGTATTTTTGAATGAAAAACCTGCGGTTTTATTGCTTTTGTATGTTTATTTTATGTTTTCAAATGTTTAAAATATATTTTTCCTAAAAATAAAGAAAAAGAAATTTTTTCGATTTTTGGGAAAATTTTCAATTTTTGATAAGGGGGTACACTTTTGCATTTTTGGCCCAAAATCGTCATTCTTTGAAAACGTCCGTTTGTGTATTTTTGAATGAAAAACCTGCGGTTTTATTGCTCTTGTATGTTTATTTTATGTTTTCAAATGTTTAAAATATATTTTTCCTAAAAATAAAGAAAAAAGAAATTTTTTCGATTTTTGGGAAAATTTTCAATTTTTGATAAGGGGGTACACTTTTGCATTTTTGGCCCAAAATCGTAATTCTTTGAAAACGTCCGTTTGTGTATTTTTGAATGAAAAACCTGCGGTTTTATTGCTTTTGTATGTTTATTTTATGTTTTCAAATGTTTAAAATATATTTTTCCTAAAAATAAAGAAAAAGACATTTTTTCGATTTTTGGGAAAATTTTCAATTTTTGATAAGGGGGAAAACTTTTGCATTTTTGGCCCAAAATCGTCATTCTTTGAAAACGTCCGTTTGTGTATTTTTGAATGAAAAACCTGCGGTTTTATTGCTTTTGTATGTTTATTTTATGTTTTCAAATGTTTAAAATATATTTTTCCTAAAAATAAAGAAAAAAGAAATTTTTTCGATTTTTGGGAAAATTTTCAATTTTTGATAAGGGGGTACACTTTTGCATTTTTGGCCCAAAATCGTCATTCTTTGAAAACGTCCGTTTGTGTATTTTTGAATGAAAAACCTGCGGTTTTATTGCTCTTGTATGTTTATTTTATGTTTTCAAATGTTTAAAATATATTTTTCCTAAAAATAAAGAAAAAAGAAATTTTTTCGATTTTTGGGAAAATTTTCAATTTTTGATAAGGGGGTACACTTTTGCATTTTTGGCCCAAAATCGTCATTCTTTGAAAACGTCCGTTTGTGTATTTTTGAATGAAAAACCTGCGGTTTTATTGCTCTTGTATGTTTATTTTATGTTTTCAAATGTTTAAAATATATTTTTCCTAAAAATAAAGAAAAAAGAAATTTTTTCGATTTTTGGGAAAATTTTCAATTTTTGATAAGGGGGTACACTTTTGCATTTTTGGCCCAAAATCGTCATTCTTTGAAAACGTCCGTTTGTGTATTTTTGAATGAAAAACCTGCGGTTTTATTGCTTTTGTATGTTTATTTTATGTTTTCAAATGTTTAAAATATATTTTTCCTAAAAATAAAGAAAAAGAAATTTTTTCGATTTTTGGGAAAATTTTCAATTTTTGATAAGGGGGTACACTTTTGCATTTTTGGCCCAAAATCGTCATTCTTTGAAAACGTCCGTTTGTGTATTTTTGAATGAAAAACCTGCGGTTTTATTGCTTTTGTATGTTTATTTTATGTTTTCAAATGTTTAAAATATATTTTTCCTAAAAATAAAGAAAAAGACATTTTTTCGATTTTTGGGAAAATTTTCAATTTTTGATAAGGGGGAAAACTTTTGCATTTTTGGCCCAAAATCGTCATTCTTTGAAAACGTCCGTTTGTGTATTTTTGAACGAAAAACCTGCGGATTTATTGTTCTTCTATGTTTATTTTATGTTTTCAAATGTTTAAAATATATTTTTAATAAAAATAAAGAAAAAAGAAATTTTTTCGATTTTTGGGAAAATTTTCAATTTTTGATAAGGGGGTACACTTTTGCATTTTTGGCCCAAAATCGTCATTCTTTGAAAACGTCCGTTTGTGTATTTTTGAATGAAAAACCTGCGGTTTTATTGCTCTTGTATGTTTATTTTATGTTTTCAAATGTTTAAAATATATTTTTCCTAAAAATAAAGAAAAAAGAAATTTTTTCGATTTTTGGGAAAATTTTCAATTTTTGATAAGGGGGTACACTTTTGCATTTTTGGCCCAAAATCGTCATTCTTTGAAAACGTCCGTTTGTGTATTTTTGAATGAAAAACCTGCGGTTTTATTGCTTTTGTATGTTTATTTTATGTTTTCAAATGTTTAAAATATATTTTTCCTAAAAATAAAGAAAAAAGAAATTTTTTCGATTTTTGGGAAAATTTTCAATTTTTGATAAGGGGGTACACTTTTGCATTTTTGGCCCAAAATCGTCATTCTTTGAAAACGTCCGTTTGTGTATTTTTGAATGAAAAACCTGCGGTTTTATTGCTTTTGTATGTTTATTTTATGTTTTCAAATGTTTAAAATATATTTTTCCTAAAAATAAAGAAAAAGACATATTTTCGATTTTTGGGAAAATTTTCAATTTTTGATAAGGGGGAACACTTTTGCATTTTTGGCCCAAAATCGTCATTCTTTGAAAACGTCCGTTTGTGTATTTTTGAACGAAAAACCTGCGGATTTATTGTTCTTCTATGTTTATTTTATGTTTTCAAATGTTTAAAATATATTTTTAATAAAAATAAAGAAAAAGAAATTTTTTCGGTTTTTGGGAAAATTTTCAATTTTTGATAAGGGGGTACACTTTTGCATTTTTGGCCCAAAATCGTCATTCTTTGAAAACGTCCGTTTGTGTATCGTCATTCTTTGAAAACGTCCGTTTGTGTATTTTTGAATGAAAAACCTGCGGTTTTATTGCTTTTGTATGTTTATTTTATGTTTTCAAATGTTTAAAATATATTTTTCCTAAAAATAAAGAAAAAGACATATTTTCGATTTTTGGGAAAATTTTCAATTTTTGATAAGGGGGTACACTTTTGCATTTTTGGCCCAAAATCGTCATTCTTTGAAAACGTCCGTTTGTGTATTTTTGAATGAAAAACCTGCGGTTTTATTGCTTTTGTATGTTTATTTTATGTTTTCAAATGTTTAAAATATATTTTTCCTAAAAATAAAGAAAAAGACATTTTTTCGATTTTTGGGAAAATTTTCAATTTTTGATAAGGGGGAAAACTTTTGCATTTTTGGCCCAAAATCGTCATTCTTTGAAAACGTCCGTTTGTGTATTTTTGAACGAAAAACCTGCGGATTTATTGTTCTTCTATGTTTATTTTATGTTTTCAAATGTTTAAAATATATTTTTAATAAAAATAAAGAAAAAAGAAATTTTTTCGATTTTTGGGAAAATTTTCAATTTTTGATAAGGGGGTACACTTTTGCATTTTTGGCCCAAAATCGTCATTCTTTGAAAACGTCCGTTTGTGTATTTTTGAATGAAAAACCTGCGGTTTTATTGCTCTTGTATGTTTATTTTATGTTTTCAAATGTTTAAAATATATTTTTCCTAAAAATAAAGAAAAAAGAAATTTTTTCGATTTTTGGGAAAATTTTCAATTTTTGATAAGGGGGTACACTTTTGCATTTTTGGCCCAAAATCGTCATTCTTTGAAAACGTCCGTTTGTGTATTTTTGAATGAAAAACCTGCGGTTTTATTGCTCTTGTATGTTTATTTTATGTTTTCAAATGTTTAAAATATATTTTTCCTAAAAATAAAGAAAAAAGAAATTTTTTCGATTTTTGGGAAAATTTTCAATTTTTGATAAGGGGGTACACTTTTGCATTTTTGGCCCAAAATCGTCATTCTTTGAAAACGTCCGTTTGTGTATTTTTGAATGAAAAACCTGCGGTTTTATTGCTTTTGTATGTTTATTTTATGTTTTCAAATGTTTAAAATATATTTTTCCTAAAAATAAAGAAAAAAGAAATTTTTTCGATTTTTGGGAAAATTTTCAATTTTTGATAAGGGGGTACACTTTTGCATTTTTGGCCCAAAATCGTCATTCTTTGAAAACGTCCGTTTGTGTATTTTTGAATGAAAAACCTGCGGTTTTATTGCTTTTGTATGTTTATTTTATGTTTTCAAATGTTTAAAATATATTTTTCCTAAAAATAAAGAAAAAGACATATTTTCGATTTTTGGGAAAATTTTCAATTTTTGATAAGGGGGAACACTTTTGCATTTTTGGCCCAAAATCGTCATTCTTTGAAAACGTCCGTTTGTGTATTTTTGAACGAAAAACCTGCGGATTTATTGTTCTTCTATGTTTATTTTATGTTTTCAAATGTTTAAAATATATTTTTAATAAAAATAAAGAAAAAGAAATTTTTTCGGTTTTTGGGAAAATTTTCAATTTTTGATAAGGGGGTACACTTTTGCATTTTTGGCCCAAAATCGTCATTCTTTGAAAACGTCCGTTTGTGTATCGTCATTCTTTGAAAACGTCCGTTTGTGTATTTTTGAATGAAAAACCTGCGGTTTTATTGCTTTTGTATGTTTATTTTATGTTTTCAAATGTTTAAAATATATTTTTCCTAAAAATAAAGAAAAAGACATATTTTCGATTTTTGGGAAAATTTTCAATTTTTGATAAGGGGGTACACTTTTGCATTTTTGGCCCAAAATCGTCATTCTTTGAAAACGTCCGTTTGTGTATTTTTGAATGAAAAACCTGCGGTTTTATTGCTCTTGTATGTTTATTTTATGTTTTCAAATGTTTAAAATATATTTTTCCTAAAAATAAAGAAAAAGACATATTTTCGATTTTTGGGAAAATTTTCAATTTTTGATAAGGGGGTACACTTTTGCATTTTTGGCCCAAAATCGTCATTCTTTGAAAACGTCCGTTTGTGTATTTTTGAATGAAAAACCTGCGGTTTTATTGCTCTTGTATGTTTATTTTATGTTTTCAAATGTTTAAAATATATTTTTCCTAAAAATAAAGAAAAAAGAAATTTTTTCGATTTTTGGGAAAATTTTCAATTTTTGATAAGGGGGTACACTTTTGCATTTTTGGCCCAAAATCGTCATTCTTTGAAAACGTCCGTTTGTGTATTTTTGAATGAAAAACCTGCGGTTTTATTGCTCTTGTATGTTTATTTCATGTTTTCAAATGTTTAAAATATATTTTTCCTAAAAATAAAGAAAAAAGAAATTTTTTCGATTTTTGGGAAAATTTTCAATTTTTGATAAGGGGGTACACTTTTGCATTTTTGGCCCAAAATCGTCATTCTTTGAAAACGTCCGTTTGTGTATTTTTGAATGAAAAACCTGCGGTTTTATTGCTCTTGTATGTTTATTTTATGTTTTCAAATGTTTAAAATATATTTTTCCTAAAAATAAAGAAAAAAGAAATTTTTTCGATTTTTGGGAAAATTTTCAATTTTTGATAAGGGGGTACACTTTTGCATTTTTGGCCCAAAATCGTCATTCTTTGAAAACGTCCGTTTGTGTATTTTTGAATGAAAAACCTGCGGTTTTATTGCTCTTGTATGTTTATTTTATGTTTTCAAATGTTTAAAATATATTTTTCCTAAAAATAAAGAAAAAAGAAATTTTTTCGATTTTTGGGAAAATTTTCAATTTTTGATAAGGGGGTACACTTTTGCATTTTTGGCCCAAAATCGTCATTCTTTGAAAACGTCCGTTTGTGTATTTTTGAATGAAAAACCTGCGGTTTTATTGCTCTTGTATGTTTATTTTATGTTTTCAAATGTTTAAAATATATTTTTCCTAAAAATAAAGAAAAAAGAAATTTTTTGGATTTTTGGGAAAATTTTCAATTTTTGATAAGGGGGTACACTTTTGCATTTTTGGCCCAAAATCGTCATTCTTTGAAAACGTCCGTTTGTGTATTTTTGAATGAAAAACCTGCGGTTTTATTGCTCTTGTATGTTTATTTTATGTTTTCAAATGTTTAAAATATATTTTTCCTAAAAATAAAGAAAAAAGAAATTTTTTCGATTTTTGGGAAAATTTTCAATTTTTGATAAGGGGGTACACTTTTGCATTTTTGGCCCAAAATCGTCATTCTTTGAAAACGTCCGTTTGTGTATTTTTGAATGAAAAACCTGCGGTTTTATTGCTCTTGTATGTTTATTTTATGTTTTCAAATGTTTAAAATATATTTTTCCTAAAAATAAAGAAAAAGAAATTTTTTGGATTTTTGGGAAAATTTTCAATTTTTGATAAGGGGGTACACTTTTGCATTTTTGGGCCAAAATCGTCATTCTTTGAAAACGTCCGTTTGTGTATTTTTGAACGAAAAACCTGCGGTTTTATTGCTCTTGTATGTTTATTTTATGTTTTCAAATGTTTAAAATATATTTTTAATAAAAATAAAGAAAAAGAAATTTTTTCGGTTTTTGGGAAAATTTTCAATTTTTGATAAGGGGGTACACTTTTGCATTTTTGGCCCAAAATCGTCATTCTTTGAAAACGTCCGTTTGTGTATTTTTGAATGAAAAACCTGCGGATTTATTGCTCTTCTATGTTTATTTTATGTTTTCAAATGTTTAAAATATATTTTTAATAAAAATAAAGAAAAAGAAATTTTTTCGGTTTTTGGGAAAATTTTCAATTTTTGATAAGGGGGTACACTTTTGCATTTTTGGCCCAAAATCGTCATTCGTTATCGGAATTGGAACATGTTATACAAGTTAGCATATTTCATAATTTTACGTTTGCACTCTTTTATACACTGGGTTTCGCTAGTGCAATAAAATAAGAGACAACTATTTTATCAATACTATTTATTCAATACTGACTGATACATGCATAAGGCCCATGCTTACCTATAGCACCGGATCACTTTCCGTGTGAACTATTGACATAAATTTTAACAAAACAAATTCATGGGGTCTGGCCTGGCAATATATTTTGAGAGATTGCTTTCATTTATAAGCAATATGTTTCCTTAAGGTCATTGTCAAGTCACAATCCCTACTGATGCAAAGTATTCTTAGTTTGTATTCGGAATCACCAGATGAATATTCATAAATTTTTTTTGTTTAATTTTGAGTTTTTAATAATTCAGTAAAAACAGTGAAAGTGCTTTGAAAAAGCGACCTTTTTATTGAAATTATTATATTTTCCCATTTTATTTTAAGTTTAATTTCCTTTTTTCTTTTTTCCTTAACCATTTGTGAATATCCTTTGGAAATTGAAAATTGTTCACAAAGAATATCTATTCATAGAATTTCTTATTACTCTAAAAATGTGAACAAAATAAAAAAATATATATTAAAAAGCAAACCGATCTTGATAAAATTAAAACTGAATAAAGAGATCAATTCATAACTGAATATTTACTAAAATTCTTTATATACAATTCTTTATAATTTATATGAATTACAGGATCTTTCAATGAAAGGACATGCAACCAATCAGCAGCCGGAATTTCTTTTTTTTGTTTTTGTTTTTGTTTTTGTTAATCTAGTACACGACAGCTTTGTTGCTTTGTTTTGAATAGAATAGCCGTTTCTACATTTTATTTGTTGTAGAGATACACATACACCATGCCCTTTTCTTACACACTCCTCTAACATTTTTCACACTATAACGTTTTTCATTCTTTTATCAACTCCACCTTCAAAGCTTTCCAGTTGTCCGCAGCAAAGCACTCAAGGTTTAGACAGGAATGAAATCTGAGATCTCCGTTTCAGTAGGCTATTCACTATCCATCCGCCTGCACAAGCACGCTCTTGATCGCTAAAGCATTATAACTTTGATGACATTATAATTTTATCCAGCATTGAAAATATGTATATCAAGAGAGTAGATTAAATCTAAAATTGTTAATGTACGGCCTTCTGGCAAGTATTCTCTTTAAGCCCTCTGCTTCAAGAAGGGATTGCCCTAGCTCGCTATGACAGTGAGTGTAAAAAAGATATGACTATAAAATGGAGCGAGAAGGGGGTGCTCATCCAAAAGAAGGAGGGCAAATACCTTCTAGAAGGTTTGTTTTCCCTCTCTGGGAAGCAATAAGAATAGTACGGGAAAGGAAAAGTTAATATTTTCCATCACTTTTCTATTACTTTGAAACCAGCAAACAAAGGGGAATTCAACAAAGGGGAATCCCCTTGTTTATACACGAGTTTGTATAATGTATAAAAAATCCAACTTAGGCTTAAAAATGAAATTGAAAATTATATTTAAAAATTTTTATTTAATTTATATTTCAAATTTTACTATTTAAAAATGTATACCCATAAAATCCTTAAATAATTTGACATTGACTAGGAGTTCAACTAGCTATCAATAATACTCCTAGAGCCGAGCATTACGACCAACTTGGGCTCACACTGTATTTCAATTGCATATTGAAACAACAACCAACTACTAAATATAAAAAATAAAAAAATATAAATAAAATAATCACTGACGAAGTTAGAAAGATTTTTCAATTCGAATTGCCTTAAAAAGAAAGTGTACCTAATTTGCAAGCATCCACTGTTCTTGCACTTCAAATGCATTCAGTTTTAATCTAAACGAAACACAATGTAGCCAAAAGAAATTCAAGTGTGTACTTGATTAAAAATTTTATTCAATAACTAACTAATTGCATACACAAAAAAAAAAAACTTTCGAAACTAGAGCAAGCGAAAGGACAAGACAAAGTTTACATTGAAAACTTTGTACTTTGGAATCGTTATTAATAAAAGCAAAAATAATAAATAAACAAAGTTTAAATTAAAGAATAATACGAATAATAAATAAAATCCAAATAAAACAAAGAAAAATAATTATTAAAAAATATCTGTCACCATTTTGTTCAAGTACTGCGTAACGGTGGCCAAATGCAACACGCGAACACACTCCGCCGATGCAACAGCTGAAGTTGCGAATGTCGTCGCCTTAGCAGCGAATATTAGCAGCAGTTGCTGTAGAAGAATGTGTGCAATGTAAACTAAACCGATGAAGCTGGCAAATGCTTGTTACATAGTTACACATTTGCATTGTTACTTTGTTGATGAGGTCCTGGAACTGTGTTACAAGCATTAGAGGGGAATAGAATGGCGCTCTTTGTAACAAATTAAATCATTATTTGATTAAAGCAAATACTTGTAACGACAACAAATATGGGATAATAGGGAATGTAACAAAGGAATTTACAAATATTAGTAAATCTGAATGTATTAACTGCAGTGTGGCATCCGCTGAAATTTCCTCACATGGAAAAAGTACTGCAGGGCATGAAAAGTTTGATGAGCTTTTTTTCTTGTCAAGTTATAAATTCTTTCCATGATTTCATTTTTATTATCAGTAGAAAGTTGTAGGGGCGTTTTAAAACAATGTTACGTGGTTTTGTAGCAGAAATTGTTTTCCGGATTTTAATATCTGCATTAACAGCAAAAGGACAGTGAGAAAAACACTAAAAACCAGAAGAATTGGCTTCATTAAAGAAAACTTATGGTCGCAACCCACTGAAACCAACTTTTAGTAGAATTCCACAGGAAACTTTCTCACACTGTTTTCAAAAATATAAACTAAATTTAAGTAAATATTTTACAAAACGTCAATAAAGTTAGTAAAGTTGTAATTAAAATTCCACGAATAGTTCCAAGAATAAAAATTCAGAAAGAGATTAAAATGCAGTGGATCATTAACGAACCTTTAACCAAATGCCTATTAGAACAACTGGAGATTTACTTAAATCAGAGTTATTAAAAGAGCAATGCAATTACTTCAGCAGTCAGTTTCTTATAATGATATTTTACATTGACTGATATTTGTCAGCTGAAATGCAAAATAAAGTTGGAAGAGAAAACAAATTTAAATAAATATAAATATATAGAGGTATTTTCAACTATTGCTTATTGTACACAAATTAAATGACATTTTAGATAACAACTAATGAATAGCGAGGCAAATGTATTTTACATTGAAAAAAACGTTTGAGAAATTTTCTTTGAAAAGTCCTTTTTAGGTCGCTGCTTTTTAATCTATTTCAGAAGTCACGTTGCCCTCAAATTAAGTAAGTTTGCATTCACATTGTATTTTAATATCTACTGGAGAATTTAAGTTAAGATTTTTATTTAACTCTACAGCAGTTTACTGGGAAACGTTCTTACTACTCCATTTTAGATGAGTCCAGCAACATTTCAAACTCTGCCGACTTCAAAACAACCAGCTGACCGCCGACCACGTTACTGTAAAAGCTGCATTCGTATTTCTGTCTAATTCTAGGATAATGAACTTCACTTGTGTTCACGAACTAGACAGTGTGATCTTTTGAATAAAATAAAATTTATTTTATTTTATTAAAACATTTTCTCCCAGCCATGAAACATTTCCTAAGATATAAGAAAAAGGTTTGTTCTATACAGTGAACTGCCTTAAAAGACATGAAAGCTCGGCTTTTTACTTCAAGCGGGACTTATTTAATTATTTTTAAGCCACAGTTTTAACAAAATTATTTCATATCTCCCTGTTTGAGTCTATGTTTTGACCATTCCAACACAAATCATTATCGTTCTTATTAAAATATAATTTCGCTTTAAGCAATTGCAATTTTTAATAAAAATAATATTTTTTAAATTAGTTGTTGTTATAGAAAATATATAGAAGCTATTTATACCAATACCAGACTAACTAACTATCAACTTAAATTAATGAAAATTTAATAATATAATTAATATTGTAAGTTTAAGGGAATAAGTTTTGTTGCTGTTGCACAACACTGGAAACTCTGAACTAAACAAAAAACGGTTTAAATCACTTTTTTGTTATCTGAAAAAATACTTCAAATATTCTTCTTCTTCTACAAAATAGAAGTGTTTATTACTGAAAACATTAGTTGAGATGTGTGCATGCATGTACTTGCACTGGCATGTTTATACGAGTAGCAACCTCTATTACCAGAATCCGACATACAGATGTACTGTTAAATGCTAGAAGCGTTTCCGTTATTCCCTCAAGAGACTTCAATAGAATACAGACATAAATGATTCATTGAATTTATGAATGCTGAGAATTTTTCCAAAATATTTTACCTGTTACAGTGCCGCAACAAGGACAGGAAGGATTTTGCAGTGAGACATTGCAACAGTTTGCTAAAGTCTCTCGTGTGAAACTAGTAAACAGTTGTGTTCTATTATTTATGTGGATTTATTGGGACTTATTTTTTAAGTTTTTAAAATGTAAGACAAGCAAATGGTGTTGCAATGAAGGAGGGCAGCAAATCTGTAGTTGTGATTTATTATCAAAGTGTCGAAGGCAAGTTGTGTAAAAATATATCAAAGTTTCCTCAAAGCAGCACTCGTACACTTTAATTAGAGGCTTTTACTAGAGCTTAACTGGTAACCATAAATTATTCATCTGGTTGTAAAGTACACTGTAAAATTGATTAAATAGTTAAAATGATTTGCATTAAATAGAAGTTTGGATGCAGAGATAAAAATCTCACGTAAGAACTGAGAAAAGAACTCGATACTAAAGAAACAAATGTGAAATTAATTAATTAATTTTTGCTTAAGTGATGTTCAGTTTTGAGACGGAATTTATTTATATTAGTCTCGAATATCCTTTTCTTTAATTTAAAGTTCACTAATTCAAGAAATACGAAATTATAATAGATTTTTCTTATACTCTGTAATTAATCATGTATTAATGGCAGTTTGAATGGCTAACTCACTAATCATTTCGCATTTACCAGCAAACAATTTGCATTGCATGCAGACTCCTTTGAAGCAAAATAATGAATAAAATATCTACCACAGGCAACATCGCCTTCTGTAGTAATTGTAGCTCTACAAAACTACTTTTTCATCATCTGTTTTCTACACTACGAACGATTTCAGCTGATTGCCGCTTCATGCATTGCATGAGCACGAAATATCCTCTGAATCCTTACAAAAGAAAAATATTTAAATTTTTTAAATGGATTTCAGAAAGTCTACTAAAAGTCTGGTAATAATACCGTACCCGAAGTCGACATACGTATAAAGCCATTTTAGAAAATACTGGTCGAGGGGCATACGATGTGCTCACGCTCTGCAGCCTCAACTTTAGTTATTACCAAATTTAGTTTGAACATCAGAAATTAACTTAATTTTTGTCATGCTCCCAGCCGGTTCTATCCTGGTTGTATGCTCAGCCAGATTTCAATGAAGGAAACGGCATGCAATAATTCATTAAGGATTGCATGGCCTATCTAGCAAATATTCTAATGAAGGAATTTTCCATTGGATACGTCCGTTTGAATACTTGATTTTAGTTTCAAAAACTGCCCGAGGATCTCTAATATTGGTAAATGAATGATAACAATATCAAGATTTTAGTGTTTCTCTTTATCGCTCCTTTGGCACTTTATAGCATCAGTTTATTCATGTCTTTATTTGCGGTAGTCCTGTTCGCATTTAAATTGCATATTTAATTTCAACCCACATCAAACAATGGCATTTTTACAAAATAATTGTTTGCTTTCAAAATATTTGCTTTCCCCCACCTGTCTTTTCCTCGTACGAGTATTTGCTTCAGAGCACAATTCGTTATCCTCTGCGGATGGGAAAAAAGGCTCAAATTACTTTATAGGATGGCATTTGTTTGCCACTGTTAAAAAGGAAGAAGTAAAAAATATCATTTTAAATAAAAGTGAATTTATGTATCAATGCTGTGCTGACCAACAAAGTGAATTAATTCTACAGCACGCATTTTTATCTGATGGATTCCACTAAAACATGCCTTTTATTGGATGAGTCATAACAAGCCACCTTCATGATATAAAAATAATTCCATTTATCATCATCCTTTTTAAAAGTCATGAAATGTATTTATGATTGGCGGTTAAGCAAAATTCCTTTCATACATTGTTTTTTTCTTTTTTTTCTGCAGTGAATCTGTTTATCTTTCAAGGCTCTTTCCCAATTCTCAAACCGGGAAATAAAATTTAATTTTGAATTTGAAACTCTTTTTAAGGAAAGTAGCCTTCTCTCTTAAAAATTCATGTATCTCATACTCAATTAAACAGCTACAGCAGGCGAATTAAAATTGAAATAAATTTCTTTTAGACAGTAAAAAAATTATTTTAATTTCTCTGATCCTTTTTTTAAGTAATTGAAAATTTTTTCTTTCCTCTACAATCATTTTCTGTGACTAAAAATTTAAAGCTGATTTGTATTTGGCGCCTTGCATGAACGAATTTATTTTTGTGAACGGTTTATTATTCCTTCAATCCCATTACTGTTGGGCACTGTACACAAACTGGCACGGTATATCTATTCCTTTTTCTCTATGGTACGTCTTAAGCCTGTCGACTAGTGATTGCGTATTGTCCTTATCATAAAATCGTCTCATCAGAGTATCATATCCTGGCAGTCTTTCCTCAATCCACAGACGTTAGAGCCGACTTTGCCAAGATCTAACTGCTGTAAAATGAACATATATTTTCCTAAATCTCACCTATTTTTTTATTTACTAAAAGAGAGTGAAATTTTTTCTTAATATTCATATAAGGAATTTTCGAAAAGTTTTCGGGAATTTTTTTTCGAAATTTCCTTTTTTGGGTTGCTGCTTTTTAATCTATTTCATGAATCATGTTGCCC
The DNA here is from genome assembly GCA_963402855.1 of Ormia ochracea. Lineage (NCBI taxonomy): Eukaryota > Metazoa > Arthropoda > Insecta > Diptera > Tachinidae > Ormia > Ormia ochracea. The sequence continues at coordinate 40,557,806 of OY727107.1, forward strand.
TCAATTTTAGTTCGAAACGTTCTTACTTTTGCATTTTGGATGAATCCAGCAGCAATTCAAACTTAGCCGCCATCAACCCAACCATTTTACTAACAGACATGAAACATTTCCTAAGATATAAGAGAAAGCTGTGTTTTATACTGTGAACTGGTTTGAAGGATATGAGCCTTAAGATTTTATTTACTTGAGATGAGACACTGACGATATTTTTTGAAACAATTTTAAGATTCTTTTTATTATAATTTTCCCCCTCTCTTTGGTTTTGCTTCCGCCCAACGCGGAAGAAGAATGATTCTTGAATTTTTAAAATATTTTTATATAAAATATTTTTACTTTTTAATTTTATCATTCTCGGTTACATTTCAATGTATCGAAATTTGTACTATTAAGGTCTTAAAAGCCTTTTTACGGTACATGATAATACGCCTGAATTCTCCCACTTCATTTATTTCCTTTAACATCTCTTGTATTCTTAAAAATTAAATCTATTCAACTTGATGTAATTCATTAACAAAATTTCAATACGGCTGGGAATGTCTTATTCATGACCTTTTTAAATGTTTAACATTATAAGTAATTAGAAAATTTGATACTTCACAAATTAGAGGTTTTCCTCGCCCTTTTTTGTCTATAATAAAAAATAAAACCATTTAAATGCAATAATTGTTTGCTTATTAATTAAATTACGGGTTTCCGTTTCCGTTTCCTTTTCAGTTTCAGTTTTCGAAATCTGCTTGGAAATTAATCCTCTTAACTATTGAAATATTAATACAATTACTTTGGAAGGCGTCTAACAAATAATGACGTTTCAATTTAGAATTAACATGCCAGTGAATATTGGCCACGCCTTTTTGATACTTCTTTGGTCGTCCGGAACAAATAAAGCGCAGGGTCAGTAAATGTTATTTAACAAAAGGCTGGTTGAAGGTACCCTTGGACTGAATGTTGACAACGTCGTCTGTATTCAAAAATTAACTTTCATCTTTATGGCTGCTTTGTGAAATTCGATACGTGCTTAGAGAAATCTATGAGGAAATAAGTATACCCAGCCATGCATACTCGCATGACGCATACGAATGCCCGGACATAAACTTGCCCATTAACATTCGCAAGATTGAAAATTACTTTGAATATCGGCTTGACCGCAGGAAAACTCCTAGACTCTAGTCAGGAATCGAACCCGCGACCTCCGGCTTTGTTATTCATTCGCCTACGGAGACAGCCATTATTTGAAATTTGATGCTCTTTGTGTGAATGCTTTTGCATTGAACTGTAAATCCATGTCATTTTTTATTTAAAGTGTTTTTTTCTTTTTTTGTTTGCATGTAAAACCGCTTGGCCGATTGTTTGACATTCTTTATAGTTTAATATATATATATTTTTTTTGGTCCTGAATCTTTAACCATGTAATTGCATGTGAATATGCAGCAAACGAAAATGCAATAACATTTTGCGTGTGCAGGAGCAGCAACAATATTTGGCGTCATCCGACTACATCGACATCATCATTCGCGTACTTGTATATTTAGTTTTTCGCTGAACAATGGAGAACTGCAAACAATGTGGCGCCATTTTAATTAGCAAACATCTGTTTATATCGTTTCTCGCTTCACTTGACCCCACTTCGTAACGCCAACGTTGTTGTGGTTTGGAATTATGAACGAGAAACAATAACAATTTCGTGCAACATCTAAAATCATCGAACGTGACTTTCGATTATGATGAATATTATTGCATCAGAAGCACAATTCAATTTATTTCTTTACATTCGAAATTGTTTTCATTTGTGGCTTTCAATCTTGTCTATTCGTTTGTTCCACAAACTAGAAAAATTTGTTTCAAAATTCTCATTAAAATTATTCTGTTTTAATACTATTCAATATTATTGAAAACACTTCAGGAAAAAATATTTTATTTAAAATTCAAGAAACTCTAAAAGGTCTTGTTTTAGATTTCGTTTAACAAAACTTGAAAAAAAAAATTATTTCTTTTTTTATTGTTAATTTATTTTATTGTCAAGTTAATTTGTTTTTAAATAATCGTGTAATTATTTTCGCTAATCGATTTGCTTACCTTTTTCTTGAAGACAGTTTGGCTCAAATCTGAAAAAAGAGAGAAAGAAAGAAGTATTTAAACGTCACATAAGTATATTCAGCGCCACAGTAGGCTACACGACTACAAATGCTGCAAAGTGAAATTGTCGCATTGCAGCCATATAGCCATGTAGCAATCGTGGTAGCATAAAGAGCAGCTCAAAAACATTGTACGTTTTAGAAAAAAAGATTTTTTATTTAATATTAACAAGAAAATCATTTATAATATTAATTTTGTGAAGAATTTTCTATGCCAACAGAGTTTTTTCACATAGAAGTTAGAACATCTCTTTTTTGAATATGAACAGCTGAAAGACTTTGATATTTATTATTTTAAACCACAAATTATTATTAATTTTATTCAAAATTACAACTCTGTAGCCTGATTTTGAGGTCGCTTCTCTTTGAATAGTTTTTTTTAGGCAAATTCGCTGTCAAATAAAATATTTTTGGAAATATAAAAATAAATAGTTATATTGCCATTGTTTTCAAATACGCCCTTTTGCATTTTAGCTAACTATAAAAAGATTTTTAAGACATGCCACTTCGAAGTAGATATCTTTTACACTTTTAAAATAATGCTAGTTGTAAGAAGTTTATTGTGGATTCAGTTCATATTCCAAAGAAATTTGCTTACTCTATAGAAAAAAAAAATTCATATTAAATAAGAACTATTTGCTCGGAAGGATTACAGGAATAATTGAATTCGAAAAACTAAATTTCGTTTTGGGCTGTAAATTTGCTACAAAAACGAATTTTAAATCTGATTTCTCTATTTTGGCAGAAGGAAATATAGCAACATGACGCCGTTTGGAAGGAGTTAAAACCATATACGAGAATTACAAACTAAAATTAATAATATGCTGCAACTAAGGAAACCGAATTAAATACGATAAAATTAATTTTGCAGAAATGTTTCGAAAAGATCAAAGCCGTAAAGAAACTTTTCAGGTAGAAAGTATATAAATAATTTATTTTATACTCTTAAACAAATTTGATCTGCATACTGCGGAAAGGTGGGCACGAGTGAATAATCACTTTTTCCTCATATAATTTTTAACCCTGACTTGCACTACTTTTGCTTAATTATAAAATTATAATTACTCGTATGAATGGTTCCCTGCAAATTATGCTTTTTGAAGGCAGTATGAATGCCGGACTGCAATGCCACCCCTGACGCAGGTGCTTAACCCTGAAGTCCAATATACTTGAAATAAACTGATTTTCATATGGCACGTCCTATAAATGCTTGAATATGTAACCAGCTGTGCATGTGATGGTAAAACTTTTCACCGTCATCGCTCTTAGTAACGAACCAGCAACACACAGGAGGTTTGCTAAATAAAAATTTAATGTTCGTTCAACAAAGTGAAATGCTAAAATCCTTAAGATGAAGATTTAAGGATTATTTATGTTCTGACCTTAAACTGCACATGTTTTCTCTCACAATTGCCACTTTGTCAACTGTTATGGAATGCCGCTTGGGAATTGTTATTGCCAGCCAATTCAATTGCTCATATATTTCCTAATCAAGACTTAATTGATTGTTTAAGACGCAACTAAAATCGAAATCATATTTATTCATGTGCATGTTCATATATTTCTAATTAATCACATTAGTTTTCCTTTGCTCTTTGCTGAAATATTCAGATAACTTGAATTGGTTAACGAAGCACTTGTACAGTAAGCAGGATATACTAGGCAAATTGCTTACATTCTTAAATGTCTCTTCATAATCATAATGATTTGATTGAGATGAGTTGAGCACAAACAAACTGAAATGCTATTGAGGCGGAAGGAGATGAAGGCTTCCTTCCAAGATGGTTTCAAATAAAATATGCCATTTATAAATAAACTTTATTTAAAATTAAATGAACATAAAAGAATGCTTAAAAGAATGAGTTAATTTCTGACAGCACCTCACCTAAATGCTATTTAGCGATAATTTTTATAATAAATTATTTATATTTTCTTCAACGTCCGATTAAATAGGTTTTAATTGATTTCTTTTTTATTTACTTTATTACTACAAAATGTTTTTTTAGTTGTGAATTTATTACTGCAAAGGTTCGTTGTGTTAACGAAGTCATGTAAATTAATGAGCCACTACTAATACGGATAGTATTGGTATAACCGGGTTATTCATTGACTAAACACACTATTGTACTGGCATGTACCATTTAAGCTTAAATCTCTTGCTGTTCTAAAAGCGCTAAACCTCATGAGAAGGCTTACTGGTTCACTGGTAGCTGGTACTCAGCTGATACTCCACAGAAAACCATTTGAATTGAAATTCAAATCAATTGTAATGAATATTAACTTGCGATTTAAATATCAAATAAATAAAGTTACTTTATTGCAATTGCTAAATAATATTTCGCAATACAACTGAAAAGAATACAACCCTGTATTCGATAAAGAATTTGGAAAATAAAAATATGTTTAATAAAAAAAATTGGCTGCTTTTAAAGTTATGCCGAAATCCAGCCACACATTCTTGTTCTCTTATCGCTAGAAAACTTAACGCCTGTTAGGCTTCCCCGCCAATTTCTTCATTTTATTTTTTCTCTTTAATTTTTTGACCACTATTTATTTTTTAGTTTTAAATTGGCTGAAAAAATTTTAATTTTAATTAAAAATTTTAAATTACTGGCAAATGAAGCAGCAGCAAAATGGTGTGCTGATATGCCAGGCCAATGAACAGCGAGTGGCAGTCAAAAGGAAGCAAATTATGTCACATGCCCTCAACAGTTTTTTTTAATGAATTTGACAACAATAGCCAACAGATCAATAATATTGTCAATAATTATTTTTGGCAAGATTTTTTCTACATGGTTTACAGCGAGCAAAAATTAATAAGTATTATTTTGATGCAGCCTATTAATAAAGGCATCAACCTTTAAAAACACAGCTGACTGGCTGACTTTCGATTTTAGGGCGAATTCATTGAGGTTTCTATTGAAAACTTACAGCTCTGAGAACAAGCCAAACATATACAAGAATGTGCAATCCGCCAACTGTTGTACTGGTCAGAAATGCATATACATATAAAACTGTTCTTTATACTTTTTGCTTGTATCTAGCAGCTTCTAAAAACAATTTGTTTTTAATAATATTTGTTTAAATAAAACCAAGAAATAAATTAAATATAAGCAAAAATTTGTAAATAAAATAAATTTCTTTTTTTTATTTTATAAATTTAATTTTTTTTTAAATTTTCGTTTTCATTACTGTTAATTGGGAATTTACATTGAGACAGTTACTTGACATTTTAATCGGGGTGAATTCATTCAGTTGTTTAAGCCAGAATTGAGCACCCCTGCTGACACGCGTAAATTTGCTCAGCTCAACGGCGTTGTCTGTCTGCGCGGCATCGAACTGTGTTTTGCTTACTAGTATAGCGTACAATTCGTCAATGGCTTTCATAGCGCACAGTTCAGTTTGTTATTAATCATTATCGTTAGTAAAGTGCCTTCGAATAAAATTCGCCATACTGCTGGCTAATACATACATATGAAATAACCTGTTGTGTGAATTATAGAAAGCAAAGGATTACAAGGTAGACTTTCTTCCGGAAAGCGGCACCAAAACCCGGCTCCGCAGAAATTTTTTTCCAGAAATTTTCATTTAAAATTAAACCGCATTTGTGGCAAAAATATGATTTACAATGAAATCTTGTTTATGTGTTTTTTTTTTAAATAATTTTACAAAACCCTCTTATTAGCCATTTTATCTTTTCTTCTGTATACTTATTTCAAAGCTTACGGGAGCCAAGATCTTCTTTGCGAGTCGTACATCAATGAAATAAGTAACACAATAGCAAAATCAATTTACAGACAATAAGCAAAGAAATCCTGCACAAAAGTAAACATATAAATCCTTGAAGATTATTGTCATTAAACCGCTGGCATGCCAATGCATTGGAAGCCTCCTTCGTAAGCAGTTGCCTGAAATACTTGAAAAGAGTATCTAAACTGAATAGAATACTTAAGATATTTCCTTTCATTTTCGATTATAAATTCCATTTCCACTTTTGTTGTTATTACTATTATTATTATTATTATTTTTAAATTTAAACATGTATCTTTGGTTTATCGACTGAAATCTAGGAAGATATTATTCTTTCTACTATCCATAAGAGTTTAAAAAAAAAATTTAAAAAAGGTAAAAAATACAATTTAAACAAAAAAATTTTCTTTCTCTATTCTTTTATTAACAGAGTGGATTTAAAAAATTGTATATCATGGAAAACAATTACCAAAGATTGCAATAAATATTTTATAACATTTTATGAAAATTTGTAATTATTTTTATTTATATATTTATTTATTTATTCACTTATGAGTATTATTATTTTTATAATATTATATTTTATAATTTCATTAAGAGAACCAAAAGTAAGTATTCAGTAGAATTTTAAAAATGCATTAAAATTGAATATTTTGTTTAATAAAGTACAACATTGAAAATAAAATATAGTTGAAATATCATTGAAAATAAACAATAGCCTAACTGTAACAGTTAGGCTATTTTCTAAGCAGGAGCCTTTCGAGTGTAAAGGAGCAACTTCAATCCTCCGCTGGAGAAATATATTCTTATCGAACATGTTTTAAATAAACTGAGCACTGTGCTCAAATGAACACCGAGAGCTTAATTTTCCTCTTCACTGTATTCCGTTAAAATTTTATTTCCGCTGCAAACGAGCGATTTTTGCCAACAAGCAGGGATGGCAAGCCAATTTTTTTTTTAATTTTATAGATTTTTTAATGCAAATACTATTTGAATATTTTTTGTACAAAATTAAAATGTTTCTGACAATTTCTTGCTCAACGGCTTTTCCCGTACCCCGCCCCCTCCTTTGATTTTTTAAATGCATTTAACGATTCCATTTTAAAGTCAGTGCAACAAAGGAATACTGGATGAAGGAGAATCAATAGAGCAGGCTGACGACTGCAAAATGTCAAAAAATGGATAAAAAGGTTCTCTAAATCGGCTAGTGTGGATGGGATTTCGGCCTATTCCATATTCCACTTTTGTTTCATTCCACAAATTTTAAAATTGCAACCCTAAACTGTGTTTTGTGTTATTCTACTTGTTAATCATTTAAATAAAAACTAAGAAATTAATTAAATAGAATATTTTGCGGCATTGTATTTAACAAATTTTTGAAGAAAGTAATAGCGGAGAAGGTAAAAATTTGCGAAGAAAGTACTTAAGACACAAAGCAGAACCATTGAAGTTCCCAGCAGAGCTTTTACAGTCGTATGTATGCAAAATTAGTTGAATGCCTCAAGCGATGGTGGTCCATGGCAATTGTAATTTGTGGGCAAATCAGAACATGCATGCAATATTTTCATGGTTTCGCATAAAACTGGATTGCGGCATCTTCCAGGATATTATTCTCATGCTTTCCCCTATTGTTATATGTGTAAAAGAAATTCGGTCTTTTTAATGGTATAAAGTCTTAAGTTGCCATTTAATTTAAGTAAAAAGTGCCGCTTCAAAAATTAATTAAAAATGAAAAGAGGGACCTAAGCGATTTTAAAAGGTTGTTGGATTTTTTAACGGCCAATAACATCGCAAAGTTAATAGTTTAATTGAATTAACAAGCAAGAAATGTGATTTTATACTTTTCCCCCTTCATTGGAGTGTTTCGTATGATTTCTTTACGCTGCTGCAAGCTGCCGGTAAAACCTAGTTTGGTAAATGCGTTTAGTGTGTAGCGTAGGGTAGGCAGCCGTTATGACTTGTCTAAAAGAGCTCAATACGATAGGCGTTGCTGCCAGTATTGTTATGCATGCGAACGTCGTTAACATCATTCACACAAGTTGCGGTCATTTGACACTTTAGACATGCACTTGAAAAGGAAAACACAATTCTTGCGCCATGCAACTGGCGTTATTTTTTTTTTCGCCCTCATTTGAAGTATCGTGTACACATACACATGACGTGCAAACAAGATGTCCTTGCCAGTGCATTATAAATGAATCTTTACACGTGTTAAACAAACCAAATAATTTCCATACTTCAAATATTTTATAATAATTTTAATTAGCACTCAGCCACAACTTCTTCGAGGCACTTTCAGGCTTCAGGGTAAGTCAGCGTACAGCTAATTTTAAGTATAGTGAGAGTAAATTAATTTATTTGAGACGTAAGTGAGTCTTCTCTTAAGTAGAATACAAGGAAATGTTATTTAGGAAGAAAACGGTTGTTATTCAGTCCTGTGAGTGAACCGATTTTTTCCAGGCTAAAGATGCATTCTAAATATTAAAAAACGCTTAAGAGTTAACGTTTGTTAATCTTAGTCATGTAATCTTGAGTATGCAAGATACACACATGTATGCCCTACAAGGACATTGTTTAGTACATAATGCACTCGTATTACTAATTTCATTGCAGGAGACAAGAATCGAATTATTATGCAAAGTAAATGTTTTTCATTACACATAAAAAAAAACTCAAAACAAACTTTTAAAATGTTAAAATTTTTTTCGTGGCGCGCATTCTAAGAGATAAAAGGTTCTCAAGTTTCGCAGATAACCTGTATTAGCATGTAGTGAAACAAACGTGGAAGCGCTGGACATTAAAGTAATCAAATTTAACGTATTTTTGATACCCATTAAGATTGTAATGTAATTTAAAAGGCAAATAAATAATAAAAATTTCCTTTCTTTCAAGTTTCTTCTGCTTATAAAATTTTACGAAACAATTTGTTTGTTATTATTATTATAAGTTGTGGGTTTTTTCGTAAGTGCTTGGAAAACTTTATCTGGGAACAAAACTTTTGGGAAAGTGTTCGTTTGCATTTAAAGCACATTTATGTATCATGTGTCCTAGAAAGTAAGGAAAATATGAAGACATGGCTGCCTTCCTATCTCTTTCTCACTCTCTCTCTCTCTCTCTCTCTCTAGAGCAGTTGGTCTCTCAGCCTAATGCTCGTTTGCTTAGAACATTAATTTGTTACTAATTGCAAAAATTTTAAAGTGGTAATAAACTGGTAAATGTGGTAAATGTGCCAGCCCGTACGTGTGGAGGCCAACGCCAACGACTAAAGAGAGGCATGCATTTGCTTGCATTTGCCTGACGATGTGCTTAAACAATGCAAATAAAATGCATAGATTTTATAATAATTTTATAATGCAATACCCGTTAGCACAACTTGAGCTCGTGCCACACACACATACATATTTAATTAGGTAGGTGCTTGTGTACATGAATACTTAAGTACATTGTAAACTTTCACTTCATTGGTTGTGAACTGATTATTATTTTTTAAAACCACGACTGCTGAGGTACTAAGTTTTGCATGGACCAGGATTCAAAAATACAGAAAGGCTCTTGGTCAATCTAATTCAGTTCATTGAGTAGTAATGACCGTCTCATTAAAGTTCCCCAAGAGGGTACTTTGTTCACCTTGGTGATATTTCCATCTTGCCTATGCCCACTCTTGGGGCACAGCGCTCTGCATATCTAAACCATACTTCAAGAAAACTTTTTGGTACTACCCAACCTATGAAATAACATTTTAACGTGCGTACTCATAACGACAGAGAACGGAAACGCAAGCTATGCTTCTAAATATGTAGAAGAGATTCGAAATCACAACCAGTTGCAATGTAGTACTTCCACGAGCACTAGCTGCCATAGCAAATGACATCGGTTTAATGTATAATTTTTACGTAACACAATAACCCCAAGAAGCGTTAATAGATAATGCTTGTCGTGTAAATACGCATATGGCGAAGCCTACTTCTGCAGTACATGTAGTGGCTGTGGTTAACACCAAATGTTCGCTTGGGGAAATAACACTCTTGGGTCAGTGGTGTTGAACGGATGCTGGTAGTCGGTGAGGCGTGTCCACTCAGGCAATATTCTACATGGTATGGTGGTTCAGCAGAGATTTTTGAGGCAGTTTGATAATCCTCTATGCTAATCTATATGCAGCTGGATGCCATTCCAGTAAGAATAAATTCGCTAGCAAGGCGTTTATGGCACAACTTTTGGATAACTGTGCTTGCTCAAATCATAGGGTACCGTGGCGTAAAATCGTTTAGTGGTACTATTACTTTTAGCATTTTCTCGTATTATTTTTATTTTTCCATTTACATAAGTCTCACGTTAACGTCTCCACTTTATGTTTTTGGAACTTCAAACTTTGTTTTTAATTTCAGTAACACAAAACTGTCTGAAAGAAATATAATGAAAACTATTCTTTCAACAGGTGCTGCCATGCCAGCGATTACAATCAAAATGGGTTTAAAGAAAAGTGACTGCTACTAAACTGCATCTAATCCAGTTTCATTGCATGCTGGGCTATTATGAGCACCAAAACAACTATAAAAGATTTTTCAAAGTTAATTTCTTCTAATTGAAAAGAAATTAATTTTAGTTGCGTTTATTTTCACACTTTTAGCTTGCAGACACCTGGAAATCCCGGGAAATATTACAAAAGCATGAGGAAAACTTAGAGAAGTGGTTGGGAGTGATTGCAAAACCGTCTAAGGCATGGGAAGGTATCACTGAAAATTATTAACGGCACTGCCAAAGCGTATCAGAAATTATATGTAACTGGTGATAAAGGGCGAATATTGGAATATTCCCCAAAAACTTGGGAAGAGCTTATAGAAAGTTAAAACAAATCATTGCTGTCTTTAGGACTTTAGCGAAACTTTAGTTTCATTAAACTTTTGTTTTTTGACCAGGTTTCGAGTGTATTATGATCTTTTGCTCTTTTCGACATAAAACTCTAATTTTTCATTGTATGTTGGTAGAGCGGAAAGAATGCAATAAAGCAGACTACAGCATTTCATGAAAAAAGGGCAGCTGGAGATAAAACAATCGATAACAGCTTGCGAAACCAAATGCTTTTCAATCATGGAAATTTTTACACTGGCGTTTCTGAAAGGGTAACAAAATCCATAATAGCTGATTATCTAATGCAATGTCAGTCTATATCTTTGTATCTGTGTACCTAAAGCAATATGCACTGAAAGAGCAGACATTTATTTTAGTATAGTTCCATAAACATATTCTGGAGAAGATGGTTTGGATTTGCCTTGTTCTCCTAGTGTCTCGAGTAGTTACTTGCTGCCCTATTGTTGCATGTGGTTGCAAAGATAAGAGAGAATTTCTACGGAGATGATCAGAATTTTTTAGCCCATAATGACGATCCTATTGGATACAATTTGTAGCCGCTTCATATCTCATATTGGATGTGCTGCACACAGCCGCAAGACACTTTATTTGAGATATGCTACCATATGTTGCATACGAATATATACTACGATATACAATTGCAGCTTATTAATGTCGATCTCTTAGAAACTTTCTTCATTGGCTAGTCTAAAGCTCATTTTTATTTCAAATTTATAAATATAGACACTCTCACGAACGCTTTGAAAACTTTCGGAACCCACATGTTTAGTAGTTCCATTGAGCATTACTCCTCTCCGTAATAGCATTCCCCTAGGTTTTAAGTCTCTCAAAAGCAACCAGATTATGCCGAAAAGTGGCTTAAAATCCTTTCCTATTGAGATCGATTGCTCACTAATCCCCATTTCGGTTCCAGCAGAATAAGATTTTTCAAGTCACGGACATGTTTTCTAAACTATGGAAACGAATACATAGAGTTGCATTCTGCAAGCCGCTTCCTTTTGAACACTTTCTCCTATTCTTCAAGTCACGGACTTGTTTTCTAAACTATGGAAACGAATACTTAGAGTTGCATTCTGCAAGCCGCTTCCTTTTGAACACTTTCTCCTATTCTTCAAGTCACGGACTTTTTTTCTAAACTATGGAAACAAATACCTAGAGTTGCATTCTGACAGCCGCTTCCTTTTGAACACTTTCTCCTATTCTTCAAGTCACGGACTTGTTTTCTAAACTATGGAAACAAATACTTAGAGTTGCATTCTGTAAGCCGCTTACTTTTGAAAACTTTCTCCTATTTTTCAAGTCACGGACTTGTTTTCTAAACTATGGAAACTTTTTGACTTATGCTCAAGCATAAATATATGTAGCTCCAGTAATAATAAACGAATACTTAGAGTTGCATTCTGGAAGCCGCTTCTTTTTGAACACTTTCTCCTATTCTTCAAGTCACGGACTTGTTTTCTAAACTATGGAAACGAATACTTAGAGTTGCATTCTGTAAGCCGCTTCCTTTTGAAAACTTTCTCCTATTTTTCAAGTCACGGACTTGTTTTCTAAACTATGGAAACTTTTTGACTTATGCTCAAGCATAAATATATGTAGCTCCAGTAATAATAAACGAATACTTAGAGTTGCATTCTGCAAGCCGCTTCCTTTTGAACACTTTCTCCTATTTTTCAAGTCACGGACTTGTTTTCTAAACTATGGAAACGAATACTTAGAGTTGCATTCTGCAAGCCGCTTCTTTTTGAACACTTTCTCCTATTCTTCAAGTCACGGACTTGTTTTCTAAACTATGGAAACGAATACTTAGAGTTGCATTCTGTAAGCCGCTTCCTTTTGAAAACTTTCTCCTATTTTTCAAGTCACGGACTTGTTTTCTAAACTATGGAAACTTTTTGACTTATGCTCAAGCATAAATATATGTAGCTCCAGTAATAATAAACGAATACTTAGAGTTGCATTCTGCAAGCCGCTTCCTTTTGAACACTTTCTCCTATTTTTCAAGTCACGGACTTGTTTTCTAAACTATGGAAACGAATACTTAGAGTTGCATTCTGTAAGCCGCTTCCTTTTGAAAACTTTCTCCTATTTTTCAAGTCACGGACTTGTTTTCTAAACTATGGAAACTTTTGTTGTTAATTAGAAAAAGGTTTATTTATGATTAGTGCAAAAAGAAAAAGAAATAAAGCGATAAAAACGTGTTGCACTTGTTTTGGAGTTGTCAAAAGGAGAAGGCGGAAATGCCATGTGAAAAACATTTGACATTTGAGTTGTAGTACTGCCACATTTGTTGAGACTTGGTTTGTGCTGCCATACTCATCAAGTGATCAAGTAGCATAAGAAAGCGTTATACTCAACACTCCCTCTCGCTTTCCTTAGCTACAAATCCGCTGGTCAATTCATACTGTTTAATCAGACCTTGAAATCTTTCCTTGCTGAGTGGTTTGGTTAGTGGATCTGCCAACTGCTTACTACTTTCCACATACTGTATATCTATCTCCCCAGCCGCTTGCATATCGCAGGAATAAAAATATTGTACGTCAACATGCTTAGTACGCTTTGATGATTCAGCATTCTTTACCAATCCAACTGCCTTTTGATTGTCACACTTTAGAGGCGTTGCGTTTATTTCATTATCGTCAACTTCCCTAAGAAGCTTTCTTAGCCATACAACTGCCTTTGTCGAAGCGCAAATTGCTACAAATTCCGCCTCGGTTGTTGAAGTTGCAGTAACGGTTTGGCGTCTGGAACTCCATAATACAGGACCGCCGTTAAGAAAAGCAATATATCCAGAAATGCTTCTACGAGTATCAATATCATTTCCCCAATCAGCATCGCAGTACATTGTGATGTTTGTTTGTCTAGAATTTAGTGAAAATGATATGCCGTAGTGTGTTGTGCCCTTAATATACTTTAGCACACGCTTCACTCCTTGCCAGTGCATTGCAGAAGGGTTTTCGAGATAGCGGCTCAACACTCCAACAATGTAAGCTATGTCAGGTCTAGTACATACCAAGAGATACATCAAGGAACCAATCGCTTCTCTGTATGGAAATTTTGGCTTGGGATTGTTATCATCCGCTTTAGAAAAATGTTCACCGACCTCAGCCGGTGTAGAAACTGCAAAACAATCAGAGTGATTAAAACGTTCCAAAATTTTTAATGCATAAATATTTTGAAATATAATAAGTCTTTGTTGTTTGGTATCTAACTTCATTTGCATGCCAACAAAGTATTCGGCATCTTTGTAAGTTATCTCGAACTCAGTATGTAACTTATCGAGTAGCTGTTTTATAAGGTTGCAATTATTGCCGCAAATTAAACCGTCGTCTACGTACAATAATAAGTACATTCTCTCATTGCCAGTATCGTATACAAAAACACATGCATCAGCTGAGGCCTGCTCAAAACCAAAATTGAGCAGAAAATCTACGATTCGCCTATTCCATTGCCTGGAAGCCTGCTTTAAGCCATATAAGCCTCTTTTGAGTTTACAAACTCTTTTGTCCTTCTCATACCCATATGGTTGCTCCATATAAATATCCTCAGTTATATAGCCATGTAAAAACGCTGTTTTGACGTCGAATTGAATCATCTTCATATTTTTCGCCGCTGCCACTGCCAAAACAGTTCTTACCGATTCATACCGAACAACAGGTGAATAAACTTCAGTGTAGTCTATACCTCGGATTTGTGAAAATCCTCTTACCACCAGCCTTGCTTTATGTTTTTCAATTTCATTATTGGAATTATATTTTCTCTTAAAAATCCAACGATTTGTCATCACATGCATATTGTTAGAGCGTTCAACTAAGTCCCACGTCTCGTTCTTTTGCAAAGCATTCAATTCGTCTTCAATGGCATCTGCCCATTTCCCTGAATCAACATCTTGCAAAGCCTCTTCTAAATTCGCGGGTTCAAATTGTGCCATACATACCTCAGCATTGATTGGTTCATTTGAGTTTAATATTTGCTTAGCAGCGCTTCTCGTATGATATGGTTGGCGATTTCTTTCCGTTTGTCTTTTAGATGTTGTTTCCAGAAATTTTTCTTCCGCTGCTTTTTCTTCTTCGTCTCGGTGAGCCTCAAGGTTGTCAACGTCAGCCACTTGTTTAGTTGCTTCAATGTACTCACTATAAGATTTCAAATCTTCATCGAACTTTATATCTCGGCGAATGAAAATTTTTCTGCTTTGAGGATCATACACTCTGTAAGCCTTACTCGCATCGTTGTAACCAAGCATTACACATTTGCTTGCATTTTTCTCCCACTTAGTACGTTGTTCCTTTGATATATGAACATATGCATCACACCCGAAGACACGTAAATGTTTCAGCGACGGCTTTTTGCCAAACCATTTTTCATAGGGTGTACTGCCAGATAAAACGTCAGTTGCCGTTCGATTCTTTAGATAAACTGCCGTATTAGTTGCTTCTCCCCACAAGTATAATGGAAGCTCCCTGTCATGCAACATGGCCTTAGCACTTTCAACTACTGTGCGGTTTTGACGCTCAATAAAACCATTTTGTTCTGGAGCTCTTGGTGTTGTGACTTCATGTTTGATACTGTTTTGCAATAAAAACTTACGAACGTCTTCATTACAAAACTCTAATCCACCATCTGTACGTATTCTTCTAATAGTATGGCCATCAGCTCTTACCTCTGCCACAAAATGCTGCAGTTTTTCCAATACTTCAGTTTTGCCTTTTATGAAGTACACAAAACAATATCTGGAATAGTCGTCTTTGACTAGCATAAAATAGTTTGCGCCTCCTATGGATGGTGTGCTCATTTTTCCGCAAAGGTCTACGTGAAAAGTTTCACCGGGTTGAGTTGCTCGATGAGCGCCAGCCTTCTGAAAACTTTCTCTATGCAGTTTCCCATAGGCACAACCTCTGCAAAACGGCATTATTTTCGGAATATTTTGCATGTGTAAACCTGAAACTACTTTTTCATTATTCATTCTTTGTAGTGTTCTGTAATTTACATGGCCCAATCTATCATGCCAAAGTTTCATTGGTTCCATACATACGGTATTTAGGTAAGATTCCTTTGTAATTTTTGGCTTCACATTTAACCTGTACAATCCACCGTCTTCGTAGCCTTCAACAAGTATTTTATTCTGTTTCAGAAATAAAACACGGCCAGTAGCCTCCTCAAAATGTACATCCATTGATTTTGCAGCTTTGGAAATAGAAATGAAGTTTCCGTCGAGCTCAGGAACTAGCAAAACGTCATCTATTGTGTACTCAGTCTCGATATCATCAGAAACTTGCACCCTTATGCTGCCTCTGCCCACAACATTCAGTTTACGTCCATCACCAACTCGTACATGATTTAATCCACCCGATAATTCCTTGTAGTTATGGAATATCTCCCTCTGGAACGTCATGTGGTCTGTTGCGCCGGAGTCTGCATAAAAAACGTTGAAATTCTTTCGTGGTAAATTCGACTTATTTAGAATGAATAGATGAGTATTCTCATTATCAGCTGTGTTTGACGTTTCTGAGTTTACACCTGTTCGTAATGCAAGAGAGTGTCCGCGCCCTCCATTTTTGGCTTTCATGTCCCTTTGCTTTTTGTGACACTCTCTGGCCCAATGCCCTTCAATATGGCAATAATTGCACTTCCCTCTTCGTTTCACATTCACATGGTTCTTGCTGCTGCCACCACTACAGTTGTTGTGGTTTGTCCTGGCAATATAAGCCGCTTTACTTGTATCAGGTTTCTGAGTACCAACTATACGCATGTTAATTAGCGCTTCTTCATTAACTAAGACTTCGGTTAATCTTTCTACCTTCTGCGACTCCCTAGGAACAGCATACCAGGAAGTGCGCACATGATCATATTTAGAAGGTAGACTGCTTAGTATCTTAGCAATTATCATAGGTTCCTTTTGTTCAAGATTCATGTCTCTTAAACGTTGTGTTAGTGAAGTTATTGCTGCAATAAAATCAACAATGCTTTCTTCTTCACTCATCTGACATGTAATAAATTTCTCTAATAGAACCTGCGCAGACATATCACTTTTCTCAGCGTGAACAGCTTGCAATCTAAACCAAATTTGCGCAGCAGTCTCACAATCAGTGACATATTTTAGTTGTTCCAATTCAATGCCTCTCATCAAAAATGCTTGTGCCTCGGCATCTTTCTCCTCCCAAACAGCTGCATTTGTCGCGCCCTTAACTTCTGTGCCAAGAATGTACTTCTTTAATTTATTTTCTGTCATGTAGATCTCCATTTGACGTCGCCAAAGTTGATAATTTTGTCCATTGAAACGATGTATTTGGTAGCTTCTCATACTTTCTGCCATGCTTACCGTAGATTCAGGCGCAGCCTTGACCAAGTAAGTACCAGTATTATGCCTTTCATAAATAAATCTCCACTAATTTCCCAGGAGCTGTGCTAAGCGAAGTCCTGGGCCCATAACCTTTTGTTGTTAATTAGAAAAAGGTTTATTTATGATTAGTGCAAAAAGAAAAAGAAATAAAGCGATAAAAACGTGTTGCACTTGTTTTGGAGTTGTCAAAAGGAGAAGGCGGAAATGCCATGTGAAAAACATTTGACATTTGAGTTGTAGTACTGCCACATTTGTTGAGACTTGGTTTGTGCTGCCATACTCATCAAGTGATCAAGTAGCATAAGAAAGCGTTATACTCAACAGAAACTTTTTGACTTATGCTCAAGCATAAATATATGTAGCTCCAGTAATAATAAACGAATACTTAGAGTTGCATTCTGCAAGCCGCTTCTTTTTGAACACTTTCTCCTATTCTTCAAGTCACGGACTTGTTTTCTAAACTATGGAAACGAATACTTAGAGTTGCATTCTGCAAGCCGCTTCCTTTTGAACACTTTCTCCTATTTTTCAAGTCACGGACTTGTTTTCTAAACTATGGAAACGAATACTTAGAGTTGCATTCTGCAAGCCGCTTTCTTTTAAAAACTTTCTCCTATTTTTTAAGTCACGGACTTGTTTTCTAAACTATGGAAACGAATACTTAGAGTTGCATTCTGCAAGCCGCTTTCTTTTGAACACTTTCTCCTATTCTTCAAGTCACGGACTTGTTTTCTAAACTATGGAAACGAATACTTAGAGTTGCATTCTGCAAGCCGCTTCCTTTTGAACACTTTCTCCTATTCTTCAAGTCACGGACTTGTTTTCTAAACTATGGAAACTTTTTAACTTAATTTCATAGTGTACGACGTAGCAGATACTTTATGACGTCACTGGAAATGTTTGTGTGGCATATTTTGTATGAAAACTAATACATTCAAAAATGTTTAATTAAAATAAGTAACACTGTGGTGTCTCAGCTCAACTTCAGGCTTATGAAGGAAAGTTCTAACGAAATTTCTAACACCCCCATAACTTTGTCTTCCCATAGCATTATGGCAAGCAAAAAAAATTGTGTGAAAAGCTGCTTTTGAATCAATTTCCCAGAGTATTGCTAATGTATCGTTATGCTGTAATCGATACTTGTTCATTATGCACAATCAGTATTCTACAGTTTTTCATACTGTCGGCTGCAAAACACACACACACGCACACAAGTTTTTATAAACATTATAAACATTTGCTGATGCTGCAGAATTTTGTCTATACATTTTCTATTCGATAGAAAATTATTGTCAATTGACACAAACGATTAGTAATTTATTTAGAAAGACAATGCTTTGGTATAACTGAAAAGCTGGGAAACCCCCATTGCATTGCAAATGTATCATGTGTGTGTTGAAGTGAGCAGATAAATAATTATTGTTCTGATTGCCACACTCATCCGATGGTAAATCGACTGTTGAAACGTGTTGATGAAAATAATCTCACCTTGCAAAAATCAGTATACAAATTTGTTCAAATTGTTTTGATGACAATAATTTGTACGTAATTGCTTTATTGAGAAAATGGAAGCCTTTTAGCACGTTTGTGAAAGAAATATGTGAAACTTTCGCCAGGTAATTTTTTTACTCCTTTGAAAAAATGCTTTTTAAAAGTCGGCCTCGAAGCTGATGATATAAATGTTGATCAAATAAATGTTTCCTCTGACTGTACATGTTGAAGGCCTTTCTAGGCAATTCTACTTTGTCTAATCGACAATTATGACATAATGTAAAGACCTTTTGACGCCAAAAGCAATGCTAATGGAAAGAGAGAGAAGAATCTGACGTGTCTAGCAAAAGGAAAATTCAACTCACATATGGGCATTTCCATACCATTTCCAGGCCACTAGTATAAAAATTCAAAAATATAGAAAGATGATTTCTTACTTTTTGCATATTTTTTGGGGTCATAAGCAAAGTGTGTATGCGGTGGAGTGACGTTGCGAAAAAGAAAAGTTCCGTATGCAGAGTTGGGGAAAACTTTTTGTATAAAACCTTTTTTTCACCAGGATTAAGAATAACAGAAATTAATTATCCAATTTACCAAATTTCAAAAACTGTCTTGTCTCATTTTTTGCAGTCTCTATGTATGACGTGAAATGGAATAACGTAACGCAACTAAAATTTCCATATTCTCTGGTTTTATGTACGTTTTTTTTTATGGCTGCTACGTATATTGAGGTCATGTATTGGAATCCTTAATAAAGTCTAAAAGGCCAGTTGCGGCCTTTTCACAAGAGGCATATGCATACATGACGTCATGATTAAATGTATGTGTGTTTTTTTTCGCCACGAAAAATTTGTCGCCCGCAAGAGGGGTCTGCCCAGCATAGAAAAGCGTAGATCTCTTGAATTTAAAATACTTTAAATATTTTTTTTTTATTAATAATGAAACATTTGGCTTAATTACTATTTTTTCGGTCTGGCTAAATCCTCCAATGGAAGTGCCCACATACCATATATATATTCACAATCACAACGAATATCTATGTGAATGATACCAGTGTTGCTAAGCAAACTTTCGTATTGATATCGCGATGCCTAAATTCATAAAAATGTAAATTGTTTGCTCCTGCATTAAAAGGTTCGATAAATCAGCAAGTTAAATGAATAAATACTGTTCATGCATCAGCACGCTTTGCCAACATTTCACAGGAATTAATTCTCAATATAACTTTTATAAACATTATAAAGTTTGCGCTGGCATACAAACAGAATTAAATTAAATACGCATTTTTTATACTGTCGTATTTGCTTTGACTCGTAAATGAAATTGTATGTACGAGTTTTTGATAAATTTGAGCTGTAACTCGTGTTTATTTAGTAATAAAAATTACTTAAATTATGGATTCAAGTACTTCCCTAAACGCATAAATCAAATAGAATGGGGACTATAAAAAATCATCATGCCAAGCTGTCATGCAAAACTAAAATTAATCACTCCGTTAATGTTGAGCAGCGTTATTGTATGGTTAAGCTTGTTTTCTTTGTCACTGCTTTACATTAGAATTTTTATTGAATACAGAGTTCCTCAATTAAACCTTTGCATTGCGAACACATTAATATTTGGTGGTTGGGACTGGCAAATGTCCATTTAATTTTGCGTTTTATAGATGCGGTAGGATGTGATTGGCCTTGTATAGAATAAATGTTTAATGCAGCTTCGCAAAATATAATCCAGTTGTGTTGAAACGCATAATGGAGAGAAATAAGAAATAAATAAAGGCTGGGATTGGTGTCATGAGTCCATAGTGTGATTCACTCACTGTACTCAATATGAAGCCAATATTGGATAACATGAACCAACCATGCTTTCAGGAGCCATAAACCCCTCTCAAATAATGGCTCTTTTTGAAGCCATTATCTCGAGTAGTCACGATATAACGTGACGCTTTCAGTGTGATAAATCTGTAGCAGCAGCTACAGCTTGAAAAGCCTTCGAGCGGTTTTTCTGCTAACGATGTATCAGTCTTCGACATGCGAGTAGAAGACGAGTATCACTTCAGGTAATTGCCCGTGAAAACTGTTGTCATAGTGCCTCCCTCCAAAATGTGAATGCATTACAAGTATTACAAAGGAAATAGCAGGGAAATTGTCTGCTTATGAAAAAGACTTTTGCGACCATATCGTTTTTGTTTTAATAGTAATGCAGTAGATAAAGGCCGATTACATAATTTAATGGATAATGTTTGCCAAAATCTATCGTAGACTACGTTCTCCATTTGTCGAGAAATTACGTCGGAGAATTTTTTTGTTATGAGACTTTTCTTCTACTTTCAACGTATGAATGAGAGTTCCTTCGGAAGGGCATATGATGGGCCTAGACTGTAAGCCATGACATTTTATATTTTTGCTCTTAACATACAACAGAAGGTATGACGGAATGGCTTTTCGAGACTTTTAACGATTGAGTGGTGGGCCCTCTCTTCCATACCATATTCCTAAGGATCTTAAGCACAGAGCAGCTGAGCACCTCTGAAGGATATTTGCATAGTGTTTTAATAAGAAAATATTGCCTTTGTTGGTTCCATGATGGCGCTCTTGAAATTCCTCAGAGATTGAGATTAAATAAGGGGATTAACACAAATACTCGTATTCTCTAATTTTGCAATGAACAATACGATGCTTTCAAGTCACGCCTGTTTTAGAAAAAGGCATTTGGCAAGTCAATGTGTGGTCCACTTTGCGAACCAAACTATCATGTTATCTAACAAATGACTGCTGGGAAACACAGTTCTTATTGAAATGCTCGTTATTAGTAGTTCATATGTACTCACAAACACACATGTCTCAGAATGTATTCAATGTATCTTCTATAGGACGATGTGTCACCTTCCGATATATTCCGTTGAAAGTTTATGACTTCATCGCATGCCGGTGCTTAAAAGCAAAACATTTTTACGATAATATTTTTGTCATCTTAACTCAACAACATGATAACATACGAATATAATAAATGAAATATGAATTCAATGGGATGTAAGAAATTAGACAGCGGCCACATTTTAGCAACGAAACAAAAAAAAAATAAAATAAAAGTAATTGGAAAAGCTTCAAAATCACGTGATTTATTGGCTTTTATTACTTTTCATTCCACTTCAATGGAGCAGGTACGTAATTACAAGACTTTGGCACAAGACTTGGTAAATTATAAGTATCTAAATTAAAAGCAGTTTTCTGAGTAATCCGTTGAAGACTTCTGAATACTGAAACAATCAAAATGACAAACTTTTTGCCTTTAATTAAGCACATGACACTTAATTGCTCGACAAAGTGAAAACTGTGCAAAGATCGCCTAAATAGTAATTAAATGTTTGGAGAAGTGGAAAATTGCTACGCAATGAGATGACGCAAGCATTTATGAAAGGCAATTACTTTGCCTGAAGATTTAAGGAAAGAATTGCATTTGCCTTGAAGCGTGGAAAAATGATGACCAGGAGAATATTATTTTACATTTATTTTCTTTGTGATTCATGAACAAAAAGTAACAGCAAGTGAATCAAAAGATGAACTGGATTATAGATTTCAAGCTTGCAGTTTTGCTAGTTATTGATTATCATAAAAAAACAGTCAGGAAAAATTACACTCGTGAGAAATCGAACACTGAAAGTTAAAGGAAACTTTTGTAAAAAACTCTCACAAAGTTTTTCTATAGTTTACTTAGTTGGTATTAGAAAAAACGAGATGATTTAAGAAACTTTTAGCTTTCCAGAAAAATTTAAGTATGAATTAAATTCCTAAAACTTTTTCTACTGCTTTTGGGATTACGCAAACATTTTAGGCTTAAAAGCAATTATGCAAATGAAACATTTATTATACAAATACTTATTATAAATAAATTGTAGATTACAAATTGAATTTCTGGATGGAATAAAATGTTTAAATAATTACGCAGCTATTGCGAAGAGTAATATCAACTTTGTTTCCAAACAGATATTTAAAAGTACTAGAATTATATCGTAAAAACAAAATTTAAAAGCAAATTAATTGAAAAGTTTTTATATAAAAAAAGGTTAGTTTTGAAACTTTGGCAAACTTATGACGGTGTGGGGGCTCGAATACCTTACAAGAAAGGGGATTTATTAAGGTAAGAAAATTATCAAGTTATTTAACTTTGAAGGCAAATATTGGTGTTCGGTATCCATTCTTGGGAAATTTCCAGGATGCTTCTAAACGACTAAAGAAATTACTAAAATAGCGGATTTGGAATTTTCTTTTTATATACCAAAATTTAAGAGCTCTCTGGCCGGTTGCAGCTAAATTGGGATATAGCCGAAGGGTTAAGTAGCAGACCCTCGGCATAAATTAAAACACCATTTACCTTATTGTTCCACTCTGTAAATCTAATGAATACAAAAATAAAGTGCTTAGAAATTAAATGTAAAACTTAGTTAGTTTATAGTATTTTTGGTAATGAAGTTTTAGCTTAAAAAAAAATTGCTATTCTAAAAAGCCTTTCATTTGTTCAAAAGAGTGCTCTCTTTAGCCTCTGCTTGGAGTTTAGAGCTTTTAATTTTTCAAATAACACGTATTGAGCATCTTCTTTTCTTTGACATCTTTCTTTCATTTAGATGAAGACGATTCTAATCAAACTACTCCTTTGCTTTTGGCGCAGACACCTCCTGAGTACCACACCAAACAAAAATTAAATTTAAGCTGCCCTAAAATAATAAACTTGTTTTTCTCTGAAATTATAAAAATATTTTTTTTTAGTGCAACATTTTTCAAACTGCTTATACACAGCATGTACTTCAAAAAGGACACCAAGGCCTAATCAACAACGGCCTTATTTGCAAAAAAAAAAAAAAAATACTTTTGTTTAATGGCAAGTGCATTAAGCAGACTTTAGTTAGCAATTAAATTAATAATAATAACATTTACTATATTAATTTTTGTTACATGCTTTACAATAATAACTTCTCGCACAATGAAAATGATTAAAAAATTAAAATTAAAAATAATGATAATATGGCAAGACTGTTTTCACGACTGTTTTCAGTGGACCAGCACTGACGAGTTAAGTTTCAGCGCCAACGAATGGCAGGTATGCACACTTCCTTAAGCATGTCGCAAACAAAACAAATAGTGTTACCGCTAACACCAAAATAATGAATTTATATTTATAATAAGTCTGGCATCGCCAAATTATAAATAACGAAACTATTTAAGGCCGGTTCAAGAACGCGTTTTTTTCCCCACCATCCTTTTTCTGCAATCAGAAATCACACGAGCTGGTTGTGCGTAGTTTTTCAGAGCCAAATCGAGTAATTTTGTAACTCAATAAATTTGTAATTTTCTGAATTTTATACCGGTGATTTTCATACCAAAAAGTATGTATCACAATTTGCTAATTAATTGTTAATTATTATATTCTCTTACATTGTTTGAAATTAATGTAGGAATTTTAATATAAATACACATTGTCAGATGGACTGTGAGTTTTATTCAAAATCATGTGGGAGTCGCTGGAACTTGAGGCTGGTGAGCTTTAATAAGTTTTAAAACAAAATTTCTAAGCTAGCAAATACAATTACAATATATACAATTTGAATACTAATTGAATTTACTAAAACGGAAAAGTCGCATTCCACTGTATTTCCGCTACACTGAACCGACAAGAGTTTCAATAGCAAAATTCTTCTCTATTAATAGGAAATGTTAGATAGAAATTTAGCCAATTTGCAAGTATTTATTCGTTTGTTTTCAATCTGACTTTGCAAACTCGTTCAAGCAATAAAGCTCCCACAAATCGATACCAAATAGGATGGCGTATGATGGATGTGTTACGATAAAAATATTCATCATACGCCTACATACGATACTCTCACGTAGAAGTAGTGCCGCTTTGAATTAATTTTTTATTTATTATTGAGGCAGGCTGCACCACTCTAACCTCCCTGGAAAAAGTGATTGCGTTTTTTTTTATTTTTTTTTTTTTTTTTTTTGTTGCTATTTCTTTTAATTAAGCAAAGTAGAGAAATAGAGCTTCAGAGACTCTAGACTATGCAACGGTATACTACAAGACCACTAAATGGAAATCAGTTTTTCTCTTGGTGCTTTAAATTTGCTATTTCTATTCATTTGAAATTTTAGTCTTGTTCGCACATTTATTTTTTTTTGGCCGAAATGCGGTCTGCATACTGCATGCCCAATTTTTGAAAGGAAATACGAGTAGATGCCGCAGTGTTTAGCTTAAAATGATCTTCTGATTTGTATGCAGTAGTTTCAATACGCTGCCTTGCTCATTGTATCTCTGTGCTGTTAATGAAATGCAACACCACAAAGGCAAAGTCCAACACCAATTTTAATATACCCAGCAAGCGCAAATGAAAAGCGTAGTAACAATTTTGCCACAGACATTTGCTAAAATATTATGTGAAATCATGAAAAAATTGAAATTTGAATAATTGAGTTGTATCTGTTAATTTAAATTTAACAATTTAATTTAAAAATTAAGAAAAAAAAATTAATAAGCTAATGAGCTTTCGTGGTTACTGAACAATGCAAAATCATTGCCTAAAATATTTTATTTACAAAGTTTTCTCTGCTATAAAGAATTGGAATTATCCTCACCAGTTGCGTGCTTACTCGCACTCTTCTACCGCATTCTATTGCATACATTAAGAGATATTAATGAAATATTAATGTAACGTTTAATAAAGCCACCCTAGTTCATATCGGGTTTTCCATTAGGTGCATACACATGTTAAATGTAAATAAAACAAAAATTTTACAAGATATCAAGGTAATTCCCTTTTTTCATTGTGAATACCGTTTTTAGGAAAATTTCATTCAAAAGAGCGCTACGGCTACACCTAACATATTGCATATGATCCTTCCAATTTTTTAGTACTTTTTCGACTGCAGTTCACCGGGGACACTTACAACTTCACATAATGTAAAGGCGTTTGTCTCAAAATTCGAAATTAATGAATCGTTGAATTTCCCACCCAATAGATTGATTATATAGCGAATTATATAGGAAGTTTCACTGTCATGTCGGGAGAGCATGTTCTGACGACCATTTTCATCGAATTTTGGAAATAAATAATACCGAACTCCATTAATGGTAACGTTGTTTCCTGCTTAGTTTTTGAAAAAATATAGGCCAATGTCACCACCAGCATGAAGAGACAGCAGACAGTCAATAGCGTGCGTATATATACTGCACAATACAAATATGCAAATTTTTTGCTTCTTAACAAAGCCATTCGGCCAAAACCCCGCTTCATCTGAAAACAGCATTTTTCCATAACAAAAAAAAAATTGATCTATTTCGAGCTCCTTGATTCAAGATATAGTTTTTGTTTTATTTAAATTTACACTGTGTAGGCACTAAATGGAAAACCCATTCTAATAAAGGAGAATGAGGCAGAGTATAGCAGAGAAGGTACGGCACGTGTCAGCTAAATTGATTAAACCCAACCAACTGCAAATGTTTTCACTAATCACTCCTCCTTTTTTCTTGCTTGTCTTAGAAGTTTAATATGTTACGTATCTGATGCAGAAAGTTATATTAAAATCAGTAGAATCATTCAGTGATCATTAAATATCCGAGCAGTGGCAGTGGAATGCGTGAAATGTTTTATATGTTAGAAAATGCGATGAAAAGGCATTTGTAATTTTTTTTGGAGTGCTGGCCTAATTTTTTTTTTTTTTTTTTTTTTTTTTTTGGTAAATTCTAAGCGAAAATTGCTGCTGTTCTTTTTTTTTTTTTGTCACACAACAGTTTAGCCATTCAGCAATTAAAAAGTATTTTCTATTCTATTTCAGGTCTTTAATGTTTCTAATTAAATTTATCACGCCATAACAATTTGATGTAACAAATTTATATCTTGATCTTGACACAAACACTTGCTGCTCCTTCTGTTTCTTTTTTTTTTTTTTGGACTTCTGTCTTATATTTAAATTATAACAAAATGGGATATTGCATATATGAAATAATTCATATTCAAAGGACAGTCGCAAGATATAAAAATATGTGCGCTAGTGGCAACAATTACTTGGTGAAAAAAAAAATTTAAACAAATTTTGGCCTGCATTGTTTTTATAAATTTTTAAATGCATTATAAATGTGGACATTGCAAATAATATGCAACACAGTAGCTCAGGGTCTTATCAATTAGGATAAATAATAAGAAAATAGCTTAAATTTGATAAAAAGGAGCGTCTTTTTAACTACGTGCTCGATACTTTTTTCCGGCCTTTGTAAAGAAAGATAAAAAAATTCTCTGGAATATTTCCTACAACTTACTTAGCAAATCTATTAAATGGCTACGCAGCACAACATAAAAGCGCTTGTCATAAAGTTGAAGGGAGAAAAGCAGCAACACCAGCACAGACCTTTGCAACACACCTTTACAACCAGCATTTCTAGCTTCTAACTCCAGCATATTTTATTGCATGAGCAGCCTTCCAAAATATTCGAAATGTAAAGATAACGGTAATTTTTTGATCACACCTCGTAATTCTATTAAATATTTGTAAATTAAAAAAGCAAAGAAGCAAAGTGGTAAATGTTATATTTATGTTTTTTGTATTTTTTTACTATCCGCATCATTAAATCATTTTTTTATTGACCATATAGATTTTCTTACTTTGATCTTAAAAACTTATTAGCTAATGTTTTTTATCGCCAGTTCACTTCCTTCCTGCAGCTAGAAAATAAAGTTCATCTTTCATTAGGAAAAAGTTTATACAGAGAATTCAATTAAAACTTAAATTCGCTTCGAATTAAACATTTACGTGGCTGTTGTTCGCATGATTTAAAACATATTACTGCATATGCAACTCTTAAAAATAATATAATAATTGAATTGCTTGTACCAGTGCATACGAAATATTATGCCAAGACATACAAATAGAAATCTTAATTAAAATGTTTTAAACATTTATTTTGAGAGAATTGCTTACAGCGTGACGAAATTCCCCACTTTGTGCACATCGAACAAGGACGAAACCTGTTGGTGAAATAAAATGGAGCTCAATAAGTGTAAGCTCGTGGCATTCCAATTAAATTTTGTGACAATAATCGTAAACAATTTTCCACCAGGGTCGACGTCAGGAAGAGAAATCCATTCTCTGCTTAAGAACATCGATATGCGTACATTATTGCTGTACATTCCATTAAAACAATCGTCATAATTTTAGTAGCAAGTTCATTTTAAAACTATTTAGAGCAACAAGTTCTGCACTTGGCTGTGTTTGACATTAACAAGACAGGCGTTGTCATCCATAATTAGTTGGAGGCAAACAAATATGCAAGCAAAAGTTTGCCCAGCCTTTAAAAAATGTGAAATTCTTTTGCGATAACCTTTTCTAGATTTATCTTGGCAGCATAAAAACTTGCTTCACAAAGTATTGTAGTGTAATATTTAATCACTACACATCAATTTGTACCCCCTTAATATAACCAATTATTAATTAAGCAATCACATTTATTTATTGTTAAAACAGTTACACACATTAAATGCATGACACAAACACACGACAAACACCTTTCAATTGTATACACAAAGAAGTGCAGCAAGGTGAAATTTGAGTATCCTCACTTGCTCCACTTCATTGTAAGGTGTTTGACCGTAACAATGCAAAATGCAAGGTGAGCAAAAAACCCACTTTGCACTGGGCATTCCGCACACATGCAAAAGAAATTCAAACATGTAAAATAGTATATAAGGAAGTAATTTTATAATAATAAATTAGAATCAATTCTGAACTAAAAGAAATTTGTGTTCATTTTGCTTCTCAAAACTTTAAGGGCATTTAGCGTGCCTGCCAGCCGAGCTGTCGTATCTAGCTCTAAAAACTAAGATACCTATTGTATTTGTCGCGTCTATGCAAATGCAATAGACATCATAAATTGTCTCTACCATTTCTCCAAATAATATATAAAAATAACATTGCTTGGCGATCCTGCAATATCCTTTACATTTTTAAATCATTACATGGCGATCCTGCCCAACTGATCCTGCCCAACTGAGCCTGCCCAACCGATCCTGCCCAACTGAGCCTGCCCAACCGATCCTGCCCAACTGAGCCTGCCCAACTGAGCCTGCCCAAAAAGAAATATTTTTTTTAACCAATTAAGGAAGTTGGAACAAAAATGAGCTGGTGGACAAAATTACTAAGTGGGATAATGATTGCCGTCACAGGATACCAAGTAGGCAAGGAAACAAATCAACAAACCCACACAACAATAGTGGAAAAGCAAGTCCCGCAAAAAACTGAACACACTGAATTAACCAACAGCCATATCATAATAATAATCATTTTACTCATCTTCGCCGCAATGGTAGTAAAAATCTACATAAAACAACGATTAAACCGTGCCGCGCGTATCTAGAAGTAAACTTATGGAAGGATCCACACAACATTTATTTAAACTAATATTAAATTATTATATTATTATAATTACATATAATTAAACTTTGTTCATTTTATTAAACTAACTTTATTAAATTATCTTTTTTTCTTATCTCTTAAATTTTATGAAACCATTATTTTTTTAAGCAATAAATCATAAATTATAACCACAAAACATTATATTTAAGAATACCTGAAAGCAACCAATGAGTTGACTTTCACACAAAAAAAAAAAAAAAAAAACCCAATAACAAAATCATTTCTAAATGGAAAATTAAAAAAAAAAAAAAAAAATTATATATAATGAATTGCTTTTGTGTCTGGCAGAGGTTAAATGTCTTGGGTAGAATTAGATAGAATTATACAGGAAGTCAAAAATGAATTTAATAAAGCACTAAAGTGCATAAATAAAGAAAAATTGCCAAAGGTAGATACTTGCAATAAGCACATTGCAACTCTAGTGACACAACATAATAATTTAACAGAACTCTATGTAAAGTATTCAGAGCGGTTAACACAGGAACACAAAGTACACGTAGAGAAGGTTTTATTAGACTTCAAGAATAAACTCACACTAGTTTTGGGGAAATGTTCTATTAAAGGTAGACCATCCGAGTCCTTTTGCGAATATTTTCAATTAGACGAAGATTCCGACACCGAAACTGACAACAATTCACCTACAATATTTTGGGAAATGCCATCAACAGATATAAAAATGTCAGAAACAGTGGCAGAATTTCTAAATAACTCGGCAAAATTAATACCTGAGTTTGACGGAAAGGCTGAAAACCTCCAAGCTTTTCTAGATGCTTTAAGCTTGGTTCAGCTCATTGTGGGTCCACATGAAGCAATTGCGGTTACGCTCATCAAAACTAAACTTAAGGGTACAGCAAGAAACTTCATCTCAAATGAGACACAAATATCAGAAATAGTAACTAAGTTAAAGGCATCAATAAAAGGTGAGTCAGCAGAAGCTTTATCAGCAAAACTATTGAACATTAAACAGCAAAATAGGAATTCAAACACAATAGTTAAAGAAGTAGAAGAAATTACAAATCTTCTTCAAACTGCATTTATTTCTGAGGGTTTACCACCCGAAGTAGCAAACAAATATGCTACACAAACTGCAGTAAAGTCATTAATAAAAAATTCTACAAACGAAAAAACAAAGATAATAATGCAAGCAGGTCAGTTTTCAAACATGAATGATGCAATTGCAAAATTCATAAACGTATCAGAAGACACTGCGAGTACCACTAATATATTTTTCACCAGAGGAAACTACCAAAGAAGCTTCCGTGGCAATAGAGGCCATGGAAAATTCAATAATTACGGAGGAAATTATAGGTCTAACACTTCACGCGGTAGACATAATAACACGCATAACTACAACAGCCATAACAATTCTAGGAATAACGGCAATTACAATCATCGTAATCACTATAACAATAATTATGGCAATTACCGAAACAATGCCAACAATAATAATTACAGGCAATATAATGCGAGGGTTTGCGAAACAAATCATAACAACCAGGGAAACGGAGAGTTTCCCCTGAATCATACAGGGGAACAACAAACATTTACACACTAAATCTAAAACTTAACAGTTACATAACTTGCCACACTAACTTCACTATACATCCAATAACACTTTTAATAGACACGGGTGCAGATATTTCACTAATAAAGCATAACAGTATTTTTAAAAACCTCCATATCTGTCCTAACAATCACTGTAAAATTAGAGGCATAGGAGAAGGATCAACTAAATCAATAGGTACAATCACAGGGAAGCTAAATCACAATCACTCCAAAATTGCACACACATTTCAGGTAGTGGATTCCAATTTTCCCATTCCATGCGACGGCATATTGGGGCTTGATTTCATTACCACATACAACTGTACTCTTGATTACTCACAGCCTAATGGCAACCTAAAAATTAAACACAATAACGAACTAATTGTCATTCCCATTAAACCATCAACAGTAAGACATTCTATTTCATTACCGGCAAGAGCCGAGGTATTCAGGAAACTAAGTACAGAAAACCTAACAGAAGATCTATTTGTACCCACGCAAGAAATAACAGAAGGAATTTATGTAGCTAATTCAATACTCTTTAAATCACACCCATATATAAGAATAATTAATACCACAAATACCAACTTAGTACTAGAGAATCAAAAAGTAAAAACCGAGAAATTAAGTGATTACGATGTGATTAACTTAAATCATAGTCATGTCGACAACCCCGACAACGTTAGAAAACAACTAATACTAGCAAAACTGAAAAATAATTTCCCTAACTTCGTAAAAAATGAATTAACTACGCTGTGTGAAGAATACAGCGATATTTTTGCTCTTGAAACGGACAAAATATCAACTAATAATTTTTATAAACAAAAATTGCGATTGAATGATCCTAGTCCAGTTTATATAAAGAATTACAGAATACCGGAGACGCAAAAATCCGAAATTAACAAACAGGTAGAAAAATTAAAAAGTAATGACATAATAGAACCATCTATATCTGATTACAATAGCCCTCTATTGTTAGTGCCAAAAAAGTCCTTACCAGGTGAGAATGCGAAAAAATGGAGACTTGTTATCGACTATCGACAGGTGAATAAGAAACTACTTGCTGACAAATTCCCACTTCCTCGTATTGACGATATACTAGATCAGCTAGGAAGAGCGAAGTATTTCTCATGCCTAGATTTAATGTCAGGTTTTCACCAAATCGAGCTTTCAGAAGAATCCAGAGATATAACTTCATTTTCAACGAATCAGGGTTCTTACAGATTTAAAAGATTACCATTTGGACTCAAGATAGCACCAAACTCCTTTCAAAGGATGATGACATTGGCATTTTCAGGTCTAAAACCGGAACAAGCGTTCCTGTATATGGACGATTTAATAGTGATAGGATGCTCAGAAAAGCATATGTTTCGAAACCTCAAGGACGTTTTTTCAACTTGTAGAAAATACAATTTAAAGTTGCATCCCGATAAGTGTACATTCTTTACACAGGAAACTACATTTTTGGGACACAGGTGTACTGATAAAGGGATTTTACCCGACAATAATAAATACGAAATAATCAGGAATTACCCTAAACCAACTGACGCGGATTCAGCACGCAGATTTGTAGCATTTTGCAATTACTACAGACGCTTTATACCTAATTTCGCGAACTACGCCGTTCATATTACCAAGCTTACACGGAAAAACACCCCTTTTAATTGGAGCAATGAATGTCAAGAAGCATTTGAATACCTAAAAGAATCACTCATTACACCAAAAATCTTGCAATACCCCATTTTTGAGAAACAATTTTGTATCACAACCGATGCTAGCAAGCTCGCGTGTGGAGCGGTATTAAGCCAAGAGAATAATGGAATTCAATTGCCAATTGCATTTGCCTCCAGAGCATTTACAAAGGGAGAAAGTAACAAATCAGTGATAGAACAGGAATTAGCAGCAATTCACTGGGCAATAAACTATTTTCGACCATATGTTTATGGAAAAAAGTTTTTAGTCCGTAGTGATCATAAGCCACTAACATACCTGTTCTCGTTGAAAAATCCATCTTCAAAGCTTACCAGAATTCGTTTAGATTTAGAAGAGTACGACTTCAGCATAGAATATATTAAAGGTAAAGACAACTGCGGAGCAGATGCACTATCACGTATAAACATAGAACAGTTCAAACAAATCAGTACAAATAGTATATTAGCAATAACAAGAGCACAAAAACGCAAAGAAACCATATCAAACGAGGTAAAAAATCAGAATATTACACCCAATAGCAAACCACCTAAATGCTATGAGGTATCGAACGCAAAACAGGTCAAAAAATTTACTAAAATACAATTCCTCCTTACAAAAAATCAATCAATTGCTCTTAGACATGATAGAAAAACACTTCTTCTAATGAATATTTCATCCTATATTATCAATGGAAAAGTAACTCTAAAGAAACTATTTCCAAAGCTTGAAGGAAAAGCTTGTAATATTGGGATTGAAAAATTAAAAATTAACGCGAGAGATGATATTTTCAAAAAAATATCCATCAATGATTTTAAAAAGCTAGCAAATGAAAAATTAAAAATAATAGAAATCGCGATAACGGCCGAAATAAAGAATATAGAAAGTAATGAAGAAAAAATTAAATTGATGAAGTACTATCATGAAGATCCACTTCAGGGAGGTCACTCTGGAGTCACTAGAACACTCAAAAAACTTAAAAATTTCTATTTTTGGAAAAAAATGTCTGTGGACGTTAAACAATTCATTCGAAATTGTAATAAATGCACATTTAATAAACCTAAAAACACCACAAAAGAACAACTGATCATTACACCAACCCCAACGCAATCTTTTGATACCATTTTAATAGATACCATAGGACCCTTAACAAAATCTGAAAATGGAAATGAATATGCAGTCACAATTGTATGTGATTTAACAAAATATTTAGTAGCAATCCCAATTCCAAATAAATTAGCCAATACTGTAGCTAAAGCAGTTTTTGAAGGATTTATATTACAATTCGGGCCTATGAAAAAAGTAATAACCGATATGGGCACCGAATACAAGAACCAAGTATTTACAGAACTCTATAAACTATTAGGAATTTCACATTCAACTTCAACAGCATATCATCATCAAACATTAGGTACAGTTGAGAGGTCACATAGAACTTTCAATGAGTATTTAAGATCATATATTGCAATAGATAGATCAGATTGGGATAAATGGTTAGGTTCATTTACGTACTGTTACAATACCACCCCCTCGACAATACATGGTTATTGTCCATATGAACTGGTTTACGGAAGATTACCAAACAACATTGAAAGCATCAATTCAAATAATGTAGATCCCTTATACAACATAGATGCATATGAAAAAGAAATTAAGTATAGACTCCAAGTAGCGCAGAAGAGAGCTAAAATATTTATTGAAAAATATAAGCTACAGCAGAAAGCTGTACACGATAAAAACATAAACCCCCAACTTCTAAAATTAGGAGATTATGTTGTTTTAGAAGACCCAGCAAGACACAAACTCGATTCAATTTATACTGGTCCATTCAAAATTTTAGAGATGGATAACTTCAATAATTGTGTAATAGAAATAAATAAAAATAAAACCATTAAAGTACACAAGAATCGAATAAAAATTGTAAATAGATAAAAACAAAAACTATATATATAATTCTTACTTTAAAAATCTGGCCAGAGAGAATTAGAATAATAAATAAAATATTAATAATTTTTTAAGATAAGGAAATATCAATAGAAATTAAGGAAAATATCAATACACTAAAATAAATAAAAATCAAAAATAAATAATATACTTTACACATATCCATATGTACTTATATAAGTGTAACATTTAACATAATGTGTGAATGATCCCTCAAAACATTGTGAGATCATTCTCCGAAAAGGGGAGGTGTAGTGTAATATTTAATCACTACACATCAATTTGTACCCCCTTAATATAACCAATTATTAATTAAGCAATCACATTTATTTATTGTTAAAACAGTTACACACATTAAATGCATGACACAAACACACGACAAACACCTTTCAATTGTATACACAAAGAAGTGCAGCAAGGTGAAATTTGAGTATCCTCACTTGCTCCACTTCATTGTAAGGTGTTTGACCGTAACAATGCAAAATGCAAGGTGAGCAAAAAACCCACTTTGCACTGGGCATTCCGCACACATGCAAAAGAAATTCAAACATGTAAAATAGTATATAAGGAAGTAATTTTATAATAATAAATTAGAATCAATTCTGAACTAAAAGAAATTTGTGTTCATTTTGCTTCTCAAAACTTTAAGGGCATTTAGCGTGCCTGCCAGCCGAGCTGTCGTATCTAGCTCTAAAAACTAAGATACCTATTGTATTTGTCGCGTCTATGCAAATGCAATAGACATCATAAATTGTCTCTACCATTTCTCCAAATAATATATAAAAATAACATTGCTTGGCGATCCTGCAATATCCTTTACATTTTTAAATCATTACAGTATTGATCTACTCAAATCGGCTTCAAATCATATCTTTATTAATCAATTAACACAGCCGAGTTTACATGCACATGTTTCGACTTAATCCAAAAAGTACGTTTCCATCTATGCGGGTTGGCATGATTGTATTTTGGTTTACAGGGAAAGTAAATATTAAAAGTCATCTGTGCAGGTTCCTATTTTTCTTCAAATGGTTTCGTTATGGTTTGAAAAAGGTTAAAGTTCATTCAATGACTTTTACGAAGTTCATAAGCAGAAATATTTGTGCGGTATTACTTTGCCACTGGTACCTTAAAACAGACTTAAGAAACACAAACACTTTACCAAATTACAATAACAAATTAAAAACCTTGAATGTACGAGGTAGGTTTGAAAAGATCTCTTCAAGTGACCAGCAGCTAAAATTAAAAAATATTTTAAAGCCAAAAGTACACTTGTTATATGAGGACCGAGCATGTAAAAAAGCAATCAATCACTCATTTTGCAATACTTCAATCATAAAATGCAACTCTGCGTCCATGCGTTCGATGATAAGAAAAGCACTTTGCTGCGTACTCCATTATTAAAATCGATTAAAAAGTTTTCAACTCGTTAACTTTGTTTGTTGCTTTCTATGACAGCACGTTACATTCTTCTTCTGCGTTGGTGAACTTCTACCAGTCATCGTCAACAAGTGTGGGTGTCAGTCGGTAAAAGGCAAATACACCCATAAATTTTTAAAAGCTCAATTTTATCATCTGACATACTAAATTTTAATGTGAAAATATTTGCTCAAACCGAATGGTATCTTCCATAGATAGGAACTGTTTTATTACGAGTACATGCAGTCATCAGTTTATATAAGACGAGCAAATACAAAATAATACAAGGGAGCACTTTCCGCCGTCTGTTCAAGAAAAGCAATTTATCAATCTTCCACTGAAAGATTAAATTTCAGGTTAAAAAAAAAACACTGCAATGCTTAATGTTTTTATTGCTTCCCCTCAAAAGAGAAACCGCCACCAGGAGAACGCAGGTGAGTTCGTCCTTAAAAATACACAAATTCAGTCATGTAAAACGTTAGACAATTAAATTAAAGTCTGGAGTAAATGCTACGCCATTTAAGAAAATAAAAATTTTTAAATTTGCTAAATTAGAATCGAATTCGCCTGATAACCGCAATCCCCAGCGAGATTCGTAAGAGTGCTTTCTTTTGTCATTATAAATGATATTTATATCAATCTAAATATATTATAATAAATGTCAAATATCAAAAAAAAAAATTTAAAACATATAAAATTTTATTAGAAAACTAGACAAGGGTGCCTGATATAACTGAATATATAAATATTTAAACTATTTCTTCTGTTTCTCTAAAGAAAATATAATTGGAAATGATAAAATATTTTTTTGACAGGTTAAATGAATTCGCCGCAAAGTCAGCTGTGCTCTTAAGATCAGCTGATAATTTATTCAAAACTTATCAATTTCATAAAGTCTAATAACATGCCCTCAATAAATATAACAATTGAATTAAATAATGCAATTAATTATAAATAAACAAACTGTAACAACAATTATTTGCATTAAATAGACATTGAGATATTGATTTACAATTCAGAACCCCGAATACATTTAGTTTTTTTTTTCTTGGAGAACTTAGGGTCTTAAGAATGAAATAACAGTCATATAGTGGGCAAAGTTCCGAGTTGAGTGACATACATATATTAATAAATAAGCAGCTGATGGAAGTGTCGGAATAGTCGTATAAGTCAGTGGTACCATCTCAATTTCCTAGATTTGGAAATAAATGTGCAAATGTCAAGGCACCGAACTGCTTGGATTACACCTGTCAAATGTGAAACATCTTCGCTCCATAGCAGCTGAGTGGGACAAGGGGGCGCGAAAAGCAATTTCTTAGAAAAACAATTCAAGACGAGAAAAACTCAATGAACTTGTTCAGATGGGATCGAAAGACAAACTGTAAAGAGCCAAAGACTGCAACACTGCTTTTCAAAATACTACAGGCACAATCAGTAGCCCTCAGAGCAAATTTTTAGTCGATTTTGATCTGGTTAATTCTAAGTAGCACTCGATCGGGTTAAGCAATGTTGTACTTGTCATTACACGAGAACGCCTTAAGTTATTTAAATGATGCCTCCGCAGAGGGCTGGGCTTCGAAGGGGACGTAGTGGTTATTCGAATTATTGTTGCAATTTCATATTTTTGTTTTTTTTTTTTTTTGCATTGGAGCAACATGTGGGATTTATCAGCTTAGATATCAGCTGTGTGTGTTCGGGTATGGCCGATTGCTCCTCCTTTCAAATTAATCTTGTCTGAGAGGCAAACTTCCACTTGCTAGTTATTTGTTTATATTTGATATATTTCTGTTGAACTAAAAAATAAAAATCTTGAAACTTTTCTTAAACAATATAGGAAAGCACAATATGGGAACGTTTGTCAAGAAAAATGTGCAGCATTGCAGTTTAACATATTAGCTGTGCAATTTCATGGTTTGTACGCGTTTCCGTGTTTCACTTCTTATCTGGAATTTCTTTCTCAAACTATTATGCAAACAACTAACTTCGAGTATTTATTATTTTTGTAAATTCAAAGGCTTTTAAGTAATTTACATTGTTCAAACCATATTTTACTCAGTATAGAAACTTTGGTATGCGCTCGTGTTCCACGAAGCGACACAGAAATATACACTTTTGTAACATTCATTTTTCCACAGTCTTTTATTTCTTCTATTTTCGGGCTGCTCAGAAAGTATAATTTATTACTTTGCTTATATTTTCCAAGTTAAATATGAATCTCGTTTTCAGCTAAAGTGGATAAGATTTATGGTTTTATGCTGTGGATACAGTTTTATATAACTGAAGTTTCTAATTATCAGCTTATGAATTGGTTCCATTCTGGATGTCTGTATGAATAATTTTCTACTGAGTTTCTGTTGCTAAATTGCTGAGATAACGCAAGCACGCTGAAAGTAATTAAATTCTGTGTGTTCATTGTTATCATAATAAAATATGAAATGAATCCTTATGATAAAACTTATTTTCTGCCTCGGAAGAAAGTGTGGGAAAAGGGAATTACTTGAAGTGTTTGGTAAAATACAATCGTGATTGCGATTGAAAATTAAATAGAAGTCAAAAGTCCCACTAGAACAGCATTTGCAATAAATAATTCTTTTGCGTCAGAGCACTGGTTTGAGCAAACAGTCTTTTATATTCTTCAACAAAGTAAACATATTTTACTACGTTATTATGCTAAAACACTGCTCAGCTGTTAAAATTATCTGCCGCGTCTTTGGCAAACTGATCCTCAGTTAGAACTGCTACACAGCTTTACTTAAATAGCATACCTTCCGATATCTTTAAAAAAAATGTATTGCTTATTTTCATTAAAATTTATTCACCGTTTTTGTTGAGAATGTGTAAACATTTACTTGACATACTGTTATTAAGTTGTCGAATTGCTTTAAAAGCAATTGTGTTGTAAAGATTCCCTGTTTAAATTTTTCTTATAAAATCGTTTTTAATTATTTAAAGACATAAAATTAATGCCATATTTTGCAATAAATTTCATGAATTTTAAGCCGGTAATTGAGTGTCAATTATCTTTGCCAATATTTTTTATGAAATGTTGAGAAAATATTTTCATTACTCGTACATTATTAAGTGGCAATTTGTTGAATAGCGCACAGTAAACGGAAATATTTTATAAATTCTTCTTATTAAGGATTCTATAATTTATTAAAAATCAATTTGCAGAAATGTTGGATAAATATAAATATTTAAAGCTTTTATTTTTTATTTTTTTGTTTAACAGTGTGTGAATAATTAATTACTTTACACACACAAAATAAATTATATTTTGCAATCAAATAATTTTAGTAAAGTGCATGCATATGAGAACTACAAGTACTAAACTTGATATCAAAGGCATAATATATGCCAATTCATTTAATCTAAAAAGAGTGTTTGTTGTTTGTCGTTGTTCAATGTAGAGAAAATTTAAATTAAGGAAATTTGGTTATCGTTGGCTGAACCAATTAAAATGTTCATCATATACAAATTTGTCAGGTTACGGGTTCAATCCCCACTGCCGGCGTTCGTATAATAAAAACCCCTCAGGAATTTTTCTCAACTACTTTTCACTTATTTTGCGCTTATTCTGCAGTATAGTGAATACTAAATGAAATGGATTGCTAAAGGATTCGTTTACACTTAAATATATTTCACATAATTCAATACTCATTACTTTTGTAAAGGACTTTGTCACTACAAGTTAATTTTTACTACATTTCTAATTCTTTCATAAGCTTGGTTGCTTCACTACTCTGTTTTCGCCTTTTTAATGCCTTCGAAGGGTGAAATAAAAATTCAATGAAGACATTAATTGGATCTAAAAATAGTCAGACATATATTGCGAATTTATACTACAATTAGATGCGATTATTTTGTAAAATAGCAGAGATATTGTGCTTTATTAATTTCCAAAATTATTATTATGCATGCCTAAAAATATGCTTTGTTTAGATAATGGCAAGAGTATACCAAATTATGGTTTAAATTTTAAAAGTGAAAGTTTGTGAAAGCCGAAAGCTTAACTGTACTCAAATTTACCGATGCTCAGGATTGTGGTGAAGCAACTAATCATATAAAGCATATAAACGTAGCATAAGTGATTGGTTATAAACTCTAAAAAGGAATATATCTTTATTTACTGAGTAGTAAGCAGAAGACTCTTAAAAGTATAGCAGTATAGTCAGAACTTAGGTAAATATCTTTTGCCAATAAGGCACTGATTGTATGCAGTGGAAAGTAAGCAGTTATCCGTTATTATATTATTATGCATGCCTATATGCATGTTTATATACATATATTTATATGATTAGTTGCTTCACTACAATCCAGAGCATCGGTAAATTTGAGTACAGTTAAGCTTTCGGCTTTCACTTAGTAAACATTAGAGGTATTCAGTATTAAGTGCAAATGTGTTCGCATTGAGATCGCATTTGTGTAACGCTAAATATTGAGTTTTTTAGTCCGCATCCATTATATTTGAAACGCTAAATTCAAGAAAGCTTGAATTTTTTTTTTTAAATATAATAAAACTTAAAATTTTACTACAGTTGCATAAACCATTGCAAAGTTGCACAAAAATTGCAATCACTATTTAAGGTAAGAAATTTAAAAGTCATTGGGAAGGCTATAATAATAATAAAATTTTACATGTGATGACTAAACGATGGTCAAGTACTTGCCTTCCAAAAATTACACAACCTCCATCTTCTCTCCCTCTCTATCTCTCTCTCTCGCTCTCTCTCTCTTTCTGGTTTAAAATAATTCTTACGTAAAGTAGCTGGCGGTATACTAAATTGCCAATAAATTTCCGTTAAATGTTTATAATCAGCCAGCAAATTTTATTTGGATTGCTGTGAAAATAAAATGTGCTTTCAGGTATCATTTGCAAGTAACTGGGCCCTGTA
This sequence comes from Ormia ochracea, assembly GCA_963402855.1. Classification (NCBI taxonomy): domain Eukaryota; kingdom Metazoa; phylum Arthropoda; class Insecta; order Diptera; family Tachinidae; genus Ormia; species Ormia ochracea. The sequence goes on from OY727107.1 coordinate 40,598,334, forward strand.
GGATGGGGAAAAATGCTACCCAATTTAAAAAGCCTTTTTATGTTTACAACCGACAGTTATTAAATAAAAATACACGCTTTGGTTTTACTTTAAATATTAATTGATTTTAATGGATTTGTAATAGTGTAGCATGGCGGTATTGGATATTCACCATTAAAAGCAATATTTTTTACCCTTTTCCATACCCCCCCCCCCCTCCCCTTTTTGGCGTCTTTTATCTTTTTAGCTTGCAATAAATAGAAGACTACCTTGACGCTTATGATATCGATGTGCTCAACTTTCTACTTTGAAAATTCATTTGATGGAAATTAATGAGAGCAGTTACATGCAGAAGAATTTCTCGTATGAAAAAAGAAGTTTAATGAAAAACTTTTCATCTCAAAGCTTAATTTAAGCTTACTGTATAGTGACAATATATAATATATATTGAATTAATTTATATTAAAGCAAATATGCGCATTTTTAAAGTTCATTGATGTATTAATTTCACTTCTGGCATTTCATTACTGAAAAGATCTGCCACTGCCATGGCAACTTAAGTGAACAAATTGTAATTTAATTATAAATTACTTTCAAGAATGTTTTTTACCAAACTACATTGTCACAAAGTGCAATTAATCAACACCTTCAACTCATTCCAATATCTGCACAAAAGGAGATAAAAATTTTAATATTTCATGTACAACTAATTAAAATACACAACCATAAAGCCGTTTACTATCAACACATTTGATGCTGCTAACTGAAATGAAACTTTTTACACGCAACTACAAACATCCATCAGTCGTGCTGCGACAACTTAGTTACTTTTACAACTGCAAGACTAGTATTGCATTACCTGTTTCAACGGACGTCAGGGAGTATCACTCCTACGCCACCAAACAAACTACCTGCAAGTCTCAATATGAAGTAGAAGTTTCCAAAAGGTATCCTTTCCACATGCATTTGATGTAAAATGGTTCTCAGAGAGAAAATGGTATGACCTTGTCGAAAGACAAAGTAGAAAGGACGTTTTATAAATTATTTTTCTTAGCAACTACCATTAATTTCGGTTGGCCATAACCAACGACCAAAAATTTTATTTTACACTGCATACACACACACACAAAACCACATAGCGAGTAGAAGTAACATTTTCACTAAAATGAAAAACATTTTTAAACTTAATTTGGCATTCAATAAAAGAAAAGAGGAAAAGCGAAATAAACAGTTCGTATTAAAAATGCATGCAACTACAAAAACAGGGTTATCAACTCTTCGATATTTCCAAGGCGCTTTGCAGTTTTTATTTCATTTCTGGGATTTCAAATGTCTCTTATGGCGTTTTCTTTTCTACATTAAAAATGTTGCCCTGTGCCTTTTTTAAATATTTTGCCCACCCTGTGAAAGTGCAATTTTTTATATAACAAGAAAAGAACACAAATTAGAAAAAAGTGCAATGCCTTTTTTTGAACAGCTGATAACAAACCATTTATGTATATTTTATGAAATGTGTATACAAAAATAATCAATTGCCAGATTGCTAATTCATCTGCTTGAGAAAAAAAAATTTTTTTTTTTTAATATCTCATACAAATAAGCAGCCGGATAGTGGTCTTTTGTTAGTTCTATACGATACGAAATATAAAAATAATTATTAAAATCTAATATTCTGACTCTTTCAACTCAAAAGACTTTTTTTGAACATTTTCTGGTAACGCTGTGCGAGAATAAAAACCATGTGTTTTACAAGGCAATTTCTGCCCTGTTGATTTGCGAAAGGGCAACATTTTTTAGAAAAGAACGCGCAACCCTTTCACAGGACAACGCATTTTCGTGAAAAGAACACAAAATTGCCCTCCCTGCGGGTAGTGTTGCCTTTTTGGTAGAAAAGAAAACGCCATAAGGCTTTCGAAAGATGGCAAATGCCAATGAAATCTCTAATAGAGCAAACTAACTTTCTTAAAGCCTCAGCATAAATTTTACGGAGGTCTACGGTCGCCTTCGTAGATGAATGAATAATGCGCATCCTAGTAAACTGCCCTCCCTGTGGGTAGTGTTGCCTTTTTTTTGTAGAAAAGAAAACGCCATTAAATTAAAAATATGGAACTATGGATACCCAAGAAAGACGGCCCTTAAAAACTAGTTGTTTGATTGTAGTGTTTCTTAAATGCTTTCAATTTCAATGCATTTTTTACATCCTACGGGCCCGATAAAAATTGTATTCATATCTAAAGCTGCCAATCACCGATTTCATATTTTTAACGGAAGGAAGCACACGCAAATGTGTAATCTTATATTTAAAAAATTTTCACTTTTAGCAGCGTTTTTTTTTCCAGTATGCTCTCTTATAAGCGGGCACTGAATGAAGCCGCAAATATCTCCCGTCCCAAAAGGCTTCTCTGCTCAAGATACAATTGCCAAAGTATGAGAAAAGTGACAGAGAACATACGGCGTTCGTTTCTTTAATACCATTAATTATTTGTTCCCATTGGGAACTCCCACGGCAAGACCATTTTGAAATTGGCCCCCCCAAAAACGATGTGTTTCTTAAACTGCTTTTAACAAAACTAAACAAAGATTAATTCTATGATTAAAAAAATCATTGTTATCCCCAGAAACATCAAATAAAAAACCCTTCTCACATATTGCAGAAAAAAAACAAAACATACTAGAAAGAAACAGCTGATATAAAAATAGCAGCTGGTAGAGTTATTGCTAGCATGTGACTAGCAATCTATTTCCTTAGTTCCTTTAATTTGCTATAATAATTCTATAATAAATAAACAATATATATTAGCAAAGAATGAATGATAAGAAATGATAAGAAAACCTTGCGGTCACACAACACCATATTTAAATTTTATTTTCCATTATTTTTCAAGTGTAGCGATTTCTATAGAAATATGTACGTAAGTATGTTGAGTCACTCTCTTCAGCTTCAAAAAAGAAAAATTTTGCCAATATCAGTGCAGTTGGCAGATGCATTTGCCAATAATCATACTCATGATTTCAACACTCTAGTAGTCCTTGGCTGAAAAGTGTACTCCGTAGGAAATTATTTGTGATTTTGAACGTCGTCGTTGTCGGACGCTTATGAAATAGTATTTTTATCTTTTTCAAGTTTTCTAAACATTCTAAGTTAATATAAATTGAGTTTGGCTTATTTAACAAAAAGCGAAGTATATATTTAGGCGTAAATGCTTTTGCTTCATTGTCACATGTTGGCCGATATATGGCTTTGTTATTTTCATCGCATAGGCCAATCACGTATGGAAAAAGTTTTCGGAGCACAATTTTATATGGTGTTCAGCTCACGACATGAAATAACTTTGACATAAAATTTCAAGCGAATGCGCATGCTTGTGTGTTTTAGTACTTTCCATATGTTGATATGAAAAACTGCGATTTAAAGCGTAACTAATTTATACTTTTTGTTACGAATCAGCTATTTTATTCCTCTTTAATTAAATATCTGCTTCTCTATTTATTTGGTTTTCCTTTAAAATGGATCTCAACGTTAAATAATAGCCAAACGAGCATATGGAAAAAAAAACAAAATAATAAAATATTATTTTTTAATTATTATTATGTTGATACTCTGTTTATTCGAGTATAAAAAACTTTTACGCAAAGTTTTTATTCAAAGTATTTATTTTATTATTACATTTTAGTTTGGTTTTTATTTCCGTTTGTTTTATTAAAAAACTGATTCTTTCACAGAACAAGTAGCTACGAAATATTCATGCAGAACAGAAATACATATTCAGAACAGAATGACATTAACAGTAAACTAAAGCTATAAGCTCTTGAAGCTTTTAGTACTCCCTAAAAGTTTTATAAATTAAATATGGCTTTAAAATAATTATGAAAATGGTTTTATTTTAAAAGCGTATCGTAACCATTGTTTTTGAACTAAATAATAACAAATAAAAAAAAAAGAAACAGTAAAACTGGAGGTATACAAAATAGAGTTTCCATAAATAAGCAGTATAACCAAATACAACTCTAATGTAGCCCAAAATTTAGTAATGAAAGGCTTGAAACATTTTAACTGAGTTTAAATTTATACAAACATTAGAAGAAATTTTGCAAAAAACTCCAGCAAATTGAGATTTTTAATCTAAACTAACATTACTTGCCATGCACTAATATAAAAAGCTCAAAAGTCAACAAATAAAAGCACTGCTCATAGATATGAATATTCAAAAACAAAAAATTATTAAAAATCTAAATTGAAATTAAGAAAACCCTAAAACCACACACATAAGCAAAGAGTTGACCACACTGGCAATAACTGTTCACATTGATCGCCATTAAAATGTTTATACATATATCTTGTTGCATACGATTTGTATGTGTGGATGCATGTTTTTATATATATGTAGTGGTTTATACATGAATACATACGAGTATTTATATATTTGGCAAGCAAGTTTTCTGATTTCCTGCTGCACATGTAAGAAATATTGATAAAATGAAAAAATAAATATTTTTCTATCTTAACATCCTCCCTCACTCTCTTATTTATTCTCAGTAGTGGTTGGTCGTGCAACAATATAACTTTGCATTTAAGTGCATTCACGAAATTTATAGAAAGCAATTTTACGGTTGAGAAATTATTTACAATACAATTGACACTCTGGTGTTTTCAACTGGAAGTTTTATTTTATAAATTTTCGAATTTTGTGCAACCAGTTAAATGTGTATAATAAACTGTTGATAGGGAATGCAGGTAGAGGATACACATGTACGAGACCACAAGTGCTCGACCGTTGACCCACGGAATACTTCTTATGGTAGTTTTACGGCAATGTTGCGGTTGTTTTAAAAATCGAAAATTTCACTGCACATTTTTGAAACTGTTATTTTCCTTAAAATAATCATCAACAACATCTAAAGAAAATTTTATCGATAACTGTGTGGATTTGGAAGTGTATCTAAAGGCCAATTTTCCAACTGCTTCTAATTTTTTCACTTTGGCTAATTGACAGAAGGCCACACGTTTAAATTAATTTTACCAGAAAAAAGTTATTGGTGAAGTTAAAAAAGGATTAAAGGTGCGGTGAAACAAAAGAAGGCGAAGAATTGAATGATACTCAAGAAGGGGAGGAGGAAGTTCCTTTGCCTGTCGATCCCGAAGATTGCATCCTAGATTTCAATGATGGTGATGAAATTCCCACTGAAGTTGACAACCGTTTACCAAAATATAACTGGACACGTCCCGTTGGTACATCTCTCATCAAGAAACTTGAATGTTTCGATTGCTCCTTGTGTGGCAAATTTTTCGACACTGAAAAAACCGTTGAAGTGCATTCTCGTACTGCCACTCATCACCGCAACTTTCTGAAGCGAGCTGCTGCTGCTATGGAGGAAAGCGAGCGCAAGAAACGTAAGTTAGAAGAAGCTCAATCCGCCACCAATGGTGATGATGAAAAAACTATTGAAGACCCCGAGGGTGGTGACGGTGAGCTGTATGATCCTTCTGAAGCCACTGGTGAGGATGAAGATGTCGATATGCAGTAATTAATTAAGTAATAATGATGCAGTAATAATTAAGGTAATTAATTTTACCAGAAAAAAGTTATTGGTGAAGTTAAAAAGCCTTAAATGCCTTCAGGAGATGAACCTGCTTCATGGCAAATGAAAAATGGCGTAACCAATAAAGGGTCCATAATTTCAATTTTATTTAATTACTGTCTCGGAACTACAATTTTTTTATAAAAACGCTCAGTTTTATAAGTAAAAGTCAAAAGTAAAAATAGTGGAGTAATAATAGAGCAACCTAATAGTAACAGTTCGAATATATATATATTTTTTTTTTAGCTCAAAGGAAGAAAAATGTTTCACTTTCTCTGAAGGACTGAGACCAATCCAGTTCACAACTGACTTTCTACTTTAAAAAGAATTAACTGATTAAAAAATGAATTAAAAAATGTTTCACTTTCTCTGAAGGACTGAGACCAATCCAGTTCACAACTAACTTTCGACTTTAAAAAGAATTAACTATGCTTAGCTAAAATATATAATTTTCTCCCTTAATATTTGCTTGTATAAATGCAAAAAAAAAAAAGAATATTTGAAAAAAATAAAACGTGAATAAAACTGGGTCTACAATTAATGAAAAAATTTACGAAAAAATCGTGGAAACTCTAATTGTAACTCCAAATTTAGTAGACGAATTTTACATAATATTTTTACTAAATCCTCTATTTACTTTCATTAACATGTTTCACATTTATGTTTTATTTTGACATTTGACAATAGTATGGGTGGATTCATCTTGCAGAGATTCAAGCCACACTGACTTAAGACGATTTATTATAAATTTGCAAACCAAATTTTAAACATTATAAAATGTGGACAGATCACACCACATAGAAGAAACCAGATTTCATTTCCAGTTAAAACAAGTAAATAATTAATGCAAATAATTTAAATTGAAACCGAAAACAAAATATGTCATCTTAAATATATTGTAAACAGACTTGAAATTAATGAGATAAATAAAAGCACAGAATCGAAGGAAATGAGAGCCCAACACAAGAGGAAAGTTCTGACAAAAAAAAATCCAATAAATTATTTACTTATTCATTCATTCTGAAATCAAGAAATGTATTCACATTAACTCCTAGACAAGGTTACTCTCTCATACAACACTTTAAGGACACAACATCTAAAATAGTTGTAACCACAATCTATTTGAAATGCAAGTACGAGTAGAAGTGCTTGTCATCTCTTAATGTTTGTATGTATGTGTTTGTTTAAGGTCACTTCACTTTTGATTTTATAATATTTCTTATCATTTCCTTCCATCGTCTTTGAGCTTCTTAGCACAATCGTCACCATTTTCTATGTTTTTTTTTTTTTAGAGACAATAAACTACTTCAACAATTGTAAACAACAACACGAAATACTCGTATTTGTACTCACATATCAGAGAAATCTTTCCACGAACCACAAAGAGTTTTAAGGATTCTTAAAGTTTCGAAATTCACGCATTCGCAAACAAACGATTTTATTGAAAGTTCTTTCTTAAAATTTTTGTTTTAAATATAGAAACATATTTGGTTTGACAACAAATACAGTCGAACACGGTTATGAGGAACTCAAAAGGCCAGGACATTTTAGTTCGTTTTACGCATAGTTCGTTATAAGTAAAATAGAAAAATTTGTCAAACACATACAAAAAAAAAAATAATATAAAAATCGCAACAATGGCTAATGTTGTAAAACAAATGGTTTTTATTCTTGCACAGCGTTACCAGAAAATGTTCAAAAAATGTCTTTTGAGTTGAAAGAGTCAGAAAATTAGATTTTAATAATTATTTTTATATTTTGTATCGTATAGAACAAACAAAAGACCACTATGCGGCTGCTTATTTGTATGAGATATTAAAAAAAAATAATTTTGTTTTCTCAAGCAGATGAATTAGCAATCTGGCAACTGATCATTTTTGTATACACATTTCATAAAATATACATAAATGGTTTGTTATCAGCTGTTCAAAAAAAGATATTGCACTTTTTTCTAATTTGTGTTCTTTTCTTGTTATATAAAAAATTGCACTTTCACAGGGTGGGCAGAACATTTTAAAAAGGCACCTTTTCACAGGGCGGGCAAAACATTTTAAAAAGGCACCTTTTCACAGGGCAACATTTCTAATGTAGAAAAGAAAACGCCATAAAATAATCGGATGGCATTTGTGATAATTTTTTGCCGATATTAAGCCTTTTCTTGAAAGTAGTTTTCGCACAAATTACCGCAGAAGCATTTCAAAAAAAAATCTTTTCATTGATGTTAAGTAAATATTAAATGGAAAATATAATAAGTTCACTATTTAGGAAATAATTTCTTGCTGAATCGAGATATCTATTTCCTCTTATATTTAAATAATACAAGAATATAAATAATTTTAATGGAGGATCAATAAATTTAACAGATTTGAAAAATACATAAGAAATATTTTCTTTTTTAATTAATATTATTAGTTAATAATTAGCTCATATTGTATTTCTTTTTATTAATTTATAATTTATTAATATCTTTTATATTAATATATATATATTTTTGTATTAATAATATTTATTTGCATTATTAATTAATGGTTTTCCTGATGTTACCAAGTAGCGATAAGAAGTAGCGAAATATCGAGAAATAAAATGATATACTATATTTAAATTTTTAAATATAAGAAAAACGAGGGCCTTCAGCGGCAGAAAATTAGAATATTTCAAAAATAAAGAGAAATATTTTATTTTTTTATTTATGTCTTTTTACAAGCTATTAAAGTAAACTGATAATCACAATAAAACAAAAGCACTTGACATATTGGCAGAAGATATGAAACTCATACGGTTTGGTTTTTCCGCTGAGTTGAAATATCATAAAATATTAATCTGACGATTTATTTGGATGTTTTCTTTGTAATAAATTCATTTTATTTTATTATCGTTTATGAATGTTAATGTATTTATTAGTTGTAGATATTCTCATAACAAAGTCTTTTATTGCTTAATACTCGTGCCAACCAATACAAGCACTACATTTTGCTCGTCACTTTGCGTAAGTTTTATGGCTTTTTCATTTGTCAAATAAGCACGTGTGTACACGTACGCATCTGCTTGGATATTACGCTTTTGATATTATTATTTGCGTAATAAATATGTAAATATTAAGATCTACTTGAATAGCAAAAGTTGCCAATATTGTATTGTTTTTGTTCTTCCTGCTCTTGTTGTACACAAGTGTTTCGTTTTAATGCTACAATATTTTATTAGACAAACATATAATAATAAAGTTAAAATAAGAATGATGTGATGGAATGTTTATATAATAAAAACATACACTTGTCTAATTTTATGTCGCTGCTTAAGCTTAAATTTGTCTTTCATGACAAACTTGTTAAATAAGATTTTTTTATTTAAATTCTTAAATAAAATACAAGCAGAGTAGCAAATAATTATCCTATCCAGCGTGACAGCATATGAAAACTTTAAATTAAACTTGTGCATTCAATAAATTAATTTAATATTAAAATAAATCAAAAGCTAAAACATAAAATGAGTGGTTGCGTATGATTGATATATTTATTGCGTGTTTTGTTGACATCCACGAATTTATCATACGCCCCCATATTTGTATTATTTATAAAATATTTTGTGACATTGTAAGCTGAATGGATGCTTGAATATGGGAGCCATTACATATATCAGTTAATAGGAATGCCAGTTTTTTTTAAAACTTATTCCCAATTTTCAATTTTCAATTAGCCAAAATTTCTTCAGCACAAAAGTATAATTTTCCATGCATTCTTTTTATTGATGTAAAGAAATTGTGATTTTCATAGCCAGGCAATGCATTGTGGTGGAGTTATGGAAACGCGACAGTGATAGAGAAGACTGAGTAATTGGTTTTTTAAAGCACTTTATGAAAGTGAGAAGCATGCAGTTGGTCACCTTATTAACTAGTTTAACTACCGATATTCTCCATATTGAATATTTTGAAAATATATTTTATTTATAATATAATTTGTTTAATTTTGATATTTGCAATAAAATGTTTATATTTTAGGGAGAATGAAAAATTGAACAAGTAAAACTATGCCGAGTCTTATACTGGGTGGGCCAAAAGTCACAATGGGGTTTAAAAATTTAATAAGTAATAAAAGTAATAAGTAATGATTTAAGTAATAAAATTCTATTATTCTTGTTCTTTGTTCAGTTGTAAATCCCTCCATTATTTATTTTCCAGATGTTATTTATATAATCTTAAAAAAAAAATAAAAAAAAAAATAAACAAAAAAGTTCGTTTTTTTAAACCCCATTGTGACTTTTGGCCCACCCTGTATATCCTTCTCCTTCAATATGTTCTCTCAAAGAAACAGAGCAATAACAAGAACTTAAATTTTGGAATACCTTATATATAATTATATATATGTTGATAATATATACAAACAAAACAATTACAACATTTAATTGCCTCTACTCAAATGCTAATACCTCTAGCCCTCTAGCCATAAACCATCTTCCTTTTTGTATTGCAATATATTGCACAGGTAAGTATTTCGTCCTAGTGCTACCCTTAAATTAAAAAAAAAAAACAAAAGAATCATATACATAAACAAACCATGCCATGTATGCGTAGTAATTCTCGTTTAGTTGATAGCCCTATATATATATAAATATTTAGAATTTCCTTACAAGTGTTTCCTTTTCTTTTGACAACCAACGACCATCACATACTTAACAAACATTCTTAGAAGAGCTTTTGTTTAATGTAATATTTAAACGGGGATTAAGTTTACTTTCCATTTGGCAGCTGATAGAAGGAAACAATATCTCTAATATTTGTGAATATTGGCAAAAGAAGACATAAGTTCAACACATTGTAATTTTATGCCATGAGAGTATAATTTCATGTCGTAGAATCTTTTGCAGTTGCCATGAAACAAGATAAATATCTCTGTAGCCATTGTAGGTCGAGCAAACACTTTATCAAATAAGCGATACAAATTTTGCTTCCAGAGGGTAATTTAGATCTCGTTTGTCTGCACAGCTGTATTTCAAGGCATGAATAAGAAGCACTTTTTCAACATTTGTTTTATTATTATTATTATTCTATGGATTTCTTGTACGTACATTTTTTGGCTTTTCGAATTCTGCTTAAGCAAAATAATTAACTAAATTAGTTTCGGTTCATTTAACATAACAAACTGTTAAATCGGAAGAACAAAAGCCTCAGAGGCCCTTTTGCGTTAGTTCGACAACAAGATTTGAAATCTTTTCTAATTGTGAAATAAGTTTAATACAGCGTCCACAAAAAAAAGTTTTTGTCAAAAAAATTTAAAATAATTTACATTAAGTTTTTTTTTCAAAGTAAATGCCGATCCCACTAAACCAACATTGGCGGCTACAACTGAAATGCAATTGGTTTTTATGAATTTGTTAAAGGAACTATAAAAGTCAGCGGTAGACTATTATTATGGATATACCATGTTTAATTTAAGCTCACGATCGAAGTCAAAGTATCTGCAGTTAATCAGCTTTAAACTGCTAACTAAATTGAAGCACAGCTTTTCTTATGAGCTTTACTTTTTACCAATCATTGCCGCCAATGTAAAGTTGAAAAATTTCAACTTTTGACGTTTGTTAAGCAAAGTGGTTTACTTTTCATTTATTTACTTTTTACTTCAATAAAATGTTTTGCTTCATTGTCTCTTCAACTCAGTGCCTATTAACAGCAGTAGTTTATGACGTAGGACTCATTATATGGACTCTCTCCCAACTCTTGATTTCCAGTATTTGCTGGCAAGTTTCAGCTTTTCTAACAAACCATGGCCAGCTGCAAAAATGGAAATGAGAAAGTACCAAAAATAATTCATATGCATGATATTAATTTTTAATCCTTTTTAAGCCGCCTGGGAAAATAAGCGATTGTTTACAGTTGTTGTTTTAACAAAATACGAATATAAATGGAAAATAAGTAAACGTATATAAAATGTTTATAAAATTGCGATTCATATGAATTCATAAAAGAAAATTGCAGGTGTATTTCATTGTATTAATCTATTTAATGCTGGCAAAGAAGAGTTACTAACAAACTCTTATATATTTAGCTTTTTAGACTACGAAAATGGAGAGGTATTTCATTAAAATATTTCGCAAATAGAGAAGCGATATCAAGCCAATAAAAGCCAACGTTGCTGAATTATGTGTCACACTAACAGCAACTTTTAAATTAAAAATGCATGTACGTGAAGTTCCTTTAATATTTCATAATTGGAAATATTGATCATGCAAATGCACAAACATCAGTATTGAATGCACTGGCCTCCTGGGAAATAATAATTTAAGCTTTTCATTAAATTTTTTATTATTTGCAATGAAAGTCAGAATTGGTTAAAACGTTTTCCATACACTCTTAAGTTCAATGAAATCGATGGCTTGCAGACTTGATGGCAATGTGTCAGAATTTGCAGGAGTGTCAGGAGTGTCAGGAGTGTCAGCAGTGCAATGTGTCAGAAGTTGCTTTCAATATACACTTGTACGCTTTCATTTGGTTTGGTGATAAAACCAGACTAATCAGTAGGCCTTTTTCTAAGTTTACCACTCAGAGGATAGAGAGCAAAAGCAAATTATTGGTATTAAGGAAAAGAGAGGGTGGTTAAGACGGCAAGTTAGAGTAGAAGTACAAATGTTAGTACTATAGCGTTTCTGGTGCCAAAGAATATGTGCCTTATATGTTTTTTGGTAGCTTTTTTATTTAGAATTTTACTTAGCTGATCAGAGAAAATATCTCCTAACATTCAGATTTTCATCAATATTAATTGTTTGCTTGTAAATGTTAACTAACTGGCGATTAAATATAAATATATTAAATACTCCCTTAAATATTCCAACCGTACTAAACTAGAGAATGGGAATGGAAATGTAGGAGCTTTCTGGGATAGCCAATTGCGACAGCTACAAATAAAAAAACTATAAATGATTAATTATATTTTACAATAAATGTTACTAATGGTTAATACTACTGAAGTCTTGTAATACTGCTTGAAGTCACTGCTAATCGTCTCGAAGTCACACCTTACCGATTTGAATTTCATTAAACCCTGCAACCTTCAATATGTCTTTACACTGTCAAAATCACAAAATTATTGAATGCTTTAAAATTAATAAAAACAAAAAAACAAATAATTATAATTTTACACAATCCAGCTTTTTTATAATTTTATTTTTTGAAAAGGAATTTACAATGCCTTCAACTTTTTCTTTTGCCAACCCCTTATTGTTTGCCATACTTTAAACTTTGTTTAGCCAAAAAAAAATGCCATTTTCAAGAATTTATAAACTTTCAGCGATTTAATCTATAAAATATGTAGTCTGTTTTGAATTTATCAGCCTGCCAAGCATACGTAACCAGAAAAATTTTGGCTCAGCAAAAAACTAATTAAAGAAGAGAAAATAGTTGGAAGTTGGAACAACTGAAGCCAATAATTTATTTGCGCAACACCACACCCTCGTAGAAATATAAAGTTGACAAAAGCAATGAAAAAAAAAACTACAACAACAATATACTTTAATTTTATATTGAAAGACATTGGCGTTTTTTATTTAATTTTGGTTTTATTTATTTTTTCCCCAACTTTAGCCACAATTTAGTGGCGTCATTTGGATACTGTTCAAGTCGTGGCACATTTTAATCAACTCGCTTAATCGTGTGTTGCAAGAGTGATATATTTGCTCTACTGAATACTGTCTACCTGCATATGTGATCCATTTTGTCCTGTCAAAATTTATGCCAAAATGTTGTGCATTTTATTCATTTTTGTCCGTGTGACCGGAACAAGTTTCTCCACTTTTTTTTCTTTTATTTTTTTGGAATTTGAAAATGTCCTTCGGCAAGGATTTGGAATGTTAGTACAAAAATTCAACAAGACAAATAACATTGAAAGTATTACTGGTTTCGTTTGCCAAGATATTTGGTTTTAAGGTTAAAAGTTACATTTCAAAGCAGTGGTACTTAAAATGTTTGGCCACTTGGAAAATTTTAGTGAACATTTGCGAGCAGCAACTGCCAACATGTGAAAAGCTTTTTTACTTACCAGGGAGTATTTTCGTAAGGGAATTGTTATAAATGATTAAAATAAATCGATTTCAAATAGAAACTATTCAATTAATGGAATTTAACTGAAATTAAACACAAAAACACTCAATTTATTTTCAGATACTTTACTTTCGTTCGAATCTGATTGCTTGCTAACTGTAGCAGTGAAATGGTTATTCAGTAGACGATTTCGAATTTAGTAATTAGATATTGAATAATAAAATGTTATATGATTTAGGAAAAGTTACTTTATTTCAGAGCAACTCAACATACTGTATAAACTAAAAGGCAGGAACTTAAGAGACAATTAAAAGCTGAATTTTAAAAATTTTTTGGAAAATTCTGTAGTTTAAGTTTAACAAACATTTACTTTATGTTTAGTAAAACTATTTGCTGATACACGAGTTTTGGAAAATATGTATTTACATTTGTGAGAAAATAGTTTACTAAATTCTTTCAAAAGTTGGCTTCGGCCTTCTATGAAAACAATTTTTACTTGAACATTTTTTTGAGTGTAACTATTTACCACTATGGAAAAGTAGAATTTTTGAATAAGAGAAATATAATTTCATAATCGATTTGATTAACACGACCTGCCTTACACGAGCGGCATTAACATTTCCAGTGACAGCGTGATTTTTAAAATAAAGCAGGCGCAATAGAACTCAGACAAAAAAGAAAGAAGGCCTGCAGAAATGGAAAAGCAAAACTTCGAATGCTGTTATTGCAATTGGTAAAGCCAGCTTATCAATCCCAAAAGACAAAGCATTAAAGCCCCTGAATTCGACTGTGGCCTAGAAAGTGTTAAATATTCCACTGTGCCAAACTGTCGGCTGCACATTGAAACATGCATGCTTATGCAAGTAACTATAACAGCATCCTATTTAACACTCTCGATATTTATTTGCCTACTTAACAACACTTCCTTGCAATAAGTGTATTTCCTGAAAGAAAGCAAGTAAAAAAACTTATTGTCCCACCATCCCGCCTTCTAACACATTTAAATTCAACCCATTTATATACTTAATGGTTGTCGGCATTTAACATTTATGCCATCATTTACTCTCTCATCATTATCATCACTTTTTGTTCAGAGAAACAGAATGGCAAAAAATGCCAATAAAACAGTTTCTCCAATGTTGAGCACATAAAGGAACTTTTTGCAGCATCCACGAGTAAAATAAAAGCAATAAACGTGGTAACAGTAGAAACGTTGTATACTGCTAGTTGGGAAAGTAATAGAAAGGAAGTGTTTAACACTTGAAATGATATCAATTGATAGATAAAAAGAAAAGTGTGCAACCTTAAGAATAATTGCAATTGCAAAAATACAAAATGATTGCGTTTCCGGCTGCTTTTCGAAATTTAAATTTTTCTGCCCTTTCACTGTTGAAAACAGGTTTGTGCACCATCAAAGGCGCAACTGAATACTTAAATATGCATTAATTTAATTAAATTAAATTTTTCTTTTAAACTTCTTTGCATAAGCCGCGAATTTACTTCATTCGACTTTTGAGTAATGAAACCTTTTAATAAATAATCTTTTCAGATATAAGATAATTAAATCTTTTCGCATTAAAACGAGCAACAATATATGCTCTACTGTGAACTATGCCTGAGGGAAAGCCATCAGCAGTCATTCCTAAAGAAAAGCAAATATATACATTTTTAAAGCTTCTATAATTAATTTAAGGTTATTCAATTCACGTCAGTGCATCCGTTCAGCGTCAGTGAAAATTTATACTAATTTACACTTCTCCACTGTACGTCCGGTGTTTTCCGTGAATGAAAATGACTTACTTTACGGATCATTTCTTGGCAATTATTGCTGCAACTCACAAAAAAAAAAAACGAAAATAGATGAGACATCTTGATGTAAATGGGAAGGGGAGGGGAAATAGTGCTTCAAAATGTCTTCAATGCACTTTGAATAATCTCCCTTAAAGCATATGATCTGGTACAAATTCTGATCACCGAAACGCGTGCAAGAGAGTACAAGACCTACAAGTATGTCAGGGCAGCGCCTTATGACCACATCAATATCACGATATTTCTGTAGAAAGAACTGTTTCATAATGATCCGTTATCCATCACCAGTAATAGTTGTTGCTTGGTCAACCTAATTTCCTCCTGCCGACAATCCCCACCCAACAGTAACACGTTGTGCATGTATTAGTATTTCGATAATCCCATGAGCCTTATCAGAACCTCAAAGGCGTCAATTTCAGCGACTAACAAAGCCATCAAAATGAAACTATGTTCATCGCTTAGAATGATTCTGGTCGAAACATCAGCATCCATTTATTGACTGAACTCTCTTGGATGTGTATGGCCATTGAGATTCAGTTTTTATCATAACTGAATTTGGTAAGCACGGAGGCTCATATCAGCTTGCACTTATTATGGCGAATTGAGTTACAGTATTTCAGAATTTTCCAATAAATCTCTTCATTATTGGAGAAGATAAAACAAGAATCTGGCCATATATAGAATGAAATTTTCGAACTGCATTCGCCATGGTTTCATTATTTTTTGAACTTTTTTTTACCACCCAAACTGGCGGCAAATTCAAATCATGACTTCATTTTGGAATATCCTTTATTACACTCCATATGGAATTGTTGGACGATCGATACAAATTTTTGGCTATACTTTAGAATGTCCCCTACAAAAAAAAACTTAATAAAATTGAAAGTCATTTAAACTTGAAGCCGTTTATCGTCAGTGGATCAATATGAAAGCAAAATATGTCGTTGCCGAATCCGCAGAACCGGAACTGAAAACGCACAGAAGCAACACGCAGGTGGCACGTCCGTGTGCAAACAAGTAGCATTTAAAAGCAAAAGGCAACAATATTTGTTTGTATTTTTACTGACAGCGAATGGCACTACCACGCAACTGATTAATGTAAGTTGACCTCGACTGTTCAATAAAAATGATTTATGGATGAAAGATGTGGATGCTCCTCTGTCCATAAAAATGTAAAAATGTTAAAATGTTAAAATGTATTCATAAGACCGGTCTAGTTACTGAGAAACAATTTCGTATTCAAATTGGTAATCAAATTGCAACATGACATTCTGTCATTATCCACCTTTAAAGTGTTTTCCTGGAATACACGTGGAAACTCACAATAAGTTGAGCGGGTACACAAAGCAACACAAATTTTTTTAGCAATGGCTTCCATTTCGCAATCCAATTCGTTTACGGTTTTACAGCGAAAATGTTAAACAAAAAATATTTTCTTTTTATGGTTTCATTGGCTGAGCAGTTAGTGCACACAATTACGTACATACTCGAGTATATGTCTCTACATGCAGATAAGCATTTAATTTCATTATCTGCGATTTAATATTTCTCAACATTTAATATTTTATGTTTGGCCTTTGTTTGGTTTTATAGTAAATATTTACATAACTGCGATATTCCAACATTTAATATTTAAAGCAGTCAATATTTGTTTTAATGCGAAAAATCGAAATACCAAAATTATTACACATTTTAAAAAGTATTTTATGGGTTTACACATGACTTGCACCAATTAAATAGTAACACTTAGGGCAACAATAACATAATGGCCAAAGGATTACACAACAACAACCAGAATAAAAATCCCATTAGCAATATTGTCATTGACAAACTCATTTATACAACAAGCATTTAAGCCAGCAATACTAATTATTTCCCAATGCAAAAGCTAATGGAGAGAGTTTTGCCTTGTGATGGTATCGTGAGCAAATTTGCCTTGCCATTGTGCACGGGCACAAGAAAAAATAAGGACCTTTGACTGGCCTTTACATTTTCATGAGAAAATGTCATTATTTATCCGCTAAAATTCTCAATTACCTGCAGCATTTCTTTGCTTTGTATAACGATTCGGGGCAAATATGTTGCTAAATTATATATTGAACTCCAGCAATATTATTTAAATAATAGCATTCGCAATGAAATTCATTTACGGAAAGCTGAATGTATACCTGCTGATTTCTTTTCCGCCACGTGTATTGCATTTGCAACTCTGATATCAGAACAGCTGACATTTCTAGCTAATAAAATTATACCTCCCAAATCAATAACAATACTTTTCATGCTATCTTTCGCACTGCAACATTTGATGCGACATTTCTTTAAATTTGACAGCCCTCCTAGAAGCCACTGCAAGGTTACGTAAAAATTTACGTGAATTTTTACAAGTTCGGAGGCTTGCAAAAAAAAAGTTGCCGAATAATGAATACCGATATGTTTTTTTGATGCTTTTTAATTACATACAATCACATTTTCGATATTCTGCACACTGATTTCATTAAGTGAAAAATACTGAAGAACGTGAATGCTGCATAGCAACCATATCAGTTTTGGTCATCTGCCATTGCAAACTGCCACAGAAAAACTAAAGCAAATTATTGTAAATATTTAATATTTACACTCAATGGCACATCCACAATTCGTTAAGGGTTTGCGGTTATTCACGAATCGTAAATGAAAGTGACAACTGCAACACTTGGCTAGACACCAAGTGTTACAAAGTGCTGAAACCCAGCAAACATAAATACGTGAACAAAACTTTTACAGATTTCAAATTCAGTTCTGTTTAAAAAAGCAATCTATTTCTTTAGAGAAAGTGAAGTGGTACATTATCCCGTATGTATAATAATGTACCCCATCGATATAACAAAACTGGTTAATTTTCTTAATCAATCACTACGAAGAAGCCTGACAGCATGGGTGTCCCTACACAATTAGTGTAGGCAAAAAAAAATTAATGAAATTGCCAAGTTAATTACATACCGCAAGGCTAGTTAGATGCAAGCTGGCAACCCCCTTTTAGTCTACATTTATCTACTAAGCAGATGGGAGGTTCGTTTCCTTTCTACCTCGAAGTCCCTCGTACTTTCGCTTGAACACCACTTGAGGACTTGGCATAAAGTAGATGCAAACAACTTTGAACCTTCTTCAAAAAAGTGGCCACCGGCAAAAAATTATATCAATTATATCAAATCCTTACAGAAAGGCAGGGTCTGCTCGGTAGAAAAGTGGTTAGACTAAGAGCTGAAACACGCTTTCATGCACTCTGGAATTTTCTTATGCTTCCGCAAACATCATTGGCAGAGTGCAGTCTTATCAAATTTTGTTCCCCCTCTTTTTTGTGTTTTTGCATTACTGCATTTTCGCAAGACGTTTTACTTGAATACAAGGACTTTTAAAAGACAAGTTCTTTAAAAAAACCTTCATGAAGTTGACAACAACGAATCAGATAATACAGAGCTAAATGAAAATATCTTTAACATTTCATTTCCTGCACTCTCCTTAGCCACAAACTTTAATATTCTGGAAAAAGATATTCGTATTAAAAATAAAAAGCAAAAATTATAATCAAACGAATTTAAACTGAAAGTCAATTAAAAATGTTAAACAAATATTTATTATTTAAATGCGGTCACTTTTCACAGAGAAAATTCATGGAAATTTCTATAAACATTTTATTTAAAAATAAAACTATTTATTTAAAAAAAAAATTAAAAATATTTTGTTAACTATTATTTATTTTACTTACAATTAGGACCAGAGTTCTTTTTTGTTGATTATTGTGCGTACCTGCAAAGAAAAAACATTAATTTAGAAATGTGAAAGTTAAATAAATAAAAACAAAATGTGCTCCAGTTGAAAATGAAATTCAAACAGTTTATCTAACAGAAAAAGATAATAGAAAAATTTACGTTTGAATTAAATTTACGAGCAAAACAATACAGTAAACATTTTATGGCACTCGTATCCTCGGGGCGTTATTGGCATACAAAAGATAAGTCGTGTTCGAAATGGATTTGCATAAAAGTAACTTAATTTTTCATTTTATTTTATTTAAGGCACGAATTGGTTGAAAATAAATTTTTTTTTTAAGAATTAAATTGGAATTGATTGTCGAGGGGTATATTTCACTGCATCATAATGTAGATCACTAAGTAACATGTAGCGAAGTTTTCTTAGAAAAATTTTAGATTGAATCAAGAGACTTCTTGATATATTTACAACTAAAATCGTGTTAAAGTTATAATGCCCAAGCGATCAACATAGTGCCTTCGTAGGCGAATGGATAATGGATAGCCTACCAAAGCGAATGTCGCAGGTTCGATTCCTGAGTCTTTTCTCGCGGACAAGCAGAAAGCTTTTCTTTTAAAAACAAATAAATAAATCACTCTAGAATTATTTTAACACTTCAGCCTAATTTTAAACGGCATTAGCTTTTTACAACAGTTTATTATAAAGAGGAAATGTTTGTTTCAACTAGAAATCCACACAAAATTTTCACGCTAAAAGTAATTTGTTTAAAAGTCTTCTTTACAATTTATTAGTCTCTTGTTAATAAATCTAATACATGGCTTATTTCTATTGCTAATTATTTTAAAGTAATAACAAAAAACTGTATATAGAAAAACCCACATACTTTTCCACATTTACTCACATTTTCAAATTTACCACTAAATTAAATGCCTTGAAAATTTTATTTAGAATATTCATATGAAAACCATGAATCGCCTTGAATGAATAAAAGTTTCAGTATAAGCCACCAAACAAACTGTCTTTCGGAAAAGAAATAACCACCGTGAATGCAAATTAGTCATTTCGTAATTCATTTTCTCTTGAGAAAAAATCCTTCCAGTGGAGTATTTACATTTCAATGTCATTCATATTCAACAGGGGTAAATATTTGTTTTGAAAAAATAAAATGTGGGCCGCGGCTGAGGAAAAGTCTATGAACTTACAAGGGGAGTGCAGTGGAACAAATTTAACTGAGAAATGGTTAAATACTTGCATGTGTAGAAAGCACAAGGTTTAAAAGTTATGGCAACGTAACGCTTTACATTTCATAGTTTGGCAGTAGAGGTTTATTCGTATACACAAGGTGTTTCAAAGAAAAATTTATATTTTGTTAGTCGATATCACTGTGTGCATATATAAATAAAATTTACAAATCAAATTTCACGTTTTCACTCTTGAGCTAAGCGTACGATATGGCTATGCCGTCCCAGAACCACAGAAATTTTTCAGCTTCCCTCTCACATAGCAAAGTGTAAGATGTAAAGGGGCTTTTGAGACACCCTGTGTTTATAAATATGTTCACATTATTTTATTGTTAAAAAAAGACAAAAAATAACAAAAAAATGACAAAAAGAATACAAGCAATTAAAATGATTACAAAATAAACAAAGTAAATTGAATATTGTTTACCAACGAGTTTTTTTTCGTTTTCTGCTATTTTTTTCTATCAACTCGCATTTTGAGCAAAACTGCACAAATCAAATAATTGTTTTGTCCACAATTTATAAAACAAAAATTCACTACCAGGTGCGCACCAACAACAAAGTGAAACGTTTAAAGTTGTAAAGTATTTTTTAATAAATAATGAAAGGACTTGAAAAAAACACGGCTATTAAAAATGTGAATACTGAATATAAATTAAAAGCTCAGATGGCACGCCAAACTTGCATACGGGTTTTTTATTACCTTTTTTATGATCGTTATTATTTTAATAACGAAAGAATAACCATTTTGCTCAAATATTATCCTGTTCAAGTCGCTCTTTTAACTTTGTGTTTATTGGCAATGATGGCAAGAATTTGTATTAGGAGAAGCTTTTAAGGAATTATCCCAAAAAGTACAATCAAAAATCTACAGAGCATAGTACAACCGCAAAGAGAACTCGAATAAAATTTCTAAAATTATTTTTGGATTTTAGAGAAATCCTTCTCAAAAAACCAAATTGAAAATTGTGACTACAAAACGTTTTGCTGTTAAAAGTTTTAGTATAAACCACCAAACAAACTCACTTTCGGAAAGGAAATAACCACTGTGAATGCAAATTAGTCATTTCGTAATTCATTTTCTCTTGAGAAAAAATCCTTCCAGTGGGGTATTTACATTTTAATATTATTCATATTCAACAGGGGTTAATATTTGTTTTGAAAAAATAAAATGTGGGGCGCGGAAGATGACAGTTTAAACATATTAAAAAATTTTATGAAATTGGGAAACTCATGAGAGGCTTATAATTGAGCTCCCCCACCATGCGAGCAACAGTGGCAGCAATAAGTAATGATATACTAGTCTAATGCGGAATGAAACAGCCGGTGTGGAAAGTGGCGTTGATTTGAATACTAATAATCCAACATTTAAAAAATTATTTAGGTATCAGAAAGGCAAGGAGGCAGAGAGTGTTTGCAGGGTTAACAAAGTGGCACTATTTTATTTATTTTAGATATCAAAGAAGTTTTAATAGCTCGAATATGCCATATATGCAATGATTGTAGACTTCTACTGAAAGTGCCAAGTGGTTTCGATACTTCAATATGTTATGTTATGCTCAAGTGTACCACAATTTTGAAATTATTTCTCCAGTGAGACTTTGCATTCGACTTATGCCTATTATGAGATTCGAAATGTGATCCACCAATAAAGTGTGCTTTCTAGTCGCGTATTAATTAAAAGTATGAAAAGTAAATCACAGTCTTATGCGGAATTATTCACTAAATTTCAAAATATCTGGATTATAAAAGACATAAAATTATTCCTAACTTTAACATGCATTTAATATGCATGTAACATCTGTGTTTTTATATATAAAAACTTAATAATACTAAAACAATAATAAAAATATTCATATTTGTGTATGACTATGGCACAATAATTAGGGCCACACGTGCCACAACATCGCACTGCTTAAAATTTTTGTTCAAAAACGAATACAGCTTTTATTTGAGGATGCTCCGGTACATACGAAATTCCCCCCTCAGCATAAAATTCAAATAATAATAAAAGAACTGAACTGAACTGAACTGAATTTGATACTAAAAACCGACATTTAAATCAATAAATAATGAAAAAAGAATTTCCGCTCTTTTACGTTTAAGTTTTCGGCATTCAAACACAAAAATGGAATAATGAAATACCGTATGCTCATAGGTGGCTAACGGCTGGCCCAGACGTGAACTAAGGAAAAAAATATGAGCAGAATCCATATTGCTTTAATTTTACATTAAGCAAATACCTGTATTTTGTGCGCCATGGAGTGACTCTAACATTTATTTGGCGTACCACACTTGATACTCTAATTCTATTTTCGCGCGGAAAAAACTATTCATAAGATTTACTACCTGTAAGTATAGTTAAAAAATGAGTAACAAATTTGTTCACGATAAAATCTTAATTTAAAAAATGTTAAAACAATTAGTAAAATAAATAATCTAGTCCTTCAAATCAACTGCCCACATCTGGTCAATTTTAACCCCAAAGATGCGGAATATTTTACATTTAGTAGAGTAGAGTCGATGTTGATTTCACCGTTTGGCATGTGCCAAACAATATATTTATTCCCATTGTGTCCTTTATATACTTAATTAAATATTTGGAACATTAAGGCATGGGGTTAACAAAGATATGTTTATTTTGTGCTCATTTATTGCTGAACACATCTATACACATCCACCTACCATTATATACATATATATGAACATATAAGAACACAAACAGTTGGCTTAAGTGCAGACTAGACACATTAACATTATTTAACTTTCCTTAACTTTGTTAACATACTCAATCATATACTGTGTTACACATACTTGCGAGTACTT
The DNA here is from genome assembly GCA_963402855.1 of Ormia ochracea. Classification (NCBI taxonomy): domain Eukaryota; kingdom Metazoa; phylum Arthropoda; class Insecta; order Diptera; family Tachinidae; genus Ormia; species Ormia ochracea. The sequence continues at coordinate 40,621,545 of OY727107.1, forward strand.
TGAAAACAATCCAGCTACCTGCAGGACTGGAACAAACAGGACGATTTATCTTTCTTTCAGTTTGAAATATGAATAAAATAGCTGTAATCTGCATATTGTAATTTTCTTTCACTCCACAATAAAGCTTTACTTATATTTTAACAAGTGCCACTGCTAATGCTGGAAAAGATTATTGTTCGCAGCTGTTCACAAGTAGTTGCCGAGAGCAGTGAAATTTATATATTCTTAGAGTTATTATTCAGATTTTTATCATGCTTTACAAATTCAGTTTTAAATTTAAATTTTGTGTTAAATTTAGTTTAACACAAAAGAAGGTATCGCAGCACTGAAGGGTAATATGATAAAAGGTTGTGCGTATGATACGTACAACTATTGTGTACGTGTGATTTTGATTAAGACTGTTACTTATACCGATATACATACGAGTTCTTCGATCACGGATGGCCGGCCAGTATATATGCATATATCAGCCACAGTGACCATAATATTACGAATATATTATTACCCAATTTATAACATATTACGGGAGTATTAATAAAATATTTAATTAATTCCAGAACACGTTTTTATGGTTTTATATTTCACTTTTCAAAATATTTAAAAGCTAACTTATAGCAGAGAGAGTTCTGATTGATATTTATATTTTCGCAGATTGTAATCTGATGAAAGTTATCCAATTATCTTGAGGAGTGAAATATTTCAAAATTAGAAAAGTTTTTAATTTAACAAACATAAATTAATTTATAAACCTGTTCATTTTTATATTTGCACTTCTTTCCATTAAATACCTTGAAAACATAATGCAAACATTGTTTTTACGCAGTAATTTTGCATATATTTCACGACAATAATGCCAACAATCTGATATGAAACATGCTACAAAGATGTCACTAAAAAAAATTATGTATGTTTAATTTCAGTCATTAATTTCTTGTGATTTAATTTTCCGTCTTGTTGTCATTATTGTGAATAACTTTTCGCCGCATTGTAGATTTTCGCTCCAACTAAATAATAAAAGTTATAAATACCCTGTTTCCCACTTGGTGCCTACACAGTTTTTATTTAAATAAAACAAAAAGTATTCAGGTAATTTTTATTTTGAAAAATTTAACAACTCGTTTATGTTGGGAAGATAGTTTCAAATAAAACAAAATGTTCAGAAAAACTACTAAAAACTAAACTAAATTAGTTTTAAAACAACTTAATATGCCTACACATGCTGGTGAAAATATTAATTAAATTTTTTTTGGTAGGAGCCATTGAAAGCATCTGGAACAACAATAATAAAGACTTCTATTTATTGTTCATACTTTAATAACATTCATTTTACCGAGCTGGATTTTGCAAATTTGGTTTTTCTTATCAATTATGCATTGCGAGTTTCTTTTCACTTCAGTCATCCTTGAAATTATGTTGCACATGTACGTGCTTGCATTTCATTTTTTGTTTGTTTGACATAAAACATGCAAACTGCAGTTTAAAAGCAATTAAGACACAACTCGATTAGGCCATTACAAGTTGGCTTTCTGTGTACACATTTTGAGTTTATTCAAATTTTGACATTTTAGATCTAAATGAATTTATTCCTAATCCCAGAAATTATAATAAAAAAAAAAGTTCATTTACAGATAATTTACATATTAAATTTGCAAAAAAAAGTATAACCAAAAAAGAGAATTGCAAAATGAAACTAGAAAAATTGTATAAAAAATTTTAAACTTTTTATTATGTAGCAATTTAAGAAGAATTGAAACAAAAAAAAAATATATTAATTTGCATATATATGTATTTGTAGTGGCCAAGTAAAAAAAATTGTTCTTCCCTAAACACACGTGTACTAAAACGTGTACGAAAGAGTCCTGACTTAATTTTTCCTATAAGCTGAAGATAAATTTCGAATTTTTCTTCTGTTTTCAATAACATTTGAGATTCCACTCTTAATCGCATTTTTTCAGCTGGTTATTTTTCGTGTGAATACTTAGCGGAGGGCACTAGACAACAAATTTCAGATCGATGCCTATAGAGATTTAGCGTAAACGTAATCTTGCAAAGAAAAAAAATAGTTATAAATTTTTTTAACTTTTTTATGTTTGTGAGAAAGTTTATTAGTGATTTCACTACACATAAACTATATAAAAATTATTAGAGATATATATAGATATTCGCAACTCCGCAAAGCGAGGCCTGAGGAAATATATTATATGATAGACTGAACGAGTTTGATATTTGGGATAGATAAACCACAAAATTAAAAACTTATAAATTAATAAACAGGAAATTTAACACATAAAAAGTTCTATTTGAAGTGTGTGTGAAATAAAACAACTTTCTATTGGGCCTCTTAAAATAAATCCTTTTATATGGCAATTGCTTATATGACATCAGTAGTGGAATTGTTCTTGTAATTTTAAAATAATCTTCAAAATTTTAAGCCAAAAGTGCCCAATTAAAAAAATGCGAACCGTTTTTATGGGCCTTTATTTCCATTGTTTTACAAAAAAAATGAAAAGTTATACATATATGTACATAAATATAATTTGTAGAGTAAATCTAATTTGAGAAAAATAAGGAGATAAATATAAATAAAACTTTATATTTTTTAATAAAATTTACATAAAAAAAATTTTTTGGTTTGAGATTCGTATAAATATAAACAATTTGTTAAGAGGAAAGTAAAAAAAAATTGTTTAAAATATTTTGAATAAATTAATTTAAAAATTAGTCACACTAACCATATTCGTTGTCCCAACCACCAAAAATAACCAACAAAAAAAAATCACAGAAATTTCTTTGGCAATCACAAAGTCAACTCGTAAAGTAAAATACTCGTCAATTATATTGTCTCACAAGGACAGGAGACGAGAAGAAAATCAATTTGGTGGTATTGGTGTAAAAATGAGAAATAACTAAAACAACAAATTATGCCACTGTTACTGTTGTTGTTTGTGGTTTCGTAAATGGAGAATATTATAAAAATACTATCAATGGTTACGAGTACGAGTAGCAACAATTAAATGTTTGCTCATATATGTATGTATGTGTATACTCATGAGAAATGAAATACGTTTGGAATTGTGTTTCCGTAGTGGTGAGGATTTTAATAATGACAAGTTCATGTGCGATTGTATATGTTTGCGAAGGTAACCCGACTAAATAACTCATTTCTCTATTGCAGTGACAAAAGCAAGGTAAAGGCGAAAGCAAAAGCATTTAATGTTTAACGTTTCCCCTTCTTTCGGTTTTATATATTTACCATACTTGCTGTTAAACCGAAGTGAATAAACTATTCTTTCGCCAGAATTATTTTGGTGGAATTTTTTTCAATTCAATTAAGTATATTAGAACGGTGCACAAACATAAAACTTTGGATGCCTCCCTTCTCAGGACAAGATGCCTTTGGAATGGTTTTACACACACTCCAGACGTTGTTTTAATAGAAATTCGCTTATTCGAAGTACAGTTGCATTAAATTATTAAGCAGGCTTCTTTTAATAAAAAGTTTGAATTTTTATTATTTTTTAGTTCTTAGGAAACATTCAGTAGCAGTTCATTGCGAAATATTTTAATATTTAAAAGTTTTAATAATTCTTATAATCTTTTAATAAATAAAAATCTATAATGACGTGCTAGTCTATCTGTATCGATCTTAAAATTAGTCATATTTTCTAAAGTATACGCTTATAATTGTTTGCAGGTTTTAATACCGAAACAGTTTCTAATCCTGGCTAATGATTTAATTTGAAATAATGGAGTGCTTATGATCCATTTTCCTATTTAATACGTCTAAGCACCGAAATATTGGTATTTAAAAAGAAATAAAAGAAAATAACTATGAAACTTAAAAAAATTTTGAAAAATATTTAATTTAAAAGTTTTGTATTTATGCTCTTCACATAGTGTTGTAAGATAATAAATCATAATTGAATATTATTGTATTGTGATGCTTCATTATGTTTGTAAAAACTAATAAAAAGAATGAAGTTAAACAAGTAATTTGATAGAGGCAAGTTCGCAGCCGTAACGAACCATACTTTGACAATTGTGGGAGTTTCAAACTTGCTTATGCACTAAATCTTATCACAAACATTAAAAACAAATAATGTTCTTGCTTTTTATTTTCTTCATAAGCTTTCTGTTTAGCTTTACTGGCACCAGCCACGCCTTTATGTTTTTGTTTTATTTGAAAACTTTGCTCTTGTAGCACTTTTAAACATATTTATATAATTATGAAAAGTATTTCAATTTCTCTTGATTGGGCCTACTGTGTATGTCCTTTAATATTTGATCTCGTAAAAGGCATTTAGGTCAGCCAGTGGTGTTGGTGTGCTATAGACTGTTTAATAAAAATATTAAACAGTTGCTTATAGTCTAGAGAGAAGGCATAATCAAGCTGTATATTTAAATTTTCATTTTCCCACTTTTTTTTATTTAAAAAACACTTTTCATTTTTTTAACACAATACTTAAAATCTGAAAATTGAAGAAAAATTTTTCATTCAAAGCACTTCAATAAAGTCCTTAATATACTATATATATTATTTCTTATCATTGAATAATTTCATATAAGAATACTTAAACAAAAGCGTACAGATATTACGGCCTTTTATTTTATGTCTCATGTGATTTCCGCTATTTCCCTTCAACCAAAAATAAATATACAAATGCTAATTTAAATATTCTAAAGTATACGACTCACTTCGCCAGTGAAAATAGATAACGTTCTGTGTAATATTTTCAATATTTCACAGCAGAAGCAAAACTGTTTTAAATGAAAAATATATTTAAAATTAAAACTGTCGTTACGGCAACATGATTTGTCCTGTTTGGTATTTTTGCAACATTTTCAGTCGCTCAAGTTGTAATTTGAAATTTTTTTTTCTTTTTTTCGGCAGCGCTACATGAGTTCAAAAATTTTTAAAATTTTACGAATTGAAGTATTTAAATCCAACAAGAATTAAAAAAAAAATTAAATTTTGAAATTTTTTTTATAGAATGATATGTTCATTCAGAACTTCTCCAGTTTAATACGACTAAAATAATTTGAATTTGCCGCCAGCAAAGTATAAATTGTTGGCTTCAATTCGGACTTTTTAGTGATGCCAACACTTTTTTGAGGAAATCACAAGAAATTGATATCTTCCATTCGCTTTGGGTTACTTTATAAAAGCACGTCTATTTCATAGTTAACAACTTGTGAATGGATATCTAAGTCTGCTATGGCTCACTTAGATATCCAAGGGCATCTGCCCAAGAGTTCTCCATGCAAAACCCATGCCCAGGCTATGCAAAACACGAATGCAAAAATTATATTTATTGCACCAAAAAAAAAAAAAAAAATACAGATGCCAACATAAAAATTTTCTTTGAATTTCAGTTTTTTTTTTTTAAAGCAAAAGCAAGTGCAGCAATATAAAATGCATCTTAAAAGTAGAACTATAAATATATAATAAACGATGTGCATACTCGTACGTACCTTGATTGCACCAAACAAAAAAAGAATATACAAATAAAAAATTCTTCTCTTATTTATTATTAAACCGTCCTTCAAAAGACAACTAGGCGACATTGAGACTAAAATGAGAAATGAAAAAAAAATTTATGTTTGTCCTACTGTCAATGTCGCATTTAGTTTTTATTTGTAAGTAAAATGTGGGTAAAATATGGAAACTCAGTGTTATAATACAGAAGAGAATTTAAAGTAAAAAAAAAAAAAAAATGAATAACTTAATAGTCGTATAAAATAAATATTTTGTTAAATATAGACATATCAAAATAAATCATGCTGGAATACTTGCTCTCATACAAAAATTTCTGAAGATATGTATAGATTCTGAAATCGAATTTTCTAATAATAAACGCTTCTACAAAGTATGATTTGGTTTTCCTGTGAAGGTGCGATTACACGATCGTATTTGGCACTTGAGAGTGGTATGTCATCATACTCTTGTATTACCAATTGTGACCTACTCAGTGCAAATTTCATATGAATTTTCAATCGCAAAGGCTAATGATGGCTTCGTTAGAATACGAAATCCTGCGCCAATAATTGAAGTCAAAGAAATTTTTATAAATTTTTACAAAAGTATTTATTTATTCTTCAATAACTATCTTGTACCCTTCAAAGTAATCCCCCTCATATGTAATGCACTTATGCCAGCGTTTTTTCCAGTCCTTTTTTCCAACTTCTGAAAGAAGCTTTTTGGTATCGCCGAAAGCGCCGTTTTCAATTTTTCTTTTATCTCCTAAATCATAGCAAAACACTTTCCTCCCATTGGAGTCTTCAGTTTTGGGCTGAGGAAAAAGGTAGCGGATGCCAAGTCCGGTGAATATGCTGTTTGAGGCATGATTGCAGTTATGTTTTTGGCCAAAAACTGGCCCCCAAGCATCGATGTGTGAGTGATTTAACAAAATTGTGACAAAAATTATTTTATTGAAATAATATTTCGGTCTTGTATTCCCATCTCAACTACTCATAAAGCTAAAAATGAATACCAGACATAGTAAAACTTTTCGTTTCTATTTATAAAAGTTTTTTTGTAAATAATTTTAGAATTTAAAAAGGACATTTCTGCAATAACATTTCAAGACTGACAGTTTATGAAGTCACTTTTGCATAAGTATTCCTATGCCAAACACGTTTTAGCATCTGCTAAAACAAATTGATAGCAAAAATTCACCAAAAAATAAATTTAGGCTTGAAGCTCTTAAAAATTATTATAATCAAGTTTTTAAAACAAATGCCACATTAGAACAGTTTGGCTATTAATTTCAGCCACTGTATAACTGCTCAATTTAAGAATTACTCGTAAAAGTCTTGTAAAATCATACAGTTTCGTTCTAAATTATGAAATCTGTTTTATTTGAGCCTCTGCTTGCTGGCTACGCTGTTTACATTAACAATTTATTCATATTCCACTTCATTTACTACAAAATGTGCCTGACGACGATGCAATTAATCAGAATTAAATAAATTTCAACAGATGGCAACAAGACAACTTTTGAAAAGCACGCACAAGAGAAGTGGGTCAAAAGCAAATTAGCTTTATTTCTGTACACAAGTCGACGCAAAAAGCTGTCCTACGCTCTAAGGCAAATGACTGAGTAGAGGAAATTATTGCAAAAAACTTAAAGGAAAGCAAGGAAACGAAATTGTATGTAAAAAGCATTATCGTGCAATGATAACGCTCCCTTAGAAATGGTTTGGAAATAAGAAATTTATTGTAAATAATGAAAGAGTTGAGGGCTGACAACTGTAATTATGAACAGTATTGAAGGCAACTCTCTACCAAAATTCCACTGTTGCTTTATGACATTATAATAACTGCTAGTCAAAACTTCAGTACATTCGGGAAGGAGTAATAATTTGTTTAATGGCCTATAACGCAATAAGTGGCACTTATTGTTGCCCATAAGTTTGAAGGTTATAGAATCGACTGACACTGGAAACAAAAATATAAACTTTTAAATAAATTAAATACATTTTTATTATATAAATGCTGACAACACTTTTTATATTACAAACTGTTTGTTCAATATTCCGCCAAAAAGGCATAATGATTTCAATACTCCTTAAACAAAAACAATTTACTGACAAGCATTAATACCACTTGAGGGGCGAAGTGCTTACGTCGGCCTTTCTTTTAACCGTTAATAAATTAACAAAATGAATTATAATGGCAATGCACTTGAAGAGTGTGGGCTAGTCTTCTTAGGCGTTTTTAATGTGTTGTTACTTGTAAATAAATGTCAACTATTGAGGAATTTAGAGCGATGTGGAGAATAGAAAAAGTTCCCATTCACTTTTTAATTGTAATCACTGATTGTAAAGTCCTAATGTGGCCTATTTGCTAAGAAAGTATGACAGCATGATTTAACAGCTCAACGGTATGGCATAGTTTTATAACAACTCGTACAAATTGGAAAACTTTATAAAAATCTTCATAAGATGATAATTACCATGCGTCCAATTCAGCCTTTGTTTGAAGCTTTTTAATTGTTTAGACTGCTCTCAGTCAGAGACTTGACAGAGACTGTAGCAGGTTCCCGATCGTCTCTCAGCAAAACTTGACCTTTAAGCTTTAATTAAAGGCACGAACCGAAATTCAATGACATCAAAAAACCTTAAAAATTATTTTATAATAAAATATTTTAAGGCAAAGCCCAAAGCATTTCTAAAACTGACTACAGATGTCTTCATTCCCCCTCCCTCTCAGATGAAAAATTCTTTGCAGTATAAGTATTACAGACAGTTTCAATGCTCTAACCATTTTAACTTTTTAGCAAACGTGTCTCTAATATTGTGTTTTATAGTGCAGGTATATTTTTAGAGAATTATTGCAAAGATAAAAGAGAATAAAAGTTGAAAACAATGTATGTCTATACCTGTGGAAGCTGCACAATATCATTGACTTGCTGGACAATAAAAAATAAGGACCTTGAAGGACCTTTTTTGTACAAATTTTATTTTGTTAAGCCAATATAAGTTATGAAGGCAAACTAAAAATATACCAATAACTAGTTCACATGACATCAATATGTGAAGGCTCAGTTGGAAAATGGCATTAAAATATTTTAGTAGGCCAAAAGCTTTCATACAAAAATTATATTCATCACATTTAATATTTTGCGAGGAGATTAATTAATTGAGCCCACCATCCTCAGCTTTTACAGGCAAGAATTTTTTTTATCATTTTATGCTTAAATAAATAATTTTAATATAATTTTTGAAATTTTTTATTTTTCTTTAATTGCAACTGTTTAAGTGGAAATATTTATATTTTAAACAGTTGAATTAATTTTTTAATTTTTTATATTATAATCACTTCAACGACGTACAATCAAAAAGTAAAATTTATTCTAATTTATTCACAAAATTACAGGAAAACACTATCTGTTGACAACTTTTGAGTATGAATTCCAGATTTCATTAACTTGTTTACAAAATGAGACATGGAAACATTTCGATATATGTAAATGTATCAGAGTAAAATTTTTCCAAAAAGAAGTAATGATCATGAATACATAGTGAAACTCTGAGCAGTCAAATGGAATGCATTTTTATAAAAGCAGAGATTTATTGTTAAATAATTTTATTGTAAACGACACGAACTTGTAAAGTAATTTTAATTTAGTTAAAAATAACAAAAGAAAACATTTTCCGCAGAACAAAAATATTTGTTTTATTTGTTCAGTATTTCCGTGTTGTTAAGGAATGAAAAAGAGCATTGAAATCGTCAATATATAAATGGATCTAATGGATAATGGACTACAAGGATCAACAGTTCAAATTCGTGAAAATGTTAAACATCTTGGTATTGTATTTGAAAAATCATTAAAATCTGCTAGAGCTCTTCGTCCTCTTCTTAGCCGAATATCTGGCACATCTAGAAGGATTAAGCTTTTGTTTTACAAACATGTATTCGTTCAATCAGGTAATTTACTTGGAAAGTCATTGAAATCTGATAGAGCTCTTCGTTCCCTTCTTAGCCGAATATCCCGCGCATCTAGAAAGATTAAGCTTTTGGCCAACAAAAATGTATTTGTCCATTCAGGACATTTGGTTGTCAAAACTGGTCAACAACAAGTGTAAAGAAATCTAAAGAAATTCCCAGTAATTCAAAATAAATATCTAAAAGCAATTTTGAATCTGTCTAGGATATCTTCGTAGTACACTATCTCGCTTCATAAAACCTTGAACAGGAAATGAAAAATAAACTTCACGATGTGACATCAGAAATATGCCTTCAAATCATACAACACTAACAAATTGGTAGAATCAGGATCTCTTTATTTTATATTTTCAAGATAATATTTTAGCTTTATTTTTTGCCACATCTATGCTATTCATTTGGCGCAATGATATAAATAAGTAAAATCTCGAAACTAATAATATCGTAAAAATATTTTTAAATGTTTTATTTATTCTGTCGAAACAATTTTTTTAATATTTTTGTAATAAATTATTCGCCTGGACTGATTATTTTCCGTCCAATAATTATATTTATTCTCTTTAAAAATATTAAATTTGTTTAAAAAGGTACTCGCCGCCTCATCTTCATTTGTATCGTAGGCTGCATTTAAAGAGGCACGTACTGAACATGCTGGCAATAAATATTTTTTCTCATGTTTTTAAAAAAAATGTCCGTAAGAGCAGCATAAAATATCTATTGAATGAAACCACATAAACATTGAGAAGTAAAATACCAGAAGAAAACCAATAGAGAACACTTGAAAATTTATTTGAAATAATAGAAAAGAGTTTGATAAGTCGATGTGTTAACAAAAGGTGTACGTGTCAAAGGGAGGGGATTTTAAAGGCGTAAACCAAAAGAACAAACACGCAAATAATCATAAAAGATAATGGCAGATTACTTTGCTTCAGAATGATAAAAGAACGTTCTTTGCGAAGGTAAACAATTGAAATCAAATAAAACAACGAAATGTAGGCCATAAAATGCCCCCTTTTTTTATGACATTCCTAAGAAGATGGCTTTGCAATCGTGCAAATAACTGTCCATACGTGCATCTAATACATGTATATTCCAAGTAAAATTTCCTCTTTAGAAATAATGTATTAGAACTTTTCATTTCCTTTGGTATTGCGATAAGAAAGAGCTGCAACGCACAACCAACTATGATGTGACAAATAAATGCTTTTATATCAACTCTGAATGCAATTACAAAAAAAAAAAAAAAAAAAAAAACATGAAATGAATTTTAATAAAAAAAAATTCCTAAAAACCGTTAAAAAATGCCGTGAGTAAAGGCAGCTTTTAATAACTTAATTTTGTCACAGTCTTGTTCCCTGCTAGCTCTGTTAAACAGCTGACATAATTTTCGCAAATGATGTGAAGATGCTACTGAAATGATAAAATATTTACATGTTCTAATGTCGGAAAAATATTTTCTAATAAATACAAACGGTGTGACCAATTTTGATTTAATTCTATAGAAATGTTTTGTTGATTTGTAATAAAAAAAAACTTATACCCTAAACACATTGAAGTCAGAATGCGACCGACGACAACATGCCAAAAAGAAACTTCACAATATTTGAGGACTAGACAATCATCATTATAGTCATCGCCAATTTACATCTATTTCTATATGTCAGAGTATACTTGCTAAGCAACCAGGAATGAAAATTATGATGCCAGTATTAGTAGAAATCTAAAGCATGCAAATATATTTAACAGATAAGAAGAGAAAAAACTATTATTATGGAATTCGTCAACACTATGAATAATTAAGTATTCGAAAGTAGCAGCAATGAAATGTCTAATAGAATCAGCATTAGAGATTTCAGATTATCTTATTGTTTGAGGCAGAAGAAGCCTAAATTGAATAAAGTTCACGGTTTGAATAGAAATTTTCTTTCATACGAATGAGAGGATTTAACTAAAGTTAAACTGATGACTTCTGTATACGAGTATGTATTTTTTTATATGTATGTATGTATGTATGTACATATGTATCTTGCTTTGACGAGTTGTTATGCTACGGCCTTTATACAGTGTTAATTTTTGAAATTTTTTTCATACATGTATTTATAAAATGGTTCACAGCGAGCAGAATTCACTACCAGGCGGTAGCGTGAAACCACTTAATTTGTTAAGTGTCTAGAAAATGTCTACCGAAAAAATGAAAATGTCATTATTCCCCCTATTGAAAAAACAGTTTTAAATCGCTTTCAAAATAATTTTTCAAATACTCTGCATATAAAAAAATTCTTCCTAATATCGAGCGCGTTTAAGATTGACAGTTCCCTTTATGCCACTTAATATATCTTTTCTTCAAATAAGTAAGGAATAATCTAATAAAATCTAATAAAATTTAAATATTTACACTGCAATATCGTGTGGTTTTCTTTTAAAAGCACAAGCCTGCTGTTTTACATTTGTTTTACATATGCATAGATGTGTGTGTGCATGTATAGGTGAATGTATGATAAATTATACGGCTGTGTATACATTTCTATGTGAATTTACATTGAGCTCTTGTTCTTCTTGTATTGTTTTGCAATTCACCTATTTTTGATAGAATTCGTCAAGAGAATAGAATTCGCTGCTGATATGACACATTAAATGATATTCAATTTGATCAGAGCCTAGCAATGTGTATATTCTTTATTTTATTGCGAAAGAGATACCAAAGAGGACGTCGGGTATGGGAGGAAGTAACAAATTTATTAGCAAGAAGAAAAAAAATTCTTTTTAGTATCATGTAACTTTGTATTTTTCTTTAATTCTTTATGCTGAAATAAATATAAAAGTAGATGTTTATTGTTTCCTTTTTAAATAAATTTTTCCTAAAGAAGGAATACAAATTTTATTGTGCTTTAATGGAGGCATAAAAAATGTTTACAAATTCCAGCCTACACGTGGAGAAGAAAACTTTTCTTTCATCACTTTAGAGGCATGCCGTCTTGAACACAACTGAAAAAAAACATCTTCCGGAAGAGTTAAAAGCTTTCGAAAATATCTAAGAAAAAATTCATTTACAATTAAACACGAATAACATAAAAATTCCACTAACAGTAAATAAAAGTAAGTAAAATGTTTTCTTTGAGCACACAGCCGAGCCTTAAAGCGATAACCTAGAAAGCAAGTCGAACAGACATTTATTTGACAGCAGGCACTTACTGGCAGTGTAAACCTCCGAATACCCATAAAAGAAAAACCTCGCAGGCAGTTAAGTTGTCAACTGTCTTAAAGTGTTAAAGCGTAAGAATGTAGAAAAACGTACGCATGTGCTTGTGTTGGTATGACATAAACTGAAAAATGGTTGTCGCGCAGAACTTTTTTTTCTTTTGCCATAAAATCAATACAAATAAACAGTATTTGAGCTGATTTTAAGGCTTTTCTATTTACCATGCAAAATGTGTTGTCGTCTCCCATTAACACGATTATTTTGTAAATAATTTTCAAGTCTTGTATTATTGCCATTGTTGACAGTATAAATACTAAAATCCTGAAAATATTTATTCAGTGAGTGATTGTGCAAAAAATAAAAAAGAAAATTAATGATGGAACTTGTAAACTTATGAAAAGGCTACACCCAGAAAAATATTACAGTACTGTTTGCGGTTTTCCGAAGTATTAAAAATTATTTCCATTCATTACAGCCGCCACTTGACGTTTCTTTTTTACTTATTTTTGGCTAAGAAAATGTCATTGCATATAAATAAGGATTTTTGTAATATAACTATTTCGTAAAGTAAAAAGGAAACAAAATTAATAAAAAAATAAAACAATTTATTAATTAAAAATTAATATCTCAACACATATTAAACAGGGTTTTCAAATGAATTTAAATGAAAAATCGTATAATCAGGTCATTGCACTTAAATAACATTTTGAGTGTAAAATTTTCCCATTTTCCTGTTCCTATACAGCCTTAGGATTCTTTCACATGGAAATCTAAGGTGATTCGCATCAAAATGGCGGGGTAGCTGTCATACAAATACACAAATATGAAGCACAGAAATTTTTTTATTGTCGGCTTCAACTAAATGCAACTCTGTTCGCAGGAAAATGATCGAATCATGAACATTTTATGAAATCAGTTAATTAATCTTCATATCAAGTTTTTATGAAGTACTCTTTTAAGCCATTCCCGCCCATCCTGCCAATTTGAAAATATTTTTCTCCTGCATTTATCAATAATAACTATTACTTGAAAAATTAAATTGGCTTGAGTTTTGTTTCTTTAAAGGAACCCCCACTTCTTGTGCTAAAGCCAATTGCCACGTTTATTTAAGCAAGTAATTTATGGTTTCTGTAGGTTTGGCTTTAAATGGCTTCTTAATTTATGAAAAAGATAAATGTATTTTATGAAGGTAGTTTAAGTCGTTCCTCTATCATATCCTGCCATGCTTCCTATTCCATTTACATTTAATAGGAGGAAGGTCAGATGTAGAGCATGAAATGATTTGAAATACTTATGAAATGATTCTCGTAATGATAATTTATTTGGATAAAAAGCTCAACTCAAATAGCGTTCATTGTAATTCCTAAAATAAGCTTTGTACTTACACAGTTGTATGGGTTTGGGTTTGTGTATATGTGCGCGCCTGTGTGTGTATGACTATGTGCATACGTTTGTGACAATTTCCGCAGCAATTTATTTATTTATTTGTTAGTTTGCTGCTGACTGTTATGAGCTTTTCTACAAGATTCATTGTACGCGCGTGTAAATTCATGAATTATAGAAATGTTTACTTGCATGGGCATGATGAATGGAAAATGAAGTAATATGGAACAAAAATTATATATTTTCATTGTTGTAGCGCTGACATTAAAGGCCTCGTCTCACTATCCTACACAGACGTACAATTCCATTCACATGAAAATGTAATAGTGATATCCTCCTATTTTAAGAAATCGCATTGCTGTGTAGGATTGCTGGTGCCACACTATCATTTAAATCAATAAAAAAAAACAGATGTTTTCTGCTTGTAAAATATAAAAAAAATATAATTTATCATATTTGGTTCTATGGAAAAGGATTTATGGTCGTAATTTTCCCAAGTTTTTCTTATTTTGCGTCAAAAAAGAATAATTCTTTGTTCAGCTGCTTGAAGTAAAAGCAACTCTGATGGTAAAAAAAACTATCACTTTATAAAAATTTCCATAAACTTTTGCTTATCATGAAAATCGCATATTTTTATCTCACACTGTTTCATTTTTCCAGCAGATTTGCAAATTTTGCCGAAACATACGACTGTGTAGGCTAGTGAAAAAAGCCCTACATAAATATAAATGTTAATGTATGTAATAGATGTATGGAACCGTAATCACACATATAATATGTACATATATGAATTAAATAGCCAATCACATTTGTATGAGTCTTCTGCGACATTACCATTGCACGCTTACAAACCAGCGCAGAAAGCAAATGTGTGTAAATAATTTCACGTAAAGCTTTTGTTTTTCCAATTTTCTGTGGTATAAGCAAATATAATTTGTATTCGGTTCACTCTTGAGCCTTTAATAGCTATATTCTCTATATCTCTTTCCTTTTAGTCAAATTGTTAGTTTTGTCATCGCATGTTCTTTGCAAGAAATAATGTTCCTCTTCAATAAATTATACCACTATAAAGAAAAAAAAAGTTCATTGTGCTAATGAATTATTACATGTGTTTGACACAGAATAAAATTCCTAATATTTTATCGCCCAATTAGAAATGTATAAATTTTCCATAAGTATTGGAAAACCAATTTTTTGATTCGTTTTCAATTCGGTCTAATTATTTTCCAGATTTCTAAATAATTTTAAATGAATTTTTCTATTTACTTACAACACTCTCATTAAAAGCAGAATAATAGGAAAATACGATAAACGCTACAAAATTTAGATAAAAATCGTTTTAAAAATATGAAGTAAATTTTAGTAAATACTTGCAATACGTTGCTGCATCTACTGTATTTAATACACTCAGAAAAATATCCCATGGAATTAATACTAATAATGATTATTTTAATAGTTTTTAATAGGGAAATATAACAACAGCAAAACTGTCCTCTCAAGATGAGGACCAAGTGGCTGCAGCTGCACAATGGTGCAGATCACTTTAAATTAATAATATTCAAACTATTGAATCATAGGCGGTTTTAATACTATGCGCGCAACTCAGCGCTGGCATGACTGCATTTTAACAGATTTCTTAGGGGGGTCACATTCGTTCAATAGTCCTTCAAATTGATATTAAAACTTGATATGATTACACTATTAAGTCAATGTGTTTGACGTTCATATAAATTAATTAAAAAATGTAAACTATTAGAATAATATTATATCCTCTAGAAAATATAATGTAAAATGTCCCATTGAAAATTAGTAGGGGGCCACATTAATTTATGATGTTTCACGGTGTTTTCACTGCTTTTTAATATAGTGATAGCATAACTTGAATAGTTTTTCACATTGATATATCATATGTTCAAAATCGTTGTTTCTATAGTACAAAACTATTCAATTCCTATTGCTTTAATGTGATTTGGTCTAAATTTTGTCTCTTTTGACAAATTATAGGATCCTTTTTTCTGAGTGTATAAGTAAAATGTTGTCTGCCAAAAAGCTCTTAGAATTTGTACATTTTTTTATTGTCAAATTAACAAACTTAAATTCTAAATTAGATTACTAAAAAAAAAATTTAAATTCGAACCAGAAAAAAGCGATATCACAATAACAACATGACCGTCAACTTCTGTGCTCGACTATACAACAAATCTGTACTGATACATGAAGCTAGCAATAAATAATTCCATAAAAAAAATTTCTATTATCACAAATAATGAATTATAACAAAACTGCCGTCCATTTACCAATAAATCAATAAAATTGATAAATAAAAGAAATGAACAAAAACATGTGAGAGTACGGCTACACCCTACAGGCAAGTGTAAATACTTTCCATTTATTGTCTTTTAACACGTTGTAATTATTCCGCTCCTTCATACTAAAATAAAAATACATTTTCGTTTCAATATTGATAAGAGTGGGATTGCTGATATGCAGCATTTTGTGGCGAGATTATTCGCTGCGATAAAGTCTTTGAAAGCTATAAATCTTCAAAAAGCCATTGTTGGTACACTGTGATGCCCTTCTACCAAAAATAATTGCAAAAAAAATAAATTTTTATGAATGATTTTTACATAAAGAAAACGAGCCTTGTGTTCTAGCATTTTTAGTTATGAAGAGCCTCTTTCGGTAATAGAGCGTAAAATTATGATGTGAGAAAATATTTTCTTAAGGCTCTGACTCGCACTATTCAATAAAAATTATATTTAATAATTATATAAATAGGTTACACTGGTCCTTTGCTTCAAGTAAATGCTACCTGAGCGTATGTATGAATCTTATAATTTTTTAAGATATTATAAATTGAATCACTGTATAAAATATTTTGTTACAGAGTTGCATTTTGAAGTCAGTTGTCAGACATTTCGTGTTTAATAAATCGTGGGATTGTGTAGAAGAGAGAATGCGGCCTTTACACAACATTTTAAAGTATAAGAAAAAATTCTTTTGAGAATCTTAAATGTGTAAAGAAAACATTAAATAGAAAAATTATTAAAGACAACAAATTTAGGTAAAATTGGAAAAAAACATAATTTTTTGATCTGATGTGATCTGATGAGAATATTTTATTCCAGCCAGTTTATGAGAATAAATTAAAAACCTAAAAAACCGAAAATGTTTCAAATACTTTTTTATACTCGAAATTTTGAAAATTTAAAATTATTTTTAATAAAGTTCAGCAGCTTTTAAAGTTAATGAAAAACTTTTACAACGAAATTTGTGATGAATTAAACTTCTGGCTTTTCCACAAAAGTGGAGGCATGAAGAGGTAAAGAATTGATTTTTCGACAAATAGATACAAATGACTAAGAGTGCGGGTTCGATCACTGTTTCCGACTGCTATAAAATAATAAATTCTCATAAATTGTCTTCACATGCTTTAATATCAATTGTGTTCACTGCTCACTGCACATTTCCCATCATTCACACAGATCTGAAGCCATACGTCTTTCTGGACTTGTTCTGCTACTAAAAACCACCTTAGCAGCGTCTATATGAATATCAGAGGTGCTAAATCTATCTACTTTCTCACTAGTGTCTTTACTTTCCCTATTTATTACTTCCAATTCTGACGCAATGCAATACACGAGTGCGGACTATCTTCTTACAGCTTGTCGTAAAACAAATCTTTACAAAATGTTAGTTATACTCCCACAGAGAGCCCGTCATGTGTAATGCAAATATCTTAAATAAATTCTGTAGTAAACTCATCAGTTACATCGCTCTGGGTATCCATGTACCCGACGTCTATCAACAGTGCACTTTAAGGAATTTAATTAAACATCAGCTGTTGCGTAACAACTTCTTCCCAAAAGTGGGGGATGAAAAACCAAATTAGAAATTAATAAATTAAATACTGACAGGAATGCGCAAATGATTTAGTGGGCTGGCAGTTCATAAATTATGTTACACATTTGTCACGCTTTGAAAACGGACGCAATGCTAGACACTGTGATATGAGTGTGTGTGTGTATATATATTTTTTCAAATATTTGCTCTTTGACATTTTTTCATTTGTATTATATTATGTGTGTAGCAACGAGTATACAAACATGCAATAATAAAGGATTCTCAAAATAGTCTCATAAATTTTTATGATGAAAATTATATACGAGAGGGTGTATGTGATGTGAAATGATTGCGTGCGATACGTAAACATTTACGCACCTTACAAGGTGCGCCAGTCGACATTGCATTGCCAGCATAAAAAATAACTAAGAAAATCCAGAACAAGAATTTGTCTTAAAAGTGCTTGCCCCATATTACTGAACAGCGTTGCCGCTTTGGTTGCTCTTTCTCCAAATTTTATTACATTTACGTCCAACACGTACTTGTGTACTTTTTTCTATTTTTGGCCATTTTTTGTAATTACGTGCCTTCAAAACCATTGCAGAAATATCACGGTTTTGAGGCCGCATAAAACATGACAGCCCCACTATGCATATATGCATATCGGAGGAATATTTTGATTGAGCAATTTACAAAAAAACAAAAATACTGTTGGGGTTTTCATTTGATCTAGTACAGCGGCCAGCATTTCGGACTTGTCAGTAGACCTTTAAGCAAACCCCTTTGAAAAGGAATTTCAAAAACTGGCTCATAACTCAATTGTTCCCAATTGTTTTCTTTTGTTTGTTTTAGGCGATAATGAATAAATAAATAATTATTAAAATTATTATTTATTTATTTTTTTTTTTTTTTTGAACGACGTTTGGTAACACTAATGAGGAATAAGGACAACAGATGTTTAAAGGAAGCCAGACCACTTCTTTTTGGTAGGGAAAAACATTTGTGAAAAAGGAACACCAAATTACACTTCTTAAATAAAATGTTACCCATTTTGGTAGAAAAGACACCATTTTTTTTTGTTTGGAAAGGACTCTCTTTGGAAAGTGGATGAATTGACAATTTCCAGTAGGTTCTAAAATAGATATATTTCCAAAAGAAAAAAATTATTCCCCAATAGACTTTAAACTCAAGACGTATTAATTTTGACGTGTAAAAAAAAAATTGAATTGTCAATATGAGAGCAATAAATAATTTAATTGGTGAGCATTTTATTGTAAACGTGTTTTCGCTCTTTGAGCTTTTAATTTAACTTTTTTTGCTTCTTATGAATATGTTATAATTGTTGGAACTGAGCAACATTTTAATTTTCCGCTCGAAATATTTTTTGCTTGAATTTTGAACAACCACAAATGAAGGTCACAAATCAAATTGCATACTCTCACATCTCACACTCACATTCACACACCCATACAAATAATTGAAATTTTTAAAAATGTTATACGTTATGCGATAATAAATGCAATAAAAGGAAATAGAAAATATACGTGTCTGTATGTGTGTACGAAATAAAAATAATCAAACATTATTTGTTGGTTTCTATTGAACAGACCAACTCGTGCGGAAATTTTCATTGGAAAAAAATGAACTTAAAATTTGTTGTGGCGTTACAACTGCTGGCTGCACCGATACCTTCCACTGGTAATAAAATAAATGCCGATATAAATATTATGAACAGCGGTACGATGCACTGCGGCCCAGGTATTAAGTTGTTTCAAAAAGACCTTCTAGCCTCTCTAGTTGTACATTTGCTTAACAACGCCAGAAACTGTTTACATGGACTAAGCTTTTTCTATTTTGTTTTCTATTTTATTTATACTCGCGTTATTTGCCCATTTCTCTATTTTTAAATAGAAATCGTTATTTGGCCTTAAAAGTGATGTGGCTCACGAAATACATACGCAAATACATCAACAAGTCATTAATTAAATATAAATAAAAAGCGAAAAGAGCCACTTCTAATGAAACGCAGCTACAAGAATTTTATGTGAGAAAATGTTTCAAAAGATTTTTTCTTTCATTCAATAAATTTACAATGGGAAATATTCAGCCAAATATGATTCCTCAAAAGACTGCTGCTTAAAGAAACTGCATTAAAACTACAGTATTTTGCACCGGAAGTAATATAAGAGAAAGGCTTTCGAAAATTCTATAAAGAGCTTTCGGAATACAGTTTTTTGCAATTGAGTTATTCATCTACTTGGAAGGACAACATGCAAGGACTTCAAGGCATATCGGCAGTATAATGTGGGGAGGTGTATGCGAAAAGATGAACAGAGGCTGACAAAAACTTTGTCATCTAGTTGGATTTAGTTACTCATTTCACTGCTTCCAAATATTTAAAAAGTTAGACTAATTTGCACAGCAAGTAAAATAAAATGTGAGACCAGAAAAAATCTTGTTAAACTCCTTTGTCGTATATTTAATTACAATAAGAAAAAAAGTATACGCATTACAATTCCGATTACTAGCCATTCTAAGGGTCGCCCTGCTCCCAAAGACTTTGTGATTTTACAAACACAATTAAGTGAAAACAAAACTTGAAAAAAATTAAGTTAAAATAACGAGGCTTCCTCCCGTTCCACCTCTACGATAATATATTCGTAAAATTCATTTCAAGCAAACAATTAATATTAAACAAGTAACGGATTTAAACGTAACTGATTTTGACATTGTGAATTAAATTTTTTTTTAAAATTGATGACAGCGTTGAAGGGCGGCACAAAATTTGTCAACATCTTCTACTTTCTTTGCCCCATTGCCAATTGCTAAAATTATACTCTTCCTCCTAATAATAACAGTGTTCCTTAAGTCGTTTGATTTGGCATCTTGATGTCATACTTTTCACGAAAGCCTGAAAAAAACTTTGTTTTTCATCTTAAGAAGGATAACAATTTCATATTGAAGGCAGACGGCAGGAATTATTAAAATTCATAAAAAATTAAAACATTTATGGAGCGAAATATAGAAAATAAAAAACTATTTTTAAAAACAAAAAGATCTTAAACTATATGAAATAAAATAAGAAGAAAAAGAGTCATGTAGAGAGTCATGAGAGACTGCGATTTGGAGTAGTCGCTTCCGAGTTTCAATTAAAAAGTCTACCTCCAACAAAACCAGCAGCTTAATTCAATCAGTCAACCAATTAAGTTTCTTAATAATTAATTAATTAATTTATTTAAATTAATTAAATTCTTATTAACGGAGTATGACTGTAGTTTGAATCCAACAAGAAGAGATATTAAAAAAAAGTTTGGAAAATTCATGACTACGCAGAATTTCTTTTATATTATAACCACTTAGTGGACTCTATCGTGTAATCACCAATACGCGATTACTCAGTATATTTAATATCGTTCATTATATACTTACATGCGCTCATTAAGGATACAACTAAATCGAACAGACCTGTAACGAACGTAAAAGAAATGAGTATTAAAAACTAAGTTTCATTTATTGTTAGATTTTATGTATGTACAATTAATAAAATGATTGAATGAATCTGCTTTCCACACTGAAATGTAGAAAACAAGCCAATTCAATTTGCTGCCTGAGTGTTACACTCCTAACTGATTAAATTATATTCAGTTTGGGGCTCCACGCAACTAAAATTACTTATGGATTTGGCGTATTTAGTAGCAACTAAATCTATTTAATCAAACCTGCATCCTTTAAAAAGATTACTTTTTATCCTGGATGTCATTTACATAATTCAGTTTGTTGGTGTTCCTTAATTTTCCGCCTTTAAATTCAACACAAGGAAATTCAACAGACTGCCAAGGAAATATTCTATTTGCATTTTTACCACCAGCTTCCTCCGCTCTGTGCTTTAAAAAAATATTTAACTAAGATTTCTACTTTTAACTTAATAGGAAAAATCTAAAACCTGTAACACTTTATAATGTGCTGATGTGTTTTGGGTTCATTTATCCTTTAAGTGAATAATTTTTCATTTGGATGTTTCTATTTCTCATATTCTACTTCTTCCCTTTTTTTTGTGATTGCTTGCCATGGCATGTATTTGCTTGAAATTTTTCTTTGCTTCTTGGCCAGAACTGCTGACGAGATTTATGTATTCCCATTTGCAACGCTTTATTGTACATACAAAACGTGTCTGTAATCTTTTTATATATTTATTATTCGTTTCATTTAACTTTTAAGTAAAATCATTTCCAATAGCCGTTGAAAGTTAAGCAATTTAAGGAATGCACGATTTATGCATGTCACTGTACGTATCGGTTAATAATTTCTCAAATTATTATTGTGGAATTTTTTAATAATTTTTATATTTCTCATTCTTAAGAGAAAATCAGTAGTAGTACTTCTTAAATCTGCGAAGAACGAGCGCATCATAGTCTGAAAACTAGCCTGGCGCTCCCTGCCAGACCGATTTACTCTATAAGAAGAATGTCTCCGACAGTAAGGCGGTTATCCATTCAATCTAAACAGCAAACTTGTAATTGCGAAAATACTAGATAGAACCACCGCTATTGCTGTAAGAAGCAGCCAGCAGCTCTCCACCATTTTTTAACTTTTTTACTACATGCGAATTTCCACTCAATTAATTAAATCAATTTTTTTTTATTCCTCAATATTTCTTTACATTTTCTATAAACTCTTCAGAAAATTGTTATTACAAACAAGAACAACAAGAAATTATTAAAAAAAAATACGTTTTATAAAAGATTTTAATATTAAATAAGAAATATTAAATAATTTACAAAATAAAAAAATCGAAAAAACAAAAACTAAAAACTATAATAGACGTATATAATAAAATAGTCGATTATATATTTTTGTGTATTTATTAATAAATAATCCTTATAATCATTGAAAGGGTGTTCTAAAAAGAGTGTTAATTTAATGGGTGCCCATTATTTGAATTTAATGCCAGCTGTGCGACAAAAACAATTCGACAGCTGACTGATGACAGCTTAGCGATAGTAAGAATGAAGTGTTCCTTATTAAATAATATTCCAAAAATAAAGAAAGCTCAGATCAGCAATTTCATGCAAAATATGAAGAGACCAAATGCAAAATGTAGGGAGATGCCAAATACAATGCTCGACCTAAAACAAGCCATTGAAATGTCAGTATCGAATCGGTGCGTGAGAGTATCTGCCACAAACCAAATACCTCAACAGCGTATAGTTATTAAAAATATGTATTGCCATGCTTATAAAATTCAATGTAACACAACAACGGAAGCTAAAAAAAATCCAGTGGTAATCGTAGGATTACCATATACGAATACGAACATTTTCCTCTTATTAGTGTTAATAACATATGTGGTCATCCTAAACTGAAAAGTGACATTTTCTAATCGAGAAAAATGGGGCTGAACGAATTTTTTATTAATGGCTTTAAAGTCCCAATGGTCAATGTATTCCGATTCTTCCGTAAAAGTATTTCAACGGCGAAATTAGTAAAAAGCTTTATCCTCTCTACCAATATCCCTTTGCCATCATTCCGGTACAGTGCATTACATAAGTAAAGGCTAGTGTTACAAAAAATAATATATACGGTATAGCGGAAAATATCTGCGCCTCTAGCCAAAAAAAAAAAAACTCCCATGTTATTTTATATTTTACTAACAAAATAATATAATATAAGAAATACTAAATGCTACAATTTCCTTAGTATCAATTAGACTTAGAACTGCATCACCAAACCGTGCATCGAGTATTTACTGTTTTCTAATTTTTTCATTTGTGATTAATAATTTTTACTCGCCAAAATCAAATAAATAAATTGAAAGTGTGCTCATTCTTCGCAGATTTAAACTTAATGACGCAGTCGGTCCCCTCCTTAATAGGGAATGGAAAAATTCATTTAAGTCCTACTAAAACTATTTATTTATTAAATTGCTATGAAAGTCTATTTTAGTAATAACTGTAATAAAAAGTAATAAAAAAAGAAATCAGAGTTTCTAAATCATAATAAAAAATTTATTACTTAATTCGGTGTAAGCATTTTGCTCTTAGAAATATTCTGTGATCCAAAGAACATCAGCAGCATCACGTTGTAACGAATTAATGGCAACGTTAAGCTGCCACCCAGACAGTAGACATTTAATAGCGAAATAATTTTTCTTTTTTATTTAATCTTGCTGTGAAAATGATTAGAGGTTGATTCTACAGAATAATTATCTCTATAAAAATGTTAAGGGCAGCACAATTTTAAAGCCGTGGCATTACGATGAAGCAATGAAAGTCAATTTAGTCATCCCAAATTTTGAAATATTAAAAGATTTTTCACCCCGTTTGCCTTAAATAAACCCCTGCCTTAAAACCATTCCCCTTTACCACTAATGATACAGACTAAATGCTCCTTGCATACTTGCTATGCGGATTAGCTTCTCCATTACGAAATTTCTAAACAAACTATCACCCCTTCTGTCAATAATGCTCTTAAGGTCTTAAATTATATATAAATTTAAGCTTTTTGAAGCTGTTTTCCTAGTGGAAGAGTTATAGATCTCCCCCTTTTTGTTAGCCATATTTTTAATTTGAATCATGTTCTTTTGGTTAAAGGCTAATTGAGTGACTTTTGACTACTTTTTGCAAGCATGAAGCGACGTCAGTAATTCGCTATAATTATGCTGAATTACCATTATAAAGAATGACTACCATAATGTGGCTGATGGTTGGAAAAAGGAAAAGAATTTATTGAATGAGAAAATGTACAGCCAGTAGACGTATTTCTTTTTTTTTATTTATTTTAATACACTTTTTGTGTACAGAATCTCAGAGGAAATAAATACTGGCGAAAAAAGTTAATTAAGCAACTTAAAAACATATTATATAGTAATTAAAGAAATTTGCGTTGTACTCGCCCAACATTATTTTATATTGGATTTTGCACTAAACGCGTGAACCGAAGTTGTATATTTAATATTTTATGTAATAAAAGCTTTTTCTTTAAAAGTTTTTTATCAGTTTATATTGATTTGTTCAATTATTTATAGAAAAGCAGCAACAAAAGTTGAAAACTATTAATAATTAAGTTCAAACAGTTTAAGGGAAGTTCATTTGCAATACTTTAATTATTCACCATTTTTTTTTTATTGTTTAATGTTTACGCAAGAAATAAGTTACGTTCTTAACTCTTACGTTTTTACTTTTCCAGAATAAAATGGAACAAGACCGGTTAAATAAAAATTCTCAACAAACGGCTGTTCGAACTCTTTATATGTATACTCTGTGCACTCTGACTCTGCACCAATACTCTTATTGGTGTATAAACAGCTGATTGAAAAGTAGTTAACAAGGCAGAGAAAAACTACGCTTGCTTAACCGAATAAAAGGAAAAATGTGTAATAACAGATTATGGAAACTGTTTTCGCATATATTTGTTTGGTACAGAATGCAATTTAGAAAGAATCGATTTTTAAATAAAAGCATTAACGTAGAAACTATTATTGGTTGGCCGATGTAACGAAAAGAAAATAGCAACAGCTGATTGCCACAGATGATGAATATTGTTAAAAGCTTCACGGAATAAAAAAAAAAGCCGTAGAAGTTATTATTGGCTGGCCGATGTAACGAAAAGAAAATAGCAACAGCTGATTGCCACAGATGATGAATATTGTTAAAAGCTTCACGGAATAAAAAAAAAAGCCGTAGAAGTTATTATTGGCTGGCCGATGTAACGAAAAGAAAACAGCAACAGCTGATTGCCACAGATGATGATTATTGTTAAAAGCTTCACGGAATAAAAAAAAATTCCCGTAAAAAAACGTAGACAGAAACACAATGGCAAGATGTGTCAAATGTGACATCTCCGCCAGTAGGAATACTGCTATCAGTATTTGCCTTCGTACACAGAAAACAAAACCTGCAGTTGACTTCAAACTCTTCGAAATATCCCAATAGCACTTCACTTTTACTTTATTTCATTTTCGTTGCTTTTTTTGAGCTTAAAGCTTTTCCAAACGTCAGTCTATGCAAATTAGAAGTATGCATAAAAAAATTTGCATACAATTACAATCACACTGTAATAGTATGGGCTTATGGTTAATCCCCGAACACACTTGATTCTATTTTATTTAAACTACTATAGATGGTCGAAAAAAAAAGAAATCTTTAAGTTAAAAAATCGTCAAAAAATTTTATGTTGCACTAAAATTCGAGAAATCATGCGATTGTACACTTAGCGGATTAGGTCCTTAAATGAGAATTCACTACAAGCAATTATATGCAATGAAATTCTCGTATTCTATTTCTCATTAAATATTTATTGAAACGCTGAAAGCAATATATTTTCAGTGAGATTTTTATTAGAAAGTAACAACTTGAAAATAACAAGCCATTATTTTTACAAAAAGCTTTCAGCATTTGAGCAAGTATTTAATGAAAAAGTATACGAGAATGTTATAGGTATGTAATATACATATATTTTAGAAATATTGTATATAACACACTTAATGACTTTTAAGTCGCATTTCGAATTTATTTACATTTTATTTAAACGTGGCATAAAACAATAAAAACAAGAGAGGAAAACATACGCAAATAAAAATGCATGTGGACCCAAACCACGATTTTTGGTTACTTCGTACTGGGTTAATAATTCAAGGCCTTTTATATGAAAATATGAAAAGGAAAATTCATAAGAAAATATTTGCTTTTATAAACGAACGCTGCTTCCATATTAAATTTCCTAAGTAACTTAAGATAAACCAAAAACCATACTATTACAGTGTGAAAAGTTTATGCAAAATTTGTGTTCATGCATATGTATTTCTAATTTGGAGAAGCTTTAAGCTCAAAATAAATCAAGCAAATTGAAATAAAGTAAAAATTAAGTGTTTGTGGTACATTCCCAAGACGTTGAACTCACGCGGAGATTTAAAATAATAAGATAGTATTCCGCTCGTTATTTTAAAAATTTTTCTACATTTTTTCACAATAATACATTTTCAATTTTATAAAAAAAATATATAAAAACCATTACATATTTATTTCAAAATTAATAGTGGTTTCGAAAGGAAACGGCAAGTAATGTTTGCTTTTGGCTTTTTCTTTTGTTGACTCCACGGTAGTTTCTAATATGAAATAAACGCACATACATACATTTTGGCGCTTATTTTATTTCTACGCCTCTTGTTGTTATTATTCTAGACATAATAATATAATATTTGCTTAGGAATTCAACTTCTTGAAAGAAACAACAAAATGGCTTGAGCCATCAACTTAATTATTCAGTATTCAGATTTGCACAGTTTTTCCAAGGAATTTTCAAGGTAAACTTTTATATTTTTTATTCAACCTTTTTTGCTTTTCTACCTTTCTAAGTCTTTTTCATTTTTTTGTTTTTACTGTTGTATTTTTTGTTTATTTATTTTCCATTTTTGCAAAAGAATGAATTCCAAAAAATAAGAGAAATGAGTTTTGCCGCCGGTTAATTTTTCTTTCCTGAATGAGTACGGAGGCCCACAGATTAAAGTTGAACCGTCAGTATCACCTCCACCGCAGAAGTGAATAATACACTTCAAAAATTTATATTTTTGTTTAATAATAAGTTCTACAGTAAAATCTATTAGATAAATAGCACATTTCCAAATACACTAGACAATTTATTTATTATCTTTATTTTATAACTATTATTATAATAAATGGTTTTGCTCTCTTTAAGGCTAGTCTGGCATACATGGTTCTACTTCAAACAGTTGAAAACTTCTCCCAAACCTACACAACAAATAATTTTTTTTGATATTATTGTATTTTATGTTACCTCATCATCGATTAAGCGGTGACATTGAAATTATTTGTCAGATAAAAACTGAATTATTAAAAAGCAATTCTTAAGGATCTCTGAGGACTTTGCTTTTAGTACTAATGAAATGCGGTCATATTAACCACAACCACATAACAAGCAAAATAATTAATAATAAATAAGTTGGAATATTAATATCAGTAAATTTTTTAATTTATTTCATTACCACAACAATACGCCATGTACGTATTTAATTACGTATATTAGCCTTTCCAAGAGCAATTTTTTTTTTATTTTTTTTTTTTTGAACAATTGGGAGTGTAAAGGCTGGAAAATATAAGAAAACTTTTCACTCGTGTATGCCAATTTTAGTAATGGCGGCGACGGAAGAGAAAAAGTGTCGGCTTTGTACATTTGCTTCCTTTTGTAATTAAAACCTTTTCCACTCACAACAAATTACAATTGACTTGGAGAACATTTCATGTTGAAAATTTTTTTTATCGTCCTTATTTTTTTTTATGTTTTTATCCTGGCCAAGCCAAGAAAACCATTGAATTGCTTTGCAGTGTTAAAATAAATGAACATTCCCAACCAGGTGTTGAGAAATATTGGTTGGTGTTGTAAATATTTAAAATATTTACAAGACGGGAGTGAACAATAAAATGTTACTTTATTTACTTTATTGAATTAACTGCAAATTGCACTAAAAAAATTGCGATTTTGTCTCTTGTTCTTTAATATCTCTTGGAGTAATTATTATTGTAATGCTTAGATGACAAAGAATTGTCACGGGTCATTTATCATTTACAATCAATCAACTAACATCGATGACAACAGACATCCCTATACAATATTCCCCCTAAGCTTCTTCTGTAACAGTACAGAAGAAAAAGCGAAGTAAAAAAGCTTTAATAAAATTCCACCAAAAAACAGCTAAACAGCGACTCACACGCTGAAAAAAAAAAAACTTTACTTTTTCCTAATTCCGTCACAATCCCAATCTATTAGCTGAGTGGGTGTGATGCCCTTTAGCACTCCTTGCAAAAAAAAAAATTAAAACAACTTAAAAAAGTTTCGATGTTTTACAAGAAAAAAGTTCGCCACTGTATGAGGTAGATGCAATAAAAATTATTAAATAACCCAAGTGGCCTGTATGTATGCATGTATGCGTGCATTTCTCTATTTAATTAAATAATCAATTTAATAATTAGGTTATCCCTGGGAAGGGGTCTTAGAAAAAATAATCCAATGGTATTAATTTAATACTCAGCGAAATACTATTGTTTGAACATTTTGTGTGTTTTAGCCATGAAATAAGTTCTCCAATTAATTCGTAATTTTAAAACTTTAAACTGAAGAATGAAATTAAAAGTTTCAACTCAAATGCAAGTCAAGTAGAGAGCGAGTAAATAAATTTCTTGAAACATCACGAATTAGAAAAAATAGCGAAGCAAAAAAAAATATAATTGACCTTCAACATTTTGCTCAATTGATTCTAATCGTTTTGATCCTATTTAACCTGACATTTAGAAATGCCGAGAAAGGTAATTTTTAAATAAACTGACTACAATAAGAATGATGGATGCACGTTGCATGTGGATTTTATGAAAACCTCAGGAAAAAGCTGCATACTCGTACGTTCTTACACGCCACAACGCAGAATGCAAGAAACTCTGAAGCTTTATTTAATAGTCAATATGTACGTGCAGAAAATCTATGATTGTTCTACGAAACCAACGAACAAGTTTTCTTTTCTTTGTCTAACATTGCACAGTGGGTCCGATTCGGTTTCAAAATGGCGAGCAACTTAAGTTTTAATAACAGAATTCTCTTAGTTTAAAAACTTTTATTCAAATATTGTGCAGAGAGTGCCTTTTAAGCAAGTTTTTTACTAAAATATTTCGCCATTTTTGAAAAGGACTTTAAAAACAATTTAAGGAATTTAAAGAAATTTAAATTGTTTCATACAAAAAAAAAAGCTTTTTAAAAACTGATGACCCATAAGCAAGTCATTTAATTAAGGCAGAATTCGTTTGTACGTTTTCTTCTGTTACGAACTAACTATTTTGAGATCCTCTCAATTGAAAATTTGTATGCCTGATTAGTTTTTACTTCTCCGTACTGTTGTGAATGAATCTGTTGAAATATAAAACAACGTTAAAGGTCATTATCCACAACAGTCGTATGATTTATTCATACGAAAATCGTACTAATGATTACATTGTATTTTAAAAAATTGCATCAAATTGTACAAACGTGACGCAATCAAATTTTTTGTTAGCGACTTTAACTAAATGCAACTCTGTTTGCATGGAAATTATCATTTCATAAAAGTTTTCATGAAGTTTTGAAAAACTGGTGGAACTTGTCAGAGATGAAATTTTGAAACACACTATCATAATTTTCCAACGGGTATGCTTCATTTGACATGTAATGTGGTAACGGTAAAAGTACACATGTATAAGCGTGCGTCAATAGCAGCAAAAGAGATTTTCGAAAAGATGTTCACTACAAGTGCTATATTTGAAATATATTGTGCTTTCATTTCAAATAATTTATTTTCAAGCGATGCTTACTTTCCCGAACATGTAATTACAAATATTTGCTTTGGATCAAAGCGAAACAAAACAGTATAGAACGGCAATGAAAAAACCATGTTTGCATTGAAAACCCCTTTGGAAAAGATTAATAAGATAATATTTTTTATAATAGTTTTTAACAATCCCATTGTGCAAAATTTCCTACATTTTCATGTGATTATTAAAGAGTCGTATTTAAGCTAAGATACTATATTTTAGCTGAAGCTATTGCACACATTTACTTATTTTTATGTTATAAAAAATATTCTAAATCCAAATGGGAGTGTGCTTTAACAGTCTCCCCTTTAAGGGGTTCGTCAAAATGGTCAAAAGCACGCAGCAAATATCAGAACACGCAATGCCTCTTGAAGACTTTATTTATAAAAATTTATATAAATTTTATAGAAACGAAAAAGAAAATTTAATTTTTCAAAATTATCAAAAAAAAACATCAGACTGCGCAATCTGGAAGATAGAAAAAGCTAAAGGAAATATGCTAGTATAACATATTTTGAATACGCTAAATTAATTCGTTTTACGTATTCTTCAGATGTAATTAATGTTATCAGGGGTGAAGACAAGCAATCGTAATGTAGAAATTAAATCACAACTCACTTTTACCTCTGCGGTAAATAATATTAAAATAAAAACAAGAATTCATTTCGACTACGAATTTCCATACACATCCAGGTTGCATTTATGTGGCCTCTATTTTAATATTCTTTGAAACTCCCAATTCCAATATTTTACATTTTTCTAATAATTAACGGAAAAATTTGTAAACGATTTTAGCTTTGTGCTTTACGAGATTACTGCCAATCAAAAATGTTTTATTAAAAACCGAATTAAAACTCAGCTGACATGGTGTAACAAATATACGAAATGACAGCTGATTAGTTTGTTCTATTTTCTGTAAAACACACATCAAAACACATGATCGGTTTATGTTTGTGTGTGCTTTTTACTAAAGTTTTTCTTATATTTCATGCACACAAACGTAGCACAATGCCGCAGCCACTATGCATACACCGTATAGACTTATTATATGCGCTACCTCTAAAGGTAAATTACAAGCAATATTTTTCCATTATGACGTGATATAACATATTTAATTTTCCGTTTAGATTCAACCAAAATATATTTGAGAGAGCTTTCTGCTCTAAAATGTTTTTGATATCTGAAGTAATCAGCTAAAAATTGCATATTTAACGTACATCAGACCTCTTTTAGACAAGAAAAATATACTCTGCCATATTAACTTTAATAGGTGAAAGTTTTTTTGTTCATGATTCATCGCAAACTTTGTGTTTGAAGTTTTGAACAAAACTTTTCATATCTAAGCACACCTTATAGTTTAAAACAAAATTTTATATTTAAAAAAGTATGAATTATTATTGTTTTATATCATCTGATACTATTTCAAAATTTATTTTACATTTTCCAGATTCAGAATTTAAAAACAAATTATTATTGAAAACATTACATCTGATAAATACGAACTCCATAATAACCAGCGAAGAGATATCGTTCAGTGGACCTGTCACAATAATTACTCATTCCACTTCGTTCTCCTTGAATTCAAAATTAGAAAAGAACCCCAAATTCAGCCTTTGTCCGTCTTTGTCCGTCTTTGTCTGGGCCTAAACATATATGTCGTTCTTCCGCCTAATACGTCTCTATTAAAATTAGAAAGTGATCCTACGATGAGCATAATTTTTAGTTTAATGGGTTTCTTAATAAAAATTTATTAAAAAACAGATCCTGCAAACATGCAGAAAAATTAATCTCTTAATAAAGTATCTACACAGTTTACAGAGTGCATCTTGATTCCTTAAAAATGAAGGTGGATTTCGCGTTACTGCTCATGGAGAAATGATCTCTTGACAGTGTGGGCCTTAAAGTGAGCACAAGCATTAAATTTTTTAAATCAATATTGCGCTATAAGTTTCAACGCATAAAGATTCATTATGTGACTAATGGGGCTTAGGATGAAGGCCATGGTCAGTAATATTGTTCATGTTAGTACTCGATGAAAGGAAAAACTTTGTCAAGAATAACCGCGATGAACGCAAAAATTTTCTTTTATTTCTATTTCATATTCTTTTATTAATTTTCTTGTGCACATTTGCTTTTAAAAATGTTTTTGCAATTTTTATTTTTAATTTCTATAAAAATGGTATTTTTTATAGAAATAATTATTATTTTTTTTTAAATTTAATCAGAAAAAAAATTTATAGAAATTTTGTAATGAAACGAATTTAAGAGAAGCGAACGAATCGGCTAGCAATTTCAACTAATTTAAAATTACTTTCAACTTACTTATGGAAACTATATTAAAATGTTTATTGGGTTGCTTTATGAAAAAGAGTTAGCGAATAAGCAAGTAAAATGTGTTTCTGACATATTTGTGTTGACGTTTACCATGAAATTTGAATTAAACTGTCGAGAAAACACACAAAATCAGGAGCTGTCAATTATAGAAAAATATTTACATGCAATTTGATTTTATGCAGAAAAATATCCTGACTTAAATCCTATAGTGCATGCACAAGCGTACATTTGGATATATTCTAATATGGATGTGTGTAAAAAATCCATACATATATATCTAGTACGTACCGTTATAAAAACATACACATGCATGTGCATATGTGTATGTATGTATTCTCTATTCAGATTTTTGTATTTAATGCTTAAGGATTTGACGAAAGTCGGGAAAACTACAACATCAAACTGGAACGAATGATTTTCTTTTTTCGCCATGAGAGGGCAAACTTATCCGTTGGCATCCTTTTATTTAATAACTGCCACAAGAAATGAAAAAGTTTTTAATTTGTTTGATAGTTTTCAAAGATAACAGCAAAAGTTGAACATGGCCAACTAGATAATAAGCAGCATCTACTGCCATCATTAATCACTTTTGCAAGCACTGTATGAGAATTTACAAAATGTACGTACGATACGCCTAATGAGTATCTTGAATAACAGCCAGTATTCGGCCAAAATAAATTCAGTGACGCATGTGAGTTGTATGTATGCTTATAATAATTAAATTTAAAAAAGTTTTGCAATTGGACTTTCATTCTAATTAAAGTTGGTTAAATTTAATTTTCCATTTATATTAACTATTTATACAGAAACTGCCTATATTATACCAATTGAAAGGACATAGAAAACTTGTTCCGGCTATGCGGAGGTTTCAAGCTATACTTTTAGATGTTTCGTAAAGAGATGTTTCTATAATGAAGTTTTATCTCAAATAAAGCTTTTTTATTTGATGGCTTAGAAATCATTCAATTAGATCTCTTTAATCTCTCTAATGCATGTATGCCAGACTCAGTACAAGGATGCACCAGCAGTAAGAGAAATGTGGACTTGCAATATCTTAACGGAACGATATAATCCTTGAAGGTTGTATCTAAACAGAGATAATGTGATTAGAAAATTTTATTCAACAAACTTAAGGCAGAAAAATAATGAAAATAATTAAAAAAAATTAAAGTGCTTTTACGAAAACTTCAATATATTTGAATATATTTATTTTATTTACATCATCTGTCCGGCGAACTAACATTTACCAAACCAATCATTGATGGCATGGTTGTATAGTCCTTAATTTATCTTTTGCTATACAAGTTGAAATAAAATTAATACGAAATAATCTTTATTGCCTGCAACTATTATTTTTTAAAAAAAATTAAAACTAATATTTTAAATAACTAATTAAATTAAAAATTAATTAGATTAAAATTATTGCATCTGACAACTATCGATTAGTACAGCGAAACACAAAAGTGAAATTATAAAGATATATGAAATTCCTTTATATTCCCTATTTATTATAAAATTTTTTTATTTAAAATACCTTAACACCCGGGGTCTTGGCAGGAATCGAACCCACGACCTTCAGTTTAGTAGGCTTGGCATTTTCGTATATCGAGATTTAAGTCCTGTTGTTATAATTATTAGATACTCCTAAGCAAATAGATGATTAGTTTTTTTAATAAAAAATAAACAGCAACGCTAAGAGAATGCAAAACACAAAGGAAACGTTGTGTAAAACTATATAAAATTGATTGGATTTAATATGTCTGTTTGAATTTTCTCTAAACTGTTGATCTTCTCAATTAATCAGTAGGCAAGAATTCATAAAATGCTGGAAGAATATAAAATAAAAAACTTTAATTTTTATTTAGCAGAGGTAACAGGCAGGCTGATAAAACCGGTTGAAAACTAAACATTTAATTATTATTTGCAAACATTTCAGTGACAAACTGTACCATAAAAAATATTACATTAATATACTTAGAGAATAATAATCAATATTTGTGCAAATGTTACGCACGCTGTATATTTTTATAGCCAACAAAAATAATAAAAAATTACCATAATAAATTATATACTTTCGAACTTCCCCATTAATCAAATAATTACATATTTCTGCTTCCATTTTATTTATTAAATTTTACATTTGTTTACAATTCTTCCCCTCCTGTTTTTATGTTTCAAATGAAATACTCGTTTTTCTTTCTTTTGTATTGTAAAAAGAATTTTTGTAAAGGAAATTCATACATCGCTAAACGTCAGAAGGATATAAAAATATCTTCTTCTTTTTTTTGCAAAATTAAATTTTAAAGTTTTAAGTTAAAATGCAGATCTGAATCTGTTTCACGAATGAGTTAAAACTATTTTTCAAAAAGGACGAAAATAATGAGTAATCTATCAGATCACCACTGCACATTGTGAATAAAACATCAGCAAAAGGACGAGTATAGAAGTATAGGAGAGTCTTACAGCAATGGAAAACAAGTTTTATAAATTCATTAACCGCATGAAAATTAAAATGCTTATTGTTATGAAACCATATTTAGCATTCGCAATACATATTAGCCAAGCCTAATTTTGATAGGGTCTAGTGGCAAGAGATAGGATCATGAAAATGGAGTTGTAGGCTTGTTTGCAGACGTTCAAAGAAAGGTTTCTTCCTACTGTTACTGCCATTGCAATAGAAGGCAAAGAAATTACTGTTTAGGAATCAGACGTAGCCATAATCGGCCTTGCTTATAAAATTTACAGTAATTCTAGGAAAACGGATAAATATAGACAAGTTTCAATGTATGTAGAGTACATTTAGCGTTTAGTAAAGATTATAGTGAAGCTCACAGTAGAGAGGAAGCTGATGCAATTTAAAATTCCGCCAGCAAAGCAGGCTCTATTAAAGGAGTTAGTTCCAAAGAAAGAAATTCAGACGGTGATATACCATTTCACCAGACAAGCTTCTACAGCTAAAACCTGTGTAAAGAACATGTAAAAATTGACGCAAACATTCTTATAAAGAAATCTTGGAAAAGCTTTATGACCTGTAACATGTTTAAAAAGCTACTAGCCACAACAAATTAAAGCAAGAAAATCGTTTCTATTTACATTTCGCAAGGGAAAAAATGTGCTTATGGACTTTCACAGCTCTTATACGAGTATGTGAAGTGGATAGAGATAAAGTTCATTGACCTTAACGGTTTACTAAAGCTTGTACGAATATGTTAATACAGTGTTTGCTACATCGGGCAGGGATTTTTACTACAATAACAGCAGGGAATATTTTCTGAAAATTAGTTTTTTATACGAAAAACTACTCCTTCATTAGGAAACAAAAAAAATCACTCCTTAGGCGAAATGTTGGTGGGTGGCAGGAACTACTTGTAAATAAATTTTTTTTTATCGAGTATGCTATCCCCCTCGAAATCTGCAAGACATCCTACAATTATATTAATTTAATCAATTTTATTTTTTTCCTGCATTTTTTCTACACATTTTTCCTTTTTCGTAATTGAACCAAAGCCAGTATGGAATCGGATTGGTAATAATAAAACACTAAATTAAATCACAGAAGCGTTTACGTGAAAACATTTTTATTACAGATTAATGGATGTCCTGCAATTGATTTTTGGAACATGTGCAAGAGGAGAAATAAAAATTAGGCAATAGAAAGCGAGAAGCAGAAGTTGGCTTATGTGTTTTCGTTTTACCCATGAGGACGGACGAGATTGTCAGAAACAGCAAAAGGATTTTATTTACTCTACTTCCCTTGACTTTTGGTTTTACTTTGCCAGCACATGCTTAAATTTGCTTTTTAATTTTTTATTTTTTTTTTTTCATTTTATTATTCTATTTTTTTGAATTGTGAGAACAGCATCGATGAGAAAATTAAATTCAAAAGGACAATAAGTATTAAAATAACAAAAACAATTTCCTTAGGCCACATTTTATTGCATTTTAATGCAAAATAATAACAGTAATAATAAGTAAAGTCTGTGTTGTAGTTCTATTTGCAATTTTCTTGTATAAATTAATAACATGCTCTGCTCCGTCACTCAAAAAAAAACATGGTTAAAGTTTAATTTATGTACACGTTTCTAGAGACCCTACAAACTATAATGGCTTCTCAAGGGGAATGTGCTTGGGGAATGCTAAATACGAGCATATCGTGATTTAAAATTAACACAAAAAGGTTAATGGATTTAGAACATGTGCTGTCTGGAGGGGGTCCTACCATGAAATCGTATTATTTAAGTACAAAATGCAAAAGCTTAAGAATTTCCAATGAACTTAAATTTATAAAGTTGGCGCCACTCATAACATTTTGCCCCTCCCACCATTTCTCTGGATTGTGTAAACATCCCTTTTGAAGTTGAGATTTATTGATTTAAATTTAGCACATCCAAAATTTTTTTTTTCTTTGTAAGTTGTATTTCCTTTAAAAGGATCCTTTATAAATTGTTAAGCACTTTAACAGAAGCTTTGTAAAATAAATGTTTGTTAGCTTTTAGTAAAAAGCTGCGAGCTCAAGAATTTTTCAATAATTATGGGAGATTGAAAACATTTTATATTTAAAATGTAAATGATTGAAAAAAAATCGATTGAGAATGAAAGAATGAATGATTGAGAAAGTTTCTTTGATTCTACTTGCAATACGTAAACACTTTACTTTAAACTGTATAACAGATGACTTCTGACGGCTCACCTTGTCTTCAACTCGTTCTGAATTTATTGCAAAAATGATTTACCAAGCGGAACAAGTTTAAAAAATTCTGATAAGTTGAGGGCAACTTCTTTTAGCCATCGCTAAATAAAGGATGTGTAATAGTAACTGCTAAGTAGTGTGTGAGGTATGAATTCAAGTGAAATCGTTCGGCTTGAGAAGTTAAAATTTTTAAGTTCTAGTTAAACTTAAACTTTTCTAATAATATATTTAGCAAAAAGTGACAACTCACCGAAAATACAGTCGAACGCGGTTATAACGAACTCAAAGGAACGGGAACTTCAAGACCAATCATCCGTTTGGATTGCTTGTTTAAATAGTCTAAAACAGCTGTGAAGCGGTGTCGCGTATAAGTGTTGCCTTGTGGCGATTTTTTTTAAATAGACTTTTTCCTAGTTCTTTATAAACGCTGTAATTCTTTGAAAATTCATTGGGTAGCTCACAAAAACTAGTTGGCTATAAAAAAAATTTCGTTATAACCGTGTTTGTTATAAAAGTATTGATTTGTATGAAAAGTGGGTGCAAAAATGTTTGGCACAGTTCGCTATTCGCATAGTTCGTTATAAAAGTGTTCGATTGTAGTTGAAATAACACTTTTGCACCCATTTTTATTAAGAGTGTATTCACATTTCCGCCATTTGTGGTGAATATAAGCATATTGGGATCAAATCAATACTGTTTATTTTTACTTTAGCTTTATTGCTTAACTTCATACGCTTTATATTAAATGCATCCTCTTCGTTTCGCCATTTAATTATGTAAAAACCCCAAATAAAGGAATGAAGAAGCATCACTCAATCCTTCTACAAATATTTTTTTTAAAAGCTCTCTTTAAATAAACTTCGTTTCATTAAAAAATTCAACTTTTTTTTTTTTAATTTTATTTCGAATTATTATGCTATTTTAGCTCCATTCGTTTAAGAATAAATATATATGCAAATAATATCTGTTTGAAAATTCGAAATGGAATTGAATATTTGAATTGGTAACAAAATGGAATCAATGAGAATTAGCTTTTTAATGTTAAAAAGAGTACTTCATTGTATTTGTGAACAATGTTGCATTGTATTTATGAACAATATTGACAAGCTTCTGTTATACATTATTTGATAACCTCTTAGACAAAATGTTCTGTCTTATATTTGTAAATAAAAAAAAATCATAAAAAAAATAAATAAAAGTTTTATTATGTCTTTTATGCTGTCTGGAGTGAAGATTTGTTATCTTATATTTAGCACTTCCAAGATTATTTTGTACAGTTGTTTGCTTCTACAGACTTTACTCGCTATTAATTTTTTATTTTTAAATTTTGCTCTCTTTGCTTATTTTTTCTTTTATATTTTATACATACTTACAAATGTATGTATGCAAATGGTAGTTTCTAACCAAATACATTCCATTAGCGGATTAACTAAAGTGATATTTACACAAGCTCGACAATAGTGGTGGAAGTGGGAATATGGTTTGAGTGGAGAATCACTCAAGAAATTAAGCACTTTTCATACACTTAAACAAAATTTCCACTAAGTTTGTTATTCTGGATTTCAAAAACAACAAGCAAATCAGCTAAATTACCATAGCAAATATCTACAGCGAAGAGCAAATATATAGGCAGGCATTTAACATTCCAACAATAAAAAGGGGAAGAAATTCGTGCATTTGTTAATATTTGCCAGCAAAGATTTTCATTACCACAATCAACTACGAACACTAAAATACTATTTTATTAATAAAAAAAAAAGCTCTATTAAAATAAAGCAAAGCAGTTATTGAAAGCTTTTTATTGTCTAAATCAAAGCTAATTCCTTGTATTTTTCTACACTTCATGGCGTTTAATGTCAAACAACGTAGTAGCTTCCAGAGTGTCGTTTTTCCATTTTATATAATCTCCCTCACTTTCCTTTTATATATTTGGTTTCATGATAAAAGCCACTAACATTATGACAATATACATCATTATGGCATTCAGACCAACAAAAAAAAATTAAACCATATAGTTTCTCATGGTTAAGCAATGACTTGGATACATTAAAAAAAATCGCCGGTCATGCAGTATTTATAATCTGAAGTATGTGAGGAATATTCTTTGAATAGAAAACGTCCGCTCCTCAATTCTTCATTTACAAAATATGAGTGCAGAGCAGTGCTGGCTAGGCTTTTCCAAGAACTTCCAATTATACATCAATAAGCGCATGGTATTGGGATCACTGGTTATATACGGTGAGAGCAAAAACTTCAGATAACAGATAACGCTTTAAAAATTTTTGTACAAAGACGTTCTTACGTAAAAGTAGTGAACAGTATTTTCTTTTTAGAAATTGTTTGTTCTGACACGGCAAGGACGAATCGATACCGACTGAAATTATTATTACAAGTAAGGCGGCAACTCTGCTTTTCTTGCCTCATTACACTGGAATGTCGAAATATCTTTATGCTGAATTAATTTTTGATTGAATTTTTCCCCGAGAAATAATTGTAATAACAAGCAGATGAGTTAATATAACGTAAAGATACTGTAACAACAACAACTGAGCGCTAGGACTTGCTCATTTTCGCTCATTGAAATTGACAACATTTACAGTGCTGGTTTCACAATGGCGTAGTTTACTGTGATATAATTTTCATATGAACATTTGCATTATGCTTTCGTGTTATTGTAGTCGGTAGCCGGTGTCTTTTAATGTACTTAATTAGGTCATCGAGGGCAACTACAAATGAAAAGGATCATACTAGGGAATATCCTTGTGGAGTTATTAGGAACACATTTGTTCACATTATTCACATTAATCCTGTTATTCCAATTATTCAATAATGCAAAATTCTCATATTCTATGTGAGCAAATCTGTATGTTTAATTGGTATGCAAGTTTTTACTGACTAGTACCTTAAACCGAAATTTGTTTATGTAAATTTTAAGCTATTGGTATAGAATATCTCACTTTTTCCAGAAACTACTATACTGGATCTAAACTATTCTTCCTTAAGCTATCAAACCTATACGGTCAGAAAGGCAACATATTTGGCTATTGAACTGCATTTATAATATTTATAAATTGTATTCATGAAACATTATAGAACTCTTTAAAAGTATGACGTAGTGTAAAATCCTCATATGTGTGACTTCTGGCTGCTGCGGCAAAACCATTCTTCCTTCTTCTTCTCAAAACGGTTACATTTACATGTAGCACGTCGACGTACAAGAAAATGTTAAATGTAGAATTTTTTGAATTCAATTTTTAAATTACTTAAAACATATACCCGCACATACATATTTTGAGATAAGCAAGGCTCGAAAGCTTTTTCGAAATAGCGCTACAATACGGGTTACTATGCTCGAAAGAAAAGCTTTTGAGTACTAGTAGTGCGCGAACCTATTAATTGCCTGTGGCTGCTTCCACCTTTCTGCCCACCTTCTCTGTCACTCTATTTACAACTCTTATCATCTACCTCCTCTCTCTCTGCACACACACTTTAACAAGTCCACAATTGCCAGACTCAAATGTTGGAATCTCCCCCGCTTACACTGTTATCACCTTATCACCAATTTTTATTGTCCTATTTCCAAAATCCCCTTACTTTATTTGAAATAAAACAATATAAATTTTAAAAAAACCATTGACGAAAATAAAATAATTATATTTTTTTTTTCGCTGAGCCCAGCACTCTGACGAAAGCCGCTGCTCTTTCAATGCATTGAGAAATGGGTAGTGATAGAGAAGCCAGAGCAGCTAGATTTTACAGCGACGTAGCCACTATTAAGCTGATATTTTGTAGCATTTCATTATTCTTTTTCACTTGGCGAATTAAATATTTTTGCAGAAGTGGCGAAGGAGAAGGTGTGTGCTCAGCTGCATTTTATCATCGAACCATGAGATCTTAAATCAGTCGAGAAAAGTTAATTTGGCGATCTTATTAACTAGTTCAGCTAATAATACCCTTCATATTGAATATTTCGAAAAATTCTGTTATTTGTAATTTGAATCAGCAACTTACAAAAAAAAAAAAAAAACTATCATACAAATTTTAAAGCTTTTCAAAGAGACAGAAATTTTATTTATATTTTTTTACATAAATTTACAATAAGTTTTCATTTACAATAATGCACGTATATATTACACGATTTCTAATAATTATAACACGTAAACAGAAAGTATCCTCAGCCTCTTGTGAAAAATATTATTTTATTAAACGTCTTGAAGACTTTGGTTGGATACCATTAACAATGTTTTTCTGCATTTATTGGGAATAAAATAAATGATGCAAAATAACTTAGTTACATAATTAATTTTTTAAAATTTAAAACCAACAAAAAGAACAGAAGCGTACACGTAGCAGAACGCTGAAAATTCCTTCACGCATACAATCATATATACGTGTTTCGTGCTTTGATTCGCAGTTCGTTTGATTTATCCAAATTGAGACATTTTCAAGCTTGAGCAGAAGCATCGCCAGAAGCTTGAAAATATCTCAACTTAGATAAATCAGCAAATGCAAAATAATCTATAAATATTAGAAGACTTTTTGCTTGCCTAAAAAAGCCCATTTCAATTACACTCGAAGAAAATTATCAGGAACAAATTTTACGTCAAAATAATTTTATTGGTATTTTTACACGTTTCCGTTTCCATTTTTTTTACCCTTTCTTTTGACGTTAAAGCAATTACAAAGAAAAAATATGTTCATTAATGTAACGTCATGTTGCGTATGCATCTCGTAATACCTCGTAATACATAATTTTTTTTTTTTACACTTTTGTAACAACAGTTGATTGTATTACTTTTTCTTCTTTTTTTTGTTTTTTTCTTTTCTAAACTAAGGCGTAGAAAATATGTGCGAGTATATGTATGTATGTAGCCGTATGTATGTATTATCTTATTACGTTGTATAAGATAGAATGGCAAAATTCCATTTGTTTTAGTTAAAATAATTAAAAAAAAGAATGGAAAATCCACCATCTGACGATACAAAAGCAGTTAAACAAAAAAAATTGTTGAAAACACGAAAAAAAAATGTAAACACGAAACACGAAACACGAAACACGTATGTACGTTTGTATGCGTGTG
The DNA here is from genome assembly GCA_963402855.1 of Ormia ochracea. Taxonomy (NCBI): domain Eukaryota; kingdom Metazoa; phylum Arthropoda; class Insecta; order Diptera; family Tachinidae; genus Ormia; species Ormia ochracea. Next base: position 40,663,873 of record OY727107.1, read on the forward strand.
TGTATTTTAAATACAAGCCACTTTCCAGCATGAAATGCTTTTAGAAATACGAACATATAAGGTGTGTATGGACGTTAATTATTAGTCATATTAACTTTAATAGAACAGAAAAACAGCCAAAGCAAATGTGAAAGTAACTTGTAAATATTGAATGACAGCACACAATAGTTTTACAGTAAAGTAAAGTAAAACTTAAAGTAAAAAGTAAATATAAAAAACTAAGATGGTGGGTTCGAAACCTACCACCGCCACTCATAGGAACTACTTAGTTCTCATTAACTTTACTCAAGTGATACGTTGGGTCATGTGCTAATTGTTGTTGGAATGCTGGCCAACTGACCATCTCACCTTCGCCGCTCTTCTGCAGATCCATTTCATCGGCCAAAAGAAAAAAACAATAAATAAAAGGATTACGAAAATTGCTTAACAATCAGTGTTTTGTTCTATCCAACTGCTTCCACATCGTCTTCTTTTCTATCAGTAGGACATTCTGCTAATGCCGGCACAACTCCACGTATCCGTCAACTCCGTCTGATCTTTTTTTTCCTGTTTAGAAGTCTTAAGCAACTAAACAAAAAACGCTCTACTTTCAATAATACTTGGCAGTAAAATATCGTATGTTGTGTTTAGTCCTTTCCCTTTGCCTTTACGATTGTTGTGATATTATCCTGCCTTAGCCAGAAATTAGTCCAATTTAACGGATGTAATTATTTTAATTTATTAACTGTTCCACTTATACTCGTACCAGCTAGTATTTGCTGTTAGCCTGCAGTGTCTTCAGTTATTGTTGCCTTACCATTGTGCTTTGCCATAACTCTCTTTATACTCATTTGAGTTAATCCCTCATCCTAAAGTGTGTTAATTTCGTTTTATTTTTCTTTATTGTCCCATTTCTAGTATTTTCGTTATTGCTGATTTAAAACCACAAACAATAAAAGAAAGAAAATAAAAGAAAAGAAAGAACAATAATAAAAGTTAAGACGCCTCTACTGTCTGTCTAGTTGTAGTGTTTATTTGTCATATGACTTACTGTTATTACAACCACTCTTCGATATTTATTTCCATCTATCAAGAGTGATATTAGTATAATGAGGAAACACAACCAGCCAAACAGAACGAACTGTGTGCAAAGCACAGTGACGGCGATGACAGAAATAGTGTTGATACATGCATGTCCTTTCAGGCGAGGTATCTTTATGAACTTTATTGCTTTCAGAACTGCTGCATAAAGTAAGATTTATGAAGCAATTAAGGAAAATCATGTTTTCTTATTATATTGTCATTATGATTTTTATTATTTTAGATTTGGCGGAAAAATTATAATTTTAATTTAAAATTGTTTATTACTTATTTACCTCCTTTTAAAAAAAATATATTAAAACAAAATATTTAAAAATTTTTGTCTTCATTTAAGTAAATTTCCAAAAGATTTTGTAAAGAGGATTCAGCAATTAGACCCTGAGTAACCTCTTTAAGCCACTTCAAATCAGGAGTGAACGGAAAATACTGATCGCGAAATTTTTTTAAACGTATTAAAATGTATCTCATAATTTCTTAACTCATTCAAAATGAAACGAGATAAAAAGAGAATTTGGTATATTGAACCTTAAAGCGCCATATCCGATACTTTTACAGATCCCTAAGAATGGGAATTTAAGCATCAAATTCTAGCGCCGTATTCTTAACATTGAAAAGAAAATAAAACTTTACAATTCTTAGACAGTTTGCAAGTTTTTAACAATGCCGATTTATATTCTTTATATGTCCGATATTGCCATCAGATAGAATTATCATAATTAAATGCTCATTTGGAACACATTTATTTATCCACGTTTCTGCATGCAGAGAAAGCATCCCCTAAAGTCTTAAAAAACTAGTCAAGAGAATACAATTGTAATATATACTTTTTAAAATCATAAATAATTTTGAAAAAATCAGAAAAATTATTCGTCTTATACCATTAAATAAAAACAAAAAAGAAGGCGGCCACAATACACTCAGTGTAAAAAAACTAAATGCGCACATTTGAAAAATGATAAGTGAAAAAATAACTATAAAAAATGGTCAGTGTAAACTGCTAAACTTCGGAACCAAAAATTAAAAGGGTCATACATTGTAACAGCGTTGCCACCTTTGCAAATTTGTTTGTTTGCGCTGCTAAGCTGTTATTTGGCAGCAAGTTATTGTATTTCTCAATAATTCCATTACTTTTAGTCTGTGTCGTTGTCTTTGTTGCTGTTTTCATTCTAAATTCCATAGATACTGTGTTTTTAATTTACCAGATTATATTTGTATATCGTAAATAAATCGTACTACCATTTGATTTTATTTTAAATTGAATTTCTTTAACCTTTAAGGGGAAAGCTCTCGGTCCGCTTCACAGGGCATGCAAGCGTTCAAGTGTCAAGTGTGTCTTACATTAAATTTGTCTTCGCTTATATTCTTTTTGTGGAAAGCTTTGCTTAAGTCTACTCAGCTAAAGTTATTCTACATTAAGTTTACTTAAACTTAAAATTTTATAGCTGTGCCATTACAGAAATGTCAAGTAAGCTCGAATAACATTGTGAATAAGAATGAGACAGTAATATTTATTAACTGTGTCATGGCGAAGTATTGTGCTTATTAATGTTTATGCGTATAAAGTTAATTAAGTGAATTAAGCGCAAGTAGAGGTATAAGTGATACCCAGATCATGTTACAATATGCCTAAATGTATACTTCATAAGATAATGTTTGATTGTATAAAATTATAATTGAAATTAACGGGTTAAACAAAAATACTCTAAGATAAAAGCTTTCGGTGTGCTTCCATAGGCGAATGAATAATGCACAGAATAAGTTGGTTAAAAATTATATTAATTAAAAACTTTACTGTATTCAAATACATTCAGATGTTCTCTTTTGCAATGAAACATTTCCGAAACCCTCTTGACAAATTATACAAATACAGCATTTACATTACTTACATGAATAACATATTTATCGCGTGATAGCTTAAGTGAGCATGCAATGAATTGCTCATGGGGCATCCCACAGCAATCAATTTAAATATATTGTTAAGCAAAAGTTTTATAGTCTACTGTATATTAATTTAAGAGTTTAGTGCGATTTAAATATCAAAGGCAATTCTATATAATTCCTATAAATAAAATAAAATAAAACAAATATGATAATAATAAATTACTTAAAAACACAACTCAATAAAAAATGGAATGGAACTAATAAGTAACGCCCAGCAGTTCCTGTAGTAGATAAATGCACTAATGCCAAAACCGAAGTAGGAGCTGCTAAAGCTACTGGTTATCAAGATGGAAATGGGATTTAAGATGTCTTATTTATAACAGCTAACACTGATAATAATTCAACAACTTTCACCTCGAAATTTATTTAACATGATTGTATTTAATTCAGCTGTTGCTGGCAACACTGACATATGAAGCTCGCCTGTATTTAATACTAAGGCATACATATACATCCATGTCCATATTTAATATCAACATACGATACTTCAAATTGACACTTGAAAACATTATATGTAGTTCTCTGACGTGCGTGAAAAGTACGCAACATGAAGTCATAAAGCTCAACACACCTAATACCCTTTTTATGCAACCGATTTTTTGAACGATTTTTAAAATAATCTAAAAAATATTCATTTCCAGCAACAATGTGACATTTTTTTTTTTATATATTAAAAAATCAGCAAATTATGGTTTAAAAAAAAAAGTACTATTTCCATGTGTTGCAAAATTATTAATTTTTGCCCTCTTACAAGTATTGCTAATAATCCAATGTAATCAGTACTGTCCAGTGTAATTTATATATTCAATCATCATACTTTAATAAACAAGATTCTGGCAATTTTTCGTTAAGAAATAGCTGTAGCGCTATGAATTTAGCACACTTTAAGCAACCCTGCTGCAATTCTCCTCCTTTCTGAAAACAACTTTTCTATTCCAATAAAGCATAGGCAGATACAATCAAACCCTTTTAATGTCAATTAATTGCATATCACACAAATATTTAGAGAATAGTTGTTTCCATACCCATTTTGTTTCTAATTGCAAAGAATTATTTAACGCGCTAAATTAAAAATTAAAAGTACTAATTTATTTTTTTTAAAGGGGGCAGCATAAAGTACTCTTAACATAAAAACTAAATGAACCAATCACTTTAGTTTCCCTCAGTCGGAATTCGTTGACAAAATGTAACTCTATGTACTTAGATTACTTGGGCAAGTAATTCTCGTATGCTTTTACCGTAAACACTTCATATAAGCGCTAAAATTTAACATTCCGGCAAAATTGAAAAGTACATGAGAATTGATTTAAAATGATGCTTCCAATTGTCAGTTACCGTAAACAACTTTCTTTTATATTTTTTTGTTTGGAAAATATTTTCCAACAACTGCTCTTTTTAAATGACATCATATAGTGCGGTTGTATAAGTGCATCTTCCTTTATAACAATTACTGGGCAGTAATAGAACTAATTGGCCAATTTAAACTAAACTTTCGTATTTTATATTCGCGTTTATAGTATTCTTGCAGCCGTCCAAAACATGTTAAGACAGGCAACAACTTGATGACCTACTAACATATTACTCACACATACATACATACATAGACGAGTTCCATAAGAATTACACATTCAAGCATATCTGTGGATATTTTCCTTTCAGTGTGGCCACCATGAATTCCAAGTGCATAAAAACGTAAAGGGGAAATAAGTTGCTCGCAAAGTTGAGTCTGATCGTCCAGCAACGAGTCACGAAAGTTAATAAAATTTTAAAGCTCAACAATTTTGCGAATTTATTACACGTACTGTGAAAGAAATTAAAAAAAAGAATTTGCTTTTGACATTATTTTATTTTTAACATTTAAAAGCGGACATGGATCACAAGGATTATGCATTTCACATTTTCGGAAACAACAAATTTAATAGCGAATTTACAAATTCTTTTACAAATTCAAATTAAATTATTTTTATCATAAACTATAAATTTTAAATGAAAAAATGCAAATATGCAATACAATAAGCCAACTCAATGCAATGACATATCGAAAGTATATCAATTATAAAATGTATGGAACAGTAGCACGAATGAAAAATTAGCTCCACCGTTATGGCAGAAGTAAAGTAATCCATTCATAAAGCCACAATGGCGTATGAAAATTTTAAATTATTTTTAACATCTTGAGGAGAAAAAAATCGTTTCTTTCAGCATTTCTCATTTATCACATTTTTCTCTATTCGCAATTATTTTATAAAGAATTTTAGTATTTAATCTTTTAATAAAAATAAATTATAGTTTACCTATTCGATTTTTCTTTACATTGAAAGATCTAGAGCTCTATTAAATATGAAAATTTTTTAAAAAAGAAAAAAAATCGAAAGCACAGCAACGAAAGAATTTAATTATTAATTTAAATTTAGTTTGCTTTTAAATAAATTATGCAGAGCACCACTGTCCTCCCCATTCCATGGGGCAGTTGCTAATATAAAAAATAAAGCCAGAGCAAAGACCAACTCTAAAAAGCTAGACAATTGTACGAAATGACTATTGGACACTCACCCTTAGGCATGACTTAAATACATAGTAGATGTAATAGTGTAATATAGCAGCGGTAAACATGCCCTGCAGTTCTGAAAATTTGCTTTAATTTCCTTAGCCGTGAAATGTTACTAGAAATTTCGAGTTATTCTTGGAAAAATTTATTGTTCGAGCACACATACTTTGGAACCAAATGAACCGCATGCTACATACTTTTTGATCTCTCTACGACAACAGACATATGGAGGTTAAGGGAATCAATAAATTCCTACAACCATATCAAGAACGTTATTTATTTACGTTACAACAAATGAAAAATATAAGACAAATAGTTCGATTGCTTGGAGTGGCACTTCATTTTGCAAGTGCTTTAAAGCATGTTATTGTGAAATAAATTATCAAATGGAAATTACTAGAGAGTTTCCATCATTTAACTGTCCGGTAAACAAGTATATAAAAAAAAGCATACTAAAAATAAACAAAGCAAGGGAACAAAGTTGCGTGCTAGCAAAGCATGCTGTGATAAATGAGGACGGCTAGCTTGTAGTCACATATTTACCCACTCGTAGTTCTATATATAGAACAACTGTTTGCTTGTAAAACATAGAAAATATTCAATGTTTACGCAGTATGTGTACACGAATGCTGATACATATTTTCCTTCGGAATTTATTTCTTTTTTAATGACTCCACTTAATTTTTATTCGTTGCCCTAAAGAAAAAAAATGTTTTTTTTTTTTTCTTTTTAAAACTGAAAATTTAAAACTACGAAGAAACTTGATTTTGTAACCCCATCAGGCATTTTAGAACAGCTACTTTGCTATTATGATACCACATATTAATATAGTATGATATCACATGTTATGAATGCATCTTAAGGCCTCGTTTCGCTATCCTACACAGTCATATGATTTGACAAATTTTAGAAGTGTGCTGAAAAAACGAAACAGTGTAAAACAAAAATGTGCGATTTTTATAAAAAGCAAAAGTTTATGAAAATTCTCATAAAATGAAAGTTTTCGTGCGATCAGAGTTGCTTTTACTTGAAGCAGCTGAACACAGAAGTATAGTAGTCTTTGGTGAAGCACAACAAAATAAACATGGAAAAATTATATTATAATTATATAATTTATTATGACAATCAATCTTTTTCTATACCACGAGATATAATGAATTATAAATTTGAATTTGTAACCAAAAAACATCTGGTTTTTTAATTCATTAAAATGTTTGACTGCTACCAGGAATGCCAGATTTTCAACTATCAGATTTTCATGTCAATGAAAGGAGTGCGACTGTGTAGGATAGTGAAACGAACAGTACATTTTAAAGTGTACTTTGGATTTTTAAAATTTGCTGTTTAAAGGAACTCCATGTAGAAATCTTTTCAAATACATACGAAATATATGGAGGCTAGTAGCCGTGTTTGCTAAATTTATGATTGGTAGCTACACATTTGGCGATATTGAAGAAACGATAAATGAAGAAATAATCATGGTATCGCAACACCATTTCTGTGATATCAGGTGATTTAAATAAAAAAAATCGTTAAAGAATACTCGCTAAACCAAGAACAACCGTTTTAAACACTGTAAAAATATTATTATTAACAAAAACAAACAAAGTAGCAATAAAAAATATTAAATATTATTAATAATATTAAGGGTGTCATCGGCAGGACTAGTTACTAAGCCCATCAAAAATAAATTGCTAAGATCGTCGGTTCGAATCCCACTACAGTCTCAGTCTCTTAAATTTTTCTTGGGATTTTACATAATTCTTGCCTTAATTCTTCAGTTTGTTATAAATTACAAATTTATTTAAGCAAATTCAGTTTGCTTTTAAAAGAACTAGGGCCATCTCTAGTAAGGAGTCTACTTTTCTTAAAATAAGGAATTCAGTCAATCTGAAACGGAAAACTAATTGCTTAATTTTATTCATTGCACTCTCGTCATTTTACCCCGATGGGCAATTTCTTACGAGGCAAAAATAATAATTTCTTTCACAAAATGTCTCCCCCCATTTTCCTTGTTGTTATAATTAAGTGGAATCATTTTTGTGTATCATATTTTAATAATATTTCACGTACACTTCAATGCACAATTTTCAACTTTCAATATCCTCTTAAGAGGAAAATTCTTTTTATTACTCTGATCATATTTAATAGAGACAAACAAAGAAAATAAAATCTGAAACGAAAATAAAGCCGATTGAAAAATTATTTATTAAGTTCATCTACAAAGCGAAGCACATCAGATGCAGAACCTAGTGGGCAGGATGGCAAAAGGCTTGGAAAAAGGACTAAAATTTCGAGGAAAAAATTCTAGGAAATGATTTATCACGATTGCAGTTTTAAATTCATTACTTTCAAACACCAAAGCCATTATTAAAGAAATAATTATAAATGCTGCAGAAATTGCAGGTGATGTACAGAAAACAACCACAATGGCAGCCTGCAATGTATTTTTATGTTCATCGTAATTCCCAATTGTTTTGTGATAAATAAAGAATAAAATAAAATAAAATTAATTTGTATAACTTTGTACACAATTTTTGTAAAGTATGAAAAAACCTCTCCGTAGTACAAAAAATATCCCCACTTTTTTTTATTACTATTTTTTTTTTTATTTTCGCTTGCTGTAAGTGGGCTGGCGAAAATATAAAAGTATCCCCAAAAGCTTCGTTATGAATTGCAAAAGCAGAGCAAATTATTTACCTTGTTTTGCATCATTGGTTGGCTTGAAGCCTGTAAATTTCATTTATTCAATCGGATTATTGATGTATTTTTATTTAAATTTACAAATTTCCTCTAGCCACATTTCCCAATAGACCATTTATTAATTTTGTAAATATCTTAATTGAAAATTAAAATTAATTTCCGTTGACTCTTAAGAGCTCTGCCAAATATTTGACTTTAACTTCGCTTCCGTAAATATTCCTAAGCAAATCAGAAACATTGTGAACACAAAAAGTTTCTTAAAATTTATATTTAATTCCAGGAAATACTTTTTGTTGCTCCTTGTTTAAAAAGATGATGCAACAGTGGCAATATGATGTTGATTTAGTTTAAAATTATCTCAATGTAACATTATTGCAATATTTATTTAAAATTTTAATTTAGCTTAAATTCAAGAATAATTTAATAAGAAAATTTTAAATATTTAAAACTTGCTTAATTGTTTATAAATAGGCCAAGTGTTTGGCCTCATGAGCAATTTGACTTAAAAAGAATTAAAAATAATAACTTTTAGTAAAACTAAAACTATTCTAATATTGATATCATGTTCCAGTTTAAAATAATAATTTTAATTTAAATTTAATTTTTTTTTAAAAAAAACTTTTTATTTCAAGCATTCTATCCCACACGCTGTTTGCTTTAAAGTAATGTTTTTCAACCTTTGCATAAACTTCAATATTTATGAAATTAAATAATTTCATGACCGGGAATTTATCGACAGACTATTTTGTGTTTGCTTAAAGTGTGATATCATCCTTCACTAGCAACCATATCGTTACAAGTCCATTGAATTGGCAAAAGCAAATACTCATGTTTACTTTCTTTATCTTCAATATTTAAATATTATTATAGTTATTCTTGTAAACGACGAATTTGCCTCAGAAATCCTTTTAATTTCTAATGAAATTTAAATAAAGAATAATTTTTTTTATTCATCTTGTTAGCTGTTCGTTTTTACAAGCACCGACAGTAACAGGGTTCCCACCTCAGCTTTTACCTTACGTTACGTTGCTATGCAATATATTACAAAAAATATAAAATTCTAAGATATCCTGTAAGAAAAATGGTATGTATTTAAGAAGCATTCAAAAAGCAATGTAATTGATTAATAGCTTTCATATGAAGGGTACGAAGGCAAGGCTACGTAAAGAAATTTTCTTGGGGGTTCATTTGGAAATAATGATTCCTCTGCCTACCTTTTTATTTAAAATTTATATCCTAACGATTTCCAATCGCATCCACTAATGTATGCGTATGTGTATGTATAATATGTGTGTACTAATTAAGCTTACAGATCTCCTCTATTTAGCATTTTTAAGCTTTCACAACTGCAGACTAGAATAATATAAATGAAACACGATTTCATTGGATTATATTTTTCAGTAGTTTCAGCAATGCCAACAAGTAAATATAAAGTAAATTGAGAGAATAGACTTCAAGCAGCATTGCAGAAAATTTTAATTGTAATACATCTTTGGACTTTGCCAATTTACTTTCCATATTTTTGAATATCAAACTAAAAGCACATTTTTACAAACAAACTCTACTGAAAGAAAAGTTTCAGAGCAAAGTTTCTTGTACTTCCTGAAAGCCAATATGAGAAAGGCAATCGAAACTATTGCATACGTGAATCAATGTTGCCGTTGATAATAATTTTTCAAACAAGTAATCCATACAAAACTAATTTAATTATCATTTGTAAGATCGTCTTTATCGAATACTCTTAAAAGGTTTTAATAAAATGCGGAAAAAGATAAATTTGATTTATTCTACCCGAATCAATGTTGCCGTTGATAATAATTTTTCAAACAAGTAACCCATATAAAACTCATTTAATTGCAATATGTAAGACTCTTAAAAGGTTTTAATTAAAACCGTAAAAAAATAAATTTGATTTATTTTATAAGGGAAAAAAGCGAAAACTGACGACAATGGCAAGACTGATAGTACAAAGGTGTTATAAGTGTTAGTTTTATTTATAAATTTCTTTTAAGAAATGTATTTGTTTCGCGAACTGCGTATGAAAATATTGTGCCAGAATAGGATAGCACAACATTTCATACATAAATCATGAGAAACTTTCTCTTGCAAATTAATCTCTAGAGGAGACAGTGTAATCTTGTACCTTTTGCCAGTAGATTTAACGCTGGCTGCGTATTAAGCTGACAGCACTAACCCGCCTTCTCTCACGACATGTACTTTACTTTCTTACTCCGATGGGAAAGATTTACATTTAGGTGATATTATTTTTATGTAATGGAAAGCTAATTAATCTGGCCAGTTTGTTAATTAATTTGCGCAGAGTATAAACATTCTTTGAAAACAGCTTGTATTTAATACTTTCCTTCACCAGCGAAATTGAAGTGTGTAGTTTTGTGTCAACTCATTTAAGTAACGCGCACATGAACTACAACAACGAACTACAAAAATGTACCAGACCTCAATAGTTTATCATGTAAAAATCATCGGTGCGTATGATTCATATTATTTGCAGTCGCAATATCACGTTTACGCCACGCCGTCTTGTTTTAGTATTAATTATTTTTTTCATACTTTTTTATTTCATTAAAATTATTGAGTAAAATTTATGTAAGTTTTGGTACAATTTCCCAACTTATTTGATAATGTTATTCTGCCATTTTTCTTGAAGCAGCAAACGAGATGCAGACATTAAAATCTAATTTGGATAGTAAGTAATTATATTTCCTTTCCAAAAGTCGTTCACACATAAGTATATGTATGAGTTAATTATTTCTACTAAAGAAAACAGACAATTGTTATTGTAGTTTATATGAGTAGCAGAAATTTGAAATTATTTAGAAGAGCAACTTTGCTATCCAGTTGGATAAAAACTGAAGTAACATATAAAAGTTTTAGCATGAAGTTTTTGTATAACTTCATTTTATTCCAAACAGAATTACATTTTAGCCGAACATAATTTCTACTGCATAATATAACATAACATTTCTATTTTCAAATGAAAAAATTGAGGGCGGAACAAGACGTTTTGAAAATTTTTTTTCAACTGAGCTTGTGCATACTAAATGAAATGTTGAGCAAAATATATGAATTGCTACTTTACTAGACTAAATTATTTTGATTATCCAGTGATCTTGGGAGGGGGCAAATAATCGAATAATTCTATTAGCTGTATGAGAATATAAGTCGATAATATAAAATCGAAATACTCTTGCAAGAAAGCTTTGTGGCAAAATATCCTTTCCGACATATTCATTTCTCTGTGACACTGAGTTAAATTGTTGACTAATTTTTGGCTTTCCAATGTTTCAAGAGTTACTAGTTTATTAGTGTAAACTATTGTCTTAACTGAGAAGCAGCACATGTAATAAAAAGAATGAACAAAGGTGGTTAAACTTACCATATAGCAAGTTGAGATAACTTATTGCAAATAAATGTTCGGCTTAGTAGTTTTGGGAAACCTTCAAGTTGATTAATTAAAAATAAATGGCATAAAATTATCCACCAGATTATATCAAAAAAGCTACTTAGAAAAAAATGTTCTGTCTTACATCATTGATTTTAGTTCTACACGCATCATCTGAAAGCAGTTTCTTCCTCATTTCCAGAGATGATGCGGCACCAATTAAAACGTAATTCTGTCTCAAGTATATGTATGCATGTAAGCGTGTTTATATATTCAATTTTTTTTATGAAATTCCACATAAAAAGGAAAACTTTAAATGTAGCTATTAAGCAAATATGCAGAATAATCTTAGGAAAATACTATATACGAATAATAGAAGAGATATTTAATTAAAGAACTAACATCGAATTAGATTTCTAGAAAATCATTTTCATTCTGTTTGTGGCCACTGTTAATAATATAATATTTATTTTTATTTTATTTTAGAAGTGCAAAACTAATCATATACTATCATAATAATTTAAATAAATTTTTTTTTATAACTACAAAAACTTTTAATTAAATTATAAACTTATGAATTATGAAAGAGCCATAACTATAAGGTTTTAAGCTCTTTGTTGTATGGAAAAATTTATTTTTTTTATAATTCGTTGTAAAGTCTACATTGTTTCAGGTATTTCAAAATCATTGCTGCATTTTCAAATTTCAAATTGTTAATTATATTTATTAAATCATTTTCTTTAAATATATCCTGACGTGTTTTTTCAAAAGCTTTACATAATATTAAAATTTTGTTTCATGTTGATAATGTATTTTTTGCATTATGGGCATATATTGTTAAGAGTTTTATCCAGTATATGGCCGTCTGTTCAAATAAAATTAGTTTTAATTGTATGTATATATTTTCATTATATGCAAATGTAAGCTGTTGTCATAATTTTTCTAATTTTTTTTCAAAAAATTACGCCAACTGCTATACTGTTTTTGGAAGATATTTGCAAACTGTGAAACATTTGTTAGCGTTTTTCTAAACTGCCATAACATTTTTATAATTAAACATATAAACACGATATGAGTGATTATCTTCAATACATTGTTTAAATTTTGGATGATCAGCATTACATACAGATGTATGTATGTATATAACAAAAGTAATGTTCAGAATAATAAAGTAAAAGCAAATACATTTTTTATATAATTTAAGTATAATTTTGTATGTTGATTCCTTTCTAATTATGAGTGGATAAAGCTTAAATTAGTATGTGTCAATGATTCAATTGCCACATGCTGACTTGGTCCTATAATTGTTACTTCAGTCGCTTTTCCAACTCTATGGTTTTTAAAGGATAATTAAAAAACTACATAAATTATGAACGCCTCTTGTTTTTTTTTATTAAAAGTGAGGCATAAATAATTTCTTGCCAGATTTAAATTTACACAAAGTCTGTACAAATTTACAACAAAACTTTATATAAAAATCACGCAATAATAAAGAAAAAATTTCATCTTACAAAACTACCATAAAAACTTTTAGAATATTTTTTTCAAAATTTCGACAATTAATAAATTGATAACAAAACTATCAAACTATCAAAATAAATTTTTCAACTGCGTATAAAGAGATAGCACATCACACGAAGATAATATTGGCAAAATCAAAGCTTAAGTGAAAACTTTCTTTAATGTAAAATGACGAACGGCTTATGCCATTTTCGCCCTAAAAATCTTGATAATTTAATATTAACACTTTGTTAAATTAAAAAAAAAAACATTTTATTATTAATTTTAATAGTGAACATATTAAAATTTTGTTCCCTTTTACGCCATCAATGGCAAATGCACATTAACGTAAAATAACTTAAAGTGACTGTAATTGTGGGTCAAAGCTCTTTGTTTACCAATTTCATTAGTGGCAGACACATTCACTTAAGCAACTGGAACAGAATGACTCACAAGTGATTGTTCTTATGCAAGCCAAAAGAATTACGGACTAGCCTCGTAGGCAATTTAGGCTTTTCACTTAAAAATATATACATGTGTGTATATATGCAGTTTGCTTAAAAGCTGGAATAAAAACAATTACTAGAAGAATTTACAGTACTTATAATCTCAATAAAAATAAATAATGCATTAAAATAAATACATATTTATTTTTTTTTAAGTAATAAAAATGCCTATAAACTAAGTTTTTAACATTGAAGTCTGTGCATTATGCATAAAATTGCATAATGAATATAAATTTAAGGCCTACAGTATTTTTATGCTTATAATATACATTGCGTTGCTCCTAAAAGTATACATCACTTTCTCTAGTTATGATTTTGCAATAAGGCTCAAATTGCTTACAACGTTTTTAAGGCTCGGCATAATTGAGCCAACATAACGTTCTTAAATAAGCGTAATGTGCTCATGTAATCGACCTTGTCCATCCATATGTTCACACATATCACGATTAGTCAATTTTCTTTTTGCTCTTTTTTTTTTTTTTTTTTTTGTTTATCCTCTTTTCCTAAACCAACACGTACGAAAACATAATTATATTTGCTAATTTACCTTCAACAAAACAAATAAGGATTGAACAAATGAAATTACCTTGTTAAGTAATAAGCGAATTTCTCCAACACACATTGCACATTTGTCGGCACGTAGTAAAGTTTTATAGCCAACAAAAAACATTTATCTCTGAACAAATTAAATTATAATTAATTTGCATTTAGAATCTAACACTTAATATTTATTATTTGAAAGGTAATATTTTTATAAATATATTCAATATACTTGAAGTTATACAAATATAGCTATTTTATTAATTTTTTTTTTATTTAACTTTAATTAAACTTTATTAGCAATATTTCCATTTTAATATTTTTCGTTTTCATATTACAATTTCACTTGAATGTAAGTAAGTACAATTTAAATTCAATACACAATATTTATGTACAATTATTTATTTATATTTGTAATTTATGTGGGCATCGTATATATTTATGTATTTAATGACTATAAAACGCTTAATGCGTTTTGTATAATTATTAGAAATTAACACTAATTTATCGGGAAAAATTTTTTTTTTAACTTTCTCGTGAACCTTTTAAATATTGTTCCCTTTTTCTATTAAAATTTTTACATTTTTTACATTGTTCTTAACAATTCATATGCATTATTTTATTATTTTTTATTAGTTATTTTAATTGTTTTATATTGTTTAAATAAAGTAAACTTAACTTTTAGAGTAACAGTTACGTACGCGTGTATAAGTTCAATCACAATGTTTGTATGTAAGTAAGGCAAAAAATGGTAAAATTAAAGAGCGTGAAAGAGAAAGTGAATACAATTAAAGCATTACTTTGAAAGACAGAGGGAAGTGGAATGCTAGATATTTTACTAATGTTTGTATGCACTTTTTATTTATTTATTTTTATTTTTATTTTAATTTTTTTTTTTTTTTTTGTTAAAACAATTTTTTTGCAAGTGTTTAGGAAGGTAAGAGATTTGAAATATATATTTTAAAAATTTACATACATGCACACGCGGTTATACAATTCAGGTAGAGTGCTTTGATTTTTTTAAATTTTATTTAGCTTTGTTGTTTTCTATTTTATATGTCATTATTGCTTTCATGTTTATATGCAGTTTTTCGTATGTTTACTACTACCACAACTACTACTACTACACTGCAAGTGCTATCACTACTATGATTTCCGTATGACTACAACGTTAACGACGGCGATGCGAACGACATTTATTTAAAAAACAAATATAAGTAGTATTCTAATTTTCAAAATTAATACAGGTTTCTTATTTGGGTTTTATTTTGCTTCAATATTATTTACATTTCTTTAGTCATTTCACATTGACATACTGTATATAATACATTAGAAATTTTCAATTGTTTGTTGTTATTTTACATAATATATTTAAATTTTTGTTCACTATTTTTGTGTGATGCATTTCCAAATTGTTGTTGACACGTCTAAAACCTCACGAAGACTGACTAAATTGTACTTTATGTTCTTTTAGATTCCTTTAAGTAAAGCTTTTTAACGAAAGCTTTTGTTATGGCATCTCAACCACCCTTATTGCAAAAGCTCGATGTTGAAATCACCTCATGTGTTTTGTTATTGTCACAAAAAACAACATCATTATCAACGTTTTAACAATTCTGCTTCTTTCCGTTTTAAGAAGCATTACTCTACTATTTAGAATAGAAGCAAAAAAAGTTTTTGGCAGACATGTGTTACAGGTGATGTTGTGTTTTTATTTTTTGGACTATCGCGTTCCTTTCACATGACAAACAAAACACAAAAAAACACACACAACCATACAGAACCACACACACACACATAAACTAAGGTAAAGGCATCAATATGTGTAGTATTATTTCCGTTATAATGATGGAACAAAAGAGTTCATGGAATTTTCTTAATTTCTCTCTCATTCTGTACATACACATTCGTACATGCAGGCATTTATCCATACATATTCTCTTTTATTGGTATTATTAGGGAGAATTTTTATACATGTTTTTTGTTGTTGGAAAGTAAAAAATATACGAGTGCATGAAAAGATTATTGCTAAGTTTGTGACGTACTCAACGCATTTATTGTTGGTTGTTGTTGATATTACATCATTCAAACATTAATTTATCACGGTATTTTGATATATATTTTGTATATATTTATAGAATATATTTAATGACCTATTTAGAAGTTTTAAATTTTAATGAGAGCATTGCAAAGTGGATTTTTAACGAATAAATATATTGTTATATAAGTTTATATATGAAGTTAATTAACAATCATTTACATAAAAGGTTAAATTAACTTAACTTACGCACAAAAAAACGCCAAAATTAAAGAGGAATGTTTATGAAAAAAATATCTAACGTACAAATTTAAGACATGGTCATCTTTTAATATGGCTTATTAATTGTATGATCATAATCCTTTCTACTCAGTTCTAACTTAGTAATATTATGAACTTTGAAAATATTTATATACTTAATATATTTTAGACGTTTCTCGCTATCTAACCTTATCTAACATATATCTATCTCTATTTCTTATTCTATTCATATGAGATAAAATTATCTATCTAATATTAAAAATATTTAATTTCAGCTAAAAAAGCATATATCTGCCAGCATATATATCGAAATTTTTATTATGTTTTTAGTCTTTTTCTTTTCATTTTGCTTGTAAATATAATTTTTATTTGCTGTAGAAGAAGAGCACTGAAGTTGTTCGAAGTATTGAACGTATTATTATAATAACAAAATTAATTAAGCATTCAAAAAGTTTGATTTATTAATTGACCTAAAGCCTAAAGAATGAACTATATATTAAATTATTTTATTAATTTTGTGTCGTTATTTTTTGACTAAGATGTGTAGGAATGTTATTTTTATAAATTTTATTTTGAATAAATTGATTTAAATATATTTATTTCTAAAGCAGAGCAAAAAACAGCATTTCAACTACTCTAAAACTAAAAATATCACTTTCAAGCCTTAACTCGTCACATCAGTAGAACTTAATTCATTCAAAAAAAATAACACTTTTTCTTACCAGCTAATACAACATTAATTCTTAATGTATTCTTATTTAATTCGTAGGACACGAACGTATTTTATCTCTTAAATTCACATGTATTTTATATTTATTTTATATTTATATTTATTTTATTTAATTCATATTTTTATCGGTTCAAGAATTGAAGTTGTGGATATTAAGCGCGTGTTGGAAAAATATTCACTCCGAAATCTTTTCGCAAAAAACATTTTAAGAGTGTATAACAAGAGTGTTATACGAGCATTTATCTCCAAGGTGTTTTCATATACAACCGCAACAAAAATCGTGTTATAGGGGTATTACTGTATCTATTTCTGGACAGAAAAGATAACGAGAGAATGTAAAAATTATGTTAACCGGGACACTAACGCGAAATAAACCAATTGTGTTAACCGAGGCACTACTGCCAAATATTGCATTATCTAGACATTTTCGGGCACTCAGTTATTTGTGCTTATAATTTTTGTTAAAGTCACGAAATCCAATTTTAATTTACTTATTTTATATTGGAGGCTTTGCAGCAAACTAGTTTGTTTTTCTTACTACACACCCTGTTATTTAACATCTATATCTTAGAAGTGACAGATACGTTGCAATAACAGCTGATTGGCAATGAAAGACAGTCTTTTTATTTTCTTTTGAAGCTTTTATATACTACATAAGGAAGCACAAAAGTTTTTTGTGCAATTATAAAAATTTTTATTTAAAACAAGCAGAAACTTGAATTCTCATTTATCAATGTCTGGATATGAATCTTACGAAGCAACTAACAGAGCAGATAGTAACTGCCGAACTTGCAATGACTTTAAGTTTTGGTCTAAGCGGCAGCGACAAATATTCCAGAAGACCGGCGAAGTAAGCTTGATTATTAAAGCATATAGTGAGAAATAATTAAAATGAGTTGCATTGCTTCAGGCTAAAGATCCAGACAAGTCGAAGGCAGATGACAGTAATGACAATAACGTAATGCGGGAAGACTGTCCTTTGGACAAAACGAAATTGGGCCAATCAACTTGGGGCTTATTGCATACAATGGCTGCATTTTACTCGGATAATCCTACAGATAACCAAAAAAAAGATGTTAAATCATTTTTCGACATCTTGTCGCGTCTGTATCCCTGTGAATATTGTGCCAAGGATTTTCGGAACGAGTGCGTTAATGAGGCTGATGTAATATTACAAAATTAAATGAAAATTATTCTTTAGCTTACAGCGAAATCCCATAAATGTAGATTCGCAGCGTGACTTTTCCCAATGGTTGTGTCAGTTTCACAATCGTGTTAATGTCAAATTGGGCAAACCTATCTTTGACTGCTCCAAAGTCAATGAAAGATGGCGGGATGGGTGGCTAGATGGCTCCTGTGATTAATATCGCTATATTCAGATCTATATTTTGTAATGTTCCTTTATTAACATTAAAATCTTTGCAGTCATTTATCGGATGTTAACTTAATGCAGTTGTTTTATATCTTAGAACCTTTTTCGAATAAAAAGAAAATATGTATATAAAGCTTAGTTTCATACTATTCCGAAACTATTTTGATTTTAAGACAAGAGGAAATAAAATCGAAAACCTCAGTTCCCTTCCTATTAATTATATAAATTTAATCGCATCTTGCATTCGTGAAAGTTTATGTGAAGATGTCAGAAGCCTTCTAAAAACTTGTTGCGTTATGTACTATAAACTTTAAAAATCGCGTCTGAGATATCTATGCAACAATCTGTTGCCTTACTTATCTATGTATACGCACTTTCCAATATATTTATTTAAAATCAAATCCTAATTTGAGGAAAAATCTGACGTTTGCGCGATTGCATTATTCAAATATCTACTTACACGCGACAGTAGTTTAGAAGATATCCTTTCACAGATTAAAGTATGTATTTCCAACCATCGAAAGCATATAATATAATTTACAACTATGTGATGCTTCGTCAAGGATCGTGTATATTAAATTATTTTAAATAAGAGTGGAAAATAAAAGTTCTATATGAATAGCTTATGCTATGGAGTTATATTTTAATACCAAGCCTATTTATCATGGTATAGTGTAATTTGAAAAAATTAGAACTAAAAACTGTATCATGATATTTTTAAAATCAAATGCAAGTGAACTATAATTAAAATAAGATCACTGATCGGTATGTGTGGAGAATGTTATTGCAACATATTTTATTTCAATTAAGCAGAATTTAATAAAATACATTTATTTTAATTTATAGAATTTTTAATTCGCTTTTAATTTATAAATTTTGTTGACAGGATGTTGAATAACAGCAAAATTTTTCAAAAATATTTTAATTTAAATCCTGCCAGGGAAAGTACCATTACTTCTCTGATCGTCCCATTTTTCAACCCAGGCGTTGGGGCATAAAGAACGGTAGGACTTCAAAAAGAAATTACATGGCTCAAAGTCTTTGCCACGCTTCTTCTGGCACCGATGGTAATCCAAGTACGATTGATAGCAGTAACGAGTCTGGTTTTGGTTGGGGAAACGTGGATCAAAAGGAGCAGTTTCCAATTTGATAGATGACAATGCTACATCTTCCTTTTTCGTCATTATATTTAAATTAATTAAATAATTTTACTTCTTTAGGTATGTAAAGAAATGTCGGAACAGACGATTATGCGCAAAATATAGAAAATATATAAAAATAAAAACAATTATTTACATATTTATTATATGTGCGGGTAGTAAAATGTGAAGGAATTAAATTGTCATTCGGATGTGAAACTCACACACTTATTTCATACAATCACGGGTAGTGCATTTAAACGAACTTTGCTATTTTTACAAATCTGCTAGCTTTCAAAGTAAATGCGCCAACCGCGAATAGGCCAAAAGTAAGAAATTATGTCGGTTATATAAGTTTCATTATTAAATAAACATGTATTAAAATTATTTATTACACATAAAATAGCAAAATTTCTGATACCAAAATAGTATGAAAAAGTGCAAAGAAAATATTTTCAAAAAGGAAATGTAACGAAATTTCTTTACTGAATTTGTAAAATTTCAAAAATTTTTGGCGGAAAATTTCTAAAAAACGCAGATTGTACACGTACTCTGGGCTACATAAATTGTTTATTTCAAATCACAGTGGAATTGATTATTTCGTGGTACACGCTATTCTGTAAAAATATAAATTTTTGAACACATGCTAACGAAGTTCATCATGTGGCGAAAACACTGTGCTGCTTGTAGCCAAGGAACATGGTTCCAGCAACTTCAAAAAAAAAAAACAAACAATAGCTGCTAAGAAAACTTTCCAAAGGGAAAGGCAAAAGTGCAGCTATAAAGGAAGAAACAGATAATTACATTCATATTAAATACTTGTGCACAATTGCGGTGTGAACTCGGTTCGAACAAGCCGAAAAAGAAAGCCTATTTGCAATGGCCGAAAAGTTTCATTAAAAGCACATTGTTGGTTTACTTAATGATACATCATTTTTTAATTAAAAAAAATGATTATAACACATATTAAGTTTCTTGTCGATCTTGTGTTTCTTCGACATAAATCCAATATAGTAGGTAAAAATAATAGCTGAAGTCACATGAATGCCTTATTCATGTGTTTAAAAATAATTTCTTACTTTCGCACTGTTACCGTATGACTGAACTATGAGTGTCCTTTTGTTGGAATATTCCCTAATTTATAACCAAAAAGAGTAAGAATACATTTTTAAAATTTATGTAAATAAAAATTTAGATCGCAAATACATTATCTAAATCAAAAGATAATAATATTTCAAGAATATAAAAAATATGGTTGTAACCTTTTCTAAGTGTAAAGGAAACTATTTTGCTTTATTACTTACTAAATTTCAGATATTACACACACATGCACACATGCGTACACAATTCCTTTTAATCGTCAGTCGAGTTTGGTCTAAAATGTTAATCTCATTGATATTTCAACTTTTCATATATGCATTTAACATTTGAATTTTTTTTTTTCGATAGTGAAACCAGAAACTTTAAATTTGTAGTATCACTAGCTGGAAACAGTTTATCAATAGCCGGATTCTGCAATTCCAATGCTCAATTTGGTTTTTAAATCAAAATATAATTGAGAAAAATTGCGTTTTAAAATGTAACACTGAACAACCGAATATGGCGAAAGCTTTGCTTCTCAGCATTTGTGTAAACAAAACAAAACGCATCCCTTGAGAACACTACAGCACCGATTTTTCATCGCAAACTGGAATGAATTTTTGGTAACCGAAATTGGTGACCACTACAAAATTCTTTGTTCGGCAATGTGGTCCAAACAATTTCTTATTTTGTTTGTTTCATATTTGATTAATGGACTTCAGCCACAGTGAGGCAACATAAACGTAAGACCATGTTGCAAATTAAATATCCTTTTTTATTTTATATATTTTTTTCCATTTATGTATTTATATCAACTTAATCAAGTAAAATATATATATGCACTATCATATATATGTATGTAAATTTAAAAAATAACTATATGCCAAACTCTGCCGTTTGGAAAAACGCTGTGTTTAGCGTTCCATAATCAAAAGATTTATTTTACTTTACTTTTAAACGAAATACTCCAGCATTACTGGAATGCACACAATAAACTGCTAAGTAGACTTGAAACGCCAAACGACGTGCAGTCGTCTAGACTAAATTAACCACAACACCTTTCAGTAAATGTATTGTGTGATATTTATCTTCTACTTGAACGTTTTTAAAAACCACAATTAAAAACGAAATTCATACATTAAGTGAAAACTTTAAACGGAAAAACATCCTCTGTATACTCTTTATTATTTGTATTTATGCAGATAGTGGACTACTCCAAATGAAATTTACTAGTATTGCGCATATTCTGGCTAAATGAAAACTTTTTCTTTCTTGAAATTGTCAGAATTTGAACAAATTTGTTCAATAATACATAATTTAATAATTATAATTTTACAGAGATAAAATGTTTTGCTTTTAAACTTTCAATTAAAAAACCTTTAATTCCTTGAGATTCCATGATTTCGTCTTTGAGTTGTGTCAATATCACTCAATAACCGCTACTACTTGCGATTTATAACCGATTTACAAAAACCGTGCAGTTCGGCATATAGTTATTTGTTTCTATGCCTTCTAACACGCGTACTATATTCTATATAAGTAAATTACATATTAACAGTATGAAAAAAGAAAGTGAAAATATGTGGCCGAATTGAACACAGACAACTAAAAAAATTGTAAACTTCTTTTCTAATGGAGTAATGTACTCATTTGGTTCTGAATGATCAGGAGATGATGCGTTCCTCCCAACTTTTGCCTCTCTACAGGTGTGGTTCGTAGTTAGTTATTTCTAAATATTGATTTTGTTGCCATCTTAACCATGGATTCTGCTCGAAGAGGTTCAGGGTTTTTGTAGCAGACAATCATAACGATCACAGACATATGTATACTTCATCACATTTTCATTGGAACGATGGTAAGATCTTAGAAAGTCTACAATTAGAACGGAACATGGATATGGTCCTGCATATGTTTGTAACATGACCGGTTTTCCAGATATTTCTTGCATTCTCGATTCTAATGCAACAATTGGAGCAGAATCGGCCAATATGTTGGGTAGAGCAGAAGAATCGGGAATGATAATTAATTTTTCCCTTGTCGAGTAGATTTGTGTCTCGTTACTATTCCTCAGCGGAAAATCGTGCTTTTCATACATTTCCAAAAGTAATTGGGCTAATTTATGGGAATTTGAGATCACAGATAGCAAAATATTTCCTAGAGAAAGACATAGCTGGAATAATACAGAATGGCGAGTAGATACGTTATGTATTGTCTTAAGGCCTTAAGGAACAACTTTTGCTCATCGATATGAAGACTGATTATGGAAGTTTGAAAGCAGAGTGGGAAGCAACAATAGTGCTGGCCAAAACAGGACGTCGAGGAATCACTTCCGGGCAGGTTTTCCATTACAAATATCCTAGATTACCCTACAGACCGAGATCCAATAATTCCTTCAATTTTATGGAATCAAGAGATTTGGAGAATAATTACCCTGAGGATTCATCGAATCACAAAATCTAAATAGATATCGTAAATCCTCGGACAGTATCCATGGCTGAGATGACAACAAATCAATATTCAGACATAACTAAATTCGAGACAAACCCCTATATAGAGGCATAACTCCCGAATGATGTATCATATCCTGATTATTCAGAACAGTGGTTAGAAAAAATTATATATATGTATTAATAAAAAATTTATACAAGAAAATATATGCACAGTTCAGAACAAGAAATTTGGTTTTTTTTTTTGTATCCGCTCAATTTCACTTATTTTACGAGGAATTTAGTGTTGGTAAATGTTTATTTGACCAACGGTCTATTTCCCTGTTCCGATTCACAGGCTGTGTTTTTATATTTATTGACCTCGGCTAAATATAGGGACCAAAAATCTTTAGGGTCAGCATTAGCATCCGTTTGTATTTTAGGTTTAGCCACAACTCCAGTTTTTAAAATCTTTCCACCTCTACGACGCCCCACAATGGGGGGAGGTGGTGCAGCTTTAGCCGTAGTAGCACTTGCTATTGCAACTATTGGGGGAGCACTAGGTAATGTTGGTTTTGCAATATTTGTAGATACGGCAATGCCTGCTGTTGAAGTTGATGCTTGTTGCATTTTTTTGAAAATTTCCAAGAAGGAACCATCATTGGCGAATACGGGGTGTGATGCTTCCGGTTTATGTGGTGGATAAACTTTCCCCTCCTTTGCTAATGTGGCTCGCAACTTTTCCTCCATTTCACGGTGTATACGTTCCCTATCAATTGGCTCATTTTCATCAAAATTGTAAATGCTTTCAGATTTTTGGTTTGGCAGAGGTAAATCTTCTATTCTCTCATATGCATCCGCTCCATTTGCATTTTCCTCTTGTGCACTTGACAATGTCGTCTTAGAAGATGTAGAAGGCTTGTCACTGGATTGGATTTTACTATTGGTCGATTTGCTGCTAAAATCGCGGAAATGTGATGAGCTCCTGGATCGCGAACGGGACCTTGTTGAACCTCTTCGCTTTCTTTCTCTACAATCATCATCACGTTTGTACTTGTAACGTTCAGTGTTACGCCTGGATGAATATGAATGAGATCTGGATCTGGATCGAGATCTTGATTGTGACTTTGATATATAGTCGCGATGTCTTCTTGACACCTTTCCACGTCTTTCTGAATGTCGGGAATACCCACGACTATGACTTCTTGAACGACTTCGAGAATAGGAATTACGTCCTTGCCGATGGCGTTTTCCGTCTACGGATCGACTGCGCGATCGTGAATTGTTATCAAAACGCACATTGTAGGACCTTTTGCGCGAACGACTGTGTGTTCTTGATTCTGAAACCCTCGACTTATCGCGATCATGAAATTTTTCAATTGATTCTATATCGAAATCATCACGTCGTATACGACGACTACTGGACATGATGTTTACTGGCTTTTGCCCTTACAATTTCCTCAGTGGTTAAATCTGTAAATCAAACCATTTATCCTCGTAATTAGAATATTATACTCATTCTTTTTTGTCACGTCAATACTATACTTGTTTTTATGCAAAAAATTTCATTTTTCGTTAATATTTTCTTGTTTTATTTCAACGGATTTGTGAAACATTTAGTGTAACTGTTTGGTTAATACTTGAAAATCATATTCAGCAAAGTGAAAATGCAAAGATTTTTAATGTTTACAGAGTACTCCCATTGGGAAAAAAGGAACACTATGTAATCCCAAAATGAAATTCATGTATGTATATATGAACATTGTAGCAAGTTTTTTTCACATCCAAAACTGCCGAGGCTCATGCAATGCGCTGTGCCCGAATTTTGCGAAAAGGATTAGAGAAGTCATACAGGGAAGTAATTAGCCTGACAGTACAGCATCGCCCCTGGGAACAAAATATGAGGTCATTAATTAATTATTTTTTTTCTAAGACCAGCTCCGGCGTAATAGTCCAATAAAGAGTAGGGTTAAGCAGCGCAATGTTTTGACCCCCTTTATGACATACTACTACACAAAAAGCGAAGGAGAATGCTCCAATGTATATTATCACTGTAAACTGGTTAATGGTAAAGGTCAATTCCAAAAAAAAATAGACATATCGGGCATTAAACTTTTATGAAAAATGAGAATTATTTCCATTTTGTGAATTCCTGAGCTAGCATGGAAAGCCACTGTATTAATCTTTTCTACCTGATGAACTTATTAAATAGTTCAACCAACGACATGAGATTATGTCATATCTATACGTAATTCTAAATAAGTTGGGTCTTTATGATAAACATAAATACATTTTCAAGCAATTACATATCTTATTTAATTTAATGCCAGGAACCCTTACAAATTATATGCCATGCCCCTAACTCTCCTCATATAATGCGAGAAACCATTAACTTAAATAATTAATGATTGAGCGAAAACTAATTTTTTTTTTTTTGCAAGAGGGGACTCCAGCAAAAATAAACAAACGATACCGAGAATTCAAAGCTGCAATTACTATTAGTATGTGACGGATCCTGCATGGGTCACTCTTTTGGCGATATGCATGAGAAATTAGTAATTTGTGAAATGTTAATATAAGCTTTGGCGTTTTGACAAAAAAAAATTTTATACTGGCAAAAGAAAAGAATAATGAATAATCATTAAATGGATACCGGTCTTAGAAAAAACAAATGAAAATTGCAAAATATTTACTATGCATTTCAACTAAAAAAATATTTGAAACAGGAGGAAAAATTTTGTCTCTATTTAAATTTACCTTTTATTTATGGATTCATAGTTTCCAGAGACTCTTGTAAAAGGGAGGTTTAATTTGCGCAGCATCGTCAAGCAGTGCTCTGATAGTAAGCACTTGCATCATGTGTACTCATAAATATCTAAGTGTACAGACATTTTTAAATTAATTCAAAATTGAATTAACCAAACAGTACAAATCCAATATAATCAACTATGTACATATGTATGTATACACATACAAACATATGTATATTGGTGTAAGGAAATATTTTAACAAAAAAATATTTGTTCCTGCTTTTTACAAAACAATTTTTTTTTCATAGAATTGATTTATTAAATTGATTATCAAAATTTATTTTATTAAAATAAAATTAGAAACATTACTTGGTTTGTAACAGCTTCTTGTTATATTCCAGATATAAACACTCTCAAACAAATATATTGTGTAACAACTGCTGTGGTGAGATTACACTGTTCTTGTGTGTGCTGCAGTTGTTTTTTTCCAGATGTTCTTGCAATTTCTTAATTAGGCTGTTCGTGTCGCCAGGATGCAGATGATGAATTGTGTATGTGGTCCTGTATTTTTTTATTTAGCGTAGAAATTAAAGATTTTCGTAAATCCTGCATAAAAAATGAACTTGAACGCATGAATATTTTATGTTTTCCTTCAAAGTCTTGTGCATAAATTTTTTTTTAGAAATTATAAAAATTTTCTAAAGAAATTTTCAAAAATACTCATTTCCTTTTGTAATTTTGATTTCATTCTTTTTCTCACAAAACGAGAATAACACTTTTTCGATATTTTAATAATGATTGTACATGTTAGTTTTCTTATTAAACTAAATATATACATATTCATGTACTATATAAGAAAAATCCTCATTATGTAATTTGACTTCATTTTTGTCTCACCCTTTTTATTTCACTGCATACAAGGAATTGTGTATATAATCAACACTAGAGAACCATTTGTATTGTTTTATAGATAAATTAATTCTTACTCTTTTTGGTTTTTATTATCATTTAGTCATTTTTTGATGGACGATGGTGTTTTGCCTACCTTTTAATATTGTTTTTTTCCGCAAAGAAAATTCGGAATACTTTTCACATCAACGACTGAAATGTTACGAATGAATGCGGCTGAATAAGAAGTTTTGTTCCAAAATCAATATGGCGTTAACTAGCTACTTATTTGGCGGTGTATTACCGACTTGCTGAATTACTCGCTATGTTGGATTTCAGCCCAGGCGTGTCTACACATATTCTACGCTCGTCACATAATTTTAATATGTTGTATCTCCAAAATACCTTCATTTTAATAATATGCACAAATAATCTTCGACGAAAAAACTGAACTAACAACTAAACTAGTTTTGCTTAACCTTTAATCGAATTGAATGATTTTTTGTCAATAGAATATTTTCATTATTCTCTAAGGAATTTTTTTAATTGAAGACTTTTGGAAAAAAATATTACAAATAGCATTCGTGATTTTTAGTTAAGAACTTGCCAAAGAAGTAAACCGTTATCAGTTATTATTTTGTTTTTCTTTTATTTATAAAAAGAAGTAGAGAATATCGAGAAATATAAATATATATTTAAATTTTTTAAATATAAAAAAGGACCTTAAGCGGGAGAAAGAACATGTGAATTCCAATAGTGATTCAGCAAATTATCAAACAAAAGTTTGTGGGATAGTTCATCCGGACTTTTAACAGCACTTGAATACCAAATGGCATCTAAATACGAAGTTAAAAAGTCAGCTTAAGTAATTAACATATATTTATTAAAAACCATACAGCTTTATAAAAATAGTTGGTAGGCTTTAAAAGTATTTAAAGAAAAGATGCGCGAAAAACAACTCTGGCAACTCTGATCAATTCCTTAATTGTTTATATTCCATTCACGTGTGACGATACACATATGTTTTTAGTGGAACTGCATACGGAGTTATATATTTTGTACGTATCATAGGAAGTAGAAATAAGTTTTCTCCGTATTTCTTTAATAAAATATAAATTAGGCGCTGATGTTGTTTACAGCTGTAAAAAACGCAGTGCGTAGCAAACCTAACAGCTTATTAAAGGACTTACTAATAAATAAAGAATCCACATCATCCCTCCAGAAGTTTAAAAAAATGGCCAATACTTCAAATGAACTCACTCAGAAGGGGAGTGGAGCAGATAGTAAAGTGATTCTTAGAAAAGAAAAGCAACAACAGGCCAAAAAAAGAAAAACAACACCATTTGTTCCAGGCACCGTCACGCTGCAAATCCTAGGAGCTGGTTCAAATGGTGCTCCCGCAGCTGTGTATTTGTTTACAGATCAATCACGTTATTTATTTAATTGCGGTGAAGGTACGCAGCGATTGGCGCATGAGCATAAAACAAAATTGTCTAAGCTTGAACAGATTTTTGTTACACGTAATACTTGGCCTGCGATAGGAGGTTTTCCAGGATTAGCCTTGACTGTTCAAGATGCAGGTGTCAAAGAGTTGTCTTTGCATGGTCCACCCTATTTAGATAATATTTTATTTTCTATGAAACGTTTTGTTGTGTTGAGAAATTTACAGGTGAGAAAATTATGTGTATCAATAATTAATTATATTTTCCTTACAAAATCATAAAGTTTTCATAATAACTGCATTTACTTTTTGCTTATGTTAGCTCAAAACCGTTGATTGCACCAAAGTTCAAGACTTCGAAGATTCAGTCATGACTGTAAAGTCAGTGCCTTTATTTCGTATTACTGACGAAAATAAAAATGACACAAATTGCTTAACATTAGCCAGCACAGAAGAACAAATAGCGATTTCCTATATATGCCAATTGAAACCAAAGCCGGGAGCATTAAATTTAAATAAATGTGTGGAGTATGGGGTAACTCCAGGGCCATTATTAGGTCTACTTAAAAACGGCATTGATGTGACATTAGACAATGGCACACTAGTTAAAGCTGAAGATGTCAGTGAACCCAAAGAATATCCTGCCTCTTTTATGTTTTTGGACATACCATCGTCAGAGTTCCTAGGAAATTTATTAACACATGAAAAAGTTTTAATAAACTCGAGAATGTATGGCGATAATACACCTGAATTGTCATTAGTGGTTCATTTTTCACCATACGAAGTTGTTAATAATATTTTGTATCAGTCATTTCTAAAAAAATTTCCAACTAAAACTCAACATATCTATTTAAATTCTAAACAAAATATTTTTTCCGGATATATTGCTGCGCATCGCCTTCAATACCAATTAAATCTATTAAATCCAAAAGTATTTCCAGTGCTAACAGAAGCATCTAATTTAACGTCAAATTTAAGTAATAAATTAAAAAAAACCAAGTTAGAGGACCATATTTTAAACAGTAATGAAGAGGAGCCGTTGGAGAAGAATGATGATAAACACTTAATAGATTTGAATGTCATGAGTTATTATCATTTGAGACCCAAGAAAGGTAATAATAAATTGCATAATATTAAATTAACTTCACTTTTAATAGTTTTTCCTATTTAGGTTTGGACCATACTTTAGAGGCAAAGCTCACCCCCAGTGAGTATATACAAGAAACAGAAGTGTTGCCGGACTTCCCAGTTTTGCTTAGAAAACTTAAAGAGGATTTTAAATACAATGATAATTCTTTTGACTCAGACACACAATATCCTGTGATAACATTTTTGGGTACAGGTTCTTGCATACCCAATAAGACACGCAATGTTAGTTCCATATTAATACAGACGCAATGCGACTCGTTTGTCTTACTTGACTGTGGCGAAGGTACTTTGGGCCAAATTCAAAGGTTCTTTGGTTGTAAAAAGGCAGAAAGTATAATAAAAAATCTCAAATGTATATATGTATCACATTTGCATGCAGATCATCATATAGGATTGATAGGATTATTAACAGAGAGGCTTACGCTATTGGGCAATGAAGAAGGTATAGAAAAAATTATTTTGCTTGCTCCTAAGCAAATTGAACCTTGGTTAAATTTTTACCATGATCGGATTTTTAACATTAAAAATTCTTATGAACTAAAAGGCAATGCCGAACTGATGGATGAAGCTTTAAATTTGCAGTCATACAAAAATTTTGGTATAGAGTCAATAAAAACTTGTTTAGTTAAGCACTGCCCCCATTCTTTTGGTGTAAGCTTAAATATTTTTGCACGTGAAGAACACGATAAGCCTATAAAAATAACTTATAGCGGTGATACGATGCCATGCCAATCTTTAATTGATTTAGGTTTAAATTCCACGATTTTAATACATGAGGCCACCATGGAGGATGATTTAATAGAAGAAGCCAAAATTAAAACGCACAGCACTATCTCACAAGCCATACAACAAGGCAAAGTAATGAATGCACATCATACTATATTAACACACTTTTCTCAGCGTTATGCCAAATTGCCTAGACTACAGATAAATTCGGATAATAGTTCTTCTAACTCTTCTCTGGCTGAAGAAGAATCCTTAACGAACGATAATAAATTTATGAAAAATGTCTCCATAGCTTTTGATAATATGCAAGTTTCTGTAAGAGATTTACAGAATTTTCATTTAATGTATCCTGCCATGCGTTGTTTGTTTGCTGAACATGCTGAGGAGCTGGAACAGAAGGCCTTAAAGCGTGAATATAAATTAAAAAGAAAGCACAACTTGTTATCTTAGATCTATGTGTATACCTACCATATACGAGTACATATAAATAGATTTAATATAAAAATTACTGTATAAGTTTTTCACAATTCATTATTTTCAATTTTAAAGTAAATAAGATATATTACCTAATCATTTTTTTTTCTGCATAAAGCAGTAAATTATAAAGATTCGTAAAAACATACTTGTTATTTTGTTGAAAGTATAAAAATTAAATGCGCATTTTTACAAACAACACGAAATATTTATAATATTTGATATGTGTAAAGAACATAACCGATTTATACTAAATATATATAAACATTGTACATACGTACATAATAAATAATAATTAATAGTACAAATTAATAATATTTTTACAATAATTATTACAAAACTGTTAGGGTTCATATTTACTATGTACATGTGCATTATAGTTTTGAATTTTTCATTACTTTAGATTGTTATTAACTGATTACTCATCCTTGTTTAAAAGACAATGTAATTTCCAAAATTGACTCTTACTGGTCCTATTTAACACTGAAAGAATTTTTCTAAATGTTCAAAAAAAACCGTGGAAGCAACCAGCAGTAAGTTGTGATATTACCACTCAGCTATTGAATTGACTTTATGTTACTGTTCAATAGATATGAAATATTAAAACTTGTAATATTCGACATAAGTTTATATATATATATATTAAATTTCACAAATATATCCCTCAATGTGGTAAAATGGAGCTTTTACCGTTTCTATTCATTTGGTATTCGTATTCAGCAAAGCATTATATTTTACTTGCAAATTATTACCTTGCGCTTTTTGTACTTCCTTCATAGGAAATACTCAATTTGTTTTGATATCACTACGGCATCAATAGTGCCATACTCGTACTTTTTAGTGAGCGCTAATTGATAAAGTAAACTATTCTCAAATCCTTAAAATCTCTTCTTTCTCGTCAAACGAGTCGTATTGCACCACCACTTCGGGAAAATTTTTTTTTAATTTTAATTCTGATAAATTTTTTATTAACTAACTTTACCTGCAGGGCTTTCGGTTTGTCCGCAGGAAAATACTCAGGGTCTAAGCAGGAAGCCAACCTGCAAACTCCGGCTGTGCGTTATTCATTGAAATGAAATCTCAAATTAATTTTTATATTCAACCAGTTTGTTTTTGCTAACGGAATTTTATTATCATATCTACAATATGTATATGCTGTATGCATCCATACATATAGATTTTCTTTCAAAATTTTAGCAGAATACACGCACACATTTTGTGAAATTGTATATTTTTTGACATACGCGTTCACATCTCATGATATTCTTATCCTTTAACACTGATTAGTTTTTCTGTATTTTTTTCATTAATTTACTTAGAACAACTTTATTTGCTCGTTCATCTATCAAGATGCAAGACTATTTTAAAAGTATAAATTTTTTACGTTTTATTTTACATCTTACTTCTTTTAACTTTCATTACTACAACTAGATTAAAAATAATATTTGTAAATTAATCAAACTTCCTCCTTCAATACTACTTTTTTCCTCTCAGACACAAGAGGGATAGAATCAGCTTTCGTGTGCTTTCTAATATTAGCGTCTTTACGCAATTCTTTGTCTTTAACAGCACGTGCTTTTTTCTGTTTATTCATAATATTTTTAGGAACTTGACGATGTCTAGCAATTCGTTTAATTTGTGGATGAGCTGCATATTTCTCTTTAAGTGCCTCTTGATAAGCAAAGGCTGTACGTTCACGAGGTCGCACGGCACCAAGTTTTTCTGCAGCATTCGCTTTCCACATACGTATATTCATTTCATCAGACCCGGTAAAAATGTAACGATTATCCAACGACCATGACACACATATAATGTGTTGCATACGTTTCGTGTGATATATTTCTCGTGAATGACTCTGATGCACTTGATAAATGCGGACGGTTTTGTCGTAGCTTCCCGATACAAACTCCTTCCCTGTTGGAGAATAATCTACATCAGTAACAGCTGCAACATGATCGAAATGTATCTTCAAAGGATTGCTTAATTGTCGCGTATCAAAAGTATATAAACTAAAAGTAAACAAAAATTTAATCATGCACTTTACGAGTTTATCACATTGTCTTACTTGCAGTCTTCACTTGCTACAGTGAAATTAAATGCCTCCATAGGGTTCCATGACAGTTTATTACTTTTCATAGTAAGAATTATTTTTCGTAATGGATTAGCTTCTCTTTGGTCGTACAATATAACACTTCGATCACTGCCACAACAGGATAATACGGAATTTTCCACAGGATTAAAAGCCACTGCATGCAGAGAATCAGCACCCCATTTAAAACTTTTTAACGGATCGTTACGATTTTCATCCCAAATAGAGCAATATTCGCCGCATGTTGCAAACTTAGTTTCTTTACGGTGATGTGATATACCAGTAATCATTGATTTGCTTAATATCGTATTAACTGGTTCTTCCTCCTCATCTACATCTGGCTCTTTCGAATTCCAAACTTTAATAGTTTTATCGTCCCCCACTGTAAGGAACTTATCACCATTGACTGTGTAGCAGATGCCACGCACAAACCCTTCATGGGCAACAAAACTGCGTATAGTACTCCTATTTGCTAAATCCCAAACACGCACTTCGCCATCATAAGCCCCACTTACCATAGTCGACAAACTTTTAGGATGCTTGCCGAAACAGGCTACGCCATCACGATGGCCAGCTAAATTAGCTAAAAAGGGTTTCGCAAATACTCTCTCCAACTTTGTTGCATTTAATGCTTTGACATATTCCCTTGCGGTCTCCATTGGATGCAACGACGGATCATAATTTCGCGGCACTACAAAATATCAATATCCATGACAATTACATACCTTAATAAAGTTAATATTTTACATAAATTTAACTTACATTTGTGGTGCTCATGTTTAGTTTCACGTGCATAGACGTCAGGATTACGACTTATCATTTTAACCTTCATTTTACTTAAGAATTCCTTAATTTGTTGTTTACTTCAATTTAGAAAATGGAAGGAAGATGCCTTAGCCCGGTATTTTTCATCGACGGCAGCAAGCTAAAACCTAAATGGGCATCCGAAACATCTGAACAAGGCGAATATATTACAAGGTGGCAGCATAAGCATTTTATACATAATTGTTAGTTCTGAATACCTCGTGTGACTATGTCACACGAGCGTACGATTTATCAATTTTGGTCTATCAGATTTTCGTGCAATCAGTGTTGCATTTAGTTCAAGAAACTGAACAGAAAATTATTCTTGTGTGACGCAAAACAAGAAAAATATTTAAAAATTATATTAATAAAATTTTGGTTATAGTTTAATTTACAATAACAATAAACCATTGTATTGTTATTGTAGTGAGTAATGTACCCCTATTATAATCAGATAAAAAAATTATCTGCGTTTCCGCAGTCACGTGTTTTTCAAAAGGGTTGTCAAAAGTTTTTCAGCTATCAATATGTACATCCCTGAATGCAGTTTGTAGTTTAAATCTGTTATCAAAGTTGTAGCCTTGACACAGGGTAGAAAACTTTGAATTATTTTAAAATTCTTTACAATATTTATTTTTCTTACTTCTCTATATCCTAATATTTTATGTGAAAAGTTAGTTGTCATTTTATTTATTTGAAAATAGTACTCAAAACAACCAGCACTATTGTGAAGGTTCTGTTAAAAGCTTTGCCGCTGTAAATTGTCTGGTCTACCCTGTGATTATAGCTAATGTAAGGTTGATATGCCCAATCCAATTTATTCTAACTTATTTAAGTTTATGTGAAAATTATTATGTTTAAATTTAAAAAATTCAAGGTAGCTAAAACTAAATTTTTTATATTATTTTCATACGTATGAACACAGAAAAAGTGCGCTTTGTTGGTAAGACGGTGGAATATAAAAAATGTGAACTAATATAAATATGTACCACTGAATGGGCGAAGAAGAACTTGTGTATAAAGGAATCTGTAACAAATTTATAATTTGTAGCAAAAAGACATTTAACGTTTTTAAAAAGATTAAGGACAAATGGAGCTTAGGTACAAGCATAAAAAATGTAAATATTTTTCTAAGTAATCACAGTTTTGTTATTTGAGGCTACCGCATAGCTTTATAATTCCAAACTAAAATTTCGCTCCCACTGTTCTTATTTTTTTTTATTTTATTGAAATATACTATTTATATACGGGCAATATATGTATATACATATTTATATATACATGAAAAAGTTCATATTTGAACTATCCACACACATGTATAGCTAAACCCTATTGGAGGTAACAATTGTGAGTGAAGTGGTGGAAATTACTAGAGAGAAGTGAACAATATTGATATTAAGGAAAAAAGTGTATTAAGAAAAAGTAACAATTGCTAGATCTAACAGCCCGTGGTTGTTAGCTAAAGGTAAGGGTGAGACACCAATACCAGGCGCTAACGTCGCCGGCACAGCATCAGCACAAAGAGCAGTTCCGGGACATATTTTTATGAAAATGAACAACGTGGTATGTTGCTTTCTGATATACAGGCTGTATATGTATATAATATGTATGTAAGAAAGTTCCTTTTGTGTATTTTCTTTGTAAGGATCACGTTAAAAATTTCTATCCGGACAATTATAAATTGGATTTATCGGAAACCATGAGGGCTGCACTATCTAAAAGTGGATCTGGTTCTAGTAACTCGAGTTCAGGTTCTGGTGTAATGTCAGCAGCATCTGTAGTTGGTCCACATGGTACTTCTGATATAGCTGGTACAAATTCTGCCATCTCTGGAGCTGGATATGTGACCGAAAAACTGTACATGCTATTGCAATTGTATTTACAAAATAAAGGTTGGAATCCAAGCGCAGAATTATTGCAATGCTTCACTGACCTTAAGGATAATGCAATGTTACCAAGTGCTGCTTATTTACAGTGAGTTGGATAAGAAATTTTCTTAATAATAATTGCTTATATCAAAAAATTTAATTCAATATGCTTCGGCTAACTTTTACAAAAGAAAAAAAAAATAGGAAACTTAGTAAACAAATTTCTAATTTTTATAGAGTTTTAGCAAATCGAATGACTTTAGACACGCAGGGCCGTTTGATACTTCGAGAAAACTGTAAAATTGTATTGCCATTTGAACATTTTGCAAACGCTGTAATGTTAAAACACATGTCGGGTCCACATGGGCTTCATCTGAGCGTCGATGCTACTGTTAGGGCGGTTATTGAATCATATACGATTGGTCGAGAAAATTTTGGTATGGAAAAAGAATTCATCATAGAAGTGGTACAATCATGTCCAAGTCCAGCTTGTCGATATTATAAAAATCATATTGGCATATCTCCTTTGCCATTTATGGAACAACAATTTTCCAGTGTCAATCCAGGTGACTTTTTACAACATATGCCACATTTACCACCACCTCCGGCACCACACGTAGGTGCAAGTCATGTCACTGGAACTTCTGCTGGCGCTAGTACAGTTAGCGGCCCCAGTTCCGCAGGCAGCAGCAGTTCAGCAGCTAGCAGCTCAGCAGGTGGGGGAGTGGGGGGGGAAGTTGATTTGTCTTCTAAATCTTCACTTTCTACACATTCAAAAGTTCCACCACAATTACAGCATTTAACGAAACAACAGCAAAATAGCATACACTCGCAATTGTCGCAAATTAGTGTGGCTGCTGCGGCGGCAGCTGCGGCTGCCGCCAAACAGCAACAACAACAAGCTGCAGTTGCCGCAGCAGCTGCAGCCGCCGCCCAACAACAGCAACAGCAGTTATCAGTTCTTATTCAGCAGCAGCAGAGTCGTGCTTTAGCTCAACAAAGTATAGAGAAATTTAGCACCCTCTCTCCTTTAGAAAAACAACGTGTCCTTTCGCAATTAGATCTTAAACATTTTGATCCAACAACCATGGCTGTGGCGGCAGCTGCTGCTAATTTGCAAATGCAGGGTTTGATGCAATCTCAAGCCGCGGCTGTTGCTGCCGCTGCTGCGGCTGCTGGTCAAAATTCGAATGCTCAGATGGCTGCTTCGGCTGCTGCACTAGGCTTGCCAACTTCCTCACCTCACCAAGGTGGTCCAATTGTTTCGCCGTCCCACCATAATATACATCATTCATTACCTCCACCACCATCTCACTCACCAACTGCTCATTCTGCAAGCGTAAGTGGCGTTGGCGTAGCTCGCATTGATTCTTCAAATGCAAGCCATTCTGTGGAACAAATGGTGCAGAAAAATGTAGAAACATTACGGTAAGTTGTATATTTGAATTAAGATAATTTTTAGTTTTAATATTTTGGTGTCTTTGATATGGTAGGCCTGAGTTCTTGCTGTATAGAGTTAATTTGTTAGAATTCGCAAATCCATATTAGTAAATGACCAAATTCCTGCATATATTATACTTTATTATATATGTACATATATATTATAGGTTTTGTCAGCTTTTTTGAAACGCTTCTAAACTCTTTTAAAAAGTAGTAATTAATAACAAACCAGTAAATAGAAAATCTAATCATTTTTAAGTACCAGAAATACAATTTGACATGCATGCATTTTTCGCAAATTAATTGAAATTTCTACATCTTTAAGTACAATTATCCATTCAAAACAAAAGCCAATTAACAAGTAACATGCCTGTGGAAATGTATACACTAATATTATTATTTTTTAATTCAAATTTGAAAAATAAAAAGTATATTTTTATATGTGCAATTTCAGTTCAAACATAGATTCTTTAGAATCAAATAAAGACCTTTTGGCACTACATAATGGTGCTTGGGCCTCTACTAATCAAGATACAATTGGCCGCGATAACTTACCTGTTGGGCAAGACAAAATTGTTCGAGTTTTCGAAGAACTTATGCGCAATATGGCACGTATGAAGAGCTACATACGGCCCTCAATGTGTAAACCTTATGGAAAACAAAGTGAATCATTACAAAAAAGTATATTTTAGTTGTACTATTACTTAAAGCACTAGAAATAATGTTTATCGAATTATTATTTTAAGCTCTTATAGACGCAATACAAATTGTTCAAACCTTACGCAATTTTCTACCACCGCCGCACATTCAAGTAACATCATGGAAAAGTGAAAGTGAAACTACCACGAATTTAGCAGGTGGAAAT
Source organism: Ormia ochracea (assembly GCA_963402855.1). Taxonomy (NCBI): domain Eukaryota; kingdom Metazoa; phylum Arthropoda; class Insecta; order Diptera; family Tachinidae; genus Ormia; species Ormia ochracea. Next base: position 40,701,634 of record OY727107.1, read on the forward strand.
GGTAGTGTATCAGGAGTTGTAGGAATATGCAATCAACCAACCGGTGCGCCAGTGATGGGGATTGGTAACGGTGGTGCTTTATTAAGTAACATGCCGACAAATCGCATTGAAAATTTAAGTAATTGAAAGGTTAATAAAACTATCAGGTAAGTTTTATTCTGCTCAAATATTTAAGCATTAATGATATAGAAAATAGATTTGAAATCAATGAAATCAAGCGTAACATACATATATAACCCGGAAGTAACGACTTTCCAATTTTACGAATAGAATTTTACTTTTTTCAGAAATATATAAAAAGTTTTAAAAAATAATTCTTTGCAAAGCTCTATAAAAAATTATGAACTATGTTTATTCTGTTGAAGAAAATCAAAATATATTGCAAACGATTTAAAATCCTTTAAAAGAAAAGGAATTTATTATCCCTTACAGATAAAGGTTTTCAAAACCGCTAAAGTATTACAAAAATGTTTATTTAAAAATTATTTTACAATAAAAAGAAAATTGTGCAATTTCAACTTTTAAGTTGAAGATATTGATATAATAATTAATTATTATTAATTCGTATTATTAAAATTAAATTTTATCTATAAGCTTTTTTGTTTCTGCAGTTGACTTTTATTTTTGAATGTGCCATCATTATATATCATCTATGCTATTCATTATTTTAAAAAAATATTATTAAACCTCAAGGACATATTTATGAATAAATTTAATAATATTTATTATACTGATATTATTTCCTGTTGGTGCTACACAAAGAATATTGAAAAAATTGACTTAGTAAAAATTGGTAAAAACTTTTAGCTTTAATCAATTTTTATTTTGAATAAAAAAAAATAAATAAAACAAAATTGAAAAATTCCAATATTTCTTAATTTTGAAATTATATGGTTCTTATTAACACCTTAAATCAGTGATATACAACAATTTACTACTTAAAGTAGGCTTCAGTGTTATTATGAAATAAATAAAATATTACAATTAATATTTTAAATTGGATTTTAAAGTAAAACTGAATGATCTTTAATCAAACGAATATTTTAAATATTCTGGCTGAAGGTTGTTAAAATTAAATTTTTAATTTACAAATATTGTATCAATTGAAAGGACAAAGAAAATTTTTTTTCGATTCACGGAGGTTTGTTTTGATACGTTAAGATGTTTCAAAAATTTTCCATTTTTCTTTTTCAAACTGCTTTGTGTGTATGTTATCAGATCTGAACTTGCTTATTTTGCTCGCCCCAATATTAAGAATAACTCTAGTTTGTCTCGTATTTTTTCCATTCCTAGAAAAATGATTGTATAGAGGGAACGTAGTGGGATATTAGCGGTAAATATTTGATTTGAAATTTTTTGTCCGAACTCAATGTCTTTTAATCAAAAAAATTTTTTAATTGTTCTGATCTAAATTGCTTAAATAAAATTAATATATTTATACAAAATTTAAGAAAAAAATTATACCAATTGAAAAAAAATATATTTTTTTTTCTCTGCTCGGATGAAATTGTTCGTGTATTTCGAGACATCTTAAAGTGTCAGTTTAAACCTGCGCGCAACAGATAGATTATTTTCTTGAATCATTTATAGTTTTTGTTCAATAAGGGAACAAGCGGCAGAGTAAATATACTTGGGAGAATCTTAATCGATTGTTAATTGAAGAAATGTAAGATATGAAAGTCTCTTTCTCTAAGTTTTATTTTTCTTATATAACAGTATACATTTTTTTGTGTATGTAATGCGATACTTAAGGCTAAAATACGTTGCTTAGTTTCCCAGACATTTTGTTCAGATTTTTTGCATTTTGTGGTTTCTTTTGTAATTAAAAAAACCACAAAAAAAGAAAAATTAAAGGAATTATTATATTAAAAAAAACTCAATATTTTAAACGTCCTTTTTTATTCCGTTTTTTGTGATACACACCAGATCAATATTGAGGCCGCCTTTAGGAGTAGGCTGATTGTAATAGACTTATTGTTTTTGAATGAGAAAAGGAATGAAAAAATGAATGTAAAGGAATGAGAAAAAGTGATGTAATTTAATATCAACTTTCAAATCGTGTTGCATAATTATGTAAACTACAAAATATATGAAAGTAAATAAATAGTAAACACAGTTTCGCTTGTGCAATAAAATAAAATAAACAACGATTGAGTATCAACGTTGCGTACGTTTTATAGGTGTTCTTTAATAAAATTTGGAAGAAAATTAAATTAAAAATTTTGAAGTTATGTATATACATATTTTTTTTCATTCACATACATAGAAATTTTTTATCAGATCCAAAAACCATGTATATATTATCGTAAACGAATGACTTTCAAAGCAACAAACACCCACTTACATGTTTTTAATATTATTTAAATGTGCTTAAAATTCCTCATATTTTTAACTTTTAAATCATAAAGGTTAGTGAAATTTATATTAATTACCAAGAGTTGTATATCACTGCTCTAAACAGACTGATATTGAGTATTTTTATCTATAACATTTATTTTACATTTAAAAACAATTATATGTTCCTTGGAATAAAGTTCAAATAAATTATAAAAATAAATTCCTTAAAGATTGACTTTAAGCAAGAGAATTTTTTCGTTCTATTTCTGTTTGGAAATTTAGAGAGAATATCGGCATCAAAATTTAAATCTGTGATAAATTAAAAGTTTTAAAGTATTTAGTTTTTAATATTTTTATATCATTTTTTTACAACAAATTAAGTTAAAATTGGAATATGAACCAAAATTAAGAGAATCAATTGTTTGAACATTTTTTATGGTCTAAAATTTTTATAAATAATATTACTTTCTTTTTCTATATAGAAACTAGTTTACAGTATTCCACTTTAAAAAATTTTTCAGTTGAACCAAATCCGAACAAAGTTAAAAATACAAAAACATTATATAAAATTATCATATCAAGTAATAATTATTAAATAAATATATATAAATATATATAGGCTTGATTAATATTTTGCAGTTCGAATTCCTTGCAGCTTTGTTTTCAAAGTCGTTCAATCAACATCTACAGTAACTTTCTTTGTGTTACAATCAGTATTTTTATAGATATGAGGGAACTCTACTACATTTTTTTTGGACCTATTTAGTGCAGGAACCTTTCACAGGTATTTTATTAGATTTAGCGGCTTCGAAAACATTATTTTATTTAAAACTTAAGCAAAAAGTAATATTCAAGTAGACATTGTATTATTGGGTTTTAGTGCGGCTTAAAAATAAAATAAAGATGTTTGTCTATAATTCCTACAAGTAAAGTAAATATATTTTTTTATTTAAAATTTAACCCTCTAATTTATGGATTAATAATAGTAAAGGAAAATAAATTTAACCTTGGTATTAATTAAGAATTTTTTAAGAAAATATTAACTCTATCCTCAGCAGAGCAGGCCAACAACTCTTTTTTTTGGATATTTTAGCTATGATTATGAACTGCAGTATGCTTGTTTTAATATATTGAACTAGAGGATTTATGAGATTTCGTGCAAAATCTAATGGTTATACTAGATTTTGGATTTGTGTATAATATACTTGCAGTAGTAAATTTGGTCCATGTTTCCCAAAAATGGTATATATTGAAACAAGTACGGCTTTTCCAATATGCGTTTGCTACAAATGTTTTCGCATTTTTTGTTTAATATATCCTTCAGTATTAGGTAATAATATTTTACTTTATTTCTAACATTGCTAGCTAATAATGCACAGTGTGTGAGATTTGAATTGAAAGTACTAGAACAATTAGATCTTTCCATTTGTATTTTTAAATAACTAAATATTAGTTTTGATAATTACTGGAAAAATGTTTACATTAATATTGTTTGTTTAATACGGTAAATTCTTTCACAGCAAATTTGTTAATAAATGTCTTACATTTACCGAATGTTAGGATATAATCAAGTATTTATTTACTTTACGATGTACTTAGTACGTACGTCGAAGTGTTTTATGCTTAATGAGTAAGAGCTGTATTGTGCTCTTTTACCAATTAAGGTTGTCAATTCCATGGCAAACAAAACATTTGTTTGCGTTATATTTGTATAATAGTGTGGCAGCTGCAACGACTTTTTGATACGATTTTTCAAAATCGTACGATAGTGTAGGATAGTGAATCATGCCCTATAGCACCTGTGCGCATCTCATTGCATGGTAATGCAGATTACCAATGGGAGATTTGACCAACTCTACTAAATGATTAGTTTATATTTACTTTCTAAATTGTTAATTTAAAATCTGTTTAGAAGTTGTCCCAATTTTTTCATATCTTTCAATGATTATCAGACATTTTATAGTGTAACATCATTAAGTACACCATATACAAATATAATTTCGATTATGGTATAATTCGACTTGAAGAAAAATATTTTCGAATTCCAATGCAAATACCAATCGAATTTAAAAAACTTTCAGATCCTTGTAAAACGACCGCAATACACATACATATACAATTTTCTCGAGTTATGTCTTAAATATCAATATATTGTTTATTTCTTTTTTGGTTTTAATTTAAACAAAATTATTTATTAAAATAAAAAAGGTTGTACTAATCTTTAACAAGTGCATGGAAAACACACATTTTATTTAATGCTTATCTATTTTAAAAGTAACATATAAAATAAATTGGTATTGGAAAAATGTAAAGTATTGTTTATTATAACAAGGATATATAGAATAAGAAAGAATATTAAAAAAAATCGCGCAAAAGCTAGTATAAAATATTGCAAATTAAAATATTTGTCTGATAATATCCTATACAATTTGTTCGATTTAACATGTTTGCTTTGTGTGATTACATTATATACATAAAGTAGTGATTAAGGTTTTGTTTTTCCTCAAAAATTTAAATAAATTTTCAGCATATGTTATTACTCAAATATTTGAATATAATTTATTTTATAATACATAATAATATAACAATATTTGAAATATATGAATATGTTAAACAACTATCTTACAGTAAAAATTACCATTTAAAATATAATCACGATAATAATAATTATATATGTATATCAGTATTCGCAAAATAAAAAAATACAATATAAAAGCTTAAATTCAAGAAAAGCAAAATTTGTTTATTTGTAAATTTAAGTGTCCTGTAACAAAAACTATTACAAGATGGTGTCGAAAAATATTTCACAATTGTACGTATTTAATCAAATAAAAAAAGTTTCAAAAATACCATAAACTGCAAATAAATTCTATTTCCCACTATAAAAAACTTATTCCATATTAAGATCCAACATTCAATGGAAATTCAAGTAACCATGGAAAAACACAACTCTTAGCACATCTCCATAATAACATAAAAATTTCAATTCTATACAACTTATGTCAAATCATATTAAATCTAAATAAATAATAATATTCGAAAACAAAGCCAAATATAAAACTTCCTTTCGTTGAAAATAACGATGTATAAATTACGGTTAGTTGTTTGCCGATAAAGGAACAGAAACAGCTGTTTGCCGCCGATAGAAATGGTACTACAAATTTACTGAGAGCCAATTCGATTTATGGGTATGTGCATTTCATCGATACGGTTATCGTTAGAAATGTAGTGAACAGGATATAATTGCATATGAATCAAGACGAACAGAATAGCAGCGGGAGCGCAGGTGTTTTTTTATCTGTTTACAAAATGTGATTTACAGAAATGGAGTTTTTTGTAATTTTTTCAATACAAAATGCTTAAATATACAGTTGTTCTAAGAAGATTTAGGGGAATGTTCCCTCATAGCCTGCATTTGACATGCTGTGAAATATTTCACAAAAATCAATTCCATTTTACTTTTAAGTAAAATTGAATTTCAGGGATTTGAGTGCAATTAAAATAGAGTATAAAAGTAATAACAAATAATAACCACTTTGGCTTTGTAAACTCGAATCAGTGTTTCCAGAGTGCTCACACCCTTGTGATGCCAGACGGTAATATTCATTCGATAGTTTTTTTCGATTTTGGTTTCATACATTTTTTGTAATATGTATATATTTTTCTATAACATCGTCGTATAAGACTCTTCCATGTTGGTTGAAGGCTTTACCATGAGTAAAGCGTCGTACTCTTCATATACTTCGGTTTATTTATTTTCATTTATATATGATAAGAAGCCTCTATTGTATGTGCTTTACCATCCGAATCGTTAGTATTGCGATAATGATATATTCGAACAACATGATCAGAAATCATTTAGTTAATATGCATTATTTTTAGTTAAATAATGCATTTTTTATTGTTCAAAATACAAATGCCATTGCTAAAAAATATATATACATTTTTAGAATCTTTTAGCTTTTGTACGAATCAAGAATCTACTTACCCCAATCTTCTTGTAAGCATAAAGCGCTTACTTTTACTTTTGCGTAGGCTTACATAATTGCAATATGATTCCATGTAGCTTCACATTGTATTATGTGGAGATCCGTTGTTTTTAACACGATTGAGTTCTTATGGCTCCCACTCTTACTAGACAAGGATAAAATTAAAACGTAAATGAATACTTTTGGGGATAATTTTCTTTTAAAAGTAATTTGTGTTAAAATAATTTATTTTTAAAGTTACCTCTATATTGTGTTGTTTGCTTTTTATTGCAACTCTGTAAAAATTGTAAAGCAAAATATATCTTATATGCTTGAACATGCTATGTGACAATTCCAAGCATCAGGAATTGCATATAAAACTCTTATGCTGCCACCTGGTAATGAATTCGTCGTGACCAGTAGTAGCCGCCAGACGATATGTTTGGCGTGTTTATTGTGTTTATGAACATCATCGTAAATATGAAAATTAACAGAATTTCATTACAAAGTTTACTTATGTTCTATATCCTTAAACAAGACGAAGTACATACCATTTTCTCAGCAATATCTTAATCCTTTGTATTGGCATGCAAAAATATGATAAATAAAATCTTAATTCATTGTACTTATTTAGAGGCAAATACGAGAACCTGAAAACGCTAAGAAACAGCACCAAATATGGTTTGCAAATAAAATACACCCCGATTGACAGCTTAGTAATTTCTCGTGAGGGAGCGAATTAATTCGGTAGTACGGTAAAGTAGATTCTTGAAAAAAAAGGGATTTAAGGTAGAAAAATTTTATTCGTGCACATACACTTGAACATACATATATGTTTATTTACATATGTACATACTGACATGTATGAAATTTTAAAGTTATACAAAAAGTTTGTTTTTTAATGTAAAAAAGTGAATTTAAAAATCCTACATAAATAAATATGTACACACATTGTCATACACATATCTATCTGGTGAGTGTATTATTTTTCAAATGCTAAAAGTATTTAAGTAATTACGTCTTTATTGACAATTGTAGAACGTCTTAAGCATAAAAAAAAATTCAATTGGTGTAATATCTAAATATTTTGATTGTAGTTAATAAATCCATTCGTACCTGTTTACATATTTCTTACATTTATATATTTATGTATATATAAGTATGTAGGTACGTAATTCAGGTATGGGAGTTAATCATATTATTCTTATTTTTGTGTGGCTATTATGTAGTCTGTGCATTGTGATTTAAAAATAGGTTTATTTATTTGTAAATCCTTATACAGACATGTTCATCTACGCATTCATGGATGTGTGTAGTATATGCATAGATATCTACATATATGTATGTATATACGTAAAAATATTGAAATTACTACAAAAAAAAAAATATTGTGCTGATTTCAGTTATACTTGAAATCACTACAAAAACTAATGCCAGTTAAGGACTTTCACAATGTGACCAAGGATATACATATATTCTCTGTTTACAAAGCCTTGGAGTAATTTACGTGTTTATTTTACTTTGGCAAATTAAGCGTTTTTACAGAAATATATTTTCAAATTACTGGCTCATACATTGAAATTATCAAAACAAATTTCTCTGCTATTATTACCAAAGTAGAATATAAAATATATGTATGTGTGTATGTATATATGCTTTTAATTATTCGTTACATTATGACTTGATACCTACGTAGGCGAATTAATAACGCACGGCGTAGTAAAACGGAGTTCTCGGGTCCGATTCCTGCCTATACGCTAAGTGTTTTCCAGCGGACTAGCCGAAAGTTTTGCGGGTTAGGTTGGTTAAAAAAGTTAATCCCAATTACAACTTTTGTTAAATCTTTTGTTATGAGAATGAATAATTATTTATATGGTAAAGTAGACTCTATATATGTAATGACAACAAATATTTAAATTTAAAATTTTTTTTTCTCACATGATAAAATGTATAATATTCATAAGCAGAACTCAAACTACATATGTACATACTTGAAAATATGACTGAATTGAAATCAATGAAATATTATTAGATGCATTAAAAATAATAACGTGTTTTTCATCATTATAAGAAAATATTGTCAAAAAATAATATCAATTCAAGAGCCCCACACATAAGTTTCATTATCCTAGGCAGCAGTGGGATTTTTCAAATATGGTGCCCTCCTCAAAAAAATAAACAGTGTAGCATAAAAATGTCCCATTTTTATGAGAAGCAAAAGTTTATGAGAATTTTAATATTTCAATTTTCATGCGAACAGAGATGCTTTTACTTCAAGGAAAATTGTGTGCATTATTTTTAATGATAGATGGCACCAGCAACGCCCATTTGGATGCAATTTTTTAAAATAGGATAGAAAACATTTTTAAAATTTTTCACTTGCGTTTCATTATCAAAAAAAAATTTGACTATCCAATTTTATCAGCAGGGGTGCCATATTTGCAAATCGTACGATAGGGCCTTAAATAGTTACTAACTTTTTCCCAACCCTTCTATGTAAAAACATATATACATATCTACATATGTTAATTAATTTGTTTTATATGAAAAATAATAAAAGTTCAAACATATCATTTCATATTATTCATTGCATATACTTCTAGACATAAAACCTGTGCCGTTTTCGATCACGTGGTTTACAAAGAGGCGAAGAGTAAAGTACGAAAGAGTGAAGAATTTGTGCATACATACATATGTATGTACGCATATATGTACATATTAAAAAATTCATTAATAATTCAAATCGTAATGCAGAAATTAATATCAAAAATTAGTGGGAAAATCCAAATGCAAAATAAACTGCAGCATATTAAAACGCTCCACAAAAACGCTGCATTGCAATCATGTGGCGCTGCTTTAATTGCAGGGGGCCTAGTATCATGGTAAGTAATCTTTTCTGAGCAATAATTTCATCATTCTGCCTTTATTTTGTATATACGAGTACATATGCATATATAACGTTCAACAGAACCGGAGTAATGTCTATGAAACGTTGATTTTCCTCAAATTTTAGTAAAAAACCGAAGAACACATCAAAACACGTTTAACCTTTTTATCCCTCAAAAACAAACTGAGAATACAAAATGGCTGATATTGCCAACATACTCGTATATAATAGACATAACGGAAAAAAATGTGAAAATCGAACATGCGTAACTCACGAAATTTGAAAATAGCAGTTATTTTTTGATCACACCTCGTATGCTGTAAAACTCAACTAGAAACCGAGTGGCTTAGAATTTTCTGCCTCTCTCATTCAACTATGTTTGCACTTCAGAAAGATTTTAACTGATTTTTGTGATGTTTAATCAATAGGCAGGATTCACAAGTTATATCAAAAAAGTCAGTTTGGCGGTAAAGGGGCAATAAATAAAGAAATACATACATATATTTTCGCATTTTTTTTAACCACCAGACAAAAAATAAGTAGCCTGATAATAGCCAGACAAGAAGGCGAGCAGCGTGATTGCAGAAGGGTCCTGGTTTTCCTGTGTTTTGTTCCCAGATTGAAAATATTAAATCACAAGTAATTTGTTACAAAATCACTTACATGCGTATGTTCATATTTCATTCGTACTAAAGTAAAATTTAGTAAAACTAACAATATATATGTATGTAAATATGCACATTGATTACTTTTATGCAAACATATTTATTCATGTTTGTATGAGTATGTGATTCTGTGATCTTTCAATTAATAAGCTTTTCAATAGCCAGCTGGGATTTGGAAGATGTTTTAAAAAAAAAATCATTTTATTAGGCTTCTTTGCGTCTACTTTTACCAATTAAAAACTGAATAATCAGTTACACACTTAGGAAAAGATTCGAAAATATTTCGCACTTGTAATTTAAAATTGTTTGGTTTAAAACGCAATAAGAAATTGTAATGTGAGTATTTTTCCTTTATATAGTCCATACAAATAAAATAAATAAACTACAGATAAAGATTTGTAGGGTGTTTTCGTCTTTTAAAAAAAGATTTTCATAAAATTTTATTAAAAACAGTTAATATTTCATCCATCCATTTATACCAGCCCTCATTTCAACGAGCAATGATTATGCTGCCTCTGAATATTTAATATAGCGCGGCCATTTGAAATATCAGTAAGCCGAATTATAAAAAAATTTAAAATATACTAATCTTATAATTATTAATAAATTTTATAAATTAAAATTTATAATCTAATAAGAATTTAAAATTAAATATATAATATAAGAAATAAATAAATAAAATGTTAAGTTTCGCACTTTTTTAAATTGGATTACTGAAAAGCTATAATGAGTTTCCATAGAAACTGAACTGTCTGAAATCCTCAAGATCTCTTCTTTCTGGTCTAATAAGTCGTATTTGCGGCAACACTTGTACGATTTATTTAATAAAATTTGTTATTGCTTCTTAAAGCGTAAGCGAGATACCGTATCATTTTTTCGACAGTGTAGGATATCATTCACTGTCCTATACTGTCGAGCGATTTGTTAAATTGGGTTGCGTGTGCTGAAAAAATGGAATAGTGTGGCATAAAAATGTGTGATTTTGTCTGACAAATCGTACCACTTGCAAAAGTTTATGGAAAGACCTTAGACCCCGTCTCACTATCGTACACAGTCTTCCGATTCATTCACACGAAAATGTGATACTGGTATCCTCCTACTGCAACAAATTGCATCAAAATGCTATTGCCGGTGCCAGACTATCTCTTTTTTTTTAGTTTTAAGATATAAACAATTTTAATTCATTATATTTGCTGGTGCAGAAAAGAATGGATAGCCATTTTTAAAAATATTAGAAAATAAAATTCGCAAAAAATAAAACAATTAATATATTATTTGTTTTGGTAATTATATTCGCAATTAAAAAAGAAAAAATAAAGAGAAGGTCAAACCATACCTCGTACGTTTAGTTATATTAATTTTTTTTAATAAATTTCTAATAAATTAAAAAAGTTTTTTTTCCTCTTTCACGTCTTCTTTATTACAATATTGTAATATTGTTGGACATTTTAATATGCTTGACGAATTTAAGTTTCAGAATAGAAATTCTAAAAAATAGATTCTTTGGCCACTTCCTCTTTTCTATGGGATAGCGGTGCACTATGGGATAGCAAATTACTCAAGAAAAAAGCGGTTGTCTAGAAATGAAATGGTATTTTAGGTAAATATTTTAATTTGGTTCAGAAATTTTAAACGGAATCGTGACTTTATTTTAACATTTATGTTATTCAGCGAAAAATTGTAATATATGTAAGTATTTCTTGTTCTTCCATTCCTGGAATATTATATTTAATATTCTTCTGGGCACATATAAGTATAAATAAGCACTTTAACCTAAATTGTGCGTATGACTTAATCTGCCAACCATTAACACAATATCTGTAGATATATCAGAAGAGACCTTCACATACATAAAAGAGTGCTTAAGCTGGTCCAGATGTCTGATTTCAAACAGCTTTGAAAAATAATCTCAAACTGTTTTATGATAAGATAATATTCTAAATAATCTAATTTACATAGTTTACGCCAAATTATTTTACAACACAAATTTTGCAATGCACGTATTCTTAGAACTATTAGTAGATCGTTATAATTCGAAAATTGCTCTCCTTGATGGCGTCGGTAAGATAAGAAAGCAAAAATGCGCTCTTGTTTGTAAGCCGCCGCCCCCCGTCTTTCTTTGGCGTAAATACTTATTTGCATTGCTATACACGTTTCTCGTATACTTTCAATTAATTTTCAAGGACACTAAAGGGATCCTCTTCAACAAATTGTAGGTTTTGGTTCTTAAATAAATTTTAGTTTCTAGCGAACTGTTCGAGCGTGCAGACGTGAAGAAAAATATCGCGGTTTGTCGAATAAATAATCGAAGTGAATGATTCTGTAAAAAAAAAAAAAAAATCATAAAATTAGATAAATAAGTGAAGCTTTAGAAATTAAATAGTGGAAATTATTCGTCTTATCAATTGAGAACTATTTTCAATATTATTCCTTTCGTGACTAATCAAGCAAGTGAAGAAAAATGTAAGTATGTGTACTCGTATATGCATCCAGTAGTCCATGCAGGATAGATGCGATATTAGACTCAGGCGATTTTTCAAGAAAAAGCTTATAATAAACAGTAATGCGCTTGGTTTTGGATACTTTTCCATTCATATATCCTTGTAATACATTTCGAGGATAACTTTTCGTGATTGCCAAACAACTTTAAAAAAAAGCATTATATCTCATTATGTATGTATATTTGATTCAAGAATAATTCATAAAATATTGAAAGCCAATTTGTGTAAAAGAATTAATTTTACCTTTTTAATTTGTCGTTTAACAGTTTGGCCATTCCAAAGCAGTAGGCGCTTTTTGTTATCTGAAAGCAAACTAGATTTAGACATTTTTCTAAAAAATTTTCAGAGCACTAGACGCATATTTCTTTAGCCTTTGATATTCTAAAAGGTTAATTTATTTGTAGTGCTACAGTTTCTTTACATAAATTTAGACTAAATTCATAGTTACCTATTTATATTATCAATATATTTTGATTGTTCAAATCCCATACTGTGAGTGGAACTGTGAATGCTGTACATTCCATGAAAAACATGTGCCTTTCAGCGAACCTACAACATTGCACCGTGGTCGAATGTAGCCGAAATACGTGTAGACATTATTTTCTATATTGATTGAGTTCAATAACATCAGCTGACAAAACACATGTAACAGCTGATTGCCAAATTTACTTTCTAGACATCTACAACGAATAAATGCTAAATTCAATAAATTGTGGTGTTGAGTTCAAACTCAATATAAAAATATTTTTTGCATTTTCGCGGAATATGAATATTATATTAATTCTTACGTTACTATTCCTTTGCTTGAAAATACGAAGATGAACTTTCCATAAAAGCAATTCCAAAAATTATTCTCAACGATTATGACTTATGAGAAATTTTACAAGATATTGATCTCATAAATTAGGAAACTTATTGCAGAATAATAAATTTTTAAATAAAATTACTTTTTTGGTAGTTTGGAGAAGGTTGTATAAGATTCGTTACAGCCGAACATGGCGTACCACATTCATATCTTTGTTTTATCTTCTTTTCGAAATTAAATGAAGATAAAGGAGATAAAAGATTACCGGCAACACGTCGTATTTTTGTTATTTTATATTGGTTGACATATTTGATCTTTTTCACAAAAGATATGTGACACACACCATTGTAATCTTCTGTAACGTAAAGTTGTCGGAAACAAAAGATATGTCATGGTAATCACCATCGTAATCTTCTATAACTTAAAGTTGTCGGTGCTGTTTCCCTTCCTTTGGCTAACAGGGTACATAAAAACTACACCTCAAAAGTTTCAACTTTCATACTTACACGATCTTCACTTTATTCCAAAATTTTTATTCGCCGCAATTGTTTTTGTTTTATTAGAAAACCCTTTACTTTTTAATAAATAAATAAAAATGAAATACTATATTGTATGTTCATAGACTTATGAACAACCCGTAAGAAGAGTTTTGGACCTGAATTACAAACTTTGGGTGCGGTTTTGAGGCGAAATCGTTTTTCCCCATTTTGCTCCGGTCCAATTAGACCAGAAAAAGGTCGACCGCTATATAAACCCAGTATAAGATTATGGGAATTTCTAAAACTTGCTATTTCTCTCTCGAGATAGTGTTAATTTTTCGCCGACTCGAGTCCTATCCAGGCGATGCACATGACTTGCCATGTGATGCTTTCCTAAATATATACTTATGTATATTTTTAAAATGAAAATGAAAATGAAATTGAAAGGGTGGTAAAACCATGACCTTGGAAATTAAAAAGGTCAGCAATTATTCTTGCCTCTGAGTCGAGTTGGTTAACTAGCGAATTTTTAATATAGTCATCTATGTATGGATGCATAGCATAATGTATGTATTGATGTTTTCTTCTTATTTACAGGTTAGATGTACAACCATTAGGGCTGATATTTTTCCTGTTATTTTGTTTTTGCTGCATTAAACAATTTTGCAATCCATGCATAGAACTTAGCCCAGATGTAAGTAATTACTTAAATGAATTACAAGATGAGATTGTCGAATTTCGAAGAACAAAGCCAGCAATATTTTGCATTATTTCATCATGTTTTTTCTCCGGTTTGGCATTAATTGGAGATAAAGGTGTTGGAGTGATGATATTACTGATTTTTGTAAAAGTTTTTGTGGTGTGGTTGAGGATACGTAAATTTGAAGGAAAAGGTAAAAATATAAATACGCGGATAATATAAAATGTGTTAAAAATTTTTTCTTTTAGCATTACAAATAAAAATTAATTACAAAAAACTAGCGTGGGTGGGAGATAATGAATCTGAGTTGAATGAGGAGTTCCTTCCAGAAGAAAGTGATGAAAATATGATTTTCTTGGAAAGAGCCTCCAATTTGTCCTTGTTAACATCACCAACAGACGAAGAGGAGCATAATGATGACAAAAGCGATGAAATACCCTCAGAATTATTAATACCAGATCCTATACCAGAAATAAATGAAAATTCCACAGACGATGATCAAGATGATTTACTTCCTATAGAATCGGCCCCTAAATCAGAAATATCTTCTTATACCGCTGCCACTGAATTTGTGACACACTCTGAGCCCAATGAAACTATAGAATTTAAAAAGAGTTATTTTAAACGTGACTCGTCTATATCGACAACATCATCGTCATCTGAAGAAAACCTTTCAAAGGGTCTTCAATTTCCTGATCACACAGCAATAGATAATCTTAAGGAAGAGAGCAGTGCGCAGGACGAAATAGTTTTGCCTCAAAGAGCTCAACCCCTTCTAGTCAATAATAATATGTATTTTCCTTCACTAATGAGTAACTTTGTTCAGAGAATTTTAGCTAGTGGGATTAGAACTTCGGATGCACAAAGTAGTAGACGTGTAGTACTCGCTCCGGAATCATCAGATGAAAGCGAGTTCGAGATTTTAGAGAAAGATGACTTTCAAATATAATGATAATTATGTGTCCTTGTAACATAATTTGTTTTTAATAATTTTAATTATCGTATAATTTCATTAAGCCATTGACAAAACTGAAATAAATTCTGTGTTCGACTCGAAAGACGAAATAATTACATATAATTTTAACAAAATTCCAAAATGCTACTTACCATTTACCACTTAACTCTCTTTCAAAAAAGAAAAATCCACTGATGTTGCCCATCCAACCAGTTTAGATCTAATTGATTTTTCATTAAATGTAAATGTTAAATGTTAAACGCAATGTTAGTCCTTTTTTAAAAGTGTTAATCTGGTTCTAAACAAAATTCGTTACTTCATTTCTTGAGATAAGTGTTAAAAAGCTTTTGTATATTTTTTCTAAGAACTGTAAGGATATTTATCCATACATTAGATTAAATTGAATGAAATAAATAAAGTAAGAAAAAGCAACGTGGTTTAATTTTCTTTGTATTAAATGTTTTCGCAAAATCGGAAAACACTCTTTTACAATAAAAGAATATTTAAAAATTGGACGAATGCCAAGTAATTTTTACGGGTGTTTTAGGTAATGAAACGTGCCGCAGCGGAGATTATTCGAAAATTGGTAAATTTTGAGCAAAAACAACATCGCGATACGGAGACACGTGTTTCCAAAGTGTTTCGTGGGTTGGAAAAAACGCTGGCATGAGTGGGATTCCTTGGGAAGGTTATTGATGTTAGTTATTGATGAATAAATATTTTTGGAAAAATTTTAAAATAACAATTATTTTTTGATCACACCTCGCGTGTGAAAATAATTACGGTTATGTATGTATATGAGGTTATGTTTGTAAAAAGGAAAATCGCAAGATGAAAAGACAAAAAGTAGAGGAAATTCTACTTTCTACATATTAAGGGATTTATGATGAGGTACATTTCAGGAAACTACCTCTTCGTAATCTTTACGTACATTAAAAACGACTAAATGGAATAGAATTCTGCCGTACAAAATTTTTATGTTGGGTCCTAGTCTATGCATCCTGTGTGATTAAGTTCTAACTATGTTTTGAACTCTATTGCAATTAAATGTACTACTGCGTTCAATCGCCAATGTTCAGAAGGAGAATAATGGAGGAACTAGGAAGGAAACAGCTTACCCTAAAACCCTAAAATACCTAATATATATTGAGCTAAATATACGTTGATTTTATATCGCCCTGGTTCAACTATAAATAGTATTGATAATTACAGAGAGTCTCCGCTGTGAAATGTTAACATTATCTTTCCTTATATTACTATAGAAAACAAAGAGAAACAAGGACATCTTCCCATACTTAGCCTTTTCGATAAGTTCAACCTAAAATCACCTTCTTTTTAAGAAACATTGATAAAATATAAATTAATATATTAAAATATTTAATGATTTTTAAATAATAAACTAAAAACTAAATGACTATATTATAAATGCAATTGGGGAAAACCTTAAATGTTTTTCTTCTTCACTGTCATCTGTAAGCTCAGTAGTGAATTTCGTCTAATAAATTATTTTCAATTGTTGTCTTCTCCACTTTATAATGGGCTTTGCAGAAGTCGGCGATGCGCAGGCAGGCCTCTTCTATCATTTCACTTGGTACGGTCAAAACTATACGCATATAATTTGGATATTCAAAACAACTGCCGGGCAAACAGAAGACGCTTTGTTCATTCACCAACTCCTGCACAAAGTGTGTATCATCCTTAAACTTCGGCATTTGATTAATGTTAATGCCAACCATCATATACATGGCACCATTTGGCATAATTGGATTTAAAGCCTTCACTCTTTTTAAGATATTATAGGCTAAATTGGCATTTTCGCTGAGTTTATGGATTGTACTGTCGAAAAAGTGTTGCGGAGTATTTTCCAAAATATCGGGTAAAGCTCCTTGGATTAGGGTGTTCGAACCTAATATGCGACCACACATATTTTTTATGCCTTTTACAGCGTCAGCCAACCGACCTTCACGGTCATGTATTATTATCCAGCCGGTACGCCAGCCAGGCACTAAGAACCTTTTAGTTAAGCCTCCACATGATAGCACCGGAATATTTCTTGACAGACTGCTAACAGCGATATGTTTTGCCTCAGGAAACACAAAGTGCTCATAAATCTGCAAAAAATTTATTATCGTATGTAAATATGTGTGTTCGGGAACATATCAACCAAATCTTTAGTCCTCAACCGACATTTAGTTAACTTACTTCATCTGCAATAATGGGCAAGTAGTATTTTTCACAAATACGCAATAAATCTTCCAAATGATCTTTACTAAACACACTACCACATGGATTACTCGGATTGTTTATTAATAAAGCGGCAGTATTTTCATCGATCAAGGATTCCAATTGTTTTAAATCGGCCTGCCACTGCTTTTCAGGCAACAAATTATAGTGCCGCACTTTAATGCCTAAGCCTTCAGTTAATGTTTGATACAGACAAAATCCGGGCCTGGGTACTAAAATATTTTGTCCCCGGTCTGCTAAAGTTAAAATACAGTATTCCAATGCAGACGAGCAACCACTAGTTATAACAATATTATCCGTAGGGATTTCCTCGGAACTTTGATGAGAGCAATATCTCGCTATTGCTTTGCGTGCCAAATCGTGTCCTTGAGAGTGTGCATAGCCATTATATTTCCCGCTTTCAATTGCTTCTAAAAGGGCTTTTACGGTTTTATCTGAAGGACCAAGATTACCAAAGGTTGTGGGATCGCCTGAATAAAAAGAAATATTACAAATGTATATTTTTATCTAAAATGTATTACGTTTTGGGTTGCGTCGCTATTAGTATGTGAATACGCTGCATTATAAGTCTAGTGAAGAAACAGATATCAGATATCAGATATCAGATGTAACTTTATACCCCACTAGTTGACTTTTAATAAAATAGCAGACGTCATTTGCAAACTCATTTTGAAAGAAAGGACCACCAATTACTTGATTATTCATTTTGTATACTTAGAAAGCTCAATTTTCATTAGTCTTAAAAATATAGTGACCATATATAAATATATATCTGACCATGAGACATCTTTTTCTAATCCTGCATGCCAAAAAAAGCTTAAAAAGCTACGATAAACAAAAAACTTTATATGCAAACTCTTAATATCCGAGAATAGTACACAACCGTATTCCAAATACCTAAAAATTCTTTGTAGTACATACATGTAAACACACATACATACATACTTTCACACATACATATTCCAAACAAACCCAACTAGAAATTCTGCAAAAGTGGTCTTACATTAGAAACCCACAAGGCACAAGCCTCTGGGTTTGATCCGCTTTGGCTGGGTTGGTTTAAAAAATATAATAATTTTTTTTTATTTTACCTTTTTTTTCCGCTGATATTAATTTAATATCAAAATTTGAAAAAGGATATATGTTTTTGCTATTACTGAAATTAAAGAACGAGTTTGGCTGCGAGAGGAGTGGTGTGCTTGTCATACAGTTGTTTTTAGTTTTTTTTTTTTTAATTTTAAATAATGTTTTGACGGAATGTATCTAAGAAATTTCTACAAAAATTGGCAAGAATAGTTTATGTAATGGACGAAATTACTTTTTAGACGCGATATCCAAGGAATGTATGTATTGGTGAATAGGAAGGCGAAGATAAAGACAAAGCTGCCCCCAGCGCTACTAACGACATACGACTTCATTGGAAATGGTGTTAAAGGTACGAGTATAAAACTGGTCTACATGAATAACAATATAGTGAGAGGAGAAAATTTTGATGGATGCGTAAAAATCTGGAGACAAGAAAAAGGGTTCTGGGAGTTAAGAATACTATGCAACTCACCAATCGGTGGAGAAATATTTATTCCCGAAAGCGATGCCAGCAGTTACGGAGTTGGAGGTGTGATCTCGGAATTAACAAGTATTTTATTTCTAAGCATGTTAAATTCTAGTTCAATATAGTTTTGGATCTGCTTTTATTCAGAAGAAACCGATTTCTTAATACACATTTGTAAAGTTAATGATCAATTTTTGCCAGGATATTGAAGTAGTTATTTCTCATCTACATTTAATATTAAATCTTCCTCGTTCTTTCAATATGGGCCATCACAGCAATTTGTTTCTAATTAGAAAATTTAGTTTTTAATCAAAATATTTCTTTGACGAAAAATTCAATTTAAAACTTTAATTTTTAACTTTAAGTTGTATTTAAATTTGTACTCATATATAATTCGTTTTATTAATTTGTGGCAAAAGTGTGGCAACATCGTGAAATGCCAAAATACAATAATCAATAATGAGTAAACAACGGTACACATCAATAAATTTATCTACGGGCGTGTGTGTGTAATACACTTATAGCAAAAACTTAAAAAACATTTGAAAGTCCACAATTTTGAACTTCAATGGGATTTAAGTCTGAAGACAAAAACGGACATTTGCAGTTTAATATGAAATGACACTCAAACAGTTCGCATAAGAGAACCCTTGTTGCTCTGGGAACTGGGGAAACAAGTCATTTATAGTGATCGTATCTTTCCTTATAGAAATCTTCTGCTCAAATGAAGGTTTTCTCAAATATCTTTAACTTTCCAATAATTTAAAACTCTTAAAAGAAATGCCATGACGAAAGCGTTTTGCTTTTATCGATCGTGGATTATTCTTTTCTATATTTATATGTATGTATGTATGGATGTATGTGGGGATGTAGATTTCGATGGCCTGATGTAAAAAAGGCGTATCTCATTATCAATTTTTATAAGTATGTAGATGAAAAAAAAAAAAAAAAATTATTTAACGCGTTTTACAGCTAAGACGTATTAAAGATTCCCTTGTAATAAATTCTTCTGCACATCAGATATGGTTCAGAAAATACACTTTAAATGTTACGTATGACAAACTTAAAAACAAGATACGACGACATATTCAGATCACTCGTTTGCATGCTCCAATATGAGGGTTCGTTCGCAGCGGCCGAATCTCTCGTGTTCGCGATCTTATGTTACGTTTGGGATAATTTTATGTGCATATTAATATTTAATCCAGTTCTCATGTAAACAATTTATTTTTTTTTTCGGAATATTTTTGAATATTAATTTCTTTTTAATGCTTATGACTGCTTCACACTGCAATACAGTGTAATAAGACTTTCTTTTAATTTTCTACAATCGAAGTCAGGTGAAAAATGATTATAGCTTTTGTAAGCAGTGAGACCCTTAAATAGACAAATAACAGATAGTCGAAAAAGTGTTTGCGTATTTTGCCAACTAGATGTGGTAGCAGTCGTATATCTCCAGTGCTACCAATCACATTGTATCATACCATATAGTGTTGGAAAGATAAGATTTTTATTCAAAAAGAAAAAAAAAAAAAAATTTAAATAATAAAGAAATTCGCTATAGATATTTTATATTATTTGTATAAACAAGGGAAGTATGCCACGCAAGACAGCAATGAAATTTGTAAAGTTTACGGAGATGATGCAGTATCAGTTCGTCTAGAACAGCAATGGTTCGCACGCTTCCGTTCTGGAAATTTCATTTTGAAAGATACGTTCTGGCCGACCTATTGTTGAAAAACTCGTTGAAATTGTGGAAAAGATTGACCAGGACTGTCACACAAGCAGCCATGAGATCATCAAACGGTTGAAGTTGGATTTGAAATACGAAAAAGCTTTTTCGACTAATCTTTTTGGAAAGAGAAAAACTAAAATAATTTTAAAGACCTGCCAGCATAACAATGTGATTTAAAAAATATTTTATTTCAATAAAAGTGGATTCTCCATAAATAAGACTAAGAATTATTTATGCAAAGTAAATTTCTTTATGGATTACGTGACATTTTCGTAAAATAGTCGTAGTTACTTTTGGAGTTTTCGAACACTTTTATAAAAAATAGTTTTCAAATAAATTCATTTTTTTTTTATGAAGATTTGAAAATTGCAATTCAAATAAACATGTTTATGTGTGTGTGTGTGTGTGTACACAATACGAGATTAAATATATAAAAAAATAAATAAATATTAATGACATTCGCATAATTAAATACATACGAGTATATGCAATTCGAATATAAAAAATATTAGAGAAATCATAAGAAATTTAGACAAATTGTCAGTGTAGAAGTTAAGAAACTGCTACATCTCGGATATATTACCGAACAATCCTCCAACATTGGTAAAATATTTCGAATACTTCTTACGACTCAAAAAATTCATGTGGCAGACAATTTTGAATTGAACTATCGAATGTATTTATTTATTTATTAAATTTATTTGCTCAAACCACTTTAACAAATTGCCAAACTAGTTATCTAATTTATCAATCAGTATAATACAGAGAATTCTGTTAGTATAACAGAATATAACAGTTTATATAATTACCAGTAAAAAGAATAAGCGGAACAGCAAGTTGGCTTTGACAATTCTATTACTATTCCTCCGGTATTTACGGCAACGTACACGCATGCATATCCGCATACATATATATGTACATACGTATGCATATTTTGCTTTAAAGGAGTTTCGATATATGTGTGGTGTGAACATATAAATCGTTGAAAATATAATGTATATATTAATGCACATACATACATATATATGTATATATGTGTGGACATATGCATGAGATATAAGTAAGAGTAAGAAATTTACTGGCGATTCTATGCTTTTATATCTAGATATATACATATGTATGTGCATACGTGTGAACATATATGAACATGCATGCATACATATTTTAAAAATGATATTAAACTTACCGATTGACAATGGTATCATAGGCTTGCAGGGATTGGGCTTAATTTTCATTGACTCCACAACATGGCGAATACGATTACGAGTATGTTTAGCCAATGCCGAAGATTTTATATTCCACGCTGTTCGTCCTTTATTTGTATCCGAATTTTTAGATGAAGAAGATGATGTTATAACACATTTTTCCAAACTAGTTGTTTGCATTATCACACACCAATTATTGTTAAAAATTTGTTTTACTTTGTTTAAATTACTTAATCGTAAGACAACACAAAATTTCTATTCTGTTTCAAATAAATGTAAAATATATAGATATGCTTCTAGCTTATATCTCCAAGCAAGCATTGGTGGGTTCACTGAACACTCCTGAAACTTTTTTTAGTATCTTAATGTGGATTTTGTTTTAATTTTTGTATCGTGTCACACAGTTTAATTTCTTTTGTCGAACCGTTTATTATTTGAATTCAGAGCATTTGAATTCTGTGTTGAAACTTAACTGATCATTTGTATTGAATGTCTGCTACTTATATCGTTTTGATTTCGTCTGTATTAGATGCTGTTGTATGTTACGACGAACGTTCGATCGATAGTTAAATGAACTATGCATGTATGCTTCAAATATTAACCACCACAGCTGACTGACAATAAACAACCGATACCAACATCTACGATATCTTTTAATACGCAATAAGTTTGTTACCAAGCGCACAGCCGCTACTTATTTGCGGCTAACTAAGTTTCCACTAACTAAGGCATACATGTACGTATGTACATATGTAGATATTAAAGGTCTGCATAAGATGTTCTAAAGAATACGATCAACCGACCACTGCACAGTAGTTCTCTTTCAATCTCTACAATAAAATGAGTACTTCATACAAAACTTGAAACGAAATATTTTTTTGATTGTTTTTTTTTGTTATTTTTAAAAAATAAAAATAATTTAAAAGCCAACATTGATAACTTTTTGCAATTTGTGTATCTAAGAAACATATATCTCAGTTTTTCCACGACTAGAATTAACTTAAATCTCCTTCGGAAAGAACTAAGTTGGCATTATTTCTTGCTTTCTGTAAAAAAAACACGGTTCCACACAAACGCAATATTTTTGTTTCGGTAAATATTGCAAATGATCTTCCACTTTTAATGTCTGCGTATACAAATAACGCCAAATACCACAATCAATTTATTTGAAACAATTAACAACGTATACCCAATTTAACTTTTAGTGATTTAAAGTCAGTCTGACGTACGCTATACAGGCTAAAAGCTAGTTAAATGTGAAATTTATTCAAAATTGTCTCATAAATTGAGGAAAATGCTAATTGCAAGCCTTTATCTGCCTTGTTTAGTGAGCAAAAAAGTTTTGTACAGGACAGCAGGATTATCTTGTTATTAGCACTGCTAATCCATTTTGAAGAAACGATTTTATTACCAACTAATTATATTATCAGCCCTAGAAAATCATTTACTCAGAAAGTTATAAGAAATTATTATTATACATTCAACACGGCTACTACTGCCATTTAGCCATCTTTTTATTATTTTGACCCCAGCAGGTGCTTCATGAAGAGTCAGCATTGTTAATACTTTCCAGAAAATATAAAATATAGAAAGCAATATGTGGATCACTTACATAATATAATTCTATATATATATATATATAGTCTTGTAATGTTTTTTCCTGCCTTCGTTTATTTCACATTTTCTTTGCATGGCAATGCGATTTCTGCTCTAAAAGTGTGCGTTTAATATTACAAACTTTGAAACTTGCATTACTTATAATATAAATTCTTAACCTCGGACGTAATATATTTTAGTAATCAATCTGGATCGTTACCATATACTACTATATATTATAATATGAGCCCTGTGTACCGTTTTAGTATGAAGCACGAAGAAAACATGTGTGAGCTTCAATGCAGCACTGGCGTTTAAAAAAAGAAGAAGAAATTTTGGAACAATAATAAACTTGATAAAGAAAAGGAATGTAGAAACACTAATTCGGGTGGTTCAGGTGGCGATATAAATGAACAATCTTTCCATCTTTCAGATGTTTAGTTGCGACAATTTTTATGGTTGTGCAGCCCACTGGAGCTGCAAGTTTAGTTGAAAAAGTTTTAATTAAATACTTCTAAAAACTTATTACCGAGGCATTATTTTGAATAACATTAGAAAACATTTTTACATCTGAAGCATGTTGCTTTTGCAAATTGAAATATGTACGGATATGTATGGTACGATTTCGTAACTAACCTATTCCATATGTGTACATCGTCGTTGATGACGTTCAACATCTCTTGAGCGGCTTCTATGCAACGTTGTTTTTGCTCAAAATTTAGCAATTTTGGATGAATCTTCGCTGCCCCATATTTCATGCCTATAACAATTGTAAAAATTTATTAGCATCAGACGAAGGACATGCCAAAATCACCAGCAATAGTGATTCGACGATTATACAAAATTATTTTCTTCACTGTTTCAATGTTGACGTACTGGGGCGACCAGGAGGAACAGCGTCATTGACTTCTCGGCGTTCCTTAAACCGGTTATACCTCAATTGAACTTGTCTTCTGCCCATAGTAGACTCGCCAAACGCCACACTCAATGTCCTTGCACATTTAATTTCATTTTTTACACAAAACATTTTACACTTTCTTTGACGGTTATTTTTTGATCACGTCTCGTATACATATATAATGTATTACAAAATCACCTATTATATTGATTTGATATTATTTGGAAATGTAAGCACATATTTTAGCCGATTTAAGCTTTTACGTTAAGACTGAATTCTTTTGATAAAATAAGAAAGCAGATATAATTTATAAACTTAAAAATTATCCTTTTTCAAACATAAAATTTTTCCGAAGAGTACAGTGGAACAACCAGCTTAAAATAGTGAAATAATTTTAAAGTATGATAAGTAATTTAAACATGGAAAACTGATACTAAACGTGTTGATAAACATAATACTTTTCCGATTTTTATTGTGAAAAAGTTTAAGAAAATTCTATAGGTTCCTTGGTATCATTGCTGGAGAATATGGGCGCTGACTTAGTATAGCACGAAGTTCTTTTCAATAGATTGCAAGGAATCTGTTTTACTGGTAAGTTTAGGGAGAAGCGTCAAAGAGAAAGAAAATATAAATTAAAGAAAAGTGCGAAAGTAGATTATAGGACCAAAGCGTAGTGAAGATATCCTTTTCAGAAATCAAATCAAAATGGCGTTGGTGGTAGCCGACTATCATCTAATTACGAAACCAGATATTCTCTGGTTGTAAAATATGAACAAATATAGTTCATTATATATAGAGCTGTAGAAAGACTTGATTGTCATAAATTAAAAAAAAACAGTTCTGCGTCAGCTGCTTGCAGTAAAAGCAACTCTGATCGCACGAAAACTATCATTTTATGAACATTTTCATAAACTTTTGCTTGCCATACTATTTCTTTTTTTCAGCACACATGTCAAATCGTACGTCTTTGTAGGATAGTGAAACAAGGACTTTATTTGCGCACCTCTTCAACCAAAAATGAAGTTCATTGGGGGACCTATAAGGCCTATAAGTTCGCAACGCAAAACCTACTTAGAGCACTCTCTCAATACTTTCTAATTGTTTTATCTTAATAAATTAGATCGTTAAAATGATTTTAATTTTATTACATAAGTTTGAAGTTTCCAGTTTGCTCTCGTTCAGTTTACGTAGTAATCTAGTCAGCGATATTCCGCTTTTATGTACATATGTATGTAGATTAGTATTTTTAATCCGCTCAAATTTCTTGTCCTATAACTTTTATTCGGTACATTCAAGTTTAACTCACTTCGTAAAATTAAGCATCTGAAAGCACTAAGAACTGTTAATGTAAAAAACGATTTATGTAAATAGTAACAAGTATTTTAAATTTTTTTTATATGGACCGGTAAATGCACCACTAGTACAATTTAACTAATACAACCATAAGTTTTTATGAAGCATAGCTGCGGTGTAGCCTCTGGGCAGCTTTGCTTGAATGAATACCTTTCATTATTACAAAATAATAGGCATGTAAGTCCAGCGTTGCACAATGGGTACTGCGAAAGAAAAAAGAAAGAAATCCGCAGTAGCGAAATATATATCTCACTCGGAAAAAGGAGATACTGAAAAATTTAGGAAGGAATTACATATATGTATTTACATATATTTTTATTCGGTGAACTTTGATACCAAGTGTTGCGTAAATTTGGTCAACAAATATGGGTTGCAATTCTTGTAAACAATTTAAAATAAATTAAAACCGATTTTTTTGTTCGATTTAGGCTATAAAGGATATCTACGAACACCATATTTGGTGAGACCGAGTTTTGCCTTTATTGGTTTTCTCACTGCATTTGGTTTTATATAAACTGCGACATTCCGCGATTTCTCCATCAGTAGCAAAAATAACGTAGTTTAGTCGGTATTGAGAATAGCATTGCTGAACCAATCTGAAGTTTTAATAAGAACCTTGAGGGAATGTTTAGCATAAAGTGATTAAAGTCTTCGTAATAAGTTTTTTTTTTAAATATATAATATATATATTTATAAGGGAAATGTTTTTATAAAATGTATATAAATGATTGATTAACTCTAAAACATTATAAATTTCAGATTAAAATTCCATATTTTTAATTCCCCACTGTGCATTGTTATCGCACACGCTTCAGTAAATTTACATATTTCTGAAATTAAATTTATATAAGAATTTATGTATGTACATACGTATGTGCTTCCCTTGTTGACAGACAATACGATATACGATATGTAGCCTTACGTTCCAATTCATTTTAATAAGTAGGAAGTAATCGGCATCAATTTTAGTTTATGTGAAATCAAATCTATTAAGATTTGCAAAAACAATTTATCTTCATAGTCTTGTGAAAATTGTTTCAACACTATAAACAAATTAGGATTTCAAACAACAACACAATGCGAAGGCATAGACAATTTGGTTTAAAATGTCGTAGTTAATATTTTTTTTCGGCATACATACATATATGGATATGTTGTTGTATGTGTAGCGACCTTTTTCCTCGCACAAAGATAAGGTTTACCATTTGCCAATTGTATTACGGAACGATCCTTAACATTTTTAACTTTGTATTTGAGTACTATTTAATATGTGCTATGCATACAGGAGTAAAGGTTAGTTTTCAGCATTTAAATGCTATTTACAACACGTTAACAGTGGACGTGCTGTTCGCCATGAGTGCCTAGACATTGCTGGCACGATACCTTTTAGTTCAGTAACCTTATACCATTCATTGTGAGACACATAACAAATTTCAGATTGCAATTAAATATATTTGTATATAGCAAGCAAGAGTATCTATAAAATTAAAACAGCAGCAACCAATCCGTGTGTTATTCGAAACGGGTAATAAATTAAATTATTTTCACATTAAACTATCACGAGCTTATTCTATTCAGTATTTTCCTGCTAACGCTGAAGGGATAGCTCTTAAGGCCATATTTCACTATCCAACACAATAGAACAATTCATTCCCACGAATGAATCGTATGATAGTGATTCCCTCTTATTTTAAAAAATCGCATAAAAATAGCATTGCAGGTGCGACACTATCATACAAATATGATGCAAACAGTTTTTGCTTTGCTGATTGTAGTAAAATCAACTTTGATCGCATGAAACTTTTCATAAAAATCTGATACTTTTTGCCCAAACTTAGTGGGTGAATACCTCGAGTTTTACTTTGATCGCCGTCATGCTGTTTCAAATAAAATTAAAAAAGTTAAAATGAAGTTAACTTAATTGGATGACAGCCTTGATTGCGAGCGTCAAAATTAAGTGCCTAAAACAAAAGATAAAGTGGACACGGTTTATAATCCAGTAGCAGTTTATACAAAGAACCTTGAATTCGACGTGAACACAACCTTTCAACATCCTAAATTCCAGAATTCACATTCGTTTGAAAAGGAGGGATAGCCCCATTTTCTTTGTTTCCTTATTACTGTGTACCACATCCTTTCAATAATCATATACCATCGGGGCCTTGCATGGCACATATGCACAATGACTGCGTACTAGTTCTAGCAAGCTTAAATGCATGACCATGAATTTAGCTGGCTTTGTCGAAAAATTCAACTTCAACGTACTTTTTGCATGCTGCATATCGCTGATATTTACAGAAGTCCTCTTTTTGGAAAATGTTAATGCTATGAGTCCAACATTTTACTTAATTTATGAGCTTCTACGTAAAATTATAAATTCTAAAGAGGTAGTTGCAGTTGACACCATCATTTGTCATCATTTCATATTTGACGTGCTTTAAGGCTATAAAAATAGAATATGATCTGATGAAATCAGAGAAAATGTACTCGAGACTAAATCAATTTTACTATTCCCGGATTCTTCTATGGCAGCACATTCATTTCTCTTTAATACACCAACTTAGCGAAGTACCCCGTACAGAGAGAATTCAATTTTTATTTCTTCTTTCTACCTGTCAATATCTTTTCTTCCCCATTTAATGCATGAAAATTCTAAAAATACAAATCCAAACTTCACCATAATGCATTATCCTGATTTGCTTGAGTATACAAGTGCTTCTAATTATTAATTCAAATGAGAAGTAAAACTGAATAAAGGTTTTTAAGTTCGTAATTGCAAAAACAAATGCGAAGACTACGAGTATGTATTCTGTTATTATTAGAAACTATTTCCTATTCCTATTCCGTGTTGCGGAATACTAGAATACTAAATTTTTCTTGTCTACAAAGAACCACGTAAGAATTGAATTTGAATTTGAGGATTTATATTTCATATTTTTGTATATGTTTTCCGTAAAAACTTTTCCACTACTGTATTTTAGCTTGCCATTTACTCTGAGGTTAGTTTAAGGCCTACTACAGTGGTCTAACCGCAATAGACAAAAAAACAAAACAAAAAAATTGAACAATATGAAGAATGAAAACTGAAGAATACTGGAGCAAACTTTCAAGATCCTCTAATCGGTATTTAGCTGAAAATATAAATACCTTAAAACTTGGATAAAGAATAAAGGTGAAAACACATTGGAACCTGCTTTTGCTGCACTTATTTGCATTACTGAATATTTAAATAGGAATTCTCAGTTTATTTAAATATACACACATTTAATAACCTGTTTTGAGAAAAATTTGTTATTTAAATTCTACCGCTTTTAAAAACAAATCCATGTTTTTTCTACATTTAAAACAACAATAAACAAAATAACTTTAAAGAACAGGAATTCTTTTCTTTATTGCAACACCTTGTTTATAATATTATTTTGAATATTATTTTATTTGCAAAGTTATCTTTAAGCACCTGTTGTTGAATCATGAAATTGTAGGCTGTACTCATTCAAAGGGTGTTCTTTTAAGTTTCTCAACACAATAATTTCATGGGAGATTTTTCCCATTTCCCTCTCGGGTAGCTTTTTCCCTTATTCTAAACAAACTTCAAAAATGGACGTGGCTTCCCGCAGAAGCCGGTTGTAATAATATTAAATAATAATATAATATTTGGAAGAATCCGATGATGAATTAAAAAACGTACAGAATCGTAATAATTTATATTCCTTGCACAGTTGACCTTGTAAGTAATGAAGAAGATATTGATGAAAGTACTGTAGTGCTATAGGTAAAGTCGCCAGTGAATTTGAACTCGAGTACGCAGTACCACAAGTAGATATTGGCTTTCACGAGGAAGCAAACTGCTTGCAATTATTATCACACGCTACTTAAGCAAATTGCAAATCTAAATCTTCATTTCTATCGCCAATAAGGGATTAAGCAGAAGGACCTTACCATATAAAAAATTGCGCGATTCGAAGAAATTGAAGGAAGAACAAGAGGAATTGTATTAATTACTGAATATGTTATCTACATGGAATCACATGACAGAAAGATTAATGCTATCTCATTGAGTTACGAAAAAACTTTCTTAATTCCTTTGTTAAATAAATCAGGATTACGAAGACAGAGTAGTGCACCTCTAAGAAAATTCGCTGTATAATTGAATGCTTTTTAACTAAAACTAAATACCTGTAATCAATTATCATTACATTACTGTGCATTTACTAATTGGAAATTTTTAGTTACTCTTAATTGGAATTTAAAATTTGCGCACTCCAAAATAAATAAATAAAATATTAAATTTAATTAAGATTTTATATATATATTCATATAAATGTATACACTCGTAATAGTAACCAAACCTTAATGTGAAATTCTATTTACAATTCTTGTGATTTTAATTACAATAATTATAATTACAATTGCAAGGTGAA
Source organism: Ormia ochracea (assembly GCA_963402855.1). Taxonomy (NCBI): domain Eukaryota; kingdom Metazoa; phylum Arthropoda; class Insecta; order Diptera; family Tachinidae; genus Ormia; species Ormia ochracea. The sequence continues at coordinate 40,731,935 of OY727107.1, forward strand.
TTACTTATTGATTACTTTTGAAATTCCTGCATGCAAAAGCTTAATATGAAGAAGAATTCCAAATAGTTATTTCTTTCATATAAATACTTTTATAAAATTAATTATTACCACGACGTTAGCATAAATTATGTCAATTTTAATATTTTCTTAGATTACAAAAATTTTAAAAAATTTAAATTTAAGTTAAAAATAAATTTGCAATACGAATACAAGTATCAAAAGTTTAGAGTAAATACATTAACAACAGATGTTCTAAACTAAATATTATCAAGTGTTTTCCCTCAAGGACTTTTCCAATTTGGAACAACTTTGACGATATTACAAAAATAGTTGAATAAAAAGGCCCAATCTATTGTTTGGAAATCTGTTTACTTTATATTAATTGATTATTTCCGAAATTATATCTATCATATTGTATAATGTAAGGGCGGCCAATTTTTGAGAAGTTGTTCAAGCTTATACAAAAATATTTTATATTTAAAAAATATTCCCGTTCTAAAAGTTTACAGATTACTTAAGGCTTAAAGCATAAGATTACATTTGTTATTGCTATTATGAAATTCAAACAAACGAAATCTATTTCTTAGCTTCTCCCAGCTATTTTCTTTTGAACATGTTACTTAACCGTCTTTTTGTTGGCGTGTTCTACAAAAAAAAAAAAGAAAAAAAACAAAGAATTAATGAATAAAATTAATTTTAAGAATATCATGAATTTCAAAAGCATTACGATATACCATTTAAAATTGCGAAAATAATTTATTACCCAAAGCATGTAAACATTGACTATTTTAACCATGTTATGGCATTTAATATCTGCTTGTATTACTGCTCTTGCGCTGCCTGGTAGTACATACGGTGGTACCTTGTTTGTCAACTGCACATTGGTAGCATTTATAGTTATTATGAATTTATTTGGAAAAATATGGAAAATGTGAAGAAAAGTTTTGGCAATACGTAGAAGCATTGGTTGCTGAGACCATCGCTTACGAAATTTTATTCTGGCAAGTCAATTAAGGTAACTCAATCAGGTATTGACTTACTCCCACAACAATAAATAAAATTCCTACGAAATAATTTACAATATTGCTTTGTTGTCGCGATAATATTGCTATGTTGTCGGGACAATATCACTATACGAATGACTTTAGCGAACCCTTGTGAAGGCATGATAATTCCACCTCTTTTATTTCTCTTGCTGATACGCCTGCACTTGTAAACTGATTTGTTAATCTTCAAAGCAACTAACTTTTGCATACATTCTTCTCCTCTTTAAAATTCGTTTCCATATTACTTTTTTCCATTTCTATTTATTTTTATATTTGGGATGGCACTTTATACAGTCGAAAACGGTTATAACGAACTCAAAGTTGCCGGACATTTTAGTTCGTATAGACTTAAACAAAAAAATATGGCAACAGTGAATAATTTTGATTTTGGAATTTTATAGAGTTCACAGAGTTGTTGTTTACTTTTGTTTCCTTTCTCAACTTCATCAATTATTTGCATTTTTGTTGCAACCGAAAGGGAATTTCTTTTATTTTTTCCATATTTCACTTTTTGACTTTCTCAGAACTTAAAACCAATCAGCTGTTTGCATTGTTTGTTTCAATAGTCTAAAGCCGCTGTGAAGTGATGTTGCGTATAAGTTTTGCTTTGTGAAAATTTTTTTTAAATTAGCTTTTTCTTAGTACGCTATAAACATTGTAATGTCATTGCAAATTCATTGTGTGGCTCAAAAAATCTAATTCGCAATTAAAAAAAAAAATTCGTTATAAACGTGTTCGACTGTAATTGATTTCTTTTTTTTCTATAATTTCTTATCAAAATTGGAGATGGTAGCAAATTAAACGTGTTCGTAATTATATTCGAAATAAGCCGTGTTGCTTCATTCCCAAACATGCAGGTTCCATTAAGGTTCGCACGCGAACTATTAATGCGAGAGCGTACCTCGATATTTGCTCTTCTTGTGCACATGCTGTTAGTGCCCCATCAAATAACAAAATTTGAACTAGAAAAATAATTTCGCACTTTAAAAATTTCCATTATCGGGGACTTGTAATTTTTCTTGAAGCAATATGTTATATTCCTTCCGTTAAAAATTCGTTTTTGTTTTATGTTTTGGATTTGAAAAAATTTGTAATAATCAAGTGAAAAATATGAGGTTTCCATAAATGCAATTCTTAAATGATTAGGACGTCTCTTCTTTGACTGCTCTTACTAGTAAAGGCCATGATACACTGTCCTTACGCAATAATACGATTTATTAAATGTATCAGGCTCCCCGGTAATTCTGATGTGCTAAAAGTGCACCTGCACACGGCAGATTTTTTGGGAAGTCGTACGATTTTCAAAACTCTATGAAAGTTTTCATAAAATTATAATTTCAATACAATCAAAGTTGCATTTACATTCAAGCCACTACCATCTCGATGCGATACTGTATAATAGATTTTCGTATATATGAATCGTAATAAAGTGTATCATACTGAGGAGTTGATATAGAATATAAAAGAAAATAAAGGATAATAAGATAAAATAATATAAAGATATTACAAAAGGAAATTAATCATTATTAATACAGGTGTTGAAGCCTAACCACAGAAAAATTAATTATGTATCTTAAAACAGTAGTATATTTTCATTAATCATATATTTTATTTAAATGTTTACACAATTAGTAGTAACGTGCTTTCATTTTTCAATCCGCAAAATATTCAAAATAAAATTTAGAGACATAAACAAATCCTACAATAGGAACAAAAGGGTTTGCAATAAAGGAAATAACAATGAAATCCTTTTTTGGAAATAAAGCAACAGGACCAAAATGCATCGTGAAATTATTACTTAATTGAATATATCATTATTGCATAAACAAAACTTTAGGCCACACATAAATTGAGCATGAGTAATAGAAATCTTTACCAATATAACGGTGTTGTCAGCTCCAACAGGTGTAGAATTAAATTTAAACAAGATATATTTGGTTAATTTCATTCAGAGCTATAGCAGAATGAAGAAATCAAATTTCTGAATATCTTTGCGGTATTTAAATGAAAATACCAAAATGACAAAAACATTATGATTAAGTAACTTTCACCTCAAAAAGTCCCCATCATCTACGTGCGAGCATAAAGTGAAACAAAACAGCCGAATAAGATAATAAACGAGGCTAATATAGCAAAGCTGACAATGATACGTGCTAAACTATCCATTTGAGACCACATACGAATAATATCTACTAAAGTTATAGTTTGATTGCTAATTAAGACAATATCATTACAAGCGGAGGCTTCATTCGGTGATACTTCGCCATTTTTTACATAAATTGATAATTTGCGGGCATAAGTTGTACTAATATTGGGGAGCCGATGGTTGTAAATGACATTGCTTCCATAAATTGTACGTGACAAACGAGAATTGGTATTATCGAGTGAAAGCTGTACTGGTGTTATCGGCACGATGCTGTGACTTTGTTCTTTTTGTGAATATATTTGCGATTGTGGAAAGGTATGATTTAAATTTGAGAAAAAAGAATAATGCGAATGGGATGATCTATGTTGTTTAACTTTAAAAGGAGTATTCGATTCAGTATCCTCCAACAGCTTTTCAAAATGTCGGATATTGCCTCGGTACGAATGCTCTTCATTTTGTATATCGGTGCTTTTCTCCTCTTTAATCTGAAATGCATATTCGCCCTCATCTTGCCCATAAACACTATTGTACTCCTTTCCCGATTCATAAATGTCATTGTATGAATGTCCAAATTTCTCTTGCGCAGATGTTATTCCATCGCTTGATGATTCTTGATTTTTGAGTGGACAGTTTTCTATAACAAGTTTCTCATTTTTAACAAATTCACCATAACTATTATTTTTCAAGTGAAAAGGTTTATTTTTTTCTTTTTTGATGGTTTTATCATCGACATCTTCTTTAGGATGGGACCTCAAGGAATGTATATTACATATTGCAGGTGTAGATAAAAACGATGTTGGTCTTTTACAAATATCTGATATACGTAAGTACATCCGACGACCAAACATACTGTATTTTCGCCTGTCACGTTTTAGGGCTCTGGCTATGGCTTCCAAACGCCTGACAATGATTTTCGGTTTACGTGCATTACGTACCTCGCACATTCCTAAAGTAGTTTTAGGAGGTTCAATAACACTAATATCTAGCGAAGGTAACTTTGATTCTATTTTCACTATTTCATTATCTATGGATAAAGAGGACCCCAAAGGTGTAGAAGTTATCAATTGATCTAACAAACTTGGCTGACCAAAATTAACTCCGCTTTTACATGTTGTTGATGTACAACCAATACCAATTAATAGTCCTCGAAAAGTTTTATTTCTCTTAATTTTTACTTTTTGTAAGCGTCTTTGCTGCATAAATTTGCTGGTTTCTCTCTTGTTGCTCCGTGTCTTCATAGCAGGAAAAATGAAAAGTAAAATGGAAGTTTAATAGAATAAATGTTAAATTTTTATAAATAACACGTAACGGAGTTAATACAAACGTATAACTGAACAGGACATAATACAGAAAAATTACGTCGATTAAACGATGTATTTTTTATCTGATGAAGTGGTTATATGGAAGGGCATATAACTAACGCGCGGCATTTATCACACTTATGTACATGCAGCACTTTTACAGTCGCTACGAAAGCGACTTCTATTCGAAACGATCCGAATGTAAATTCTATTTTGCAAAAGTTTAAACGGTTACTCTTTACTACTTTTCTACTGGGCCCTGTATTAAAGGTTTTGCTATATCAGATACTGTCGTGGAAGACTATTATCAGTACAGTAGAAATTCGACAGGTGAAAACAATTAAATTAGGGGATTTTTTAAAAAAAGACGAGATACAAAACTAATATCTGTAACATAAAGATTAACATATTTTTATATTATTCTCGGACTTCGACTTTAATTTAATCAATCGAAATGTTAACTTGTAAGGGTTAACCGCAGTATAGTTTCTAAAACCAGAAATAGTAGCTTCCAAAACGGACGGAATTATTCGACAAGAGCAGTAGCTTTTTCAGAGCTAGTATTTAAAAGCGTACAATTTATACTCAGTTCTGGTAAAACCGAATTGTTCCACTTTCGCTTCCCGTAGTTTTCAAAAACTTCAATACAAAGGAACTAAATTCAAACATATTTGAAACTGTCCACAAACGAAATCTAGTGAAATTGTCAAATATTCATACCGAGAAACTTCACATTTATTGTTAATGAAACGTAAGTTAAATCTCCAGGTGTCCTAAGAGAGCATTTGGTAAAAATGGCCTTCGGCTCTAGATTGGAATGTATTGAAATACATATTAGATCTGGCTGAAGTCTTACAATTTTAATTTATTTTTAAGCAAAAAAAATTATTATTGTAGTATATATTGATATTCTGAGTTTTTTGCTCTAATAAGAAATCAAATACATACGAACGTTTTTTTTTATTTTAACTTCTTCTGGTGGTCTTCTTCCTATTTCGATGTAATAAAATCGCAACACCTTTATACTCAAACTCTGTCGATTACCTAAAAATCTACGGCTGACTTCCAGAAAGTCAGTATTCAAAAAGTATAAGAAACCCAGTAAAAGATCAATAAGAACATCGGTTACAAAATTTATGCTCCGACTGATACTTTTATATATATATCCAAAAACTAAATACCTCACCAGGATTGTAAACAAGTTCAGCTTGCTTTGTTCAACGAAATTATGCATAGTATTCAATTAATAACGAAATAATTTTTTTACTTAGTTCACACACAATACCTGCATATATATTATCACAACATAAATAAACGTATTGGAACTACATATGATTTGAACGTTGAGGACATGAGAAGGAACACACACTAAAAAAATTAATATTATATCTATTTCGAAAAATAGGCATATCACTTACCTCGTCTTTAGTATTGCCCATACTAAACCGGGAAATAAAGAAATTGAAGCGTGCCGGTGTCTTTGATGGTCCTCCCGCAGATTCAGCATTCCCATCGCAAGGCTCTTTAAGAATTTCACGTGCGGCAGCGGAGCTACCACCAAATGATAAACGACCACCATTCTTACTAGGTGTTGGTGGCCCAGGACGTTTGTAATGAGTAACACCTGAGCACTTTTTTCGTATACCACCAGTTGTAGTGCTTAGTAAAGCACTCATGCTGTCATCGAAGATTGGCGGGCCATCCTAGAAAAAAATGGGAACAAAAATCATTAAAAAAAAACTGTAAACGCAAAAAAAAAAAAAAAAAAAACTACAGCGAGTATTGTTAGTAAACTGACAAACACACATACATGAAACATAGAAACAATTTGTAAACAACACAGAACATAAAACAGAATATGGCTTGTAATTTAAAAAAAAAACTATTAGCACTTACAAGAATTTGTTTGCATGAATAAGAAAATTCTATTTTATTTAGATAATATATTTTATTCATTTGCTAATTGGAGGTATTCGTATTCTTAGTTACAAATCGTCATTTCAGCTTAACACTTTTAAAAGATTAATCAAAAAATTATTTAATTTTGGAACAAAATGAGCATTTTTTATATTTAATATTTCTAGTGTTTCTTGCTTTTAAGAGTATTTCATATAGTTACTGTTTATTATTATTTATCTGGAAACGTTTTGCTTACTTTTAGATCATCTTCGGAAAATTCATGATCAAATTGAGCTGCGTATGTACTTCTCAAATGGGGCGGCAACAGGGAATTGCGATATTGAAGTTCTTCAATGCTAAAAAATATAAATAAAAATATGTATATGTAATAAATCTCTAAATTGATATACAAATGTGTATATATAGTATATGTGTGTATAAAGTAAAAACAAGTAAAATGTTGCCTAGAGCAAACAACAAATGAAGCAACCAGATGAATTGCTTTTAAGGGTATAATTCTCTATCCTACTTAATGGTAAGAACTGCCAAAAATAGTACAGTGTGGTCTAAAAATGCATTTTAGCGATTTGGAAAAGTTTATGAAAATTTTCATAAAATTACAATTTACATGTGATCAGAACTGTTAAGAAAAATTATTAAAAATCAAACTTCAGTATTCTGTATTCCATTTGCACCTTTTTCTTTTGCGCAAATCGCATTTGCATATGGAAAATATACAATTATAACAAGTCGCTGTAAAATCATAATTGAAATAATTCATTTATACGAAAGATATTTTCTTTTAAGCGGTATATTTTGTGTATAACATGTAATTACATTTGAAAAAGTGGAAAAAACGGAGACGCTATGCCATTTTATATTACAATGATCTGGAGATATCTCATACTCCATATTGAAACTGTGTGTTATACGTTCACAAATCATACCGTTTTGCATGAACGGAAAATATTGTGGTTCCATAATTTATGCTGCTCAACTTCACTTGTTCTGGATAGACAAATACCTTCAAAAGATGTTTCCCTTCATTTGCAATCTATTCAAGAGGCTGTATCAATGTATCAGTCGTCAAAAATTTTGTTTCCATGCACGCACAATGAGCTGCCGCAAAGTCACTGTTTTGCTACACGTGACTAATTAAAAACTTCTATTCTAATATCAGTAAGCAGAAATAATAAGGAACGCAACAATAAACTAAATTAGAAATTGTGTGAAATAATGTAATTGAATAAGTTTTAAAAAATCATAGGTATGAAAATGATATGCATTCCATTTCCCGTTTCATTCCATTTTGTTTCACATTCTTTTTGATCTATCCTAATTAACAATTTTTTGGGTAACTCTTCGATACCACTGTTCTTAAATGTATTTTTTTTATGGTATAATATGAATAAACAGAATTAAATTTTAAAATTGTTCATACTTAAAAAGTAATTATTTGTTTAGATATTCTCTAAGGATAATAACAAAAACGCTTTACCAGTGTTTCCGCCACTTTATACACGTTACTTTTAATTTGGTTAGTTACGGCTTCATTTTAATGCGTAAATACTTTTAAATATATAATACAAATGGTAAAAATTTCAAAAGCTTTCAGCCAATAAGTGGTGTATCACTTTTATGAGAAAAGAGCAATATGAGGCAAAATAATATATTCCCCACGTACAACAGTAATTTCACCGCAATAAGTAAACTTATTTCTTTTTTATTTTTAATAAGTTATGTAAAAAATATTATGTTACGTAAACATATTAACAAAACAAGGTATAAATGGATAAAAGCAAGAGTTTTATGTTTTTCTCAAAACTAATGTTTTGCAAATATTCTAAGAATTAAAAATAAATGAAATCAGACTTACCAAACATCTCTACCCATAAGTTCTGTGACGCATCCATTTTTCATATCTGTTAAATATGTGTTGTTAAAAACTTCGCCCTCTTCGTCTTCCATAGCTAAATTAGGGCCAGCTAAAGAAGCTGTAGATGATGAAATTGTTGAAACGTGTATTGAACTGCTACGTTTACTACATTCAGTTTCTTGCAATTGCTTCATGATATGTTTCAATTTGGTCGATAAAATTGCGTTTTCTTTTTGATGCTTTAGAATGTTATCATTTAATCGCACAATTTGATTGGACAACTTTCGTGTGTGTTCTTCATATTTGGTTTTCTAGTGAAAAAATTAAAAAAATCATTTTCATACACTATAATGTAATTGAAATAAAGAATTTTATGTTAACATTCGTATGGTATTTAAATTTTTTACAGATTGGGACGAAGGCTAAACTACAGCGGCTTTTCCAGTCAAATAAACTTTTGTGAAGCTTTGCATATAAACATTTACGCTCTAGGCGCTTAATTAGACCTTAACAGGAAATTTGAATAGTCTTAATTAAACTATTATAAAATAGTCGGCTTCTTAGTATAGTTTTGGCCCAAAGCCATATTTGAAAGCTTTAACGGTAATTATGTATGTGTTGATCAATTTATTGATCAATTAATTAGAATTGAAATTATACTTAAAACCATAATTATTTTCTAATTATTTCAAAACTGTTTGTGTACAATAATTTTAACTGCAATAACTCTTTTTATCTATATTAAGTAAAGAGAGTCTCTTCGAGTTGCACTCTCCGAGCAAGTACAAACTTGTAACATTGTATCAAAAGATTGCTCGATGATGAATTCCATTATTAGGAATTTTCAATACCGTATTTGATAACAGATAAAGTAATCGCTAAATTTACAAAAGCCAAACGTGGGAATTAAAATTCGTTAGTAAAGGCTTACCGAATAAGCCCTCAATTTTCTCTTGTTCTCTTTAGATCTACATTAAAAAAACATATATAAGTATGTACGCCATTAAGACTTACCTCTGCTTTTAGTACCTCTATTTCAGATTTAAGTAGAGCCGTCTCACGATCTTGTTTCATTTTCATTTTAGTTACTTCTTCAGTGTAGAGAGTTTTCTATTTTTGTTTATTTTAATTAGATTTTTTATATATTTTTTTTTTTTAGAAATTTTAAGAGGAAAATAATAGATGGTTGTAGCAATAAGACGGGCAGGTTTAGAAAAATACACAAAAAACAATGTACATAAATTTCTTACATAAAAATTGTGCATATAAATATATATCAAAAATTTTTAAACACATCTTTCTTCTGCGTCAAAGAATTATTTAATTATAAAAAATATTGTACACCAAAGAGGACATCACAACTGCTAATTTTTATTTTTTGAACACAGTTAACATTACATATGATAAAATAAAAAAGAAATATATTTAAGGTTTCAAAATAATATCAATATATATTTTCTTCATCATGAACAGTACATATTTTACAACATATTTTTTTTGTTTACATCATACATCAAACTATATACATATTGGTGTATACATTTGTCACCCGATTGATTTAAAATAAACAGTCTGATAACTGTTATTATCATCACTTCCAGTTAATAAATTTATAAAATCAATACACTGTTGGTTTACTGCTTTTGAATATTAATTGTAAGTCGTTTCTGTTTAAGAAATAATTTAAAATTATTATGAAAAGAATTTGTGTGCAAACAAAAGCAAAGAAATATTTTAAACAAGTATGAATATGTGTTTTCCATTGTTTATCTTTTCCAACCATTCCTGCCGTTTCATACTTGTGAAATGAAAAGAGAAAGAAAAAAAAAAATAAATTTTAAAGCATACTTCTTACACTGTCTTTGTCTTCTTTTTTGAATAGGCTATTGCAAATGTATATATGTATATAAGGGGTATTCAAAGGGTATCAGATCAAGTCATATTGTTGTCGTTATGCTTCCGCCAAAAATGTCACATAATAATACGACTTTTTGCAATATGTTTATTGTGTTGTCAAAAAATGTAAATAGAAAACTTAATAGAACAACTGAAACTTTTTAGTCGAGCCGATGAGTGTATTAATAAGAATCATAAGATTTACAAATATCATAAGAATAAATAAGATCGTTTATCCAAGTTCTGTGGATCTGTGAAAATCCAACAAAGCCTTTATTCCGACTGCTTGAAGTGACAAGTCAAGTTCCCAGCCAGTTTAATGATTTGGGGATGCATGTGATCCAAAGGAGTAGGTCAGCTTCAATTTATCGATGGAACTGTAAATGCATCCAAGTACATCCAAATTTTGGAAAGCAACTTGCTGCCTTCCATATTGAACATTGCCAATGTAAACGAATTCATTTTTCAACAAGAGTGTGCTCCTAGCACACTGCCCAAATAACTAAAGATTGGTTGAGCCGTAGCCACATTTATGTCCTTGACTGGCCATCTTCGAGACCAGATTTGAACCCTACCGAGTCTTTATGGGGGATTATGCAAAAAATTGCGATATGACGCCTAGAGGACGATTCCGACTTTAAGGCAGAAATTACAGGACATTTGGGACTCCATAACTCCAGAAGAGTGTGAAAAATTATTGAGAACAATTCCAAACAGACTCAAAGATGTTATTAAAACAAAAAGCGATGTAACAAAATATTAAATAACAGTAATATATCGTATTTTTGACTGTCGTACGAATTGAATGTTGTCAGTTCTTGGTTTGCATTTTTTCACTGTGTCGATGAATCTGGCGATTTAAGCTGCTGTTTTTGTAAATTTTTTTTCTTTTGCTATTATTTCTAAGAAATAAGACTTTTAGCTTTTAGGAAACACCAAACTTTGTATCAAAAACATTGGTTTTTAACTAAAAATAAAAGCAGAAATTAACAATATTAAAAAGTGACTGTTGTCGGAGTAGTACGTGTTGACAGGCGCATGGATCTTTAGCTTAAGTTATCTAGGTGCCAGCAACCATAGCAAAAACCAGCTTTTGTTTTATTTTTTCCACTTCTTTACTATAGTCTGATATCAGATAGTTTTTTCAAAACTCTTTTATTATGTGTAAAAGTTATGAAATATCACACTAAATATATTCTTGGTGTGTTATTTTATGGCATATAGCTTTATGGCATACCTTTTGAATACCCCAATAGTATGTAGTTTTTCTTTATGGAGAGCAATAATGTTTAAATAATTTTAAATCTTATTTTTAAAGAAAATCACACTAAAAAAAATCTAATATTTCTTTTATTACAATTCAAGTTTCAAGTAACACACAGGGTCCTAGCAGTCTATGAATTATATAATGCATTAATAAATTTTGCTTTGCAATATAAACTAAATATTCCTAATTTCTGTATAGATCAAATGTGTCATCATGTCTTAAGGATTCTACTCCGTTATAAGAAAAGATGCTTCATATCATGATTTTCGGATTACGGCACGTATTAGCAGTTCTAAAAATTTGCAGGCGTACATATAGATCTATCTGCTATTTAAATTTCACCGAAAGACGCAACGGAAGACGGAATGATTGATGAACTATGGAAAGTTACTGACTTTTTGAAAACCCCTTTTTTTGCATCTTGAAGTAAATGCAACTCTAGTCGTACGAAAATAATAATTTTAGGAAAACTTCATAAAGCTTTTGGAAATCTGCCGCACAGCTCCAATTTTACCCCACACTATCATAATTTCCTAGAAAACATCTCATGTTTGACAAATCGTAAAATTGTTTGGGATGGAATGGGTTTTTATGGCATTTGGAAAATTGCAAATGCAAATCCGTCAGATGTTAGTTATCTCACGGCTAATCAATGCTGCACACCACAAGGTTTTTATAACAAAAACTTTACAAAATTGATTACTTTTACAGACTTCTTCAAAATATTCAGGTATGTGATAGAAAACGATTGTTTTGAAAACGCAAATGAATTCTAAAAACGATATAGATGTGATGAATTTTGATTGGTTTCATATTCCAATTTTTGTTTCATTCCATTTTATTTTTAAAAAAAGGCTACAACAATACCTAAGAAATACTAGTCTGCATTTGTTTTACTGACAAATTCAAACACATAAAAATTTACATTTTATAATTATTTTTAAATAAAATGTTTGAAATAAAAAAAAAGGTAAATGGCGTTTGTTGTAGATGGATGAAGAGCACAGAATTGAAAACATGCAGAGAAAACCACAATCCTGCAGATTTTGCATTTGCAATTCCTTCAACAAATGCATGCAAACCACATATTTGGCCCACTGTTTCCTCATTTTTTGAAATATAAATTTGGTTAAAGGGACCACCACCTGTTGCCATGACTTCTTTCTTGTTTATTGACATTTTCTTTTTTATACCTGCTTTCCAACATATCCATATCTTCAAATCATTAAATTTAGTTCACTTCTCCATATTTATAAAAAAAAATATTTTAAGCTACCTTTTTCCATGAAGTTAAATCATGTATTGGCGGACCTAAATTATTCAGTTCCTTCACTAAATCCTTCCACAAATTCTCCACATCTACTTTATCACTTCGTGTGAATTCTCTGGCCAAATCCAAATGATTTTGCATAAATTCTATTAATGCATTTTCTTGTTTTGAATTTTTGTGCATTCCCTTTAAATACGTGTAAAAAATTATAATTTTTTTTAAAAAAAAAAAAAAAAAACTACTTACATTTTGTAATAAAAAAAGAAAACACCCTATTTCCACAATCTTGATTTAAAAACTATTTTAAACTGATTCAATTGTTTCTCATCACATACCAAAACAATTGCGTTTTACTTGAAACAAAATGGAATTTGAAATCAGTAAGACAAAACGATGTTGCCAAATGCATCACACCTTTGTATTGATTTTAAATCGTTTTTATGTCTTAATCGTTTTTCATCACATAACTGATTGATAAAATATTAAGATATACGAATTATTAAACATTAAAAAATGTTTTTGACAGATGAAACATAATATGTTAATATGTTAATGCTATATTTTCAAACTATATTTGGCACTATTGAAGGGTTAAAACGCCAACATAAATGAACGTAGTATTATCACACTATTCATACTCAGCAATTATTACAAGACAAAAAAAACTACAAAAATATAACTGGAAGAAATGTAATGATACATGCAGTGTGATGTCTTCGAAATGTGTTATGTTCTTTACAATAATAAATGATCGAAAAGAAAACTTAACACAACTAAAAATGGATTTAGAGTACAATACAAAAGTGGAGCACCACTCACCATTTTGCTTTTCATTTTCTCCAATTTTCCCTCCAGTTCCAAACGATTCTCCTTAATCTGCTCCTCACTTGATTTGACAGCATCTAACACACGTTGTTTAGATTCGTGATACTTGCTGTGTAGAATTTGATTATCCAAACGTAATTGCGAAATAATTTCTTCTTTTTCTTTCAGACGAACATCTTCAGCCAGCGAAAGTTTGCCATGGAAATCTTTTACTTCTGATAAATCTGATTTACAATTTTGGCATTCGGGATTTTTTTTTAGAATTATAGTTTCGTTTTCTAAATCCATTATTTTTTTCGTTTTGGCTGCAAGTTCTATTTCTAAATCGGCAATTTTTTGTTCTAAAGCATCTAGACGATTTTTACTTTCACAAATAGTTTTCTTGTTTTGAGATTCATATTGATTTATTTTCTCTATAGAGGTTTCATGTTGCTGCTCTATTTGGGTCTTTTCTTGTTTAATTATGAGCATTTCGGAACGCACTTGCTCTATTTCAGCAGCAACATCGTCACTTTTTCGTAAGGCAATATCTAAGGATAAAGACGTTTTGCAGAGTCTATCGCTGAGTGAAGAATTTTCTTCTTTTAGAGAGTTTAAATCTGTTTTTAGTTTTTCGTTAATTTTTTCGTACTTCTGATTCAATTCTTGAGCTTCTGTTAGTTTGTGATTTAATTCTACGCATTTTTGTGATTCCTCTTTATGGTGTTCAACTTTAATTTCGTTTAGTTGGCAATTAAGCGATCCTATTTCAAGATTAAGTTTCACATTGTCATTTTCAATTTTATTAAGAGAACTCCTCAGTTGCCGTAGTTTTTCCTCATTCACATCACGAATTTTTTCTAACTTATTTAGTTTCGTTTTGCAATCTTTTTCAGAGGCTTCTAATTTTTGTTTCATTTGTTGTAGACTGTTGTTAAGAACTTCAAGATTTTGCATTTTAGCAGTTAGTTGGTCGTATCCCCTTTCTGCACGCGAGAGACGCTCTTTCAGAGATTTCGCCTCGATTTGAAGTAAATCTTTTTCTTTTTGCAAGGCCTCCACTTTGGTCGAATAACCTTCTAAATTTTTGCATAGTTTTTCATTATCTCTCTGTAGTTTAGAACATTTGGCTTGAGAGTCTCCCAGCTTTAAGGCCAATTTTTCTACTCGCCTGCTAGAGGTTTCATAATTATCTTGCAAGCTTTTGTTTTGTGCTTGTAATTTTCTGCAACAGCATTCACTCTTTTCCAGTTTAATTTTGAGACATTTAAGTTCATTTTCAGCAATTAAAGATTTTCTTTCGAATACTTGAGATTTTACTTTCTCATATTTTACCTTAGCTTCCGAATCTGGAACCGCATTTTTCGCCCAACCAATAGATGAATTTTTTTTCTTATATTCACAAGCATTTTCCCTAAAGAATTCTTTGTTTAATCTTAACGATTCTATTTCTTGCTTTAAGTGTGCATTATCTTCTTCTTGATCAGATATCACTTCAGTATTCAGGATTTTACTATTCACTTCATCCTGTTTCTTTGACGTAGTATTAAGTTCCAGTTCCAGACCTTCACACTTCTGCGAAAGCTCGAGTTCCTTGTTTTCTGTTGTTAGGAGTTCTTTATTCGAACTTGCCTCATCCGTTTCCGTTTTAAAAATTTTTAACTTTTCACTAATTTTTTTGTTTTCCGCTTCTTTGTTTTCATAGTCCTGAAGTTTTTCTAATAGTTTTCTTTGTATTTTATGGGCTTCATCTTTAGCTTTTTGGTATTCTATTTCCAATATTTCCAACTTATTGCTTTTATCTTTTAGCTTGAGGTCAACGTCTTTGAATTCTTCAGACACCTTTTCAAACTGTTTACATTTTTCTTTGAATTCAAGTGCCTCATTTTCCATACAATTAATTTTACTTTTTAAATCTTTTACTTCTTTCTCTGCACTATCTAAAACAAATTGGAGATTCGCATTTTCATTGGCTAAACGTTCGTTAACCTTTTCTACATTCGATAAATCTTCCTCCAAACGACGAATCTCTAGCAACAAATTTTTTTCCATATTTAATTTATCATTTTCTAATTGGCCTTGTTCACTTAGTCGTGCTAGTAAATTATTGTTAACATCTTTCAGTAAAGTCAACGAACTAATAGCGTCTTCTTTCTGGACTGTGCATTTTTCCACTTCCTCATTTAATTTTTGGTGTGTACTTAAAACGTAATTTAAATATTTTCTCAGTTTTTGGATATTTTTGTCATTTTCTTCTTCTGCATAATTAAATGCATTATATACATTAAGCTGAATTAATTCCTGATTGAAAAAGTTATTTTCCATTATGCCTATAATTTCAACCACAGACATATTTATGGATTCCAATTGTTCCGATTTTTTGTGCAATTCTTTCATTTGGCGGGATAATTGTTGTTCAATATCTTCATTTTTCTGTTGTAACTCTTTGAAATTTAAACAAATCTCATCTTCTTGTTTTATCAAGTCTCCCTGAATCTTAGTATTTTGTAAACTAAGACTATCGAAACCTTCTTTTCCTTCTTTTGTTTGCTCCTTTTCTTCCATGGTCTCCTTTAACTGATCTGTTTTTTCTTTCAACGGAGTAAGAAGAGTACTTTTTAAAACTTGTGGCTCTTTCTCTTCGTTATCTTTAATCGAACATTTTGTGTAAGTATATAATTTATCCAGTTTTGATTGATTTGAAAAAAATAAATAATTTGGTACGTCGTTCTGTATGTTACTCGGTTTTTCGTTCAATTTAAACTCCATTTCTATTAGCGGTCTTCCTTTTTCTTTTAGTACATTCTGCAAAACTACCAACTCATTCTTAGTGACATTCTTTTCTCTACCTATGTTCGAAAAACTCTCTAGGGCTTCATCAGCTTCTAAGAAGGCCGCTGTATTTTGTTCAGTCTCTTGGTTAAAAGCGGCCGTTTCCTTTACCTCGGAGCATTTCTCTATCATACACTCACACTTTTGTAAACGTCTACAGTTTTGGTGCAATCGGTGATTCTCTTCCGATAGTTTCTGAATTGCTTTCTCAACTATGATTAATTTTTTTTTTGCTTCACTATAGTCAGCTTTACATAAAATCAACTCCATTTCTTTGTGATTGTGTTGCTCCTTTTCCAGTTTCAATTCAACAGCTATACGTTCCATAGAGGTTTCATATTCTAAACAAGCTTCTTTTAAGAGATCTTGCAATTCCTGTTCTTTTTCCTTTAAATCATTTTTAACTTGATTTAATTCCCTGACTTGTTTGTGTTCTATTTGGTCAATTTTCAAGTCTCCCACTTTCGTCTTTATTACTTCTTCCTTGTGTTTTTGGCACTCTATGTACTTTTTTTCTAACTCATGTGTAAGTTCTTCAATTGTAGTTAAAACGTCTCTATTTTTTTCACGTAAATCAACTACTTTACCATTTGAATCATCATTTGATTTCAGCAGACGCTCAATATAACTTTTTACTTCATTAATATCGTTTAACATATTGTTATCATCGTTAATATTGGAGTCAATAAAGAGTTTAAGGATGGCTCTTAAGCAGATCTTTAATTCTTCCAAAGGTCGTACTTTCAATTCATACTCATCTTCTTTAGAATGCATTAATAACTCTATTTCATTTAATTGATTTTTAAATTTTGCCATTTCTCTCCCCAATTCTATTTGGAAATTGGCACTTGTAAGCATTTCTTGTTTGTGTTCTTTTATTAAACAGGACAAATTTTCTTCCAATATTTCATTCTTTTGCTTTAATTGCGCGACTTCTTTATCTAACAAAAAAAGTTGACTTTCTTTTTCTTTCAGTTTATTTTTCAGGTCACCCATATATGTATTAGCTTGTCGAGCTTCTTTCTTTAGTCTCTCCTTTTGAAGCAATATTTGTTTATAAATACTTTTATAGATTCCTTCAGTTCTGCTGTACGCTCCAATGTCTGCTACCTGTTTTGTAAGTTTGGTATTCAAATTCTTTAATAGTTCATTCCAATGCAAAGTCTTGTTGCACATTGTTTTCTCTAAGAGACGTATCTGCACCATCAGTGTTTCTTCGTTTTCTTTGTATGTCTGCAGTACTAATTCCATTTGTCCCTTACACTTTTCTATTTCCTGATGTCGTTTCTCTTTAGCTGCTAGTTTTCCCTTAAGTACATCAATTTCTTCTTTTAGTTCATTTAATTTTTTTTCAAATTTTTCATTTTCCGATTGCAACTGAATGGACTGCTCCTGCATTACTTTTATTTCATTCTGTGTGGTCTTCAGAAATAAATCGATTTTTTCCACACATTTGTTAAATATATTAAATTGTTCTTTGCATTTGTTTTGATTATCGCCTATGTTTGCTTCATCACCCTGCTCTTCATTTTTGATTATAGAATCCGTGGGTAAATCCAATTCTTCAGTTAATTTTATCAAACGTTTTACTAAACGTTCATGTTCGTGTTGAATATTTTTCAACTCATCTTTAAGCAATTGATTTTCATGCTCTTTTTCTCTCAACTTGACATCAACAACTGAGACTCCCAAATTTTCCGGACTAAGACTATTTGAATCTGTACAACTACTATTACTTCGCAAAAATGAGGTTTCCAGACAATCGGAAGTGCTGTTGAGATCTCGGTTTGGTCCTAAAGATGACCGTGTATTTAAAATAAACTGCTCCAATTCAAGCTTATCATCATTAAGATATTTAATGGTTTCATTTTTTTGCTGTAAGAAAATGATTATAATCATATTCTGATATAATATGTCCTTTAACGTACCTTTAATTCTTCTGTCAAAAGATCATATTTGCTTTCCATTTCCTCAATACGATTCGTATATACAATCATTTGTTTTTCTGCATCAAAAAGCTTCTTTTTCGCTAAAGCTTTTTCTTCGCGAAGAGTAAAAACACTATTCGATAATTGAATTACATCGCATTCCTTTTGAGATAATTCTTTAAGTAATCGTTTTTGAACCTGCAAGAGGAAAAATTTGGTATAAAATTTTAATTTTAAACTTTTATTAAGAAAATATATCATGATAATAAATTCAAACCAATTTCAGAGTTAACCTGGTTTCAGAGTTAATTTTCTAAAATTGTATTTTTTATTTTATCAGCATGTGAGTTCTCCCACTTGCAGGTAGTTTAGCAGAATCCACATTTTATTTCAGTTTCATGTATAAGCGAAGTAATATATACGCTTTTAACGTTTTTTCAAGTCCAACAATAGGCAATATTAATTAATTTTGCTAAAAATGCGAGACACGTACCTTATAATCCTCTTCTTAGGCAATATTAATTAATTTTGCTAAAAATGCGAGACACGTACCTTATAATCCTCTTCTTCGGGATTTTCACAACCGTCGGTGGCCTTGGCAAATATATCATTTTTTAAATCTTGGATGTGTTGAATTAATACTTTATGGTCGTTATCTATAGTACAAAAGAGGAAATATTAGAGATTTATTCAAAATATATACTTATTAGAATGTAATGATGAATTACTCTCTGATGCCTGTATTATTACACACAGTTAAATCTAATAGAATAGAAAACTACCTACAACTACAGATAAGAAGAATATATTTCTGAAATGTAATTAAAAATATGAAAAAACGGTAATGAAATTTGATAAAAGTAGTACTTTTATTGGAAAACATATTTATTTTTTTGTATATAAACACATCATACGCCAATTATGTTAGATACATAGTAAAAAAACAGTATAATCTGAAACCATTACAAATTTAATGGATGTGTTTAAACTGCCAACAACATGATTTCGCATAGTGCGTAATTTAATGTAATTAAAATTCAATATAATTAAATTTATTATTAAAATTTTTAAAACCGTTGGCAAAATGTTCGCAAAAACGTAGAAAAGTTTAGAACAAAATTGGAATGTCTGTAGGCAATATTGTGAAAATCAAGTACTTCAGCAATACTTACAAAGGCCTCCTAAATGCTCCATTATGACACCATGAACTGCAAAGTTACGAATATAATTGTGGCAAAATTACTCGCATAGGAGGAGCTGAACGAAATTTGGTAAAGGGTGCAAGAGTTGCGCAATGATTTTGTAAATAAACTGCACATAAAGGAGCTTTGCTTAACCAAAATTCAAATAGCTTTGTGTAACATCATAAATGTAGAAAATACACTAGGACCTTATAACAACACTAGAGAGAACTTCACATATATGTATATCAGGAGATGGTTTATGCCAACAATACTAGTGATGCTCCATCACTATAACTCATTTCCAATCAGTATAATATAACTTTCTATAACTTTCCAATCAGTATTGTTTTTAAAATAAAATGACATTTAATATTTGCTGATAAATAGGTTTTATAAAAATTTTAGTTTTACCTCTTAGCATTATTTAGTTCTAATAGCACATGCATTCTTTGTTCTAAGCGAAATGCAGTGTTTTGAAAGAAATACTTACTTATTTTTTGTAATTCATCCTCATTTTGTTTAATTTGTGTTTCTAAAATACTCTTCTCATAACGTTCCGTCTCGAGTTCCGCCTAAATAAAAATTATAAAAAGGAAAAAATAATTTGTAGAGTAAATCTACTAAAATTATAAATAAACTCACTCTTAAATTATACAATTCTCTAGTCCGCTCTTCGAGCAAATGTGATTTTGGTGTTGGTGGTGATATACGTTGCGATCCGCTGCTGCATCTCGATGTTTTCAGCGGGGAATCACATCGGAAAATAGACAAGGAGTTTGCTCCTCCAAATCTGACATTATTTACACTTGAAAAAGATTCATTAAAACGGGGAGGTGAAACTGACATATTCACAACCTCGTCAATAGCATGACGTAAACCTTCTCTTGTTATAGTTTCTGTGTTTAGCAATTCCTTAAAAAATCTTTCGACACATTGCTGATCAAAATCAGGTAACCGTTGGCACATGACATGAAATGTTTTCTCCGGATGTTTGACACAACAAAAATGCAACAAAATGGAATAAACATATATATAGTCATCTGAACTCAAGCTACTCTCGTGATCAAAAACAGTTTCAAAGGCAGAATAAAATGCTATCAAGAACGCAAATTAAATACAATGTATGTAATTGTTTAAAGAATTAAAAGCAAAGTAATACCTTTAAGAAAATCACTGAGGTCCTTGTATTTATCTGTTTTAATTTTTGGATGTAGCAAACGAAATTTTTGATAAAATACATCAATATCTGACTGTTCGATATTAAAATTATTGCGATCAGTAATATTACATTGCAGCACCTGTAAGGCAAAGCACATACATACTTATTTCAAACTGTTTATATTTGTATACCGTTTTCGTCAAGAAGGAACATAATCTGATATATTATATAATTTTTATTGGTTTGACGTATATAATATGATAACACATTATTACATAGCACAACCAAAATTACTTCCAAAACTCAGACAATGGTCCCTGTCCCTATTTATAGTTTTTACTTACCCAATTCAGCAATACTTTTTTCCAACTAAGCATATCCATATTTATTTTCTTTTTTACAAAAAAAAGAGTTATAGAATTTTTTGCAATTTAAGAAATGCAGTTGCTTTCTTTGCAGAACTTTTAACAACTAGCAAAAAAATTTTATAATTTTCTATCCAGCGTCTTTTTAAGCAAATATTTTTCTATTATTGTTAATAATGTATTATATCCAGTACTAAGTTTCACGCTTTTTCGCGGTTTACGAACAATGTATACTTAATTATATGTGCCAATGAAATAACTATTAATGTTATTTTAATTTTTTTTATTGAAATTTATTATGGAATATAAAAATTGACACGGAAGACGATCATCTGCCGTTAATTATTTAAACGAAAAGTATTTTGACATTTGAAGCGCTTTACTGCGTTTACTTTTGTTAAGCACAAGGCGAATTAAACGATTTAAGTATTTAACAACGAAGTGTTGCAATTTACGGTATAAGTCAAAGCAAGGCAAATATACTCGCTTAGTCAAGGTAAGGCATATTAAGAACAGTTGACAGCAGGAGAACAGATGATATGTTTTATTTATATACAAATGTGAACACAACCACTAACAATTAAACATGTGCTTGAGCTTCACAAAACAAAAAAATGTATTTTATTTCTATACGTTAGCATGGAAAAGTGGTTTTGTGATTTTGGATAATAATTCCTGTGAATTCTCTCAAAAAATAAACAAGAGTATGTGGTCGTATTAACAATAACATTGAATAAATGGTTGGCAACGACAGCACTATGAGTCTTTCATCACTGTAAAATTTGGTCACTAGGACAATAATAAATTTCATTAAATTATTAATTTTTATATTTTATTTTGCATTTTTGTCCAGCGAATTTTTTGTTTCTTTTGCCAGCCAATGGTGGAATAATTATTTAATGGCTACAAGAAACACAAGCAAAAGTGGTACGTTCGGCTGAACCGAATCTTATGTAGCCTTCTCCATGGATAAGTTCTCTCAAAGAAAGGAACAAAAAGATTAACTTAAATTTAAATGTCTTATATTATAATAGGAACATCTTATATTACATACATCAATATGTTAATTATTGCATTATTATGTGAGAAACATAATTCGTTATAATGTTAATTCGTTTTAGTAATAAAAGTAAAACTCAAATAACATGTACAAGAATGCTTAAAAAACTACAACAAAGAGAAAACTTCAAATACTTCAAAATAGAGAATAATATACAAACATACTGCAAATAACTAAAAATTAATATAGCATATAAATACTCATACACAGTTCACATATCCATATTTCAAATAAACATAATCATCAATCCATGCAAGTGTTCTTTCATTAAAACTCCGCAAGACACAAGGCTTTTGGTTTAAGCCATCTTGCTATCTCTTGCACATAGATATGCAAAAATATAAATATTTTTTTTTTATCTTATTCGGCATGGAGACCTTTTTTAATACACATAGCTTTTTGTTCCCTGTTTTGTTTTTTTCCCAAAAGTTATAAATGTAAGAAATATATGCAGTTATAACCCTTATTCTATTAATGAAAGCTCCATCGCATAGGATTAAAACACAGAGTACACGCAGACGAATAGACTGGCACACAAAGGTCTATCATCTTTTCTTTTCATAAAGATCCACAATATATATACTATATCCTCCACAAAGGGCAACGTCTCTTAACTTATTTTGCTTTGATGATGAAACTTAAATACAAATAAATTTATGTATTTTTCACCCTTTTACACCACTAATGCTACTTCCTTGAACTCCTATATCAAGTTAATATTTAATATTTCAATTATCTCTTGAGTTATTCAAATGTAAAAGGAAATATCTTGATAACATGTGAAAATCCAACATGTTTTCCATGTTCAATTAAACGCTTACCATTAACAGCATAAAGCTTTTAGACACATTAACCAGTAACTTACACAACACTAATTACTTGTTTTTCATATTCTTTCTTTTTTTTCTTTCGGTGCAATTAAATGTTCTGATTTCGATTCCGTTATTTAGTTGTAGAACGAATATAAGCAATGGCGTAACGCAATACGAGCACAAAAGCTTAATAATAGAAAACTTTATTGAAAAAAATGTCTATTAAGAGAACAAAAATAAGGGAGTTTTTCGATATTCTTATCATTTTCCGTCGCAGTTTAATTTTTCAAACCAAGGAATTCTTCCAAAATTCCACTTTGCATGGAGTGCGTTATATCGCTGAGGCTGGCAGGCCGCTTGGTGAAAAGTATAAAAAGTCGAAATTTAATAATAATATATTTGTTAGTTTTATGCGCAAACATAACTGCATTGCACAAAAAAGCAAAAACGGAAATTCGAATGGAATGAGCACCGGAAGCGGAACAAAGTGTTGAACTTGTGCTAGGAATGCTTCATAATTATTTTTTTCTTATTTTAAGGTTTATGTGGTTTTGCTTTACTTTAATTGGAGCGGTTACAGCTTTAATGATTATTATGAGCTTGTGGGAGAAATTTCAAACGAATCCCACTATAACAGGTAATAACACGTTTTGGAAGATTTCGCTTCAATAAAAAAGCGAAATCGCTTCACTTAAAATGTACTTTTTAAAAGTTTTCAATCAAGCATGAGGTGACATTTTGTGATTGTGAAATTATTCCTCAAGCAGTTTTTTAATTTGGTTTTGTCTAAATACAAGCAATTACAAACAAACTATTCAGCAGTTGAAGTTAAATCTGAATAATAATAATATGTTATTTATTTGATATTTTAATTGTATTAAATTCCCATAAATTAATACTCAGCTGATCATTAATAAATACGCCTGATTTGACTGCTTCACAATTCTTTTTGTGGGGATATCTGAAAAGCGAGGTTTATGCAAATAAGCCAGATACGCTGGAGGCACTCAAAAGAAAAAAAATATTCTGGATGAAATTAATGAAATACCGCGTGAAATGTGTGAGAATATAATGAATTCGTACAGTCGTACCATTTCTTAAATATAAAACGTCTAGAATAGTGTGGCCTTAAAATGTCAGATTTTTGTGACAAACAAAGTATTAAGATCATTTGCATCATTTCTGTATGAGAAGGATGGCACCGGAAACGCCATTTTGGTTCGATTTTTTAACATAGTAGGGTATCACTATCAGATTTCCATATGAATGAACCGTACGACGGCCTAGGATAGTGAAACGAGACCTTTAGCAACTTTTGCAGTTACACAGCCGGTAGAAAGCAAATCGTCTTCTATAATTTGAAAAGTTTTGCAGATCCAGCATGTTAATTAGATATGCCATATAAAATGCTTTCCCATTACCGGACACTCCAACATCGGCCCAGAAGACAAAATTTTAAGAAGTTGTTTAAAATATCTGTAATATATAATTTATACGGAATGCAAATTCCGAAGATAAAGAACATGTACAATCCCTGATTCCGTAAATTCTTATGATAAAGCATTGGAACAAATTACTTGCATGAATTTGTTTTTCATTCCATTGAATAGAAAAATTTAAATTAATTTTGAATTTCGGCAGCTCAAATCGTATCAACCTAAGTTAAGGCCATGTACCCTAGATATGTATATTTTTTCAACCATAATAAAAAAACTTACCATTTTTTTTAGAATGCAGCACTATAAAATAATATTAAAAAATGTTCAACTGTACACCCTATTGCAAATAAAAATTATTTTTCCAGGCTTAGATACCGATTTCCATAATCAAAACGTAGTATTTCCCACTACAGTAGTTTGCCCAGAAACGGGATATAATCTTCATAAGGCTTATACAGTGGCGTATAACAATATAGCGTAATTTTGCTTGAGCATACAGACTATAATTAATTTAATAATATAATTTCACTACAGCAACTACGATGCTACAATAGCTAGTTTTGCGCTTTTGTTTTTAGAGCGCTTATCGTCCTTATCATTTGAAAATTTAGATTCAGCCTCTGCAGCAGCCAGTTCTGTGGAGATGGATAATATTAATCAGAAAACTTTGCGTCAGTGGGCCTTTATGGTTAGTCCAAATCCGGTTTTACGAAAACTTAATCCCGCCTTATTGTAGTACGTTTCAATTTTCAATCTTTTCAGACCTTTATTACGTGTGAGGAGCTCTTCGTAGAATGTAAATATCGCGATGAGCCTATCAAATGTTGTACACATTTTGAGCCCATTTATACCGAGCATGGATATTGCTTTGCATTTAATAGCCGTTTTAAGTCTATGGAAGATTCTGAGTATGTATTTTGAAATATTTATTTACGTACGTAAATATAGATGTTTGTTTTTTATATGTATTTCATTAAAGCCAAAAAACAGGACCACCGCACGATTTATATGAAACGGATAAGAAATGGGCATTATTTTTTGTGCCCAATGCGACTGTCGAAGTTAGTTACAACTGGTTCATGGTCAGAGTATAAAAATCTTTTATTGCTTTCATGCATTTCATTTATTTTTAGGTTTTCATATTTTCCAACGAGGAGTACTTTGGACAGGATTTCCATCCGCAAGTTGAATGGGAAGAGGGGCAGATAGTTGAAGTGCGTATTTCGAAACAGAACACATATACAACGGATGATGCACGACAGTTGTCAATTGGGTAAGCAAATAAATTTATTTTAATTTACACAAAACATTTTTAATTTTGTTTCTTAACCTACAATAACTTGAAAGTTATTTATTTTGATACAGAAAGTAAATTTGCTAATAATTTTCCCATTAGAATCAATAAAAGACAATTGTTGCAAAAAAAATAAACAAGAAGACAACCACCTTTTGCTTCAATATTCGCTATTATTTATCGATTATTTGCAGGCAACGAAAGTGCATATTTCCTGATGAGATCAAACTGGAATATTTCCCAGAAGAATACACTTTTACGTCCTGCATGAAAGAGTGCCGAATGAAAAAGGCCATCAAGCTCTGCAAATGTAATCCACCATTTTACAAACCAATAGGTAAGAATATCTCACTCATTTGCTCAAATAACGTCGTAGCCAAAGAGAAAAAAAAATTAGTTTCATGTACAATGTCAATATATTTAACTTCCCCCCCCCCCCCCCCAAAATGTTCTTTATCATGACTTTTTCAGTGTGATATGTGTGCATATCTTTAGAACGTCCACAACAATGGAAATAGATCCTAAATGATCTTGCTTTTACAAAAGCTGCTTATTCTGTCGCAAACCACTACCATATTCAAGCAATCAGAATTAAATGGATATTTCAGTTGTATCGACTTAAGTTATAACATTGAAATAAAGAAAATTATTCAAGATCCATCCATGATTTCATGGTTCTACAACTCTCATACTGATTGTGTAGTAACAGCTAATGGCCGATTTATAATCCAATTCAATGAGAGAGCACTGCTCCTTCAAATAAATCTCTTCTTAGTTGCTGTTTAAGAAATCATGCCATTATGCTCTTGTGTGTTTCAAAATGGTTTTTGTCTATGATAAACTTGCCTATTTTGCTACTCTTATTGGATAACATCCTTTTACTGGAGGTGAGAAACTGCGGGTTACATAAAAAAGACCATGAAATTGATTAAAAGTTCGATATTACCTATTAGGCTCGGAAAATGGCGTCTCAAGAATATTCTTGTAGTAAAACTTTATGATAGATACGCAGTAATTGTACTTTTAACTTTTATAAGGGTTGCTAATACTAGACTGTATGGGGTCACAAATCAATATTATAGAAATTTCAAACCTATTAATGTTCTTTTATACTTTTTGGAGAAGGATATAAAAAGAAAACTCAACGAACAAATTACACTGAGCAACAAATTTATTTTCCTATAATGATCGATGCCCAAACGAAAATTGTTAAAAATATATTCTATTTCATTCTGCTTGATGCTGCACAATTGAGAAAATGAATATTAAAATGAAAACTGACGAACCAATAAATATGAAGCATATAATTTCCGACCGAATAAATGATTTGTTATTCAGTCGTTGTCCTTAGTCGAAAAGAGAGAAGACGAACCTACACTTTAGTATATTCTTGAAAGTATATGTATTTCGAACCACCTTAGCCGGTACTCTTCCATCGAATATATCCTATAGCAATCGATGATGTGTGTGTGTGTGTATTTGAACGTTCACAAAGAGGAAATACAAAGATAGTTAGTTTCAAAAGAAGCTTTAACATTTTTGATTGCAAATGCCATTACGAGCATTAAAACAGCTTTAGAGCTAATGGTGTTAAAGAATTCTCTAGATTTTCGGACTGCCAGGAAGAATATTATCCGATAGAGAAAACACATTTACCCCCGTGGTTATAAGTGCATTAATTATCTCTAACATTTCTATCATTATCGTGCAAAGCGCCTATAAGTCTCATCCTCAACAAAAATATCATGTATTAAAAATATATAAGTCCCACAATTAAATTGAAAGCTCTTGAGTATGGATTTGTTTGTGTTTAAAGAACCTATTAAAATTCAACAATGTGCACATACAAACAAACACACATATTGTGATATACTTTTTAGCAGCAACCTCCGAAGCCCGCTTTCATCTTTAGAAGAATGCATGTGTGCATACATTCATATACATATATGTGAAAAGAAAATATATGTTTAAAAACAATATATGTAAAATAATGTAAAAAGAATATATATTTATTCATATATACATATATATAAGTTTTGACATTTGACATTGCAATACAAATCAAAGGCATTATTTGAGCAAATTATTTAAAAGGTTTAAAATATATATATATTTATGAGCAATCTGTTTTTAAGCTAATTTACCCACGTGCGGCATAGACAACTTTAAATGTCTAACGTTAAATAGAAAAAATATAACGAATACCAGGGATTGCATGCAGTGTGAATTAAGCTGTTCTAAAACGGTATTCAATATAGAGAAACTATTAAAAACGTAAGTGAATGTATAAGAAATATATACATAGATACCCACATACCTACGAGTATACTCGCAAGCACTGTACACACAAAAACTTCCGCATTCCCACATTACATACATAAGTAATTGTAAGTACATGTATGTAATTTAAATTAATATATAAAAACTTAATAAATGATAAAAAAAACCCCTGAGGTATTATCAGTTAAGGTAAGAACACAGAAAATCGCCTAAGAGGAAAATTATGAAATTAGTTTAAATATAAGAATTTATTTTGAAATCTAAAATATTTTAATTATAGAGTCAAATGTATACCATCGCCGATGTAAATGTTGTGTTGGTAAGTGTTAAGTGGCCAGCAACTATGTCTCCGTCAATTGAATGACATCCCTCAAATGTAATTATTACTTACGTAAGGACATTGTTTATCAACTTCTGCTTTAAGTTCTTTTGCAGATTCCAGTCGTGAGTCTTGGTCGCAAGACACGGCCGATTTTGAAACTTTTATTTTCAATCACTTGAAGTGCCTTCAGATAATTTTACTATTCTTGGGAATCATATGTAACATCTATATATCGTAATTCGCTTTATATACATTCTTACAAGTAAGCCCCCACTTCTAATAGTACATTTTACGTGGACTTAAAATTCTGAAAGCGGTTCTTTTGCTGTCTTAGTTTGGCTTTCCGGTTAATTGTAAAATGATAAAGAGTGTTCATAAAAGGTAAGATGCGTAGCATCTCATAAACCCTTCGGTGCCACAATTATTAGCAAATATACATAGGAACTTCCCAAAATAAAGTGGTTTGGAGTGATGGGTTCTTAATTTTCACTGCCCTATGAACAATTACTTTTTTTTCATTTACGAGCTTTTTAAGCTCGTATCTTTTATTTTCTTCCAGCGCCATCCTCAAAGGAATTTCAGCGTAGCGAAAATTGATTCCATTATCGTTAAATAATTCAGCTGATCTCATTGTGAGGCAAGTGAAGTGGAAGTGTGTTCGCTAATTCGATGTTATACTATTTTGATTCCTCAACAATTATACCTACTTAGAAGTGGCGATTTTTGCCGGCATTTTCGCATCATAGTAGTATCCTTAATCCTCTAAAAAAATCTCAAAGATTTCGTATTTTATACATCTTTATTACTGTCCTTTTACTGTAAATGTTTGTTATGGCAGACATTTTTATTCTACTCGCACTTTTATAGGCCCTTCTTATTATGTTACATGTTGATTTCCTTATGAGCAGTGAAGAGGATGAGCCTAAAAATTATTATTCACGTGCGTTGTCTTTTCGAACTTTTATTAAAATATTGTTTGAGTTTTCGCATTGTTAGTGTTGAATTTCCATTTTACATAATATTTTTTGGAATTCATAACCGACTACTGTACAACTGTTCTGAATTTAACCTTGAGCTCA
This sequence comes from Ormia ochracea, assembly GCA_963402855.1. Taxonomy (NCBI): domain Eukaryota; kingdom Metazoa; phylum Arthropoda; class Insecta; order Diptera; family Tachinidae; genus Ormia; species Ormia ochracea. The sequence continues at coordinate 40,761,194 of OY727107.1, forward strand.
TTTTTACTTGCAGCGTCGAACGTCCCGAAGCTGCTGGTGTGTTGGTGGAATTTCTTACTTGGCCTATTATACGGTATAAACGTGAGGTATTATTTGGTTGGGTTGACCTTTTGGTGTCTTTTGGTGGTATAGCTAGTTTATTCCTGGGATTTTCTTTATTGTCTGCAGTAGAAATTATATATTATTTTACTCTCAGAGCCTGCTGTATGGTATATAAAAATCGTGTAAGTAAAGCAAGTAACATACATACATATTTTGAATGAACTGACTAAAGTAATAGAAATATTTAGGAAAAATTACATGAAATAGAGGAGCGTATTAGAAACGAACCTCCTCCTCCCGTAAATATTAAACTCACATTGCAACGATACAAAATGCCCATTCCGGAATTAACCGAAGATGGAGAAACCAAAGCTCTGGATTATAATAAAAAAAACCTAATATTGAACCGTTCCAATGACAGTCCACCTAATTATAATGAGTTGGATAGTAGGAGACGTAGGGCAGAAAAGGTAAGAGAAACTACAGAAATATTTCATTATTTAGTAAATGTATCTGATTTCTAGTATTATGGAAATTTTACCAAGCATCCATACAATACGCCTAAAGTTTTGCCCAGTTATACTGCCAGCATAAATCCACAGTTGCAATATGGTCAATATATACCGTAAATATTTTTATAAAGAAGACTAGATATATTATTTCTCAAAAATAAAAGCAAATTAAACTTACTTATCCAAATTATTTATGAAAATTAATTTTTTATTTTGTAAAAATTTTCATAAGGGTTTGCAAATCTTGGGATTTGTCAAAAAATCTGTTAAACATGCATTTTTAGAACACTTTCTAGTAGATATGTCAGATTGAATAAATCGTACAATTGTGTTGGATAATGAATCATGCGCCGAAGTATCTAAACGTAATGTTCTAATTGAACTGATACCCTACTCAATGCATCAGATGCCTTATATACGGCGATGGAGCCAACATTTTCAGCAATGTCACACCTTGAACGATGATATCTCCATTGAAAAGCTACATGGAAATATTTTTTCATGCAGCTGCTGACCTGCATATACATATTTAATAATAAGTATGAAAAGCTTAGATTTCTCGGTACGGGGTTCAACGCTTATAGATAATGTTCTTGGTATGCAATGGAATGTACAAGGCAAATCAATTGAATCAGCAGCTATTCAGCAGGAAAAAAGATTGGCTTTCTTTCACTCAATAAGACTTCTAAAATCTTTGGCGGCCGCAAAAGTAACTGGGCCTCTCATGGGGAATTCTCATGGCCATAGGAAATATTTAAGGTCCTAATTTATTACCAAAAACTAACACAAGAAGCATTAAAAGTATTTCCCCTCAGATTGCAATTAATACGCAACCAATAATGCTTATAACCCAATATACAAAAGTCGTACTTCGGATCTTAAAAAGGCCCAGACGAAATTACTAATTTCCCCTCCGATTTTTTATATTTGATAATTCCAACGCACACCTCTCTCACCACAACTGCGTATCCCATAACACAGCTAGCAATGTATGGAGAGAGAATCGAAAATCTTGTAAAAATAACAGACTGCATTTAATATAATAAATATAATATGTGCATTCATACATACACACGTGCATATGTACGTATGTATATAAATATTATTTTTCATTTAAATTCAAATATGTAAATGTCATAAATATAAGAAAAACATAAACAAGATTAAAATAAAATAAAGAAAAAATATTAATTGGAATTTATAGAAAGGCTGACGTACAAATGCAAAAACTATTTACTGATGCTTTGATGAAGCAAGGAAAAAGTTATGAGCTGCGCTGTACGTGTTTCCTAGTTGAGACTGTTTACACAGTGTCAGTCTCAATTTTAAGGCTGCTCGTTTTTAGGCGAGAGAGGCTAGGGGAAAAGAAATGATTATGCAACATAATGCACTGTCGGATACATTTTCTTTTCTTATTAATATATTTTTTCAGTTATAGTATATCGTCTTGTAAAGTCGAAAAGATGTCATATGGTAGATAGAATTCGATATTAATATTACATGCTTAATCATATTTGAATGTAGCTTTTGTCCTTTTTTATTTCTCATGACGATATACATGTATTTTTTTCTTCACTTTATTCACCAGGTGAAAAAGTTTGTGATATTTTATATGTATATGAATCCCATTCAGATATTGTTTGGTTAATTTTAAAATGTTTATTTATTGTTAACCTTTACCTACATAAATACATACGTATGTATGTATGTATATGAATTCCATTAGTGCTTTAGCAATTAATCTGTAGCCGTCAATTATATTCTGAAATACTAAATTTAATAAATGTTTAATGTGAAAAATGTATAATTGTAAAACAATTTATTTAAGATTTTTATTATTTTTAATAAAATATAAATTTTTATTGGCCAACATATGATATAAATTGTTGTCGAACAGTAGCTCCTTCACCCTTTGGCGTTCATGCGCTGTCCGATGTGTTGTGCGCTACTCCTTAGCTGCCGTCATCTGTTTGTAGCAAAAAGGTAAGCAATATTTTGCACCAATTTCTGATAACCTACCTTGTTTGACTAATAAACGAATTTGCTTTTGGAAAGAAGTGTCAAAACAGAAAAAAATGAAAGGTGACGTCACAAATAAGACTCGTATTGTGTGAACGGCGAAGACAGTTCACAGAAGACAAGTTTTGCAGTAAGTCTCGCACTGTGTGAACACAGTCTAAGGTATGTTGAATGTAAATATATATCACAAACTTACATATTTGTTAGCTCGTGACAAATTCAACGTAATTTGTTTTTATTATGTTTTCTTCCCATGACATCGCAATTCCATATTATTTACAATTATTTTTGTTTTTGCCCCCTAATTAAGTTGCTGTTATCACTTGTTGTTTTAAAAATTTATCAACAAGATTGTTTTGTTTAAAATTTATTATCATTTTAAATTGTTATTGTTTATCTATCATATGTAGTATATATATGTACTTACTTATCAATACATACATTCATACATACATACATATGTGCATACATATAAAAATTAGTAAATATATACGCACATATGTTTGTACATATGTATGTGCATGCATACAAAGCTACAAATATTTGTGACGCCATTCACTACGTAGTCGCTGTGTATTCTTTCTGAGAGTTTAAAGAGGAAGAGATTAGCTACTATTGAAGATTAGGTGCACACCCCCTTTTTTATTTACTTCCATCCACTTATCTATTTTTCCAAAACTAGTAATTACGACACTTTTGAGCGCTTTAGCATCGGGAGAGTGCTTTTTTATTGCGGCCTAGTAAGTCATTTTTAGTTTTTATACTAGATAATTATTTTATAATTTCCAACATGGCAGTTCTCCACTTCGCCTATAATATTATACATTATAATGTATGTACATTTGTATGTATGTAATACATTCACGAAATTGTATTTACGTCTGTATGGATGTATGTACCTATATGACTGTATGACTTTGAAATAATGCATATATGTGGCTGCGTACGTATTCGTTAAAAAATGTATTATTCATTTTAATTTTAATTCTGCATTTTTTACGTCTGAACTTTCTAAGCAGATCTGACGACTTTACCTCAAATTAAAGAAATTTATTTTTATGTGAAAATATATTAGAAAAACTTTTAACATTTGTTCGAGATATTGTATCATTTACTATTTTAAATATTACCTGCCAAGTTAAAGAACAAGATCAGACATTTTGTCTACTTATTTATTTATCTACATACATACATATATGTATGTATAAAACACCAACAAAAAAAATTTTTCTTCATGACAAGTCTTTCAGCCATTCAAAAATCTCTGTTACATATAAAAAAAGGAGTGTCCACGTAATGAAAAATATTGCTAATTATTTTCGAAACGACTCATGTTTACACTAGTTGAAATAATATGGGTACCTCAATTTAAAAGGGGCTTCTGTTACTTAGAATAGATTCGTTATCATACTAATTTCTTTGTATTTTAAAATGAAAAATATACTGTAGACATACATACATACATACACATGTAGATATGTATACACGCCCCTACATACATACATACATAGGTGCATATAAATTTTTTCCCGTTTTTTCTATTATACACAATATTTAATTATTTACTTAATTTAGTTATATTTGCTTTATTTTTATAATTTAGAAAACAAAGAGCAGAAACATTCCGTTGTTTGTCCAGTAGCTCTTAATATGCAATACGATAACTGGAATTGCTTACTCTTGCTCGCAAGTGCTTCCTAATTAAAAACTTTCTTCATTCATGATATTATGTTTATATGTATGTATGTATGGATGTATGTACGTTAGGTATATTCATACATATCTTGATTAAAGTTTCGCGGAGTACTGTAACTGCCAGAGCGTAGAAGCAGTCAAATTTTTTTTTGTTTTAAATAAAAGTACATACATATATACCCGTATGTACATATGTATGTATGTATTTATATGGGTCTGTAAATAGACTACTGTTTTTGTGGTTTTGTAATTATCAAAACATGTCAATGATTAACACTCTGCTGTCGACTTCGTTTTTATTTCACAAGATATTTAAAGGCTTGGCATCGAAAACTATTTGTGAAGAAATATTTTCCAATTCTTTCTTTCGAAACATCTTCAATTGTAAAATGGGAGCAGCTCTTCTAGTTCTAAGTTTTTGATTGAAACGGGCCGATAAAGGTTCGATTACATTTAAATCTGGGGAGTATGAGGGATGAGGAAGCTTTGATTTTAGGTTGTTAGCCATTCTTTCACAAGTCCTGAGGTATAGTTCGGGTCGTTATCGTGCATAAATATAAAGTTATCTTAAAGATTTAATTTTCTACACTCGATAAAAAATCGGTTTCCAAAATGTCTATATAACTACGACTGTTCATAACACTATCAATAAATCTTAATTGTCCGACCCCATTAGCAATCATGGAACCCCACACCATCACAGAAACACCAATATGTTTTACGGCACTACATACATTGTGAAGAAGCTGGAGCTCTGGAAGAGAACATTAGAAAACAATGCAATTCAGAAACAACAAGAAATAGACAATGAAGCTAATAGCCAATATTAAAGAATGGGTCAAAACAAATTTTTGGGGAAATCAATTATTTCTTGACTCAATTTCTCTCGGACCATGGATATTTGCGCAAGTATTTTTACCGTATGGATAATGAAGTACATTCCAGTAGCATACACTACGAAGAGTTGAATGGAGATGCGGAACACACGTTCTTCAACTGCGACAGGTGGAATATTAATAAAAGCTATCTCAAGAGCCACATTGGCGTCTTTACTCCCAAAGATATACTAGAATATGAAAACTATTGGAACACCTTGGTAAAGTACGTCGACTTCATACAAAGGAAGAAAAAACCAGTTCTCGATGCAGTACAAGAGGGTGGTGCATTACCAGGCTAGGATGAAAAAGCAAACAACTGGAGTGATTTGTACATATATGTATATATGTAGCGTGTACACATATGTATTTTGGTAAAATTATAAAAAAAATTAATTTAGAAATATATGACATCCAAACCGTTCAAGTTATTCAGTCGAACTATTATTTTCCAAGTTCCAATCTAAACTGAACCCTTAATTTTTGAGCTTCAAATGGATTGCGAGCATAGTGTAGTCTCCATCTCAATATTCTTTAATTGGTATCTAAGATCGTTTAGTTTTCGAGCAGTTCATAACTCTAGATAATTTCATAAAAATGTAGGCTAAAGAATTTAAAAAATTTCGCTATATAACTTTAATCTGATTTTATATACAATCAAGTGTAAAATCCTTCCTTACTTTCTAATCGGAAAAGTATCCTTGTTACATAGCGACGTACAAGGACTTATTCTCCACTGCAAATTAAACACTTTTTAACCTTTCATGATATTTTGTAAAGAATGTAACAAAATTATGTTTTTACATTGACTTTTCTTTACATGAAAAAATGTTATAAAATGTAAACTTTTGTTCGCACTCAATGTCTGTTTTCAATTCGATTTTATATATACATATATGTATATATATCTATATGCATACAAACATAAGTGTTACTAATAGTATGTGAGAAATACAGCTTTATAAAATAAATAAGACAAATCTTTTGCCCAAACTGAGTTTCACTTCAACAAGTATTTTTCTACAAGGAAAAGCGCTAAGTTGACATTACCTTTTGCTTGGTACTACACAATACTAAATTACGCCAAATTACTAAAGATTACGTCATACTATTTAAGACCCAGTTTCACCATCCTAGCCAGTCGTACGATTTATTCAAACGAAAATCTGATTGTGATATCCTCCTATTTCAAGAAATCGCATCAAAATGGTGTTGTAACTGCCATACCATCATCTTTGTTGATTGAACTAAAAGTAACTCCGATCCCATGAATGTTGTAAGTTAATGAAAATTTTTATGCCATATTTCGAAATCGTACTACTGTCTGGGATGTTAAAATGCTGAATTCTGTTTTAGTGCATCAGGAAAGAGAAGTAGTAAAAAGCAAATTCAACACAATTTATTATTAAAAATGCGAAAACAAGAAAAAACAGGTAATTAGTTGCTCCTGCCCGGCTAAAATCATCATTAAAAACCATCAAAAGCAACAAATCCATCAGAACCAACAAAAACCTCATGAAAAAAGTATCGCGCAGCCATTCACACATATACCTATTTATATGTCTAAAATAATGCATATACGGCGTACATGGATAGGTACTGATTAAAAAGACATTATTATATTAAAAAAATTACTGATAAGCCACCAAATTTGACATTAAATTCAAAAAGTTTGTATTCTCAGCAGCAAAGAGTACAACAAAAAATTATTTATTAATTAATTTTATGAGAAACTTGACACAGCCACACGCTCTCATAAATACGAAACGCTAATAATACTTTTTGTCTACTGACTATCGCAACCAGTAATGCAAACTTTTATTTGCAAATTGGTTACACTGTACAGTCGTACAGTTATTTTTAAAAGTATGTTTATTTCAGTCATACAATAAGTAATTTTATAATTGTATGTGTACTTTAAGTATATCCCTCTTTTAGAATTATGCCAAATAATTCCATGTTATATGTGTTGAGACAGAAAAGAATCCAGAAAAGTGTGATAAAACGGCAAAGAAATTTGATGCAATTGACAGAAACAGCTCGTTTAAACAGCTGCTTTACATCCAAGCCAAAAGCACCAATTTAATTACAATTAAATTGCACAAACTTTATTACAATTCCATATTTATTTTTTTTTTCATTTTCCTTCGTCATTGACCATGTATTTCTATAGTTTGTAAGTTTGACATCACTGATCGAACGAGCCACCGTTGCTCTCAGATCTGGCTGTGTAGTTGATAGCAAGTGCACGAGTTAACAGTCAACAGTAGCGTTGCCACAACCAAGAAATATTTGTTACCAAAATGGCCAACTCATAATGGGAGAGTAATACTTTTCAGTTCCTTTAAGTTGTTACACAATTCTTAATAGTTAAAATTTATTTCTGATTTTGTTTTAACTAAACCAGACCATGGAAATCTTCCCAAGTTTGTCCACAAAGTGACACAAATTTTTTTGGGAATTTCTTACATTTTCTGGTTATGTGGGTGTCTTTTTCAAAAACTTAAAAAGGTTAAGCTTTCCGTTACACATCTCTTTTCCAGTTATCTTCCTTGTCACGTACTATTTTATTATCGAAGTCAGGTGGATGTTTTAGAAGTTTAGCATGTTGTGATAAAGCAATAGTTTCTTTATTTTGGTTTATGCCTGCTTTGTGCTCATTTGCTACGGTTGTGATCATCACCCTTTCGCGGTATCCCATATTCAAAACTGCGTTTTCGTATTTCTGAAGATATGTGATAGCATTTTGTTAGATTTGTATGCCATTTGTATAATGTTAAAGACGCTTTTCACTATCCTGAGAGTTGTACGATTTGTCAAACAGGGCATCTCTGCTTAATAAAATGAATAGTGTCCCATTTTTATGACAAGCAAAAGTTTATGAAAATTTTCATAAAATGACAATTTTCATGTAATCAGAGTTGCATTTACACCAATCAGGAAAGAACAATTTGGTTGCATCATTTTTGTGTGTGAGAATGGTACCAGCAACACCATTCTTATGCCATTTTTTATTATAGGAGAATATCACTATCAGATTTTCAGATGAATGAATCGTACGACTGTCTAGGATCCAAGTATACTAAAGTATATTTGGGATTCTAACATTCTCTTTTGGGATTGCATTCGTATGAATGCAATGAAGGTTTTGCTTCATGCGGTAAAAGTTAGCTATGATTTTGCTACCTAATAAAATAAACTAAAATGTTGTGTTAAAAATACTTTACAAGATGCAACTCTGTGGTTATGACATTAAAGTAACTAAACTTACCTAAAGATTGAAAATGTCATAAAAGCATTCATATTTATTTATTGCTAATTTCGAAAATGTGATCGAATCGCTATTGTTTTTCTTAGTTCTTCAATTAAGGGATACGAAATGTCGGAACTACTTGCTAACTAATTTATAGTTAGTAGAGATATTTTCTAAATTTTTTTTTAAATTTAACATTTATATACTCGTATGACAATAAAGAAGTGGCTAAAGGTTATTGAACAATATTCTGAAAATCTCTAAATTCAGTTGTGTTTTTAGATTATCCACACAAGATTTATAAAAATTTTATGTGCAAATATGAAAGCTTAAAAGATATTTTTACTTCCCCAAATAATAATTAAACAGAACGAGAAAAAATATGCGAAACAAAATTTGGGGGGAAAAAAGAAAACACATTTGTTGAACAGTAAGCAAAACGGCAACGTTTATTAGCTACACTTCTTGCAAGACCAAAACCTATAGATAGTGGTCTCATGCAGCTAAATAATTCAGTTATTGTCGCATATTAGAGCGGTTGAGACGTGCACGTTTCGATGATAAGGAAATCAAATAAAGATATAAAAAATTCTTAGCGCGAATTGTTTTTCTTTTTTATAAAATTAGAAGCGAAGATATAAGAGAAGGAATACGAAAGTTTCACAAAACATATGAAATAAATTGTGCACAAGTAACTATTTTATATGAAATACCTACTTATCCAGTAGAACTCGTGGAATTAAACGAACAATACTGAATACGTGACGCATTTTCAAAATTTTTGTGTGTGAATATCTTAAAAATCATTTTAAAAAATAAAAAATAAATAATATAAATAATTTTTTTTAAAAATCGAGTACCATGACTTCGAAAATGGCTATTAATGCTAAGGTAAGCAATTTAAAGCTTTTAGAATGTACAAGAAAACCTTTTTGCTTACAAAACAACAACACTTAAGAAAGTTATACGTATATACATACATATATACTCGTATATACATACATACATATGTAGGTACGTGTGCATGCATAAATGTGCATGAATGCAGTATGTAGTTCAGTGATGGCAGTAGATTTTTTGAATAGCTTGCGTATTCCAGTAGATCGCTGCGGCATTTCTAAAAATTTAAAACAAATTGATCATCAAAATATATATATATATATATATATATATATGTGTATAAGAAGTAGATGAAACATTCACAGATTATATATGTATGCATGTATGTAGATGTGCAAAAATATTTATTTCAATTGTTTAAATTAAAAACAAAGTGTATCACATGAGATGCGGATTTGTCTTTTTCAAACTGGCAGTCTCTAGAATTGCTTATGTATGCACATCCGCAACCACAACAAAATTTATGAACACAAATTTATAGGAAAAAGAACATTTCCAAAAATAGTAACTAAACATTTTTTTTTTAAAGGGTTGCATATTTTAATTTTCATATGTTACTTAAAAACTTGTGAGTGTATAAATTATTTTTTTTTTTAATTTTTGAAATGAACCAAAGTCGGCAGTTTTTTATTTAAGAAAAATTAATCTCTTATCACGCGAGTATATTATAATCAGACTATTTCGGGTGGAAAGATAACAAAAAGTAAATGAGTCTTTTAACAAAAAGTACAAAAAGAATTCATATTTTTTATTGGTCTTGTTTTAAGTATTTGATGATCATTATGTCCTTTACTACTTTAATGATAACAACAAATTAAAGGGTGCATTAAAGAACCATCAATACATCAGCAGAATAAGTAATAACAACACCAGAAACAGCACTTGTTGAATGGCATTCCTCCCAACAGGGGTCTTTGGTTGCAACTACAACTTACGAGATCTTGCCAACTAGCGCCATTGGCAATGAAGTTAGTGTTGTAGCGAACTCCAGCGGCACAAAAAATTCCATCCAAGTCCTTTTTTGACGGAAACGTAACCAAAAAAAAAGCAAAAAACATTTTTGTTGCAGAGGTACAGCTTTCAGGAGTTAGTGAATATAAAAAATAATAAATGAATAACGCCTGTGTTGAATCTTAACTTCCGGTATTTGTATGTGTACATTGAAATTAAGTTTTAAAGTTAATTGTTTATTGCACAATTACATTTTTGAGCACTGAAAAATTGTTTTTAATAATTCTTTCTTGGATAAATTTGAAGTATTTGCTTACATAGCAAAAACGTTCTATTAAAGGTTAAAAATATAAATATTGCAAATATTTAAAGAAACGTTTTCTGTATTTTCAAAGCAGATAACACACAAGGCAAAAATTATAGTAACCTGTTTTGCTTGTTCAAGAAAGTAACGACACACACATAAACTCAAAATGCTGCAACACAAATTCAGTTCAATTCTCGCGCGTAATGCTCTCTCTACTTTAATAATTACTTTGTGCAATATTAGAAGACAATAAAACACATTAAATGACAGTAAAAATTTTCAACATAAAATAAGAACATTTAATTTGTTTTAGTGATGCCTGCACAAATTCCGTTATCGATAAATTATTTCTTTTAATAAAACCTTAAAACCAAATCTTGTAAAGATGCTCATAAAAAATTATATTATTATTATTAAAATTTTAATTAGTTCTTTAATGCATTTTTAATTAAATTGTGGCATATTAATTAATACAAAATTTGACAATTATAACACCATCGTCGTTATAAAATATTTTTGGGATTACTATCTTTAAATAAACGTTTAATTTTTAACGCTTTAATATATAAAATTATCAGGGAAGCGGTAGTGAAACGTTAATTTCTATTTTAGTAAAGCCAACAACAAAAGTATGTAAAATAATTAACAGCTGGCAAGGCCACTTCAACAGCGTAGATTAACCACGCAATAATTGTAATGAAAATAACAACAACAATAAACACTGCAAGTAGTGGCATTCTTGATAAACCAAACGACAAACCACCCAGTGTTTGTAATACATGGAATTACTACAATAACAATAATACAAAGAACTATCTACATCATACATATTAAGCAATTAAACACGGCCAATAGGAAAAGAAAGTACTCGTATAAACTTCGTAAAAAGCAAAATGAAAAAAAATATATATTCTTGAAACAAGTATCTTTCCTTTTTTCTCCTGATACTTTTTAAAAAATACTTGATCAAAATGAATATGCATTGCGGATTAATTAATATGAGTGTGTGTGCATGTATAACACTGAGCCAGCTGACAAGAAAGCAATCCAATTGTACGAGTTCTAGTCCATAAGACTTAACAAAAACATACGCAGAAAAACGTTTGCTATGTGGAAATAAAGAGTTGTGTTGCATCTTGAAGTGTTTAAATTTAGAATGGCTAAGATTAAACATTTTTTATTTAAATTTGAAATTTTCGATTATAATGAATAGATAATAGATAATTACACAACGATGTTATCAATTCATTCAGTTGCCAGAATCTTGTGTAATATCTTTACATAATATTCGCACAGACACCCAACATCAAAGTAAGCTCTCTCACACAATGACATATTTATAGTTCGTGTTCCAATTAAGTACACAGGCTTCGGAATAAAAAAATTTAGAAAGCGAACCACCTGGATGCACTCTGAATTATATATGTATGCTAAATATTAAACAAAAACACATACATACATATGTACACCCATCCATATGTGCATTCAGTATAAAATGCTCTTAACTCACTTTGTTTCAATCACATTGCCATAATAGTAGTGTCATCATCATGGGAAAAATGCAATAAATTTTAGTAGTACCACTGAAAAATCCGGCCCCTTATTTTATTTCATCTTACTTTATTGTAGTTTAATTTTTTGTTACCACGATGTTATTTGCGAATGCTTATCTTATCTGCTTTGTGAATGTGAAGTATCTAGTATCTAAGTAACAAAAGTGATCACACTATCAGCAGCTTGCATGCGGAAAGAAATATTAATCATATAAAAAAAGTATATTCACTTAAATTAACTGTATAAACTTACGGCTCTTATGCTGATGTCCTTGTCAACTTATTTCTACTTCCCGTGTAAAGTATCTACTGTTTATTAATTAATCATGAGAAGCATACAAATACCGCTTATAGAATAGAAAGTGTCCAGCAGTACTTTGCTTTTGTTTTTCACAATTTAAATTAAAATTGATTACTTGTTGTTTTAACACTCTATCAATTCAAATTTTTCCATTTACTTGCAATTTTTAAATTTCTTAAACTTTGTTCAGAACTTTGATTCCAAATGTGGGTGCAAGAAAGCAAAGTTCTTACGAGCGAAAATTTTACTATCAAAAATTTGCAAGCAATTTTTGTCTCTCGTTTTTTTACTCTCTTTTCACGTTCTCTCAATGGAACTTCTTTGGGCCAATGAACACTTTCCAACAAAAATTATTACAAATTTGGTTCGCTCTATAGTAGCTAGGCAGATCATCTCATAGATCATACAATAGATCTATTGGATCGCGAGTTGTATGTGAAACTGCACCGTCTTGTTGAAAGAACACATCAGTAGAACCATTTTCATGGATTCTTGGCAAAATATAACTGTTCAGCATCGGCCTATACTGAACTCCATTAGCCCTAGCATTGTTTCCAGCTTAATTTCTGAAAAAATATACCACTATAACACCAGCAGCAAAAGGGAGTCAATTTTAATGGATGCAATAGATGGTATAAAGTCATTTAGCACCATTTTTCGATAAAAAATTGGACCTGTTTGAAGGTGCTCTAAAGCCCAATCTGCAAACGCACGATCCATATGATGATTTGGCGGCTTCAGTTGGATCTTATATGGATGCAAAGCCAAAATCTTTTTTCAAAATACGCCATGTAGTACTCTGAGAAAGATTCAATTGCTGTGCATGATGCTTACAGCATATCAGTTGGTATCACGCAAAATATGTTCTTCCCAACGAGCGTTTTTCCCTTATTTGTCGCTTCATTTCCCCGCCCGATTAAATTGAGAGAAAATTGGAATTAATTTGCTGTGCGTTTCAATAGCACTCTCATTACGTTCTGCTGTATAATGTTCCATGATAAAACTAGTATTAACCCTTAAAACAAATTTGCAATATATATCACACCCTATTGGAAAATACTAAAAACCCAAATGTAAATTTCCCTACTAGGAATTTTCATCAACTTTCGCTTGCCATAAAAAACGATTGCAACTCTAATCGATTAGATTTCGGTGTACGACTAGTGTAAACACTTTGAGATGTTTTCAAAATGTGTCTGCCTAAAGTACAAAATCTCTAAAACAAGTGTGGAAGTACTTCTAACGGTAAAAATGATAAGATTTATATACACATGTACGATCGTGTATGTAAGAATTTCAGCCCTGAAATAAATTTGAAATTTTCATCCGTTAAATACATAAGAAAAAATACAGAAAAGATAAAATTTTTAATATAAATAATATATTCATACGTGCATACATATTTATGTACTTATTAGATACTTAAAGCTCGCAGCTTTCGCGAACTAAAATAAAAAATCCATACATACATGTATATGCATGTACATATGTATATACTAATGTAAGGCAGGTTTAATACGAACAACGTAAAAAAAGTTACATATTATTAATAGAACATTGAACTTAACAAGTGGAATTTTTAAAAATAAATACAAGTCGACTTTTTAAATATGTATGCATTTATGGCTGTATGTAAATTAAAACAAAGTAATTCCTTAGAAGCAAATAAGATCAAAAATTAAAACGTAATACTCAAACAAGGGGGGAAAAATTGAAATTAAATGCTTTACTTTGCGAAGTACAATGGTAAAACTTTGAGATAATTTATACGGGAAAAAGCTTGCAATAGTTGAAAGTTTCAAACTGGCTTAATAATTTACATATTCGAACACATATGAGTAGCTCCTTATGGAAGTTCCGCCTGAGGTAATATTAACGTGGTATAATTTTCTGCATAAATATGGAAAAGTGGGGGTTAATAATACTAAATTCAAACACTCCAGTATGCTGGACGAATCACTGTTGTAACCAAAAATCAGATAAAAGAAAAAGTAGCGCCAAATCACTGGGATTATATGGCTACAAGTTTTGATACAAAATGGTGTCTATGAGGAAGCAATGGAAATTTTAACTCCAACTCCTTAAAGAGTGAGATTGCAACCAATTATCCCAACGCGATATTGTAAAAATTAAATACTCCGGCAACAACAGGGGTATATTAAAAAGACTTAAGGGTAATAATAACCATGGTAGCATAATGTAACAGCCAATTAAATAAAACAATCCTCGATAATTTTATATAATATACCAAATAACTTTCCTCGTACACTCAGTTTCGTTCATTTATCGTTTAGAATTTCTCTTTCTCTTATTCCACTGTACACTTTTATTTTTACTTTATCCTATTTGTGGGGCTATCATTAATTCATATTTCCAAACGAACATAAATCCCGAAAATGAAATTGGACTAAAAAATACATTGATATCAATTGCCGTGGAGTTAGCTAACTGCTATGTGCATTTCGCCGCATGCTAAATGCAGATCTAAAGGGAGCATTTACCAAAATGTTTTCTTAGAGCATCGCATATCTTTTATAATTAGCTAGAAGATTTCATTGCATTTATTTTTTAAATATTTTTTTAAGAAGTCTGGATGCAGGGCCTTAGTGAATGCTTGAATATTGGCTTAAATTAATTCAAGAGTAGCAGTTGATTCTAATTTCATGCGGCTCTTTAGGAAGTGTTATTTGGTTGAACTGTAGAGTTTACATATAAAGTATTGCTCATATTAAAATGAACCCAAAAATTTATTTGTTCAAAAATAGGTAGAAAATAATACGGAATGTTATAAAAGACGATTTAAAAATACTATAATGCTGTTTGAAAGATAATTATAAAATGTGTTTCTTTTTTAGGATATATTCCGCAACCAACATCGTTTAATTCGTTTTATTGAACAATCTATTCGACTATGCAGCAATCAGTCTTTAAATCAAGCCCAAGAGCAACAACAACAACAACAGAAAATGCAACTGGAGGAAGATTTTCAAATTACCAAATACATGACATCACAATTATCAACAACCGTACCTGAACCAATTACACATGAGCCGCATATTGGTAATCAGTTCAGAGCCAACCAATTATCCGTACGTTTGGCAACACCGCAACAGTTGCAACCAAAACCTGATAGTGCGGAGGAATTAGGTTTTGGCAAATTATTCACAGATCACATGCTGAAAATTTATTATCACAAAAATTTAGGTGGATGGCAAAAACCCCAAATTATACCCTTGGAAAATTTAGTTATACATCCCGCCGCCAAAGTATTGCACTACGCCGTTGAGGTAAGTTTTAGACTTTAAAAAACTAATTGATTTTATATCAAATTAAAAAATTTGGTCACCTTGATCCCTCCCTATCGAGAGTTACATTTTAACTCGAATGAGCAAATGCAGCAAGTCCTTAAGAAATAAATACACCCGCATATGTACATATGCAATTTATAAACAAATATCAAGTATGTGTAATAAAAACATTTTATACTTTTAAAGAACTGGTATTACCAGCTTCGTATTTGTGCACATATTGACATAAATGTGTACATATATCTTAAGTATCGTCACTTACTGCCTTGTTTCACTATCCCACAAAGTGATACCAAGTCACACGAAAGTGATATCAAGTCATAGCCTCATACTTTATGATATCAAATAAAAATGGCATATATGGTGGTTGATTATCGCATAAACTTAAACTATAATAATACTAATACACTATAATACTTTTTCATAATACATGCCAAATTTGGCATGCGTTAATACGTTATGGGATAACGAACCAAGGCTTTTAATAAATTATAATACTAAATTATAATCGATTAATCGTATTTGGCTAGTATTTATGTAAATAAAGTAAAAAGCAAAACAAATATTTACGCAAGTAAATTACTTTTCAACCCACTCTGAAATTGTAATTTATTGACGTTATCTCAGAAAATTGCATGTAAAGAGGACTTGTGGTTTGTAGTGAAACAAAAATAATTTGTTATAGTTATTAATAATTGTTTTTATAGAATAGATTCAGAAAAACAAACTTCTATCTAGTTGTCATGGCCTCTTATCAGTACATTGATATTTCCGTTGAAAGTCCTTTACTAAGATCATAGTCAGCCAATAAAAAATCTCACTAGCTAATAAGATACAGCTGTGCGGGAATTTACTGAAAAGTACTAAAATTAATGAAACTTCTTAAATTTGATTACACACAAAAAAAAATTATAATATAAATACTTAATAATTAATACTCTTTATTTACAGCTTTTCGAAGGGATGAAGGCTTATCGTGGTGTTGATGGAAAAATTCGAATTTTCCGTCCCAGCATGAACATGAATCGTATGAACATGGCAGCCAAACGTTCCGGTTTACCCACTTTTGAGGGTGAAGAATTTATTAAATGCTTGTCCCGCCTTATATCGATCGATTCCGAATGGGTGCCTCACACGGAAGCTGCCAGTTTATACCTCCGACCAACATTGATTGGTATCGACGTAAGTTCTTTAAATACAATATATATGACTTTCATTTGATATGTATAGTACATTGCCTGTTCTAAAAACCTCTTTTTATATCTACACATATACGAGTATATATAAATACATAAAATAGCTTTCTTCGCACATTATCAAACATTTTTTTACTTCTCTCAAAAATAAAAGCGTTGTTGTTTTTATTTGAAGTTGATATGGCCATATAATAGATAGCAATACATCCGATTATATATTACAAGTTCTTATTATATTTGCAAGTTCTTTCATTAGACATATTTCACTTATCACTGGCCTTGAAAAAGTTTATCAAATCGACACAACAAAGAAATTGTATAAAATTAGTGATTATACAATTAGTGTATCATTGGTTGGCAAATAGAAGTATTCGTTAGACAAAATTGAGGCATCCCACCAATTTATTAAATAACAATTGTAGAGGAAGGGGAATTTATTAATAATATATTAATTCTCTTACCTTAAACAATATGGTGATAAGAATGTTTTGTAATTGGAAGCCTATTCTAGAAAATAATCATGATTAAAATAGATCAAGGGTGTCAGGAAAATATTGACTCTTAATATTAATTATAAAGTGTCCCGAAATTAGCGAAGAGATTTGAATTTGTCAACCCTAAAAACCCACTTCGACAGCTTATATTGGAATATAATTCAAGTATATTCTTACCTCGATGCCTCGTTATTCACTCTTAAGCACATCCTCTCAAAAATTCTTAAGTATTCCATATTCCTTATACGGCGAACAAAACGAAAGCTGATAGCTTTATGTTAGGATGGTGCGAATTCAACACTGATCAATAATAATATTCCCTCCTGATTTTTAAATATTTTTAGAAAAAGAATTTACGATGTTCAAAAAATTAATTCCTATATTTTAAAATGATTATTTTAATGATTATTCAAAAAAAATTATAATAAAATTTTATAAAAACACCAGTCTCGGAATTCGTTTTACCAATAAACATCCATATTTTTTGAAAGAGCACCATATCCATAAAACATTATTTGTAGCATCCAAAACGCGACAACTTTATTATTTTTTACTTGCAATATATAATATTTAAGGTCTATGGTAATATTAATTTAAATTCCATTAATTTAATTTAATTTATTAATACTGCGAATGGAGTTGAACTCCATACCGCTTGCAACTCGTGCTCTTATTAAACGATTTCTTATTTGCGATGTTTCCTTTTATGGCGAAATCGTTACATCCTTGAATGATCGTTACATCCTCTTCTGAAATCCAAACACACAAAAACGTATTGACATTACAGACAAGCAGACAGATAGGCAAAGCTCAATCAACTTCCCTTCTTAGTTTATCCAGAATCGGAAACTAATCTGTTCTTATCTGTTTATATGTATATAAACACACATACATACTTTCGTGGATTCTCCAAACATACATGGATGCCTACATAATTTCAAACAAAACATAAACAAAATCAACCACCAATACATGCAAAAGTGTCTTTAAATTGAAAGCCCACAAGACACAAGCTTTTTGGGTTTGATGCGCTGTTGGGTTGGCTTAAAAATATAAAAATACAATAATACTTAAAGTTCCGGAAAAGGGTAGATGTGAGAAAATATATGCCCTTATCAACCTAATTCTATTAAAGAAATTTAACAGCGAGACTTAATTACTTTTGCATTTTTAACTACAAATGAAGGAAATAATTTTTAGCTATATTTCTCTCATTTATCACCCCATTTTGCTGATTTTTTACATAGGAAAAATCTGAAGAAAGTTGAAGCAGATGGATTTTACAAATTTTGATTTTAGTGAAAACTTAAGCACGATGCAGACAGACAGGCGCAGGGGCAAATCTCAAAAAATTTCTGTTCTTATAAGGATCCGGAATATGTCATCATGTCAACCTTCCGCCCTTTTTGTAGAAGGGTATAAAGTTGTATCTCCAATATTTCAACCCCTCAAAACTCAGATAACAAAGGCAGAAACTGAATTATTCATCTTGCAAATTACAGTACTATTGAATCTGAATTTAAACATACATGTAAATATTAGCTAAAGCAGTTAAGAAAGAAATCTTTAGGAAGTCCATACATTTTACTGCACCTGATCAAGAACGCAAAAATTATTCGCAGAGTTGCCACAATGATAATTACCGGTATACTTGAGAATTAGTATGTATGTACTCGTATATGTATGTGTATACATTTGTATGTTTTGTAGTGAACTTTTTGACACAACTAATCCATAAAATATGTTTTCATTCAATTCCGAAATTTTATTTTAGCCTACTTTAGGTGTAGCTTCATCCGATTCGGCTTTGTTATATAGTATTCTTAGTCCAGTTGGCTCTTATTTTAAGAGTGATAGCGAAGGTGCTGTGTCTTTATTAGCTGATCCCAGTTACACAAGGTAAACATATTAAGAATATACATAATATGACATAACTGCTTTTAGAATGAATATATTCTATTGTTTTTGAAATTTTAGGGCTTGGCCAGGTGGTGTCGGCAACCGTAAAATGGGTTCAAATTATGCTCCAACCATTAATGTACAACAAAAAGCTGCTGCAAAGGGTTTGCAACAAGTCCTGTGGCTGTATGGTGAAGATCATCAGTTAACTGAAGTCGGTACCATGAATATATTTATGTTCTACATAAATGAACAAGGAGGTAAGAACTTGAACTAGTCGCTATTTACAGTTATTAATTTTGAAATATTTTCTGTGTAGAAAAGGAATTAATAACACCTCCGCTAAATGGTCTTATTTTACCCGGTGTTACAAGAGACTCGATTTTATGCCTATCACGCCAATGGGATAAGTTTAAAGTATCTGAAAGTAAAATTACAATGTTTCGGCTCTGCGAGCTTTTAAATCAAGGAAGAGTAAGTGATATTAACTCTAATTTAAATATTTAAATGGTTTCGAGGAAATTGCATCTTTTCCCCAATTTAAAGGTGCTGGAATTATTTGGGACGGGTACAGCCTGCGTTGTCAGTCCTATCAATCGCATTAATTATATGGATCAAGATTTATATATACCCACAATGGATCAGGAGAAACCAGTGTACGAGAGAATTCGAAAATCCCTAATGGACATTCAGTATGGAAAGGTTAATCATCCTTGGGCTGTAGTTATTGATTAATGTTTTTAAAGATATAGTGCTCTTAAAAATATTTGTATTTATTCATAGATTTTAAACAGCTCGATTTACATTTTAAGATGTAGTTTAAAGATGCCATTATAGAAACTTGATTACAAAGGTGTATCTAAAATATACCTCCAGGTAGAAATGTCGCTCGCTTTCGTGAATGCCTCACAGTAAGCAGACAGATACCGAAGGTGGTAAATATTTGCCTTAATTAGTTGTAAATTATTTAATAACGTAAAGAAAATTAAGAGTTACTAGACCAATGCTCGAATTTGCTTTAAAACCAGCATTTAGAGAACTACGCCTTAGCAATGAATAATTTCATACAACTTTCACCGGACTTTAAAGAAAATTCCTCAAATTTGTTCATTTTCATATGTGTGTAAATCTTTAATACTGCCTTTTATCTTACCAAAAAGTTAAATATATATTTGGAACTGGTCTATTTATTGAAACGAAATGTTTTGTGTACATATAATATATAATTTAGTTTTATACTAGGAGGTATAATTCATACTCGTATGTAAATGTTGTACGGATTTTCATCCTCAATTTTATTTCACCTAAAATTTTGCTATTTTCTTTGAAGAATTTTTTATTTGAAGTTACTTCCTAACGTACCGGAACAAGCGCATTTATTAGTTCTTAAGTTTATGTTTTTGGAAAAAAATTAACTAAATTAATTAATTTGGATTTAATTCATTTTTATAACTTTTCTTTACTTTTCTTACTGTTTCTTATTCTTTTTCTTGGCCAAAGTTTTTATTTCTAAAATTCTCCATATTTAAATTATGTAAAAAAAAATTAGAATACATGTGTGTAAACTTATAAAATAATTTTCACCAATAAAAATTAAAATTGAATAAAAACTTTAAGTATATATATTTGTATTTAGATCTTTCACAACAGCACAGCAAATAGCACAGCAAATAGCACAGCAAATACCCTATAATTAAAAATGATATGCCTCCGAAGGCGAATGAATAATGCGCAGCCTACTAAACCGAAGGTCGCGAGTTCATTAGCAAATGATGATCATAAGTTCCAATTAAACTGTCAGATTATTTTCAGTCTATGAAGACTGATTTCTTATATAAGAGAGAGCAAATTGTAATTGCTGTTATAACCTTATAGGTCAACCAAATAATAGCTGTACGTAATCAAGCTGAGAACAGTTAGCAATGGCATGTAGGCATACCCCAACTTCGCGCATTGTACTATGCTGCAGACTTTACCCTCTGTGGGATGAATGACTGTCTAGAAAATGGTACTTTATTTCTAGCCCTCAAAAATGTTTATATCAACAATGTTTTAAATATAGCACGTCACGATCCTATTAAGATACCGTATTGGGAGAGTGTGTTATCCATATATCGTCTCACGTGTTCAATCTCTGACATGTCTAGTCTAACATTATATAAATATGGGTGACAGATGATGATATCATATGGTAAAGAGTACACGTGTTGGATGTGTAATATAGAAAGTAATTAAGAAATATAAGAAATAAAATAGAGATAAGAACGGATATTTAGGATACACTTGAGTTTGGGAGAGAAATGGTTAACATCGCCAAAAGTGTTAAGGTGCAATCTGTTACACTCTTTCAAACAGTTAAAAAATATTCAGTAAATATTCCGCTGAAATTTGAATATGAACTAACACCATCTTTAGGTATTTGAACGCCTTCAAGGCACCCTTTGCCACATTCCAGATATGTCATAAGACATTTCCATGAAAAAACTTATGAAAGTACAAAACAAATGATTAGAGTGACATTACCAAACTTCCACTAAAAAGGGCAAGTTTCCAGTACGGTAAAAGATTCTGAGAAGAGTTGCCAACAGGGATGCTAACGACCATGCCTGTTATTTACTTTAATATTTATTGTCTGAATGTTTCGGTAAATATTGCAAATGATCTTCCACTTTTAATGGCTGCGTATACAAATAACCCCAAATACCACAATCAATTTATTTGAAACAATTAACAACGTATACCCAATTTAACTTTTAGTGATTTAAAGTCAGTCTGACGTACGCTGTACAGGCTAAAAGCTAGTTAAATGTGAAATTTATTCAAAATTGTCTCATAAATTGAGGAAAATGCTAATTGCAAGCCTTTATCTGCCTTGTTTAGTGAGCGAAAAAGTTTTGTACAGGACAGCAGGACATGAAAATTAAAATTCACTTCAATGTTTGTATTATTCCCAGCATCAATCAAATCAGTTAAAATGAAATGAAAAAATGAAATATAATATGATAAATAAGAGAAGGCGGACGACATAAAAAACGAAAACATAAACACCGAAAATTTAGGAGACGCAAGCAATTAACAAAATCGCAAAAGCACTTGCGATGTTTCTCTCAACATTTAAAAGGCTTTCACACAATTTTGTAGAGTGGTCTGATATGCAAGATCAGTACATTAACTATTCCGTTCGATTTCCCTTATCGTATGTGTTGAAATCAATTCTATAGAGTTTCCCGCAAAGCTGTCAAATATACTTTACCGCTTGTACACGTCAAATGTAATTGTCCCTAAAATGTTTTAGTCCATTTATCTGTTGTGGTAAACTCTTGAATGCAATAATCAAGCGAATTCAGAATTTTCTATTCAAATTGGATTTGCATTTTCTGATAAATAAAAAACATAACTAAATAACGATAAACGCCATCTAATAAATCACCTAAACAGCATACTTAATGGGCGTTCCAAACAGAAATCGGTGTCAAGACGAATATAGAAAAAACATAAAATAATAAAATGCTCAAAAAAAAAGGAAAAAGAAACACGAAAATTTGTTCAGATTTGGTCACATTGCGATATGCTTGGAACAAATTTAGTATACGTTAATTATAATGATTTCATTTGCAAATTAGTTGGTTATAAAATCGTTTCTTCAAAATGGATTAGCATTGCTAATAACAAGATAATGGCAATGGAAATGCTACAATTAGCATTATTGTCAATTCAGTGCTAATGCGACTTTCTATTAATTATACGATTTGATGAATTACTCTCAGGCTTACATATGCATGTATGTAAATATTTACATACAATGTGTATGCAGTCGTATATTTTTAAAATAGTGTTCCTCTTTACTACAGTTCCACTTTGACTCCAGATTAAGTATACATATTTTTATAATAAATATTTTTGAACTGCTTATTAAAAAATTATTATGGCTGAGAAAACTGCAAGATTATTTTTAAGCCTTAGTAGAGTACTAGGAAAATTTATTCAACAAGAAATATTCAGAAACATTTTCTTAAAATAGGAAGCTCTTAAAACCAAAACATTTCTCCAGCATTTCACGTAGCATTGCTTCACCGCAACAAAAATAATTATTAAAATACCATTAAATAACATTTTAGGAGCGCCTTGTTCAACTCTGCAGTATTTATTACTTGGGAGTCACAAGAAATTAAGTTCTATAAAAATAAACAAGTAAAAGTGGTAGAATCGGCGGAACCGAATCCCCTATACCCTCTCCAAAAATATGTTCAAATATTGCACTTGAATTGTACAATATTTTTCTCATTATTACTCTAAGAAATATTAAACTTTTTTTTTTGCTTTCTATATAATCCTAAAATTTATGAGGAAACATAGTCCCACAATGAATATTTGGGCCGTTTTTATATTGTTAATAAGAAATATTTTTATCAAACGAGATTAAACGAAACGTTCCTGTGATAATAAGAAGATATTTAACTTCTTCTTCTAATAATACGCATTATTTAGCGAGTAGTGAATGATATCGAAAAGAGAGGGGCTGTAGCTGAAAACTCTACTACTGCTCAGTAAAGTGTTGAAAACCATACATAAACCTCAATTCGGCATCGTGAAAAGAAGCTTTGTCTTCAAAGAACCACTTTAGCCACAATTTTTCATAAGGACTTGCATTTGTTTCCATTTAAGATTCACTTGACACAAGAATTTCTTCCCAGAGACTATTTATCGGAATAGTCGGTTCTGAGCAATGGAAAACCCCCAAAACTATTCATCGGCACTTTTTCCAATAGCTTATATGAACTAAAAGAGCTCTATTAAAAACTAAGTGCCAGTAGATCAAAATTTATATTATGTGTGTATATTAAAACGTTATCAAAATTTAAAATCGAATATATATCTATGTATATACATATGTAATTTCAGTTCTCATTTACAGAATAATATCCAACTGCGCAATTCCTAGAAAAACTGCAAAATGCATCAAAAGTCCCCGCTTCACTATCGACTCATTTACCCAAAAATGTGATAGTGATACTCTGCTATTTTATGTATAACTAAAGGACTCGTTTCACTATCCTACTCAGTCTTACAATTCATTCACACGAAATTGTGATAGTGACCCCCTACTACTATTTTAAGAAATCACATCAAAATGGCGTTGCTGGTAGCAGACTATCATTTAAACGTAATACAAAACCAGGTGTTTTCTGGTTGTAAAATATACAAATAAATAGAACAGAACTTTAATAATAATATAATTTTTTCAGGTTTTTCTTGCTTTGCGTCACAAGAGAATATATAATTCATTGTTCAGCTGCTTGAAGTAAAAGCAACTCTGATGGCACGAAAACTAAAATTTTATGAACATTTTCATAAACTTTTGCAAATGATAAGATTTGCCAAACAAAATCGGAAATTTTTATATCATACCATATACATATATGTATATATAGTACAATATATATAAATAATTTTTTGGCTATACATATTTCTTTTATTGATTATTATTATTTATTTGATTTTAAACAAAATTTCAGCCAAGTTACACCGCAACAAAAGTACAAAAAACTACAGATGACAGACGGATAAAGCGCAATCAATTTCCCTTTATATATATGTATCTAGATCCAAAATATATAGGTACATACATATGTATGTATATTATATATTTGCAAGCTAATATTGTAGAAGTTACCATTCCATTATCCATTCTTTTTTAATGTTTTTGCATTATTAATAAAAAACTTAGACTACGTTCAGACACGTCCAGTCTAAATGCAAAACGTATCATCTTTTCTTCGGTGAATTATCGTTGGCGTTCGCATTAGGATATTATTTATTACAAAAATTTTTCATTTTTATAATGATGTATTTGATGTTGTGTACTTGTTTATTTTCACCTCGTCTCTTTCACCAAAGAAAGCACCAATCTTAAGATTAAAACTTGACGTGTGTGAACACAGTCTTATTTTGCAGAATTTAAAAAAGCTCGAGAATCACATACATAAATATTTATGTGATATTTAAGTTTTATGTTTATTGAGACGAACAAAAATTGAATAGGCTTTGTGGATTGACTTCTGAAAACCTTGTTTTTAATAAATTAAAGCAAATTAAATTAAATTGTAATTGCAATTTTAATAAATTGATAATTCAATTTTAAAACTGAACATAAAATGTTATAACTTATTCTTATTTACATCATTTAACAAAATTATTTTAATTATTATTTTAACTTTGCTTTGTAAGTCATCTCTCATATACATTTTAAGCCAGTCTTTAATATTTAAAATAAAACAACATTTCTCTTAATTAAGTGCTGGATATTGAATTAAAAACGACAAATTCTTTCTATTATTAATAATTAGTTGGTTCAAACTTTAAAACATTAGTAATTTATTCGCAAAATTTATTTATATTCTAGTTTTATGAATTACGGTGCATTTGAAAGGGAATTTTTTGTGACTTTTTGATTGCTGCTTGTGCTCCAGTTACGTAAAAGTGTGCAAAATATCTATTTAATTTTAATTTTTAACTCTTAGCAAATGTTTTTTTTCTTACCTTGAACTCATTGTGTATACACATATTGTTGGCTAAAAAATTTAATTTACGTATCAACGAAATACACTGATAAAACAAATAAGCAATGGATTTAAAGAGCTCAATTTCTGTTTTATATTGTATTGTACTTCACGGAGAGGGAGGGAGATAAAGTGCAAATTGTAACGTTAAGCATTGAGTTCATTTTCTACGTAGTCTAAAAAATAAATATCCAGCAATTATAATTTGAATATATAAGTTGGTGATCATGTGCGTAATGACAATAATTATTGACAAACCAAGATATAGCAATGAAGGTAGTGGCATTAAATTAAAAAATTAAACTTTTCACTTGCGTTGTCAATAATTCGATGCAGAGTTCTTATACAGCCAAATTGAGTTGACTTTAAAAAAGTATTGTTTATAATTTATTCAAAAATTAAAATTTCATAAAATTACTCTACAAATATTAAGACTTTTGGATATACTAAATACTATACAATACGGTAATTACAGAAGGATTAACGTTACTTTTTCTGGGCCCCCTATCTTTTATCAAATAAACCAATTTAAAACACATGCCTAAAGCATTTACCACCTGCCATACATTCAATGTATATTAAGTTCATTGCGAGTATATAGATATATATAGTATATATTGCAAAAACGAGCGAGTTAGGGCCTTCTACATGAGGCCAAAAAGAAAAAAACAAAGTATGTATACATTTACTTTGCTCTTCAAACATTCAAAAAGTCTCCAACTGCATGTGATCGATCATAAAAATTAGAAGTTAATTTTAATTTATTTAAAAATTTTTTAATAACTGTAAGAAATCCTGTTGAGCATTTTGGCGCTCAAAATTTTGACGAAGAAAAAAAGGAAATGTCTTACTCTTTCACATAGAGAAGGAACATACCACCACTAAATAGCGAGAGTGAGTCTAATATGCTGCCTTGAGCACCAGATGTGGAATGATCAATATATACTAGTTGTATTATTAAATTTAACGTAATAAAATTCCATTTGAGAATTCGAATGCAAACGTCTCTACGGACAATAATAAAATATTCAGTCGGCTACATATTTGGCACCTCTTATACTAATTCTCTTGCGCTCCATTATGTTACTCATAATTGCACCAGCGCCAGCATATTTCAATTTCTAAATGCAATTTTTTGGGAAAAGAACTCATTCTTGCATGAGGTAACTATATATAAATATATAACTATATATACATACTTAAATATATGGAAGTGTTACTTTGTGCTTTATATTTAAAAATGTCCAAAACCGCTTTTTTTATATTTACACGATCAGAATTAAAATTCTGTATAATATTAGAAATAAATTGACATTTGATTTGAAAGGACGTTTCTTTTCACGGAGATTAATAAAGAAGTGCGAAACAATGCTCTGAGACTTACAAAATTATAAAGGATATTAAAGAGAACAGTGTGATAATCATAATAAAAATAATACTTAAGATTGTTTTTACCAATCAAAAATCAGAGAACTATATTTTAAAATATACAATAAAATTAGAGAACAAAAAAATCAAAATATCTCCCGCATACATATATATATATACAAATTTACATACATATATACCTATATATGTGTATATACATATGTATACATATATTAAATCATCAACGAAAAGATAAAGAAAATGTGCAGGAACATCAAATCATCAACAGAAACAAGAATATCACTACCTAATAATAACAGTGTGGGTTAAAAAAGTTCTGGAAGCAATGGTATATAAGTATAAATTTAAGTTACATAATTAAAGCGAAATTATACACTTAGCACCTATTTCAGAAAATACACATATTCCACTAAATAACAGCAATACCTCAGCTTGCATACCCGAAATTCTAAGTACGATGCGATAGAACCCCGAAGTTTTTTTTAAGAATTTTAGACAAGAATTTTTGCCTTGTTATCTTCCTGCCTTCAAAGTAGTCTCCCTCAGATATAATACACTTATGTCACCGTTTTTTCCAATCGTCGAAACACTTCTGAAACGTACTTTTTGGTATCGCCAAATACCAATATAGTAAACGTCATCTAACATATTAATATAAAGAAACACTCAAGAGAAACAGAGGATCCAAGAGTCGGCTAGTTAATACCGACTTTAAACCCAGTGGAATACCAGTCCACGAATTGAATGGTGCGCTTTGTTTTTATGGTGGCAATGGCGGCATAGATATCCTTGGGCACAAAATCGCAAAGTTAGTTTGCAATTCATTTAGATCAACATGTTGAGATGAAGGACACAATTTGTCCGATCAAACGATTCAAATTGGCGTATCTGGGGCGCACAATACCAATATTTTAAGACTACCGGAAGTAGGGTTCAACTTCATAATCTTAGGCATTTATTAAATTAACTTTCTCAATCTCGGTACTAAATGGCAACAGTTTCAGTTACGATATCCCTCGTAAGCAATATCTTAGGCTTGAAAACTTAAACGGAAAAAAAATATATTAATTATTTATGAACAAATCATTTTTAACTAATTTTGATGAGAAACATATTTTTTATGAATTAGTAGCAAAACAGTAGGAAAATATTCATTTCAATAATCGACAAATAGCTCAGAAAAGAAAAAAAAAGTAAAGTGTAGACTAAAATTACTAAAAGGTTCGAATGTCAACATGTGATCGTAAAAGATATATCTGCTATCAATATTAGTAGGGAATTCTCAATGTCAGCACACATGCACTCTTAACATTTCCTGCACGGGAGTTGATATATATCTAATGTAAATGGATGCGAATGTAGATTATTAAAACAACGATTATAGTAAATAATATATATCTGTGAATAAAATAAAAAATATATCTTCAGCATTTTAAAGCCTCGAATTTCAAATAATAAGGGCAGAAACTAAATTGTTTATCTTACAAACTACACTAATAGTCTTAAATATTATTTTTAATATAAAAGTAAATATTTGTGTACTTTGGATTTAATTCATCCAATTGCAGGTTAAACATTAAAGTGATTTTTCACTCATCTAGTGAATTGGTATAGTACACACTTAAAAAATGCAAATGAACCATTAATTGCTATTTATTACTATTTATTTAAATTTACTTCATAACAAATTTTATTAAGTTTTTGTTTTTCTTAAATTTTATTATAGATTATATATCAAATATAACTTTTATTTTAAGGTAATTATTTTGAATGATTATAAATATAATTTTTTATTACATTTTTAATAATTATAATCAGAATCCACTCGGTGTTAAAGTAATAAATTTACTTTTTTAAAAACTAAAGATAGGAATTAAATTGTCTCTTTTCTGTGTATAATTCTAGAGCAATAAGTAAATTTTCAGTACACGTTACTATTAATTTTATATTAAAACAATTTTTAATTTTTTTCACTTAAATTTTTCTTAAAACAAAATTTATTGTTTAAGTCTTTAAATAATTTATTTATAAATGCTAAGGACTCGGATAGTGACTGTGGCCGCTAAATATCTTTCATAACAAAAAGTAATATTTTATCATAAAATTTTATAATTATTAATAACAATTTGTTTGCTGGGAAATGTTCCATTATATATTAGAGAATTTCTTTTGGAATAGAACATGCAACGGCATTGTATTATAAATATGTGTGGATACGTACACTCTCTGTTCCAAAAATACCTAACGATCGTTTTTTACGTGATCGACCTGCTGAACTTAAGAAAAAAAGGCAGTTCTAAAAATGTATCATTTCAAATTCATTGTTTTATTTATTGCTTTTTACGGTTATTTTTTTTTAAATTGTATTTTCCTGTCAAAAACTCTTTACAAAAGAATATTTGTGATGCTTAATTTTCAATCGCAAACAAAATAACTTATGACTGATTTTAACATTTCGTTTGCACTACTGAATTATTTTATAAAGCATGATTGCTTTATCAGGTAATCACATAATTGAGTAACAACAGCTGTTTTGAAAACGATAAAATTATGCAAGAACGTCTATAAAAATTACTGAAATCGAAAATTTAATTAAGTAAAATATTGCTACGCTGTCGATAACATTGTTTTGTTTTTCACAATTGGGGTATTCAAACGGTGCCATACCAATTCATATTTTTGGGAAAAATACCTTTCCCTTTCCCCTTTATTTTAAACAGACTTCAAAAATTGGAATATTTCCTCGGGGGAAATACATATATTTTATAATAATATATATATATAATCACACATATATTATATAATAGATATATATTACATTATTTTACAATAGTTGTTATTGTACTTCAACCATAAATATTTTACAATAAACGACTTTTTGAAGTATGATTATTATATCGTCTTAAAATATAAGTAGAAAACTTAGCCGAACGGCTGAAAATCTTTTGTCGAGGGAATGAAAATATTGATCAAAGCATGATCTGCCAATATGAGCGTAGAAAATAATCGCACATTCAATAGAAACAGATTAGGGTCACAGAAACCTCAAAGGAAAAATACAAAAAAAAAAAAAAAACAAATTTATGCTTTCCGAAGCCACATTTATAAAACTGATATGATCCAAAGCGGTTTCCAAACTCACATAATCAACCACACATTATATTAGATTACACATATAATCCACAAAACCAAGTCGATGTCTGTAACTGACTACCGTAAACTAAATGAAGCGACGGACGACGGCTTTCAATCTAGTACACTGTCAAAAAGGAAAAATTTAGCAGTCAGGCTCTCGACAGAACGACTTCAATCTCAATATTAAAAAAATTATCGAATCAACTATCCGAATCAACTGAACGCAATCCTGTTGAAGGCGATTTTTTAGTCTGTTTTTTGTATTGTATTCTCTGATTCTCTTTTGTACATATATAAGATTTTCCTAACTTTCTCTTCTATATCTAACATTTTTGCTCCTTTCAAAGCAGCTGTGCAAACCATCTTTAATAGTATGTAGTGTAATCTCTGCTGCTTCTCTCTTTTTAATATATCGGTTTCATGCCCTCACATTCTCCTCTCTAAACTTATTTTTGTTTTACCGATGCATACAAGATACCAAAGGTAGTTTTAATTTCCATTTAATTTTCATTTATATTTGTTATTGAAAAAATTCTATCGATCATTTCATTTCGTTTATATATGAAGCATATGTTTTTGGTTGCCATTATTTCGTTGATGTTTTTGTTGTCAGTAATTTCCGCGATATATGATATACTGAGAATATTTTCTTTTTCTTGATGTCTGTACTATTGTTTTAGTGCTTTTTTCATGCTATTTATTTGCGATATGATAAGTTTTTTTTGGAAAATGATTTTTCTTTAATATTTTATGTGTAACATTTTTTTTTTTTTGTGTGAAATTTTTAATTGCTTATATTTAATATTCTAAACTCTTTGCTGTATTGATGATTTGGTTTTTGGATTGTGGTTGTGATTGTTTTTACTATACAAATGAAATTTTCCTTGAGCAGTATCAGGTCTAAATATAGGAGTTCGATATAGGTTTCGGTTTCTATCGTAAATTTAATTTTCTAGTGGTATTTATTGCACAATAATAAAATTTTTTGTTTGCCTTTAGCTTTTATGATCTATGCATTTTGGGATATATTTGATGTTTATTTCTGGATTTTATAAAAAACTATATAGCCCAAATTAGATAAAAGTCAATAAGAATTGGGAGACAGTCATTTTTTGTAAGAAAAGATGAAATATTCACAATTATTTAATTTTAGTCACGGCGATTTTAATTGTCCGGCATTTGCTGGTTTGCACTCGTGACGGCGGAGGAAGTGCAAACAAGTTCAGAAAGCCAAGTTCAGATTAATGCTAAACCAGGAAGAATAAATTTAATTACTGTCACACTTCGTATGAGCGCATATATTGAAACAAGAACTTCTTCGCATATTCTCGCTATTACTAATGTGAATTCAAATCCGCGTGCTTCCGTGCGAGTTCATTTGAATTTTCTCATTTGTAAGACACAAGAGAACTTTCCGAAAATCTCCACAAAAATTTAGCTTCGACATAAACACTGTAACACTATACATTATAGCAACTGGCATACTAGCCAAGGGCCCGTATATACTACTTTTAACTTATTTTTTCAACATCATCAAACATTTTAAGCAATCTTAAATATTGAGTCTGTACTTTTTTCTGTAAAACTTAAATTCGGAATATCATTTTTTAAAAGTAAGAAGTGAAATGATTGTAATGTAATGTGATTTTTTTAAGAATCATTTATAATGATTTTAATTAATACATAAGAATCTATGTATTTGAGCTACTTTTATATTATTATATTTATGATACGCAGGTACCTACGTAGGCGAGTGGATTGTAATCTTGTCTCCCAGCCAGGAGGTAGGATGTTCAATTCTTCCTGCCTAGACCCTGGGTGTTTGCTTATGCTATTCAAAAGATTGAATTTATTATTTTCTACTTAATTAATATGATTTGCTTTATATATCAATAACAAGACCTTTTAATTAATTCACTACTATTTCATCAAATTTGCTAGAAAATTTCATAAAAACTAGATGTAAGTATGTATCCATGTATATAGTATAGTATTTAGTAATTTAACTCTAAGTTACGAAAAATAAGTATATTGTAAATAATGTAAATATAAATATATATCTTGAAATTAAATAAATATTATCAGCTTTAAAACATAATCTAACAGAAAAAAAATTTATGTACAAAGCAAAAAAAAAAATAAAAAACTTAACAAATTTCTTACTATTATTATATCGACTATTTATCTTGTATGGAATCTTCCATTAAGCCTTAAATATTTGGGGGAATTCATTGGCAATATCTCTTACTAATTGTTGATCAGAGACACTGCATTCAGTTTCCTCGCAAAATATGCGCGTAAATATTTTCATAAAATCTTGTTTCCGGTGATGATGTTCCTGATAGTTTGTGTTACGTAAAATACGGCGACATAATTCCAAAAAGCAACGTCTCAACTAATATTATTTATATAAATACGTTTTATAAAATAAATAATATGCAAAATAGACTTACCGGATTACCCGCACATAAATCAGTTAATTGTCTTACTATTATATCGATCAATACCTTATTATCATTCGTATAGAACGCCCCTGCAGTTTCGGGTATACTAAAGATATCTATAAACATTTTTAATACCGAATTTGTGCTATCTGTTGAGTGTTTCAAAACTTTGATAGGATCCTCTAAAATTTTAAATAGAAAATATTTAAAAGATATTTTGGTTTTTAAATAATACAAACAAACCTTCCCGATTCAATAATAGTAAAATCTTTTCGGTGAAAACCTTGGCCGAAGGCAAACTCTGCATAGCCTGCACCACCATATTTTGTGACAAATCAGTGAATTGTAAATTAAATGCTAATATTAATGCTATAACCATATCCACTAATATTTCAGGATTATTCCCTTCGACTATTTCTAGAAGAAATGAAGCAAAGTGGACACCGAGGTAATCTGCAATCATAAAATTCAAATTATTTTCTTTTTTATACGGTATGTTTAAAGAATTTTCGAATAATTGGTAATTGTAAATTATTTTCACTTTCTTATATATTTATTCGTATTATCTATATACATACGTACATACCCAGATATGTACATATTAGAGAGAGACAATTGGTGGAAACAATTAAAGACTGTTCATAAAAGTTGAGATTGTTCTAATTCTTTGGCATTACATGGTATATTGTATTTAACTTACAATTATAAAAACAAATTTTTATTCAAATGACTTTTGGACAAGATTTGTTGTTAGATTTTGGAAAAACTTAATAAATCTCTACCATCCACAAAAATCCATATTTAGATTTTCATCAATAATAAAACCGCGCATGCTTGATATTCTTTTCAGAGGGTCTACACCAAAATGGAATCGGAAACGACGGCATAACTTGTATGATAATTTCAATAGTTTCAAGAGAGGAATAACATTCATGTTATGAACTACAGAAAGTTAATTAACTATATAGACACACATTTTGTATTTTATGTTACATAATGGAGAACTAATGCATGAAACCTATTTAGTCTTGTAATTTTAATTGTTTCTACTATTATATCACTAACTGTCGTGGAATTATGAATGCCCTTTATAACAACTTTATAACCACTCTAAAAGTTCGTTCCTGTTTCAGTTGAAAAAAGTGGCAATTAATATTTTTGACTGAAACCATTTAACTTCTATATATTTCAATACTTTTTATCATTAATCTTACTTCATTATCTCTCAAATACTTATAATTAAAGTCTCTTATTTCATCATTTGTTATTTTAAGCATTTTAGTAATATTTGTAATGCCGCGAATATAAATTGGTGGACGCTTCGGAGCTGTATTGACTTCTTATCTTCTTCTTGATCATCCTCACTTTCTATTTTTCTATTACTAGATTAATTTTCCCCAACTAAATGAAATTTTTTTATTGTTAACTCTGCGTTTGTATTAATTTTTTTTGTTTTCACGCATATTTTGTTTTCATATATTTTGGTAAACGCTGTTTCTTTCCTAAATATCATCAGATGATATAATATGCAGTGATATATAATAACGATGACATAATCACTTAAATTTGTCATTGCGACAAATTGTTGTTATTTTTTTTTATAATTTTTTTAATTATTGTTTTCTTTACTTCTTTTTTCAAGTTATACTTGTGTTACAGTGTGAATTTTTGATTGTGTTTGATTTTTGTTTTTGGAGACAAAAATTAATAAATTTTGATTGATTCCTCCTTCGTTTTGAAGAAATAAGTTTTGTTGGTGTGGTTTATTTATTTTATTATTATTATTTAACACTTGCGAAAGGTATTTAACTCACCTTTTCTTTAAAAAAGTGAAATAATAGCTGTGATACTTTATTTAATAACTATTTTAAACTCTAAATTAATTTGTTCTTTCTTCAAGAATATGTAAAATGATTAAAAGAGAAGATTTATATATCAAACATTTTTCAGCCGCAGTAAAAATTGTAATTCTTTCCTATTTTATGTATACATATGTATATGGATATAGATATGTAGATATATAGATAACAAAAACTTGTAGAGTGTATTATGGTAATTGAACTCACCTTGGTGATTAACCGGCATTGGTTGTCCCAAAGAAAATATAATTGTTAGCATTTTCACTAATTGCTTGAACCGATCTAAATTAGAAATATTGGTTTTCATATCCTCAACAATTTCCAAAGGCAACACAGACGTTAGTAGAATATCCACAATTATGTGATCTAAATGGCAAGCAGCTGTGAAGGTTTTGAGCAATAAACGTTTAATTGCCCACCTCGTTTCCATTTGATAGTATTGAACTAAGTTGACCAATGCTTGGTATTGATCGCAAGACATTTCATAACAACTAATCGTTTCGTCGGCATTATTCTAAAGGAAATTAACTGTTGTTAGAAATTCAGCATTTCGCAATTTTTTACATTAAACATACCAATATTTCTACAAGTTCTTCTAAAAACTGTACAATATCGTCTTCATCTTCGTATAACATCCAAGTGCGTTGCTCCGCATCATTTTTGCAATCCGCTAATTGAGAAAATATGTATTGCAGCCGTTTGGAATCATGGGTCATCCCTAATAAGGCTTTGGGAGTTTCCACTTTATCGGTAACATGTATCGCTACAGCTTCCAAATATGGATTAATAGCACCATTATATAACTGCTCCAGACTAGTAAGTACAACTCGAAGAGCTTCACAAGATAAATCAAAACTTAAGTTGGTGTTCCGCCGTATAACATCAACAATTTGATAAACATCTGATGATTCTACTTTTAAATTGGGATTTGCATAGTTGTCAAGTATTAAAGTGGCTGCAGCAGCACCAGCATGTAAAGCTGGAATGCTATTTTCACTATCTAAGGCCTGACTATTTTCCAAACTATTTCCTTCTAAACGTTTATCATTCTCATTTGCACTATCTTCTCCTCCATCACTAACATTAACACTACCTTCAGACTTATCGTTGATTATTTCTTCCGTGAAGTTTTGTTCATTTAATTGCTTTATATGTTGGTCTTCTCCTTTGCCACAATTTTCAACGCTAGACCATGCCGATGGTGAAGAATTATTATTGGCATTATTTTTTAAGCTTCCATTTTGTTTTGAATGATTGTACGAGGCTGAAGAGCAATC
This sequence comes from Ormia ochracea, assembly GCA_963402855.1. Lineage (NCBI taxonomy): Eukaryota > Metazoa > Arthropoda > Insecta > Diptera > Tachinidae > Ormia > Ormia ochracea. The sequence goes on from OY727107.1 coordinate 40,797,163, forward strand.
TTTTATGCTGGTTTCTTTATAAGTGGTAACCACTTCTTCACTGGTCGTTGTAGTTGTAGTTTCAGAAGGTTCCGATGTAATACTATTATCTTGAGCAATATCATTAGTTTTGGTTTGGACTGGAACTGGTATCTGGTTCTGTGCTAGTTGTTGATTATTTGGGAGAGACTGTACTTGCATAGAACCCATACTGAGCGATTCAGATATCATTAACGGCATAGTGGTTCCCATGGAGGGACTAGATATGGATTTCTTACTACTATCTAATCTTTTTGAATGAGGTGGACTATGTGGTCGATAGTCTTGTAAATGTGATGCACTATGTTTACTACTGTATTTTTCACCTAAACTTCTAGATAATGACAACGATGAATCTGCATCACATTCATAGTTATCCTGAATACAAATCAACTAAAATTAATGAGAATTTTAAAAAAAGGTTTTAAAACATCACTAACCAAATACATTCTTTCCATCGATATTTTCCTTTCTCTTAGTCTTTCTAGCAGCTCTTCTTTAGGAATAATACTATTTATTTCATTATCTTTGCATTTTTCCAGCGATTCAATTGATGAATTCAAAAAACTTATTAAAAAATCTGGTTCAACCTGAAAAATTAAAGATTTTGTGAAAATATGTTAATGTATTTGAGTTTTTGTAAAAATTTGAAGATGGTCTCATATATATATAAAGCTTTTAAGGTATATGTTTTATTATGTTAATTTAGCGAGTCTTCAAATAGTAGTGTCACTTTTGCATACCTTCGGTGTGGGTCCCTAATTGGCCAATGTATTCACTTTACTGTTGTTAACATTAAAACCTCACTACAAATTTCATTCAACCATGTTTTAACGTACAGTCGGGAATACCGACTAAAACACACCTTAATGCTAAAAATTCAAAAGCTACTAAGTCTTTGCTGGAAGCACGAGGTCTTTGCTTGTAGTTTGCAATAGGATTCCATTTCCCTTCATTGTTCACAATGTTTTCCGTTGTGACTGCGTTAAATTGTATCTCTGTTTTGCGTCCGTCCGGGTCAAGCGCATGGTATTTCAAGCAAATCATTGATCTAATAAAATATCAGCCGAGATTCTAAATATATTGTCGTATCTAGAGTTCCAGAAGCCGGTTCTGAGAATTGTGAACTATGTCACTACTGCAGTAACCGCTATTGTTCTTAGTCCTCGACTGCATAACAAACGCAGATGGTATTTCGAAGTAAGGAAATCATTGATGAAATTGGTGATTATGGAATGAAAAGGAAAAATGCGGAACTATGTAAAGAAACAGCAAAATAAAAACGACAGCAAAGACAAAGCCGTTTAACTTATTATGACCCTCTAAGGAATTATTCTTATAATTTATCCTTTTGTGAATAATGAAAAAATTAAATGAGTTATAAGCATACACGTTTTTTTTATTTCACCTTTCTTTATTTTCCTTTCGAACAAGAGAATTTTTAAAATAAAAAAAATAAAAATAAAAGAATAAGAAAGAAATTGACACGGTTTTTAAAACGGGTTATATTAAACACACAGAAACCGTTTTTCAAGATTTTTTGAATCAGCTCTGGGGCTTAAGAAATGACTTTTGGGTTGTACGACGAGTATTGTAGTATAAACTTAAATGACTTACCTTAATCTTCATTACGTAATTCGAGGGTACGAAACCAATATTACCCTTCATGCTAACCACCTGCCACCAGTTACGTTGACGTGCTGAAGTTTGGTATAAAATAAAATATTCACCCTCATCAAAACTGATAGTTTTGGGATAAACAGCTTGAAAATCGTATAAAGCTTTAAGCATTTCGATGTTATCTGCAAAAAAAGAAAATAATAACACCGATTTATAAAATTTACTTGATAAACATGTAATTTACGAGTTGTATATACACAAGTATGTACATACAAGCAAATGGGAAAAAACATCGGAACCTAATTACACAATTAAACTTATGAGATGTATTTTTGAATTTCCTTTTAAAGTTGCTAAAAACATTAATTTGTAATAATCCATAATCCTACTGCAGGCTATGCTTACTACAGGCTATCTTTATTTAAAAAAAATTTTAATTTACGTAAATGTAAAAAAATGAGAAATAAATTCGTTTATATAGGCATCTGACTACATACATACATACATACATATATATGGTAACAAGACATTTATTAGTACTTCTGATTAAAGAACAAACGCGTTTTTATATTGTTAATAATTATTTTGTACAAAGCAAAAAAAAAAATTAAATACTTATTACAGAAATTTAATTCACCTGCATAAGAAATATCATAAAGCACAAGGAATTGACGTTAAATTATAAATATAAATTTCGTGTTTTTGTTTACATGTAAATTAGTTAAAGTTAATACAAAACGTATTATATTTTAATAACATTATAAAAACCATTTAATTACAAAGAAACTCCCTTTTCTTTATTTAATGGATGTATAATTCCTGATCTATATCAGCAATCTGTATATACATATGTACATATGTAAAACGATTTTATAATAATATCATATTGTGAACGCCGTAAATAATTTACATAGAAAATAGTGGTAAGTTTTGCAATAAGACCTCTTTTAGCCACCCACACACAGTCTTAGACTCAATTTAAAAAGTGATCAAACACGAAAAATATTTTAAAAAATTTTGAAAATATCGGACACAATGTTACCAACATGTGCAAATACAACTATGTACTGTGCGCCGAATGGTGATTGTGCGTCCACACACTACAAGTCTTCATTCTAACTCCCATTTTTTAGGCGTGACAGACCGGGGGGAAGAAACGATTACAGAACATATGTAATATCATAAAAGTTCATAGTACATATTTTGGTACTAATATAATTTTTTTTGGCAGTTGGTTAATTTTTTCTAGAGATGACACAAAAATAATCGAAAGCAAATGAAACGAAATGAGATAAGAAAGATGAAAGACGTTGCTAATGTAAATAGGTTGTAAGTTTATATTCAATTTAAGGAGAAGTAGAAAACCACTTGGAAGTGTAATGGGCAAAGTAAATATTCTATCACCAACATTTGCGTCCCTAATTTTTTGTGTTCTATTATCACAGTGTAAATGTACTATTTTTTCTGAATGTATAATTTTTGTAAATCACATATAAAGGCAAAAAACACATTGATGTGCTGCTCTTTTTTAAATTATATATTTTTCTTTGTCTCCTTTTATTACTTTAGTTATTTCAAGCATTATTTCCAATAAAGCAATTATTTTATTTTGTTTTTAATATTTTCATGAATTCTATTTGCGCACAGTATACATCCGAGCTTGCAGTTTACATAATTTTTGCCTATATTTACACATATGTATGTATGTATATACATACTTATGTAAGTTAAAAAACTGGATCAATTACTAACTGCAGTGCAAAGAAGAACCATAAACAAATTTTATCCTCAGACCTAACAGTATTCCCTGGTAACACCATTAATTTATTAGCTAATCTGTAATTTTTACCTGTAGTCAGTTCACCTATTACATATTACAAACAAGCACAAATACAAATTTTAAATTATAGGTGATGTTACAGTACATATGCAAAATATACATATATAAAATTTCAAATTGGACTTTCTACACTTTTTAAAACAGCACAAATAGAAATATGTACATCCACATATACATACATTTATTCAAAGCCGCACAGCACTATCTGCCGTCGCTGCTATCAATCGATTATGAGTTACATATGTATATTTTCTTCTTCATGTTTTATTTAATGCATTTGGAATTCCATTTTCATCTTTTTTTTTATAAAAATATGAATTAAGCAGTTTAAAACTTACCCATTTTTAGCAAATCGTGAAAGGCCTTAATTTTTCGAAATGGATGTTCGGGGAATTTATGTTAGAGATGCGTACGAGACCACTTAGAATTTAATGAATTTATTGAACACTTCACAAAACAATTATTATGCTATGTATGTATGTATATTTGTTAGATTCTTTGTTTTTATTACGAAATTCGCGTTTACTTATTGTAAACTCTTCACTGTGTCGTTATGCATTGTTTGAAAAATGTGTTTCCAAAATACGATATCTTGTTTGTGAATATGTAATCTCTTTAATATTTAAACATTTATGGTATGCATGCACATATGTACGTGTATATATAAGAACATCGATATGTACACTCTTCCCTTGTCTTTTTTAGGGCGGAGGCTCTTTGAGGTCTTTTCTTCTTTCTACGCCATTAGTTCTATTAATAAAACAGATAATAAAATTAGTTTTCGCTTATGCTATTTATAAAAACAGTTTTAAATATATATATGCATGTATTATCAAATTTTTTTAATAACTTTGTGTGAATTCTTTTCTTACACCACATGAAAATTATTTATTTATTTACTTAATATTACAATTATATTAATGTAATTATAACACAGGTAGAAGCGCTGGCTGCTGAGGCCATCGGCTAAAAGCAAATTATTATTATTTGTATAACGGTATTATATTATTTTTTTTCGTTGTTTACCGTTCGCTAATTGCCTTCAAATCAGGATAACATCCTTTGTGCACTAAAGGCCTACTTTCACAATCTTACACACTATTAACACATGTCAAATTTGGCATGTATTATGGGAAAGTATTATAGTGTAACCTAAAACCGTACTATTTTTTTGACAGTAAAATACCAATTGCAAAATTTTTCCAAAATCTTCATAAAATTGTTGATTTCGTCTGATTTTACTTCAAACATTCTTTTCTTTATTATTTTTAATGTATATGCCAAAAGTTATAATATATAAATTTTTTTATTTTTGGAAATATACATTTTTAGTCATAATTTTTTACAGCACCAAATAGAATAAATTACTTTGCTTGCATGTAAAAAACTTAAAACATATGTTTTCGCAATACATTTAAAATATGGTGTATCAGCATATACGCCATTTTTATTTAGCATTTATCATATACAAAATCGTGTAAACAAAACAGCATGGCATCACCTATTTCCTTTTTCATGAAAAGATTTTTCCCCCATATACCTACTTGTGTGCACCTTTGACTACTCTTTATACCACAAAGTCTGTGCTTTATACATGTATGACGGTAGCTTATTCCACGTGCACTGCGAGGATGTCAACAAACTTTCAGCCAAAAATAGATTAAAATTTAAAACCAATTACATCAATGTGTACAGATTTTCTCCTTTTTGGGAGACTCAGAAAAATTTAGTTATGAAACAAACTCGTATCTAAAATGTCTCAAACTGTAAAAAATAGAAATTCAATTCAAAATTATATGGCAGTTGTGGCCAGGTGTATGTAAGTTCATTATTAGTGTGCACCTTTTAAATTTTTTATTATTTTAGTAAAATATGACCCATTGCACTTATTCTTTACAAGACTTCAATATATCTATCTATCTAGTTCTGTGTACGTAAATATAATTCCATTAAAAATTACAACATAATTGCATTTATATCAACAGTTATAGAAATAATTACACATATGGTACATATAAAAAATTGGTTTTTAGTAAAATTCAATTTTAAATTTATATTATAAGCACAAAATAATGCGTTGGGTACGACTTAAAAATTTTAGTTCATAAAACCACTGAAGTTCCATCAATGTTTCGCACAGCTGTTTTTCATTTCATTTGTTTTGTCAGTTATTTAATTTTAATAAATGTTGGTACAGGTCAAGGTGAATTGGTATAGATAAATCGATCCCTTTCTAATATGCTTTCTCCGAAATAAGCATTGCAGATAAAACTAAAGTACATAGAAGCATAATTTGAATATTCCCATATTCGTAATAACACTATTATGTTTTGTAAAATATCTTAGTTTGTTTACATTTCTGTGAAAAAAGCAATATGATTGATTTAAAGATTTCGAAAATTCAATGAAAATTCAATACTATTATTTTTCGTATATTATTTAGTTCTGTGAAAATACACCTTTCTTCATTTAAGATGCCTAAATATAAATTTATTTTAAATTTTTTACACGGACCGAAGAAATAAAATAATTTTATAAAATGTACTAGCAATATGAATTGCTAAATGCAATAAAAAATATCTAATCGGATTCAACAATTTAATGATTAATCCTATCTTGCATTTAAACCTTAAGACAGTTGAGAAGTACAAGAAGTTTTATTATAAGTCAAAAAATTTTTCTTTCAATTCCAATTAACTTTCCAGTTGCAGGAACAAAACACATTTTTCCATTAATAATGTAGCAATATTATTAGCTGTTGTCACTCCTAAGATTTCAGCTGAATCATCCAGAGTTATTAAATGCTGTTTTCCAATTGTCACCTGTGGTCCAGTCCGATTTCTCAGTCCAACTGCGTTGTCGTACTTTGTTTTATATAAAAATATGTGTCGATGGAATTCGCATATTAAAGTATATCCCAAGTCGGGCGAACAATCCATATATTTCTTTTGTTGCTTTGAAGCCTGTATATAACCAAATGCATGTAGATTGCCCTCATGACGCAGGGACCATTCTTCAGGTTTTGAAGGGTTGTAATGCTGTAACCACAGGCAGCAATCAACATCTTGGCGAGTAGCTAAAGCAGGAGGAAAACCTGGTCGCAAACACGATGAAAATAATGGTGGTGAAGACCCCATTAACACAGTGTGTGTTATAGTTTTTGTAAATAAATTGTAGCGTGCTAAGCAAATACATTTTTTAATTCGTTTAAGTTTGTTGTGATTTAGTTTCTAAATTACTTACAAATAGTAATGTCTTCTTCAGCCGTACACATAGGCAAATCGCAGTCTTCTATGGGAGCTTCCAGATTAAATATGGACTGCTGCATATCTTCCAAAGAATTGCCCAAGTAATTGTCTTCAGTTGTACGATTTGCCGCCAACAGTGACGGCCATACAACGCCTGTTTCACGTTTTAATAAAGTAATTTCAAGAATATTATTTTCCTAAGAAAAAGAGGATATTTTATTATAATTTTATTTTTAAGGTTTGCCTTCTCCCTTACTATTGTCCATGTGGTCATATCACAATCTATTTTATCAAAAATTTCGTAATCTAATAAAACTTCATCATTACATTCCACTGTAATTTTATTCAGCATAGTCCTTATTTTGTAATCATTTTTATCTTCAGCTTCTTTGACTGCAAACCTTACAACTACATTTGCATTAGTTTGGGACCAAGAGAAGTTTGGAAGTTGATCGATTTCATTATCAGGTTCTCCATGCAATTGAGGCATCGCCATCTTATTTGTTTGTTTACATTCGCTTTGTGCACCATCTTCCTCATAATTTCGTGATCTCCACTTGTATTCATAATTGGAGCTTATAACAACAGATTCGGCTTTTGGTTCAAAGGCACAATAGTATAAGGATCCCTTACCTTCCAATGTGTCCAGTATTGCAAAATTCCACACGCCATCTTTCAAAATCCAATTACTCCAGTGTAAATAAAGAAAATGTGCCGAAGTATATTTCGCCGTTGCAGTTAGCTCTACACGTTCCACATGCCCCAAAATAATAGAGATTTGTTTTCGTTCCTGTATAATATCCAGACGAGCATCATAAATAATGTAACTTTGCTCATTCTCCGGAATTCCATCTCCTGTCACTTCACAAGTGGCAATTAATTTCCACTCAGCAGCCTTCATACGATCTCCGGTTTCAAATAACATAACATTCTTAATACCATCACATAACAAACATAACTTTTCCGAAAGAAAACGTAAACTATAATTGTAACATCCCTTTCTCGAGCTCTCTACAACTGTTAAACTATATACCACTTCCTGTTTTACAGGTGTGCCGCTTTTCTCATCATAAGCACATCTAATTATCATCCCCATACGATTAATGAAATATGATTGTGTTCTTATCCATGGATCTGCTATTAACAGGTTTTGCATGGAAAACAGATCAGCATGCAATAAAGAATATTGATTATCGTCCGGTTTCGCCTTTAAAGGTGATGAACTTAATTCTTGTCTTAAAATCGGCACCGATTCTAAAGTTAGTTTATAACCGTCAAAATTGGGGCAAATTAAACTTCTATCTTGTCGTAATTCCACTATTTTAGGCATTTTTAAAAATATAAATAAACAGTGCAGCAAAATTTCTTATAAGCGAATGCAATATACATTACAGGGTAGCCAGAGGTAACCTGTGGTTACATGCTCCCAAAAAAAATTATAGGTTTGCATTTTCTGTCGTATTAACATATGGTTATTAATGCCAGAACACAAGGCGAATAGAATTGTAGATATCAAGCAAGGCGAATTGTCAATGGACATTTAAAAACGAAATGAGTTTTGGAATCTGAATCTTGTGATAAAAATTAAAGATTTAAAAATGTTATGTTTTATCGGCTATAGATTTATAAATAAAAAGACTAAACTAAACTATATTTAAATTAGTAGAAGTTTAACAAAACTGGCGTTTAAACCTTCACGGCCGCATTAGGCTTTGTAAATGCTGATGCTAGTTTGAATTCGCCTTGCAGTTGTGGTTGGCTTGCCACCTAATTGCTTTATCAGTAATATGTCCAAATAATATTAAATAGTGCTGCCAGAAAACAAAAGGACTTTTTTGTGCGCTAGTCACATGCACTATTTAGTTTATAATTGCTATTCCTATGTTATTCTGTGGTCATTCTGTGTCTGTGGTGGTTCGCATTGTTCAAAAGTGTACCCTGTGGTGTAAGGTACGAAAAAAGTAGCCGGTGCGTGTTGAGTGATTCTCTATTTCGTTCTAATGAAAATAAATTTTAAGTACAGGGTAAATACTAAACGAATAAATTAGTTTTATAGAGTGAGATTTGATAAGAAAAAGAATAAAGTAATTAAAAACGCAAAAGCTGAATATAAATAAGCTGGAGCTTTAAATAAGAAAGTGTAATTTTTGATTGTATATTGTTTTGTTTGTAAATCACGTAATTACTAATTTTCAAAGTTTGATTGCTTACGGCGGAGAAACTAATTAATAACCTTTTGGGCATAAAAAGAGTTCAGCGTAGGAGTTTACGAACACCAAAAACGGAAAAAACATACCATTGCTTAGCATAGAGGTAAGTTGTGGATTATTTGTCCAATTTACCCAGCAGTGTGAGGTCATAGTTTTATACACTTGATTGGTATTGCACACAGCTATGTATGTAGTGATGTGTATATGCATCATGCATCAGCTATAATTAAAGGTATAATTAAATACCTAATCTAAATTTTTTATTGCACAATATTGTGCAATTCTATATGTAAAATGATAATCTTAAATAAGTGAAAGAGAAAAGATCACAATTTGTGCTACATTAAATGGCTGTCAAGAAAAGTCCAACGTTGTGCATACATTGTGATTATATGCAGCATTTTCAATCATTATATGCTGCAATTTTAAGCTTTTGAGTAAATCTTTATACAATTAAATTATATAATATATTTTTCAAGAAATTATTTTAAAGTATTCATGTCCATGTTTCATTCACGCTGTGGCATCAATCCCCGAACACATGGGTAAGCATCAGTGCCCTGTACGGAGTTGGTCATGAAATGTAATTTTCAGCTTGGCATACGAAATAATTACGATAAGTCATAACATGAAGATCGGCATGCAAGAATTGTGATCTCTACACATACTTAATATTGACTATGAAAAATTTCATAAGCTTTTGCTTTTTATAAAAACCTGACATTTTTAGGCCACACTATCCTATTTTTTCAGGAAAGGTTATATATTTAACAAATCATAGGACAGTGTGTCAAGCCATTCAGGTAATTGCAGTATTTAGATTTTAAAATATTTTTAAAATCTAAATGATTGAAAATGATGTGATTTAAGTCTGCCTTTCCCAATTTTACCCAATTTTATTTGCAATATAATTCTATTTTACCACATTTATCGGCAAAAGGAAGGTGAATTTAAATAAAACAAAAAACTATATAAAACTTGAAAAATCAAACTGAGATCAGTTCAAAATTTTAGAAATATTAAATTGTGATATTTTTATATAAAATGTCTCTATAACAAAAATGTTAATTTTGTAAATTATCTGTTTTAAAAAGGAATATATATGTATGTACGCATGTACATACGCGAATTATGATTTTGTTTTAAGTTTGATTACTTTTATTCTTAAATTTGATGGTTTTCACCAAGAAAATTAATTATTATGTGTATATTTGATGGAAGCCTAGTTAATAAATTTGAACCGTAATTATAGTTTTTGTAACGAAACAATTAAAATAGAAAAAAAAGTAATATTTTTGATTTTACGTTTTTTTTTTGATGATTTTCTAAAATTACTTGACGATTTTTTGCACTCCGGAAGTTCTGGCTTTGACAATGTAAATAATCATTTTCGCTATTTTTCTCATTTAAATTTTTGTTGTTACATTTTGTATGATTCACAGGGTGTTTTTTTATTACTTGCTTTGAATGAGAGAGACGTGGGACTTTTACTCACATGAAAATGAAACAATTTTGCAAAGATAGTTTAAAGAAGAAAAAGTGATAAGTTTTGCAAAAAGACTAGAATTTTGTGAATGTAGTCTTTTAGACATGCAAAAAAAAAAAAACATGCTGGAATGCAAGTAGTTTTTGGAAGCAATTTCAAAAGTGAATAAAAAAAATTGGAAAAAGAAAACTAATTTTTTTTATTTCACTTCCACATATATCGCTCTTTTTGTGCGCTAACAGATTATATCTTACATTTAATCAAATTCAATGCGCTGTGTTTTTATAATACAAAGCTTTTTTCCTTTGGTAAAGAGCTTTTACATCAATTAAATTTTTTTTTTTAAATGATAGCTTGGAAATCAACTAATTAATTCTCTATTGTTCTTCAAGCAAGTTATGTGTCTTGATTAATTAATTTATGTATATATAGTAACAACACTCGTGTTTAATTTAAAATATTTATAAATACAATTTAAATAAAAAACACATAAATGTAACTATTGACGCACACTTTTCAATGACCTCTAAATAGTTACAAATCCAAAACTCATCTGTGTTAGTTCCCCATCTTATCGTTACTTCCTCAAATTCTGTATTAATTTTCAAACATCGTAAGAGCATAGACATACTACAGACATGTGCAGCAAGTTTAGGGAGCAGTGTTTCTTCGAAGCCATTTTTTTTTATTGCTTTAAAGTCTCCTACGTTTTTTTTTTTGATACGTTTTTGATCTGTAATAGATCATCTACATCTCTGGTGTACTTCTTGTTTGAAACTAGTATGAATATTTGAATAAAATTGAAAGTTTTGATAATTGAGCTGCAAGTGTAACTGCAATATGTTTTTGTGTTTAATTTCAGTTATGGGTCTTCTAAGCGAGGGCAGTCCTTTATCCTGGGAAGAAACAAAAGCTCATGCCGAACATGTGCGTGCTCATGGTATACAACAATTTATAAATCTCTATCACAGATTAAAAGATCGTCAAGGTGATGTTCTTAAATGGGGCGATGAAGTTGAGTATATTATTGTGAAATTCGATGACAAACGAAAACAAGTCAAAGTGGCACTCAAGGCCGAAGAATTATTGGCCAAGTTGAATAAAAAAGAAGCAGCAGATCCAAATGGTGTAAAATCGTTGTGGCGGCCAGAATATGGAGCATATATGGTTGAAGGCACTCCGGGCAAACCATTTGGGGGTCTGATGGCACATTTTAATTTGGTGGAAGCGAATATGCGCTACCGACGCGAGGAAGTCACTGAACTTTTGGAAGAAGATGAATGCGTCATGTCTATAACAAATTTTCCACGTTTAGGTTGTAAAAATTTTACTCATCCCACATATTACCCTAACCCAAATGATCCAAAAAGTGCTGCAAAATCTTTGTACTTTCCTGATGAAGCCATTTTTCCGGGTCATCCGCGTTTTAAGACTCTAACGCGCAATATACGCATGAGACGCGGCGAACCAATCGCTATAAAATTAAAAGTATTTAAAGATGTAAACACCGTGTTGCCAATAGATGGTAGCCCCCCTACAGAGCCAGATGTAGTATTACTCGATGCCATGGGTTTTGGCATGGGCTGTTGTTGTTTACAATTAACATTCCAGGCTTGTAATATAACAGAGGCTCGTACTCTGTATGATCAGTTGGCGCCGTTATGCCCCATTATGTTAGCTCTAACAGCTGCTTCACCCATTTATCGGGGATACTTAACAGAGTCTGATTGCCGTTGGAATGTAATCAGCTCTTCTGTAGATTGTCGCACTCAGGAGGAAAGAGGCCTTAAACCCCTAAAAGAGAATAAATTCCTCATTGCAAAATCACGCTATGATTCTATAGATTCATATCTGTCCCCACAGGCTGAAGAATATAATGATGTTCCGGTGACTTTTGACGAAACCATTTATCAAAATTTACGTGAAGGTGGCATAGATCATTTACTGGCTCAACATGTGGCGCATTTGTTTATTCGTGATACGGTTTCGCTATTTAGTGAAAAGATTAATCAGAACGATGAGGAAGATACTGATCACTTTGAAAACATACAATCTACTAATTGGCAAACAATGCGTTTCAAACCTCCACCCCCAAATTCCTCCATTGGCTGGCGCGTCGAATTCCGACCTTGTGAAGCTCAAATAAGTGATTTCGAAAATGCATCTATAGTATGCTTTGTTGTACTGCTGACCAGAGTGATATTGTCTTATCAGTTAAATTTCTTGACACCCATTTCGAAAGTTAATGAAAATATGCAAACAGCACAACAGCGTGATGCCTGCCGCCAAAAAAAGTTCTGGTTTCGTAAAAATGTGCGCAAAGCACAAAAACTATCGAACGGTTATACTAGCGATTGCGCGCAAGGTGATACTAAAAATGAAACAAATAATGTAAACGTTTCGCACGATAACATAAATACAAATGCCAATACTAATGGTTATCATGATGAATCCCAAAGCGATCATGAAGACGATTTTGAGTTAATGACAATTGCAGAAATATTCAATGGAAAGGTAAGATATTTTAAACTCACGTACGAAATTTCTAAAAGTAAGGCAGATTAACAAGATAATCCTGCTGGACCAGCTAACGTGTCCTTTGACATTCCACGTTCCTAATATTATGCGCAAAAGAAAATAGGAATATCGCAAAGATTAATATGGATCTTGCATTAAATGAGATGAACTATACAATATAAAAACATTATAATGACATACTATTACATCAGCGGTATGGACTAAGGGGTATCATCTATTATTTGGTTACATTTGTAGCCTTTTACTGATTAAATAGATCTTCTGTTACCAATTAAACAATTTGTTGTCTACTAATCTCTCAACTTTCTGCTCCTATACTCAATCTTAGTTCTATTGGTCGCCAACCAATTTAAATTTCTTTTAGAAATGTGTAATTTAATTTTCTAATCTCTCAGATTTTATCTAAAACACTACAACATTATCTTATAAAACATACTTCTGGATAGCAATACTAACAATGAGTAATAGAATTATTTACAAACTTAATACAATGTTCTTATTGGCAAATTTCCATTAAAAACTTTACAAAGATTTGTATTTAATTAACACTTGATAAATATCTATATGCATGTATGTATATAATTTCCCTTTGTAAGAAATTGTTTTGGAAAAGGTTTCGATAGCTTTTCTCTTAAATAATATGCCAGTCATGCAATTCAGAAACTTTTGTTGCGACAATGACTCCGTAAAATAATTCTAACGAAAATTGATCGAATTTGCTTTTCCGTAAAATATTTATTTTTTTTTGACTAACTTAACATGCAAACGTTTCGGCATGTCCGAAGGAAAATACACGGGGGGTATGCAGGAATTGAAATCGCGACCTCCGGTTTAATAGCCTGCACATTATTCATTCGCCTACGGAGGCGAATTGTTGCTTTCGCTAACCAACATTGGTGGTAGTGTTCGTTTATCGGCAACTAATCGCTATTTTTTAAATACATACACAATTATAAACGAAAACATTTTTTAAAAATTCAAATTGCACATACTTATCTGCATTTCTGGCCAAAAATCGTCATTCTTTGAAAACGTCCATTTTTGTATTTTTGAATGAAAAACTTGCGTTTTTATTGCTCTTGAATGTTTATTTTATCTTTTCAATTATTTAAAATATATTTTTCCTAAAAATAAAGAAAAAAGAAATTTTTTCGATTTTTGGGAAAATTTTCAATTTTTGATAAGGGGGTACACTTTTGCATTTTTGGCCCAAAATCGTCATTCTTTGAAAACGTCCGTTTGTGTATCGTCATTCTTTGAAAACGTCCGTTTGTGTATTTTTGAATGAAAAACTTGCGTTTTTATTGCTCTTGAAAATTTGTTTTATCTTTTCAAATCTTTAAAATATATTTTTGCTAAAATTAAAGACAAAATTTTTTTTTCGAGATTTGGGGTAAATTTTTATTTTTGATAAGGGTACACCCTTTGCATTTCTGGCCAAAAATCGTCATTCTTTGAAAACGTCCGTTTATGTATTTTTAAATGAAATTCCTGCGTTTTTATTGCTTTTGAAAATTTATTTTATCTTTTCAAATCTTTAAAATATATTTTTCCTAAAAATAAAGAAAAAAGAAATTTTTTCGATTTTTGGGAAAATTTTCAATTTTTGATAAGGGGGTACACTTTTGCATTTTTGGCCCAAAATCGTCATTCTTTGAAAACGTCTGTTTGTGTATTTTTGAATGAAAAACTTGCGTTTTTATTGCTCTTGAATGTTTATTTTATCTTTTCAATTATTTAAAATATATTTTTCCTAAAAATAAAGAAAAAAGAAATTTTTTCGATTTTTGGGAAAATTTTCAATTTTTGATAAGGGGGTACACTTTTGCATTTTTGGCCCAAAATCGTCATTCTTTGAAAACGTCCGTTTGTGTATCGTCATTCTTTGAAAACGTCCGTTTGTGTATTTTTGAATGAAAAACTTGCGTTTTTATTGCTCTTGAAAATTTGTTTTATCTTTTCAAATCTTTAAAATATATTTTTGCTAAAATTAAAGACAAAATTTTTTTTTCGAGATTTGGGGTAAATTTTTATTTTTGATAAGGGTACACCCTTTGCATTTCTGGCCAAAAATCGTCATTCTTTGAAAACGTCCGTTTCTGTAGTTTTGAAAGAAAAACTTGCGTTTTTATTGCTCTTGAATGTTTATTTTATCTTTTCAAATCTTTAAAATATATTTTTCCTAAAAATAAAGAAAAAAGAAATTTTTTCGATTTTTGGGAAAATTTTCAATTTTTGATAAGGGGGTACACTTTTGCATTTTTGGCCCAAAATCGTCATTCTTTGAAAACGTCCGTTTGTGTATCGTCATTCTTTGAAAACGTCCGTTTGTGTATTTTTGAATGAAAAACTTGCGTTTTTATTGCTCTTGAAAATTTGTTTTATCTTTTCAAATCTTTAAAATATATTTTTGCTAAAATTAAAGACAAAATTTTTTTTTCGAGATTTGGGGTAAATTTTTATTTTTGATAAGGGTACACCCTTTGCATTTCTGGTCAAAAATCGTCATTCTTTGAAAACGTCCGTTTCTGTAGTTTTGAATGAAAAACTTGCGTTTTTATTGCTCTTGAATGTTTATTTTATCTTTTCAAATCTTTAAAATATATTTTTCCTAAAAATAAAGAAAAAAGAAATTTTTTCGATTTTTGGGAAAATTTTCAATTTTTGATAAGGGGGTACACTTTTGCATTTTTGGCCCAAAATCGTCATTCTTTGAAAACGTCCGTTTGTGTATCGTCATTCTTTGAAAACGTCCGTTTGTGTATTTTTGAATGAAAAACTTGCGTTTTTATTGCTCTTGAAAATTTGTTTTATCTTTTCAAATCTTTAAAATATATTTTTGCTAAAATTAAAGACAAAATTTTTTTTTCGAGATTTGGGGTAAATTTTTATTTTTGATAAGGGTACACCCTTTGCATTTCTGGCCAAAAATCGTCATTCTTTGAAAACGTCCGTTTCTGTAGTTTTGAATGAAAAACTTGCGTTTTTATTGCTCTTGAATGTTTATTTTATCTTTTCAAATCTTTAAAATATATTTTTCCTAAAAATAAAGAAAAAAGAAATTTTTTCGATTTTTGGGAAAATTTTCAATTTTTGATAAGGGGGTACACTTTTGCATTTTTGGCCCAAAATCGTCATTCTTTGAAAACGTCCGTTTGTGTATCGTCATTCTTTGAAAACGTCCGTTTGTGTATTTTTAAATGAAATTCCTGCGTTTTTATTGCTTTTGAAAATTTATTTTATCTTTTCAAATCTTTGTATATTTTTGCTAAAATTAAAGACAAAAAATTTTTTTCAAGATTTGGGGTAAATTTTTATTTTTGATAAGTGGGTACTCCCTTTGCATTTCTGGCAAAAATCGTCATTCTTTGAAAACGTCCGTTTGTGTATTTTTGAATGAAATTCCTGCGTTTTTATTGCTTTTGAAAATTTATTTTATCTTTTCAAATCTTTAAAATATATTTTTGCTAAAATTAAAGACAAAAAATTTTTTTCAAGATTTGGGGTAAATTTTTATTTTTGATAAGGGTACCCCTTTGCATTTCTGGCCAAAAATCATCATTCTTTGAAAACGTCCGTTTGTGTATTTTTGAATGAAATTCCTGCGTTTTTATTGCTTTTGAAAATTTATTTTATCTTTTCAAATCTTTAAAATATATTTTTCCTAAAAATAAAGAAAAAAGAAATTTTTTCGATTTTTGGGAAAATTTTCAATTTTTGATAAGGGGGTACACTTTTGCATTTTTGGCCCAAAATCGTCATTCTTTGAAAACGTCTGTTTGTGTATTTTTGAATGAAAAACTTGCGTTTTTATTGCTCTTGAATGTTTATTTTATCTTTTCAAATCTTTAAAATATATTTTTCCTAAAAATAAAGAAAAAAGAAATTTTTTCGATTTTTGGGAAAATTTTCAATTTTTGATAAGGGGGTACACTTTTGCATTTTTGGCCCAAAATCGTCATTCTTTGAAAACGTCCGTTTGTGTATCGTCATTCTTTGAAAACGTCCGTTTGTGTATTTTTGAATGAAAAACTTGCGTTTTTATTGCTCTTGAAAATTTGTTTTATCTTTTCAAATCTTTAAAATATATTTTTGCTAAAATTAAAGACAAAATTTTTTTTTCGAGATTTGGGGTAAATTTTTATTTTTGATAAGGGTACACCCTTTGCATTTCTGGCCAAAAATCGTCATTCTTTGAAAACGTCCGTTTATGTATTTTTAAATGAAATTCCTGCGTTTTTATTGCTTTTGAAAATTTATTTTATCTTTTCAAATCTTTAAAATATATTTTTCCTAAAAATAAAGAAAAAAGAAATTTTTTCGATTTTTGGGAAAATTTTCAATTTTTGATAAGGGGGTACACTTTTGCATTTTTGGCCCAAAATCGTCATTCTTTGAAAACGTCTGTTTGTGTATTTTTGAATGAAAAACTTGCGTTTTTATTGCTCTTGAATGTTTATTTTATCTTTTCAAATCTTTAAAATATATTTTTCCTAAAAATAAAGAAAAAAGAAATTTTTTCGATTTTTGGGAAAATTTTCAATTTTTGATAAGGGGGTACACTTTTGCATTTTTGGCCCAAAATCGTCATTCTTTGAAAACGTCCGTTTGTGTATCGTCATTCTTTGAAAACGTCCGTTTGTGTATTTTTGAATGAAAAACTTGCGTTTTTATTGCTCTTGAAAATTTGTTTTATCTTTTCAAATCTTTAAAATATATTTTTGCTAAAATTAAAGACAAAATTTTTTTTTCGAGATTTGGGGTAAATTTTTATTTTTGATAAGGGTACACCCTTTGCATTTCTGGCCAAAAATCGTCATTCTTTGAAAACGTCCGTTTCTGTAGTTTTGAAAGAAAAACTTGCGTTTTTATTGCTCTTGAATGTTTATTTTATCTTTTCAAATCTTTAAAATATATTTTTCCTAAAAATAAAGAAAAAAGAAATTTTTTCGATTTTTGGGAAAATTTTCAATTTTTGATAAGGGGGTACACTTTTGCATTTTTGGCCCAAAATCGTCATTCTTTGAAAACGTCCGTTTGTGTATCGTCATTCTTTGAAAACGTCCGTTTGTGTATTTTTGAATGAAAAACTTGCGTTTTTATTGCTCTTGAAAATTTGTTTTATCTTTTCAAATCTTTAAAATATATTTTTGCTAAAATTAAAGACAAAATTTTTTTTTCGAGATTTGGGGTAAATTTTTATTTTTGATAAGGGTACACCCTTTGCATTTCTGGTCAAAAATCGTCATTCTTTGAAAACGTCCGTTTCTGTAGTTTTGAATGAAAAACTTGCGTTTTTATTGCTCTTGAATGTTTATTTTATCTTTTCAAATCTTTAAAATATATTTTTCCTAAAAATAAAGAAAAAAGAAATTTTTTCGATTTTTGGGAAAATTTTCAATTTTTGATAAGGGGGTACACTTTTGCATTTTTGGCCCAAAATCGTCATTCTTTGAAAACGTCCGTTTGTGTATCGTCATTCTTTGAAAACGTCCGTTTGTGTATTTTTGAATGAAAAACTTGCGTTTTTATTGCTCTTGAAAATTTGTTTTATCTTTTCAAATCTTTAAAATATATTTTTGCTAAAATTAAAGACAAAATTTTTTTTTCGAGATTTGGGGTAAATTTTTATTTTTGATAAGGGTACACCCTTTGCATTTCTGGCCAAAAATCGTCATTCTTTGAAAACGTCCGTTTCTGTAGTTTTGAATGAAAAACTTGCGTTTTTATTGCTCTTGAATGTTTATTTTATCTTTTCAAATCTTTAAAATATATTTTTCCTAAAAATAAAGAAAAAAGAAATTTTTTCGATTTTTGGGAAAATTTTCAATTTTTGATAAGGGGGTACACTTTTGCATTTTTGGCCCAAAATCGTCATTCTTTGAAAACGTCCGTTTGTGTATCGTCATTCTTTGAAAACGTCCGTTTGTGTATTTTTAAATGAAATTCCTGCGTTTTTATTGCTTTTGAAAATTTATTTTATCTTTTCAAATCTTTGTATATTTTTGCTAAAATTAAAGACAAAAAATTTTTTTCAAGATTTGGGGTAAATTTTTATTTTTGATAAGTGGGTACTCCCTTTGCATTTCTGGCAAAAATCGTCATTCTTTGAAAACGTCCGTTTGTGTATTTTTGAATGAAATTCCTGCGTTTTTATTGCTTTTGAAAATTTATTTTATCTTTTCAAATCTTTAAAATATATTTTTGCTAAAATTAAAGACAAAAAATTTTTTTCAAGATTTGGGGTAAATTTTTATTTTTGATAAGGGTACCCCTTTGCATTTCTGGCCAAAAATCATCATTCTTTGAAAACGTCCGTTTGTGTATTTTTGAATGAAAAACTTGCGTTTTTATTGCTCTTGAATGTTTATTTTATATTTTCAAATCTTTTAAATATATTTTTTGTAATAATAAAGACTTGACTTTAGAAGTTGAGATAATTTGTAAAGTGTTTTGGAACCGTCAGGGATCACTACGTACCTGTAGATTTCACTTGTATCTGTTTCTTTAAATAATTAGCATCTTGGAGAACTAAGATATCGGTGAGTTGTTCTTCGTTGCTAGTGTTCTGCAAAAGTCTTTTTGGCAATTAAAATTAAGTTATTTAAGAGAAAATCTATATTACTATCCGTTATAATAGTTTGGTCACGTTTTTAGTTCTATTTTCTCTCTCGGCGCATTTCTTGATTGCTGTTCGAATACTTTTACTTAGATAGTAAATTACTTCTTATAGGAATGTAAACTCAGCCACTAAGAGAAAAGCAGTCTCCTCGGTAAAATTTGTGGGCTCCCAATTCAATTTTATGATAAGTAAAAGAATGTAAAATATTTTCAGACTAAATATAGAATTATATAATATATAACTATATAACAGTATAATTGTGGCATGTTTAGGGTGACATTATAATTGTAGAACTGGAATATTTCAAGTGCAGTGACATCTCATTCAATTCACTGTTTACATTGTGGTTATTTTTAAATTGTGGATGATTTGCCAAAGTGTGAAAATATGAATCATCCGAATGAAAACTTAAGGTGTTCTGCAGTTTGAAAAAACTGTTGTCGCCAGTCACAATTGGTATTATCAGCTCTGTGATTCACATTCCCTTATTAAGTCTGCTTTCGCTTCAGTTCTTCCACATTTCTATCACAAGATGTTGTAATAAAAGTTCCTGAAAAATACCCTTTTTATATGGATTGAATAAAAGCCTGATTTTTGCATTATAATTTTATTTTTAGCACGATTCTTTTCCTGGACTAGTACCATTAATACGCAGCTATTTGCAGTCTATGGAAGTTGATACCGATACCCATTGTACCATTCAGCAATATTTAAGGTTTATACAGAAAAGAGCATCTGGTGAATTAATGACAACAGCTACTTGGATAAGAGAGCAAGTTCTTAATCATCCAGATTATAAGTAAGTCCTTAAATCTGTACGTATACATGTGCGCATACATATGTATTTGTGTTGATATACATACATATAAAATAAATATATTATTACGCATTTATGTCACAATTACCTTATTCAATTTCAGAAGAGATTCTATTGTTAGCGATCGCATAAACTATGATCTTTTAAAGAAAATCCAAGATGTACAGAATGGCAAATTATTGGAACCATCTTTGCTGGGGCAGGAGAGCAATAAGTCCAAAACGAAAGATTTTATACCACCAGCAATACAAAAACACATGAAGAAAACCGGTTGTTGTGAAAGTAAATAACCAATTAACGTAATTCACTGTAGGGAAAATGATGAGAGAATGATAATAACCGTAATGGATAAGTACCCAGGAGCAAGAGCAATAATACAAACAAATAGTTAAGAAAACAGGTCGATAGCAAACGAAAGGACCTGCGTGTTAGTGATACAAGTTAAGTCACAAATGCGTTACTCATGTTCATGCATGGACATATCTATGGATATATCCATATAAAAATATTGCTGTATCACATGTTTTTGCAATGGCAAATGACAGTTGTGCTGCCCCTATGAATCTTGCCAAGAATAAATTTATTCGCAAAAAGCCTTGTGACACTTGTAAATGACATTTAAAAATATTCGTTTGTTAACATACATACATATTTGTGCATATTAATTAATTAAATTTCTTCGATCCACACCAAGTATTTTTAAGCATTATTTAAGAGATTTTTAAGCTAATAAAAGAGCTTGTGTTGTGCAAGATTACAAATCTAATTGTTTAATTCAAGAAATATACTCTCAACAAAAGCGAAAATATCTTAAGCCTTGAAAAAAATTTACCTCCTTTTTTTAAGGAAAACTGCAAAGTTATAAAAAGAAAGAACATAGTTCAATTAAGAATTCATTCTGCCTGTAGTTACAGTTAATAGTGCAATTAATGGCGTGGTTATTATTAATTATAGTGGATTAAAGTCGTTAAATAAATTAAACAAACTTAAGTCAGAGTAATTAAAAGAATTGTTTGGATTATTAAAATTTTATTTATTCTATAAGATATTCGTTTTTTTACTCTTTTACATACATAAATACGTATTTACTTCATGTGCTTTATTTTATTTATAAATGTACTTTTATTATTTGTCAAGCTTTGTTTTTTATGAGAAATAAAAATTGTAAATTTTATAAATATTTAATATTTAATTAAGTTACAGACTGAAAAATTCCATATGGTTACGAAAAACAATATTTTTATACGTAACCAGCAAACCCGGCGAACTCCGTTTCGCCACCAGATGGCTTCGTTTTTTGTAACATTTTGTGTAATTTATTCGTCTACAAATCGGCAAAAGTCGTTGATAAGAGTAATTAATCCAGTCGTTATATCAACTACGACTTTTCCATTTTCAACAGCTAACAATTGGTTGGAAAATTGTGCAGCACTTTGATCCTTTTGAAGTTGAAGTCTCACATTAGTGGTTAGAGATAGTGTTTTTACGTTATTCCACAAATGTGATACTTTCAGGGAAGCATTCAGTTCATCTGCAGGCGTTCCACGTGAAATTACTGGCAACGTCTGCCTGAAATCGACTGCCAACAATATCATCAAGCCGCCAAAAGTGTTGTCATTTCGCAGAAGATCCTTCAGTGTGAAGTTAAGTGCTTCAAGTGATTCCTTATATGCCATTGTGCAGTCAACACAAACAATGAGCTTGCACTGCATCAACAATTTTCCAATTGAACTGGGTCGGGAAATATTGCATGTTGGAGTATGAATTGTGTTTAAATTGAGTGCCTCCTAAGCGCAGAATGTGCAGTGCTACCGCCATCTAAAAGAATTTCGTTCTGGCAGTTTCTCTAATTATATTTTGTCTGTCTTCACTTAAGTTCTGTGAATACAGGTCTTGCTGGCTTACATATCTAGTGCGGCGACCGATGTTCGCGCATCGTCTTCTAGGCATTTTGGACTACGAACAGACTGGTGAATTTAACCTCAAATGCACGATCTTCATAATGCACACAATTCAACTTACCACCTTAAGAACAAATGCCTGCTGTTGAAATTGTATAAACATCTGCACAATAGGCGTGATTGATTTGATGGTTTCCAATTGAAATGTTAGGAAACGAATAACTTTATTTTCAATTTCGCAATCAACACAATACCGGTTTTAAGTTAGCTTTTGAAAAAACCTGTGCATAATAAATGTTACATTAAATTAACTGAGCAGAGTATCACGCACCGGCACCATCTACTTTCGTGAAGTATACTCACATAACACGTACTTGCGCCGTTGTAGTACATGCTATGTATTCAGAGATGGCGCTTTATGTGAAAATTATTTTCTGTTTTCCTGCTTTTCTCTTGAAATTTTTCCTGAATTTTCTTTGCTATAAACTTCACGGAGCCCAATACTTTTCCAACGAATGCAAAACCGTAAAAATCTGTTCGTGCGTTCTAGAGTTATAGCGTCAGGAAGGAAAACTCAACTTATTTTTATATATAAGACTAAAGATTTTAAAACTGATGGGAAAATATTCACCCTTATTGTCTTTGGCGTAGTCGAAAAACGCCAGCTGGCGTTTTTGCTGTCGTATTTTCAATTTTATGGTACCGTCTAAAATTTTCGACAAGCAAAATTTTGTAAAAGATTAGCAATGTAAAAGAATACGATATTTTAATTTTCTTTGAAACATCCTGTGTAAAGATCTGTCAAACAAGTGTATATTTTTAAATAAAAAGAGTACATATAGTGAACTATTTTTCTATTTGGTGATATTTTAGTGTAATTTTATTTGTGGAAAATGTTAAGCTTTTTACTTATCGTCATCATCTGAAGATGAAGAAGCAGCCAGCATTAATGAAATAAATGCTGTAAGGAAGCAGTTAAGGCAGCAAACAATCATTTTTGCACTTCCAAACAAAAAGTAAGTTTAAAATCATTGATTGGTTTAAAGCCGTGTTTGGAGAAAATATTTTAAACACATTTTCTTAAATAGAATACATTTACAATATGAATTGAATTTTTGTTAATTTTTAGGTGATGCTGGTTATCCGCTAGAGCGTACCTTATAACACCATTTCGATTTTTTACAGTTTTTTTTAAAAGGTTGTTGTAATGTGTATGGCTGTTCAAAAAATAAGGTAAGGTAAACAGGTACCGCTGTATGGTTTGTACAGAAAAATAACAGTATGCAAATTTTTTTTTGTTAAAGTTCTTGAATGAAGCTAATATTATCCACATTTTTTTCTGTAGAAAGATATTTTTTAGAAACTACATAACTAAATAAATAAAATAAAAATATTACATCATTTTACTTTTTATTTCTTCCAGTTCAATTTTTTTTCTTTTAATTTCTAGTTCAGCCTTCAGTATTTCTAATAGAGCTTTTCTATTTTCTTCTTTGTGTTTTAGTTCCTCCTTATATAAACGAAGTTTCTCTTCTTTGGCCTTACATATTCTCCGGGTGTATTTCTCCATTTCGGATAATTTGTTTTTTCTGCAATTTTACCTGTTGTTCCAACAGCTCAAATTTGTCTTGGTTTCTATTTTTTTTTACCTTGGTCCTTCTAAGCGGTGGTGGCGTAGAAGATATACCATGTTCTTCCATTTCAGTAATGTCGATGTTAATATCTGCATTTGGCTGAGGGTCTGGTGATGCAGTTATCGTTCTTTTAATTCCAAAGGAATCTTTATGTTGCACAACATCACGCATATCTAATAAACTAATAACTGCTTCTTCGACAGCAGAAAAACTGAATTTTTTGAATGGCCCGCCACCAGTGGCGTGACTTTCTGCTTTATTATGAACCATTTTTTTTTTTAGTTTAAATTTAAAGTCAGCCCACACCTTCATCCAACCTTCTCCCGAACGCGATGGAGGACCCATACAATTCAAATCCTCCGAAATAGCGTTCCACTCTTCCTTAACATTGACTTTCCCTACACCTTTATGGAACCCCTTTGCCAAGTAGGGTTTTTGCTCCATTATTTCTACTAATTTGGCAAATTGTGCGGCAGTTGTAATCTTTATTCTAAAATATACACCAGCATTAGCCACATATGTATGTAAAAAGAAATTTACATGTCAATAATTTTAATTTTTTGCATACTTACATTTTGCTTGACTCCATTTAAATTAAATTTGATAACGTCGTGATCAATTTTCTTAACGACAAAATTTTGTGTATTTGACAGGCGAATACGCCAAACACGGTATGGTTTTTGTAATAGATTTTAAAATTGTCGTATTTATTGGCGTTTTTCGCCAACCACGGTAGCATTTTAAAAAAACGCCCAACTTTCGCCGCGAAAACGCCAAAGACAATAAGGGTGATTAACTACGAATTGTTTCCATACTCGGCAACATCTACCAGAAAACTAACCCAGATTTTTCTAGATCGTTCACCTATGTTACGCAGTCTTACTTGACCGCTGTCTTACAAAGTTTGTTCAAGACCGAATTCACTGTAGATATTTCAGTAATTATATAAACAGCAGTTATACATATCCATTTTGAAATGAATGCATATGTTATACAAAGATGTATAAACAGCAATAATTTTACCAACCATAATGAGTGCAATTCCATTGTGTAGCGCCTAGTATAGATCAAAATAGTTTTTTTAAAATACTAAGAATTTTTTCAACTGTACCTCTGATCTAGAACGAATATAGTAAAAACGTCAGTTGGTAGGTTCTCATTCTTGAGAACCTTCGACGCGTGATCTGAGCACCGTAAACAAATACTTTTTAAAATATAATTCTATTTGAAAGTACCAGTTGAAATTACGTACTTCGTCTGTGATCTTATATTTTTGCGCCAATAGCCTAATATTTTGTTCTTCGTTGTACCAATTTTCTCTTAACAATGTCTTAAATTCATTGATATTCAATACGAGATAGTCGGTATTATTACTGTAGACCTCTTCATCTTTAGAAGGAGAAAATAAAGCAGCACTTAGCATATTTGATATTTAATTTTTATATTCTTTCACAAATCACGCAGAAATGGTTTGATTTCAAAGAATTTCAGTGTTTTCAATTCTATTAGAAAAAAGGCCAGTATCGACAATTTTTCATGATTGCAAAAGTTACCGATTCTTACATATAACAAGGACGATTATATCCACTATTTATGAAATTTTAATCGACTTTGAAAATTTAAATTCGAACCAACTTCGTCGTTCGACACTTGCTGTTCGATTACGAAGAGTTTCCAAATTGATCAAGTTTTTCTCCTATCGGGAGAAACCATCAAGTCTGTTTGGATATAGATAAGAAGTAGGGGATTTGACCAAATTGATATAATGGATACTGACAAAGATGTTCTATTGAACGACTTAATTCTAAGTGTTAAAGAACCTTTCAATAGAGAGATAAGAATTTCTTAAAGAACAAATCAGTTAAAAAGTTCAATTAACAAGCACTTAAATCAGGAAAGAAATGCTTACTGATCGAGGTTTATTTCATAACTTCCGCACAGTTTTAAAGAATTTTGGAAATCATACAAAGCCCGATTAATCGTAAAGTTTTGAGAAGGCTATTACTATTTCCAATTCATTTGGATTCTACTTTACCAAATTATCCAAACTATATTGGAGTATTGATTGTAAACAGACTGATATGAATATGTATATGTATGTACGTAGTTCAGCTTGTCAGTTGAGAGTGTTGGGGTCTAAAGACCCCATTTACGAGAAGAATATCAAAGTTTTTGCAGTCTTGAGTTTGTGGATGAGAGGGGGGCAAGCGTATGGACTGTAATAGTATTTCAAAGTTGATTAGCTTGTTCATTTTAATATCTTGCGATTTTTTATATATATGTATATACATACTTATATACATACATATTTACTACAAAATAATAACAGTAGATTAAAAAATGTAATTAAAATTATCGTTGGTTTCTAGCAGCAAATGGACTTAACTCGCATTTAATGATTTCAATGCATGAACTGAATATACCATTTCAAATTATTAAAGAGCTGGATTCCACACTGAAAGACTTTTCGCCATCATATTCAACAGTTAAACAGTGGGTTTCCGAATTTAAGGTCGAACGGGCACTTCGGAAGAACAAAATTCATTTATAGGTAAAAATGCAAAATTAAAGTTTACTTCAATGCAGTGTTTAAACATAGTTATGTAACATATCTTTGGGGAAGGATATATAAGATTAGGGACCGTTAAATGACTTATTAAATAAAACATTAATATTCTCCTGAGTATTAATTTTACTTTTAGTTGTTTTTTATAGTGCGCTTGATTTGCAAAAAGTTTTAATAATTAGAGTAATTAAAATAAAGTAAAAAAGGAAAGAAAACATTTTACTGCAAATAATATTTATTTGTAGTTCTCATTCATTTTTACGTTTTTAAATTTTTAATACAAAAAAAAAAAAAAAAAAAAATTACACATTATCTATGGATCTACATTGAACAAATTTTTTCTTTATTTTCATATTGATTATTCACGTCAGAACAAAACCAAAAAAAGAAAATATTGGCATACGTCAGCGTCTATTCAGTCGAAAATAAAAACGTATATTACACACATCAAAATTTTAATAAGAAACACACTTAAAATATTTATTTTTATAAAATGCCTAATCAAACTATTAAAGAACCTGCTTCAGGTGCGTATTATCTGAAAATAATAATATGCATACATATATAGCAATATTATATTCACGAAATGGATATTTATTACGAGTTTATAAATATTTCTTAATTTTGTTATTTATTTAACATACAGAGAAACTTCTATTAGGTTGTCCACAAGCACAATAGAACTGACGTTGAAAATATACTTGTATGGCAGCCACAGACGATGCAATGGCAAATTTCATTGCTGATGGCATCGTTTGTATTCGTTCTTCTGATTTCATTTTGGTTGCATCCGAGACTTCACCAATATCAAAATTTATTTATATTTTGACATTGCATTCGTCTAGGTGGGATTGCCTGCATCGTGGTTTCATGTTTTTATCGGTTAATTTATTAACACCAAGTGATCTGTAAGGATGTGAAATGGATTTTGTCAGCCCTTCATTAGGGAGATTTACTTTTTTCTTAAAAATTTCTCGAACCCATTTTTCTTCCCTTCTTTTCTTTTGTCAAAAATAAAAAATAATAAATGCTGCAATTTCACTTGCCTCACCACTCCTTTTTTCAACTGTATTTCAACCGATTTATTTATGATAATACAAAATAAGCAGAACTGATGTTGCGTTCATGATTTCTTCGCTGATTGCAGTGCATGCAAGCGGTAGCTGCCATTAGTTGCGAAAAGTAGTCTACCTAATTGATTAATAGGGAGTATTGCTATGTTCAAACGAAAGGACAAAGTAATTTGCTTTAGTAAATGTTGTTGTTGTTGTTGTTTTAAAATAAATCTTGCATTTTCGCAAGGCTAAATTATTGCTGACGTGAATAACTCTACGTAAGACACCCACAAAAATTATTTATTAAATTTTGTTATTGTTTAATAAATATGTAATATAATAATAAAGGAACAGTTAATGTTAAATAAATATAAAAAAAAATGAAGAAATTAAATAGAAATATTTTAGCTTTTTTATACGGATTAGATTTGAGCACCGTCCAAGAGATAGATAAATATAAAATGGAGAAAAAATTTGTTTCCACAGTTTAAGTTTGCATATTGTATTGCAATATGAGGAGGTGGGTGAAGCATTCACTTGTGAGTGATAGGAATCATGGTCTCAGCTGCGGTAAGAGCCGGTAAAGGAGCGTCAACAGTCAGGACACCATCCTTACTGAGGGATGAACGAATTGATTCGGGGTTGACTCCTTTGGGCAACAAGAACTCCCGGTTATATTCCCTGTAGACGCTTTTTGTGTCAGATTTTTCTTCGTGCTTGGCATGAACCTAGAATAGAAAGGAAATTAGTTAACACCTTTAACTTATTATTATTAAACAAGGAATAAGATGACTATTAAAATGAGCTTAACACATTATCACTCATTGAACTTACTTTGTTTCCCAGTGTCTGTACTACACACATATGCATAAGTTTATGAATTACTTATATAAGTAGCAAAATGAAGAAAAATAAGTATCACTAGAGCACTTAGTATCCTGAAAACCTTATGGGCATCAAATAACTAAAACTATTTTTTATTCTGACAATAAGCTAAATGCGATATCGGATCTGCATGGAAAGTTACTTTTCCGTTAAACTTCCATACATGAATTACAAGCAAACGGCCCCAATTTGTCCGTCATTGCCAGAGATCTAAAGATATTCTTACATGTTTTCTTTTATTGTTGATATCAAGTACGTCAAGAAAATACGAGTATATATAAATATATATATATATAGATATTTTTTTTATTTTTTTTAATATACTATGCCGCACCTAACAACTTTTCTGCAAACTGGTTTCTCTATCACACTCCCTTCACTGACATAATGCATTGCATGAGTAGGGTGTAGTACATATCCCCTGAGTACTGATTCAAAATCATATATATATATATATATGATTAGAACTTTGAACCATAATCAGCTGTTATGACAAAAAGAGCAGAAAAACATAACGTCAACTTAATTTGAATTTTCCTTAAATATATAGTAGAAGGTTAGCCGCACCAAAAAGTGAAAGGCCTTTGATAGGGAGAGTGTTATGGGCTGGACGATAATCAGCCGCCTATCCCACTATGTCACTTCCATACATTCTTAAACATCTCAACCAATTTCATGTAATTAATTGCTATGCACATTATTAAAAAATTTATTAACAAAACAGTTTGTTAGAGACAGATAACAAACTGATAATATATCACTGATCATTTCAATGATTGAGTTCGTTCGTTGTCACTAGACAAGACGGTGAGATATAGTGTTGATAATTTTCGAACGTATATAGATTTTTGTCATTCAACTGAATTAAAAATTAATTATGGTATTCTAAAATATTAATCCCCTAAATATTCTACCCCGCGTTATTATAATATAAAAACATCTACATGCAACCAGATAAAATCTGAAACTACAAATCGTGAAATCATACATAAATATGTGTAGGATATTTAATTAAAATTCATACGTTGAAAAATTTAAATTTTTGTGTAGGTGTTAAGTAATTTTTATTTTATTTTTTTTTTTTCGTTTTTTTGCAAAACTGAAAAATATTTTTTTTTTTTTAAAAAAAATATGTATTCAAATATGATTAGTATTTCTAAATATAAACAATAAACTACCTTGACATCATCACCGTTTTTGTTTTAAATTTTGCAATATGCAAAACGAACACGAAATCTTAGAAAAATCTTAATACAAAAAATGAGTCATTCGTTTAAAAATTCAATTGAAGAAAAATGCCAACACACACAAACAACATCGAACAGAATATATATTAGAAATAACTACACAATGCACTGCACTAATTGTCCAAAGCTACTCTAAAAATACATCAGAAATATTTAGTTGCTTTTAAAGGACACAAAGACCTACTTAAAAATTCTTCATGCGATACTTATTAGGTACTCCTTACCGCAATTTTGTATCCAATAACAATCGGCTTGGTCAGAATATTTTACACTTTTAGAATGTTTTAAAACAGATTAACGATAACGATTGACCTGGTCTGTACGACTAGTTAATGGACGAAAGCGATCGACAAAGTAAAAGTTCTAATAAAATAAAGAATGTTACGAAACAAATAAAGTTAAAAGAAACAATTTTAACGAAAAAATATAAAATGTTTTTAATTCCCGATTATCTTAATTTGTTTAATTTGATAATTTTATTTACGTTTAAAAAAGAAATTATATTTTCTCAATTCAGAATCCATCAATCAGAATCTGGTTGGAGAGAGAAGCCAGAATTCAAAGAAATTATTAATTATTCCAAAACTTTTACGATAAATCAGGATTTCGCAAATGACAGCTTTAGTACTCGATAATACATAGAAGAAGGGCTATCATGACCAAATTATTTTCTTAATCACCATATTATTTTTACCATATACATATTTTTGGCTCTATTCAATTAAAAAAAAAACCAATTAATAATTAAATGATTAAGCCATACAAGTTGACATTATTAAAGTAGGATGATGGACCCAGGCGAGGGGTAATTAAAGCTTATGATCCGTTATAAGACGATATTCCGGCCTTTCTCCAAGTAATACAAAAAGCAGTCCCGGGAATGGGGACTCAGGAAAAATAGGAGGTAGTATTTGACTGGAGATACCCAGCCTCCCCATTAAAAAAAAGGAATACGGAGGCAACGCAAGTTGGCTCATTACACATCGTCGCATATAAATTTACTTACCAATAATTTTTGGTCAACTGTCTTCACAACAATTTCCTCTGGGGCATATTGACTAACATCGAAACGCAATTTCAATACTTTGTTGTCGCCATCCTCCTGCGGAAAGAAAAGAAATGGTGTATAAACTTATTACTACTATAACGATATACTTATTTAAGAGGATTGTCTAATGATTAGATTCTGCTCGTGGGGCTATTAAAACAATTGTTTGGCAATGCCGTTTTATATTTATATTTGTTGTTTTTGTTGTTTTATTATTTATTTTTCTTTTCCTTCTCTAGTTTACATTTTAGCTGGATTTTTTTTGGTTAATGTAAAATGGTACAAGGAAATAAATGTGTTCACTAGTTCCGTTTACTTTTATTGGAATGTGGTTCAAAAAATTTCCACCAAATCTTCAAGAGCCCTAACCGGTCAGCCCTAAGGCTGGAAACGACCACATTTGAATTCCACAGCTCCTTTTCGATCAACCAAATTCGCACTTGTTAAGTCCGGTACGTATGAAAAATATACAAAAGAACTTCTAATCTCCATTTGCCTGTTATCCTACTGCAATTAACTAACAAGCAAAAATTAACGTTTATGCAAAGATTATAAATGGAACAACTAGTATCAGAACTAGAGTACCAAATCGATAAATATGATTATAGCATTTAAATTTCATAATGGCGAAATTGGTAGCAGCTAAAAAAGGAACTGGAAAATAACGTGCAGCTAAAAAGGACGCTAATTGATAAATATTACAGAACATCAGAAAACTAAAAGGATGTCGGCAAAATTTCTTGATATGGAGGTAAACTTAACATCCTGTAAATTAGAGAAGCCTTTGAACAGAGCTCTCTAAGCATTCCTGTAGAGTGGAGACCAAAAGCTTTGATAGCAGTACAGCATTTAAACCATGAAACTATGACTAGTAAGATTGTCTAACACGAGAAAAAGAAAGCAGTTGAATTGATTTGGTATTTAAAGTGAACTGCAATGCAACTGCAGTCTTACGAAGCAGTAAATAATAATGCTAAGATAATGGTGGTGTTGCCACATCAGTATAGTGGGGAAAATAAATTCACGAAACAATAAATAAATAAATAAATTCGCGAAGTATGTGATATATAGTAAGATAGGCCGTACTAACTAAGTTTTTTGATAAAACACCCACATAAGAAATGGTATTATTTTATAAAAAAAAAATTATAATTTATTAAAAAAAAAGTGAAAAAAAATTTAATATGCAAAAGTTTTTACCTGTATGAGAGGCGAACTAATATCCGAAATGTAGTTTTGCTTTGGTCTGGTAGACAGAGCGGAATTCGTTGTTGAACTGTAATGAAAGAAGAGAAAAAACAGTGAAATTACGAATATTAGGGTTTCAACAGATGCAGATAATGTTTTCTAGTAAATGCAATATAATATTATGCACAAAACGAATGGGATTTCATATAAATAAATTTCACTGCATTTTAGGGAATATTCCACATCGTCGATCATTAACAAATAGTTTGCCAGTGGTGGTACAGATTCAACCAAATAAAATTACAATTGTCATTCTTTATCTCGTTATTCATTTATATGTATATTTGGAATTTTCTTATAAAAAGATATTTCAAAATTTATTTTTTTGAAATATATGAGGAGTGAACTTTTTAAGCAAAGGTGGTTTGTCGTTAACGACTTTCAACAGCTCTCATACGAAGTTGTATTTGCTCAAAATTTAGTGAAAAATAGTAAAAAATCAAATAGGAGATCAAAACACGACTAACATTTTTTTCTGTCAAAAACAAACTGACAATCAAAAATGGCAGTTATTGTCAATATATATAACTGCCATGTGTACCAACATAACGAGGGGAAAAATGCGAAAATCGAACAATCCAATCCACGACATTTGAAAATAACGTTAATTTTTTATCTCCCCTCGTACAGTGATCAATACGATGAATATGACAATTAAAGTATTTCAGTGTTCCTATCAAAAATCCATATCGTTTCTTAGATTTAATTCTTAGGTTTTTTTAAAACTGATTTGCTGTGGAGTTTTCAAAAAGTTCTTTGAGAATAAGGAAGTAAAACAAACAATTTTGGAATTATTGTTTCAAAGACATGCCATTTGCAAATAACTACCAGATGATCACTTTCCCATTTTGATCAGAAACCACAAAGTACTTAAGGGCACTAAGAAAAGTTATGAAACGATTTCTAAGCACGAAAGCCAACCAGTTAATTTTTGGTACCCAAAGGCGTCCCCCTTCTCATACCGGTGGCAAAGTTATTGGAAAGACTTTTAAAATTTAAATAGAAAAACTAAATCAAACTCTGATTGTTGATCTCTACAATAGATATTCTAAACAGGAATATTTTCAAAGCAATGGAAAATAACTACGTTATTATCAGTAATTCCCAATTCGGATAAAAGCACCCATCATCATTTCTGAAATATTTTAAAAAATTCATTACTCGTCGGATGATGTTGTAGAAAATCCGTAGAAAATCTCATACCGGCATTGTTGCCAACAACGTATTATGTATTAACCATTCCTTCTAGTCAATCACGTACGATACGCAAAAACTCTATAATTTTATTTGTAGAAACCAGCCACAGGGAAACATCGAGAACGTAACTACAGTGCCATTTATATTAGACATGTTGGAATTAATATTGCAATGCTCGGGCCAACTTTTGCAAAAAAAAAAAAAAAAAAAAAAAAACCTTTCATGAAACAAATATGTACACATACGAGAATGTTTGTATAAAATGCCAAAGTAATAAATTAAAGAAAATAAATAATATGAAAATTAATTTTATTTGCGTTTTCTATAAATACTGGATTTTGTGCATCGATTTTTACTTGGTAATCTTAATTATTCGGTGCTCTCAGTTTATATTTTAGAATTTATTATTATAGGTACTACGTACATACAATAAATAAATATGTATTTACAAATACATACATACAGTATGAAAAACTCATATTCGTACACCATACATTTTCACAATAAATTTGAATTTTTAATAAAATAAATAGTTGAAATTTATTTTTGAAAATCATGTACACAAGTAATAATGTATGTACATACTTGTATACACACATCCATACATACATATGTCGCTATTCATTTTCAATATGAAATTAAACCTAAACCACCTATAGTATATGGATATATATGCTTACTTGCATCCATCTATGTATGTATGCATGTATGTACATGCCTGAAGTATTTAATTTTTTTTTATTTTTAAAAAGATTAAATATAATAAACAAATTTTACTATTTCAAAATAAGGAAAATTAATCTTTGAGTGTATTAGTGAGGTTACGCTTTCTCTTCACTCGCAACAATTAAAAAAAAAAAAATGCTTCTCTATGTAAATTTTAAAAAACTAAACAAAAATAATTCAAAATTGTTTTATTTATTCATTTCATCTTTCAAGATACATACATAAATATTTACTCTCATATATTCATTTCTTATCCCCCCCACTACTGCAAATTGAAATGTGAAAAATCCTACAACCACTACAGAAGAAATAAAAGCTAAAGAACAGAAATATCAATATACTAATTCAGTGTATTTTTAGAACAAGTATGACATAATCTTTCATTTTACGAGGCTTCATACGAAGAATGTGTACATTCTTATGACCACACTGGCCAACGCGTTAAAACGTCATCCGGTCGTTCAATGCGAGTGGGATATGGGGCGGGTTGTTACCACGGTAGCAAATGCCTCAAATACTGCCAGCACAAAAAGGTTGTTTATGCATGAAAAACCATTTTTGCGTAATTTTTTTTTACTTACACATTTCAGTTTAAGGTTTATAACTTCTTTCGTATCAAAGAAATAAAGTATATGCAACTCCACAATCAGTAAAAATAATAAACAGCCACACTGTCAAAAATTGAAGTAACAAAATAAGGTCGTTCAGAAATTTAAAAGATATTTTAGTTGTATAAGAAAAGTGAAAGATAAAAAGCAAATCACTTAATCAATTATATTGATCGAATTTCGGCGCTCCCTTTTGTGTCACGCTAAGCAATTTTAATAATTTTGATAAATATCAGCCATTTTGAGTTGTCAGTTTGTTTTTGACAGATAAAGAGGTTAGTCGTGTTTTGATGTTTTCTTCGATTTTTTTTACTAAGTTTTGAGGAAAATCAACGTCACATGTGAGCTATCTAACGTCATCAACGACGATCTAGATTTGCTCAAAAAGTCACAACTAGTGACGAATCATGGTTGCATGGCAATGACATTGAAACTAAAGCCCACTCATCCCCATGGAAGCGTTCAGAAGAGCCAAGACCGATAAAAGCACGTCAAGTTCGGTCAAATGTGTATGTTTAGCTCACTGTTTTCTTCGATTGCAATGGCGTGGTGCATCATGAATTCTTGTCACAAGGTCGTACGTTCAAGATCTTTCCAAAACTGGAGAAACTGCTGAAAGGAAAGCGTTTTGCTGTGATTGAGAAGATAAAAGCAAAATCGAAACAGGAACTGTTGACGACACCGTGTTGGCATAAGTGTATTACATCTGAGGGGTATTACTTTGAAGGCGGCAAGAGAGTTATTAATAAATAAATAAATGATTTTGGAAAAAATTGAAAATTTCGGTGAATTTTTAATCACACTTCGTACATATAGATTTTGAAACAACTTTTTAGCCAGCATTGGATTAGGCAGAAACTAACTTTTACACGAAGGAAAAATTCAAATTTATTAAAAAAAAGAAATATGTACATACATACATCCATATGTATAATGACTGTTAAGGCAATATTGTGTGCATAATAATTGAAGGTCCTACAACCAGTTTGCAAACTGCCAGAATTATTGATTGGCTAGTTAAAGTTTCGCAAATACTTTTACGAAATTGCGTTTTCACTTGAGTATACTCGTATACGTGTTGAAATGATACGTCTGTTCAAGGCGGAAAAAAACTTCTGCATATGTATATATATGTATATACATATATACGTATGTACTTATATCTTATTTCCTTAAAACGCTTAAAGTTTATTTATAAATACATCATATGTACATATATTTTGCCCACACAAATTCCATTCCAGTTTTTTGCTTTTGGTTTAATTGGTGTACACTTACAGAACATAAACACAAGTGGTGTTTCCAAATCAATTTGATGCGAAATTACGTTTCAATACAAATCCGATGCGATGATTTCATTACCCGTCACATGCATATGTATCTATAGATTTACATAAGAACGTATGTACATACATACATATATCTGTGTGTAGTGAAATATTAGGCGTACGAAGGGAAGGCACACTCTAGATATAATTCTCTGATTAGAGTCCATACTTTAATCACACTTTCAGATAGAAATCGTAATAAATCGTGGGTAAAAGTTTGCATGCACATACACTACATACATGTAGGGAGATATTTGTTTTATGTAGATACATACTATGAGCATAGGAATTTGAACGAACATTTCCAAGCAAGAAATTAATATTACTTAAAAATGAGTCATCCAATAAATAATATACAAATTAAAACAACACATTTCCATTGGAGGTGCACAGTATAAAGCATTGAGAGTAATAGTGATATCATACGTACTTGTTTATCCATGTGCACATGCATAAATACATACATATGCAGATAGATATATCATTTTGTAGACAATTTTTTGTGGTTTATATACATATGTATGTATGTATGTGTGTATCTTGTTGGTCAACAATAATAATGGGGCATACACACATCCACAGAAACATACATATATACGGCAACGTACATAAAGATTCCTAGGATTAAATACATCCTTGTACATATATACATACATACGCATTTATATATTTATGCAAAAGCTCTTTCTTCAAGAAAAATTTCTCAAAGAAAATTCATTTGCTGTCTTTTTAGTTTTATTAAGTCTACTTGCACACAATGCCAGCTTTATTGCAAAACTTATCACTTTGCCTTCTGTGAACAATCTTCGCAGTTCACACAAATCAAGTTTACATTTTGACACCCGGTTTTATTCACAAGTTATAGGAAGCTTGCTCTAAACACTGCGTAACTTTTTGCCACATACAAATGACGCTTTGCTAAAACGCAAATAATTATGTATGGATGTGTGTGTGTGTGAATGTTGGTAATACTTAGCAATAAGTAAACATTTCAAAATTAACAAAATATTATCTCAATGGAGTATACATCTAAAATATCTCAAACTTTTGCAGCTAATTAATAAAGTTAAGAAAAAAAATATATATCGTCATGTGAAATGAAAAAGGCCAAAGCTACATTCAAATATGATTAAGCATGGAATATTAATATTGATGACGATATTGATTAATATAGATGGCGATATACTATAACTAAAAAACAACGCTTATGTAACCAGATTATGAAATAAATACATGTGTACGTTCCTTTAAAAATATATTAATTCCTAAATGTAGAACTGTCGCTCAGCTTATACATTTCTAAAATAAAATGAAAGTGCCAATTTCCCAATTTGAGTTCTTAATCATTAATTTGGTAATATATAATTCAAATTATTTTATTTCTAATTTTACTTTAGCGAATTTAAGAAAAAGGGGGTATTTTCATATAGACCATCGACGTATTTGCAATACAAATATTGCAAGCAATTATAATTTTATGATAAGTTAATTTTGAGAATTTGGTTTCGACTCAGATTTGTCTTTTTCGAACCGCAAACTACATCCAAAAAAGATTTTAAAATAAAAGACAATGTCAAGATTTAATCACATCTAACTTAACGCATAAAGTACGAGGAGAAAACAAAACGTATCGATAGTGCATTATATATTGTGTACCCGTTTCTTTCCCGCTTGTCACTATTGCTTAAATACTACCAATTTTAAAATTAAAACTCGACTTGTTTGAACAGTCTTAATTAAGATAGTATAAACTACAATATGATTTGCAAATTTTTCGCAAATTTACACGATGAATTTTAAGAAGTCTAATTTTGGATGTTAGTTTTAGTTTAAGAGCGAACGGTGTGTAGAAGAGGGGTAGAAAAATATACAAGATTTAACTTTTTCATATTTCTTTTCCCCCCTTTTTCTTTCATTTAAATTCTTACTGCTATTTTTTATATGATTAGCACAGTTTTTATTATTATTGGTTGTTGCGAATGAGGAAATAAAACACATTTTGTAAAATTGGAAGGAACTTCAAAAGGGAATTAGGAAAAAAATAGAAGTCATAAAATGCATCACATGAATCATCACTAAAAAAATCAGCTGCGTTGAGAAAAAAAAACGATCAAGCCGAAAGGATGTACAATCAGTACCCAAAAAACTCCAAACAAACTTAAAAAAGAAAGGGCAAAACTGAAGTTTTTATTTTCTTTAATATATATGTATATGTATACTAACGAAACCCCGGCACACTTCGTAGTGCAAAAAAGAAAATAAAAACATTCAAATCAGTGATAAATTTCTTTTATTGTAATCCTCTGTGGTAAACAACTTTTTTTACTACATACATCTGCCCATGTGAAAAAACTGGATACTCTAAATTCACACCACAAATTCCTAAGAATTGGCGTTCCGCCAAACGCAAGGCGAACGGGAAACCGGAGCCGTTTAAATTCAAATGGCAAAAGAAACATTGGGGGCTAGCTCGCGGGCCGGCCCCAACTAGTAGATATATATATGTATATGAAAACTTATTTTCAACTGTACAAGAACTTGTTTATAAAAATGGCCGCAGAGGGTTTTCCGCCCTAACTTTTTTGCATATCTAAAAATTTTTGTCGATTATTTTATTACCTCTGAAAAACAATATGGTGCAAAAAAGAATATAAATATGGTTGAAAATTGAAAAAATTGAAAAAACTGAATAAAAATTCGAAAGAAACTAAACTAGGTAAGAAATAAACTAATAATTTGTTTTGTACAAGCTTGCGCATATCTAGTTATCATCGCATTTATTTTTAAATGGTTACCTAGGTGTCTTATCTGCAAGCAAAAAACAGTCCAAAATACTCAAAAAAAAAAAAAGCTTAACGAAATAAGTTGTTTGCCAACGTAGACAATACGAAGGGAGAGTAAATATATATATATATATATGCGCAAAACATTTAAAATTTGATTTCTTTAAACAGATAAAATGGTGCAAAGTCTAGTGACAGTCGGCTAAAGAGAATTAAGTATGATGTTTTCTTTTACTTGAAGAAAATAATTAAATATTTGAAATTTTTACAAATGTGTAAATTAAGCAAAAATATTTAAAGTATAATTAATTAAGTAAAAAAAATCATTTTATACACTACGACGATTACTTGTACTTCATTGAAAGGCAGATGATTACAAGAGCAATCTTACCTGGTATTTTCAAAGAAATTAGCTTCGCGATTCATTAACTCGTGTCGGAATTTAGCCATTTCTTCTTCCATTTTACGCATTTCAGAGTCAAAACGTTCTCTAATGCTGCTGAATTCTGTATCGATTACACTGAAGTCACCCAATTTGATGGGAATATTGCGTTTGTTTGCATCGGCCATTGTGTTAACTTTTGGTAGAGTTAAATAAAAATTTCTGTTTATATAAAAATTCTTTTTAATTTTTTACTGTTGATAAAATGTTGAATAAAAATTTTTTATTCCAAATACGCAACTTTTATGCGCAAATTCACTTCAACCGACAAACCGAATATACTCACACAACTTTTTTTTAGAAACTGTTTTGCATTTACGTTAGCATAATGCTTTTATATCAAGAAAGCATTTCATTAGCGTTGCCAGTTTGGGGTATTTTTCACAAATTAATTTTATTTGAGATTGGAAATTAATATGTTAAAAATATTAAAAATAGTATTCGCATATTATAGACTTATACATATTTACCTGAAATCGAGAACAAGATTAGAAAAATTGTTTTGTTTTATATATTCAAATCAAATAAATGTGATGTATGATTCAATTGTAATTTCCGTATGTGTACATATTATATATACGAAAGCGAAACAATATAAAGATAACATCGAAACTTTTGTTTTATAAATATATTTTCAAAGTACAATGCAAATAAAACAAATTTTTAAAATATTTAATATGTATTAAAGATAAGGTTGGCTGAATTACTTAAGAAATATCCATATCCTTTATATTGAAAATTGGTGTCCTTTTTTAATTTATTTTAGAACATATATATATATGAAATTTCAATGTTAACCACAAAATATATATTTCATATACAAATCTACAAATATATATCTATAACACAGTCTTATAGTGTCAAA
Source organism: Ormia ochracea (assembly GCA_963402855.1). Classification (NCBI taxonomy): domain Eukaryota; kingdom Metazoa; phylum Arthropoda; class Insecta; order Diptera; family Tachinidae; genus Ormia; species Ormia ochracea. The sequence goes on from OY727107.1 coordinate 40,837,095, forward strand.
ATATTTCATAAAAGTTTTACTATCTTTAAAAATGAAAGAAAGCCAATTATTCATAGGAATGTTCTCTTCTTCCTTTAGTTATTAATTAAAAGTCTCCAACAAATATGATTTAAGATATTTTATCTTTGGAAATATTTATTGAAAAGTGTCTTATATAAAAAATGTCTTCGGAATTTTCACAATTTTTAATTCCAAATAAAAAATTACATTCATAAAATATCCAGGACTGGCAACGCTGATAAGTGTATCGGAAACTTCATTAATTATTTTTGAAATTGGCTGTCAAAGCTATTTCACACTTTGTTTTTGACACTAATTTTTTATTCTTTTTGCAGAGTTGCTTAATATTATAAATAATTTAGGGTTGTGTTTACTAAGGCAACAGCGATTAGTAAGACGTAATTTAATTTATTTAATTGGTTTATTAAATTGTTTACCTTTAATAAAATTATGGTTACTGTTACTTGAACCGTAGTCACACAGTCTGTACTTTTTCTACTAGCGTTGGCATAAGTTCATTTGGTTTTTTGTTACATTTTTATACAGATTTTTGTTATTTATACTTGTTGGTGTTGGATATGGAGTTATAAAAATTGGCAAATTGGAAAATAAATTAAATTACTTAAATTTTGTATCCGTTGACAGAGAATTGATTATGCGAATGTTTTCCGTTGCCAACTTGATTTCATTTGAGAAAGTACAAAGTTTACGTATGGCATATTCTATGTATTCCGCCTTAATTGTTTTCGTTAGCGATTTGTTCTGTGGTATTTAACAAAGTTCATGATGTTTGATGTTAATGTTTCCTTTTGCATTTTCTGACTAAATAAAAAATTAGGAAGTAAATTATTTTTTACTTTTTGAACCTTAACAGACAGAAAAATCAAAGACAATGGATAAAGCCTCCACCAATCAAAATATTTTGATTTAGAATAAGTTGATCCTTAGCCTCCTTAATAAAATATTTGTGTTGTTGTTTTGAAAAACGAAATTATACAGCAAGAATCTCAACAGTTCAAGACCTTTGAACCAATTTTATGGTTAAAAAACTTGGGCCTAAATCGTATACGTGATCGAATGAATTCGATCAAATAATTTATTTATTACTTATGATGTATCTGGCAATCACAATAGATCACTTTTGGTTCGTGTGTTGTAGGTGTTAAACTATTATAAAAATATGATGAAAACCAACCTTTTATTAGAGCCTTAAAATTAATAAGTAGTAGTTTTGTATTTCATACCCCTAGTCTAAAAATCGGTCATACAGATGAATTTTTAACCTATTTAACAAATCATACCATCGTAGAGGATAGTGAATTTGCGGTACTTAGCCTTCTTGTCTATATTTCTGTAGTGGTTAAAAGGGTTTGTTTTTGTGTGAAGATTGAAGAACACAAAGCTAGGAAGGTGTGGTACTGTAATAATAACGCTATTAAAGCAGATTTTATTTTTTTTAAACTACAAAAAAAATCTTTTGATATATCAAGCAGAATGGTGAGATATCTAATAAATAAAAAAGCACCAGTCTTCTTTTCTCAAATATTTTGTACATTCTTCATTTCATTTTTATTAAAAATTAAACAGTAGTAAGATTTCGAAAAAGTGTATTAATCTTCTAACAACGAATGGGTTTTAGCATCATAGGCTACATCAATACAGGTTTGGCCGTTACTATCTTGGATCGATTTATCTGCATTAAATTGCAGCAATAACTTAACACATTCTAAATGGCCACACGATGAAGCATAATGCAAAGCTGTTTGCTGTTCACTATCCCGCATGTCCACAGGACATCCAGATAATAACAGGAATTCTAAAATATTAACATCATTAGCATCACTTGCCCAATGTATAAGACCCATGCCATTTTCATCTAATAACAGAAAGTCGGTATTTTTTAATTTCTTTTTCATAAGACTAATATCTTTGTCTTTAAGAATATCGAAAATATTTTTTTCATGCTCCGGCTTCGGATTATGATCATTAGGCGGAAGTTCTATAGAATGAACTACCCAGCCGGTGCCCCCTGCTGCAGATTTACAATTGTTTATGTTTTCAAACCATTTTGGATGTAACTGTTTAACCTTCTCTACATAAAGTTCTTTAGCTGTGTTGCTAGGCATATCGCGCAAATCATTCCAAGCACACCATTTAGCTCTGGATCGCATATTAAATATGCTAGGTTGCGTAATGTTGCATTTTCCTTCTGTAGCTTGTTTATACAGGCCATATAATTTGAGAAGATCATCTGGTTGTAGCTTGTCATGCGTCTTTTGTATCTCCTGTGCAGCTTTGTCAAAGAGGTCATTTTCCTCATTATCTTCAAACTCCCAGTCGCTGTCGTTTCGATTTTCTCGATTCATTTGGAACTTTCTTCTCTACTGCTTAATTTATAGTAAATAACTTAACTATGTATATGGTGGAAAGTATGTAAATGCTTTTAAGTTTTTTGTATATTTAAATAATTGCCTTCCAATACGTGCTTTTGTTCGTTTTCAATACTTTCAATTGCTTTCAAACTGTTGAATGTTACAAATCCATAACCACGAGATAACCCTGTCTTCTTGTTAAATATTATATTGGCATTTACTACACGCCCAAACTCTTTAAAATATCCCTTAAATTGTTGATGGCCAACTGTCCAAGGCAAATTACCCACAAATAGTGTGTACAATTGTTTACTCGTTTTGGTTGATGCGGCCATTTGATAACCCAAGTTTTTCCTAAAAAAATAAAATTGCTTATATAACTCTAAGTTTATAGAAGTAAATCAAGAATCCCGGAGTTCACTTTTATGGAGAACATTAATAAAATGTTAATGCTATAAAGCAATATTAATCTTTAAATAGACACAGGAATAATAATTTTTATTTTCTATCACATTTATAAATCATTCTGTTCTCACCGGGTGCTAAAATATGCCTGCAATTTGCAAAAAAGAAAATACAATGTAATGTTACAAAGTACACCCTGTGGATATGGTAAAAACTATAGGCGAATTTATTTGGCTTTCGCCAATGTTGCCAGAATTTACGATTTTCATCACACAAATACAAGTGAAGCTTTTAAATTAAGAAATGGTGTTTTTCCAACTTTTTGAAGAACAGAAAACAAACTACAGAATTTTAAAAAAGAATATCAATTTTACCAAATTTTATTCGCAATATAACGATTTTAACATACATATACTAAAAGCATAAAAAGGAAGGTTGACGTTTGTTTTTAACAAAAAGTTGAATATTTTTGATGTTAGGTTTTTTTGATGATTTTCTAAAATGACAGTTTTTGACAATATCAATTACTTTTTGACAATTCAACCTACAAATTTTGGTAAGAACTCATATATATATATATTCAAGGCCAACTCGACTACCTTAGACTTTTAAATGAAAATTTTTTTACCAATTGGTAGCATTAAACCTTTGTAATAAATTTCAAAAAACACGTGGAAGCGAATTCAGATAAATATGTAAATATGTACACATTGGTATTTACATATATATAAGCGTATACATTCCTTAATATTAGTATAGATCCGGAACAATAAATATTTTCTAATATGTGTCATATTACCTAAATCATTTAAAAATTATTTCTTGTCAGTATAATTTTTCTCTATGAAGATTTATATTTCACCATCAGATTTGTTATATATTGGAATAATTGAATAAGCACAAGTAATTAATGTTCACATTTTGTAAACACGTAAAAAATTGTTTTGCGTGCCTTCTGTCAACCGTTTTCAATTCGCCTTGCAAATCTTGTGCGCCCACCTTGTAATAAATTCGATTTAGTTACTGACATTTTTCAATTCGTCTTCACTGATTAAGAATATTTGTTATGTCACTTTTTTCAGCTTTGCATATTTTGTTATTTATGGAGCGTACGCCGTGGTGCTTCGGTTGAATATTCTAAAAATTCTTTAAATTCGTCACAATATGAATTGCTTAACAAAACGGAGTTCACTCGTGTCTTTTTTAGTAGGCTCCAATAAACTTACATTATTTAGAAACACTTTCTTAGAGCGTGATTTCCATACGACTACTATTATCGGCTCGCGTTATAACAAACACAACACAGGCCCACAGAAATGGTTGCAATATAATAAAGTTGTTCACCCTCCGCAGTTAAGTTCCGAGGAGCCTCGCAATGCTGTAAGTTGTATAAGTTAAATAAATGTGATGCATAAATATATTCCGTGTAATGTAAGAGAGGTAGGGTTAATACAGAATTGTGCCGGCGATCTAGCTGGTAAAGTAAATAAATAGTTCAAAACTGGAAGTGGTGAATTGGATATTGAAAAATTATTTAAAAAATATGGTATGGATTCTTAGTTTACATTATTTAAAAAATTATTAATAATTTCCAATAATGTACATATTTTTAATAAAGTACAAATCGACCATTAACGTATACATATAACAACATTCTTGGGGAAAAGTATTTTAAAAATGTAAATAAAAGTGTCAATAATATTCTGAATATTAAAAAACAACATATTCTTTAGAGCATTCTAGCACGTAGTATAGCAATAATTATTGCAAAGAAAAATAATATTAGTAATTATTACATCGAAAGTTTCTTTTAAATGTAAATTTATCGTATGCAGCGCTTTCATTTAAAAACAAGTGTGGATATGAGATTTGCAAAAACATAGAACCTTCTCTGAAACCTTTCCCGTGTATTGATGTTTAGGATATTTTTAAAAATGTATGATATTAAAAGTGGTTTCCTCTTTTATAAACATTCAGTTTTGATACTAATACATTTCAGTACGTTTGTCATATGCGAACCAACATTAAGTATAGCCCCAATAAAATGTGGTATATTGCTTGCTTCGTAAGAGGCATGAATGTAGATGAAGCGATAAAGCAGCTGAGTTTTGTTTTGAAAAAAGGCGCCGTTGATGTTAAAGAAGTCATACAGGAGGCTATTGAAATGGCACAAAAACGACATAACGTAGAATACAGAAGCAATCTATGGATTGGTAAATTTGTCTTTTCCCAAGAATATTTTAAAAATTTACCAACCATATTTCTTGCAGCTGAATCTTTTGTAGGAAAAGGAAGAGTCTTCAAGGGCGTACGACGTCATGCTCGTGGACGATATGGTGTTGTAGAATATAAACATTGTCATTACTTCGTGCGTTTAGAAGAGGGGGAGGCACCCAAGGACTACTATTTACCTAATCCCCAAACACCTTCGCAGCAATTTGAAAAATGGTTGGAACAAATGCGTATGCGCAAGGTTTATAATTCTATATAATTGAAATCAATTTCTTCGAAAAAGAATAACATTTAAAATTAAAATACATCAAACTTTAATTTTTAATACAAGAATTTTACTGATATAGAAAACGAGACCAAACTATATCCATTTTCATGCCTAAATATTAAAATAAATACATTTTTATTTATACACTTTGTTAATTTGCAACAGATGTGGTTGTTAAAATAATTTAAAACGTGCATTTAATAAGCACATACATATCCGGAGTCCATTAATTTAATTATATATTATTATACAGTTAAAACTTGCATTAACGTTTTATTCTAGTTCTTCGTCCAACGTATTTTCTTGCGTTTCCGAAGTACCAATATTGGAAGATAAACTTGAATCATTTTTACGTTTACCGCGTCTACGCGAAGATTTACTTGTAGAGGAGTTTTCTTTCTTCGATTTTAATTTACAGTTGCCCCTTTTCAAATGTTTCTGTAGATTTTGCGCTGAAGTAAACTCCCTATGGCAATCATCTTTAGTACATTTAAATGTTTTTCCATCGTGCGCCACCGTAATATGCTGACGTAAATTTCTTTCATATGTGTATGATCTTTTACAACCTTCATGGTGGCATTTAAAAGTTCCAGAAGTATTACTTTTGTCCTCAAGATGTTTCGCAGCTACATGTTTTTTAAGCTCAACAGGCTTAGCGTATACTCTTTCACAATACTCGCAGTTATAATATTTACGAGAATGTTGTGTTTCTTTGCAATGTTTCAAAAATAATGTCCACTTTACAAAGGTTTCATCGCAAGTGGGGCATGGATATACTTGACAACTCTCTCTATGCCTCTCATATTGCCATTCTTGATAAAACCCTTTTGAACACTTTTCGCAATTGTGTGGATACACTCCCGTGTGTTTATTTATTTCATGTCTACGCATTTTCAGCTTCTGCGTAAATTTTTCCTGACAAAACTGACATTCGTACACTTTAGGATTCTCATGAACTTCACGTATGTGTCGTTGCATATTACAGATGCTTGTAAACATTTTATCGCAGCTATCTACATCGCAGGAAACGCATTTTACTGGTTGCTTATCTTGTTTTTCATGAGTAGTACGAATGTGCCTCTTTAAATGAGTTGATATAGTGTAAGCCTTTGGACAGTTATCATAATGGCAAGCGTGTTTTTTCTATAAAATTTCAAACAAAGAATTTAATGAAATTACATGATTTAGAATGAATAGTTGCAATACTAACAATTCCCGTGTGTTTAAAATCATGTCTATCAAGATGATCCAAACGATTAAAGCTCTTCCCACATCCTTCAATACGACAATAGTACTTTTGTCCAATATTACTGTGGCGAACCTTAGGATTTTTAATTTGTAGTGACAATACACTTTCAATATCACTATCAGAACTAACAGGCCCACCTGGAGGCATATTGCTAAAAATTATTTAATACGTCTCACAGCTAGTAATTTTAACTCTATTCAAAACGAATCCTCCTTTACCAATGAGGATTTAGTTAAATTCGCCTTGTTCCTGTACATGCAGCTGTAACGCCGTCGATTAATGTCTTCAGTCCTCCAATATTTTTAACTAATTTTCGAGGCGAATTCAAAACAGTTGACAGCTTGAAGCAGATGATTTTTTTATGTGATTAATGACTCAACCACTGTATTCATCGGACTTGGCTCCGCTGGCTTTTTCTTGTTTTCAAAACTGAAAACACCGATGAAAGAAAAGCGTTGTGCTATGATTGAGGAGATAAAAGAAAAATCGAAACAGGAGTTGATGGCGATATAAAAAAGCGCGTTTTAGAAATGTTTCGAGAATTCGGAAAAACGCTGACATAAGTGTATTATATCTGACGGAGATTACCTTTAAAGGGGTAAGATAATTATTGATAAATATAGAAATACTTTAATAATACTATAATTTTTAATACTTTTTTTTCTTATTAAATTACGTAGCACACTTGTGTTCATTGTATCCAAATGCTAATAAATGCTTCGTTATTATATAAAACTTATGAAAAAATAAGCAATTATGAGGATGTAGAATTTTCTCTCAAAACCATGTAATGCAATGTTGGAATTTCCAGTGAATCAATAACAATAAAAATATTTTGAAAAGGTATTTTTTTTTATACGTCCAAAATTGGCCCAGCGGGCGCAAATGGGTTAAAGGGGTTACCATTTGTGTACAATAACTGCATTACTGTACTTAAATTACCCGCCTAAATATGAAAATTAGTTGTAACAGGTCCTTTTCTCTTTTCGCAATCCTTTGCAGTGTCCTGATAAACCAGCATGTGGGTGCTGTTTGAAAAACTGTCAAAAGAGTGCACACATTTACGTACATATTTACATACAGCCATTATGTACGAGTATGTAATTTAATTTTAAAAGTTATGCTGCTCTTTTGATATAAATTTTAATTACGTTATATAAAAATTTATAAATACAAATTTTATATTCGTATATGTGATTTAAATTTTATAATTTTTTAAATTCCATAGTTGACAACGTTGGATGTTTGTTGCTCTTTACCACTATTTATTTACCGTTATTCTTTTGCCCAAATAGAGGAAAATAAAAATAAACGTCACATCCCGTTTTTTAATTTCTGTTCGTCCTGTTGTTTTGTGTTGATAGAAGTGTAACGAAACTCTGTTAGGCAAATTCGTAGAGTGTTATACAAATAAAATTTGTCTAAAAAGGGCAGTGAGAAATTGGAAACTACAAAACTAGTTTAATTATTCAAGAATTATTATTAAAAAATATTTAAATGTTTTTTTTTATTTAAAATAATCTTTAATGTTATGTTACCGACTTGCGCATGTATGTATGAAGTAACCATAAACACTGTTTTAAATATGCACTTAAAGATAACTAAAATATAGTTTAAAAGTTAAGTATTAAATCGCCACAAAACTCAAAATAAGAATACAATTGAAGTCGCATAATATTACGTATCTTTAATAAGCAAAATTAATAAGATAAATATGAGTGACTCGCTGGCAAGTGGAAAACGTGCCTGCTCCACGAATAAGGGGGATGATACATCTGCAACCCGTTGCAGCCAACCAATTACAAGTAAGGACTTGGATTTAGCATCAGAAATAAATTTACAGGCAGTGGATACCACTAATACAGTAAATCAAGTGAGTTCCCATAGCGAAAATAAGTTAGATTAACATATTATATAATATCTGTTTAAGGTCCTCACATAGTACATGACATACATACATACATACATATGTATGCATGGACATAAAGCTTACAACCCTGCTTTTCTATGAAATGTTTATATTGCATGTACTCGTATGTATGCCTTTTTCAACTGCTACGGTCGTTCATATTTTTTCAGTTATTCTTCGTATACCATTTAACAACCGCCTGCTTTACCTCTTTCAAATGCACCGGCGATGAAATTGAAAACACATTGGCAACAGCAGGCTACCGACTAGAACCTATCAAAATATACTCGTAGAATGTATTGTGTATATGAAAATGATTAACAAACCCAATGAACCAAACGACGGCAGAAAGCATTTTAATACGAAATCAAAAATGCATGCTGTGAAAATCATTGTTTGTGAAAGTGATTTGAAATCAATGTTAAAAGCAATCGTAAAACTTAGTTTTGCCATATACGAGGTGTGATCAAAATAAAAGCGTTTTTTTTTAGTTTTCCCCAAAGGTATTTATTTATTCATCAATAACTATCTTGCCAACTTCAAAGTAATCTACCTCAGATATAATACACTTATGCCAGTTTTTTTTACAATACTCGAAACACTAGAGAAACGCGATTTTTGGCAATTGCCAACAGCTGCTGTTTCGATTTTTCTTTTATCTGCCCAATTGTAGCAAAACGCTTTCCTTTCATCGGTGTCTTCACTTTTGTTAGGAGGAAAAAGTCAGCGGGAGCCAAGTCCAGCAATACGGAGGTTGAAGCATAATAACGATATTGTTTTTTGCCAAAAACTAAATAACAAAAATAACGCATATTTTTTTATCACACCTCGTATGTATAAAATAAGGTTGATATACATACGTATATGAATATCTTTAAACTGTTTTTTAATCGATCTATAACTTATTATTGCAAAATGAATATTTTTCTTAAATTAATTTGTGTAGTCTGTTTCTCCACACTGCAGAATATCCATTTATCGGATATTAATATGCAAAAGTTTGATCTCAAAATTAATTAATTAAATATAAAATTAAACTTTTTAATGTGTACGAGTACATTAAGAATTAAAGTGGTGGCCAAAAATCAACTGAATATTTTAATAACGTATTCAAAATGAACCAAAATAATTACTCATGTTTAGAAACAAAATATTTGCTATTAAGTTTTGTGGCCACTCGTATGGATACAAAAATAAAAGAAGAGAAATACAACCAAAATCAGAGCAATTACATACATGCGAATTCTGGGCAGAAGTTTCAGAAACAGCAAAGCAAATCAAGACCATTAATAGGGAGAGTGTTTTCATTTATTACTCTCGACTTTTACTAGTCTCGATTACAAGTCAGCTGGTGAAATCCAGCAAAGCTTATGTGTGTGTCTTTCGCCCATTTATACTTTAAAATATCTTAGAGGAACACGTGGAGGATATTGAAGAGGTATTTAGAAATTCTGTAGTAATTAGCCAGTTAACAGCTCCTGAAGAGCAAGAAGCCATTATTATGCCCATATAAGCCGGTATTCACAAATTGTAGAAGTGATGCATGAACACGATGATGATGAAGATATGATATGTTACATGCAACCTATATCAGGCGTACGAAGTCTATGGGTCTTTATATGTAATTTTAGATAATTTATTTAGGTATAATTTGAAAAATAATCAGATAATAGGATCGTTGGCGCTGTTTTTTAGAAAAGGATATTCCTAATGGTCGAAAATAATTGAAAGATGATGAGTGAAACAAAATGGGGTAAGAACATTTTGCAAAGAGGTTGGAAGATGTTGAAAGGTAACGTGTGCATAATTTTCCGCAAGTTATCAGTTTTTGGGATTTTAAAAACTTAGATTATAATACTTTGCAACATAAATTTAATAATATTAATTGTACCAAAACCGTATTTATTTGAATTTTCTTTTTCTTTTACTTTCAGCCATACGTTCTACACTCGCACAGAACTGAAACTTCCAATGAATATCCTCTTGCTATACACTTGTTTACCAATTTCCATCATATCTGTGTAGTTACAGCACTGTTACCATTAGTGACATTATTTACGTGTTTTGTAACCGCTTATGTCTTCCAATATGATGACGTACATGAAACATATTGCAGGGTAAGTCAATTGGTGTAAAAAAGGTTGCACTTTCTTAGCTTTGTCAATTCTTTTTTTATTTCAGGTTTATAATATTGTACCCTCAATTAGTGCGATTACTGGTGTAAGTCCGCAACGTTATTTTTGGCGCTTTAGTATTGCCTTACATTTGGGTCCGCGTTTACCCATTGCATTCATCTATAAAAACTACTATCGTAAAATGCTGGAAAACTTACAAAAACAGCGTCCTGAAAAAGTTGGTAACGCGATTTACTTGGTTTATTTAATATTAATATTGAATTGCATAGAAATTTCATCACTGGGTGGTGTTACATACGTTTCCAATCGAGAAAATTATCGTAAGTATAAACATTACTATTCCTAACACGATTCGATTTTCCTAAAATTATACAAGAGTTATAGATAACAAGAAGTAAATAAATAGTGCAGAGTTGGGGCCTTAAACAAAGGAGCATACCCCCATGATGCGTAGCTAATGCAACTCATTCATGAAATTTAGAAAGAGCATAATATATAAAACCTAAACAAAGGAATACCACGAGTGTCCTCTTAATAGAAAACTTCTTGCATGTATAGAAAATTCTCGTGCCACAGTGTTTGTAGACAAACTCCTCCGAATAAGGGGATTTTGTGAATTTTGTTGTGTATATTCGGGAGGCCTGTTGGTAGAGCGTAAACTACGTTTTATATTCCTGAATGATAAGTTATATCTTTCGTAATAACTGATGAATAATATAGTGAATTTGGGGTACGGATGAGCTATTTTAGATTTCCTCAAATTATATGCTGCGATGATGTTGGCCCATCCCAATGTTCTATAACTGATGAATCGATACCTGCCTCACATGTAATGGTTTCTCTTCCCAACCAGCAAACTTTGCAAAGTGGAGAACGAAGCCAGTCTGCTGTATTTCTTCTACTCCGTACATATTTTTTATCCATGCTTATTACTTTTGCATTGGAGGTACCCCTCTGCAACCGTCATCTCCTTAGTCTAAAGTAACTTACATGGCTAATCCTTTACTAACCAAATTGTACCCCCATCAGTAAAAATTGCACTAGATGTTATGCGTTGATTCACTTGTTTGCGGTAAATGTGAGTGATTTATGTTTTTACTTACGTAGAAGAGCATCGAAGTTTGGTGGGGTTTTGGTTTGCGGCTGTTTTTTTGTTTCAAAAGCGATTTTTTGTATTTTCAACTATAAATGTATAATATAATTTTTTGACTATAGTTCTTTTATTTATTAATCGATTCCCCACATTTTTATTTGGAGACAATGAGTTTGAAATTGAAGTAGATACATTTTTAAAATTTAAGCTCAATGTGCCCCGCAACAAAAAAAAAAGAAAATATTCAAAGGACAGAAGGACAGAGGGACAAAGCTTAATCAACCTTAGGTTTTATAAGGATAAAGAAGGATCGCAGACTATTATTCTACGAAAATTATTTAATTACAAAATTTTCTACCTCTAAAGACGTGCCTTAATTTGCCGAGCCAGCTTAATACACATACATACATACGTTTTACTTTATTTATTTCAGCAATACATGAAAAAATATTTATAACTTTTATGGTGTGTTCTTTATGTCATATGCTGGCGACCATTAAACTAAATGATATTATTTACGAGGACTATACTGAGTTAACGCAATTGCAAAGGGATTCAATTAAATGGAAGAAAATTCTTTTCGCTATGTCAATTTTTAGCACAATTGGCCTGCTGATCTTCTTTGCGAAACACCGCTTATACTGTCATGATTTAGGTAATTTGTCTTATGCCTTCATTAGAGAAAATGTTTTAAAATCCTTTTGTTATTTCAGCCTTCAGTTGGTTTGCATTCTTTGAATACTTAATTGCCATCGCTAACATGTTGTTTCATTTTACTATTATTTGGGACTTCCCCTTTCAATATATGTTGGTTGTGCAAGGATCTAGAAAAAAACTAGAAGAACTCTTCCGTAAATCACTAGTTAAAATGGAGTGAATGTAGTGTGTAGATACTGATTACAATCGTCAATACTTGGATTTTAAACGAAAAAGTGTGCATTAATTTTTTTCTCATTTCGTTTTAAAGATGTACGGCTAATTAAGAGAAACTCGCTTATTTAAGCAGAGGGATACCGCAATAGAAGTTACGAGCAACAAAATGAAATAAACTCGTGTATATACGTATCTACATATACATACACACATACTTCAATAAAAAAAAAGTTATACCTTAAGATAGTTCAATTTATTTAACAAAAAAAAGAAACATAAAATCAGATACATTTCACATATTAACGATGCCAACATATTGAAAGCGAAACGTATTGAACATGCATGTACGTGCACACCAAAGGAATATTCTTCAGTGTTCCGTGAAAATGCAGCGACAACATTTTCTCCGTATTTTCTTATCTTACACGTTAATAACGTACATGGATGTGGGAATATAAAATTTTAATAAAAAAGAAATTCCATTGATAATTCCGTTCCGTTCATTATTTGTTACGTTACGTTATAATGAAATGTGATTAAATTACAACTACCAGAGTTCCATTTTCCAAAAGAATTCTTAGTTATCTTTACTAAATGACTGTGTCAGGCGATTGACAAACGTGTTTATCATCTTATATCGACATCAATGTAGCCAGATTCGTCTGTATTCCTTGTGTATATAAAGAATAAGGATGTTGTATATCGTACCATCGTACGAAGCAGGATGAAAACCCCAGTACTTTTACGCTTTAATTTCTCGGTTAAGTTGGTGAACGGTGGTGTATTGTTTATGTGTTCTAAACTTTTTGCCCGACAAGCTTAATATGCTAATTGGCCTACAGCCGGTAGCCACTTTAGAGTCTATTCGCTTTTTACGGAAATCGCGAGAAAATATTCATTATTCATTCGTATTGCGAAATACCCACGTATGCATTCCAAACTTTTGTATTGCCAATTGACAAATGTACAGATATAAATTTAGAGGGGGTAGAAGAAAAAACCCAAAAATGCAATACACAAACTGGTTAGATGAGAAAAGCTATTTACGAGTATATAACAATGCAAAAGCTTTCAATGCCCTTAAAAACCTCGTTTTACCATCCTAGGCAGTCGTCAAATGTGGCATCTCTGCAGAAAAATTGAATAGTGTGCCTTATAAAGGTCACATTTTTATGACAAGTTAACAAGTTTATGAAAATTTTCATAAAATGACAATTGTCGTGCGATCAGAGTTGCTTTTACTCCAATCAGCTAAGAAGAAATTGTTTTCATCATTTCCGCATGATAGCATTTCGCCAGCAACGCCATTGGGATGCGATCATAGCGCTTATTATTAAAAAAAATATTATATCGAAATATGAAAAGCCATCAAATACTTCTGAGACACTTAAGTGTTTCCCCCTTACCCCAACTTGATAGATATTATTGGTTACATGAAACATATCAACCGCTGACAAGATGTTCCGCTCACGCGAAACCATTAAAAACATAGAAAAAAATTTTCGTGGTTTTCAAAAATCGTTTAGTTTGTTACGATAATTGCAATTATTCATTTTTTATGTGGGCAAGGACTTACGTATTATTTTTTACATATCATTATTCACGTTATCCTTTTGCACTCATAACGTGAGAGAATTAAAAGCTCTTTGCTTTGAATCACAAATTTTTTATTAAAAAAATAAAGTAAATTAAAAAGAATTGGTTAGCCTAAAAGTATATAAATCATTCGCCTCCGTAGGTGATTGGATAATGAAAAGCCTACTAAGCCTGTGGTGGCGGGTCCGTTTCCTGGCTAGAGCCGAGATATATTTTTGCAGGCAAGTCGAAAGCTTTGCAGCTTGAGTTAGTTACAAAAGAAAAAAAGAAGAAAAATACGGAACGATATATACGTATGAAGATATGGAAAAGAAGACTTGGTGCACTTTTTCCAAATTTTGCACAATTTGCTGATTATATTAGTACGTGATCACTGTGACTGCCGCAGTCCAAAAAAATTGTTTAAAAAATCGTAGAAAAAACTAAATGGATTGTGAAAATGGCATTATGCTCTAATCTAAATAACAAAAAATTAAAGACTTTCTGCCAAAACTAGATTAAAGCTTTGATATTGAAAGATATTACTTGTCGTGTAAGAGCGTCAGAAACTTGTATTCGTCGGAAACGTTTTTATCTTCACAAGACAAAAAAAAAATAAAAAATTCAAATTTTAATATAAATTTTGCCATGGGAAATCGACCTTTCAAACTAATTGATTTCCAAATATCTCAAAAATGTTTAATTATACATTTTCAATTAAAAAGCCTATTATATTATTGATATTATAAATTGTATATAATAATAATAATTAAATGCTTTTACAAGCTTAATATTTAAAATAATTTTTTCCTTAACAAACCTATGATTCTACAAAGTAAAAAATATTTTTTATCTACAGATATAAAATTAATTAAAGGGCTTCAGCGTATAATTATCGCTTGTAAGATTATGTACAGCGATGATTGGATTTCTGTGATTTTTGCTTTGAATATTAAAATTTATTAGTGCCGAGTTCTATACTTTTAAATTAATAAAGTTTTTATTAATCGTATTAGCCATATATACTCGTATATCTATATATAATTATTATATTAATTATTTATATTTTTCGTATTATTAGAATCTTAATTTAGAAAGGGAGAAGATGTAGCATATTGTAGTTTGCTTAGCTATACGTTGCATATGCCAATTTTAAAGAATTTTAAATAAATAAGTAAACCTTAAAACAAACAAAGTTATTTATTTTATGAAATAACGTGGTCAAGTGCCTTCTGGATAAACTTTCTGCATAAAATAAAGTCAGTACGAATAATTGGATGGCTGCTAAGAGGCCGATGGAATATGGTTTCAGCATATACTCGTATGCAGGAGTAGTGAAAGGGAACTCGTAAAGGATCTTAGCTCATTTATAGAACGCTGCTATATATAACCTCTCAGCACACAATCCGTATTTCGCAAGACGCGGCAGTTTTGGGCTACCGCAGTAATTTGTATCCCAAATTTTTTTTTAAGGGCACGTTTCTCACTAAGAGGCCGAGGGCCTGCAGTAGCCATTCAAAAGGGAATCCTTACTATGGTCAAAGCGGCCTGCTGATCGGATTATAATTTTCTAGATGTTTCTCTTAACATGTTTTTCTTAATTTCGGATGATAATGCTGTTCTAGCTTCGTTTTGTTGATCATTTCTTCACTAGCAAAACACTGTGCTTAGCTAATACTGTTAATTCGCTGTGGTTTGTGTCCGGAATAATTGCTTAACGTGTCTGTATTTTGTTTGTTTCCTGTTGGGCACAACATGGTTTAAGTAGAGTGTGCAACTTTAAATTAAGTGCTGAGTGTAATTGCGTTTGGATCAATCACATATCCATATAATGGATCTCAAAACTCGGCATGATTTCAGAGCCTAATTGGTTTTGCACTTAAATAAGCGATTTTAATTTGCATTTTTTGTTTGAAATTTTGTGAAAATCCCCAAGACATATTTGAGAAAATATATTCTTTCATTGCAGACTTTTTGGTATAAAATTCTATCAGTTAACATCCAGGAGTGGGTATCATAGGACAATAATTCTCTCGTAATTAAAAGTAAGAAAAAATAAAGGTTATTGTGAGGAAATTGAGGGATTTGATTCTGGTTTTATATAGAAAACCATATTTAATACATTTTGCATTTAAAAATATTTATGGGCGTCACATAATGTGTCAATTTCTTTGGTCGAGATGTTAAAAAAAATCTCCACAATAAACAGTATAACCTGGTAAAACTAGCGTTCTTTATTTGCCAATTAAAAATTTAATTGCTTATATTCACTGCAGTACCATATGACCAAACTGGTTCAAATTTTGCCGCTCCCATACCAGACTCCTTTTTCTTCTTCTTTTTTACATTCTGGTAAGCAATTTGAATATTTGCCCATTTGGCTTTAAAATCTTTCATCATATGTTCTGGGCAATTTCCCAAAATTTGCCCCCACCGCTTTCTCTCGCTTGTATCTGTCTCAACATTCTGACAGGAGCCGGCCGGGGCTTAAAACAACGCACTTAGAAAACACGACACTATTTTAATATCATTCAACATACAGGGCTGGATATCATAAGACTATAATTACCCCATGCAATCGTTTTAACTTCTCAAAACACAACTCAATGGTTTGAAATGTTTTTTATTTATATTCTCTACGGCTTTTTGAGTGCACTGGCATGTATTTGGCCAGTTCTGCAATCCAAAAGTGTTTGTCGAACAGAGCGGTAAGTAGCAAGATGGCATTGCAAAGAAAAATAACAATTTATTGTAATTCCAAAGATTCTTTAATACTTCAAGACTGGGGAAAAATGCCGTCTGCAAACATAAAAGAAACTGCAAAAAAAAAAAAAAAATTCTAAAGATTGTTAAGAACAATTTCTATACTGCGATTTCAATGCAAAAACAAGATTGTCCAAACATATGCTTTTTAAGAATGCATTAAGTAAAACTTATAAGATACAAATCAAATGCACAAACACAAACACAAGCACAAACTTTAAGTGCTTAGCTTACCAGATACTTATTCACAAAGGCAGTAACTTGCTCGCATATGTCTAATGTTTCTTACTTCTTTCGATATCTCAGAAAACATGGTGTGACGGTATGCATACCGTATGTATGTATATATATAAGTCAGTATGTATAGCGGCAATGTTGTACACTGACAGAAAAATAGTTCTTAATTTCATATAAAAAATGTGGTTGCACATTAGCCATATTAGTTTTGGCAAAGAGGTGGAAACTTTTCGTAAATTTCTCAGTTCCATTCATTGTAAAATGAAAATAATATTAAAAGGAATTCATTATCGTGAAGTACTAAATTAAAAATTTATTAGGAGAATTTAAAAAAATACAACAATAATTATACAATGGGGCATCAATTACGAAGGGCTTGATGCATCAAGTGCATGTTAAAAGCTTCAAAATACCGAAATCTAGATAACGCGTAAAATATATTGGGTGCCTTCAACTATAACGTTAAATGAACAGCTGTTGGAGATGACTGCTACTCATGCTTTGTGTGGGCGTTAGGAAAATGGCGTATTATGATCCAATACGTCGGAATTGCATTTTCTAATATGAAGGGATATGCTCTTAGCGACAAACCTACTTGTTGCTGATTTCACTTGAGCACAGTTTATTGCAGTAGCAATAAAAGAATGAAATGCACGCCACATTACCGCGATGCTCTACTGTCATGAATGAATTTTTTCACCCTCTCCAGATCATGGCAAAGTAACTTCAAAAGAGAACATGAAGCAGCGGCCCATTTTTTGATACAAGTGGACAGTAAAACATTGCTGTGGTCGGAACATGGACAACTTAATTTCATTTTTACAATTCAGAAGTGGGAAAGATAACCCTCGTCTGCGATTGAACGATATTTTGAACACATTAATTAAAGGTGTTCTCTTATACGAGCAAAAGCCTTCCATTAAAACGATATTTAAAGCTGACTTGGTTCATCCATTAATTAGGATTTTGAGGGTGGCGAAAAAGTTCGAGTGAGATTTTGCAAAAAGTGAAAGAAGGGTAGTGGGGACTGTAAGCGATATTCAGGCTTATTTTAATGAATTGCGTGAAATGCTGGCTTCAACAAGTTGTAAAATGTAGGATTCAAACGAGCTTTTGATAGTAGTGGGCATTCCATGATGTTGAGAATCCGGTTTAAAAGGGTTAATTATTCAATATCGTCGATTAGACGGACATAAATTTGCTGGTTTTAAAATTTCTTCTTTAGGATTCAAACGAGCTTATGCCGGTAGTGAGCATTGCATGATGTTGGCAATGCATAATAAATTAAGAGATGCAATAGCGGTTTTAAATGATTAACTATGCAGTATCCCCGATTAGACGGCTATGCTTTTGTTGGTTTTAAAATTTCTTCTTTAGGATTCAAACGAGCTTATGCCGGTAGTGAGCATTGCATGATGTTGGCAATGCATAATAAATTAAGAGATGTAATAGCGGTTTTAAAGGATTAACTATGCAGTATCCGCGATTTGACGGGGATATATGCTTTTGTTGGTTTGAAATTGGTTCCTTAAATCAATTACTTACTGAAATTCTCATTGATAATCCGAAAAGCATTAAATTTTCTTTTAGTGTATGGGGTGTATACGTACTTTTTCTTATGTGAGTTGTTATTTTTGTTATTGCTTCAGCTTCTAAGCAGTAATAAATAATTTCCTACTGCGAGTGCAAATTTGCAGGTTTTTCACTCTCTTCGTTTTATTCTCCTCTATATTTTGAAATACAGTTGAGAAACTTTTATATGAGGAAAACTCATGCTGATTGGCATTTCATATTGTTTTAACTTTTTCCTATGAATTAATAGATTGTCTTTAAGAAACAATTTACAACAAGCAGTATTCGTTGGTCTTAGATTTTTTCCAATGTTGCCTAATTGTTGGAACTTAATTATTTCCGGTTTTGACGAAACTTCGTTTGCCATTTTGTGATACGCGTTTTAATATAAAAAGAAAAAAAATTTTTTCTTTGCTTTAAAAAGCATATCATCTGGCAGCATTGCGCTCGAACATTTCCTTCACTCACCACGCCTCTTAATACCCCGGCTTAGCACTCTAGTTTATAGCTTCCTCGCCTATTTATTCATTAGCTTTCCTTGGTTTTTTCATAGCATTTTTACTACACTATTCTTTCAAACGTACTCTTATTTTATATATATTTTAATTCGGTCTGTTGAGTTCAGCAACGCGCGCATATTTCGCTACTTTGCCAGAATTTTTTTTTGCACGAGAAAAGAATTTTAACTTTATTTTTATTCCATCAGCATTTGCTTTCTGTGCGGTGGTGCAGTATTTGCAGAAACCACTTCAGATAATTGGGAAAAAATTAAGGAGAGAAAACGTAAAAATTCCAATTCTTTTAAAGTGATTGCCTGATACACATGTTTTTCAAATGTACTCGCAATATGATGTTTTAAAAATAAAATGCAAACATGTTTTGGTGCATGTAGGAATGTTTTGTTAACGTTTGCTAAGAGAAAATAATTTAATCATACACATAAACAAACTGTGTTTTTATCAACAAACAATATTTGCAACAGTTGTTGCATTCGCCATCATCGCATATTTTTAATTTCCGTCTCCCTCCACAACTTTATTTATTGCTTTGCACGCTGCAAAGAATATTCGAAGCAAAAAAGCTTCTTCCTATACGTGGATACGTGCGTATGTGTGTACATGTGCATGTATGCGTGTGTGGTAAGTGCATTTGTTGGGAAATTTGAATAATTCTGGAAAGAAACATGTACAAACAGTATGTGCATTACGGATACATACATATGTATATGTATATAGATAAGTATATGTATATGGATATGGATTTGTACATGCACATAGGTGTATATGTATATGCTTGCATGCAAACATATTTTGAACTTGCATTGACCATTTAAGGTCATACTGCACTATCTTACACGGGGGTACGATTTATTCCTCCGAAAATCTGATAGTGATTCCATTCTATTTTAAAAAATCGCATCAAATTGGTGCCAAACTTCCATACAAATATGACGAAAACAATTTTTTTCTTGCTTATTGAAGTGAAAGCAACTCTGATCGCCAAGAAAATGGTTATTTGACAATTTTCATGAACTTGTGGAAAAGGTAAAACTTGTCAAAAAAATCTGTTACAGAGATGCATTTTTGGGCCACAATACCCTATTAGGATACACAAAGCCTACTAACGTAATGTTTCTATTGAAATACGTAATATTAATTGTTAAAGCGGATTTAAGTAGGATACCAGTAACGGAGAAGTACTCGCGCTAAAGGGGTATATCTCACAATTCCGAGATGCTCGGAGTAAACTCCGAATTTATGTAATCCAAAAAAGAGCAAAAGTTTTAGAAGCTAGGCAAAGAGCTATAGGGAAAACTCTCTGTTTTACCAGATTTGAATATTAATGGTTAATTTTATAAACTGGCAATGGAAATCTTAAAGATTTCGCGAATTCATTTAGCAACTCTCAATGCATTACCATAAATAAACCCTCTCCTTTGAATGCTGCTGCTTCAGATTGTTCAAACTGTACTGAGGTTATCCCTTCTTCCAGTATTAACGCCATGCCATGTGAGAATATTATTTTAAGGGAACCCTAAATTATTTACCAGCTATACCCCAATTGACCGTCGCAAGACCTTTCTGATGTTTTAAATGGCTTTAATATGGGGAACTGTCATCCAAAATCAACTCCTTTTTGTACAAATCAACATATGTTTGCCAACAGTGGCAAAGATAAGCTCTATATGGCAAAGTGGCAACATGCAAGGAATCACCTGCTTACTATAAATATATATATATATATATAAATGTCGGCCAGAAATATGTTAAGATGTTTAGCCCTTTCAAATTCCGAAAAAGTAGCCTTGTAAAGTGATGTTTAAAAGGGGGGCAAAAAGAACCAAAGTAGATTATATTCCCAAGGTAGCAGCCATTCAGAAGAGGCTTGCCTCAAACTTTTACCACTCGCAAAGTTAATAGGATATCATAGATAGAGAAGCGAGGCCCTAGTCTTCAACTTGTGGTATCTCACTCCGTCGTCATGTCTTTGATGACGAAACGAATTTTTTGCCGTGAATAATTGTGGGAGTCGTTATATGTTAGAGATGCTGCATATTATAGATTTTCATACTAGATGTTAACACTTATATAGGTAATGTGGATCAGGTTTATAGAGTTTTATTGCTCCACGATGGAAGATGAAACATGTATCTAATTGTAAGTATTTACATGCCCACCATCAAGCTCGAGGAAGCGAAGACATATTGATTGATTGTTATTTATGACCGCCATAAAAATCACAAAATTAGCCTTTACCTTTTCAACCAAAAGATCAAAAAATTCGACCCCAAATGATCATTGTTGTTATTACTTATCTTATTGTTATATCAGATATACATTAATGCTACCAAAGAATAGACAGTGTGGGTATTTATGTGTATTAATCATAAAAAATGTGAACAACTTTTGCACATATAAATATGTACATATATATGTATACTATATAAATTTTGTTATCCGGAGAACAGGACAATTATTTTATTTACGAATTGAATTTAAATTAAAACAACGTGCCAATTGCGGCATATATACATCCATATGAATGTATGTATGTGAATGCACACATGCATTCGTATATACATACGTAGATACATACATAAAAAATTTATAAATAGCTTTTTGTAGAATGCTCTTCATGTTAGAGCACCTGGAACCCAAAGGTTTTGCATTAACTTGAGAAATTTCAAAATAGAATATTTTAGAATATTTCTCATCCTGAGTTGGTATTGTAGAATTTGGACCCATAATTGTTTGAGAGGGTGATAATCTCATGATTAAAGAACCGGTTTCATGGTAATAATCTATCACATCACGGTCGTTTTTTCTAAGGCCCTGCTATATTATCCTACACAGTCGTACGATTTGTCAAAGATGGCATGACTGCTGAAAATTGGATACTGCTCGTTGTCCATCGTGTCCCTTCTCTCGAAAAGTCCTTCGATGCATAAAGAGTTACCGTAAATAACGTCATATGTAAAAAATAATAATAAGTAACAGTATTAACAATAAATAAATATAATATTTATTCGCACTTTAATGATAACGATATATGTACATAAAGCCATTGCGCTTTTGTTTAGGACAAATTTAAATAAAATAAATAGCAAACAAAAGGAATTTATGGGATAATACACGGTGGATCATCCGAGGTTGGCTGGTTGGTTATGGCAGGAACAACTGTGTGACCCACTTCGGATAGATACGTCGGCTTGGCATAAAGTATGTATATACACAAAAATCTTTAATTCGAATACGATATAAAAATGTATATAAGATTAGAGAGAACACAAACAAACACATACATGTAAACATACTATACACATTTATTAATAAAACTTTCATTAATTTGTGGTTTTGCGTAGCAGAGGAACAAATAATACAAACTGCAGGAGTTGAAGGAGTTGATGTCGATATGTCGCGAAATTTCATTCGATACGTAACATTATTCGATCACGTGTACGAATAACGTTTAAAAAATATACTACATACATACATAAAAATCCATACATCCTACATACGTACATACAGAGGTATGTATGAGTATTATAGCGAAAGAAACCCCTCACAATTCCCAATAACAGAAAATATCCCGCATTTCCTGAGCAAACCATCCAAACTGGGATCACTGTTTTTACAACAATGGCTGAATTCAGCTACAACTACAATTTCAATTGTTTTCATACTCACTCTTTCTTACCTATTAACACTCTATTGAAACATCATATAATTATTCTCTTTTAACACATGTCAACATGGGCACAAATGCATGAGATATTTGTTTTTGTTTATATGTGTAGGTTGGAGTATAGTGATGAGCAAGAACAAATTCGCCGCACATTCTTCAGCGCATTTTCCGGTGAATAACTGAAATATTTGGAATTTTTGTGTGTACATACTTGCATGCATATAGATATGTTTATATGTATGTACATATGGAAATGTATGTGTGCGTATCGTTTGCATTCGTGAGGCACGTTCATTCTCACACAGCGCTCATGTAAGTATATACATTTGTATGTATTTAGAATGGAAGTAAAGCTTGGCAAACGAAGTTTTGTTTATGTTTCTGTACACACACGCTTGCGTATGTATGTATGCATGTGCTTAAAGGGGTGTGTGCCGTTATAATAAAGTTGCAAATAATTTGATACAGATGGCGCTAAATGAATGAAGTAAAGCAATGAAAAGATATTGCAAAAAAAAACCAATACTTGTGGGAGAGTGACATGCTCAGTTTTACTCAAGTAGAATTTTAATAATGTACTTGTGTATTGTACATTCTTTACGTTTTAGGAAGAGGTGTGGCGGATGGTCGGGCGTTAAAGATAGACAACTATTTGCATGAAAAGTACGTACTTACATAGATGTTAGGAATGGCACTTAAAACAACAACAAATTAGCATCGAAGAACGAACATTAAATATTACTGTTCTAAATACATACATGTGTATGAATGCACAAGGATACGCACATAAATGTATTGAAGAAAAATGACTCGGGTTTGAGTAGAAGTAGCAACTTGCGCCAAAAAGGAGCTGCCACGGACAATGAAAGTATTGAGCGTAATTTGCTCTTTAATTTTATTTCCGCACATGCATACATATGTATGTATGGATGTATGTGAATACCTGCATAGGTATGGATGCGTGTATGTGCATACATATCATCACTCTTCTTCTTTAGCTTAGACTTGAGAAAGGTTCCATGAATTTAATTTTGAAATATGTAGAAATGAAATTTTGTTTAAATATGTATGGATGTGTGGATATGTAATATTTAAAGGAAATGGTTTAACATAAATAACACTTGACAATGCACACATATCCCTATGCATGCACTTATACTCGTATTTATGGATATATGCATGTATATTTGTAGGTATAAATGTATGGATGTTAATGAACATACATGCATGTACATAAATGCATATTCAACACAAAAAGTCTGGAAGAAAGGATTTTCTTTAGGAGATTCAACTAAGATTAGACATTTAATGTTGAAAATTCTTGACCTGGAAGAAGTAAAATCTTAAAGTTTTTATTACTCATACAACCTCATACACATGTGTATGTATGAATGTATGTAGGAGTCGGTATGCATAAATTATTTAACTTCCTTACGTGATGTATTAAAGTGCTTTTTTTATTTTCCTAGACTGTATCATATGAATATAAATATTTAACACAATTGCCTTCTAAATCCCTTCCTCAACTATTATTATTTTTATTATTATTATTAAATGAAAGCAAACGAAACTCTTAACATGACAATGTTTCATTCGAAATAAACTATTTAACAAGCCTTTCCAATAAAAATCCATGCCTTTCATTCTTTTTGCTGGGAATGACTGTTTCTTTTAGGGAAAAGAACGAAGGGATTCTGTTATGTGATATAATAAGAAGAATAATAAAAATAAGAATAATAATGAAAATAATATAAACTGTAAAATTAGATTAAACTTTAAAGAAGAGCGAAATAGAAGAAAATTTAATCGGAAGTTGGAGGAAAAGTCTCCACGATATGACGTGTCGAGGAAAGAGATTTTAGGTATCAGAAATTTTTTTATACTGCGTTACCTTTAAGGCTATGGGGAATGGGAGGCTCTTAAACCAAAAGAGCAATGGAATAGAGTTAGTTGGTGTATAATTCCCCATAGCGCTACATAAATACAGTAACGTTACAACAAGATGTATTATTTTGATTTCGAAAAATTTGTTCTGTGGCAACTAAGCAGGTATAACTTTGGTTGCGAATTCTTAAATATATTCTAAAGATGTTTAATGCAATAAAAAATGTCCTGCTTTTATGTCAAAATGAAACGATCGAATGCTGATTTTGTGTTAAACCTGGCAATACTTTTGTACGGACACGTTTCAATGGCCTCGCCGGTGTCGCCTCAAGAGAGATTCTACTGCATACAAATTTGTTTTTAATAAATGAGCAAAAATATTCAAAATAAATAAAGTTTGCTTTTGAGAAATTGTTCTATAAATTTAAATAAATTTGGAACTGAAAATTTAATATGTTTTCAGTTATTATTGGAAAGCTTTTTTAAAATATTAAAAGTTCTCTTTAAGTTTATTTTCTTAAGTTCATATTTTCTGAATTTGTGTTTGCTGGCCGTCGTGATTCGCAAAATTGTATTGAAAAACATTAATATTTCATAAGAAACAAAATTCTACATTGTGTAGTCTAATATCTTCCCAGTACAAGAGAGAACTAGTACCGGCAATGCCCAACAATAAAAATATTGATTTACCGATTAAGAAGCTCAATTATGATTTCAATTTTGGATGGATGTGTTGCTGTTGGGATTTAGATGGCAATCTGAGTAGTTATTAATAACCTGTTATTAAGTTAATAAATTGTTAATAAGAGATCTGTCTAAGGGTGCGAACAGAGTGAGCGCTGAAAGCCGACCCGATATTATCAGAGCGATAAAGATTGTCAGTGCGATAAAATTGGTTACATACTAGCCAATATAAATAAGCTTGTGTATAACAGCTGAGAGCAAGACCCATGAGTGCGCGAAAACAGTTGCTAAGCTTTTTGCATGCTTGTTTGCATTGTTCAGGTATACTTTTTTTTTGACATAAAAGCAAAGCAAATGGAATAAACAGAATTTCAGCGCTGATCCCCGCATTTTTCTGGCATGATAATAAGCGTTTATAAGCTCGGCTTGGCTCCGCTAGTCATCAGCGCTCACTCTGTTCGCATCCTAATATTCTGGTAAATACGTTTAAGTGGCTTGAAAACTAATGCAGTGTCCAACAATTGATTCGGACATCCCAGTGTTAAAATAGAGCAGGTGCATCCATTAAAAATAATCTGTGCGTGAGTGTATGAGCGTAGGTGTCAACCACCATCGGTTGTAAACTATCCAGCTTTTAATTCACTGGAATTTAATTGAGTTATCAGCAGGGTATGTATATACTGCAGCTGCACGCATACATACCAGAACATACATATTTACATATAATCACATCCGTGCATACATGCATTGAAAAGAACAATAAACAAATAACAAAATTACTGAAAACAAATATTGCAGTGTTTTATATTTGCAATAACACAACAAAAAAAAAATTAAAAAAATAAGCGCACATCACGTTTCAATATGTATAAATTTAGTCCAACTGTGGTATCATCTCTTTTTTAAATGAATACTTAATATGTACGTACATACATACATACGCACGAGCTCATACATGAGTGCGAATGTATGCGATGTGTATACTGCATGATATTTTTTTATGCCTTTCTCCAAAAAGGTTGGAAGGGCATTAATAGGTCTGTTAGAGGGGATGAAATTTCTATAATATTATTTTGCGCCCTAAAAACAGTATATATTGGTATTCTGGTATTATTGGGTCTCTGTATTTTTCCTATATTTTTATCGCTGACCAATCCGGCCTTAAATTTTGCCTAAAATCAAAAAATATGAAACCCTTTTGTTTCACTTTCGTGCGAATTTTTTACATGTAAAAATTAGCACAAAATACGTCATTGAAACCTCTACGCCACCTTGCCCGCAACCAGACTCGCTGCTTAACTTCAATAATAGGATTATGTATACAGCCCATATGTATTCTTATATTTACCTTTCTTGGAACTTTGATATAAAATTATTATTATATTTTTTAAAACAACCGAACCGAAGCGGATCAAACCCAGAGGTTTGTGCCTTGTGGGTTTTTAATGTAAGACCACTTTTGCATGGATTGCTGGTTGAGTTTGTTTATGTTTTCCTTGGAATATGTATGTGTGTTTACGTTTGTATGTTTATTATTCTCTCATATCTGGCATAGTTTTTTGTGAGCATTTTTTAACCATGTTGATTAAAGAGAGATATGACTTTCATACGCACACACACGCGTGCTGCAACTAAAGCAAAGTAATTTTGTAAAGGTTTAGTTTGAGTTTTTGCTTTAATTATTCAACATTTGCTAAACCGACATTATGTGTGTATGTGTGTTTGTATGCATGAACAATAATTAGCCAATACAATATGATTCTATTATTATACTAGTAAGTAAAGAGTTAGTAAAATGTAATGCATTAGACATTCAATGATCAATATTGATAATCCCAAGAATTTATTTAACCCTCATCGGTCCCTCTAGAAATACATCTAATCGGTCCCTGATCTTTAATCGGCTTAGTGGAATGAGTTATTGAATTTGAATAGTTTGTAGTGTTACATTTAGTTACAGCGCATTTTATTTTGTGCTAAATATTAAAATAATTAATTTATTTATTTTATTTTGTTATCTTATATTAATTTCACTTTCACTTTTCCACGTTTTTTCTATTTTAATCGCGTTTTAAACAAACATTTTCTTTTAAGTTATTTGCGCCACGTAAGGTTTTCCGCTGATGTGACGTTACACATTAACAGCTGTTTTTGTTATTACTTCGACATAATGCATTGTATGTACGGCCGCTTCGCTATTGGAAGCATTATTGTTTTATTTGTAAAGCATTAAGAGCTATTTGGAGATACAAAAATTTTAAATTGGAAAAGACGTCTACAAAAGCGGGCTTCCCTATTGGAATGAGTCATGCTGTTAAGCAATTGGAGTGGATTGTTAATCTGTTAATAGGAGTTCAAGTTGTGAATGTTGTTAAATAGTGTATCCACGTTTTTGCATATTTTAAATGTGACTTAAGTATTAAGGGAAATGCGTGTGGGCGCATACGAGTCCACACGCATTGTTTTATTGTTGTTTTTAGTGTATAGCTTTGACAAATTTAACTACTGCTTTCTATTAGTGGCGTCAAATGCATTTGTCGTGGGTCATACCGATTCAAATAATATGTCTGTGTATATTTGCCCATACGCATGTTACCAAATATTGTATATATATACATACATACATATGTATGTATCTAAACATGAACCTAGTGCTGAAGAACAATTGCGGGTGTATGCTAATGTATGTATGCAATACTTACGAAAAATGGGACTTGTGACACAATTATCCTGTACGTGGTCAAGTTCTGCATTTATCTATGCGAATGGAGAAGGTATACATACACACATATGTACATAATTTAGGATAAGTAAATTATAACACCCGTTTTATATACATATGTATATACGTAAATACAACTCTGGAAATTCTAACTGGGTATTGAATATTTTGAAAATCGCTAGATGTTTTTTTTTTTTGGAGGAAAGTATTTTTTCGATGGAAATTTCTTGAGATAAAATATTAAAAATCGGGTGGAAGGATTGCAATTAAAAACTTGTTAGAAAATAAACTTATTAATAATTTCCTATAACGAGTTTAATAAAAAAATATATTGCATACAGTGCGCCCATCTCTTCTTTCTTTTGTAGAATTATTCTAAAATCAAATGAATTATTACAGCCAGACTTAAATTAGAGCGGCTGGCA
The DNA here is from genome assembly GCA_963402855.1 of Ormia ochracea. Classification (NCBI taxonomy): domain Eukaryota; kingdom Metazoa; phylum Arthropoda; class Insecta; order Diptera; family Tachinidae; genus Ormia; species Ormia ochracea. The sequence goes on from OY727107.1 coordinate 40,865,678, forward strand.
TTAAGCACCTTGGCTACAGCAGAATTCAGAAATTCACGAACAGATGTGTGTTTGTATGTATGTATGTAAAAACTTGTTTCCGTATTGTGAATTCATTTATAATATTAATTTTATAAAATATTAATTTTATGTGCACACATACGAGTACTGCATATATTCCAATTTTGGAAATTTTGTGTACAAAATATGTTTGCAATGATATGTATTATGCATTATTTACATCTGCATACATACGTATGTATGTATGTATATAATATAAATGTAAGTGCTACGCTACTTTCAATATGGCTTACAAACGAAACATTCAAAATGAATATGCAATTAAAATCCTTTTCTTGTTGGCCTTTAATAATTTTATTAGCCAAGTCGAACTTTCAAATTTTCATCCGACTGTTGCACATCCAATCAACTGTTGCTCATCCATGCTTTTAACGACACAACTTGTTATATAATTGCCAACAAGTTCTCGGCCAATCGAGTCGCATAAGGGAAATGCAATCTCTAACCCTGTTATGGCTTAATTCTATCCCAAGAGCAGAGTATACGTACTAACATATCAGCGTTGTCGGTTTTGACGACTTGTCCCCAAGTCGATGATTTCTATTTGTGATTGGGAATTGAAATTTTGTCACTTACACTATTTTTCGTTCGCGATATTTGGGTATACCCAATGTGCTCTATTAAAAATGTTTTTTTCACGTGTTTCTAAAATTAGATAAGCGTGAGTATTTCGACAAAAAGAGGATATAAAGAAAATAATGGAAATCGATATGTATCGAATTGAACAAATATAAAATGGATTTGGGACTGAAGCTGCAGTTGAAGGCATTACAGATGTTAAAACATTTAAACAGAACAAAACAACATTGAATTTTAATCCTAGAAGTGCTCATATACGTATAATTTATTTATTACTTACGCTGTATCTGGCAATCACAAGGGATTACTTTTGCCTTTTTTTAAGCAATTTATTATTTGCTTACATATTTTTTATAATATTTGTAATTCCATTATTTATATTTTAAGCAGAAATATTATTTTGTTCTACTACAATAACATAAAAATCTACTACATTTCTTAATAAATTTCAATTTAAACGCTATCGAATGCCGTAATACTGTTAGTCGAAACGTCACCAAATTTTTTACGATACGAAAGCTTATTCCATTACGCATAGGAAGATTTCTCCCCTGATCTAATATACATCAAAATTACGCCATATCTAAGTATGGAGTACATTTTCTATTCTTAAATACCCAGAATGGCAACGCTGCTTACATGTGTACTTCTCTGAAAACAAAGCATTGCACCGAGGCGAATTCAATCTCTTTTCAAAATTTATTATTCTGCTTTAATACATGACCATGTAGTATAACAAAAACAAGTCGCTTTGTTTTTTTTTGCTGCGAAATGGGTGTTGTATTAGTAATAAGTTCACCTATTAACCATTCGCCTTGCGTTGCAGGAGAACATTAGCGAAAGAAAGAAAAATTATGTTTTTTGCCATTTTACTTTCATTATGCATTATATACATACATATGGATATGTGTGCATGTATGTACACACATCTTTACATACAATGTTGTATACTATTTTTGTTGCTGCTGCTGTTGTTGTTGCCTTCATTTGGCTCTGTATGTACATATCTAGTTATAACTATAGCAGCAGCAACAAAACTACACCAAGTTTAGCAAATTTACACACACACACACACACTCATATATATATGTATGAACCTACATACGTATCGACACTATGGTTTGACAAAAGCTCCTATACACATGCAACCATAAATACCGACATACATACATACATACATATGTACATATAAATTATTTTTCAGTTAGAAGAGATTTTCGCTTGCACACGATTTGAGCCAATTTAAAGTTGGCAGTTTTGTTTATGCCGTCGTCGTTAATGCCGTTGCTTTTTTGTTTTGTTTTTCAGTTGACGTATTAAGAAATCGGAAAAAGAATTTAAATAAGAAACAGCGAAAAGAAATCTATGAGTATACTAAAAACATACATTTGTATGTATATATGTATGTATGTACATACATATCTACGTATATTAAAAAATTAGAGTAAAAAAAGTACGTCTGTTTTTTCTATAAAGTTCAAAACAAATATTTAAATCATTTTATGTATGTACATACACTGGTTTGTATAATGAAAATACGTAAATAAAAAAATGTCATAATAAAATAAATATGATGTATGATGTATGTATGTATGTAAATAAAAAAAAGTTTATGATTTAGTTAGCTGCACTTGGACCATCGCTGAGCAAATAAACAAATGCATACTATGAATGTACATACCACGAACGTATGTATGGAAGCGTGTATATGTGCACATGTGTGCGTAACTAACGGTGATCATAAAAAAATTAAGTTTGATTATGACATACCACGTACATCTTTACTTATGCATGTAAACATCATGCCGACGCTAAACAAAATTCTGTAGAACTAAATATAAAAAATCTTCCATATAAAAATACATACTAGATAGATAATATGTATGTATGTATGTATGTATGTATGTATGTATATACTTTTGTTGTGTACCGAAAAGAAAACATTTCATAAAGTTAAAAAACCAGCTTCAAAGTTCATAGTATTGTTTTTCTGTCGCTTACTGGCTTTGAAGAGATAAAAATTTGCGCGCGCGTTTTTTTCAATGGAATCATGCACATATGTACATACGTACATCTATGTATGTACTGACATATGCCTATGTACATACATAGAAAAATATTTATGTGCGTATGTACATGCATATGCACATTTTCATTGCCACAGTAATAAATTAAGTGATGAAGGCGAGATGAAAAAAAGTGAAATAATACTTTCATACGTACATATGTATGCATGGGCAACATAAATACACACATAAGAACCTATGTATATACGTATATATAAGAAAAATAAATCCAATATGTGAATTGTCGGGTAAATATGAAAACATATGAAATCGTCAGTAATTTCAAACTTTGGAAAATTAAGATAATCTCCAGTTAACAAAAAATTTTCGAGTTAATGCAGTCTACATACATACATATGTATGTATGTCCATATGCCTCCTTACTTAAGATGCACATAGATATGTATCTATGCGTATGCGTATGTATGGATTAAGGTAGGTACATATAAATATATGTACATAAACATACATATGTATGTTTTTATAATTAATTGCCAAAACAATTTCGATACAGATTGCCAAATGCGGTGTTCTGATATGAAGTTCAATTAAAAATGTTTACATACATATGTATGCATATGCGTATGTGAGTATGTGTGCACAAGCAACAGCGAAAGCACAAAAAAGTTTTTAGAAATAGATATTGAAATATTTGTGACTAAACGTTTGTTTGCAAAGTTTTCAGAAATAGATTTACATAATATGTATGTACGTATTTTAATACATGCATACATACGTACCCATCGACAATAAAGAGACGTGTTCGAACACTGTAGACCCGTGGGGAATAAAAATGTTTGCTAAAAAGTCGCAAGTTTAATGCATGGCAGCTTAATTATTTGTGGGTACAGAAATAGTTTAATAGAAATAAACATTATTTTTAAGTTCTTTGAAACTGAAAATAAGAATGTGTGTATGTATGTACACTTGTGTGGTGTGAAGTTTTCTGGAATAACCAATAACTCCTCTCCTATCATATGCATGTACAAGCGTACATACTATAAATAATGCATTTCTCCTTGCATGTGCGAATGCCGTTGCAAATGTGTAGTTATGAATGAATAACGAGTATGCAAATAACTGCGTCTATCCATACATACATACACACATACGAGGCTTAATTCATACATGCGTATGAACTCGTATATGCACATATGGACACATATATATTATATGAAAAACTACTTAATAAATTCTTAATCATGCATACATACATATGTAGGTGTGTATGTATGTATGAGAATATATATTTTGTTAAAGAAATATGGTACAGTCTTAAAGAGAAGAGAATTTTGCAAGGCTTTTCCTGTACCAATTGCATCCATAAGTACGTGAATACAAAAATATTAACTTCGTCAAACAGACATACATACATATATGCACATACATATGTACATTGAGAAAATAATTTAAATGGCTCACACATAAAAACATTTTGTCTAAATACGGCTGCAGCAGTTCAATTTGTTCTGAAAGTATCGAATCGTTTTTGCAGAAAATTTATGGAAACCGAGTGCAGAGTAAAACTTATTGTAAACAAATTTAAAGATAATCAAAGAAAACTAGAAAAATAAAATAACAAATCTTAAATAAAGTTAAGCGCTGCTGGAGGCAAATGCGAGTTCAAAGTGTTAAGAACGTTGTAAACTACAAAAAAAAACCTGCCCAATAAATTTAAATAATAAAAGGAGTTGAGTGCAATTCGCGACGAATTCATTTGAAACTACTGTGCAATAAATATCGTTCCTTCCGTCAGCAAAATAAAAAAATTTAATTTAAGATTAATATCTATTAAAGTGGCATGTTCCGAGACTAACCAAACTTATCTCTTTCAAAATGTGTTTAAAGTATGCAATTGCCTTCGTTTTAATAAATAATGATTGTAAAGCAAGCCAATTGTCAAACAAATGCAAATAAAAATTAAAAATAAATGAAAATATTAACAAAAAAGCAATTTTGTCAAGTGCTTTCTAATTTTGAAAAATTAAAATTCCCGAGTTTTCTGTTATTTAGAAGGCTGTGCAAATAAAATGTGGTGTGAAAAACAATTATCTTCTTAAAATTGATTTTCAATTATTTATGATTTTCTTTTTTATGTGCATGCATATGCATGTATGCAGGTACATTACTAAAATGCCTGTTTTTGTTAAAGTTAAATTTAAAAGTTTATAAATTTATAACTGATTACTTGCTTTGTGTCCAACATTTGCCCCAGTGGAAGTGAGTGAGTGTTAAAATGAAGTAAATCTTCTCTGTGTGCACATGCATCCGTATATTTTTCAATAAAAAAAATTTTGAAGGCTTGCACAAAAAAATTGCCTTTTTCAGTTTGTTGTTGCTGCTAAAAGCAATACTACATTGTTGTTGTTTCAATATTATAAATCAAAAGTGTTGTGAAAGTGTTCTTTGATATTTACCGAAAGCAGCGGCGCTCCATTTCTTCGCAAGGAATCAACAAGGGAGTGGAAAAATTAACAGCAACATGGACTGCGATTATTCCAAATTTTTATATAAACGTAAGTGGTTGTTCTTTTCATCTTATTTTTATTTTTATTTACTGAAAAATCACAAAAATCAGTTTAACTAATTAAAATAGCAATTGAGAACTTTTGGCGCAATTGAAATTTAGCAACGCAGGAATATAAAAGGAAGTGATTTATTACAAAGTTCTGCGTGCAACTTTCATGATCTATGATCTATGTTGTGTTTTTAGTTATCCATAAGTCGTGTACCCACTAGTAAGCCACTTGCAGAAAATTGCGCAAGTCTGCTTCCGCAAATTGTTTTTAGAATTTATTACGACGAACTTGCTGGAAGAAATTGCAGACGAGTGCCCACATAATGTGACAACCGCTTGCAGTAGAGTTCACTTTTTTTACGAATGACGATTTATATAATCAATTTATAAATATTGAAAAATTTAATAATAATTAATAAAAATTTAATTACAACGTTTAGCGGACTTATATCCGATTCTTTCCGCAAGTCTTCAAACACTTGCACTTCACAGCAAGTCGTTCAAGTTACTTCTGGCAAGCAAAAAACACGTATTTCCACATCATTTCTGAAAGTAATTTCTCCAACACCTGACTTCTGGAAGTGGACTTCTAATACGTGTTTGCATGGCAAGAACTTCCGCAAGTCTCCTATGGAAGTAACTTACGGCAAAAAAACTTCTTACTGCACAAACAGCTTTAGAAGGGTTGTATAAGGTGTGCCGACCTACAGTAACATCCACTTGTACTACTTAAGACCTTGTTTCACTATCCTACAAAGTCGTGGGATTTGAAAAACTTGGTATGTCTGGCATAAAATTATGCGTTTTTTATGACAGGTAAAATTTTATGAAAATTTTCATAAAATTATAGTTTTCGTGAAATCAGAGTTGCTTTTACTTCAAGCAGCTGAACCAAGAATTATTCTTTTGTGACGCAAAACAAGAAAAACCTGGAAAACTATTTTTTATTTTTATTTTATTATAGTTTATTTTGTTATAATATTTAAATGGTAGTCTGGCACCAGCAACGATATTTTGATTTGAAGTCTTAAAATAGAAGGATATCACTATTTCACCTTCATCTGAATGAATTGTACGACTCTGTAGGATAGTGAAAAGAGTTCTTTAATAATCATTTTCATAGTGGTTCTAATGAATATTTTCGTTTAAATTAAATTTAAAATTTTAAACAAGTGCTTTTTAATCTTCGAGAGTCTGATGGTTATTTTAAATGATTAAAATCAAATAAGTATTGGAGTACCAGTAATAAGTTTTAAGTCTTTGAAACTTTTTTCTCTAATCCATCATTGTGACAATATTAAAAATGGAAGAGTGTTAGAAGTTTAGTCTGCTTTATTAAGTATGTTGGAAATATCCAATTACGCCAAGACGTCGTACAATCCCTACTGAAATAATTAGTTCGCATGAAACATATATTTCTTTAAATGCTATATGTTTGTGTTATGTTATATAAAGTCTACTGTACTAGTACCTCAGCTAGTTCCAGTTTAGTACGCTGTTCATTTTTCATTCGGTTATAGAGGCACTAGTCTCTAACACGTTCCTCATTCTAGTAATCCATATTTCATAACACTTATACAAATGTATGTACGGACACATCTATGTGTGCCGATGTATTTCACATTCTAGTGTAACCTAGGAAGTCGGTATTACTTGTCTGCGAGGCTTGGAGATCTTAGGAGTCCGAACTTCCTCGTTGATTGTACGTGTAGCCACCCGTCTCCGGTATTCCTCTAATGTTAGAGGAGCAGGTCCTTGCTTTAATGTCATGCCCCGATGTTATACGTATTGTGAACGACGCGGATTGTTCGCGAAGTTGTACATATACGCATTTTATATTCTATTCTTTTATCTTAAAAGAGTTCTCCAAAGTAAGTATAGAATGGAAAATTGAAAACTAGAGGATTAAGTACATGATTGCTCCGATTTCCAAATATCCTACTTTAAGCAGGTTTGAGTTTTTAAAATGATGTTAAATTTTTGGGACCAATCAAGTTTCGCAACGGTAAAACTCTACAAGAAATTATTTATGATCCATGTGCAATAAGAATCGGAGTTATATTTATTGAAGTAGATTAATAATGAACTCTAGACAAGTTGCATTTGTTTCAGTGGAGTACTGAGATGAAGTAGGTTTTGAAGCTTTCTCCTTTTTTGGACATTCGTTACGATGGTATACGTTTCATCATTTTAGATATTAGCCAGCAATAAAAAGAGTCGATTGCATTGCACTTGACGGCCATAATTTTTCGCGGTAATCTGATACATAGTACTACCGCCTTCAGCTCCAAGTTAGATGTTTACTTTGCTTACAGAGTTGATATCTGTGGTTACACCAATACGAAAAAAATAAATAAGGGAGGAAATCTATCAAATCTCAAATAAAGTATTTACTTTAAACATTTCCAAAGGGGGTAATAAATATTGAATTTTCGTTTCAGTATTGCCATCTTGTTTTCAAAATATGGAGTTGGTTGATCGCTCTCGTTAATACTTGATATTCACACGTGTTTTAGTAGTATTTTCCTACAGATAAAATAACAAGAGACGAAACCTTTTAAAATTGCTCGATGTACTTTATTCTTATCTCTATACAAAATTGGAAATTTTGTAGTGTGATCTAAAAGCAACCTTAACCGAATCCTAAGGTATCTTTAAGGGGGTTTCTTATAGAAGAACTTACATCGTATATTTTCATTACTTTGTAAGTCGTCTTTTTCGACATCTACCATATCTATCATGTGGTCAACGTATGTTCGCAAGATACTTCTATTGTTAGAATACGTAACTAACATTTCAGCATCGAAGTCTTCGATAGTTACTCTCCTCTAATTTTACTAAAATTTGGTGGAATATTTTATACATATCAGCGAAAAAGCGGAGTCTACAGATTCTGCGCCAGCAGCCAACTAACGCATATTATCATCTCTAATAAAATTATACATTTCCTGCGACATCTTTTTCCATTAATTAACACATTCCACCATCATAAGAAAATTTAGAATCGCCCACTCACATTTGCACAGGTGGATATTTCATTATCCTTCCATTCTTCTGCAGATTGAATATCTTTAGCTTCTTTATCCAGAAGTTTAATATGATATAGGTCTTTTCCATAAGCATGAATTGGTTCGAGCTACCCTATGCGCTCAAATAAATTACTGTTGGAAAGTGTATGCCCACAAAAAGTTTTGTGGAATATAGTTGTCGCTTCCGATTGTCCTACTCGTTTTAAATTAGCGGTCTAGTGGCCCAATAAGATGTGCTGATAAATTACCATTATTATGATTATTTGAATCGGAAGTGATAAATTATTAACAGGGTGTCCGCCGTACATCTTAACACGGTGGCGTTTTTAATTAACAAAAAAAGATATTCCGTTTTTAATTGAATTGTTCTTTCTTAAACGAAATTGCCCCTTTTTAACTCTAATTTTTTCAAGAATTACAAAAATACAAATATAAAATATCTATTATCAATTTGAAGTATATTTTTCTTATTCCCGGAAAAAAGAAAATTATCTTATAATGACGCCTCTCATTGAAGGTTTATTCTTTGCTTTCCTTTTTGCTCTTAAAAATGATATTAAAATGTAATACAAATATATATAATGCGATAAATATATAATATAAACGAGCGAAAATATCATTTTGAGGAGCAACGGGTATTGGAAATTTGTTATCAGCAATGCCCTGCTTAGGAATTGATTTAGTGCAATTCTCTCATTAATACTGCTACTAATCCTTACCTATTAGGAGGTCCTGATAATGTTATTATTGCAAATTCACTAGTTACACAAATTCATATTAAACCTGAAAGATATTTCCTTATTGCATATGTAAGTTTACAATCAATTCCCAACTGCTACTTTAATAAATTCACCTTTTACTCACTTGAGAATATAACGAGGAATATAATTTTATTCATTTAACCAATTTATATTTTTAATAATATTATCTAAAGTAATTTTATTAATCTGAATTGGTGCTCCATTAGTAGGATAGCCATGTATAATTGTACTTAGTCAATCCAATTATAGTTATCTGAGATTAGATAAACTATTGAATCAACTGTAATTAAATTAGATAATGAGGTTCAACAAGCATGTTTTGAAAACATAATATATAAATTAAAATTTCTATTAATTTTATAATAATGGAAAAACTATAAATAAGAAAATTTAAAGAAGAAGGTAAAAAACGAGACAAAGATCCACCCAGACTAATAAATAAAAAATATAAATTTTAAATAAAGTAAATAAAGAAAAATGTCTCTTCCTCAAAATATATATAATAATATGGAACATTAAATTCAAATTCTCAGACTCTGCCTCAGCGAAATCAAAAGGAATACGAAAAAGAAATTCTAAATCAAACTAAATATAAATAAATAAATCTTAATAATACTAAAGTTAAAGTTAATAAGAGACGGTTCATAATACTCCTAATAAAAAATAATTTGAATTTAGGGATCAACCGGCAATTATAACTGTATAAACCCCTACACGTATTCAATATAAAAAAAAATTTTAAACCTAAATTAAATGAAAGCACTTAAAAAAAATATAAAAGAAAAAAATAAAAAAAAAATAACTAATATAATTAGATAATACAAGATAAGTCAGTTCTTAAGCAAAAAGTTAAGAAAACCCCTAATATAACAATTTTATTAGTTTCCTTACAAGCTTACAAGTGCCCTATAATATCAATAAGTGAGTCTTTGAAGATTTCATTGCATTTTCTTTATCGTAATTGCGGGAAATAAACTTATAAGCTGGAAAAATAGCTCAAATGGTTTTCCAGGGTACTCTCTTGCACTTCTCGAATTTGTGTTCAACAGCAAAAGTAATTTTTAGACAAGCATATTTTTGTTTTATATGTAAAAAGATCCTCTTCTGACAAGTTTAGACCATTTAAAAATTTCTTTGCAATTTCATTTTAAAATCACAAAATTTAACTGGTATTGCTTGCTTAATTAAAAAGGCTTTTTTCCCTCCCAGTCTTTAGAATCAATTAATGATAAATATCTTGTATTGTATTGTACCATAAATGTATTGTACATTGTATCGTTGGTCTGATATAGAAAGGCTCCAACTCAAACTTTTTTTCAATCGTTTTTTTTTTTAGTAATTTCAATGCCTGAATATTCAGTTCATACATGAAATCATACATTCCATACTGAAAACACTAAAATCTAATGCATAAAGAAAAAAAAATCAAGTTAGACACTTATCAATTGAGACTAACGATATGCAATTTAAAAATCCTTTTCACAACATCATGTATTATCAAAGGCATGCCGAAAATATCGATGGGAAGCTAAAGTTTGTATAAAGAACAAGTAATGATGTAAATAATGCCAAATAAATATAATAAAATGATATCATGTATATAAATTCAATGTATGTATATTCAGTTTATAAATTGAAATCATAAAAAAAAAAGAAATTTATGGCCAAAAAAAATGCGACTTAGGCCCTTTCTACTTGAGACCAACGGCATGCATGTGTGCATATTTGCGATGCAAATTCTATTCTATTCGCCTTGTGAATTTGCAATATTTAAGCATTTTTAAAAAAGTTGAAGAGAAACTCTACAAATACTGATTTTTCTAAATATAGAAACTTTGAAGCGTTTTCTGAATGTAAATTTGTACTCGTAGTTGTGATTGCTGTCATTATGAAATAACAAAAAGAACACGAATTTGCTTGTTTTTAAATGAATTAAAATCACGCATTCGAGATATTTTTTATCACTTCAAGTATTAAGTATTTCATATAGAATTACATTTTTTACAAAGAATTAACAATTTATTTTCAAAAGTGTAATTTTTCGAACAATAAATGAAGCAAATGCGATTATGTTCGTACATTTCCATGTATGGATATGCAACGCATATACATACATATATATATATATATATATGTATGTATGCAGTATGCACATGTATGCATATAAAAAAGGTGTAACAAACAATAAAGAATTGTGAATTAAAGTATCTTCATACTTGTATATGAATTTGTTTTTTTTTAATGTTTTTCTGCTTTTGCCACATTGTAGAAAAAAAGAGAAAATATAGCAAAATGTTATATAATTAAATGCAATGTTTTTTAACTCTAATAGATTAATTGTAAATAATTTTTTAGTTTTATTTAAATCAATGATTCATAAATAAAAATTTTTTGAAGACTTCATTCGACTTGTTTCACTCATCCACTTGTAGTTCTCCAATATTTGCAAAATTAAACAATTATTTGTAGTTCTGGTATACAGATTAATGTACACACATACATCCATAAATATGATAAATATATTTGTATGGATGGATATGTGCACATGAGAACATATACAAAATGATAATCATGCATAGTTTATTTTCACAATTTTTAAATTTACGTAACTTAAGCAGCAGTAAAATCAAATTAATCAATAAATAGATAAAATTAAAACTAGAGCGGAAAGTGAAAACCGAGAGTAAAAGAAAATTTAAAATGAAAAGCACGTTAAAACGTAATAATCCCAATACCGCACTCCACTTTTGTTACATAGAGACACTTTTCCACTCAGGTCAGTACATATCGTTAGCCGAGTCAAAGAAATTTGCAGATAAAAAAAATTACAAACGCTATAAAGAAGCGAGAAAGTGATCGTAAGCTGAGGCCACAATATTAAATATAATCAAATATAATAAATTTCTTAATGTTGATCAATATTCTTATGGAAAAAGTGCAAAAAAATTTATAGTTTTGATATATACATTACCAAAATCCGTCTCATTAACAATCGTCCTGTTTTGCAGAGAACTTCCACAGTTATAACCACGCATATCTTCGTGAATGGAAAAAATTAATGGAGTTTACTTTTCTACAATAAAAATATTGCCCTGTGAAAAGGTGAATTTTTTAAATGTTTTACTCGGGCACTGAAAATGATATTTTTTATTAATTGAGAAAAGAACACAAATTAGAAAAAGGGTATTGCCTTATGTATTTTATGAAATTTGTGAACAAAAAGTTGCCAGATTGCTAATTCATCTGCTAGAGAAATTAAACATTTTTTATTTTAATATCTCATATAATTAATTATTTTATACGATACAAAATATGAAAATAATTATTAAAATCTTATTTTCTGACTCTTTCAACTCAAAATACATTTTTTCAACATTGTCTAGGTACGCTGTGCAAGAATAAAATCAATCTGTTTTATAGGGCCTTTTCTGTCCTGTCGATTTGTTGGCCATAAGTTCTTTTCAATTGAATTGTTTTTTTTTCTTTGAATTTTACTTTTTTATCTCTAATATTTCCAATAATGTCCAAAATTACAATTTTAGTTTCTCTAAATCCCAAAAATTTTAAATTTAATACAATAGCAAACTATAATACATACGCAAATTTCAGCTACCTGCAATCCTGAAAAGGGTATGTTCAATGTTTGTGACATAATAGCAAACTATAAAACATATACACATTTCAGTTACCTGGCAATACCGAAAAGGGTATGTTGAATGAATGATATTTTGTGGGAAAATATCTCGAACTATATACATAAATAAATGTGAAAATATAATGAAGGCTGTAGAAATTTGCTTGTAATACGTGAACATAATGTTTTTACGTCGGGAAAGTGTCAACTAAAAGTAATTACTTTAGAATTGGAAATTATCAAACACATTCAGATGGAAAACGCCATAAAAGTTGAGGGATTTTTGAATAGTTTTTATTTATTGGTAATTTTCACTTTAAAATTTATGTTTAAGTGAGATTTTTAAGTGAGATTAAATGAAACGAAATCGGTACATGAAATTCCTATATGTGTATCAGACTTAAAATCTTTTTAAAGCTGCCAAAAGTTACTGAATTGCAGTACTGATCCCTTTTCTCTGTTCCATATCAGCGAGTATTGTTAGCATTGGGCTCCACATCTGAATAAATTTGTCAAATATTGCAGTTGAGACATGTTTTGCAGATTTTTTTTTCGATTACATACATATGTTACAATGCAATAAGCAGATATTTGGTCACCTATTGTTATAAATGAGTGTGCCGTTAGCTAAAGAAGTTAATAATATCGTCTTCGGTGCCTAACTGAGACAATCGTTAAATAAAAAAAATTCTCATGAACTTTTCCAAAGGGCTTTAATATCTACTGCAATAATCGTTGTCGGAATTTTGACTTGACTTGAGAGGCGAAATAAAAATAATTAATAAAGTTCCTAAACAGCTTCAAGTTCGCTATTCAGTCTAAACTACTACACTATTCCTCTCCCTTGATTTCGGCACAATGCATTCCATGAGTGTGGACTTTCTCGTGAGTGCAGGTCTTAGAAAAAACATCCCAATACTTGATGTTGATAGGGACTTACCCTTTACTTAATCACCGTAGAGTGACATACAGGTAGATTGTGAATTAGTTTATGAGGGATACGCGATTTCATAAATTTCGAGTTGTGGCGGTTTTTAAGCATGTATGCGATATGGTGGTATCTTCTTAGCAGAGTGCTTATACGAAAGTTAATTAGAGAATAAGAAAATAAAGCCTTATTAATGGATTAGATTGGCATTGAATTAAAATGCCTTTAAATAATTGTAAAAAAGCAGGAAAGAAAGAAAAGGGTTACAAAAAAAATCCAAAAAGCAGCAAAATAGGTTTGTGCAACTAAGCCAAAAGATTAATAAAATAGAAACAAGTAACACAGTAAACCACCGTGTGGACATTGTAAAACACCGTGTGGTTTACTGCGTTACGTATTCGCAATGTATTCCAAAAATGGTTATATTGCGCAAAGATATTCGATGTCAAAGTAGTAAAAATCATCAATAATATTTTGGCACGTACATACATATTTGGTTAATGGCCAGATGTGTGCTTACATTCACAGTGTACTTTGCGTTGAAGTCAACAACTAAAAAAAAGTCGCAAAAAATATCATAAGTAGATCTACTATGTCTTCTTTAAAGTCTACATTGTACAATGCGTCTTGATTGTGGTTATATTCTCAGTGTATATTGTAGTCTCCAAACTGAGGTTTATGATGAAGCTTTGGGAAGATTTCGTCGACTAAGACAATATAAATGTTTCTGCTAAGCAGAATTTGTTGGAGCACAGATGTTACTATGAAATTTTAGTTTGATATTTATTTGATATTTTTTAAATACTTTTGCAGACGATAGGAACATTTAAAAGCAACGCTGCCATCATACTAACTAACTAAGTATTTCATATAAACTAAGTATTTGGTTTATACCATCAATAGATCATTTGGTCTGCGATCGCATCTTTGGGAACTCTTTAGGCCGTGCATGTTAACACAAAGGTTTTTGGTTTTCAAAGTTTCTATTTTGTATTGTGTACAGTTTAATGAGTAGGAAATTTTTTTGATATCTAAGAGAGGTTTTTGGGACGAGACAACAAAAATCTGTGGAACTTTTCCTTCAATTGGATTTTCGTCATTGCAAAAATGTTGAAAAGGGTTTATATAGTATTTACACTTTGTATTTCACTAATAAAATTTGATTCTAATGCACCGATACACATTGATATCTCTTGCAGAGTGGTTAGAATGCTTCACATACGCATACATACATATGTGTACACATACACACATATGTTTGCTCATATGAAAGCACATATGTACGTACATACTTATAAGGCGGAATAAAAGCATATAGTAAAGCATTTGTAAATAAAATCAGTAGCGCTAAATCAATTTAAACAAACCGCAGTTACAAGAAATAATTTATTGTTGACTATCTGCTTTCAACCATTACCGAAAAAAATGGATAGAGTTGTGATTTTAACCCTTACCAATGGAACCCAAAGAAGCCAAGCGATTAAAAAAGAAATTTATTTGTTTTTTGTGTCGCGATAAAAAAATTATATACATATATGTATATGTACATATGTATGTATGTACATACAAGGGGCGTTCAGTTTTTGATGCAAACTGTCTTGTATAATTGCAGCAACATTTCTCTGTGTGTTATTTGTATCAAGAAAGTGAAACAAATTACTTTATTTGTGTAGAGCAGCTCGGAAATGAATCAAAGAACATGTTCGGTGCTCATAGTACATACATATGTACGTATATATGAATGTATATATTGAATTGTTACCAAACATAATAATAAACAATGCAACATTTTTGGTCTAGAATAATTGCAATGTTATCATCTGAAATGCATATTGTTGCATTGGAAGGAGTATGACAAATATTGAGTCCCAAGTTTCTTTCAGTGCAAATTTATCGGATTCCCATTTGTAAGTTTTGCAGTTGCACATTGGTGGGATTTTTCACGTAGATGTGTGCATCCATACTTGCATTTGTTTGCTCTCTCACTTGCTACAATTATTTCTTTAATTTTAAAATATGGTGTCAATGTTATTCTCTCCAATTTCGCAATAGCCTTTTACTAAATGCAAAGAAGAACAAACATTATTATATATGGATATGCATACATACATATGTATGTATGTACATGCCTACATACATATGGATGTACGCATATATGTATGAATGTATGTAAGTGCGCCCCTGCAGGAAATGGCAATAGTGAAACCGCCCTGGGTTACTGCTGAGGCTGTCATCAGTGCTACTGATTTCTGATACCGCAAATGCTCCTGTTTACACTTGGACACCAAGCATAGAAGACACCAAGCATTCGGTGATTTGTGCATAATACCACACATTTAGTGCTTTTCTGCAGTAGATGCCGATAATGAAAATGCGTTAATGTAAACTTTTGGAGAACAAATACATATAAAAATATATATATTACAAACGTATGTATATATGTTGGTAATGTCGCATAAAAGTCATCAAAATGGGTAACAAAAGTGCTCACTTGTATACACTTGTCCCCAGCTTTCCTTCTGGGTTGTACATATGTATGTATCTATTTATTTATGTAATTATATCCATATACATATGTATGTATGTGTATGCATGGAAATACAGACAACTACATGAATACAGTTTTTTTATGATGATAAAAAATAGAATGTAATGGCGGGCTTAAGGCCTTTTAGCAAATAAAAGCCTAAAAAAACATTAATTGTATACTAAAATTAAAGACATTATCACAGTAGAGCACGAAAAAGTTGAATCTAAAGCAATTTTTACAAACACATACATATTAATATTCTTATGATTGTTTTAAATAACTGCAACATTCAGGCAATGCGTATTACATCGTCGGAAAAAAAGATGATGTAGAAAGTTTATTATTTCGGAAAAAATTTAAATCTTAGAGCAGTCTTCGAGGCTCCAGGAATCTCATGTTTATTAAAATATGAATGTGTGTTTTCACAAACTTTTATGCTTGTAGTCTTGGGTTTTCATTCACCAACTGCACTAGAACTTTTTTTTTCGCGTTCAGTTAATTTTTGTGGGCTACTAGGACGGATCTTTGAGACTAAGACTCCGCTATTTTAAAATTGTTTAACAATCTCTAGATGGAAAAGTGGGCTTATTTAACCATTTCGAATAGCGTTTCCTTCTTTCCAGGAATGTATAATCGCTTTGGGTTCAGCACCATTAATTTCTTTTCCCTTTGAAATTACTTCAGGGTTATTGCAGTCCATAAAGATCAAGTTTCTATAAATAACTTTTTGACAACATTTTCCAACAAATACTGCAGAATACTGGTACTATTCAATAACAAAAAACAGTTAAAAAGTACCGTTAAAAAGTACAGTTAAAAGTTGCCATTTTATAGTTTTCCAGTTGTCAATTAATTCCATAGCTTGTAAATGCAAAACTAAAATGGCTGTCATAATTTCCAAAAGTATATCTGTAAATCAAAACCAATTTCAAAAGATTACCGTTACAACTGTCACTACAATGTCATTCAAGAATAAAAATATGTGTATGTATGTATATACGACTCCTTGTAAGCAGATTTATACTGTCGCCTAATGAATAAAACTGCAAGCAACACAATGCTTACGAACGATATTGCTAATCTTGTGGAAGGTGTACTTGAATTGAGAAGCAACTTCAATATTTCAACTCTGACTAGGAACAGAAAAAGTCGCTTTTGGAATAAATTCGGTACACACTGTAATTGACAATATGTTAGCTTCAACTGTTCAATCCCTGTGATACAATATTTCATGGCAACACCAAATACACACATACATACATACTTAGTGTGCATGCATGCATTTGGATCAGAGATGGAAATTTCAAAGCTTAAAATAAAAGTGACTAAATTCAAAAATTTAATTTTTTTTAACTTATTTATATTAAAATATTTTTTAAACTTTTGATTTTTTAAAAAAATAGTAAATGTTAATTATAAAAAACAAATTATTCACTATTTTTTAAGCAAATAAAAATAATTAGTTGGTTTCTGACATCATTTTTATTTCAACTAATGTTTGCAAATAAAATAAACATCGTTCAAAGATAAATAGGTAATCTGCTTATTATTTCTTTAGATCTAAGCCCATTATAGGCCATAAATGACATATGGATGTGTGTATATACACTGTATATATCTATGTATGTATCTATGTACAAGTATGTATTTATGGATGTGTCTGTGAATTTTTCTCAATAATACATATTACCTAAACTGTCATTGCTCTTTCCGATATTGTATCGATCTAAAATATACAATAGTAGCTTTTTTCCATCCTTGCTTTGTGCACGGCTTACTTTGACTGCCTGTGAGTAAGGAATTATAATGCAAACACAATAGCAACAATCAGCAGTTTTCACAGAAACAGAAACGTTCATTCCCGAGCATTGGATGGAATTTTTGTAATTCTGTTTTTATTTTACTCAAGTTGAAGCAAAAAATATTTTGAATTCCTGTACCATGAACAATGTTGAGAAAAATACAAAAATGTACGACAATGCGTACATACATACATACATATATACAACATTTGTATGGACATACAACTAGCGACTAAATTGCAAAAGAAGAAAACCGTCCAAAAGACACATTAACCAACGACAAACAAGGCAATGCTGCATTGAGAGTCATAACATTACGCACATACATACTCACACACACACAACAAAAGTAAAATTAAGAAAAAAGCAATATTAAATAAAAAGCGTTTGTAGAAAACAAGACCCAAGGAAGAAACCAACCAACATCAAACAGACATTGATACAGATGGAATTAAAACAAGACAGCAAATATTGAAATTCAAAGAAATTTTTGGTAAACCGACAACAGAAAAAATAGCGCAACTCACAAGGAAACGACATCATGAAGACAAAACTGAAACAGCTGAAGTTTTGAAATTTAATTTGCAAAAGAAGACCCCTTATACTTCTATCCATATATACATACGTACACACATGCATACATGCATGTATGTGTGTGTGTGTAGCCGTAATCATAAATTCTTAAAATTTTCAAAATAAACACTTTACTCTTTTACTATGGAAAAAGGAACTTTCAATGTATTATATACCTACATACATATGTATGTATATATTGATTTTTGTATGAATGCATGAAATGTGTATTTAATTTTTATAAATACACATTAAAGGAACAAATTTAAGTGTTTATGTTTGTACATATGTATGCATTTTAATGTGTACATGAAAATAAAATACTTCATTTAGGCCACTGTATACATATGTGTTCTTGAATGTATTTACATATGTTCGTATATACACAGTTGCATATGTAGGTATTTATACATACATATGTAGATACACATGTGTGTATGTATGTAAAGGCTTGCATATGCCTTCTATTTTCTATACTATTTTTTAATTCCCTTTTTAGCCCTTGGAATTTTTGTACATATGTACATACATATTTATGTATGTATTTTTAAAAAGATTTGAAAATATCTTACATTTTCCAGCCTCAGTGAAAGATTTATGAAAGTACATACTCGTATGTATAAATGGAGAAATAAATACATACATACATATGGATCGGATCTGTGAATATGTACATACTTATGTATGTATGTATATAAAGGCTGTCCCCCGTCATGGTAAATTACTTTGTTTTTCCGCCATTTTTGGTACACCTTGGTTTTGACAGTTCATATTTACCAGTCGTGAAATACAGACGTAGAAAATTTGTTATGGAAAAATATTCGGTAAACCGACGTGTTTAATCGCCTAAAAATATTTTATCAATCATCGATTACTGCGAAAATGAGAGAGGGACTGCACCTGATAGGCGCAAGAATGTACCACAATGTACTGTAAGATAGGCTCAAAACGTTACTCCTGCTCAAGAAGTTTTCAAAAAATCCAACAACCTCAATTCGGCGCCGTTCACAGGGTTTTGCACAAGGGCTTGCATTTGTTACCATATAAGATTTAGTTTACACTAGAGCTTCTTCTAATATACCAATTACGCCACTGTACATATTGCAATAGGATGTTACAGCTCGCCCATGATAACGCTGATTTTGATGAGTGAGGAGTCACATTTTCATTTGAATGTATATGACAGTAAACAGAATAGTCGGTTTATCAGTCGCTTTGCATCCATTAAAAGATATTGTTTGGTGTGCAATTTGATCAGGAGGAATCATTGGACCTTACTTCTTTGAAAGAGAAAATGGCGTAACGGTAATTCTAAATGCGGACCAATATCGAGATTGAAAACGTATTAACGACAACGCGGCATGTTTTGGGAGTGATTAGTATGTTGTTTCAACAAGACGGTTCCACATCGCATAAAAGCAGGATTGCAATGGAAGTACTACGAGTCGTCCTTCAACAATAAGGTATTTCAAGGAATGCTGATGTTGATTGACTTCCACGGCAGCCTGATTTGAATGCTACAATTTATGCAAACAAACCAGAAACGCTTTAGCAAGTCAAACAAAATATTGGTGATGAAACAGAAACAGAAACAGAAACCTTGGGCAATAATCTGAACTGCAGCACCATCTCCGATACTTTGCATTAAGAACAAGCATTGCACCGTTTTTGATAATGCAAACATTTCATGCGGAGGGAATATTTTTTAGAAAAGGCAAGTCTTTAAGAAAATATTTACCTTTCAAATAAAGTGAACCACACATATACGAAAGCAAAATACCTTTCTACGTTTCTCTCAATGCAGCTCTGTTTTCTCAGTGTAGTCGCATATACGTACGTACATACATAAAAAGAAATATTTTATAACCAACTACTTAAACTTGGACACGTCAATAGGTATTTTACTGAATGGCAAATTTTTTTAAAAAAGATACATATATAAATTAATATTGTTTCTTAAATGGATTTGTGAGACAATTTGTAAAATAACAAATAAAGACAATAAATATTACAGAAGTAATTAGACGATGAAGCATACTTACTTACATGCAACGCATGAAAAGCTTTCAGTTGTATACAATAAGTAAGAGGTAAACTAGATTGATTTCAAAGAACTTCATTCAATTTGAAAAAGGTATCATGTACCCAACAGGTTTTATTGCAACCCCCTACCCCTAAGAAAAAAAAAATAAAATAAAATTAAAAACTGAATGCGTATCCACAATGACAACTGGTTGATCTGTAATACAACTGCAAAATAAAAACAAAACATCAAAGACAAAAAGTGTCGGAAACCTGACAGAAACTGACAGAAATGCAGTCGAATGCAATAATAGAAACACTTCTTTTCTTCGCAACGTCATTAATTGTCACACGCATGATGTTAAATTATTAACTCTTTCTTACAATCAAATTACTTACATTACGAATATGAATACAAATTTATAAAAGCTTAAAAAACTTTGACAGCAACAGCTGTTATTGTTTATATTTAATTCAGAAATCTTGTGTTTCAACCACAATTTTAATTGAAGCAGTTTGAATCTGCAAAAAGAAAAACTGAATTAACATTTGATTGTGATTTTTTTGATTTCCACTAGTCTAATGACTCCGTCTTTCAAAATAAAATAATTAAAAGTGTAAAAGCAACTCTGATCGCATAAGAAGTGTAATTTTTTCATAAACTTTTGCTTGTCATAAAAATCGGGCATTTTTATGCCACGCTGGCTAGGATAGTGAAGCGGTGAATTTACGGATTTAATTCGCTGTAGTGTTTGTTTTTAGTATTTCCATTCATAGTTTATAAACATAATTATTGTGGTGTTGCCAGATATGAGTTATTTTGCAACTGGCTACTTTTCGTTGGATTTACTAATATCAAATTAACGTATCACTGCCGGTTGGTTCTGACAGTAGATCTTAGAAATTACATTAAGTGCAGCGATGTGGAACTTACTCTGACACTCAAGGGAACAAATAGACATTAGACACAGTTATGACGAGGTAACGGCACTGCTGAAACGCAATGAAAATGAAACTAGTTTATGAGGTGATAATTGTGATAATTTCGTGATCAGCTGTAGCATAAATTTGTGGCAAGTAAAAACACTTCCTAAGAATACAAGCCTTAAGTAAGCAAATTGATTGTTATAGAGTGCCAGAAATTAACATTATGTGTTCGCGAATAGAGATTCTCGGAACCAACTTTTGTGTGTTATACAGCTAAAAGCTCTCAAACACAGAATATTAGGAAGCCTAATCTTTACAATCAGCAAATCTTATTTGATATAAATCGATTTTATTGAATATAAGTAGCTATTTGGATTTAGTATCGATAAGAACTTTGGAAAGGCAACAACACAGTGTTGAATCCATTTGATTTTTCTTATAGTCATTATAGACAATAACAGTATTTGTTAGATACAAATGAAATAAAGTAAAATGGATTAGTCTTTGAGAATGGCGCCGAATTGCTTGATTTGGATCTTCTTTAATGCTTTCTTGCACAGTGAAAGACGAATTGCCCGCACGGAAAGAAGATTGTGAGCGTCTTAAAATGGGCAAAGTGAAATCTTGTAAATTTATCCATTATAAAATATCAAACGAAACTAAACAAAAAACAACAATCAGCTGTTAAAAGTGACCCATACCCGCAGTTATCACTGTGATTTGTGAATACGAGTACTCGTATAACAGTGTTGCCAATATATATTTACCAGCGGATAACATTTTGCTAAGCTCATTAAATAAAGTGATAAAGCAAAAATTAAATCCAAATACATTAATTGAAAATAAAACAAAAAATTAAAACAAAAAATTAAAAAAAAAAATTAAAATGCATTTCCTCCTGTTACAAAATGACAAGTACTTGTAAACTAAAAAGTGATACAAAACGATTAGACACAGTTTTTATTTTTATCAGTTGACGCATTAAAATTGAAAAAGAGAAAGAAAAAGAAATTTTTTTTTTGAAAACATAAATTTTCTTTTAATTGCAAAATGCAGAGTAAAATGTAACAGCCGCAAACAAAATGTTTGACTTGGCAGTGCAATTTTCTCAACAGACGACAAAAACATTTTAGGAAATTCGTTTTTAACTCTTCACGAAAACACATATTCGTACATACGAGGTGTCATCAAAAATAAACGTTGTATTAAATTTTTTCCAAAAGTAATCGCCATCAGATATAATATACTTATGGCAGTTTTTTTTTTCAAACTTCGAAACACTTCTCAAGAGTGCTTCTTGGTATCGTCAACAGCTCCTGTTTCGACTTTTCTTCTATCTCCTCAATCGTAGCAAAACGCTTGTCTTTCATCGGTGGCTTCAGGTTTGAACGCAGGAAAAAGCCAGCGGATCCAAGTCCGCTGAATACTCTGGTTGAGGTATGATTGCGGTTTTATTTTTGACTAAAAACTGAGGCACATAGTGCAAAATCCATGATTGGGTTTTCCACAATTCCTTGCGTCTCTGACGAATAGTTCCGCGCAAACGGAGCATAACTTCAAGGTAGTATTCCTTATTGATCATAGAACCTTGTGGCAAGAATTTATGATGCAGCATGCCATTGCAATCGAAGAAAACAGTGAGCTAAACCTACACATTTGACCGAACCTGACGTGCTTTTTTCACTCTTAGCTCTTCTGGACGCTTCTATTGGAATGATTGGGCTTTGGTTTCAATACCATAGCCATATACCCATAATTTGTCACCAGTTATGATCTTCTTCAGCAAATCTAGATCATCATTAATGACGCTCAAAACATCAAAACGCGACTAACATTTTTATCTGTCAAAAACCAACTGGCAATCCAAAATGGCGGATGTTGCCAGTATATATAACAGCCATGTGTAATAACATAACATTAAAAAAAAATGCCAAAATCGAACATTCGCTACACACGAAATTTGTAAATAACGCTTTTTTGATCATACCTCGTATTAACGTATTGAAAAGATGTTGTCACAGGTAATCGCATCTATTTGACAGTGTGAAGGGAGAATACGAATTATATCGCTAATTCTTGAAAGTGGAGAGCTCTTCAAATAATGTAAGTTTATATTGATGATATTAATAACAATAGATTAAGAATTATGTGGAAAATTTTCGGCCACATCCAAGAGTTTAACAGCCGCCAAACTAATTTACTTCCATTAAAGATATTCGTGAGGTCGTTACATGTTCATTATAGTGCGTTACCATTTTCAGTCTCTATTCTATGCTTGGCTGCTTTTGTCTTTTCATGAGCAATTCCTTCCTATTTGTTGTGAGTTCAACAGGGTGCGTAACCAATGTACAATTTCGAGCGGACTACACCGCTCTACCAAGGCTGCTTTCATATTAATTCTTTTTTTGATAGGCGTACTAATATCGAGATATTTATAACACTACTATTATCTTTTTCTAATATCCCAGCCCTGATCAAATTCGAGTGTGTTAATTTATGTAAGAAAAAGCTTTTTGCTTTCGACTAAAAGCCTCATGGTTGAAGTGACACTTAACTCCGTTCATAACTCCAACAAAAATATCGCTCTTAATTAAAATGCATCAAGTTGCACTTTTGCATATTTAGGTTACATCTGAAATTACTGTTAAATTTCATTACAAATAAGAAGTGATGAAAAATTCTATTGAATTGGTTACCCAAACAATAATTGTGGTGCTTCTAGTCATTCATTTTAAGCCACTGCACAATTTCACTTCTCCGGTCTCACATGCGAAATTCTTAAGAAATTTAGCTGTAATGAAAATTCTATACGATTGACATTTAATTTATTTAAAATATTAGAAGGCAGTAGCTAAAGTGGAGTGAAAAGAACTGTTGAGAAGTATTTATTGAAAACTAAAAAAAATAATTAAATAAAGATAAAAAAAGCTTTTTTTTTGGAAATGGAGATCTTCCGACTAATTCATGCTTATTTCATGTTTTGAAAAACGTTGAATTAATTCTTTTACATAACGAAAATGTTAGTTTTTATTACTAGAACAATGAACATGGTCTTAGTCCCGGATTATCACGATTTATTATTTCACAATTAAAGTTATGAATCTAATGTAAGATTAATGGGGTTTTAATCCATAGAATTTTAATTGTTTTGGTATTTTCAATTAATTAATTTTGTTAATTGAAGACACAAAGATATATGTATTTTGATATTATTCAGTTAAAAAATATTTAAAACTTCAGTAAGAGTTGGCCTTAGGACAATAGAATTATTTCTGATGTATAATAATAAAGTAGTGGAGGACTTTTATGAAATATATTTTTTATATTTTTATAAAATAATGTAAATATTTAATAGTTTTATTTTATTTTCTATTTAAGGTGGTGTAAATATTACTTGTAGAATTACATGTAATAAGTTATTTACATAAATTTAAATAAGATTATTTATTATAACTTCTAAATTCTGGTTAATATCTAAAAAGTTTCTACTGTAAATTTCATTTGGCTCGTTCATAGGCCTTGTCCTTGGATTGTACTCTCTAACCCAAGATTAATAAATGAAAACATTTGTACTTTTTTAGTAAGCTCCTAGAAAAGTAGATGAGTTCTTCATATATGCTGCTGCAAAGCAGATTCTATATCGCAGAATCTTTATCTGAATTTTGTGTTGCAGAATTTGAATCTGAATTTTGTATCGCGGAATCTACTTTTGATTTAAGCAATGCGAAAAGTTAAATTAGAACAATGTGCTCTTCCATGGACTTAATTCGAGAATGCCAAGGAGAAATTTCATTGGCATTGCTTCACTCGCCAATGATTTAATCATTAAAAACTTCAAAGCATTAAGTTTGACGTGCCCTTTAAAATTTTATTTAGAACTTTGCTAATCATCATGTATTTATTCCTTATAGTAATGAATATCAAGAATAAAGTAATGCTGAAGGTAGATTAGGCTTGTGTTAATTATTCTAAGTATTATACAAAAAAATGCCCAGTGCAACGCGAGCGCTTGATTATGGGCACGATCTTTGCGTTTGTAAGATGAACTCCAAGAAACTGAATCCTTTGAAATCTTAGTAAGCATATTAAGTGCTCTGACATCTCCTCTTACAGTTCACGGAATCTGCTTTGACTGATGTCAATATTTCAAATGGTTAAACGAAGAGATCCTACGTCTTAAACGGTACACATGTTCATGGAGGCGCTAATTGAAATGAAGTTCAGACGATAAAGCTTTTCCAGTATTGTGAAAGATACTTCAATCCTTAGCCAGATTGCCAAAGTAGATTGCCAGTGTTGCCCCTACGATAGTTATGAACGATGTACAAACAATTCTTGGCCATATCCAGTAAGTCTGTTGTAAGTGAAACGTTATCAAGAATGACCCCTTGTTCTTCACATTAAATTTTGTATTATATATGGTACTCTGTATAGCTGTAAATACACATAAGGTAATTTCGTTTGATGCCAGGGTATTTTGAACCGGCATTGTAAAAACGTGTAGTAGGGCGATACTCAGAAGTAACTAATGTAAGGAACATATGTTAATGCAAGGCCGATTGGTCTATAATATTTTTAGTAGTTGTTTAGATCCAACTACTGTGTTGGATGTAATTACTGTGTTATCTTATCAACTGGTCTACCTTAGATGAAGAGGAAGTGTCATTCGGCGTTGCGACCACATGTGCGATCTTAAGATAAGGCCTTTTGCAGTAAAAGTGTTTTAAGTGCTTTTTTTATAAATTGAAACAGTGCAAGCTTTATAGGCGCTGCCCTAAGCACATCTTAAAGGTAAAAATGCGCCTAAAACTTAAAGAGTTTTTGTGTGGCACTACAGAATTTAAATTTCATCGCATTTCACATTTCATTTCGGTGTTTTATTATTTTATGATATGCGAGTTTATAATCTACACTTGAATAGCCCAAATATTTTTCGCCTTAGTGTTCGTATTATACTGAGTAGTTCATCCAATTCTGTGCTGAGCTTTGAAAAAATGTTTTTTTTCCACTTTCCTATTTGATGTTTCAACAATTTATTTTCATATTTGCTGTGATCAAAAAATAATTCAGCAATATTTTTTTTAGGGTTTTTATGAATAAAAATTGCCATAATAAAACATGTGTTTGTGGATGGGAATGGGCTCATGGTGCAGAACCGTGATTCTCATCAACATTCAACAAATGTTGAAACATTATAAAACCACGACATAAAATCTCTGAATACGCTTTCGGTGGTGATGATGGTTAAATATAATTGACTGACAATATGCAGCAACAGCAGCACGAGCTGCAACATCAATTAAAACATAGTATGTGCACAAACGTATAATTTAATTTTCAGTTTTTAGAGGCAAAAACGAATGAAAAACAAAAAATATTTCAATTTAAGTATCTGATTTCTATATAAAAAAATAAAAAAAGGGAAAAAAGTATTCGGTTTTGCAGCTCCATCGCAGTATCAGAGTTTTTTATTCTTCTGTGTGTATTTGCCATTTCCATTCAGCCAACTTTATTTGCTTTCCCAATATAATTAATATCTCAATTTTCAAAAGGTTTGAATTTAAATGTGGTAAAAGAATTTAAAGGATGATATTAAATATAATGAATAATTACAACATAGTTAAGTAATTCGCATAAAATTTATCCACTCGAACTCTTTTTAACACTGATTACTGTTTTTATGACTTTCTTCTTAATAAATAAGCATTTAAAAAAATCAATTACACAGTATTTGATTAAAACTCAATTATAATGTGGCATAATCATTTATAAATTAAATTGCAATAAATAAATACGTAAATAATAACCGTACCGATATATGTGTGTACTTATGTATGTATGTATGTGTGGACACCAGTTTCTCCAAGCATATACATACAAAAATGTGTATGTATGTATAGAAAACATCCACCCACAATCATGACTTTTCCGCCCTCGCTAAAATCTCTTTCGTATGCTTCGGAAGGCAGCAGCTTGGAAATACAGGGTACTCGCTGGAAAGGTATACTACTTTGCTTGGCTATAATTTTTGGTTAAATGAACAATAATGGAAGGCAATATCAGTTAAGTATCCGAGATGCTTTAAATAAATTTCAAAGAGGACTAATGAATAATTTGAGGGGTTCCCCTTTCCCAGAGCCGACTATTCCCATTAGTCTCATACCCATTCGAATGGAAATGTACCTCATCACTTATTATGATTTTTTCATGAAAATCTGAGTTGTCATGGGTAACATCTTATTCGCACATTTACGTCGGCGTAAATGGTCTCTGGAGAAAAGCTCTTGTGGCATCTGAATCTCAATGTAGAGGTTAATAAAAGCAGAATGTTGATTGTATGAATTTGGGGCATAAAAGGCTTTTGTATTTCGTTACCCCTTTTAGTACCTTCACCGGGCAATAACAAACGAACTGCAGTTTGGATTTCCCTACTTGTAATGGTTAAACGGGTTCGATTCCTGCCTAGGTCCTGGTTGTTTTCTAATGGGCAAGCCGAAAGCTTTGCAGGTTGAGATGGTTACAAAAAAAAGGAAAAGAATGGTAGTCTTTTGCAAAATTGTGTCCAAAATTGTTCTTTGAAGACCGAGCTGCTATGCACGGCACCGAATTGTACAACTTTTTAAGCAGCAGTAATACATTCAGCAAATCTTTCTTTGCATTGTATTCCTTACTTGCGCTTATGAACTACCATCTTCGGAATCATTCACTACGCTATAAACATTGCCTATTGTTGGTACGTTGTTTCTTACAAAAAATTTCTCGTAACTTTCTCATCGTCACAGTAGTCGATGATTAATTCTGATAGAATGTTTTATCGATTAAAGTACCTTGGCCACGTCTCTACTTCAAGACTAACTAATGTGAACTTACCAAAATGGCGGCAAAGCAAAGTAGTGTACCTTGCCGGCAGACACCCGTTATATTTTATTTATAAAATGTTTACTTTTTCATTACGTTTAACCATAGTAAACCAAAAAATATTTAAAATTCAACGCAAAATTAACGAAAGAACAACTCCAGCAACTTTATGATGACGCAGATTATGTGTTCTGGCATAGCAAAAGCTCAATTTACATAATTTTCAATTGAGTGCACTTTCGCATTCAATTGGAAAAATATTTTTTTTCATAAACTCGTACATATTTTAAATTTTTTCATTCATTATTGTATATGCTTGATTCTGTGTGCGTGTGTGTGTGTGTGGTTGTATTGTGTTGTATTGTTTTTTATGCTGATTAACTGCATACCGTATTATTGCAGTTTTTTCATCTTCAACAATAATTTGGCAGTTATTATGACTAACTGCAACGACAGAAGTCGAACAAAACAAACGAATTTAAGTAATTTTATGTTATCTGTGTATGTGCATATGTATGTATGTGTATGCATCTGTGAATGCCTAGCTAAGACCCTTTTGCTTTGTATGTTTGATTATCAATATTAATATTTTAATCCTTTAAAAATAAAAATTTACTCAGAATCGGAAAATATGAAATCTCTACGCCGCTAAGCTGCTTCCAGCAACGCATACTTGCGTGTTATTTTTCCCAATTTTTCTGTGACTTTTCAGTGCTGTCCTTGTTTTCAGTTTAAATTCCATAGCTTATGCCTAAAAGTATACACTACATGATGACTTTTGATGCCACAAGTTTGCGATGCATAAGGATTTCAACTTCAGCTGCCACACAAAACAAAAATATGCTTGGATGCATTTGCAAACCTTTTCACAAAAACGTTAGCAAAAAAAAAAAAAAAAAAATTGATCACGCAACAAAATGAAAATTAGAAAAAGCTCTGGCTTTGAGCGAAGATTTAGTAAGCAGGTGATTTTATTAACAACGAAAATCACAAACTAAAAACTATATTAAAACGTGAATACGAAATATCAATATGTATGAATGGCTACGCATTGTTACGTTGTGTGCAATAGTATGCATAAACACTCTTTTTACACATAGTTGTTATTGCTGTTGTTATTGTTATTGCTGTTGTTGCTTTTATTATAAGTTGTATAGTTTATATAAGTATTATTGTGTTTAATTGCTACGCTGTTAGTGGTGTGTTAAGTTGTCAAGCATTCTATTACTTGTAAGTTTTGTTGTTGTTGTTGTTGTTGTTGTTGTTTATAAATTCATTATAAATTCCATATTTCGTTGACAATGCTAATCCGGCATGTTATACTCGTTTTCATGTATTTCAGAAATGTGCTTTCAGAGTTAATTCTGTGGTGCTTTATTGTTTACGTATAAAAAAAAACAGTTCTGTAGTTTAAAACTTATGGCTGGCTTTACAGGTAATAAAACAATCAGAAAAGTGGCAGACAACTGTAACATAACTTTTGCTTACTTATAAGTTGCCGCTGAACACAAAGAAGTAAATATTGAAATAATAAATTGAAATAATAAATTGAGTAAAATAAGAGACAAGTGTTTCCTTTTCCTTTTTTCTTAATTTTGTAATACTCAAAATAGAATATGGACTCACAACATCCTTCTCCATACTGAGTCTTGCAAAATTATTTTCTTACTGGCTGGCCGCTCTTAAATCCCGCTGGTAACATCTCTTGTCACGCATTAATTTAAATCAAAGGTTACTCCATGAAATATATAAAAAGTTTACTTTAAAAAGCTTTTAGCGAATATCATTTGTATGCCATATTTTTAGGCGCAATACCGCATAATGCAAACTAATTACTTTTGTTGTTATTTGGACATTGTGGCAATTAATTTATGGTTACTTATTTTGTTTGTTGTTTGGTTGAAGGCCTGCTGATGAGTTGGTTTTTGAAGCACACAACAATCAAACTAATTTACCATAAATACTATAAAATGTAAATGAAAGCTTTAGAGAACTAGTAATGCGAATTGCAAAGGCTTGCAAATAAAAAATAATTACATAATAAAATAATTAATTGTTAACTAATTGCTACCGGTAGCTTATAGGGGCAAGTGTGGACCACAATCCACTGCAAGATCGGCTGAAAGAAAGTTTTCAAAATAATTCATTTACCGCAATTCGGTGCCGTTCACAGGGTTTTCTCCAAGGACTTGCATTTGTTTCCATAAGAGGTTCTTCCAAGAGACCATTTACGCTGCCGTACATGGAAATAGGATATTACAGCTCGCCCATGGCAATCCCGATTGTCATGAAGAAATCATAATAAGTGACGAGGTATATTTCCTTTCGAATGGATATGTGACTAAAGAGAATAGTCGGCTCCGGCAGAGGGGAAACCTTCAAGTTATTCATCAGTCGCCTTTGAAATGTGTGAGAATGTAATAAAAATATCTTCAGAGTATCTCGGATACTTATTTGTAATTGCATTTCATACATAAATGCCGCCATTATCAATATAAGATCCATTATCTTTTTATTATCATTATCAAATTTTATAAGCAAGCAAAGTAGTATACCTGCACGACGGCCACCCTGTACTTTTGCTAATGATTGTCGGGCGATTTAATAACGGAACTTAGCATTTAGAAATTTATCAACCAGCTGTTCTGTTTCGAGTTCATTGTACGCGTCTATCTCTAATAATTTTATTTCATTTAGATTTTGAATTTAAATTTTTCCCAACATAATCCTTTCAAACATCTTGCATTTTAACATTGTTTCATATCGTCCAATAGCCAAGTATAAGGAGAGAAAATAGCCCTAAAATAGAGTAGCAGAATGCTTTACAATTCAGATTCTAAATTAAGAACTTTATAACTACAACTTCTCAAAATTCAATGCGGTTACGTCGGTTTTATGTTCGAGCTGCATAAATGGAATTTTTCCAATTTATTTTTTGCTGCCGATGTGCTCGTATGTGTGCATGGCTTCCTTGCAACAATTTTTCATTTAACATGGGAGTAATGAAGCTAACGATTTTTCATGCACAAACAAGCCTTGTCACTCTCCCTCACGCGCGCACACACACACCCACACATACACAACAGGGATGGAAGGATGAGTTGAGCAAATGCATCAACATTATAAAGATATGCAAATGGTTGGAATTTTTTTTGGAAACAATTTGTAAGTATGTGTGCGTGTTTTTTGCTTTCAGTAGCAATAATTTCTATCTATCCAGCCAGTCATCCAATTCATCTCCAGTTGATAATAGTGATGTAGCGATAGCAAAAAAAGAGGAAAAAATCCACTACAGAAGCAGTCAAATCTATCCTTCGTACAATTGTATATGTGTATGTGTATGTGTATGTGTATGTGTATGTGTGTGTATGACTGCAAATGGTATCTCCCTTGAAAATATTTTCAAGGTAGTGTTGTTGCTGTTCGGCTTTGCAACTTTATTTATGGTCAGTTGAAATTATGATATGACTGGCTGACTATTTGGTTTGATTTCTGTCCGACCAGGCCTCTTTCACAGAAACAAACAAGTGAAATGCAACTGAAATGAACAGCAGAGTTGCTTCCATAACACAAAGAATGGTGCAATTGCTCTGATGAAATGCTTGCTAAATACGAGTAATGCAATAGAATTTATATTAATTTGAAATATTAATATCGAAATAGTTTTGTGAATAAAATTCCTCCCAAATATGTAAATAAACATTATTTTACAGATAAAAGGGATGCAAAGGTAAAGGAATGCATGTAAATTTTTTGGTGGGAGGGAGAATAGCAATAGCAAGAACTGAGATGAACAATGCTTGTGGAAATATTTGATGTAAATATTAAGCATGAATGCATATGTTCTATTGTACTGTCTTCGGCTCCTTCCTAATCGAAAAGCTCATTTACCTATTGAGCATGTTTTTGAGTCCGTTGGTAACAGCTGGATTGTATGTATGGGTACAGATAAAGCAGTATTTGGAATTATGGCTGGGATTTGTTCTTATTTAGGTTTATGAGTTGAGTGGTCGCTTTCACGTGCTGTGTATTACGAAAATTAATTTTATACGCACTGTTTTTAGGGAAAATTTTGTGAAAGAAGAGAAAACATTAACTACAGAATATTTTCTGAGATGATTTATCGAATGGATTAGCAAAGAATAATTTTAAAATAATGACGATCTATTGTTACATACATAATTAAAAATATCTAAAAATATCTCTTGGTTTTTCAGTAGGAAAACATCCGGGGTCTGGCTAGGAATCGAACCAGCCAACTGCGGTTTAGTAGGCTGTTCATCCTGCCTCTTATTTACATAATACCAAAGGCCAAAATAGAATGAAAATTTATTTTTATTCTCTCTTATTTTCTGATATTTATTTTTAATATAACATAAGAAATTCCATGTTAGAATCTGCCCATGGTGAGACACTTACAATGCCCTCGTCCGCTGAAAAATTATACTATTTGTATTATTTTCAACTGGTTTGGGTATAATGGAGAGAATTCTTTACAAAAGTGCTTTTTATTACAATAATTATATTTATAATTATTATTATAATTTCCAAACTCAAAAAAAAAAAAATAAGATAGTTGTTAGATCGTAGACGAAGGGAGAATTAACAGCCTACCAAAAAGGAAGTCGCATGTTCGATTCTTGCTCAAAAGAAAAACAAAACCACTAAATACAGAACCAGAAATACAGAATTTTAATATTTGCAATACCTTTTAAGTGAAAAGTACATCAATTATTAGGGCTTTGGAGCCGCTACTGTTTTCGCTAAACCTGAAGTTGTATTTAATTGTATTATTTTGTTGAAAAAAAAAAATAAATCATTTTAAACTGGGAATTATTGTGTTGCTTACAAGTTTTTTCAAGTTTCTATTTGAATACTCAATCAAGCAAGCGAACAATATCCAGTTTGGGTGAGCCTTCATTCGCTGCGGTGATCATCGTTACAAAGAGTGATTGAACCGCCAAACAGTGTTTTCGTTGATACAACACGTTCAACATTTCCATTTAGTAAGTATGTGTGTATGAATGGATGTGTGTGTGTGTGCGTCTACATTGTAGGCAGTTTCATTAGAATTTAAATTTTTTTTTAGTGAGTTGATGGGCATAACAATTTTAATATATATTATAATTATTAAAACACTGATCAAGATAGCAAAAGTTTAGCTCTTTTCTGTAATTTAAACATGTTAGAGGAGATACTCATATAGTTAAAAAATAAAAAAGCAAAGTAGTCGACCCACTTTTACGTGTGGGGCAGTAATCGGCGGGTGTCATTGGGCTCAGTGTACAATAAATATTAAGTCTGAGAGCCGCAATTTATGTAAATTTAATGGAAATAAAACGTTTTTATTTTTTTAATAATAATTTAAGCTTTTGCTTATTGAGAAAGATGTGCTGGAATTTTAGATTTAAAAAAAAAATATATACTCGTATATCCTGCAAGCAACAGTATGGCAAAGTTGAGCCTGATTTCATCAGCAGTTGAATTCAGAGTGCGATTTATTTCTAAAAATTCCCGTCACCCATAACTGCCATCAGATACACTATAACACTATGCAATGAAAATAAAGTAATTTAAAGCGTTTGGCACATTATCCAGTAAGCTGTACCTACCGCCTTTTTCTCAATATGGTCTCAATGTGGCCTGCGCGATGCATAGTCGATGTTACTTACGGCTGTGTAAGATGTTTGCTTACAATGTATGCGTGTGTCGGCTACACATTTTCGTGTTAATTGTATAACAAACAATTCACCGATAAGCAACGAATTGTGTCATGCCTTCCCGAGTCTTATCACGATTTCGCAATAACGATATACATATAGGGTGTTTTTTGAGAGTTGCACAACTTTATTGGAAAGACATTAACATTTCGACTTGTCCGCGACCTCCATCTTAGTATGCTCTTCATTGCCCATTCGCCTGCGGAGGCCAATAAATATGATTTTAGCTTAACAGACAATCTGGAATACCGATTTTCACAGTTTTATCGCAGCATTTACCACCCTACTTCGCCAAAAAGTTTTCGTATGTTATTTTCCCGCTTCTTAATTGTATCCGATTTTTCTTTTAAACTTATTTTATATCCACCAAGAAATATTTAAATTATCAGCTAAAAATTATTTATTATCTTTTCTCTTTCGTTACAGGTATGTATTCACAAGAAGAACATTTGGTGAAAATGTAAAAAGAGGTAACAATTAAGGATAATTTTATGAAATAAATTTATCGTTAAACTAAAGTAAATTGAGTTTCATTTGAAACTAATCGGTGATTTCGAAATAAATTTAGGACTTTTTTGCTTCCTAAATTTTGTTTTCTTCTTAGAGGCCATCAACGAAATTTAGTGCTCTCAATAAACTCGGTTTTGCATCGATACGCGCCGCCAAGTATGGTTAGTTGGAACTGTCGAGGCCTATTGCTGACAGGAGATGGTTTTTTGTAACTCCAACGAGCAGCTTATGTTGCTCAATATTAGGAGTAGCGTCCCATTTACAGCCTATAATATATATAAGTGAACTAATTTGCGATTGTAAAAAAAAGAAAAATTGTCATCAGTGAATTTCCCAAAAATTTTCAGACCAGATTATTTCCGAAAATGGTTTCCTCGCGCAGTAGTTATTGTTAATTTTATTTTTAGTATAACCGACGAGATACTACTTTATGAAATATTTTTACCTTCTTCGTGTCCTTTCCAGGATACATTTACACATTTACTTAAATTTAATACCGATATCTACCGCGTACAGAAATCGTTTCTAGAAGAAAGAAAGCTTTTGATTGGCAACTCTGTCAGTCCTGGAATGTATAAATACAACATTGCAGGATCAAGTAAGACCACATTTGAGGAAAATTGTTCAGAATATAGATCTTACAAATTAAATGTCATTGTCAAGAAGTTTGATCAGAGAAACAGAGTCCTTTTTTTACCAAAATAATTCTCAAACGAAAGGAGATTTGTTTGGATAATTGGGAAAGAGATTGGAAACTATTTTTGAAAATTTAATTATTTATTTTATTATTATTTTACTTAGTATTACAATTATATGATATAGTTTTAGCATGGGAGGATTCACTGGCTGTTAAGGTAATCGGCTTCATCTTGAAATTTAGTTTTGAATGATTCGAAACAATTTTGTAAATCCCGACTGGCCAACCATAATTAGTATAAAATGAATTCACATACTATACAGCAAAAAATAGTTCTAAAAATTCAGTTCACGAAGTTTCATAAATTGTATCGCATGCTTAACATGGTTTTTGAAAAGTCAGTTACATGCCTTTACATTTTATGTTCCATTTTATGCAGGGCATATCATTAATTGTAAGTAAAGCTCATTCCATTAGTTTACAGACCCATAACCACGGAGTTGTAACATATCTAGCAACAGCAGTTCCATGCAAGGTTCAATTATCAGGGGTGTGATTTACAAAGCTCATATTAGCACTGCACTTAATCTGTGCAAGAACTTTTAATAGACGTTTCTAACCATAAAAGTCGCAGAGCAATATTAGCTTTCACTTTTATTCGTAATCCTACAAAAGGAAATATTTTCCGCTAACTTAGATAACTTGAATATGTTTTAATGTTCCATCACGTGCTACACATGACGTTTTCCTGCCGTCAACACTTGTTTCTAGTGCCGACTTTGCTTACTAGGCCCCATAAAGGAGAAATTGCTAAAAGTAATATTTTTGCGATAATTAATATTATTTGTCAATATATTTTGTAATAATAGCTGGCAAGCCTATTAATACAGGGTGTCCGCCGGTAAGGTATACCATTTGGTTTTTTATAATTTTTTTTTAATAGAAATATAATAAATCTTATATTGATAAACGTTTTATTTATTGTCGGCCATTATGTATGGAATACAATATTAACCTTTCAAATGCGAGCTCTATTGAGGGCATTTTGCATTACATTCTCCCACATTTCAAAAGGGACTGATGAAGAGTTTGAGGGTTTCCCATTGCCCAAAACTAATTGTTCTGTTTATCAACATATCCATTCAAATGGAAATGTGCCTCGTCATTTATGATTTTTTCATGAAAATCAGGTTTGTGCTGGGCGAGCTGTACCATCTTATTGTCATATGTACGGCGATGTAACTGGTCTCTTGAAAGAAGCTCTTGTGTCAACGGAATCTTAAATGGAAACAAATGCCAGTACTTATGCAAAACCCTGTGAACGGTGCCGAATTGAGGTTGACGGATTGTTTGGTAGAATTTTTTTGAGCTGCGGAAATGTTTTCAGCCGATCTTGCAGTGCATTGTTGTCAACGCATGCGCATATCAACTGCAGCCCCTATTTCTTCGATATCATTCAGTACATAATAAATAGCGTGACATGCTGGTACGTTGTTTCTTCCAAAAAAGTCACGTAACTTTCTCATCGTCACAGTAATCGCTGATTAATTTCGTTAGAATGTTTCAACGAAAAAACAAATTATTATACCTTTCTGGCGGACACCCTGTACTATAATTTATAACAAAATTTGCTTCGTTAATGCACTTGAATTAAAGCCAAAAGATTTGACTCTCTCACTGCTGCTGTTATGACATTCTGGTTTTCATTTATTCAAATGACACATGCATGTATAGATATCTATTCATGTGTGTGTGTGTGCATGTATGTATGTACCGGTGACCCCTTTATTTTTATAACTACCGGTTCCTTTTTCTTTACTGCTGCCTTTTAGTTTTCTTAAATTTTACTGAAAGCTAAACATTTGTAAAACCTTTTTGTTTATTTTAACTGAATAAGAAATAGTCTCGAACAGATTTCTATAGTATGCCCAATTGCTTTAAGCTTTTAAGCGAAAAAGAGAATGTGTGTTGAAAAGTTTTTTCTTGTTTTTGTTTTTGTTTTTATTATTGTTTTTGTAAAATAAAAGTGGTCTAACAAGATTGTCTCAAGGTTTAATGTTTTTGGAGTTTTGATTTAATTAAAAAATAATGAATTTGTAATTCTTAAAACGTTCCCAGAAAAGGTTTCTTCTTGTTTGTCAAGAAATAAAAACTGTAGTCCCCTTAACAAATTATTAATGAAATATTTTTCAACAAACCTTCTGTTTTTACTCCATCGTGAGTTTTATTCAAAAAAGAGACCAGCGCACTTTTTACGTGAATAAGACAATAATATCTGTATTATGCAATTAATGGCGCATCTCTTGCTTGGAACTTTTTGTTTAAGGACAAGAAGTGTGGAAAAGAGAACTGTTTTGAAAAAATTTCACAATGGCGACACAATAGTTTGTTTCAGTTTTCGGTTTTAAAAGTGGCGTTAACAATTTGTCAAATTAATTGCATTTTTAGTGTTGTCAACGTTTTTTTTTGTACTAAAAAAAAGCGCAAACTCAGTTTAGAACTGGTTTATGGCTTGTATTATTAAAATTGGTTAAAAGGAATTAAAATTTGCGAAACAAAATCGCAAATTTTTGGGGCACACTACCCTACTATTTTGGCACAAATGCCAAATTTGAAAAATCGTACGACTGTGTAGGATAGTGAAACGAGGCAATAGAGCATAAGTGTTTATTCTAGTCGCAACCTTTTCAATGTTCAAGCCTTTGAAGCAGCTATTACGGAAGAGCATTCGTCTATTTTTACGGCAATCCTGCACCATTTCGAAGGCTGATGTGATTTAAGCTCTATTTTATTTACTTTGTGAATGAATGTCAAGAAAACGCTGAAAATGACAAGAAAAAACTGAAAGCAAGATAACATTCCTTTTTTTCCGGACTTAAAATTAGTGTAATTATCGCTATATATTTCTTTCACAGCGCCAGGAGTTATAAAATGTTTAATGCACATGAATGCCATGTAGCTGTAAGTAGCAGGCAACAGTAGTCGATTTCCTAAAATGCCAATTTTGGTAATTTCAGTTCTATATATTTTTTTTTAAACCACCTAACTTGCTAAGCTAGTCTAGGGTCTATGCAGGAATCGAACGCGCTACCTTTGTTTTAGTAGGTTTTAGTAGGAGGCAACATTTCAAAAAAAAAATTAATTTTCTTTTAAAAATATTATATTTAAAAATTAATATTCTAATGAATTATAATTTTGAGATTTTGTTAATGTTTAAATTGTTGAGTTCTGCTTCAATTCCCCGGGGAGCCAGAAGCCAAAGGCCTCAGTAGCCAGTGCTTCTATACATATTGCAATTATATGCATATAATTGTAATATTTTGTAAATAGATAAATAAATTGTTGAGAAATTTTTTTTAATATTATATATTTAATATTAATATTAATATTAATATATATATAGTATATACATACATATATTGCCGTTCATCCCAGATATCCTTCTAGCATAATGCATTCATATGTACATTTTACAATACATTAAATATAGAAACCCATACAGCATTATTCATATTATTCATACTCTTATCAGAATAGGAACGAAGATTATCCAATTCTTTTTATAAATCCCATAAATAAGCTAAACTAAATTTTAGTACAGTTCACCTAAATGGAATTACTAACTATACTCATTGGTTTTTTATATATCTTTCCACTTAAATATTGCCGATAAATATTGCTGATGAATATTGTGTTGATGATGAAATACTCCTGATTGCTGGTCTGAGGAAATAAAACATAATGCACATATTTATTTTCGTAAATATAGTATTATTTTATTTATAATGAACTGGCGTATTTTGAGGATACGGAATTTAAAAGTACAAAGTTCGCCATGGCAAAACCTCGTATAAAGCCCAAAGTGTAACAGCAGTTACAATTAATACTCATTATAAATATCATAATAAAAAAATAGAAAAATTATTAACGTCATTATTAACTTTATTTACTAAAACTTTTCAAAGCTAAAAGCGAACATGATCGTAGCTTCCTGATTTACTCATTGTTCGCCGCCGTATGTAACCGAAATTAATACATACGTAAATATATACATGTGTATGTATGCATATGAATATAGTTCATCGCAAATGACGACTTTCGAACGCCACAATTAGTTTGTGCATTTCAGTGTACACAAAAGTGTTTTATGTTTTTCGCGAGGAATATTCGCCACCAAAAAATCGTCGTTCGGCAGACCTCTGTTCCCTCCAATATGTTCATTTTTATTTTACGATCAAATGGCAATTACATCGCTAAGCATTTTAACAGCACGTATTCCCCCAACAAGTAAACCACTCATAACAAAAATATTCTAAATATTTAAATACTCTGTTAAGAAAATAATGAAACACTCACTGTTATTGCATGTTGCCAGAGAGTGAGATAGAGAGAGAGAGAGAGAAAAGATACAATCAAATATTCCAGATTTGTCTATAAATGCTTGTCAGACTCATAAAATAATAAAAATTAAAATTAATTAATTGCTTTTACTCTTTTTGCCTTCGAAGAGAGGAAAATTAAGCGGAAGAAGAAGAAGCATTTTCCAAGAGGGAGAATATATATGTACATAAATGAGAATTTATAAAAAAGTGTTTATCTACTTAAGAAAACAATGTGACCATTTTAGATATACTTTGAAAAACTCTTATATATACTTTATAAAACTCTAAGGGTTACGTGTTCTTTTGTAAAAATGCTGCCCTTTTGCTTTTTGCCCTGAACAAATCAACAGGGCAGAAATTGCGTTACCAGAAAATGTTCAAAAAAAGTCTTTTGAGTTGAAAGAGTCAGAAAATTAGATTTTAATAATTATTTTTATATTTCGTATCGTATAAAACAAACAAAAGACTACTACTTAAATAAAAAATTTTTGTTTTCTCAAGCAAATGTATTAGCAATCTAGCAACTGAACAATTATGTTTACACATTTCATAAAATAGACATAAATGGTTTGTTATCAGCTGTTAAAAATAAGGCATTGCACTTTTTTCCAATTTGTGTTCTTTTCTCGTTATATAAAAAATTGCACTTTCACAGGGCGGACAAAATATTTAAAAAAGGCACCTTTTCACAGGGCAACATTTTTTATGTAGAAAAGAAAACGGCATTAATTTTTAACAAAATAATTTTGTATGAGAATTTTTAAACAACAATGGTTTTTCAATATAAAAATAATTGCAATTACTTTCAACATATTAATAAGGAAAAGATTTTTGGACAAAAATATTATTAAATTAGCACTTAGTACTGGAATTTAAATCGCAATCGTTTATGGGAAATTAATCAAAATTTCCATTCGGAGTGTTGTTTTTCTAATAATTAATAATTATATATATTATAAATATAATTAGTAATTATATATATCACTACAATATTTTAAACATTTAAATATTCTCTTTAGAAAATAATGAAACAGTCACAACAGTTGAAGTCGCAGAGAGGGAGAGAGAGAAATATATATAGAGAGAGAGAGGAAGGAAGGAAATACATTAATAGATGCGGAAGTCGTTTTTTAGTTGTGATTAGCATTAAATAGATAAAGTCGTGTATTGCCAAGTAACGAATTTAAGGGTGTAGTCTAACGCGCTAATATTATAAGTTGTTTATGTATATTATATTTTATTATTATCTCATTTTCTTTTTTCTTAAAGTATGATATTCTACTGCACTGTATTATAGATAATGTTACTTTTTAGTTGTCACGTTAACTTATAGGTAATTTTAATTACTTTTTCCTTTTAATGTTTTTCTGATCTCATCATGCTGGTAACGCTTTTATTGAAACCACTACACACTATTTTACGGATTATGACGAAACCAACAGTATATTTTTTTTCTTATGGAAATGCGGTTTACATTATGTTATCGATCACACTGGCGATAAAAGATTATGTAGAAAGCAGATTTTCTAAGTAATTGGCCAAGACGTAAGATTACTATCGAACACATCCGTATTATACGATCTGGTCATACTGTTGGCATTGCTAAAACTTGCTAAACCTCATTTACTTGCGCAGTAGTGCACACCTGCGAGCTCCCTTTACATGTTTTTCTATGAGATTGTTTTATTTTTCCGAAAGAGTAAACGGGAGAGCGTGCAGAGCCGAATATTGTTTTGTGTAGACTTTTTGTTAGTGGGGTTTTCCTATTATTCTTACTTCTTGTTATACACACAAAAATACAATAAAAGAAAATAAATATTGTGAATGGGGAGCTCAGTTGCTGTTGCATTTTTTGATTTCTTTTGCTTTTAGGTTTGTTTTTTATTTGTTATGGGAGAGAACGTGTAAATGGCTATTTTTTTACTTGTGTTATGTGTGGAGCCCTACCTTCTTACCTCTACTAAACAAATCATTGTACCAAACACTCAGTCGTTTACGTTCTCTTGATTCTGCGCGATCATTTAATGAGATTGTTACTGTGGTTGACGTGAATAATTTTCTTAGAAAAGAATTGTGTAGTGCCACCAACTTTTTACACCAACTAAAATTATATAAAAATATTATTGCATGGCTTTAAATGCTTAATGATTTAATATTTGTTCTGTTTATCGTTTTCTGTTCTTTTCGTATTGCGAGTATGTAAAAAGTAATAATATTAAATAAATCAAGTGGCCATAACTACATACATACATACATAAATATCCATACAAAAAAAGTACATATGAAATACACATGTATGTACTTTTATTTTAAAATAAGTGAAAAAGTGTGTTTTGTGATCTTTATTAAGAAGTTAAAAAAGCATAAAAGAACACCTAGAAAAAATCGTGGGTTTTTTTCTTCAGTAGCTCTTGTCTGTTCCCTCATGACTCTCTTGAATGCTCTTTCTTACTTTGCTAAAACCTAAAAAGTGAAGTGTAAAGTTGTGCCAAAAAATAAATAGAAAGAAAATTTAAGAATAAAGGAAAATATACATATGTATGTACGTACATATGTATGTATGAACGTACATTTGTATCTATACATTGATATATGTACATACTTATGTAAATATATACATATATATGTACAAACATACATATCTAAATACATATGAGACCGTGATCATTAACCTTTAGTTAGAAAAAGGAAAAAAAAGCAAAAAAAGGAAAGGAAATGCAGACGCGCAAACGTCCATATGTATGGATGTGTGTACACACTTATTTACACATGTGCATATAAAAAAGATATAATTATA
The DNA here is from genome assembly GCA_963402855.1 of Ormia ochracea. Taxonomy (NCBI): domain Eukaryota; kingdom Metazoa; phylum Arthropoda; class Insecta; order Diptera; family Tachinidae; genus Ormia; species Ormia ochracea. Next base: position 40,908,011 of record OY727107.1, read on the forward strand.
ATTCTTGCCATACATACATACATACATATGTATCTACATGGCAAAGAAAATGTATACAGTTAAACTAACATTTAATAACAATATACATACATACATATCTACATATATATATATATATATATATATATATATGTATCTAAGGACGTATATACTTATATACATATTTATTACAATAGTTAGTTGCAGTGCCAAATTTAAATAAATAAAAATAAAACGATAAAATTATATCTAGCGGGGCGCGCCTATTTTTATCTTTATAGATCTCATCAGCATCGTAGTACGTATATGCATGCATGCATATGTATATATACATATATGTACATATATATGTATGTTAAATTCACAACAGAAAAAAACCCCGAGCATTTACGTTTCCCTGAGATCATCAGTTTTCTTCTTGAGTTAACAAATTTTTGATTTATTTTTTCTCAGTTTGCAATTATTGAAGAAAAAACGTAAATTTTGTAGTAAAAAACGACTACACTGGTGAACAGTAAAATCCAAGATATATAGCACATACATATAAATTCAATACCTTTTAAAGTTAAAATTTTGAAATAAAGGAAGAGTTCTTGAATGTTTTAATAAAATATATACACACATACATAATTATTCGTTCAACAGTTTTCCTGACGTAGTTACGCATGAAAAATATTACCAGCTCAGGCACTTGTGGCAGTGGGTTGCTGCAATTGCAAAATAATTTAGTGGTTAGCCATCAATTAGAAAACGGCGATGACACTAAGCAAAAAGGTTAGTATTAAACCATATACAAACATATATACACCTAAATACGTACATACATATGGATAAATATTTACATCTTGCATACGTACATATACATAATTAAGAAAAATCAATTTGGTATATCAAGTTTACGAGTACGGTCTTAAAATTCAAATTATAATAATATTAAAGGATATAGGCTGATAAACGAAAAATGAGCTGCCATAATTGTAAGATTGACAAGAGAGGGCTTTACTCAAATTGTTCCTGAGGAAGAGCACCAAATAATATAATAAAAAATTAATTATACATAATAAAATTTCGGAAAATGAATTTTTAAATTCTCTGGACTTTTATATCACCTCCACAGAGAAAAATTGGATTTCAGTATCCTTATTTACAATTTCAAAAGTAAATTAAATTATTGCATTCAATTTTTTATATTTTTGAAATATGTAGTGCAATTAAGAACCATGTTGTGAAAATATTAATTATATTATAAATAAATATATACATACATCCTAATGTATGTATATACATATTTTTTTTTGGAACTGATTAACAAAATGAGCTGCACATTTCAGCATGATACATTTGCATAAAGGAATTAATACACTAACGTACAATCTCACGTAGGCGACAACACATACACATATAAAAATACAAATCGATTGCCCTCGTAAAGTCGCATAAAAGTGTGTGTGTTTGTGTGTGCGAGTATGTAAGTTTTCGCTTTGACATCGCCAGTGTAGAGTAGTTCTTGTTTTTAGTTTATCTTATTTATTTCTTGCTTTCTCTTTCTTCTCTTTAGTTTGTTGTCTTCGTTTTTTATTCTTATTTGTATTATGATTTTCTATGGTTTTTGTTTTTTATCCATATCTGCATCTTTATCCTTTTTGGTTCGATTCCTCTTACTAAATTAATTTTTATTTCTTATTTTTATTGCTTTAACTCGCGTCTCACATTTGTTATGCTGCTCTATTGTACATTTTATTTCTTCTCTCCATTTCATGTTCCACCTTCCTAAACTGATCGTGTTTTTTTGTTTTTTTTTTTTTGTTTTTGCTCTTCGGTTTTTATTTTTCTGGTTACCTGTTTTCATCGTCTGTCTCAGTTGTGCAAGTACACATACATAAATATGAGATGGGTGTGTGTGTGTAAGTATATTTTTGTCGTTTATCAAGAAAAAGTGACTTGTTTTCTGTTATACGATGTTGTTTTCATTATATTTATTGCACAGATGGAAATAAAACTGTCGAGTTTGTTGAAATGTTTAATTTCTTTGAAATGGGTGGTATCTATCAGGTTCGATCTCAGTTCTTTTAAAGTTTATAGACGGACCATTTTGAAACAATTTTGTTTTTGTAAATCAAAAATAGTCGTATTTCCAATCACCATGTAGGAAGCAGCTAATACATTTCATTAGTCAAAATAAACACATACATACATATGTACATACATACATATGTATGTATATTTCTTTTATCAGATAAAGAATTAACATTCTACTGAATATTAATTACTTTCAATTTTATTATTTAACAAATTGCTCAATATTTCATCAAGTTGCTCGGATTGTAGCGAAATATGAGAAAAAGAAGTAGATAATTTTTTATAAAAACGTACATTCGGCAACATAAATCTCCGTACAACTAGTTTTTTATATACACAAACATCCATACATATTTCAGAATGGCAAATTATAAGGCTGATCTTTTGAAATTGGTTTTGATTTATGGATAAACTTTTAAAAAATTATGACAGGCATTTTAATGTCAAACAGTACTTTTTAACCGCCTTTTGTTGCTATATAGTACCAGGATTCTGTAGTATTCGCTTGAAGCTATTAGGTAAAGTTATTTTTAGAGATTTGATCTTTACGGACTGAAAAGAGAAAAGAAATTAATGGTGCTGAATGCAAAAGTATTATACATTTCTGGAAACAAGGAAACACTATGCGCGAAATTGGCGAAATCGTTAAACGGACCCGTTTTTCCATCCAGAGAGTGTTAAGCAATTTTAAAAATAGCGGAGTTTTAGTCTCAAAGACCCGTCATAGTAGCGCACAAAAGTTAATTGAAGGCGAAAGAAGAGTTGTAGTCCAGTCGGCGAAGGAAAATCCAAGACTACAAGCATCAAACATTGCTAAAAACAAAAATTTACGAGTTAATAAGCATGTGTTGAAGGACACAGTTCGCAGAATTTTGGAAAAGCCAAACTACAAAAGTCATGTAGCACATTCTGGCATTTGCAAGAGAACGTGTTAGTAAGCCTTTAGAGTTGTTTGAAAAAAGTTATCTTCACGGATAAGATCAAGTACGGTATCCTTGGCATAAAAGGATATCAGCTTGTTCATCGCTAAGTCGCAAAAATTTAAAACCAATAGCCAAACATGCTGCGTGTAGTTGATGGTATTCCTTCGACAATGGACCATGAAATCTATTTAGATATTTTAGGAAGAAACGTCCTCAAAATTGGGCAGAGAAGAAGAATATATATCCCATCAAGACAACAACCCAAAGCATACAGCACACAATACAAGCTTTGCTTCTTATAACTATAATGTAAAAAATCATTTGAAACCTCCTCCTCAGTTACCAGACTTGAATCCAATTGAACATATATTATGATATATATTTATAGTATATGATATTTACTGGAAAGAAAAATTCGGAACCACATGGTAACATCAAAGGAAATATTTCAAAAAGCTAGTTTCATCAATGATGAAACGTCTTTATGATCTTCTCCTTCCTCGGGTTTATCCGACTTATTATTAGTTCTATAGTTTAGTTAAAAGAATATCGCATTATTTGTTATTTTATTTTATGTACGCAGCAAATTAGTTCTGAAATATGCATTTCACAGCTCAGTTGTATTGGAAAATATATAGAAGTTCCAAATAAATAATTTAGAATGAGTATACCTTTAATTTCAGTATTAAAATTTAGCATATACTTTTAATTATATATCTTGTACGCAGATTTATGCTGCGCAGTGTAAATAAAAATTAATAAAATAAAAGTATCGAACAATTTGAAAACTAAATTGCTTTAAAATATTAATTGTTAGCCACTATTTTAATTTCGTTCAGTTAACTTTACATACAAGTTAGCTTATCTTTTGGCAAATATATGTACATATACATATGAATACGTATGTTTGTAGATATGTGGATATGCACATGATTATTAGTGTTCACCGCATATGCTGCCTTAAGATTGCTTTGATTGTTTTTCACCTAAAGACGAAAAACGGAACGAAATAAAAGTACTTCTAACGAAGTGAAGTAGAATAAAACGCGAGTAGTACGACTTGAAGCAACTGAAATAGTGCTTCTACTTCAATTTGGTTCACTGTGTTTGTTGTTGTTCGTCATCTCTTCTCTTTTTTGTATTGAACACCAGTGCTGCATACACACACCTGCTGATTGCTTTGGAGGTTTTTACTAAAAAAAATACGACATCGATTACAATGTACTGCTCCAAGAGAGTCAAATTTTTGAGATAATACAGGATTCTGAAAGATTCAAATATATATAATGTTTATTATTTTATAAAAGTATTGTCTGTTGGTGCAAAATTCAAAATAAAATATATTACAAATTTAATACTTTTTCGAAAATATTTAAAATCAAGGGTTCACTGTTCAAGTGAATCTTGTTTGCAGTTTTATTTCTAAGCATATCTTGATTTCCATTATCTAGTTACTTCTACCGTAGAATAACGCTTTCAAAATAATAACCTGGTAATACTGAGTATGAATATTAATATTGCTTATTAAAGTTTTAATAACAAGAGTTAATTAAAGGCTGTGTTAATTTATTAGCTTAGAACACATTATTTTAATTTTTATTTAAAAAAATTGGTAATTTTTTGTCTTAAAATCATAATTAACAAATAATGTAAAATGAATAAATGTATATAAAAATATACGTAATATAAAATAATATAAAAATAATGTATTTCATTTTAAATGTTTTGGGAAGTAGTTTTGTATATGTATGCATATATCACTTAAACCGAGTTTGAAGCAAAAGCTTTTAAAAATCCTCTTGTAACAAATACATCTACATTTTGTACAATTTTATGCTGGTAACGTTTAGGAATTAAACTTTAGAAGTTGCCGAAAAAAGCCCAATATAATATACTTTATATTTAACTTATTAAACGTGTTAATCATGAGTTTTTATTTTTTAACATATTTGCTTGATTACGCCCATTTGTAAATTATTTTTTGGCTCTTAATGATTGTTACCTGGCAGATATATAGTACATCCGTAACGGAAAGAATGTTTTCGTAGCAGAATTCAATAATAAATAAATTTCGTAATAATATTGATTTAATATCAATATTATAAATTCGAAGAAGTTATGATCTAGAAAAGATCATATCTATTGCTGTCTTATTTGCAATACAGACACTCTATTACTGTAAAAAATGCGTAATCCATACATTTTTTTTTCTTATAAATTTAAAGTATATAATTTATTTTATATTTATTTGAATTTTTATTTATTGTTGATCTGGTAGAACGCAAATTATGTATATACATTTCCTACGTGTACTGTTTACAAAAAACAAAAAAAAAAAAAAATAAATAAATAAATAATAATATCAAATTATTGCTCCTTGTCTCCCCGGCTGTCCCCTGATTCTTTACAACATCATCATTTTCGCGATAAATTGTAAAAAGTCATATATTTAAATTAGAAAAATTGTGCGTATGAGTGTTGCTTTATTTTTAATATACATTTCGCTCAAAAAAGAAATACTTAACAGAAAACATTAACAGTTAACAGAATGTTAAGTTAGCAGAACATTGTAAAGCAAAGATCAGTATGGATTTTGAGTAATCGCATTTTAAAAGATGGTATGTGCTATACAGAGTAAGGAACGCGGTATAAAGGGTGAATCAACCAAAATATATATTGTTTGCTCTAAGAATTTTTAAAATCAGCTTGAAAAGATTATACACCATCAGTGAAGTATCCGGATATTATTCTAATTCTTACGATTAACGGCTGTATATATTTCCCATTGTGTTTAAAAATAATAATATAATATGACGGCACATTTTATATCTAAATAAAACAAAAGCTATATATAATGAATAGAGTTAATTAAAGACAACTTCATTTATGACTGCATACGATCCTTCCAAATTTTGAACTACTTTTGAGCATAAAGCAGGCTGCAGTTTACCAATAGGTAAATGGTTTGTGTATGGTTCTCATAAACCATAAAAATTAATACAACGGCGTTAGATTACAAGATCTTGACGGCCAACTCTGTTATCCAAACTTTAAATTAATGAATCCTTGAATTTTCCACTGAATAAATCTATTGTATAGCGAGCTATATGTAAAGTTGGACTGTTCAGCACCGACTTTTACCGATGACACAACCAGCATTATGAAGTGTCTTGTGTACTTCATATGCATAAATTTTATCCCCAATTCGCATACTTTTCTTACTTACCATTCAGCCAAAAATATGCTTCATCCGAAAATAAAATTTTTCGCTCAAAATGGATCTCTTTTGCGCTGTTCTAAAGCTTAATATTTAGAATGAAATGCTCTTCAAAACGTAAACTAGAAGTTTCTTTTTTCGAAATAAAAAAATAATTAACTTGATTCTATATAGCTTTTGTTTTATTTATATTTAAAGTGTGTGGGCACATAATGGAAAAACCCGATACATTATAGAGCGTATTATATAACATCGAGTTTTTGCTTCAGTACATAAGAGTTTGAGATAGAAAAGCAAAATTTGTTAACATATTAAATAACATTAATAAAATCACAATTCATTTAATTTAACAAAAAGACAAGAACGAAAGTCGCAAAACAAGAACAAGAGGTTAAGAGCACGAATACAATGAAAAAAACGGGAATTGCCAAAATTTCGCATTTAAAAGGGTGCAAAAGCAGCAGAAAATCTTCGTAAAACTGCAAAATGCCATTTCCAGTTCAACATCTATTCCAACGAATCGCACGATTTGTCAAATATCGCATCATAAAATTATAACATCCAAGAGATCAGAGTTGAATTTACTTCATACTCGTATTTTGACAGAACACATGTTATATTTGACGTAACGTGCGTTTGTATAGTATTGGCTGCCTCGTTTTGCATTTAGTATTTGGAACTGGAGGCCAAAGCAAGTACGGTTCAAATGTCAATCTCCACTAAATGCACAAGCAGTTGCAATTGTTTACGCGATGTTTTTATTAATTAATTTACATGCTCAATTTACCTTCTTGAAATTTCTATATAAGAGAATTCTTAGCTTTGTGTATTCGTTTTTTATGATTTATTCCGCGTTCTTTCTCTGGCTGCGAATAAATATGATTTTTTTTATTTCACCATTTAACAAACCAACGAAGAAGACGGAGAAGTAAAAACTGCAACCGACATTTTAACTAAAAGTTGAGGTTCGTTTGCATAGTATGTACTCATTCACCTACATATGTATGTATGGGTATGCATAAACATGTAGATGCTCATCTGTGTATGAATGCATTTATATTAATGAAATAAACATATTGAAGATACTAAGCTATCAACAACAGTATATCAAAAATAAAATGTTTGCGTGGTTGTAGCAGAAAGATTAATTTAATGACAACTCAGTTTAAGCACGACGCTACCAATTTAACAACGTTTGCATTTACATGAACAGCAGACGCCAATTTAATTAATATGTGTATAATAATATTTTATTGATAATTTAAGATATATGCATATATGTAGTTTTCAAATCAATCGAGTAATTTTCTAAATTATTTCTACGAAAGCTCACTTTCAAAGAAAATCGCATGCGACAATTTTTGGCCAAAAAATGCAGACAAATATATGCAATTTTAATTTTTAAAAAAAATGTTTTCGTTTATAATTGTATATGGATTCAGAAAGTAGCGACTAGTTGCCGATAAACGAACACTACCACCAATGTTGGTTAGCGACAGCAACCATTTGTCTCCGTAGGCGAATGAATGACGCACAACCTACTAAACCGGAAGTCGCTGGTTCGTTTCCTGCCTAGATCCAGGATGTTTTCCTACGGACGAGACGAAAGCTTAGCAGATTGAGTTGGTTAAAAAAAAAATATTCACAATTACATATTCTTTCATTGAAAAGCTTCTTTTGAACGCAATCTATCGGTGCTTTCTGGACACATTTTCCGACATATCCATTAGTTTATCCCGGTACAACTTTTTTTCGGTTTTAAGAACCGATATGTGGTGGGAACCTAAATGGTATTATCGGCATGTAATTGACATTGAAATCTCTATTGGTTCTTAATTCATTTATAGTTTTATTCTTGCGATATTATTTGCTCTTACATTTTCGCATACATCTCTTATACTTATTCTACTGGTGGTACTGCATTGGTACGCAGTGAAATGAGGACAGAAGCTGACTTAAAAGACCAAACTGATGAATTTCAATGTATTTTTAATATTCCATATTCATTTCTGAAATTATAGTGCGCTTTATATAGCAACGGAGGTAAATTTAAATTTGCGAATATGAAGCTTCCCATATAATATTTCTAATCTATTTTTGACATTTTGTAGTCCGAAGCCTGCTGTGGTGAATGCCTTTAAAACAATATTGTTTTGTATGTGTGTATGCACGTAGTTACGGTCTTACTTTTTTAATTATTTTTATTATTTTATTATTACTTCTGGTTACTTTCTGTGGACGTTCACTAGTGCATACATTCACTTGTATGTGTGGATGTATGATATGAAATTATCAGTTGTATGTCCTGTTTTTTGTTTAACTTGAATAATCTAGTTCTTAGTTTTGCAGAAATTAATTATTTGTACTTGTTTTGCTCTTAACTTTTGCCATTTCTTCGCAGTTACTCATTAAATGATAATAATGTTGCGAAGTTTATAATAGAAAATTATAAGAGGTATTCAGTGTTGGCAACTACTTTTAAGCATCTTACAGACTTTTCGTTCGATTTTGACATTACTTTTAGGTAGCTCATTCACTTAAGAATGAGACAGCGAAACATATTTGTCTCATTATTGTAGTGCAAGCCATGTAGACGGAACAGTGGTTTGTTAGTACCACTTTTAGATGCGTTTTTATAAAGAGTTGAGTATAGTTGGCATTTCTGGTGCCTAGAATTACTTATTTTTTTAATTTAAAAATTTTCTTTATTAGTGTCTTGTTAGTTTTCTATATAAGGGGAATATGTGTTAGTTATGTCCTCGCTTCACTATCCTAGACATCGCTGCTGAAAAAATTGTATAGTGGGGCATAAAAATATCAAATTTTTATGTCAAGGAAAAGCTTATAAAAATTTTCATAAAATTTAAATTTTCATGTGATCAGAAATGCTTTTACTTTAATCAGCAAAGAAGAAATTGTTTTCGCCATTTTTGCATGATAGTCTGGCAGTAGCAACACCATTTTGATGCTAGTTGTTAAAATAGGAACTTATCACTATTAGATTTTCGTGTGAATGAATTGGAAAAAAACATAAATCAACAAAAAACAAAATCAGAAAACATCTGAATGAATGAATTGCACAACTGTCTAGGATTGTGAAACCAGACCTTAAAAAATCTTTTAAAGGAAAACGCTAAAGGTCTCGTTTCACTATCCTATACAGTTGTACAATTCATTCACGTGAAAATGTGATATAAATACCCTCTTATTTTAAGAAATCTTATCAAAATCATTTAAATTAATTACAAAACCATGTATTTTCTGATCGTAAAATATAAGCAAATATAATTCACTATATCCGGTGCTGTGGAAAAGAGTTGATTATCATAATAAATTAAACTACAAACAAAACTTCTACAATAATTTAATCTTTATGGCTTTTGCTTGCCATAGAAATTGCACCATTTTATGCCACACTATTCAACTTTTTTCAGTACACATGGCAAATTTGTTAAATCGTACGCCTGTTAGTGAAACCAGACTTTAATTGGGACTCCAGTGCTCCAAGATAATATTTCAATACATGATGACAACACAAATCAAACAGCTGTTTCATGATTTACATGCATTTATCTTTCTTTAAACACATATTATAGTTGGTCTTTTATGCTTGCTTTATAAAACTTCTCCTTAATGAAATTAATTAAATAAATAAATTAGGAAAATTTTTTTTTAAAAATTGTTTCTCGGTGTAGCTTTTACTTGCCCTCATGGAAACCAAAACTTTCAATTTCTTCAAGTGTAAGCCTACCATTTGTATGAAAGCAATAAAAAGATTATTACTAACTTAACACATTTTTATTCAGTCGTAAATATAAATGTGTGCATATATGAATTTATCTATCTTTGTATGGATGAACGTACTTATGTATGTACATCTGTATGCATGTGTGTATATACAACAAAAACTACACCCAAATGAAAAAGAGATTGTCTATTTTAAAGTAAATGACGTGTGTAAATGCTTTCAACTTAAAGAAACGTTTGTTATATTTAGTTTTATGTTTCGTTGTTGTTGTTGTCTTTGTTACTATTGTGATTTGCTTGCTTATGTAGAAGCAAGAAAAAAGCAACAAAATCAGAGATAACGGTGACTCATCGATTTGTGTGCAGTCTGGCAGGCGAGCAGGTGTATTCTTCACCTCACCACTCTACACCTCAATAACCCAACGTAAAGTTTATTTCCTAACAATAAATACTCTCCTACTTAACCTGTTAATTCATCTCGCTCTCTCACAAGTTCATGTGCAAAACCCACTAAAGCACACAATTTTGATTTAACGTTGCCATTTTAGTTACTTTTAACCGCATTTGTTTCGTTGTTTCTGTAATTGTGCTTTTGTACCTTTTCACATTTATGCCGGTTACTTTTGCTTTTGATTTTGAGAATTTGCAATTGAGTTGGATTGAAAACCGATGAAACTTTTGGGGAATTTTGCAACTTGTGTGGCATAAGAAGATTTTATTGATTTTGTTTCAACATATTATAAACTATGGCCACACATACATATGTACATACATCCATACAGGCCTGTGAGAAATTCTTCTTTGAAGTTGTATTTACTATTTATTTTTCATATATCTATAGTATATAGTACATTTTCCTAAATAAGGGATTACACGATAAAGTAGGATCAGAGCATTGTCACAATATGTAGTATAAAGTTGTATCAATATTTACCCCAATAGTCTTATAGGGATGGGGATTGTATTGCTTTTGTTTTATTCTGCATTTTTGATTAGTTACTTAAAACAATTCAATAGGAATATCTTGTTCGATATTCTACAATTATTCAATATGTCTATTTTATATAATTGCCGCACTACGATAATACAAAACATTTAATCATTTAAAAGTCTTAATTGGCATACGGTTGCTTATCAATTGTTCAGAAGATTAGCGCACCAGAGTTGCATTTGAGACTTTGCCATGTGAGGTAATAAATTGTTAAGTTATATGCTTGGTACATAAAATATACCACTAAATGGCTTCTTTCACCATCCTAGACATTCGATTGTTCAAATATGTCATTTGTGGTGGAAAAAATTTTATAGTTTGGCATAAAATTACCAGATTTTTATGACAATCAAAAGTTTATGAAAATTTTCATAAAATTACAATTTTCATGCGATCAGAGTTGCTTTTACTTCAATCAGCAAAGAAAAAATTCTTTGCATCATTTTTGTATGATAGGATGGTACAAGCAACGACATTTTGATCCGATTTTCTAAAAGAGGACAGTATCGCTATCAGATTTCCGTGTCAATGAATCGTACGACTGACTAGGATAGGAAACGAGGCCTTAATTGGTGAATTTTGGAAATTCTGGAAGACAAATTTAAGAATAATTAATTAATATGTATTTAAAAATGCATTTCATTACACTGTTAAATTATCTCTAGATAAGATTTTAGGGAATTCTTTCTGATATAAATTTAGTTCATTTAAAATTCCATACTGCAAATTGAACAATAAGAATATCAAATAATGCATGTCCCAATGATATTCCTATAAATATTGATCAAGATAAAACTGAATTTTTGAACCTCTTTTCCACTTATAACAAAAAAACTATTTTTCTAATAATTTAATATTATTACCATTTAATTTACATGCTTTTTTAAGAATTTTTTGGCAGTTCCGTTGAGGTGTGGCGGGAATCGTACAATTGCCCATTGGGAATTGTACGATCCTTGTTTTGTTATTCAACAATTTGTACAATATATTAATATATATTAATAATATATAGTGTATAATTTCTTGATTACTTTTTTCGTTTATGGCAACATTGACAACATCAAGATAATTAAAAATACAGGTAACATTCAAACAGTCATACATACAAACACGTACAATAAAAAGGTACCATAAAAATGGTTTTAGTGCTAAAATTATATAAATATATTTAAATATATAGAAGTATATATAGTATATTTTTAAATTATATGAAGATATTTTTAAAAACAGTGAACTCGCGAGAACGTCAACTAGTTTTTATTAGGAGTTTTTAAGTTTTTGATTGTGAACATTTTAGAATTTAGATACAAGCATGCTTAGCGTATAAATAATAATTTATGTATTATAAAAATATAAGGATAAATAATATATACATATTATATATTATAACCATCTGCACATACATACATATATTAACGTAAACATGAAAATTTATCTTGGGCAATATCAAAATTAAAATTTTATTCAGAAAATGAAACGAGAAAAAGCAGCCAAAATTTGTGGCCGTTGTTGAGTTTTAATACCTTTTACGTTTTCCTCTTTTATAATATTGGATATGTTGGTGTATGGGATAATATTATCAAAAAGAACAAAATAAAAGCATAACCTATTGAAAGAGAACAAAGTCGAACTAGTTCTTGTTAAATACGCGTTTCACTATCATCGATAGTCGTGCGATTCATTCAGACAAAAATCTGATAATGATACTCTTTCCTTTAACAAATCGCATCAAAATGGAGTTGCTTGGGCCATCAAATCATACAAAATTAATTCAAACCACTTTTTCCTTAGTATATTAATTAGTTAAGAAATTAGCAACAGTCTGAAAACATTTCGGGTTGTCCAGCCAGGTATTGAACATGCTAACTCCGGCTTAGTGTACGCTAATCATTACTCATTCGCTTACGTAAGGATATACGTACATACATATATACATATCCATACATAAATAATATATTATAAATACAAATTGTTTTTAATATATATTAACGCGTTGTTTGTTTCATTCTGATGATTTGTTTTAATTCTCAGTGTAAAGCAGAACTCAAGTGATGCCAAGCACTGCATCATAATCCTTTAAAATAATGTTGCGTTTGTTTTGTTTTTCAAATCTGTTATGAAGTTTTATTGTATATCAGTCTTGAATACTTGGGATTAAACTTTTCCTTCGTGTTGCGACTCTAATCATTTCACTATACATATGGTGTAAGGAATAGTTTCTTCCGTGCTAGTTTCTGTAGAGTTTTCTCTTTACAAGCAGTTCGTCCAACGAAATTTAATTGCTGCAAGTATTTTAGTTAGAATGGCAATCGTAAATCCTACTTTGGAAAGAAAATTTTGAAAGATTCAAATTATTATATTTTTTGCCATGCGATAAGAATATTCTCAAAGTATTCCCTATAGGACTATAAAACTGTAATTCCGGCAGTTGAAAGTTAAAAGTTGCATACAATGTATAAGTATGAGTGATTTGCGTAAAGTATTCTATGACTTTTTAATCAAATATAAAGACTTAAATATATATTATTTGAAAAATTGCAAGGAATTAAATTTAACATCAAAACGAATTATGAAACTGTGGAACATTAAATGCATGGCAATTGCATTTCAACTTCATTGTGGTTCAACGTCAAAAGATTCCGGTCAAATTTCATTTGACAAACCAAAATACATGCCTGTTAGCCGGCACCAAAATAAAAGCCACAAGAATAGAAGAATGTATATGTGTGTGCACAAGGTTAATGCACTAAAGCCTCTGCACTAGAAATATGATCCTTAAGACTAAGTGGGTAAACAAATATCTATTGAGCAATCATCGTAAACAACAATTCGACACACAAAAGTGAAGTTACTCAATTATTATGTTTGGTCAACATGTGTTTAGTGTTCTGTCATTAGTGTCAACATTGTGTCAATTTGTACCTACATTACACTATATGTACATGGAATGGGGACATATGAGGTGTGCTATGCCCTCATGCTTAAGAGAAAAAATATGCAAGCGATGATCTTTTAGCGTTCTTAGAAGATATTTGTCACAAATGAAAGCAATTTTATAGTTTAATAATACAGGATGTTCTCAGGGAAGGTATGCTACTATGTCTGTTTATAGTTTTTGATTGCTCAAATGAGAGCTTTTATGAGGACATTTTTCACTATATTCTCACACTTTTCGGAGGGGATGATGAATAATTTGATGGTTCCTCCTTGCCCAGAATCAACTATTTTCACATATCCATTCAAATGAAAATGTGCCTCGCCACGTATTATAATTTTTTCATGAAAATTGGGGTTGTCATGGACGAGAGGTAACAACCTATTTTCATATGTACCGCTGCAACTTAATCTAAAATGGAAGCAAATGCAAGTCCTTGTACACAACTGTTCTTTGAAGATCCAGCTCCTATGCGCGGCGTCAAATTGAGGTTGATGGATTGTTTTGAACCTTTTATTGAGCAGCTGTAATGTTTTCAGCCGATCTTGCGGTATTCCCATAAAGTAATTCAAAAGGTGGGTATCCTTTTTTTACGTGTGGGGCCACTTAACTTTATAACTCAGTTTTTCCATAGAGCTTCAGTGTTCCTCATTTCCATTATATTTATTTCTTTCGTTCTGCAATTCTTCAATAGATGTATTGTTTTCCTTTATCTTCTTTCTTTCGATTATTTTCAATTGCTGGTTAATATTATTTATTTTGATCCTCCTTGTTGAGTACTCGGATCTCCGCTGGCATATTTGTTCGGAAGACAGCCTCAGCGTTAATATTAATTCCATTATTTGCTATTTTTTATAGTAATAAGTGAAAATGGAATATCAAAAGTGTATCGCTGAAAGGGGGTTTTTCAAAATCGCTTTATTCATGTCTTTTTTTTGTAATTATTTTTATTTATAAGATTGATAAATCCTGATCTATTTTACTTTTTAATAATACACCCAATGAGTGATGCCCGTCAGACTTTAATGAATGAAAATCTTTCCGAAATTTGGGTATTTCTACTTTTAGCCTTTAAAATATTTTTGTCGAACTGGATGTGAAACTTAAAGGCTCCAATTGTGTTGAAACTGTTCGAAATTTTAATTATAGAAAAGCAATTAACCAAATTGGTCATAACAATTTTGTCATTTAATTTTCTTAGGGCTTCTAGTACTGATCTTCACTTCTCTTGTTGTCTCACAAAATCACTTTTACGAAAAGCAGGATCACTCCATTATGTGATCACTGAACATTTGCTGTACTTGTTTTTTGATTATATCACTATGTGAATATGCTAATATATAATCTCTATAATTATATACATATATATAATTCTTCGTATTCGCATCATTGTCCGAGGTAATGATCTCTCGGATGGAAAAATGGTTGAAAGTGCATTTTTTGTTTTGAAAGTGAAAAACCTTTTGATATTTTTTTACTTTTAAGTGATCATCATTATCATTTTTGTTTATTTCCACTTCTTCCAGTTCTTCCACTACACGCTTATTGTTCATGGTGTGATCGTTTACAATTTTATAGCTTTTAAGTGGGTCAGTGAAGAGTTTAATGCCTTCTAAAGCGCCAGTATTGTTTGTTGTGCCATGCCGCCTTTAGCTATCACCCAATGAAACCAAAACAATAAATATATATATTTTTGATCTTTGGAAAAATTATGATCATTTTATATATTTTAGATATAATATTTTTCTATTCTTAACAGAAATATTATACTGCATTAATTATAATACTGACAGTAAATGGGAAATACTTGCAGTGCAACAATTTTTTCTATAAGTAAAACAGTTCCAAAAGTTCGTTCAGTTATTTGTAACTTTCGGTAAAATGAGTGGGCTTAGTATACGATTGTTCGAGCTATAAATACTACAACAGATGCATTCACCACAATGGTATATCGCAATGATACCTTATATAGTATAAGTTAAGTAAAAATTACTTATTTGGCTTTTATTTGACTTTTAGTTTCGTTTTCTTCTTCTGCAATTTTCACTTTGCATTTTATGTGATATAAATTCATATATGAATATTTGAGATGTTTGAAAACGATTGAGAATTTTAGAGCCCAGTTATAGTAAGCCTTAAAAGACGTTTTCAAAACTGTGACTACACATTAGCTAGCAAGAAAAATATTTAATCTTTGACCCTATTTTCTTTAGTTTTAGAACCGAATGAAATAATGGGAATTGGACCAGCCTTATGATTTTTATTAAAATTTAATTTCGAAATACTTATCAAAGTAAATTAAACAATTTCGGGTAATTACAAAAATTGCTTAATTATGAATACCCGCCTAAAAAACGTTACCGTATAATTACCCAAAAATCGCCTCAATTTAGTGTGGTGATTAACTGGCATTAACTGTCTTTGTGTTGTATTAAATGGCCTCACGTATGGCAGACTTTTCGTTTCCGTTTGCGTATGTATTGTAAATATTTTAATAATAAATTTTAACTAGAAATTTATGGAAAAAATCTCTACAGAAAGATTTCAATTCACTGAGTGGAAGGCACGATCGCATTTTTCTTCCATGAGTGCTTACTAAAATTTATTACGCCCAGGTAATAAATTTCGCCACTAACGATTCCTTAGATGTTAATGCATATAAATTATACTCGTATTTGTAATATATTTTCATTTTATTATGTTCTTTTATTGGCCGCGACTATCAACACAACTCAACTAAAAAACACCCGAACTTCAACTTAATTACAATATCCAAATGGCCCGCTAAAGCTTAGTGCAATATTAGTTATTTTCTAATTTAGCAATTTTGTGTTTTTTACTAAATACTAACTACCAATTAACGGTTTTCGTTTAGTATGGAAACGCCGACTGACTACTTGATTGCAAAATGTTGTTGTTGTTCTTGCAAATGTTCGGGTAGATTATTTTTCGTACGTGTAACTATATTTGCAATTGACAAATTTTATGATTTTCGCTTGCTGTTGTTGAAAAAGATTTAATGTTTTTAATTTTGGTTTTCTATCTTCTTTCTAATAAATATTAAGTATAAGTATTCCACAAATATAATTTCATATAACCGTAATAAAATTATCTCTAGAAAGAACATCGTTTTATTAAGAATAACTTTGATCGCCAGTGCTACTTTGTGATTCCATCTCTAATGCAAACCGCGTAAATGGGTCATCCTCTAAACTTACATTCCATACTGTGTAAACCGACGGATGTGTGTTAGGTCTCGTTTCACAATCTTAGACAGTCATGCGATTTGTCAAATATGGTATGTATGTATTTAAACAAAGGTAAATACATATAAATCATGAAACAGCTGTTTGAGTTGTGTTGTCATAATGTATAGAAATATTATCTTGTAGCACTGGAGTCCCAATTAAAGCCTCGTTTCACTGTCTTACACAGGCATACGATTTGACAAATTTGGCATGTGTACTGAAAAAAGTTGAATAGTGTGGCATAAAAATTTCAGACTTTTACGACAAGCAAAAGTTTATGAAAATGGTCATAAAAGTACACTTTTCCTGTGATCAGAGTTACTTTTAGTTCAATCAGCAAAGAAAAAATTATGAACGAATCATGCGACGGTCTCGGATATTGAGACGAGGCCTTTACTTGTTAGTGGGCATTGGCCAATTTTCATACAAGGTTATCTCTATTAAACTACCCCGTTAAATAAATTTTCTTATATTACAAATTAAAACAAGTTCGGTCAGCAGGGTATCCACGAGTATGTATACAGGGTGAGATAAAAAAACTGCAACCAACTTCAGACTGCTGTCATTTCTAAACCACTCGTCCGACAGCTGTGAAAATTATTCCAGTGACAGCTCATTATATTCTTTACAAGCGTACAAAAGCATTTTGGTGAGAATTTTCCAGAAAAGAAATTATTCGTGATGTAATTCAAGCGTGATAGTGTGATTTCTTTACATTTGGCTGGAAAACCACAAGTGGCTATCGTTAGAGAACTCCAGCATTTAAATGTGAATAAATCTTTTGTGTCTCTACCATCGCTCGTTACCGTAATACTGGTAGCGTAGCCCGACGTCAAGGAAGTGGGCGGAAGAAAACAGAAACATCAGCAGAAATGGTTCGAAAAGTAAAGAAGCGACTTGATCGAAATCCGCGTCGCAGTGGCCGCAAAATGGCTTGTGAGCTGAACATATCGCAATATTCCATTCGGCAAATATTGAAAAATGAGCTCGGTGTAAAGCCATTGAAATTCCAAAAGGTGCAAGAACTTACACCGCAACAGAAAGAAAATAGACTCAAAAGAGCCAAAGGGTTGCTTCGCTTGGCCGCAATTGGTGAACTGCCGAATTTGGTCTTCTCCGATGAGAAAACATTCGTTGTCCAGCAGTCTATAAACAAACAAAATGATCGTGTTTACTTGCCAAAGAGGTCAGCTGAAAATGTGCACCTTCGGTTGGCCAACAGAACTCAAGCGCCGTCCACGGTGATGGTGTGGGCTGCCATAACAGCCGATGCTCGCCCTCCGCTAAAAAATACCAAAGTTTCGATCACCTCAAGCAAGCGCTTCGCCGGGAACGGGCCAAAATACCGCAGAGCAACATTCGGGCAGCGTTTGTGGCAAAGGTGACCAATTCGAACAAATCTTAGCTTATTCTAAAATTTGATGCTATTTTCGACATTTTTTGCTTTTATTCAATAAAATTTAAAAAAGAAATTAAAAATTATGGCGTTTTACTTTGTTGCAGTTTTACTATGTAGCAGTATAATTTCTTGATTTCTATTTAATTTTGAAAGTAAAGATGTAAAATAAATTTCGGTAAACTATTTGTAGATCGGATTAAAAATCAAAAAAAGGGACAAAATCGTCGTATACGTGATCCAATGAATTCGTTCGAAATATTTATATGTGGAAACGTGACACTCGATATCGAATAAGTTGTATCGAATTTTGGGATCGTCACATTCGATAACGGACTGTCGTAGAATGGCTTCTCTTGAGAAGTAATTTAATGTATAAAGAGTTTAATGAAATTTATTTCTTATTTTTACTTTCAAAATGAAATAGAAATCAACGAATTATATTTATATATATCCTACAAACATAGATGTCCTGTTGACAAATCTCAGTTATTTCATCTATAAAATTACTAATTTTAATTTAATTATTTTTTATTCAAATAAATATTAAATTGAATAGGCAATGGCAAATTTCAAAGTTTTAGTTTAGCCTAAAAACTTTTGATGTAAAAAAAAATTTTTTTTTTCATAACTTCCGATGCTTTAATTAAATTAAGAGTAAAATGCGAAAAGAACTGACCGAAGTAAAATTCTCTACCACTATTGCACTACTCGAGTTGTGAAACCTTCCCACTCATTTTAAATGCTAAAATAAAATATTTTAATACATGATTTTTCGTAACAGTATTTATGGAAAAATCCAAAATTGCCGTTTCTTATTTCATTTAAAAATGTGTTCATTTTGTTCTATAATAAGTAGAAGCTGTCAAATGATAATATTATTGAAAACACATTTGTTGAAAGTAAAAAAAAAATTAAAAAATTATTAAAATACAAATACAATTGGTGTATTCAAACGGTCATATAATGACGCCATATTATTTTACAATGCTCCAACCAAAAATGTCATACAATAATAAAACTTTAAGACTGAAATATGTTTATTGTTTTATAAGTATAAACTTTAGGCGAGCCGACGATTGTATTTACAAGCCGCCGCTACTTACAAATAACAACAATAAAAAATATTGTTTTTGCAATGCAGCTGTTTTCAACGGCGAATGCAGTTGAGTAAAAATAGATTGACAACCATATTGGCAGTTTTAAAAGGTTCGTGATAATAAATTTGCCTGGACTTCACTATAAAAAAAATCACTTTGTTAAATCACTTCATTTATACTTTCAACTGTGAAATCATCTAACAAAATTATAGAAATGAAAGGGGACGATTTTTGCTGGCAAGTAAAAATTTAGCGCCGTAACAAAGAAAAAATTTAGCGGCGTTGCCAAATTAAATATTTTTTTTATAAAGAAGTGTTTGATATTTCCAATTTTTTTCAATTGTTTTTGAAATTCTCAATTGATCGTTGAGACAGTGGGAATAGCAAAACGGGAGTTGGAATATTTTTCCAAGACTGTTAGTTGAAAGTCGACTGGTGAATTTAGTTTATCCAATGCAGACATCTGGACAAGCTAAATCACAATAAACATAAGCGAAATAATAAAAAATTGACGGAATGCCCCGATAATAATAAATTGCACTAAGTGAATATGTGGGATCATTACTGGAATTTAAAGTAGCAAATAAAAATTAGTATATGCTTTAGTATATGCTTCCCCTAGTAAGAAATATCCAATATTTGATATTTTATTAATAATTAAATTAAAGATGATTAGTATTAGATTTTACTTCGTAAAAAAAACAGATTTGCGACAGTATACATTCTGTGTGTGTCAAGTATGTAAGAATAAAGATTATAGGAAGTAGCGCAACGTCTGATAGCCAATGTGTAAGATGTTTCCCGTTGTGCATTGGAAATTGAAAAATTTGTTGCTTCCTTGGGGTGGCAGGGAGAAAATAACAGGAAAACTATAAGTTTCGCACTCAAATATTAAACGAGCGATTTACTGAGAGCAGAATAACGCACACTAAAGCTCAGTCATGTGAGTTGTTGTATACAATTTGTCTGCCTGTATTTTATTTTTAGTTCAAATCATATACCCATGAAACTGTTAAACCAACTAAGGGAAGTTCTATTTCTTTAAAAACTCAGTAAGAATGATAATGCAATTATTGTTTGAAAATTCATGTTTGATTTTTGGGACATCGCAAATGTATTGCCTTGAGAATTTCAATTGTGTTCTTATAATATTATAAGTATTAACTTTTTGTTAATAAGTTTATAAGTGTTTCGTGAGGAATAATTTGATTAATAAATTTACCATCTCCATCCTGTAGTTAAAGTATATGTTACTTTGCGCAAACAAAGAAGATTATTTTGTATTTTTTGCTCAAAAAATAGTTTTATAGACTTTTATATGAGCAAAAGCCGTCCAAAGTACAAAATTATTGCTGGTTTAATTATATCCTTGTATTCGTTACTCTTTGAAACCAACAAAATAGTGTATGCAGTTACTTACATACGTATACATCTGTATCCAAAGTCCTGCCGTCATCATCATAGATAGGACTATTTTTTTAATGCACATATCCTATTACATGTATATTTATGTATGTACATACATATATTAAAATAAGGGTAAGCCTTTCCAGTCTTCAAACTTGACAACACCACACACACACATGTGTGTATCTGAGCTACCGTGTAATACTTTGCATCATAATGATAACGTAATTTTAATCTAGACAGATGTGCATACTTATTATATTGTTGTAGCACTCAATTACTCTTAGTGTTTATTATTGTTGTTCTTGTCATTGCAATTATGTATTCCTAAATTTGTATCCATTGATAAATTTGTTTGCTTTAATTTTTGTTGTGGTTGATTTCATTATAAATGCATCATGTGTGCCTAAAAGTATGTTGTATAAAATAATGCACAGTATAAGGTCTTGTAGACCTGTAATAACTGAAGCTGCCAGGAGTTGGGAATATTCTAACCGGATTTATTTTCATTGCCATTCTATAGAAGTCATTTTAAAATCAGCTGCTGAAATTGGTAACAACATCAATAAATACAGAACAGAGTGTAAAAAAAGCAATAAGATCCTGTTTAAATAAAGTGTTGAGTTGTAAAAAAATCAAAGGGGCAACATTTAGCGACGGATTTTATTGCAATTAATAAACCCAGCAAACATTGCCGTTTATACAAAATGTATTTGGATTTAAGTTACCATTTAAAATCACAATTGAGGGTGACGGTCTTTCATTGTTATATTAAGTAATTGTTATATTAAGTAAATATTAAGTAATCTTTACATAATTTTGTAGTCTTTGGCTAAGGCATCAGAAAATAATCATATAACCAGTCCTTTTATATATATTAAAATACATACCTGAAACTAAAAAATACAAAAAAACCATAAAAGTCTTATTTCTACATTTTTTTTAAAT
The DNA here is from genome assembly GCA_963402855.1 of Ormia ochracea. Classification (NCBI taxonomy): domain Eukaryota; kingdom Metazoa; phylum Arthropoda; class Insecta; order Diptera; family Tachinidae; genus Ormia; species Ormia ochracea. Next base: position 40,929,981 of record OY727107.1, read on the forward strand.
TCTCTACGAAAATTTACTTGAGAAATTTGGACAATACAGTATCTGACATATGATCAATATTTGTAAACAAAAACAGTGTTGTAATTATAATTAGAAGCATCAGTTACAACCATGTTACCAATTTTGGTAGCCGTCAGATTCAAATGCTCAAATTCTTCGCATTATAAATGAACATAAAATTTGGGATTTTTCCATAAATTTCCTATTTTGTACACACTCCGTAACTTTTCACCACCGGAACTTTAAAATGTATAAAGATTTTATGAAGATATTTTAGATATCATCTACCCAGACTGTTTTTAAAAAAAAGGGGGAAAAAGTTAAAATTCCAACACTGACTTTTCATATTTTTGGCCAACGTCGTCACACAGTGCACCACAACGGCGGTATTTTTAGGGAATAAACACCGTAAATATTATTTTAACTCTCATGCCACTTCTCTCCAAGCGAATGTCAATATCTGAATATTCGTTTGTTTGAAAGTATTCTTCTGAAATTGATAAAATTGGATATGAAAAGAATTTATTTCTTACAATCCTTAAAATGGGTGTAAATCCTTAAGACTGGTGCCTTGTTACACACAATTTATAATAATTAGCATTTATTTATGGCTTTTATTCGGACCGCCATACACACACACATCGACACATTCTTTTGGACCTCCAGTTAAATTGTTATAGATATTGTATCAGAAATAAACTCATAAAATTTGTTAAACAACAAATTTTTTTCTTCAAAAATGCATGAGAAAAATTAACGAAATAAAAAAATTTTTTTACAAGACTTCAAGTTATTATTCATATGCAGGGTGCCACCAACAAGGCATAAACGGAATAGTCGGTTCTGGAAAATGCGAAATCTTTGAGTTATTCTCATTTAAGCGAGAAATTAACGGAATACCGCGCGAAATGTGTGAGAATGTAATGAGAAATATCATGGGAAGAGTTCGCATTTTTAAGGTTAACAGGGACGGACATTTATCTGATATTGTATTCCATATATAATTGCCGACATTAAATAAAATATTTATCAGTATAAGATGTATTATCTTTCATTTAATTACCTACCCGACGGACACCTTGTATTTGAAAACTTATTCCGGTTTGAAGTATTTTATCAGAATTTTATATATAATTCTATATGACTTGGTGGATTCTTAATATACATAGATAGTAATCTATTGCTAATACCCATTAATTCTGCTACGTTTACATACATCAATTAAACAGCTGTAGCAAAAAAAAAATGCAGCTGCAGCAACAGCTCTTAAGATTTTCATCATCTTCTTAAAAATTCTCATCTTTCCCTCAAATTATGCAAGTGCCTCTTTTTTAATTTTACAAGACCATCCACGTATATCTGCAAATATGTGTGTGTCTACATGACTTTGCTATCGACCATCATTGTGTCCAGAATCTTTTATTATAAATCACTTATGGGAAGATTGATAAGATTAATACTTTCATTGCCCTAAAGATAGACTTTAATAAAAACAGTTTTAACAGTAACAATCCTCTTGCACTTTTCTGCCGATTCCATTGTCATGTAGCCGTTCTGCTTTCATGCTCCCCATTTGCTTATGTGCTACCTGCTGTCTAAATGGCAATTTGCAACGTGCAACCGGTTTACTACTGGTTTTATTTGATAGTGTGTACGAGGTGATGGTGATCGCTTTGGTGATTGTTCCTATGAAGACCAAAAGGAACATTTTAATGATCATAAAAATAAAAAAGCAAAAACAAAAAGAAAGAAAATCGACAAGAGAAAAGAAGAGCAGGTTTTTATTTTGAAATCCAAAGGAGTGGAAAATGCAGAATTATTCATACAAAAGGAAGATGCTTGATGGGAATAAACGTAACAATACCCTTCTTTCGAGTTAGTCGAATAGCAAAATGCAATTAAAGACATAAACGACGTAAAATAAATTTATGAACTGAATTGTTTGTTGTGTTACGCAACGAGGGTTCGTCCTTTTACGTAACTTCCCCGCTATAAGTGAAACGTGACTCAAATGTTTTATGAAGAAACAATTAACATGTTGTACTAGCCTACTGAAGACTAAACGTAGAATTACTTAAATCCTAAATTCTACGTTGCATTATGCCGTTCCCTTATAGAAAACGTAATAACAGCTTTTTGACACTTGGAAGAGAAAAACATCAGGGTTGCATAGATTCTTACGTGACCATTATTAGTACCACATACGTCATAACTAGCAACATGCATTACGGGTACTTATAGTACGAGTTATGTCAGGTGACATGCAACATAACGATACGATTTTGCTACCGCTACTGTTCCTTTGTTAGACCAGTTTATGGAAGGAGTAACAGACACTTCCACACATTTACAACAGTAAGAAGATATGGAGATTTGTTTTTGTTTTCATTATCGGCTCCCACTCACAGTTTTCGCCACTTTGTCAACTAGATTTCGGTAATAAATAATCTCACAGTGACGTACAATGATGATGATGGTCAATTCCCTTAATTGGCATTTGGTAAAATGGAACTGGATGTCACAACAATGTATGTTTGTTTTCTAGCAAATAATATTTTTAAAATGTCATGACGAGAAAAAGTCTTTCGCCATTTAATAAGCAATTTTAAACCTTCTTAATTCTAAAATAAAAATAACTTTTATGGAATTAAAATGTCATTACTGTTTCACTGTTTCAAATGTTGGCGCTTAAACAAATCGAGAACCACCAGTTTGTCTGCCGGAAAGTTATATTACTTTGCTTTGCTGGCATTTCCATAATCAGTACTCTTGGCAGTTCATATTTTGCAATCGTGAAGTAGAGATGTGGCAAATATATTATGGAAAAATATTCGATATGGCAACGTGCTTTAATTCTTAAAACATATTATTGAAATGAAATATCGTGACTTTTTTGGAATGATCAATGTGCCAACAAGACGCATTATTTATCGCGTAGTGAATGGTATCGTAGTGGGATTGTAGCTGAGAGGCGCAAGAATGGACCACAATGTACTATCAGATCGCCTGAAAACATTAACCTTAATTCGGCGCCGTTCACGGGATTTTGCACAAGGCTTTGGATTTGTTGCCATTTAAGATTCCGTTGACACAAGAGTTTCTTTTAAGAATCCATTTACGCCGACGTACATGAAAATAGGATGTTACAGCTCGCTCAGGACAAAGCCGATTTTCATGAAAAAATCATAAGTGACGAGGCAAATTTCCATTTGAATGGATACGTGAATAAACAGAATAGTCGTTTTTTGGGGAATGGGAAACCCTTAAACTGTTCATCAGTCCCCTTTGAAATGTGTGAGAATGTAATGCTAAATCTCCTCACAAGAGGTCGCATTTGCGAGGCTAACAGAGCCGGCCATTTATCAGATATTGTATTCCATGCATAATGGGAGACATTGAAAAAAATATTTAACAATATAAGATTCGTTATTATTCATTTAATCAGAAATTATATATGTGGCGGCGGGCACCCTGTAGGTCTCATAATAAGTTTAATCGAATCAAAACACCGTTTAGCACAGAGTAATTCAAATAAGGAAAGCCAGCATATTGTCAAGTATTGAAGGGGGAAGACAATCAATGAAATTAAAGCAACTGTTGTTGTTGTGACGAGCAACTAGCTTACCATATATTATTTCATAACTTTTATTGCAGTGTAACAATAAATGCAACTTGGCAATTCTGCGATAGGCCTCAGCCAAATATAAACTCAATGGGCTCGATTAGAGAGATTTACTAAATTCGCGTGTGTTAATAACAACTCTGGTTATTGTTTTTTCTTTTCCTCAGAACCAGTCTGCGTTGAAAAACGATGTGTATTGATTTCCACTTACCAAGATTGGCCTATCTGAGCCTTATGAATTGGGCCTTGATTGTCGCTACTACAATCCATTGTTGGATTTAATTAGTTATTGTTTTATGTGCATTAAAGTTAAACTGATGTTTGTGCGCACCACTACGAATTAACTTTTTTTGCGCCACGCTTGCTGGCTTTTGTTTGTGAATAAGTTTCAATGAGGTTTCTTTTCATCACAATAATAAAAGTCAGCAGCAAAATTAATTAACTGTTGTATGCAACACAGAATTGCGTTCGTATTGCAATCGTTTGCATGTGTGTGTGTGTGTGTGTGTGCTGCATGTAATGCACATCAGAAGCAACAAGAAACGACTACAAAAATTTAATATGATGATGCATGAATGTATTTCACGAGTTGTTTCTTTTGTTGTTTGTTTAATTTTGATTTCTGCATATGCACAATTACCATCGCTATTATTGTTATTGTTGCAATTTTGGTGCAATCGAAATTTGAGGAAAAAAATTCTTTGATTTTTACTGTTGCTGCAACTCGTACATCGTTTATTATTTCGCTTGGCTGTTAATCGAATTGAGTTGTTGTTTTACTTATTTTGGTTTTTGCAGTTGCAAAATTTGATGTGTTGCATGATTTTGCTATCCATCCGATTATAATTTACTGTAACACACAACACAACAACGCAGCAATGCTTGCATTGAAGAGGGTTTACTTTTTAGTTTGCCAGACATTATTTTCGTTGCAGTTTTTAGTTTTTGTATTGAAATGAATTATTTACGATAAATTTGATTTGATTGGCAAATAAGTCGTTTTTTCTTTCGATATCATTACAACAATCATTTTTGTTGTAATCCAAAATTGTGTCATAATTTCTTTTTTTATTGTGTACCTCCGTAGGCGGATGAATAATGAACAGCCTACTAACAAGGAGATAATGGGTTCAATTCCTGCCTGGACCATGAGTGTTTTAATGTGGACAAGCCGAAAGCTTTGTAAATTAAATTAGTTGAAAAAAATGTATATTTTAATGGCTTTATTTCCTACAATATCGCACGGTTAGGAAAGTTAGTCAGAACACATGAAGCCATAGATACGTAGTCGGACATTGTAAATTGAAAGAAATCCATTTACGGAGGAGAATATCACTAAACATTATATTGTTCTAATAGAGAGTTTCGTTATTTAATGGTGATAAGCAGTTTTTTTCGCTGCCATAAAATTGATTTACGCAATCAGATTAGAAAAAAAAGCTAGCTGGGAAAAATATTTTATATAGGATATACATATCTATAATCAATATGAGAAATCCTGGTCCAGTTACAATTTAATTAAGGCGAAGGAAAATAATTTGAAAAACTAAGTTTATTGAAAATATCATAAAACAAATACAACAAGCGCCACCGTGTCGTACATCTAAATGAAGTACATGCATTTTCCATCACCTGACTTGGCCACACTGACAGTTTCTATAGTGAAGTTTGGCACAAAAATGGCGCGTTGCGCAAGTGCAATCAATGCGTAATAAAACAAATCATAACGACGTACTCGTAATAGAACATTATCCGAAAACCATGTAATTTTTTCAAAAACAGGATAATCAGACAGTAATCCTTGTTGGCTATTCTCGTGTTACTGTCAGCAATTTAGATGTTGGATTGATTAAGCCACTATCGCATTTAGACTACTACTGCAAGTACAGCGTCAAGTTTGGCAAAAAAGAAAACACAAACAACTTTATTTAATGATCATTGGAGTACGCAATATAAAGGATAGGAAGGATAAAAGGATGTGGTGTGTGTGTGTGCATTTAACTTTTAATTTTTTTAATTATATTGGCTATTGCTTTGGTCGAAACACAGAAAGTTAAGTTAGCGTCAAGTTAAGTTAGTTTTCGTCATATACTCCAACATGATGGCTGTATATGCCAATCTGAAATTATGTAAACTCCATTCTCTATGTCGATAAACTAGAGATTCCTGGAAATTAACATGCGTATAGTTTTTGGTGAAATGCAAGTACAACTGCTACGAAATATTTATGAAAATGGAGGTTACCAATGCCCAGTAATTAGCATTATTGCTGTAATTGTTCGAGTGACTGACTACTAAAGGATGTCTGCCCACAAACAGGATGTGCAAGTGGTTTACAATAAAGTTCTCAGTTTTGGGGCAAACTAATCAACCGCCGAAGAGCATACAAAAAAAGCAAAACAAAAGATAATTACCAAGACGCGAGAGCATTACTCAGTTCATGACTGTATTAGGACTGATATTTAAACATTATTTCATAAAATTATCAATCCAATATACTAAAAAGATCTTTCCCGGTTTTATTATAATTTAAACTCCTGACTTGGTTTTAGTTTTCCGCTCTGGAATTGTTTTTCCGTGCTATAGTTAAAAACGAATGAATATTTTCCTTTAATTGTTTTACTTTGGATTTACTGGTGGAATACATATATTAAAAAAAAACCTATTGCCGTAGTTACAGTGTGCGCCAATATTTGATACCCGACTTCGAGCTTGTTTTTCTAATTACACTTTCTAATGAATTCATTGCTAAAAAAAACTTAACTCTAAACAACAATGAGCATGTCCTCTGCCATAAACAACGGAAGAAATTTCTGAAATAACATAATACAGATGTATCTACACATACACACACACACATGCATAGATATATGTATCTATGGACTTGGGATATATGTAGGCATTGGAGGCAATTGGAATTTATGGGTAGCAAGGAATCGCTTTTTCGGCTACGTGCACACTCAAGCAAGAATTTGTATAAAAGTATTTATTAATTTTTGTTCTCTTTTGTATGTAGTTTTGCCACCGCTTTAGTTATTGTTCATGTTGTATATCTCCGTATACGTGTACATACGTACATACATAAACATATGTGTATGTATGCACATGGTATTTAGATATGTGCATATACATACATGCGTATATATGTTAGTAAGTTAGTATAAAAGAGAATGTGGAATTTGGGAATCTAAACATTTCCTCCCTTCCTTCATCAACGAAACGGCATTGTGCCATCTGTAATGTGAATATTTTGTCAGGCTTATAGTTGAGTGAATATGGGATGGATTTTTAGAAAGCGCTACAATATCTGGATTGCTGCTATTTGTAATAGACTCTGGCAGAAATTAAAATATTCAATTTCTATGAAAACCGTTGCGGCTGAAAATAACATACATACAAACAAATATATGTGCATATGTATGTATTTTTCTGTGTATTTCAAAAAGGTAGGAAGGAAGAAGGAGGGTTTAATGAACGCATTCTTTGCATGTACATATATGTGTGAGTATAAGATAAAAGAGAACACAAACTTAAAAAAGCTAGTGCACTAAAACAAAATTAAATTATTTCAAAGTGTTGGAAAAGGAGAGTAAACTGTGGAAAATAATTATGAGAATAAAGCCTTCCACAAATTCTTAGAAATGTACATATTTTATTTGCAGTTAAAACGAGACTTCTTGGGCAAATTAAAATGTTCAAGTGTTGGCTTTATTTAGAGAGAGTATAATGCTCAGAATCTCTCGTACTTTTTCCAATTTCCTCTCCGTTACTTAATTCGGTCACGGGGCTGCCACGTGGAGTTGATTTCTTTGCAAAATTAAGAAAGTGTGAGTGGCCGATTTTTTGACATGCTGTGGGCTTGATAAATATGTGGTTTCAATCAGACGACAGTGCCACATCGCATACAAGTGGCTTAGAAAGGAATTACTTTGCAAAAACCTCTTTCCGCAACAAGTAATTAATAAAAGAAAAAAATAATAGAAATGTTCATTGGTCTCCATGGTCGCCTGATTTGACTGCTCTTATACGATTTCTCGTTATAAGGATATGTGAAATTTAAATATATGAAATGAAATTCATAAAATTCATTTCTGCAATATGTGCTTATAGACGTATAATTTATTTATTACTTACACTGCATCTGGCAATGGCAAGGTATCACTTTTACTTTTTCTACTTTTTACAATATTTATAATTTTTTTTTTTTGTATCATATCTTAAGAAGACATATGTTTTTGTTCGACTACAGTAAAATAAAAATCTATTACGTTTCTTAATAAATTTTTATTTGCACTCTAGAGAATAACAAGATCCGGTTGTCGATACAATCGGTTGAAAATGACGATTTTATTAATACCATCTGGCATAGCTATTCGCCCTTCGCGATATCTCTGAAACCAAATAAGAAACTCTGTAAGGTGCATTTAGTAAATTTTCTTTTTTTTATTTTATATCTTGCATCAAACCGCTGCAACACCCTTTACAATAAAACAGTCGCTGCCACCACCACCACCTTCACCCCTATTCCGTTTTGTGAGACTCCATTTTTTTTTTGGCTGGTATAAATAATTTTAAAATAATATTTCATGTTGTTCTATCCAACTGATAGTATTTTTAAGTACTTTAAGATTTAATATCTCAACGTTCAAAATTCAATTCAGAATGAATGGTGATGCTGTCTGTCAACTGAACAATTGGGAAAATATTCAACAAACACATACTTACATACAGACACTCATGCATCCATAGGTACTCACATGCAAGCATGCTTTATGAAGCGAGTGCTATCAGAGAAGTGAATAACATACAAAGTGGATGAGGAGTTTATTTTTTCAGAGAGGGGTGTTTTACTATAATCTTTTATATTCGTAATGAAAAAATTACAAGCATTTACTTTTAACTTATTTTGCTTATTTTTCACAATTTTTATGCTTAACTTTTTTTCGTATTGCGTCTGTAATACACTCGTACTTGCGTACACACAAACATGTATACAGGTGAATACTGATTATGCGGTTCCCAGATACCTGGCTACACATAGTATCCGCGATGTAGCTTGTTTTCCTCTTCATCTATTATCCGTACCTTAGTTTCATACCTGATTCTCATCCTTTACGTTGGTTTAACGTGAAGCGCACGATAAACGCAATATTTTATTCACGCAAGAGAAATATTTTAATTCCGGTGATTTAAAAGTTCTGAAAGTTAAATTCTTTCAATTTAATGTAAACTTTAATGTAAAGGCCAGTGGTGTGTAAGTTGCATCATCGTGGTTAAACTGTAAATGTGCCCTCTACATGTAGAGTGGTTTCAAAATATTCCTGCATTTCGTGCGAGGTAAACTCTCGATTAAGCATATCATAAATACAAATAAATGTTTTTTGATCACCTCCGTTGTGTTTCTTATTAATTTCGTGTTCCATATTTATTTCACTTGGCAACCTCAAATTGAATTTCGAATTTATGATAATGTTTATAGAACGAAATGGATAAATTGTTGTGACCTGAGTTGAGAGTGGCAGGGGTTGTTTATGGAATGATTTAAGAATTTAATTGTGCAATATGGATGTTTAGTAATGGAATAATATCAAGATACATAGTAATCTCTTCTTGAATGCATATGTGCGTGTGTGTATATTTTTAATAAACACAAACTACAGCGCGTAGCTGATTTCAAGTGTTTTTTTATTCTGACGAGGCTCCTTCAAGTTGGGAAATCCTTTAAGAAGTGCTCACTTTAAATATATTTATTTATGGGTTTTTTCATTTCATCATTGTTTAATTAATAATAAATATATGAATGTAAAGCTAAAACTTAGAGGTTTTCTATTGATTCCTTGATGGCTGCCTTTGTGTTTGAAATGACCCCACGTTCCCTCTCCGGAACTACTTTCTTTATGAGCCCGGCCAGGATTATAATATCCTATTTATCCGTTTTCACGTCTTAGATCAAGGTTTTTTTTCTCCCTCCATAGTATGCACTCCAGTAGTTCTCTCACTACAGCATTTTGTAAACAATGTCATCTGGCGCAGTTAAGCAATGTATGCTTAGTGATCTCAGTTTTTCTTGTCAAATATTTCGGCAACCCTTCTATTGTTAAGCATTTGACGCCCTCTTGAAAGAACATTCCGAATATTTACAAGTTCTCTCTCTCCTGCAGGATATATTCTGTCAAATTACCTGTAAGAACGTGTATCATACTGCCATTGCGGACAGAATCGTGCAAGTTTTAAAAGTACAAGTTTGTCTGTATGTATACGAGTACATGCAATGTGAATGCCTTTTATGAAGTTATAATGATGAATTTTATGATTAGCAAATGAAATATAATAAGTAAGGAATTTCATTTATTTTGCAAAAATAACATGTGCAAGAATGAAGATGGAAAAATGTAAAAAAATATGAATCGCAAAGCAGCACCCCCACTGAACTATAAAGTACTACGTGTTATTACTGCACCCTAATAAAAATTGACAACATACAGAATTTTACAAAAGTAATAATTTCATTAAAATTGGAGAGCAAATATCGACATCCATACATACATACTCGTACATAGCACGTAATTTGTTCACAAAGCCCTTTGATATCTATTTCGTTAAATAATTGGGCTACAGCAGGATTTACTTGCATTTATGTAAATAATTATGGATGTGTTGCAATGTCAGATACGGCATTTTGCAAAAAATTTTATCGAAATAATGGAGTACAATGAAACATTCCTTGCAAGGGCTTATACATGTATATATATATTTTTTTTAACCAATTTAAACCGCAAAACTTTCGGCTAGTCCTCATGAAAATACGCACCGTCTATGCAGGAATCGCACCCACGACCTCCGGCTTAGTAGGCTGAGTATTATTCACTCCCACCAAAAATGCAGTAATAAAACTGAATTTAGAACGCAAGGATCACATATAACATTAAAGCTGATTGAGCAAACTAACTGGGCTTATATTAATGTGTGTATTACATTTGCTACTGGCCGAAAGTCGCGCTGGCGTGCAATACAATTTGAAAAATTAATTTATATTTAAATATTCTCCTTTTCATAAATTGCTCATTCTTAAATTGATGTTTAAGAACCAGTAAAAGGCAACATGTACATTTGGGGCATACTCGTATGTACTCGTATGTACTCCATATACATATAATTATTTAGAAAGAAATCGTTTAAACTTTTATACATGACAGGCTTAGAACGGGAAGTGATTAGTTAGTACGTTAATTTGTACATGCTTAAAGACCTCTAGATATTTTTATTAGTTTAAAGCTCTCCAACTCTTAAGTTTAATTAATATATTTCAGTTAAGGCCATGTTTCACTATCCTACACAATCATACAATTCTTCCACACGGAAATCTGATGTGATCCTATTTTAAAAAATCGCATCAAAATGGCGTTACTGGTGCCACAAAATCAACTCTGCTTGTATGAAAATTGGCATTTTATGAAAATTGTTCGTTTAAAAAACTCAGATGCATTTTTAGGCCATCACATATGCCATATTTGGCAGATAGTTCTATTGTCTAGGATAGTCAATCGTGCCCTTTAACGATTATAATAGCGTTACGTATCTACTACATTCATACATACAAACGTCCAAACATCCATGCATAATTTCTGGGAATAATCAAATGCGTACAAAAGCGACTAACACAAATACATATATATGTACACATGTACGAGGATTTGTATAATTTAAGTGTAAGGAAATTCTTGCAAAACATGGAAAAAAAACAAAGAATGTATCGCAGTAGAAGAACCAAAGGACTTATATGTATGCTTATATTTTCATTACTTTCTTTATATTAATTATTTGTTTATTTCACCTTACATATATCCTTAATTGCAAAGGACATTTTCAATAACTCCACGACCCCTTTTTCATTATTATCTGCATGTGTATAAATGCCCATATGTGTGAATGTGTCCTTCTGTAGTATTCTTTCTCTTTTGCCACGCTTTCATACATACAGCCATACATACGTACATAAGAATCAGCTGTTTATTAAATTTCCAATTTTCCATTCGATACATGAACTAAAACATTTCCTCTCTTCTATACTAAAAATTCTTGAAATTCCTAAAAGTCCATACCAAGAGTCTGGCAAAAATAACGCTCAATTATGAAAGAGGAAAAAAATTTATGAAAATAACTGCCAACTCCCTCCCAAAGTAAATAAATGCATGCATTCTAACTCGAACTCATGTTTTCATAATAAAAATAAACACTCAAATACTCAAAAACTTTTTTCCTTTTGTACTCAAATTCTTCCTTCTCATTACACGACAAATAATGGAATAAAGTCTCCCTCAATAATTATTAATATGAAATGAAATGAAGGAAAAAGCAGGGATATTTACTCCTAAATGTTATCCTGCAAGGAACATGAGATTTATTTTCCCTTTCAGAGAAGAATTTCTTAGCGAGTAATTGAATGGCGTTGTTGTGGTTGTTCTTGTTGTTTTTGTTGCTACTGTTGTGTATAGAACCATGTAATCATCCCCTGCAATTGGAATAAATGCTACTTGCTGCCGTTTACGGTGTTGTTGTATTTCCAATTTTTAATTTTTCTTATTGCTGTTGTTGTTTTGAGTGTGGTGTGTGTGTGCGTGTGTTATGTGTTTCAGCTTTGTAACACACTCAGCAAAAAGAAAATAAAAACAGTTTTAACGTTGATGTCTTGGCAAACACACTCACACTGTGGATAAATTGAATGAAATAATAAATGAATTTTAGTTATTTTTCTATTCGCATTAATGGAGTTTTTTTTTAATGCGTTCTACGGTGCGTGTGATTAAATATTAAAAAAATATATACATATGTATGTATGTTCATATATTTATGTGAATTATAAAATGCTAAAAATCAGTTGAGTAAATATAAAATAATCCAAATATATGTATGAATGCAAACAACAAAACACAAAAAATTTAATAAAAAAAAATATATAAATTTATATATATGTATATAACAATTATAAAAATAACACGTTCTTTGTTACATTCGAAAGCGGAAAATGTAAATGAATCCCACCCCTGTGCTAGACGCAAGGCAGCAGCTGCTGCAGTGTTTCAAATCGCCGTTAAATTAAAAAAAAAACTAACAGCTAAAAATGTTTGTGTGTAATACGTTTGCAGTGAATATTTCTAAATGTTTTATGGTTTTAAAAAAATATATTTGATTTGTGAGCTTTTTCCTACAAGAGCACTTTAAGAGAAAGTCTTATTGGATTGATAATTCTCGTATTTGTTTTAGATTTGATTTAAGCTTTATTTAACCTTTCATCAAAATTTCTTTTAAACTGAAAATAACGGCACCAAAGTGGCGCCGTTACATAAAAATTTGGATTACCTTGAGGAATTTAAAGCCTTGGCCGGTGAGTTATAACATTATTTAATATAATAAATGCTTAGAAAACTTGAAATGAAAAGGGGGACTTCCCGCGATATCTGTTGAACTGAATAAACCATTGAAATAAAAAGGATTAGACTTATAATTAACCAAAAGAATATATGTAAAGCCTTCTTAAGGAGCAGAGTTGTAACCCAGTGGAACATAGAAATGATTTTATGTTGCTTTTGTTTGTTGTGTGGTTAAACTGGACCAGATGTCAGTATTTCATTGGTATTTTCTAAAATCAAATTCATCAGTAAACCTTCAACGAAACAGTCTTGCAAAATAAAGTTAAGTCGTAGTTACTGAGTAGGCTAATATATAGCCTATTAAACAGGAAGTCGCAAGTTAAATTCCTAGCCAAACACGGTGTGCTTTCCTGCGGAAAAGCGGAAAGGTTTAGATCAGATTGAGTCCATCCAAAAAAAAAAATTCAAATTTCATCTTCTCATCAACAATCATTGAGAATTACAAAAACATAACGATAACAAGTTTTGAAATAGCCCCACCCCCACATGTTTTACATTGGAAATAATTGTTAGGCAAAAATTAAAAATAAAATGGAAAAATAAAACATTTAATGAAATATATTATTGTATGGGGCATCCTCCAATTTATTTTTATTTTGCTTCTGTTTGTTATGCGAAAATACCAGATATAAAATCTTATATTCCCTGAATGGATTTAAAATCTGATATCAAACCTATAAGTGGATCAAGCATCTTTGTAGTGAGAAAACAGCTGTACAACAGTGTTATTGCGTATCCGCCTTGTTAATCACGTTATTTTTTATTATAGTAAATTAAATGTACCTGTTGCTACGGTGACCCATTGGTGGGGGAATTAGGAAAAGAGATAGTGATAGAAAAAAAAAACAGAGTGAATCAAATAGATCAACTGGTGTAGATAGATCCTCTGATGCTAAATTAGCTTTTCTTTGTACCCACTTTAGTTATTGTTTTACTTTGCCGAGGGTACCAGCCAAGTAACGTGTGGGTGTATGCTCGGATGTGCATTGTTTGCTGATAAATTTTAAGTCGCCAGTTGGTACGCCTTCCACCCATAAACATTCCTATAAAAATTAAAAAGACAAATAGAGCACACAAGAAAAATTCATGAGATTTTTTTGTCCAACTGCGATGTTGGATTTTGTCCACATGAATATAATTTGAATAATTAAATATTTGTGGATCATATTTGCCGAATATGGAAAACTATTAATGATATTTTCTCATACTGAAAAACTTTGTTTATAAATATTCTACCACATTTTTTTGTTCCTCTTATTAGGCGTGGTAGAAAACTCTTTGCAGTTTGTGTTGGCTACACTAAATTATTTTAGTTGTGTTGGCAACACTAAATTATCCTTGAAGGTTATAGGAAATAGAAACCAGTCACGTTTGAATATTGCGAAACCGATTAAAAAGTGTGGCAAAAATTTTTCTAAGCAATTCCGAAACCGTACTCGCAAATAAACAATCCATTTTTAATATTCTGTTGAATATTAGCTTTTAATTAATTCAGTGCCATTTAAGTAAGAATTAAGTAATCATAAATATAAAATTTTTATTGGTCTCGGTTATATATTAAATTTTAGAGATTCCCTTTGTTTTCTACTATTTATTAATTTCTCAGACTTTTTAAAGGAAATAATATTCTTTGATTTTAAAAATGATAAAATAACTTATTAAACATATGAAGCAGCGTTAGAACGTTAAGAGAAATATAAAAATATATAATATAAATATATAGAATTTATAATAATCATGTAAAATAATAATCATGATATCCGCAACTATAATTTTATCTTTATTTTAATAAATGCAGTCAATTTTCCCATATTGGAAAAGGATATTGGTTAGCAAAATGCGTTTTTATTTTTTAAAGAAATTTTCTTGTTATTACAAAATATACAGTTGCTGGAATAAATATCAGTACAGAATGATATAAATTTTATGCCCTTGTAAATCGCAAACGAAATAACTGCAGATTAAATGTCATTTGTCATACTAAAGATGTATTTGGGGCCACCTTTTCTTTCTACAAGTTATACAAAAGCTTACTGCTATTAAAATGCTTTTTATTACATAGCAAATGCAATATGGCATCATTATGCAGCAGAAAAAATATTCGTACATGAACAAGGTGTTTCGAAAAATTGGTAAACATAATATAATCTGAAAGGAAATGCTCAAAACTGTCATAATGCATGAATGGAACAAAAGATCAGCAGAGGATCCTTCCAAGTTGGCCAAGTCAATGCCCAACCGGCTTGCCGTGGTTTTATAACGAAAAGGATATCTTTCAAGCTATTCATTTTTAGTTATTTTTTTAAAAAAGTTATTTTATTTTAATGTACGAATACTTTTTCCTATTAATTTGCCACGGACTTTTAATTAAAAAAGGTCACTTTGGAGAATCACTGCACAAAGAATTAATTGAGATTTCTTCCAAACTCTTCTATATTTTTAGAATATTGTAGTTAGTAGCAAGTGTACGGATATATATTTTGGTAACTGTACGAGTATATGTTTTCCTATTACTCTTCGATATGAAGTCGAACTAAATAGTTGGATTAAAAAGCTTTTTGAAAATTAGTTCCGAAAGCATTTCTATGTTGCTCCTGTAAGCTTGGTTACCGCACAAGGCACATATTTATATGGCTACAAGACGTTTAGCAGAGTTATATATGGCTATAGCAACTTATTTAAGACTTTACAAGTTATAAGTATTTATGAAAAGTAAAATTATGTATGTATTTTATGTAGTCCTTTCGTAATACTTACACATATCATTCTGCAGATAATTATAAATATAACACATATAATAATGATTACTTTCTAATTAAATAATTTTATTTTCTATTTTATAGACGGAATAGTTGGCCCTGGCACTATAACCTCACCGTGGGCGCCAGTGAGCGGCGGTCATGCGAGTTCACTCGGACCGACTGACTCCAATGGCAGTATAGTAGATAGCAAAAATGTAGATGTGGGCGATATGAGCGATGTAAGTGCAAAAATTATTTATTTCAAAAGTTTTTTTTTTATTCAATTAAATTAAGCATTTATTTATCACATGTGTATGCCAGGATGGTGAAAATCCTTAACCGAGTTAATTATAATGTAACCTTCAACGAAATTTCTCGGATTTAATTCACCAAGGTGCATAATTATGGCCATTGTATTAATTGTGCTTAAAAGCTTCTGTTTTTATTGTTATTTTTCAATATCTCGCCAAGCTTTGGTGAAGTTTATCAAAAAATTATTTATAATTGTTTTGGTCCGATAAAGAAATATCAAATTGTTTAAATAATTAATTTTTTTTAAATAATACATAACATTAATTAAAAATGTTTAACTTGTTATTTAAAATTAATTAAACATAATTTATAATAGTCGACTGGGCCGAATCTTATACATCCTTCTCCAAGAATATATTATAATAAAATAACATACATACATGTATACATATATATATATAGTTTATAGTTTTTGATGGAGAAGGATATAAAAATAAAATGACAGATCGAAACGAAAAAAAACCATTAATCATTCCAAACATAACACACGTCAGTGTTGCTCACGTAGTGCTTATACTAGTTGTAGTGCTTTTTCTTCAAATTATTACAAAGCTTGTCTATAATACACTTGGAAAAATAAAATTGCGGAAATGTAAAGTTTGCAAAGCTTGAGTTAGAAGTATTTCCCCATTTTTAATGATTGAAAGGCGTTTAAATTTAGCCAGGAAAGGCCGGAGTTGGTTTATTGTTTGCAACTGTCGAAGCTCTTTATCTGCCTTAAGAATTAATATATCCTTATTTTTCTTTAAAAATATTTCGGTCTTATATACCTTTTCTAGTGTGTGTCGATCTCTGCTTCTAGCTGTCTCCTGTTTGCCCTTATCGTGATAGTAATAGGCGTAGATATACACTATTATATCCAAGCACTAGGAGCCTCCATCGGTCCTTCTCTAACCGTATTTACAGTGTTAAGGGATATTCCCTGACAATGATCTATTATTAACAAAATTAACGTATATATAAATTAATATACATACATACATATTAATGCCTATAAAGTTTATATTGTATATATTAAATACTGTGAACATAATTGATTCCATAATCAAGAAATATAACTTTTTTAAAAAAAAGTTGTGGTTGGCGGGCTCTAAACAATAAATATGATAACTCGCTGTTAAAAAACTTATTACATCCTTTTTAATCCATTTCGGTTTTATATATTATTAAATTAATTCAGATGGCAACTAATGTTACCTTAAGAAATAAATGGAGTGTATTATAAATATTAGCTACACACTTGGCCACTTTTTGCACAACATGTTAGCTTACTAATTGCACGTTTTGTGCCCAAAATTATACAACCTTAATACAGGACTTCATAAAAAAAAAATAGTTTCGACTAAAAATCTAGTGAGGATTGGTTGTCAGACATGTGATGTAATCCAGTAACTTCTTTCAGAAAATCCATTCTTCTTGTAACTTCTTGTAGCTTTTTGTAGTATTCCATTTATCCAAATATTTTTGACATCTTCATCTGTGTCTGTTCTGCTAAAATTCAAAATCCTTAAAATACATATGTTACATGCATCCTGCTCCGGACTTCCGACTCACTTGAGGCAATAGCCAGTGCCCATATTAGCACTTTCCCTTTTACATTCATTTTCCATTTTTTATTTCTGTTAAATGTGTTTAACAATTTATTATAGTTTTTATTTCTAACATTTTTATTTTTATAGCCTTCGTTTTTTACAATTTGAAAGCTCTGGCAAAATTTTGTAAAATTCAATAAAATCACGAATTTTTCCTGAACTCCCATTTTAGCAGCAAATTTCTATTAACAAGCGATGTTTTTTTTATGACCATAAGGAAAATAGTAACAAAATGAAATGAAGTTGTACAACACACTCCTACATTTACACATACAGCTAACCCACACATCTTACACTCCCATACACAATCCCCTCATGTTGTGGCTACAGTCCCATTAAGCTTAGCTTCCATTACAGGGGAGCATACAGGAAAAAGGCAACAAACGGAAACGTTAGTTTCTAACACAACAATAAATAATAATTGTTACAGAGCACAAATCAAATTAAGAAATACTTATATATGTGTGTATGTATGTGTGAATGATATTTGCAGCGAATTTCAGGCCAACTAATATAGAACTACCTGATGCTGGTTGACACCTGGAAATCTTTTAATGGAGTCAATTTTCGGACTTTGTATTACTTTTCTACTAACATAAGGATATTTAACGTTATTACACTATTAATAACTACTCAGAAAGTAACTGCTTACAAGTCAGTTATGAGTTATAAGCCAAAGAAATTTCTAATTGCGAAAATGTTTCAAAAAATTCAGACACGGAATATGCCGACAAATTTTAATATTTTTTTTCTCAATTTCTTAATTGTTTTTATGATCATCTCCATTCAAAAAGGAAGGAAGCATATACATACATATGTATGCAATATACTCTCGCGACCTCATAATTTATAAATACATACATACATATATGTATGAATCCTTACAAGATTGGAAGTTGATTAAGCTTCTCTGCATTTCGCCTTAGATTTTTACATAAAATCAAACATACAAAAACCCTGTTTTTCAATTTTCTGTACATCTTTTGCATGCAAAAAGCAGCCAAATGAGGTGATAAAAGGTAAATAAAAGAAAAATAACCAAAAGTTATTTCATATAATTTTGGTTAAAAATGCAAAAACCAAAAGAACAAAAAAACAACGGCAGTCAACCACAATGAGCCAACAACATTTGTCACGCCATCCATACCACCACCACCGCCGCCGCCATCTAGACAGTGTTGCAATTTTAACGCTTTTCTTGTATTTTTTATTTTTCGTATACCCATTTTCCAGAAGAGCATATATTTTGTAATGATTTTTACATTTTTTTTTTAAATTAAATAAATTAGTTTTGCAACAATATTATTTCCCCAACTATTTTGTTTATGTATAATTCTTGAGTTTAATGTCAAAATAATAAAAAAAAAAGTACAGCATAAACACTAAAATATAAAGTTTTTATAGTTTGCATAATAAGAAACTCAAGGGAAAAGAAAGAAATAAAGATTGCAATCGTAAAAGCCTTGTTTCACTATCCCAGACAGTCGTACGATTCATTTACACGAAAATTATGAAATTTATGAAAATTTTCTGTCATAAAAATGTCAGATTTTTACGGCACAGTATTAAATTTTCTCAGCAGAGATGCCATATCTGACAAATCGTGCCAAAGAAGACAATTAAAATGGAAAAAAATTTAATATTTTTTATTTGAAATCTGCGAAATGTATAATTAAAAAGTGTTAAAATGAGAAAGTTCGTAAATTTGAGTCCGAGGCTTCTCTCCCACATCCCCTCTGCTATTTTACAACTCTTAACAGGTGTTCTCTGTTAATATGCTATAATTAAAGTTTTCATTACTTCTCGGAAATTAAATATAAAACTATTAAGTAAAAAATAAAGGTATTTGTCAAATTTATTTTCAATCTCGACATTTTCTCCACATATTTTCGTTCGAAATATGTATTGCATTCTTAGAACACATTATTATTTTTGGGCAATTAAAATAAACTTTAAAGTGATTTAGTGTATCAATTGAAAAGATTATTGATTTACTGCAATGTAAAAGCCGTTACAATAGTAGATTTAACGGTGGCATTAGTAGCTCTTTTAAGCTTTTGGAAAATAAATTTTAATTTTGATAATTTGCCGCCGATAAGCCATATCATGCCTACGTCATAACTGCGCCATGTTGGCATGCCAAGTATGTGACTGCGCAGTGCAGTTGACTTTTGAGAGCTCTTACTTTATTATTTTTATTATTATGTGACACTATTGATAATTAATAACCACTTGTAACTCCAATCAAGTAATCATCACACACTTGCGTCCATATACAAACACATTCCTTCATACAGATACATCGCCCATTGACACTGCATGAAAAGTTGTGTATTTAAAAGGTTTTTATTTATGAGAATTAGAATGCGATATTGCATTTTGGAAGTTTCTGCAAATAGTACACAAAATACTCGTACATACATAGATTGTATATATATAGATTTTTCTCGGAAATTGTATATACGTACATACACACAAATCAATGCAGAGATAAACATGAAAGGTTAAGCAAGTAATAGCCGTACACTGTAGCCCTTTTACGTCATGTGGGGAATCAGATGTAATTGGCAAATGAGTCATTTTGTAACAAGAATACGAGTACTTTGATCCTTTTGGTTTTACCTGCTACAAGATATTATATATTAGAAACAAAATTACGAAATAAAATGCGTATTTTCTATTTTTAATTCTTTCCATTCTACCAGTTAGTGATTAACCTGCGTAATTGTATGTTACCTTTTGTGGTAACGAAATTTGCGTTGGTTGAAAGTAGTACAGAGTACGATAACTGACTACTTCCTTGAATATCGCAATGAGGCTTAGGAAAAAGACATGGAGACATGCAAGTCGCCAACAAGTGTGTTAGGGGAGTATCTATCGTATTATATTTGTCACAAATTGTGATTTTTTCCTACTTAATTTAATGCCACTACTATACATTAGATAGCACAAGAGACAATGAAGGCGCATCCACTTAATTGCACCACTTTGTTTAGCTCAAGTTAAATCACAGTTGGCTTATCACAGTTCTGGGTAGAAATGTATTTCGTCGTAGGCTGACTTGGTACGAATTTTCTTTGGAATAAATATTATATATGGACGAAAAGGATAATGCAATATTACATGTTTGTATGTATTTTATGTAAAAAAGTGATTAATGTAAAAATAAATATGTAATAGTTACGGCATGGTGTATCACAGAGTAGTAGAATGTGATTTTAAAATGGAAACTATTTTAATTCCAATGATATCAAAAGTTTGTTGTTGTTGTGGTTTTAAAACTGACCTGACCTCTAAAATGATTTTTTTATAATAATAACTTTTTTTTTAAATTAAAATATTTGAATAGCTAAAGGATTTGGGAAATATTTTACTCATTTTATTTTCTCTATTTCCTAGGATGAAAAAGATCTATCAAATGCTGATGCCGAAGGTGTTTGGAGTCCAGATATTGAACAAAGTTTTCAGGAAGCCCTCTCGATATATCCACCATGTGGACGCAGAAAAATTATACTCTCAGATGAGGGGAAAATGTATGGTAAGTCAAGCTACATTTTGCATAACTATTCGTTGCAAGTTTAGAAATACGAAATCTACCTATTTTTCCATATATAAAATGCCAGACTCAATTAAAATATTTTTTAGAAGGGAAACGATCAATATTTTTTTTAAATATCTGAATTCGTAGTAATTATGAATTTTGATTTCGTTGTAATTAAAATCGGTTTCAGAGCTGAAGCTTTCAATTTAGATTTGCTGAATGAAGATTATGTTACCAGGCTAGGAAAACATCCCACAAGATGGGTCCTGCAATTTTGGCCTGTTTTAATCAAGAAACCCGCATGATATACGTCAGATTTCTGCATGGCAATATTACATCGTTTGTATGTGTGTTTTCTTTTCAGCACTACATCTGTATATATATAAACATTAATATGTAATATTTTCTTTTGCCACTCCGCTATAGATGGAATAGATATTGTTCGTGCCTTCTTTAAAATTGTAGGTCATCATGACAACATTTGCTTATATTCCTGGAGCTTTTATTGCCTATTTTTCCACACCATATTTTCTTTATTTAATGGATCTTATATACTTCTCATTGTTATCTGAATTAAAAAACCCAGCAAAAATCAAATACTTAAAACGAAAATCCATGATGAATACGAATTAAGAATATTCTGGCGTCTTGTGGCATCGTTCGTAAGATTAACATGCTATATATAAGTTCTACGATGGATTTTACTTCATTTTATAACCGTTTTAGAATCGGTTGCAGAAAGACATTGTGGAATACTTAATATTGATTTTACTGTGACATTTAACTAAGATCACTTTTAGTCTTAACGTTTCGTCTCCGATACTCTGTAAATTTCGACACTAAGCAAATGGTGTGGCCATCCCAAAAATTCCCATCCACTCGCCGAAGTTAGATGTTCTTAATGTGTACAATATGAGTGATATATGATATACAGCTCGCGAAACAATTGCGTAAATGGTTGAATCGCAGCCCAAGATCAATTCTCGATATTTCGTGATCGTGTGAACATGCTATAACCGTCACGATATGTAAATTTTTTTAGTCGCATCTCTAAAATGCTTGAGTCACAGTTATTAATGACCGATGTTGTGCTAAAATACACACACTGCGGACTTACGGCCCTAATCACAGCTCGTTCTCATTACAAGTTTAAAAAGCGAAAAAGTTATTAAACATTTTATTTTCAGTTAATTAACTTTTTTCACAAATATGTGCGTACATGTGTATATCAACTTTTTTAGTGCACTGCCTTTTTTTACTCAAAATTAATTTCGTTGTCTAGTTGGTAATAAAATTTTAAAATGTTTAAATTTTAAAAATTATAAAAAGTCAGCAAAAACCTAATTTTGCTTTGAAACGAATCTTGGATAAAGAAATTCCTAAACACTGGTATATATAAATACAGTGAACTCGCAGAAACGTGAAATACTACTGTTTGCAAGAGGGTTGCTTTGGCTCTATCGAAATTACAGGGTGAGTAAATATTAAATGCGACAATTATAAATATTGCAAAAAGAAGGAAATCCTTCTTAAGCACAAACAAAAAAGAAAACAGTTTTTAAGATATTGAGGAGGTGGCTTAAAATTTTTTCATTCGGAGAGTTTAATTTTGAAAATGATTTCAGTGGTTGGATAGACGAGCTAAACAAAAAAATGAGGTGATCTCTTGTTGACGTTATCTTGGCTTCAGCATTTGTAATGAGCTTTACTAACACTCTGATACGACTTTGATCAGCAGCTCCACTTTCAACTAATATCAACGCTGTATTATGGGGTACTAAAGCCTCCTTTGAGCTTATTTTAGTTACTTGCACTTCGTAACCGCATTCATCGTCTTCAGATTCAGAACCTACTTATACATTATACAACCTTCGTTTTATAGCAGTCACTGTAAAAAAGAAATTATTCATGTTTTTGTGTACCTCTGTTTTCTGCGAGTTCACTGTATTTGATAAAGAGTGTAATCGTTATGATGTAGTTCGCAATGCTGCGACTTCTCTGTATATGTATGCATATAAATAAATGTGTATAATACGTTGTAAGTTGTTAAATTTTTGCTCGTTAATTTTTACCAATTAATTTATAACAATTACGTTTATAGTAATTGTTTTAAACATTTAACACTCAACTGAAAAATGATTCAGAGCACAAGACAGCGTTGACACTTTTGAGATTTTTCGCCCAATAGGGGATTTTTATTTGTGATTGGGAATTAAAATTGTGCGAATAGTGCCATGCCATTTTTTGCGGAAAATACATTTTTCTCTGGAGATTTTTATAGGTAGATTGCATTAGTGGGACCCATGAAAACAAAACTTGGAAAATTGCCTTTTAGAGAATTTTTGCCTTTTTCTTTCCCTGCGCGAAATGGTAAAATTGGTATGATAGTTCTCATTTTCGTAAAGCTCATATACTTAAAAAATGTATTAAAATATTTCCTCGGAAATAATTCTGTGTCATTTTCAATGAGCTACTGGAATTTCTGATCTAGAAAAATTTTAAATTGGGGGTATAGTAGCACTTGTCAAACATGGCATCTCCGCTGCAAAAATTGAATAGTGCGACATAAAAATGGGCGATTTTTATGACAAGCAAATGTTTCTGAAAATTTCCATGCGATCAGCCTTGCTTTTACTTTAATCAGCAGAGAAAAAGTGGCTTGCATCATTTTTGTATGATAGTATGGCACCACCAATATCATTAAAAATTAAGAATTACAAAAAATTAAGTACAATAAAAATGTACACAGCAGATATAAAAAAATTATTAAAATCTTTGACATTGTCGAGCCAAAGCAAGTCCTACAGCATGTACCATTCAATGTCTAATCAATAGGGGTTTTACCTAAAATCTCTTACCAACCCCTTTACTAATTTTTTTTTTCTTTTGTGCTAAAATTTTTTGAAGTTCACGCTTCGACGACATTTTTCAAATGGAATGGCAGTGGCATCTGTAAACAGTAAATAATGCATATACCTCAATGGCTTGCCATTAGTGGCATGTGTAAATGCAGCATTAATGCAGCCTCATTGTATCTAATATTAATTTCGTCATTATTTTCAAAATTATTATCGGAATTGTTTTTACTATTTTCTATGTTCTTTCAACCCGTGTGTTCCCACTACCAAGTTTTCTTGCGGAAATTGCTTCCAGAAGTGACTGCCAGAACTTAATTAAATTAATTTCAAAAATATTGGTTTCTTTTTTTAATTTGTTGTTTGTTTTGAAGTAAATACACTGCTGTGGCAGCTGTCAATCTTATTTTGTCACAAGATGTATTTATACTGTCATTCGTAAAAAAAAAATTACACTCCACTGCAAGCTTGACTTCAGCATATATTTGCAGAAGTTCTTCACTTTCAGTTTCTTATCGCTTGTCTGAAATGATTTACGTCTTTTGATTTGATGTGAACTGTACATTACTTTTATATATGGTTTTCGTAAGGGCATCTGTACTCGTTTCGTTTGAACTAGGAAAAAACAAAATAAGAAATGTTACTTCTTCTCTTCCCCCTTAGAAGGGAACCGAATGTGGAATGCATAGATTATCTTTCTTACAGAGCTATTGATGCCTTCTATAAGCCCTTGTTTGGTAGTTAGATGAGAGTGGTAATTGAAGAAAAAAAATTCTTAAGAAAGTCTATAATAAAGTCAGATATAAGAAGGTCTTCTGGATTTTGTCACTTTAGTAAACACAGACACACAATAACTGGCTGTCATGGATTCGTTTCTTTTTTCTTTTTTTTAATAACTTATCTTTAAGAGATTTCAGCTTGATATCAGGAAAACACCCAGGGTCTAGGGATGAATCGAACCCGCGACCTCCGGTTTAGTAGGTTACGGATTATTCATTCCCCTACGAAGGCACGCTTAATATTTACAAGTGATAATGATTTGTGTTGGCAGGGGCTCAACGTAAGCGATTGCTTACTCACTTCAGTTACATACGAGATTTTCTTAAACGATAGTTAAACCACTTTAATTTAACTTTTTGTATTTTGCTGCAACGAAAATCATAATATTAATTCTATACTGTCAAGTAATCGAGCTCCACACTGGAAGGCAATAACTCGAAGTCAATACAATTCCATGCATGTTCAGCAAGCGGTGTTCACCTCGTTATATAATTTTAATTTAGTCTATACATACTGTCTTACATTCCTTGTGATCCTTTTTTGTAGAAAATGTGCATCGAACAATATAAAATGGAAATATAATTCAGTCATTGTCCATTCATCATCTGTCCCCTTCAACAGTTAAACAAGTATGAGTATCCAAGTCTGGATATATTTTTAAAAAAATACTCACTTAGATTTAACATTGTATAAGTAATTGTTAAGAAAATAAATAAATCAATATTGAGTTATTATAGAAATTTTTATCGTTTTACGAATTTTTTATATATAAACTTGCCACATACACACACATACAAACACACATATTTCATACATAAGCATATAGAAGGTGCAAACAAAATTTATTGGATGTAACCTCTGTTGTACTTAATCTGCAAGCAGTATTTAATATTTTTTTTAACATTGACATAATAATGCAAGCACTATACATAAATTATTTCGTAGTATATAAATAATACTTGGCTAAAAGGCGGGCTGGGATGGTGGAAGGCTTTTTTGTTCTAAACCGAAGTGGGGAAACGAGAAAAAAACGTCGTAAGAAGACATCCTGCAATATATGATTATAATAAATGTTTTTAGCAGCCGAATGTTTTTCTCTTCCTTCGCTTGTTTATTCATACTTTTGCCCTAATTTAGCCCTGTTCTTCTTGGAAGAGGCATTTGTCTCGTCCTTATGCTTATTTCAAACATAAAAAAATGGTATTAAGGCCAAATATTTCACTTTTGACAACATAAATATTAAAATGTTAAAGTGTTTTTAAACGAAATTATATTTTTTCAATATGTACGCACGTATGAATAAAATAAAAATTGGGGCATTCAAACGGCAGTGGTATTATCTGTTATTGTCCTAATTTTAGCATGGCTAAAAAGTCGGTACGCCTAATACGCCTTTTTAACGACTTTGATTTAAGACTAGCTAAAAAGAAAAAATGTTTTGTTTGAAAATGATTTTCAATATTTTAATTGAAACTTTTTTTGAGTCTCATAGAATCATACGATGACTCATTGATTGGAAGAGCAACTGAAGCCTGATAAATTGGTTACTAGTGTGCAGTACCGACATGCCATTGGCATATTTAAGGCTTACATATTCATTTAAGAATGTAGCCATTCCTTCTTCACGTTTTAGGGTTACGTTGCAGCCACTATCAAGTATCAATGGGAAGAACAAACTATACGAAAAAATAATCCGTTTTGTGAATAGATTTTGCTGATACTGCAGGGCTTAAGGCAATGGAAATTTATCTATATCGAATAGGTATTCCGCTCTCCCCAGCTTAATTTTTGAACTCAATGAATATTTTCTCCATTCTATACATTTAGCCAGAGCCTAAAATGTAATGCCCATCATGCTCTGTAGAAATTTAAGACCCACAAAAATGTGTAGTGGTATATGGTGATCCTATAAGTTTGTTTTGATTCTACAAAACACCTGTTATTCTGGTAAAACACGTTTATTTCCCCTTGTCTGTCGACACAACCTTGTATTTCAAATCTTAGCTTTTAACCATCATCATCAATGCATTACAACATAGTGAGCGGCTTTGGTACTACGTCACATATCTTACATTGTTATATAAAAAAAAGATGGCTAAACGTAAGTACGTATGCTAATAGTAGTAAAACACCAATTATTGGCAACTCGCCAGGGTTGCATTCTTAGTACGGTTATGTACAGTAGCGGCAACAGCTATGAGACTTCTAATACATAACTACTATATAATCAATAATCATCATCCGGTGACTCTGAATTCCCATTGAAACTTCGTTTCCAATGACTATCAAAAAGTGGGCGCAAAGTTTTCCTCATATTGGATACAGAAAGCCGAAACAAGTTTTTAAACAACTTTGCCTTTTAATTATAAATGAAACAAATTAATTGATCAACTTTCTGAGGATTCATATCTCGCAGTTGGCCAAAATGTAATTTTAATTGGCGCATTCCGCAGATACAGGTACTAATCATATAAATATAGCAAAGAAAATCCCCTACATCGCCAAAGGTTTCTACCCCTTTACACAATACTTGCGGTAAATATGTAAATGTTGATTACTGCAGCATTTTCTGTGCATTTATTTTTATATTTATGGAAGTCTCGATATCGAATCGCATACTGGACATCTAGTTAAAACAAACGTCTGTAAAAGTGCTCAACAGTTCTTCCCCGCTAATCTTTAAATCACTACAAAGTTTTATTCGTTAATCGTTATTCATCAATTTACTTTAAATTAAAATTTCCTTATCCCACTATGCATCATGTAATTTGTTCCTATTTGCAATAATACACCCACTCTTTGACGTACTTAATGCACACTACAATTTTCCACTATTGTAAGGAAAACATATTTTTTTAAGTAAATGTTGCACCATCAGAAACTACAAAAACAAAGCATCGCATAATGTGGGAAGCGTAAATAAAATGCATTTAATGTGATCACACCACGTTTCCTCACCGTCAACTACAGCATGGCGAAGCTTTACTCGTACAAACAAAAATACTTGTGGAAAGAGATTAAATAAGAAAATACAACAAGAAACTGCCTACAACATAAAAAGTTCAACGAATTAGAGGTTGTCGTGAAATGTGGAGCCAAAACTTTGTTGGCAATATCTTTCCAAGTGTGCAAGCTAGCTTTCAGGCATATCACATGATAAGTCATAATCTTTTGCTGAATACAATTGCACACACTATTGAAAACCTCTTGCATTGTACGCTCCTACACAACATTTTTACAATGTATGTCTTCACTAACATACATTATGCCTTTGAACTTTGTAACACTCGTACATTATCATTGTTTGTTGGGTCTTTTGGGCAGCAACTCTCATATGACATGTATTCACTTGTAATTACCTTGCACGGGTGTAAACTAAGTGTTCTCTTAAGGCCTCATTTCACTCTCCTAGACAGCCATACGATCTGATAGTGATACTCTCCTATTTTAAGAAATCGCAACAAAATGGCGTTACTGGTGCCATTCTCTTATACAAAAATGATTATTTTTTTTGCTGATTGAAATAAATGCAACTCTGAAAATTTTCATAAATTTTGCTTGTGATAAAAATCTGACCTTTTTGGGCCACACTTTTCTATATTTTCAGCAGAGATTTTAAATTTAATAAAACATACGACTATGTAGGACAGTGTATCACGGATTTTAGAGATATGGAAAATTATTACCAAATTATTATTCCAATAGCACATACAGACAGTGTTGCCCAAAGTTATGACTTTTTTTGTTATACAAAAACGGAAAACGGAAACCGGAAATGAATTTAATTTAAGAATAATTTAATACTCAAAGCTTTGTCCAAATTATAATAAGTATTATAATTATAATAGAGAAAAAGTTAAAGAAATTAAGAATTATTTATTCTTCGTATTGCAGAGAAATAAAACGTGATAAAATGAAGACTTGCATTTATTTTATGAATGGGGGAGATGATATGAATGTGGAAGTTTGGCAAATACTGTCCTCACTCAATCTTTAAAGTCTTTGCGACTCTTAAACATACAATAGATACGTAAATGTGTATGAAGCTAAATGAAAGTGATATTTTGCAGATACATATCGTTGCTTTCATGTGGACTGGCCGTAACTAATATTTATTTTGCAATAGTTTTTTTTTGCGATTTTTTTTTTCTACTAAAAAAAAACGATAACAGTTTACCTAAGAACCGAAAAATTGTATTCGTTTCTTAAAAATGTATTGCCCTAAACACCATGGGCTTACTTAGGGCGAAATGCATTGCAACTCTGATCGCACGAAAACAATCATTTTATGAACAAAAAAAACTCATTTTTATGTTAGACAATTGGTTTTTTTCAGCACATATGAAACGAGCCCGTAAAACAGATGCTTTTTATTTTTACATGGCATTACCATACAATGTTCCAAAATTTTTTGACTCAGAAGAGTAACTATTTGAATCTGAATAACTATGTATTATATCTATTTAGTATCGTATAAATCAAACAAAAGCCGATACATCTGTGTAGTTGTATGAGATATCAAAATAAAGAAAACTTTATTTTCTCAAGTAGCAATCAATTAGCAATCTGGCAACTAAAAATTTTTGTTGTTTTTCAAAAAACACACTTTTTTCTAATTTGCGTTTTTTTCTCTTTAAATATAAAATGGCATTTTTACAGGGCGCGCAAATCATTTTCACACTTTCAGTGTGCATACCAAGTTTTTTTTCTTTTCACGGAATTTCAATTTAGAGTTTGGCTAATCCAGTACTGGCCCCACAAAAATTTCCCAAAGGCTCTATAAAATTTTCAAAAGATTTTTACTCCACTGTTACGTTTTTTGTTCAATATCTTTTCATTATTATTTTGTTATCTGGTGTAGAATTAAATGCATTTCAAAATAAAATTTTTGTGGAAGAAAAGAAAACGCCATAAAAAAATCTATTGCAAAAAAAAAAATGCGAGTTATGGCCTTTCAACTTGTGACCAACGATATAAAAATGCTCCCTGCTCTTCAAAGAGCAAAATTAAATTAAGTACAATGAAATCGTTTAAATTAAAATAAGCAAAAAGAAAAATAATAATGGACAAACAAGAAGTGGGAAATATGTGGGCGTCTAAGGCATGGAAGATTAAGCGGAATATACGTACATGTATGCGAATCTCATTACGTGGTACGAGCTATAAGTATGCATGTAACTCAGTTACCAATGCAATCGTGACCGCGAGATGTTATTAAAAAATCAAAGTTTGCGGCGAAAAAGATGCTGGATTATACATTTACATATGCCATCGTATATGTATTTATGTATACATGCAGTATTTCATAAACTTTATCATATCTGTATATAAGGTGTCCACCAAAAAGGTATACCAACCCTTTTTGTCGCCATTTCAGTAAACATTATTCCTTACTGTGACAATGAGAAAGTTACGTGAAATTTTTGGAAGAATAAGTAAATGATTTCGAAGGAAGAGGGTCTGTAGGAGCTGACAGGAGGAAGCATGGACCATAATGCACTGCAAAATCGGCTGAAAACATTACTGCTGCTCAAAAAAGCCTTGAAAACCATCCATTAACCTCTCACAAGGTTTTGCACAGGGCTTGCATTTACTCCTATTTACGATTCAGTTGGCACAAGACCTTCTTCCAAGATATTATTTACGCCGCCGTATATATGCCAATATGATGTTACGCGTTATTACAACTTCAAAGCAGTTTAGTTATAGTGTTCAAAAACAAGTCAAAAATATCACTTTTCCTTCTTCGCAACTCTATGGTTTGCCCATCATTTTTTCAAGGCAAAGCTTTCCGCATCCGCAGCCGCATACCAACGTTTTTCATTCCCATTATTTTTTCCTCTCTAGTGTGCTAATCCCAAAGGCAGTTTCCTCCATTAAACAAGTAAAAAGATACGATTGAAAAATGCAAATATCCTTTACAAAAGCATAATTATTTTTTTTTTTTTTTTTGGCAAGAACAAAAACAAATGCGGAGAGAAAACCAAACAACTATTTCTACGGTGAAGGAAATACGGTTTATTAATAACTCAGTGAAGTTAAGCAACCACATGTATTCCCAACATCCTCAGCAGCTACTGCAGCAACAATAATCGTAACATATGGTAACGTCAGAACTGGATAAAAAGAGAAAGGAAATTTTAAACCAGGCGGCAAGTTTGCAAACGTTTTTGCGATTATTTACATCATTACTTGCTCCTTAAGTTTATATCAACATATTTTTCCAAAAATGTTGTTGTTGTTGTGCTTGCTTTTTATACCAACTTTAGCTTCCCATCGAAATTTTCGTCATGCATTTGATAATATTTGATGTTCTGAAAACAATTTTTTTAACCACATATCATTGGTCTGGAGCAAAAAGGCCCTAACTCGCATTTTTTTCCAAAAGTTTTTTTTAATGATTTCAATATATACTCAGTACTTGCGTTGAAATCATAACAAAAAAAATCTATTGCAAAAAAATGTGAGTTAGGGCCTTTTTACTTGAGACCAACGATGTACTACTTCTTTACTGTCTAAAAGTAGAAGAGATAATTGAAATTTTTTGGTAATATCTGGTACCTTTTTCATTACGAAAACTAGTCATGTGTGTGGGTGAAGAGGCGTGTGAAAGTGTGCGCCAGCAACCACATCACTAAAACCGTTAATAGCAACACTTCACTATTATCGATTAACTGCATATCAGTGTAAAAATATTTAACACACAGCTTTCGGTTACATATTTTTGGGCAAAGTGGGCGCACAACACATTTTGTGTGCAGATGTAGGAATACATGTTCTTAAATAGTTTTTTGCAGCGAGTATTGGGAATGCTTATGAAATATTTCTTTTTATTTTTTTATATATGGAACGGTAGGCTTCGTTTGGCTACACAGGAAGACTAATCGAGAA
This sequence comes from Ormia ochracea, assembly GCA_963402855.1. Lineage (NCBI taxonomy): Eukaryota > Metazoa > Arthropoda > Insecta > Diptera > Tachinidae > Ormia > Ormia ochracea. The sequence continues at coordinate 40,961,746 of OY727107.1, forward strand.
AAGCTCTACAAGATCTTAAGTTTCATTTTTGAATGTAGCAGTACTTTCTATGAGGCAAATCATACATCAGTTATTACAATAAGACAAAGTCCACGAGGTGTAAAATTACAAATTTACAATAAAGCTTGTGTAAATGTAATTTACGTAATTTACTTGAGGCAAATTGTTCTCTAAAGATCTTATATAAAGTAAAGGATACTCTAACGAGTTCTCAGTGGGAATTTAGTGAATTTCGCGCTGTTAAAAATTCGGCGATCTAATTTCATGTGTGATGCATAGATAAGTGGAATAGCTCGCAGAGACGCATTGGATTATTTACGTAATGTTATCTTTCACGTAACGATTATCAAGTAAATGCTATTCTGGTGAATATAATTATGATAATGTGGGAGGGCACAACTGGCTAGGTTACTGAAAAGAGGCTTTAAAGAGGGCCACTGTAGATGCGAAAGATTTCTTCTTACATAAAACTACTTCTTGTCACAAGCACTAATTTCGATATATTTCATTAATAAGGACATGAGTCATCGCAGTTTCTCCCCGCATGACTTAATGCGTGTTGCTGGCAAATGTTGAGACTGCAAAACATCAATTGAAAATCGCTTCCCACAATATAATTCCAGCCAATAATATAATTGTGTTAAATTGCACCATCTGATGGAAAATAAAGAATTCACAATATCAGCAGACCAAATGTCAAACTGACATACCCATACATACAGGCATACACATTTATTTATGTCATTTGCATTAAACTCTAGTGAATTAATTAAGTGCAAAAAAGAGAAGACGAAAAACTAGAAGAAAGTGGACGGAAGAAATGAAATGAATAAAATAAAATAAATAAAATGAACTGGGGCGTGTTTCTTAGAGTTCACATAAAGAGGTTAATTGGTACTTTCAATTAAACATTAAAATGTATTAAATCACTCAGACTGTTCTCGTATTTGGCTGACAACAAATGCGTAAGATTCAATATGACTAAAGAGCTTTAAAACTTTTCATTTCCAGTTTCATTTAAGTACACTGTACAGCATAAGTGAAGTTACCCCAGCTGGAGTAACTAAGCCCACAAAATTTACAAAAGATATCTTCTAAAATTTGTTTTACATATATATATTATTTATGAATAAGCGACGATAAAACAAAACAAAAAATATTACTTCAGGACTTGTTTACTTTAGCTGGGGTACCATAACTTATGCTGCATTGTGTATGTATGTATAAAAAGATATTCTTCGTTATAGAATGAAACGCTTTAGATTTCAAAAAAGTTTATTCAGTAATTCAAACAAAGAGTTGGTAAAAATTCCACAAAGACGTATATTAGTATTGGAGCGAAAAACGCTTACGGAGCAGCTAATATAGCTCAGTAACCAATTTCAATGTATATTAGATTAGCGGTTATTAGATTAGATATTAGCTGTGGGTACTTCGTGCGTACCCAGCAAATACAAAAATTTTAATAATTCCTATAAACAAAGTAATTACTTAGAATTTTAAAAAGGACTAGAGCAGCACGTAACCATACAGTTTGCGTAGGGTGTTAAAACGGTCAAACGAAATTTTAACTTTCTACGTTGCAAGTATATGTAATATTGGAAACACTGGACTCAGTTTTGTTTACAAATATAAAACAAATGCAATAGTATTAAACATTATCACACCACTGTATATGTATTTACCTGTATGCAGCATTCAGTTTCAGCAATTAGCAATTTGAATATAAATTTATTACTTAATATTACAGATACCAGTACCGTTTATAAATTTGTTTCAAACGGCACTTGAGTTAAATACATTCTCATTTAGTTCGTGTAATTTTCTTAATTAAATTTTAAATTTTAATAAAGCTTATATTACTGAATTTTTTAATCGTTTAATTCTCCTTTTGTGTTTTAGGACGCAACGAACTTATCGCCCGTTATATCAAATTACGCACAGGCAAAACGAGAACCCGCAAACAGGTCAGTTCTCATATACAAGTATTGGCACGCCGAAAGCTGCGCGAAATCCAAGCAAAAATTAAAGTGGTGAGTAAAATATTATTTTTTTTAACGAAATTATTAATTGAGATATTCCTCCAATTTATTATTTAATAATTAATTGCTTCCTCGTGTAGTTATTGTGTCAATTTCCATGGCTACTAAAAGCAAACTCACCAGTAGACCTCTAAACATACACCTAAAAAACTAAAATGCCTTTCATTGTGTAGTTTTGAAAAGGCTATTCAAAACTTAGTGCGATTATGCTTTTGTAATTCTCATTAATTTTTTGGCAATAAGATTGCATTATAACAGGTTTTGTATCAGGTTTTCGGGTATTTCCCCCTGAAGGCCGGCTGATGAGTTTGGTTTTAGCAGGAAATGAAATGTGAACGCATGACTACTTTAACCCCACGACAAATAAAATAATTAATCTAAAATGTGTATTTTTATATATTTCTATAATTTTTGAATTTGTTTTTATTTTTAAATAACTTTTTCTAATTAATATTATATGCAGTCATTAAGCTCATGAAATAAATCGTGCATTCGTATTTATATTTATTTTTCCTTCGTTCACGCATCATTCATAATTTATCATTTTCAGTTAATATTAAATAAAAGTCATTTTGGTTTGAAGAAAGCAGCATATTAATGAAAAAAATAATAATAATAAAGGACTTGAATTTCCAAACTTAAGCCAATTCGAAGCAACAAATTAAAGATTTAAATTAATTTTATGGTCTTCTCGCAAAGTTTTTCAAATCTTTACTCTGCTACTAATTAATTTGACCAGTCTTTGGGTCTCTTTCTTATAAAAAATAATTAAAATTTTTTTTTAATTTTTGTGTAACACATACTTGCTTATATTTTGAGTAGCGAAATATTTATTGCAATAAAAAAAATATTATTTGTTATTTTTTGTAAAAAACAGACTTCAATCTTTGCTAAATTCATTAAAAGGAAATGAATGTGTTTCCTTTGAACAAAATATATAAATTTCTCTGTCAACATGTAATTTAATGGTTAACGTGCTTAATTTTAAAGAATCGGAGGAAGGGGAGGAAAGCCAAATAATAAGCAAGTCACATTTAATCGAACTTTTATACTTTTCTCCCAAAAAGAAAGGCTATTCGTAAAAATAGCTTGTCATAATTTTATAAGCCATCTGTTCTAATTTTTTATTGAATTCTCTATATATAAAAATTGATGGATTCGGCCGACAAGTAACCAAAATATATCCACCAAAAAAATAAAAAATGCGTAGGCATTCAACCAGCATCGTAGAAACTCTTGTTTAGCCACTGACACACATATATTTAGCTGACAAGTGTGCTGCAGGGAAATAAGAGACCATCCTTTTCGTCCTTGGATATTGGTTGTTTGAACCACGTATGCATATCCAGCAGCAGAGGCATGCACATGATATGAAAATGAAACAAAATTATTTGATCGTAAGTGTAGTGTACACTCAGAGTCGTCATTGCCCGTATGTTTGCACTTGAACAGGTAGTAACACAACATTGCATTTTCGGCACTGCGTCAAACACAATTGAATATTAAAAACAACACTTTAACACTTGACCCACTTATATATAATTAAGGCAATATTATTTATTAATTTACCACGACTATTAAATTATGAGCGACTTTATTCATATTTTCAATATTTGTAATGCTTTATGGAATTACAATGCAGTACAGGGTGTCCGCCGGGAATGTTTACTGCTTTGCTTGTTTATAATTTTTGATTAAATGAAGTATAATGGATCATTGGGTGTCCTGGGTTCGTACTGCCTGCCTGCTGTGGTGAATGCCTTTTTTTGCCTAAATGACACTAATAGTACATGATTTAACACTTAAATGCCACTGCTTAAGGACCTCAACTAGTCGCTTGGGCCACAAGTTTAGCAAAACTACTTCGTTGTACCCAGTCGTACCCTTTCGCCCTTTTTAATGGTGGTGCCATTTGATTTTCAAAAATGAAATAAAATATTAAGAACCATAACCAAAAGGAGATTAAAATAATTAAATAAACAATTTTATTTCCCAATCATTTTTACCGTTTTTAACATTTTAACTTTCATACCATTTAGTGTTGCCAACTGCAAAAATTTTATTGTCACCCAATTTATGATGCAATTTAAAATAAATTGCCTATTTCTGTATTCAATCCTTTCTATAATGAATTGTGGCACACATATGTATGTACATACATAAGTATATAAGTTATGTATATTTATTTATGTATATTCATACACACATACACATGTCCTATTCTCTAGGACTCTTTCATACTTGTATTTAATTTTTTTTTCTGAAAACTCCACGGAACCATAAATAAAAATGCAAAATGAATTTATGGACAGCATTTATATAACTTGCTTTGCTATTTCGAATAGGGCATTGGTGCGGTGCTCCTTTCAGAGCACCAGCAATCATAAAGCGTTTGCATACATACATACGAGTACCATAACAACATGCATAACAACAAAGAAAGGGCAAAAGAAAAATAAAATATAAAAATCACACAAACTTGTTTTACTTCACACAAATGCATTTCTTAACAAATAGAAGAAAAATAATTTTTTTGCTGTAATGTGGCACAAAGAGTGCAGAGATGTAAACAATAACCGTTGAAACCCCTTCGAATCCGTTAGCAACCGGTATTGCAGCAAAGGGGAAGTTATACTGCTTATGCACAACGAATGAGGTGATGTAAACAAAAATAAAATTTTTGACATCTTGTGGTTTGCTTGCGCAATGTGCAAAAATTACCTTTTTTTTGCAATTAGTGTGGCCAATTTTATATAATTACAATTGCAGTAAATTTTAAGCTTAAGAGTTTTATTTTTTTTAAAGACTGAAAAAACGTTATGTTGGATTTCATTGGATTTCGATCTCAATTTGGAAGAAGTACGGCTCATAAACAGCACCAAATAATACCTCACGCGGGGATTCTTATTTGTCAAAATGTGACAATTCCGCTTGTTAACGAATCGATTTATGTCCAACGTTGCTGAAGGGTCAACTATTTGGCATATTGCTATGCTTGAAATGGTCAGTAGGGTTGAGTTAATTCAACGTTGGTAACGTGTAAAAATCTTATCCTTATCTTAATCCTTATATGATTTATATACCTATTGCAAATTGTGTAATATATATATATTTTATGGCACAGGATTAACAAAAACGTAAACTATACATTTTCCAAGAAGACAATCTTTTGCTTAACGTTGCTTCATGGATGGTTCCAATTTAGAATACCGTTCGCACCACGCAGTTCAAAAGCCATTCGGCATTTCATGTCTGAAGAATCTTTATCGGTATAACAATTCTTTATTCACATACTCTATGAGACTATATATAGTAAAATATATAAAGTATACAGCAGAAACTTCTCGAAATTTAATTAATATATCAGGTTGTATATGAATAACGGCATTACGCGATTTGATGTCAATTTTGAAAATGATATCGTTAATTTGGTTTGTTCGAGTGGATGAAAGAACCCCTTCAAGTCTACACCAGAGCCTCGACTACAAATTCTTAAATATGCAAAAGGACTCGGTTGTCTCTCATTTTATTGCAATTATCGAGCCCAGAAAGTTTAAAAGTTTATATACGGCGTGTAAACGTAACATCATATAATTATTATGTTGTCTTCTTCTTTTGTTTTTTATTAATATGAAGAATATTTATTGCAAAACAAAAAAATAAACAATAAAAATATAAATTTCTTATTACTGATTGCTTGCAATTAAAATGTTGTTGGTTGCAGCAGCAATTTCTGTTTTTATTTTCGTAGTTGTTGCCGATTTTATTAAAAGCTTTTACGCTTACGGTTTATTGTAAATTCGGTTTGCCTTTTTATTAAATTTATTTTTATTCTGTTGCCAAATTTTTGTATTTTCTCTTTCCTTATTTATATTTAAAAGGCCCTGTGTTGGGAGCGCCAATATTAGATATGTATTTAATAGTTCTCTTAACTAAAAGGTAATGGACGGATCGTTGTTTGCAATATTTCACTTTTATGGCGAAGGGAAAACTGAAACGATTTGCAATCAGTCAAACTCTAACGACAGCAATTCGAAAGCAATAGGAAACTGCACCAAGTGAAATAAAGTTCAGCCATTAACAATAGAAAAGTGATATGTAAAGCCTTTAAACGGTAATGTGGGAGTTTTACCTCAAACAGACCCCATTTTCTTAAAGCAAACTCCTAATTAAAAGTAAATAAAAATTGTAACAGGAACTCAATAATTAATTAAAATACGTTTATTAACTAGAAATATTCAATTTCAATATATTTTTAAATAAAAAATCTATTTTTGGGAAGTTCGTGTGTTTAAATAAATAAATAAGAAAAGAAATTATTTATATATACTTCATGCACGAAAGAACATCATGTACATACGAAATCACTTCATTCCAAATGCACAATATTTTTTCCAACATCCCTTGAAAACATTAAAGCCCCTTCTAAATACACACCCCAAATGTCAACATAATAATTATCACTGCCATGTTAGTACACATCAAACCGTAACCTCATGAAACATATACTCGCACATTCACTTTTCTCTCTCTCTCTCTCGCTTTTGATCTCTCTCTGTCTCTCTCTATAAATATAAATATATGTTTATATTCCTCGATCACCCATTCACTCGGCTAGATAGTTACAAAAGAAGTAACAGAAATCAACTGAAACAAGCCACCATTTTATCTCAAGCTACAAGTTCACTTTGACAATTTTATTTTGGTTACAGGAGCCAAATGGAGTTTTAGGTGGGCCGTGTGCAAATAATGCCGCTGTTTTACAGTTATTGAATGAAAAGGAAAAAGCATTGCACGCCATGTCTGGTATGACTAGTTCACAGATTGTGTCTGCACAAGCGGTGAAAAATTTAACATTAGCTGCATCGGCCTTCAGCGGTTTGCACCAGCACCATCATCTGCATCACCAACACCATCCCAGCAATCAGAACCATCCTTTACATACTCACACGTCATCCTCGTTGTCTGTGGTAACAACGAATTCTTTGAGTAATCCCCTAAAACTGGATATGCCGCCTCTCCCGACGAATCCCCATTATTTGCACTCTCAGTATACTCAACACACCAACTCGGTTAGTACCTCAGTTAGCACAATTTATAGAGCTGGACTTATTGCAATAACCACAGCTGCCATATTGATCTCATCATTAGCACTTGGTAGCTCATTTGCTGTCTGCTTTTTTATTTGCTAGATGACTCAATATTACCCTGAAAGACTGGTCTATGAGCATCTACTACTAACCCCTCTATGTCTGTGTTTCACAATTTTCCAGTATTGTATATAATCCGAGCATTAATTGTTGAGTTCACTTGGAACTAAAAACGAATTGTGTCATTTTTCTTTACATGCAATCATGGTTATAGTGATGGGTTATAAATGGAATCACTACTTACATTTCTGTGTGGACAATCCCAGAGCTACTTACATAAACTTAGAAGAAATGACAATTAAATACGACACATTGCGCAAATAGAAAGACCCCTCTTTGAAACAACTCTTTGTTGTTAATTAAAGCACAATTTGCAAATTTATTTATAATTATTTTATTTTTTATAGTAATAATATTCAAGGTGAATTCAGTGATCCCCTTGACCATTTTCATTTCAAATGCAACTCTGAATAAAATACAAAAATGCAGCTTTTTAAATGTCATCGATGGCATTTTGGATATTTAAGAAAAAGTTCTAGTCTTTATTTTATCTATATTTTATAAATATAATATGCAAGTCACATATGCAATATTTCGGCACTGTCTACACAAACGAGAGGAACAAGTTGGACTTAAAAATTACTCGAATTTGCTTAGATCTCTTGAGGGATTGTCATAGAAATTTTCAACGCAAACCATTCACATGGCCTGTGTAAACAGCATTTTAATTTACAGAATATTATATATATATATATATACGATATATGTATGTATGCATATACTACATACTCTAACGCTACTGGCAGTGAATCAATTATTGTCTGTTCATATTTCTCATGAATTCTATTCCTTACAGTTTTATTGTTGCTCTTATTTTAATGACAAGTGCCATAAGCTTGCATCATGCTGTATTTCTCTACTTTCTGAAATTATGCTTTATAGATTAATATTGTGGTAAGACGGTCTGATTCCAGGAAGTGATGATCATATGTCCCATCGACCCTGCCTAAGAAAACTTTGACAGTAGAGCTAATATTAAACAAACAACATGTACTTTTCACAGAGTTGCAAATCGCATCTAACCACTTTCCTTTGCCGTGATTTGTATAAAGTTAATAATTTTTTTTAAATTCAAGGTAAGGTAAATTGGAGTTTCAGCGATCAGTTACAAAAAGTGGTACAAGAGAAAAGTACTTGTTGCGTAATAAGCTTCGAGTTGCAAAGACATAATTCTGTCTTATTCTATGTAACGAACGAACCTACTAAACATGGAAGTTTAAGCCAGCTGAACTTTATACGCAGGAAAGTAATTCTTTTAAGAACACATGCATATAAAATTGGAAAATATATAGAATGTGTTTATATAGTTTAATTCTTCGACAGACATTCCAATCAAAATGGAAATGGTTTGATAATAACGTTAATTTTGCTGGTAAGCAGCTTAGGAGCTTTCTTATTTTATGAACATCAATTCCCTTAGATTCCTGCTAGTGGAAAGATATCCACTACTCAAGAAATATGATCATCCCAACTAGGGTTTTCGAAGCCAGTTCTTAAAACTTGACCATTAATAATCAAGTCGGGTAAAAAAGCGGAGTTTTCTCTTTTGCAGCATTGCATAGTTTTCAAAATTTCTTACAGCCGTGATGCAGCTGTGAAATAAACCTCGCTTGGGAATTATTCCTCTTCTGATCTAGGTGATTATTAACTTCTTTATAATACAGATAGTTTGGAATCCACTCTCTGGATCCCTAGTTTTCTGAAATTTATTTAAATTTAATAAAAGAACATCACAAACTTTATCATTTTCATAAAATACAACTGCTACAATTGGTGTCAGGAGTTTGGAGAACACCTTTTGAAACAAAATTTTTCAGAGTTGAAAAAGGAGTTGAATAAATTGGAAAATCATCATCAGATTTTTGTGAAAATGAATCGCACGACCTGTGTAGGATAGTGAAATATGGCCTTAACCATTTACGAGCGAATAGTTTACATGATGATGTCCATTCTTGGGTTCTTCTGTAGCAGAATTGTAGCTGCGAAGTGGAACTAACTAATGAAATGCTACCGATAACCCCTTAAGACTTTGGTACATTATCCTACACAGTCGTGCGAATCATCAGCTATATTTAAAGAGATATGTACTTTGTAGGGAATACCTAAAAGTATGCTTTCTAATATAATGTTTGATTCTGTAAGTTTATGAATATTCTGAGAGAAAACTTTAGTATGCAAGTTTGCTTATTTGTTCATTCTCCCGACTGGGAATTGGACCCCGATGTTCCGCGCTACAGGTGGGCATACTATAAAATTGCCCAGTCGCCTAATTTCGCAAACATTTAAGTTGTTTACGGAATCCAAACTGTTGGTTTTGTGCAATATATATGTTTTAACTTTCTGAATTACTTTTCAAAGTTATCAGACAGTGATATGATAATTGGCTTATACCTGCTTGGAAATTTAGGTTATGTTCCATTTTTGTATAACGCAATATAAAAAAAATAAACTAACTGGTCGAAAAATGGTAATGGAAGATACTGCCGGCCAAAAATTCAAATCTTGCTTTCTCATTGAAATGGCTTTTAGATATAAAACTTATTTAACTTAAATATACATTTAATGAATTTATAATTTATTTTTGAAATAGCAATTTTGGCAGCCTGGACTACAGCCGAGTACTTCACAAGAGTAAGTTATCATGAATATTATTTCAGAGCTGCAAATTAATCTGATTACATTGACCCTCAAAGTTTTTATGATTACAGTATAAAACCCTTTGCACAACAACCATATCCCGCCGGTAAACCATCAACAGCTGTATCTGGTGATATTGAAGCAGGCCTTCCATCAGCACAGCTGTCATGGGAGGGTAGAGCGATAGCAACGCACAAATTTAGATTGTTAGAATTTTCAGCGTTTATGGAAATCAGAAGGGACGACGTTGTAAGTCTTATACATTCTTCTTTCATTTTTCCTGTTTTTATTCTCACCTTTCAAATAGTATAACCGGCATTTGTTTGTTCAATTGGGCGGCAAACCCTCCTTTTCGGATCCCCTACTTGAGACTGTTGATATACGACAAATTTTTGATAAATTCCCTGAAAAATCGGGTGGTCTTAAAGATCTCTATGAGAAAGGTCCACAAAATGCTTTTTATTTAGTTAAATGCTGGGCAGACCTGAATACCGACATAACTGGCACCGAAACGGGAGATTTTTATGGAGTAACAAGCCAGTAAGTTCATCGATTCTAAACCATTTCAATAGTTTCTTAATTATTCATCTTTGCAGATACGAAAGTAATGAAAATGTTGTTTTGGTGTGCTCAACAAAAGTATGTTCATTCGGTTCACAAGTGGTGGAAAAAGTTGAGACCGAGTACTCACGCTTAGAAAATGGGCGATTTTTTTATCGCATTGAACGCTCACCGATGTGCGAATACATGATAAACTTTATACAAAAATTAAAAAATCTACCTGAACACTATATGATGAATAGTGTATTGGAAAATTTTACAATATTGCAAGTAAGTTTTGGCTAAATAGAGCTGATCATCGCTCTCTTGATATTTTGCCTATTTTATTGTTCTCGGTGCTCATATTTATATAAAATCCTCGTCTCATAGTGGTTGTAGCGAAACTCCTTCGAACAATTTTTATGAAATTTCTTATGAATAGCAAGTGAACCTAAGAATAGGTCGTAAGATATTTCTAATATTAATATTTTTGTTCTTATTGTAAATGTGTGTGTGTGTGTGTTTGTGTGTATTTTATAACTTCAGTTTTGTAAACTTTTTTTCGGGCAGTAAGGCAAATGTTGAAAATCACTTCGGACTTGCAATGATCGTCTTCGACTCTATCGAGTGGTATCTCCACTAAAACACTCCTCTTTTTTCTGGGGTTCCTTTTCGCCGAACTGCTTTCTGTAATATTTCGGGAAGGACCCGCACAAACTTCTATAATGGGTTATAAGCTTTAATTAGCTCACTTCTGGGTTCATCATTCTAAATACCATTTGTCGACACTCTAAAGGAAATTGATTGGTTTATCCTCTTCTAAATTAATTCAAACTTTCCGTTTTCTGGCTATTCCCTTTTGTATTTTTTTTTTTGTAACAGATTTTTACAGTGATGCCACATGATGGAAATTTACAACAGCACTGATAATAATAATACTAAAACTTAAAGTAAAATTTTGGAAATCGGGTGGATGATAAGTGACTTTGTTCATCAAAATCCTGTTTTTTACTCGTAATTCAATATTTTATAGGTGTTTGGATTATTGCAAGTAAAAATTATGTATGTACTTGATAATACTTACTAGAAAGTAATATGTTAGATACATACCCCACCATGTTGTTCTAGTTCAATCGTTATTGTTGTACAGTTTAACTTAAACATTTTTATTTCATTTAAATTTTCAAATATATTATATAACATGTGTTTCTTTTGTAGGTTATTCAATCCCGCGAAACACAAGAGACCTTGCTCTGCATAGCGTATGTCTTTGAAGTTGCAGCTCAAAATAGTGGTGCCACGCATCACATTTACCGGTTAATAAAGGATTAGCATGAGCTCCCTGAATTACCTAATAATAATAAAAGTAGTAATAACACGCTGTCCACCACAACAAATAATGAATTTAGTAAAACCATACGCTGCTCTGAGACCACAGGTTTGAGTGCAAGCCTCGGCGAACTCATAAGCGGTGTAGAAAGCAATAGAGTGTCAAATAGGTTGCTCTTGGAGGAACATAGCAGTGGTGGAGTTATGGAATCGAAAGAGACAACCAATGCAGTTATAAATACAAGTGCAAGATATTTGGCGGACAACAACACAACGACGACAATAATTAAACAATCACCCACTTCCCCAACCAATACGGATTTGCTACAACCGCATCCGCATAATAGAGAAAATGTGTACTCTACAACAATAAGCGCGGCAGATAAAACTTCGTATAATGAAAACTTATCAGAAAATTTAGATTTAAGGACAACATCGTTACAATCGCGTCATCACCAAACTCATTTGCAACCTCTCCATCAACATATAATACAACAACCAACGCAACACCAGCCTACTGCTTCTAGGAGCGATGAAAAGGCCATCTGTATAAATACCAACAACAGCTCTACATCTTCTAAGACCAGCAATCTTATAATTAATTGTTCCGAAAACATTGCATATCCAAAACAAAAACACGATTTACCTTTACCTTTAACCACATCAATGGCTGAGAGCCAATTGGGAACCACAGAAGTGGCGCATGAACGACCCCCGCCTCCATCTTATAATCATCACACATCTTCATTAACCACTTTGAATACTAAATGTACAAATGAATTGGTTTCATCCACGGGCAACGATTGCCTTATTGCTCCTGCTGGTGTTGCATCTCGCCTAAATGCTTACGAACAGTTTCTTAAATTCTCGGCCCAAGAATACACAACGACCACTGACAGTGCAGCTCTTAATTTAAGTTCGGCCGCAGCAGGTATGGCACAAGCCAATGTCACAGGAACTGCAAATAGCAATAGCATGTCTTCATCGCTAGATGGCGACATTGTAGCTGGACCCGCCAGTGGTGGCAGTATTTTAAGAAGTAATAATAGTAGTATTAGTAATAATAACAATAATCCACTGTTAAATGCCAGCTGTAACAATGACGTATCTCTGCATCATCATCAATAAATGTAACTTGTGAATAGTCAAGAGCGATATTGGTAATTTTAAGGTTTTCAAAGGAACCATTTGTACTGGCTTCAAAACATTTTCCAATGCAAACTACGAGGTGTGTTTTAAAATTTAACCAAAACTGCACATTTAGTATTGACAGGCTCTGGATTGCATTTTGCTCGCATACACAGTTTATTAAATTACTTGAAGCTGTCAATTCGAAAGTGTATCGAAACTTAATATTTGCATTGTACGAGTATATTCCGCGAACATAAAGGAAACCACTATTCGTCTATTTGTTTCATGAAAGTTATACTTAACAAATGTTGGCTTTAATTTGCCCTCTTAAAATATGAATATTCAAGAGAAATTGGTTTCTATTCGTAACATTTCGACGGTTAGGAAAAACGTTTCACTTTAAACTATTCGCACTTTATTGAGCATGAAATAAAAAAGTTATTTTGTTACAAAATTAATAAAAGTTTTCCAAAAAATTGTGATGATTCAGATTGGACCGCTGTAAATTTAAAAATAAAAAGAGACAAACTTGTATATAAAAATTGTATAAAAATAAAGGCTCAATCAGAAGTCCGACAGGAGCAAAGTTTCAAGAATTAGGCAGATATTATACTATATACATATGTATGTATGTACACACGTATTTTAATCATATATATATATATATGCACATATATGTATGTATGTATGTATATAATAGTACAATTATTTAAATGAGTTAGCAGCCAAATGATTTTTTAAAGCTTTATGATGATGTCCAGCTGCTGAACCTATTGAGCTGCGTAATTGTTTGAATGCTAATATTTTCAATACCGTCAATGTTGTTATGTATGTATGAATGTACGAGGATACGTGTAAATTTAAATGTGTGTGTATATTTTATACACTCAAATGGATTTGTATTTTCAAATAAGACTCTTCACATGACCATATAGATATATACATATGTATGAATATGTGTACATACATACGAATATATGTATACATGGTCAATACGTATGTATGCGTGTACAACTAAAAATATTGATCTTATTGCCACAGAAATACTCCTCAAAAAGTGAATATTACATAAATATATATATATATTTATATATATAAATATGTGTGTCTGCATATACATATGTACATTAAAATATACAATAAATCAGAAATAAACGCGCATATACATACAAACATGCTCACATTTGCATGTCTATAAACAATATGTTGCAATCATAAATAATAGTTTTTAAAAAAAATGTTTTTAAAATTATGTTTGTATACTGAAATGTTTAAAATATTCCAAAAGAGTTGCTCATGCATACATAGATATATATACATACATTTGGATGTATATACATATGAATGTGTGCACCCCAAAAAGTTTATTTTATCAAGTTATTATATAAAATATTATAATTATTGCTTTTGCCAAAAAATTCAACATTTCTGTATGGAGAAGTGTGGTTTTAAGCAATATGACTTTAGAATAATTGGACTCAGCATCCGGGCGAATAACCTTTTAGTCCTTGCAATCCAACGGTGTATAAGTTTTCTTTGGTTTTTTTTTTGTTTTAAAGGACAAATATATTTAAATAAATATTTGTTAAACATCAAAAAATCGTCCTGGACAATTTTATAATTGTTGTCGTTGCGCTTCAGAAATATTCATGCAAAGCAAATTATGGAAAATCAATTATTAAAGAGAATCTTACAATCAGTTATTTATTAGAGCGAATCCACTATCAAGGGAACGCAATCAGACTGAGTGCCTCCTTAGGGGAATGGATAATGAACACCGTACTAAACAAGAGGTCGTATGTTCGAAAAAAAATTTAATATGCAATTAAATGAATTCGCCTTAATTTTTCCGTAACACAGCGAAATAAACAAGAAAACATTACAAAATTTAAAAGTTATTTAAAACACTTTAACGCTTGTTAAATTATATTTAATTCGCACGATGTTGCTGGAAGGCTATAGCGTTCCACAATCTACAAAAACTTCTTATTTTGTAAAAATATTCCATTAAATATGCAGACACGGCTACTTTTCCAACAATTTTTTTAATTATTCGTCCGGTATTGTTCTTCTTTTTATATTTTTAAACTTTTTATCAAAAATGTAAACTTTTTCAATATATAAAATTGTTCCTTGTGCTTATTTAATGAAATATATAATTTAAGTAAAATATTTTTACATGTACTTCCATATGCAGTCAAGAGTCATCTCATAGTGAATTCGCCAGAGGAAACATTTTTTTATAAAAATGCAACATGTTATTTATGTATATTAATAACTATATATATATATACATACATACATATATGTAATACATATGTATATATATTTATATATGTATGCTTGCATGTTTAATATTTGGATAGCTAAAAGTTTTATACAAAGTATGTTGAATAAGTAAACATTTTTAAAGAAACTACAGTTTATATTTATTAAAATGCCAATTTAATTCCTGATGATGAATTACTTTTTCAACTATTGCTAAGTTTCTTTAAATCCACAATCTCAATAATATTTTGTTTTAGCTTTTTAAGATTTTTTTTTATTTTAGAGTTTAAATTTGATTTAACATCAAGAGGCTCAATATCGGTAGTAACACGCACGTACGTACATACGTAGATATTTAAATCCTAAATTCTTGTAAAATATTTAGTTAAATAATTTTTTTCTTATATTAAAATCAATAAATACAATACATTAACCCATCCATTATAACGAATGAAATGATCTCAAATATATTTTATCTAAGAAAATTTTTATTATAAACATCTTTACAAAAGCCTTAAAATTTCCAATATGTATTTGAAACCTTTTATTTATAAACTTTTGTCCGTTATGTATAAAAATATATATTCAACACAAAAAAAAAACAAAAAAAAAAACGAAAAAAATAACAAACATTCAAATTTATTAAGTTTACTTCTCCATTAACAATTAATTAATTTAGCAAATTTTGAAAATAAAACATAAATTTAATTATTTTTGTTATGTATGCATATACGTACATACATACGTACATGCAATAGTCACATATACATACATATGTATGTACTTATTTATTTGTACCTCTTTGGTGTCAAGTAAAAAGCTCCCCATTTTTTTTTGCAGTAAATATTTTTAGTGATTTCAATGCATATTCAGTTCATACAAAATTTTGTTCGGTATGATTTTTTCCTTAGGCTTTAACTGAAATTATAAATCAAACTATTTTAATGCTCAATTAATTTTTTTTTTATAATAATAAGCTCCATATTTCGAACACCTTCGGTGCTCTTCTTCAGTAACAACTAAAAATTATATTTCCAAGTTAATAAAAACTTCATTTTGAGTAACGCCTATAGAAGAATTTTATATTCTGTTGATATGTGTCTATATAATTTTCACCGCCTGGCTTAAAGTTCATTCTCACATGCATTGCAATCATCTGAAAAATCTATTGCAACAAAAAACAAAAAAAAAAAATGCGCGTTAGGGCCTTTTCACTTGAGACCAACGATATGGAATGCCATATGCATATGTAATGATAATTACACAAGAAGAATTAAATTTAAGTTTGCAAAATTATATACATATGTATATAGATAGATGTAAAGTTACTTTTCATTTTTAAGATTTTAAATCATTTAGCAATGAGATTCGTGAAAATTGAACAAAGAAAATTGTTTGGTTATGGTGTAATTAATGTATAAATTAAATTAAAATTACATTGGAGAAAATAAAGGATATATACTCGTATATATGTATATATGTATATGTTTACGAAAGATACAATTCACTTGATGATGAATTTGAACCATCCACCGTTTTTTTTTAACAAAATTATGAATAATGAAATCTAACAATTAGAATTTATTTATTTATTTATTTACATATATGAATCATTTCGTGATTTTAAAAGAATATTACAATGTATTTATATATTTTTTTTTGTTCGTTAAAGTAAAAAGTGTTGTTAAGAAAACTTTAGTTATAATTTATATTTTTATACAACTACTATAATTAAATTATATTTTAAGTATTAAGAATATTTTAGTGTTTGCCTTTATTTTAAGTTTTTATTAATATTTTCTCTAATACTATTAATAATTTTATTAGTTTCATTAAGTTCTTTTTCGTTACAATTTATGAAAGTGGCGTAAGAATTAGAGCCCTCAAGGTTAAAAAAGTCACATCTTTTTGCAAAGATAAGACCTAAGTTTCATAAAAGCCCTTTATACATACATCCAACCACAAATTCCCCCGAGCAGTGCTCTGGGCAAAGATTGTTTTCATTAGGTGTCTTCACAGTTTCCGTTGAGTAATTTATTATTACCCCAACACTTCAGTAGTGTTTCATTAAATGTGTGTGTCTGCTTTGCCAATTTGTTTTACCGTGTTGAGCTGTATCTAGACGTTTTGCTCTAGGAGGCTTTTGTATTTAGTAACATTATCCTTTCTTAGGAAGGATAATAAGCAATAACAATAATTTTTGTAATGCCTAATACTAAATGCAAATATAATACTAAAGAATATTGCAACTATAAAATCACAGAAAATGTAATAATTAATTAAAAATAAGAAAAATAATATATATACTCCGTATACATAAATATTTATTAATTTTCTAAAAACAGGCAATGTCAATAACTAACAGAGAACATAAGAATTAAATACTAATAAAGTTCCCATTAAATTATTGGAGGGGAATAATTTATTTTGCAAAATCAACTTAACAATATAAATTAAAATAACTAAAAAGTATTAAAAAATGAACATAATATTGTGCCTACGTAACAAACAAAACATAAAGTTTAAGAGTTCAGATATTATAAACGAAAAGAAGAGAAGCAAAAAAAACCAACAAAAAAATTAGACAAATTTAGTTTATTTCATAAGTAAAATATTTGCAAGTTTTATTAATAAGTTCTGTTATCAAAATGAAATTATTGTGATCTTAAACTAAATTTGCAAAAAAAAAACAGGAAATTTAAAAAATTTTAATAATTGCCCTGGCAACTCCGTAATATTACGAATTGCAAAGACTAGAAAGGATAAACATTCAACCTTTTTCAGACCCACATATATTAAGTTCAGTCTAGCCAATAAATGAAATCCGCAAGAGAACGCTTTCACGAGCACATATGCTGCAAAATAGCAACAAAGTGTGAAAGGAATGCCAACCCTTTTTGTAAAAACGCCTCAAAATGGTATTGTCAGCTTCACACTCTTGTACAGATATGATGAAAGCAAGACGGTCGTTCACACGATGAATTTTATGACGTTTACTTTGTTAATGTTCTTTTTGTTTTATTTACACATTCGTAACAAGCAAGAATGTTGCAACAAAAATTCAAATGAGAGTAAAAAAAAAACTTCAACGACAATAAAAAGTAGTCTCACAAAAGAGCGTATCCCCTTTCTTCTCTACACAGCTCACTTTCAAATTAACAATTACGTCCAAAAAAGGGCGTCATTGTGCAGAACGTTTAGAACGTTTTTTGCTTGCGGCTCAAAGCCACTTGCAACTCGGATCTCATGGAAGTTACGACTTGTCAAAAATCCGATACATACACGCATTCATAGTAAGCTTATCATACATCGGCGGCACACATACCATTCTGTACGATATCGAGTGAGAGGTTCTGGCATTCAACTTTGTGCCCACAATATACACACATATATTTAAAAATAAAAAAATATCGTCAACATGCATAGGATTTGACGAGGGTCTGACTGCATTTCTTTTAGATGGCGATCAAAAGCTAAAAGTAAAACAAAGCAGAGAAGAGAGTATGGGTTTCTTCATAAAACAGTACCAGGAACTGAAAGAAATTCACACTGTTTTTCTATTTCAAAATTACAATACCTTCCCCGTCTGGTATCTGCATTAATTGCAAAACACAACACTGTAATGCAATAGATTGCCTTATGAAGACACTTCGTGTCTTGCCATTGGTGATTCATTCTGTTCACTGCAATATCTTTTTTATATTCCAATATAAATATATATTTTTAAATTACTTAAATTTTTTATAATAATACAATAGTTCACTTCTCAATCACTATGTGAAGTCGTAGTCACAGCGTTCATATCTATTCCCAACAGACACAATCAAATTTGACACTTGTCAAAGTTTTTTGGAAACGCATTGTTTCTAAGCAGCCTAATATGAATGTGCATACTTTAACTTAATGGTCAGTTGAGAGAGTACAAAGTATACCGATGAATTATTCTATGTGACTAGGCTTTAAGACTACATTTTCCATTTTATTTCAATTAGTATTGCCATAAATCTAAGAGAAAATGTAGCAATTCACGCTTCTCATAATGAAGGCTACAAATTTGGTCAACACTTCAGATGACGTCTAGGCTGAGCTTTATAAGGACTTCTCAAAATTGCTGTTGAGAAGTCAAATGTTCAGCAATTGTCACTGGGAAGCGAACTCCATTCTCATTTATAAAATTGCATGTCAAATGTAATTACTCATGCACATGTACATACGCATATATGTAAATATAGATGTGTGTAAATGATTCGCCATACACCAGTTGGACTACTTGTAGCTGTAGAAGATATGATTTTTATCGAAACAATCACAAAGTTAGCGACTGAGTTTTAAAGCTTTTAAAGTTTGAAACAATTTCGCTACAATTTAAATTCGCTATAATTTTCATAAAATATCTGCTGCACTTCTAATATTTTCTTTCTCTATTTAAAGAATTCATTTGCTTTTTGGTTGTGTCTATTTTCTCGGTTTTCCTTAAATAACAGTCATTTCTGTGGTTAGTAGAAAGTAAAACACACATGTGAGGAGTGGATGTAAGACTTTTTTAAATGAACTGTTCTCGGAATATGGTGTTGGAAGGAGTTCCGTCACATCTGTCTAGAATCGCATTATGCGACCTACATAGATTCTAAAAATAATTACGATTTTGCTAAATTCATATTTAGAATGTTTAGTATGCAGATTCTTTAAATTTTAAAAACAATAATACCGTTTTTAATGTGTTTATAATTTAAACTCCAATGTAATTGAATCTAATGAGAAATATTGTAAATTATTGAAATTTTTTTAACTTATTAAGGATTAAAAAATATAGGAAAACAGTAAATATAAATAAAGCAGCAAAATGAATGTACGTTAAACAGTTTAAATAAGCAAAAGAAGATTTAAGTACATTAAGGAAAATAAAATCAATTTTTATTATAATTTTTTTATGATATTTTATTATTAATTTTTTAATAAACATTTTAAGCAAATTAAAAATGAGTGAAAGAAATAGAATTTAAAAATTAAATCACTAAAATATTTAATTAGTTGATTTTATTATATTATTAACATTAATTTATATTAAGCGATACATACATATACATGCGTACATATACATACATATATACTTTACATATAAGCAACCAACAAACAATTTTAAATATATAAATGATGATCTACTAAGCAATTTTCTTAATTATACAAACGAAATGTTACAAAATAAAACATTTAAATTATTTTAAAATGTTTTGTTGTATCAGTAATGAATATTGACCAATATTTTGATTTCAATCGATAAAATATTGCTAATGTAACAAATATAAGAATTAAGCTTTTATATTTAAAAAATACTATTTTGCTTTATTTTTTTATTATTACTTTACAATTATTATTATTTTGTAATAATTTGAAAAACAAACTGCTAAAATTTGTGTCATTTTATGATTTTTTTTATAATCAAAAAATAAAAACCGAAAAAGTTTAAATAAAAATAATTTTACAAAATTATATTAATTTAAATTTTAAATTTTTATATTTTTTTAAAAAAAAAGCCTAATATTATACACATGTATGTTTATGCATTCTTTCAACAAAACTTTGACATGGTGACATGGAACACTTCATACATATACTTTGTACTCCCTCGAGGGGCATAAGAGTGACAACGGAACTGCTTGTAACAAACAGTACTTTGTTAAGGCATATTAAAGCAGCTGGTGCTATCAGACTAATAACAACCAGATGAATAAAAATATAGTAAAAAAATTGAATGACGGTTGTCACAAAGTACTGGACGTGCATAAAAAGTTAAAATTGGACAAAATTTGTTTTTGCATTTAACGTACACGTATTAATTGTAAAAAAGCTTATATCACTGTATGTAGTTTACATTCGTACTCAGTTGAGTAAGAACGAGGTGTACATTTGAGGTATTCTAAAACAATAAAAATTTTTTAAATTTGAAATAAACATTTTTTTAAATTCGTTTAATGTTTTATTTACGGAAACTATCAAAACTCGTTTTTAATTGTTATTTAAATCGCACATGCCGATAATTAAAAATTCACTGAAATTTATTATCTCCAAATATCAGCTGATTTCTATGGGCTCTTCAGCGCCTGCTACTTTGGTATTACTTAAAAAGTACATGTTTTATTGGTTGTGTTTTATTCGTTGATATTTTTATAGAAAATAGTATCTCTTGATCCTTTAGAAACAATTTACATCACCAACGTGAAGAAAAATATATAAATGAATATAAATTGCCTATTCCTTTCATACGATGGTATTATTTTATCAATATTTTCACCTTTCCAACTATTCTATATTTGAATTTGTGACGAGTTGAACAATTTCAGTAAAACACACTCACCTAAATGCAATATCTGTTTATTCATAATAATGTTTATACATTTTCTTTAAATGTATTATACGAGTATGTACTTAATAGGTTTATTTATTGCTTAATGTGTATTATGGATATGTACATATGTTTGTGTAAATAAACCTCCATATGTATTTATATATGATGTGTTATGTTTCGCAGGAGAGATATAATAAAATAAATAAATAAAAGCATACACAAGGCTGCAGCCGATGACCTCAGCCATAAAATAAAACAAATAAACCACTAATAAACCACATGGCTACTTCAGTTCTCCAAGACAAATCTGCTATTATTTATAAAACCTAACAAAACTTTATTTAAAATTTCTTATATTTCACCATGGCAATGTAGAGCTTATTCAGGAATCAACGTAAATTAAATTATAAGTTATGAAATACTTTAAATACTTGAAATTTTAACCTTCAATGAAGAAAAGTAATACTACAGAAATTATATTATAAATCATTCATATTGGGGGCTATTCTGCGTTTCGATTTGAATCGAAATTTTCTCCGTCTGGCAATTTTGGTATTCTGCGTTTCGATTCCGCTCAATTTCTTTCGATTGTATGTATGCTGCATTACGATCGGAGCTCCGTTTTTCTCAGTTGTGTTTTTTTTAACGGAGGAGTTTTTTTATCTCTGTTTTTTAGTTAAAAACTTTAAAATTGAAAAAAATTTAAGTAGAAAATGAAATAAAATGCTCAGAAGCGATTAAAAAAACACTTAAAATTATTTTTAATTAATTTATTTAATTAAATTAATATTTAATAATGGTACAGGTCAAAAACAACAACATCAGCGCAGTATGAAGTAAGAAGTCATAGAATTTTGCTGCATCTCACGAGAAAAACTGTCTATCAACCTTACTCCTTACTCTGTTTATCAACAACTTATTTTTATTATGTATAAATAACTTTTTGCATTAAATTTAACATTTGTTTATGAAAATGATAACAAACTTACTTATTTTCCTATTTCATTTCAACATTCCACAGTGATGCTATTAATTTTGTAAACATTGTTGTCTTCTTCTTTTTCTTTCGATTCCGTTTTTCTGCAGAATACCAATTTTCGATCGCAACGGAACTGAATGCGGAGACTTAATCGAAACGCAGAATAGGGGTGATTATTTTATACGTTAATTGGTTTCCGGTTTTATTCAACATAATTACATTATGCTCTGCTCTTTCACCCGGCAATGATATCTTTAACATTTCTATTAATCGCATAATATGACAGCTTTTGCTACAACCTTTTACAACCATCCCTAAGCCGTTAATACAAACTTTAGCCAAGCCAACAATAAAACCGTGCACAATAACTTACAGCTGGTAATACCACATTCATAATGTGTTTAAGCTGTGAAACCGAAAGGAACGAGTTTGCTTCCTTTACCGAAAAGTTTTTATAACCGACTAATAAAAATCTCATTTAAGAAGTCGCCACTCTTTAGGTCCAATTCAATCATCTTTTTTTTTAAACTTATAAAAATAAGGTAAAATAAGGTATAATGATAAAATTAACGTTCTACATATTTATATAGACCAAAAAGTGCTTGTTAAGACTACTTCTCTGAAGAAATAAATTCAGAGAGAAAGTTCTTTTGAATTTTATGAATGTAAAAAAATCGATCTGTTGCAGTTATCGCCAGTTGCGCAAATCGAGCTCATACCGTATTTGCAAGTCATGGAATGATTACCACAAGAACCATAATAAGCACTACTGATATAAGTATTAGTATGCGTGTGCAGCAATATATAGTAAAACAAAAAAAGTTTCTGAAATCAGAGAAGAACACAATGTCAAAGTGTGAATTTTTAAATTGTATTACAATATTTTTAAATATTGGCGCAGCATATATTCTAATCCCCTCACTCTTACGCAACTGAAATTTTTCCTTAAAGACAATCAATTTTTTGTTATCTTTAATGTTTTAGGAGAATTTGGTCCCATTTATGCTTTGTGCGGCTTCGCTTGCATCGAAAAATTTTTCTGTTGATGGTAACAGAACTCGCGAATGTTTTTTTTAGGTAGAGTCATTCGTTTAATTGCATTTTCCATTTGTGTTTGGTTTAAGAACATCACTTTGAAGTATTGATAAATCATCCAGAATTTTTGTTTATTTTCCAATTGTGTTAAGTAACATGTTGTTTTAATGTGAAAGAGTTGAAAGGCTGCATTTGTTTCTTACATGGCGGAATTTTGCTGAGCCAAGATTATTACAAAAGTATACGTGGCATGTCTAATTATATTAGTAAGATTAGCAATGTAAATATTTCTTTAGCAATGGAAGTTCAAGCCCACAGAGAAACTATGTGACACCATCAGTTTTCTCGCCATTGTATTGAAACACAACTGGTTGAAACTTCTTGGTTAAATTAGTAGTTTTATTTTCCATAAATAACTTAGCTCTTTCCATCAGGTCATTAATACTGTCTTTCAGGTATACTTGTCATTTTTTCTGGTAATTCTTCCTCTCATGCAACAAAAAAGTAAATCAGTTTCATGTTCATAGTATTTCCAAGAGTGTGGCGATGTCTCTAACTTGTTATTTTATCGGACCAGTTTCTTCTGATTTCGTAAGTTGTCGTACATTGTTGGTACCCTGTACAATCAGCTGTTACTCCAAAAGGCTTACCCAATGTACAACATAATCCTAACCGTTATGCAGTGAAGGATCTCCACTATAGCTATATAAAGTTCGCCTGAATAGTCCATTCGTTACACGAAAAGAAGTAAGACACTCTTTATTTAATCTTATCTGTATGATGATACAGTAGACACACGAAAGAGTTAATGTGCATTAGCAGTCTTAACTCAAATTACCTTGTGCATTATCTTCATTCTAATACACATTTAAATTGAACTTAATGCACTAAATCAAACTGCATTTAGCTTTTTCGATATGGCAGTACCGTCCATAAACAATCAGCTATCGGTAAAAGAAAAATGGATTCTAAAGCAGAAAAGATAAGCTTTTTTAATTCATTTCAGCAAAACAAAAAAAAAAATAAAGTCTAAACGAATTTTTTTAAGACTTATATATGGCCCTCATATTAGTGTTCACTTTCTCAATGTTTCGAAATTTTTCATTAAATTTTGGAAATCCCTTCGTTTCACATGAAAGTGTTCTGTAATTATGTCGTCCATCCTAAGCACGTCACACTTACAAAAAAATACCATACAAATTATATTCACCATGTTGAGATATTAAACCTATAAATTTCCACAGTTGCTTTGTCTTCATTCCGAGTGTCCAACTCACTTGTAGCAACATGTACAGATTATTCGCTACATGTATGTGAACAACTTTTACATTCTGTATTAGTTGCAGCAAAAGTAATTTCACCTTTCTGTCGAATAAATGCTGATTTTTCACGATTAGCAAAGCTTCCAATCGTATTTTCTGCCTTCTACCCATTTTATATCGATTTAAATGGCAACAAAAATTAATAAAAAAAAAGCAACCAACAACTGTTTACTGAATGCAGAAACTTTCGTGTGTCAGGGTAAAATTTTAATTCAAATTAGCAAGTCTTTAATGCATATTAACTCTGCCGTGTGTCTACGCTATTAGTTTCACTCTTGCAAATGCATTTTGGATCTGAGGAAGAGCTGGTACGAGTACATTGATATCTAGAGTTCAGGGAACAGTACTAATACACAGAATTTATGAAAACATGTAAAGTAAAATTTGGTGACTGGAACACATGCTCCTTTTGTATTTGCAGCAAATGAAACCCAAATGTTTCCAACCCAATTCATTCTACAATTTATTATGCCCTAATGCGTGCTAATTCTGAGAATTACATACTTTATTATTTCTCTCAAAGTTCTGAATTCTGTGTTAGCAAAATACACTTAATATAATTACAAATTAAATATAAAATTAATTCGCTCATATACTTTTAGATAGCATTTTATAAAATATTAATAAATGATATTTTCTTATATTAAAAATGTCGTTAGTAACTTGTATTATAAAAATATTAAGTATAATTTTGTTATTTTACTTTTAATAATTATTTGCTGTAACTTTACTCTGTTTTATTTGGTATTGGAAAAGATTATATTAATTTTTATTTTCTGTATGCAACTATTGTCTAAAGAATTGTGCACTTTATTCTCCGTTTCTTACATCTATCTTTAGCACGCCCACTGGTCGCTTTAGAATCTTCAGTTTTGCGTGATCTTATTTCCCGCATCAAATCAAAAAATACCTGGATTTTACAAAAAAAAAAAAAAAAATATATATATATATATATATATATATATATATATATATATTCATATAAATAATTAGAAAACAATAGCATTTTAAATGTAATTTTCGTATTTGCTTATTGCTAAAATAGTGATTAGCAAATAGGGGGGAAAAGAAGCAACTAAAAACAGGTAAAAAAGAAAAGGAGTGCAAGAATCATATATAGGTAATACTATAAACTATATTGATAATTCTTTCTAGTTGTAAAACATTCTTATATATTTAGAAGTATATTATGAACAAAATCCCAGAAAAAAAAAATAAATATTAAAGTCAGTTGATATTGAAGAACTATTTAAATTCAAACCCCAGAACTTGAATATTAAATCACATTTAAATAACCAATCTTACGTAATTATATATTATTAAAGTTTTAAAAATGACAAAACAACTAATTTTCCACTTAAATACAACGTATGAAAAAAAAGATTTGGCAAACACTAAGGAGCAAACTCTATACTCTAAATATAGTTGAATTTGTGATATTTAACTAAATTGAATATAATAAAAATATTTCCTTTTTGTTTATTGTGTGGTTAAGACGTCTGTATTTCGGTAATGCTAAAACCAAACTCGCTAGTAAACTTTCAACCAAACAGTCTTCAAAAGTAATCCCAAACCTTGTTATATGCCCATATTTTCAACAATCAATTGAGAATTTCAAAAACACAGTCGTAACAAGTCTTGAAAAAGTTTTTCAGCTCTATTTTATTCCATATGAATCTATTTAATTTTTACTAGTCAATTACTCAATTAATGTCTTTTAAATTTATGGTGGAAACTCTAAAATGGATAAATATAAAAAAGGGCTTGAACTAAACAGTTGTGAAGTAACTGGAAAGACCGATAATTTTAAATTTGACAAGGGATTGCCATTATATAACTCTTTGCTTTTTAATACTGAAGTTGAGATAAACAATAACTTGTGCGAGAAAATATAAATAAATAAAAATAAAATGTAATGAATACTAGTACTAGCGAAATAAAATAAAACTAAATGAAATATTCGCCCATATTACGGATGTCAACGGCGGCATAAGTGATGACGACGCCGCTGTCAATGCCATTGCCATTGACAACATTGACAACTTTCGATGTCGGCATTCATAATAGGTATGAATAAATGAATTTATATACATATGTTAAATAGCATAAAACTCAGATGCATTTAAGGCATTGTTTCACTAGCCCTCATAGTATTAACACATGCCAAATTTAGCATGTATAATGAAAGATATTATGGTGTCATCTATACTACTTGCAAAAGTTTTTGAAAATTTTCATATAATGATAGATTCCGCCTGATCAGGGTTGATTTTACCTTTTTATTACTTTTAATGTATATAACAAATATTATAATATATTAATTTTTTATCTTTGGAAATATACATTTTTAGTCCACCCTTTTTACAGCACCAAATAAAATAAATTAGTTTGTTTGTATGTAACAACCATAAAACATATGTTTTCGTAATACATTTAAAATATGGTGTAACACCATATACGCCATTTTTATTTGATTTCGTTTGAATGAGTCGTTGGACTGTGTAAGGTAGTGAAACAAGGCCTTTAACAAATATAAAATCATTTTAATTCCCCTCATATTTCTTATTCTTAATGAAATTGTTCGTAGAAATAAAAAAATAGAAAATAAGCACAATATAAAGCAAATATACAAAACAAAACAAATACAATTACCTTGTCGACATTTTCCCGTGTTTTTGCTGATGTTTCCACATACGGCACCTGCCATTGTTGGGCTCTACCCTGGCATTCGTTTAAAGGTACCCTGCGCCTGTCATTTAAATCGCATTTGTTGCCAACCAACAGGAATGGTATGCTTTCGTCATTTTTCACCCGCAATATTTGTTCCCTGTCATTTACGATGGTGTATGTAAAGAATATAATTGTAAAATTGTATTTCACTACAAGTGGTGAAAGTAAATTGTTGCAAATTAAATACAGAATTACGAATACAAATGATAACTTTTGAAAATGTGTGCTTATTCGATGAGTTAAGCAATTCCATTGATTATTACAATCATCAATAATTCGATTAATAACCAATTATACACATAAAAAGTTATTCCACTAAATCATGAAAATTATTTAATGTAAAGTGAGAAAAGTTATTAGTCAAGTCATTTTGTATGCCAAAATCACACATCAGGCAACATTCGTTCGGCCCATAGAGGGGGATTTCAAAAATTTTATATAAATATGCAGTTTTCAAAGATTACATTATCTATGGTTCATTTCAATGCAGATAACCGCAGAATTCTGAAATCTCACCATTCAACTTCATTTTATAACCAGATATTCCTTTTCACAGAATTGGTAACTGCTACCAACATATACTAAAGTGCAATATACCGTGGAAACGTGAATGCGAAGCCTATTCGAATATGCACACCTGCACAACTACATATAGAAAAAAGTACATGGACATCGACAACAGACGTAGTTCATAATTTTGAGTTTATCTTCGACAACTGTTAGTTGAGGAATGAAACCAATAGAGGAGGAGGAACTCACACTTAATCATTGTGAGTTCCAGTATTACGAGGAAGGGCCAGCAAGCATTTATCAATAAACGTAAAATGAAGCAATAGAAAATGGAACGTACATGGCGACATATAGAGTAGCTATCATGCGGATATCTGACAAAGTGGAATCACAAATAAATTGCCGTAAAATGGTAACTAGCTGCTCTAATAATCTTGTATAAAAAGATTTAAAAGTCTGATCAGAAATTCTAAACTCAAATCATTGAGGTAATGCTGCAATACTGCGGACTGGGCACAGTTATCATCATACGCAGAATCATCAACCATTGCTAAAAATCATCTCACATTTCGGGCGTAATACTTCCGAAATATCCCAATTCTAGAATAACTATTAGCAATATAATACTCGGTTTGATCAAGGGTCGCCTAAGGTTCATAACGCCAATTCTACGACTTCATTCCTGCAAATCTACAATACAATCTAAACCTTGCCACTCCTAGGCAAATAAATATATTGCTGCAAGCGAACTGCAACTCGCAACTGGCTCAGGATTTATATCGGAAGCCCAGAAAAAAGAGGCAGAACACAACTTACCGGGCTGTCGACTGTGAAACATTACCAGAACAAACCTTATCAAAATACTCAAATTTTCCCAAAAATCTAACAAATTTCCCCTCTTTAATATTAGCAAATAAATAAAGAGCAATAAAAACGCAAGTCTTTCATTTAAAAATACACAAACGGACGTTTTCAAAGTTTGACGATTTTTGCCCAAAAATACAAAGGGTACCCCCTTGTCAAAAATTGAAATATATACCAAATCTCGAAAAAAAATTTTTTTTACTATTACTAGCAAAAATATATTTTAAATATTTGAAAACATAAAATAAATATACAAGAGCAATAAAAACGCAGGAATTTCATTTAAAAATACACAAACGGACGTTTTCAAAGTTTGACGATTTCTGCCCAAAAATACAAAGGGTACCCCCTTTTTAAAAATTGAAATATACACCAAATCTCGAAAAAAAATGTTTCTTTCTATTACTAGCAAAAATATATTTTAAATATTTGAAAACATAAAATAAACCTACAAGTGCAATAGAAACGCAGGAATTTCATTTAAAAATACACAAACGGACGTTTTCAAAGTTTGACGATTTTTGCCCAAAAATACAAAGGGTACCCCCTTGTCAAAAATTAAAATATATACCAAATCTCGAAAAAAAAATTTTTTTACTATTACTAGCAAAAATATATTTTAAATATTTGAAAACATAAAATAAATATACAAGAGCAATAAAAACGCAGGAATTTCATTTAAAAATACACAAACGGACGTTTTCAAAGTTTGACGATTTCTGCCCAAAAATACAAAGGGTACCCCCTTATCAAAAATTGAAATATACCCAAAATCTCGAAAAAAATGTTTCTTTAATTTTAGTAAAAATATATTTTAAAGATTGAAAAAGATCAAATAAACATACAAGAGCAATAAAAACGTAAGTTTGTTATTCATAAATATAGAAACGGGCGTTTTCAAAGTTTGATGATCTTTTGTTTATAAAATGAAATGAGTTTCAAATGACGGATATATTTTTATAGTTTGAATGAGATATTCCTCTGCAATTAGTTGCCTAATTTAAAATGTATCATTTTACGGCTTCAATGCTTACTACTAACGCATTTTCCTTTAAGTGCGAATTCTTCTGCAATAATGTACACATCATTTCGATGGCCTAATATAAAATGGACGGACTTCAATCTGAGTTTTAATGTTTTCGAAGGTAGATTTATAAAAAGTTAAATATTTTTTAAAATACAATTATAATTGTAAAAAGTAAAACATTTTTAAGGTTATCTTGGAACATTTAAATATGCGTTTCGAAAATTTTAACCAAAAGCTTTTTAGAAAATAAACTTTAAATATAACCAAAAACCAGCTTAAAAAAGAATACATTCTTTTTATATTGTTCCACCGATATGTGTGTATGTTTTTTAAGAAATTCATCTATAAACAGATTTAATTTGTTACTGGAAATTAAAAAAAACACTGCGAGAAATGGAAGTGTATTTTTGAAAGCAAAAACTCAAAGCGCGATGTGCTCACTTTTACTTGCTTACAAGCACCCAATAATGAATATTTATAACAGATTTAACAAAAATGAATTGTGAGAAATTAAGTTTATTAAAAACAAAATAATCACTTAAAAACAAATGATCACTTACAATTTTTGTTACGTATTTTATAAACAAACAATATTGTTATTGTTGACTGTACTATGACCAAGCAATTAGTCTTGGATGGATCTAGACAAGAAAATGTCGAAAAAAATATTAACTTTATATTAAATTATTAAAAAAATTTGTATGCATATAGTATACTATTACTACGTCTACAAACTCTGAATAAACGATTCCATTTGCTGGGTTTCGTTGATTGCAAAAAATAAGAGACAACTTTTGCTTAATTACCAAATTCAACTGCAGTTACCTACAATGAGTACCTTTTAAAAGTCGCTTAGGTTACAGGGCAAAATCCAAAACATAGAAGCATGCGGTAGATATTATGAAACTGGTGGGAACGAACCTAGAGCTAAAACTATAACAGCAACTACAGCAACCTCAACATATAAGGTATGTCGATTGATATATCACTGTGAACCAGAAATAAAGTCACTATTACGCTCGAGAAACTTTACAATTATTCAATAACACCTGGGTAACGTTCAAGAAAGCAAAAGGTATAACATTTGAGTTTGAGGAGGAGCTGCGTAAAATTTGTGCAACAGATGACTCAAATGAACTAGATATTGAAATCAGCAGCCAACAACAAGTACAAAAAGACCACATAAGGATCATACTAGTAAGGAGAAAACATAAAAGATGTGTTAATATAAAAAAAGAAGCCAGGAAAAGACGCCAGAGGATCTCTCTACTAAGTAGTTCATTTATTACTTCAAATAAAATCAAAAGGATTCATATTTTGCAATAACTTGCAGTAACTTTCCAACAACTTCAAATATTTTACGAAATATGTAAATAAATATGTTCAGTTGTAAGATTAGTAATTCATATACTTGAAAAACTAAAAATTTTGTTATTTTAAAATCTCACATAATTAAAAATTATTATTCCTATCTTTTGTTTGTGTTATACGATACCAAATATAAAACTAAATACTGAAATGTAATATTCTGACTCGTCTACATCAAAAGATTTTTTCTGAACATTGTCTAGTAGCGCTTTGTAAAAAATAAAACCATCCCGTTTTTACAGGGTTATAGGGTGAACCCAAGCCCTATGAGGTTGCTAATCGACATACATATACGGAATGATTCACTATACGATGTGGCCTCTATGTGCCCCAAAAATTGCAAACTATGAGACTGATGTTTTCGGCAAGTCCTACGATTTGCAAACTTTATAACAATTTCTTATAAAATTAAGATTTTTATGCGATCAGAGTTGCATTTGTTCTATGCTGCCAAAGAAAAATTCATTTGAATGAAATCACATTAAGTTTTTGAGAAGAATTAAAACCTAAATAATAATATATCAGTTAATTTCCATTATGCATGCTTTGTGGTATTCATTTAAAATATATGTTTATATACATACATATGCATATACATATATAGAAGTTTATATAAACACAATCTAAGTATTAATGGATTGCCTTCGAAAGAATTAAAAACTCGCAAAATGAGAACTTATTTAACACATTTCTTATATTTACAATGCGTCTTTAAACGAGAAATTACTCATAGGCTGCAAATGGCATTACTATAAATAAAAAGATTAATAAAGAAAAAACTTACCGGAATTCTTGAGTTGCCTGAAAGCTTTCATCATCTGTTATAGAAAAGACACACAGAAACCCTTCACCACTGCGAAAATAATTATCACGAATGGCTGCATAATCTTCTTGCCCTGCCGTGTCTAATATGTCTATTTGTACTTCCTCGCCATCTAATACAACCTGCAAAAATATTAAACAATTTATATATACATATTTTTTATTGGTAGTTCTTTTCTTTCTAGCCCGAACTATTACTATTCATCACTCATGATATCAAAGCCTTTAAAAAACCATACCTGCATCACATACTTACACTTCGTTGGAAAGGATTTTATATAGGTTAAAAAGTATTTAAAAACAAATTAAAAAAGTTAGAACCATTCAAAACAAAATAAAATACAACGGAAGTAGTGATTCTACTTCCACATGAGTGGGTCGTTTCAATGGCATTCGAACTCGTTACTCCAAGTTCTTTTTTTGAAATTATCTTATATAAAACTTTAACATTTCTATAACAAAACATTATAAATTATAATTAAAAATTAAAATGACAATGAATATTAACGATGTCGTAAATGTCGATGTCGCCGATGTCGTAACGGCGAAATGCCACTATTTTGATAATAAGAAAATTAATCAAAGCTTGCCTTTAATATGTAACCTTCGTTTCTGCAAGTTATTATTTTTTCTTTAGTCTAACCAATAAAACTATATTTTTATTTATCATTTACACTCAATACGATTAGAGTTACAATAAGTATACAAGTATACACTTTTTAGTCTTTTTGTAAAATCAAATTTTCTAATAAAATATCTTTGAATTATAAACCATACAGGTTACTTTTTTCATATGTGATGGCTTACGAGTATTTAATATGGGCTATTATTTAGATACGTACTGGTGAAAGTTTATTCACTACTTCATTATACATTTTTATAAATGTTTAACGTACCTTTTTTCTATAACTATCTGCTTTGGTTGGTTCATAATCTTCAATGAATTCATCATACATGAATTGTAGGGTCAAAGCGGATTTGCCGACACCACCACTGCCTACCATGATCACTTTGTGTAACGCAGGTCCAATTGTTGGCTTCTTACTCATTTTGATAACCTGATATATAACCCGGATCTTTATTATTTATATCTCCAACTATTTAGTTTTAGCAAAGTTTGTAACAATACAATAAAATAAAAGAACTACAGTATCTCGTTGTTATATTAACTGAAAAAAGAGAGCAAAAGACAAAAATAAACAAATAAATATATATATCTATATTTATATAATATATATGCAAAGAGAAATTTCTAAAAGATTATTAAGTATTAAAAATTAACGTTATTTGACAATTAAGTCCGAATAATGTTCTTGATATTACTATATATATTTGAAAATATTAATTATGTATTTTACGTGAGAGATGCAAAAGAATATAATAGTAAGGGCAGTGATGTTAAGATTTTTTTAATTAATCTAGTTCCATAATATAGAGTTGTATTGGCTGCAGAAATATACAGCTCTTGAGATCATTCATTTCTTTTGTCTTAATTCAAAAATTAAACTTTCACTTATTTTATAATTCCTACTGATTATCTCAGGGTTTGGGTTCCCGAAGCGACGATTAAAAATAAGAAAGTGTGAGATTAACTCTAGAAAATATGTTTTTTATATGCAAACAAATATATTTACCAATGGAGTGGAATGTAAATTATTTTAAATAGTTGTTAATGAATGCTTCAAAATTATAGAAACAAGTGTTAGAAAACCGAATTCAGCTTCTCCAAAAGTGCAATAGTTTTTTTTTTTAATTCCTAAACTTTTAATTTTACGATTCTATTTCATAATAATCTACTTAAAAGCAAAATTTTAAGACCGCTTTATTAAATCTATTTCACAGGGCAATCGTAGATTTTATAATTGCTGTTAACGCAAAAATAAATTCTTTATACAAACATTGTCGTTCTGTAAAGGCAATAAAGGTGCATATAAAAAAATAATAAACGGAATGCTAATGAAAAATGTTTAAATTTAATATCAATGATTAGCTAGTTAACACAAGTATACAGAAAAGCTGGCCTTTGCGTTTCATAAAATATATCTAAAAGCATTGTAAATAATAAAAAGTTAGTGTAGATTTAAAATTATTTTAATAGAAAAATGCAAACCACTGAAATACCTTAATATTAAAAGAGAAGCAATTTTTCATTTACTGTAGCAAATGAAAACCATTGCATTAGTAATTACAGCATAAATAAACTAGGGAGTGGTAATTTAGCCAAATATAACGCAAAGCGAAATGGAGCCATCAGGCCCATTGAAAACTAAATGTAATTTCAAAAGAGGCGTTGTCAGACATGTAAGGCTGCTCCATCAGGAAACCAAACATATTAAGAGATGGAATACAATCGAATTTATTTTAAAACAAATGTATAACAAAAATTTTTCGCAACGAAAATTAAAGGTAAATAAATTATAATCAAATATACAACATATCCATATGGATGTTTATTTATATTTAAATTATTATTTTAATTTACCTTTTTGATATGGAAATACAAAAACAATTCTTTAAGAATTCATCAAATTTGGAATACAAGAAAAAAATGCTGCAGTATGGTTTGGTATTTTATGGCTTTTATGCACTCCTTCTATAACTTTCGTTGTAGCTTTTTTTCATTTCTTCACTCAAAAATGATTCTCAGGTTGTCACAATTTCTCGTATTTCTTTTTTTTTCTTTTTTATGGTGATTTGCGCCTACCACTTTGATTTGTTGTCAACAGAAAAGTTGTATTAAACTAGTTTTGTTTTACACAATTTTTAACATATCTAATGGAGCTATATATTTCAGCAGCTTTTATTCATCATATTTAATAATTTCACTTATTTATATTCTTTATAAATATTTATTTTAAGTTTTATTGTTGCCCTTTGGATGTTCCACGCACAACCGAGTTATTTGGATTTACTTTGTTAAATGCAATTTTTTTTGAGGCATGACTCAATTGCTAATATCAAGGCCTTGCCCAAGGCGAATTCAAAACTTCAAAACAGGTGACAGTGGGAGCGCAGAAGATTTTTTATATGTCCGTACAAAGTGGCACATCAGTCACCAACAATAACAAACAAGGTTCTGATTAAAATAAAATTTTTTAATACATTTTTGTGAATTAAAAATGTGTGTAAAAAGTGTAGAACTGTTCCTATAATTTTTCTTTATATTGACAATAAATAAAAGAAAATAATTTACACACATACGTTCGAAGCAGCTTCCCTCATGTGCTCACATAAATCACTAGCAATATCAAATGTGATTGAAACGGGGATTATTTTTGCTTTTATTTTGGTATATATTTAATTTTAGCATAATTTTAATATTTTATTGCTATATTCTTTTTATGTATAAGCTATGGCTTACTTTGTTATCATTAGTTATTACTTATGTATATGTCAATATGGTATTTATTATGACAATACATGAAATATACTTTTATTCTAATTACTGATCGGTCTCGAATGTTAACATGTAATGGATTCAACTACAGCCAAGCTATACCTTATACTTGGCAATGGTATTTGTGTTTGCGCAATATGGTCGTTATGATCAATCTGATTAGAACTCACTGTCCATACAATCCTCCATGGAAATATGTGTGTAAAAATTATAAAAAAAAGACCCAACAAGCACGTTTTTAATTGTTAGTGATTGATGTAGCACATTTTGTAAACTTATAGAAAAATCATAGGCGCTCCGCTGTCCAATTCGCCGTGCTTAACACCTATGAACACATATTTGGTCATAAATATAACGTACATCTTAACTGACAACTAAGTTACACTACATATATTCATATGGGCAAGTTAGCAATTAATACTACAGTCATTGTGTCACTATCCTACACGTCGAACGGTTTGTTATACTTGGCATGCTTGCATAAAAATGTGAGATTTTGTTTGATATAGAAAATGATAGTTTTCATGTGATAGGACTTGCTTTTACCTCCAGCTACCTTTTTTCATAAATACTAGCTTGTCAAACAAAGCCACACATTTTTATGTCCCACTAATCAATTTTTTGACCACACATGTCAAATTTGACAAATCGGACGCTATGTAGGATAGTGAACAAGGCCTTCACTAAGCCTTTATAAACTTCATTTCAAATGAATAGACACAGGGTAACTAGATATGAAAGCTTTAGTAAACAAAACAAAAAACCCTGTGCTACCATACTTATTCCACAGGGGCAGGGAAGCCTTATTCAGAGTAACAACAGCAACAAACTACATCTATTTCAAAAATTTTGTAAAATGAAACAAATAAATGTTAATGTAAATTACTTTCTTGCACAAAGTGTAGTTTTTGTAAGAAATATTTCAATAATTCGGCATCTACCACAAAGTAACCGGGAGGGCAAACAAATGCTGATAAATAATCAACAATCTCCTTTAAAATATTGCATGAGTCTAGTGAAGTTGGGTGAAAAACATTATTACTACATTACATAAATACGGTTCTAATAAATCATTTTATTATTAAAGAAACAACGAATATGAAAACTATTTGTGCACTTTGCTTTTGGCGCAGGAACATCGTAGGCACGCTTTTGCATTACGTGCATTCAATGCGGAGGTAGCGAGAAGTTCAATAAATGTACGTGGTATTGTATAAGAAATACAAGTGCACACATACATATGTGTATGTATGTATATGAATTAGAAAAACTATAGATGCCATCATGTTGTAGGTGTCTGAACTGGCTATTACAAAAATGCGGCTAAAGTTTTGGTCTGATTCCATAGATAAATGCTATGGAGCAAATAAATCATATTTGGAGGACCAGCCTGTGCTCAGGGAGTTGAAAAATGTAACTACAATTCTAAACCAAATATATAAAAGTAAAACTTTTTCTTTCTTCTTTTAAGACTGTTGACTGTTTTAAGCTTAATAAACTCTATTTGAAACGTTTAGTTAACGCTCGTGAACGTTTGCTTAACGAACCTTTTATCACTCTTAAAGACTTGGAGACTTATGCAGAATTCACATATGCCTCTTTATTGTATTTATTAATTGAATTAACAGGTATTAAGGATGTAAATGTGGACCATGTTGCCTCTCACCTGGGCAAAGCTCAGGGTATTGTTACAATTTTAAGAGCCATACCATATACGAAACGTGGCCAAACTTTGTATATACCACAAGAAATTCTTTTCAAATATGGTGTTAGCCAAGAGCGCATATTAAGAGCTAATCCTGATGATAAAGGTGTGGAAGAGTGTATATTTGAAGTAGCTACTGCTGCACATCAACATTTAGTTCATGTAAGTTCTATATGAAAAATTTAAAAAACCCCGGTTGTTTTTTGTGTTTTTAAATACAGGCTCGAAACCTCTCAGATGAACTTCCTAAGGTTGTACGCCAAATATTTTTACCTGCTATTGTTATAGAACGCTATCTGGAGCGCTTACGAAAAGCAAATTTCAAGTTAGTAAAATAGATAACGTTTATAATTTAAAATAGAAAAATGTGATTTAAAAATGTGATTTTTCAGTCTGGCGCACAATTCATGTCTTCAAAGGGACTCTATGCTGCCGCTGCCTCTGTACTTTAAAAGTTTTAGAAATAGATTTTAAGTAAGATTGTGCCGGGTTTTATCGATAGCTTCTTCCAGTGTATATTTATAAGAAAAATTTTCTGCGTTAATTAGTTTTGATAAAAAACTATAGGTAGACAAAATCATTGATGAAAGCTGCTGTACGGTAAATGTACACTAAATTAAAAATTGTAGCACTATATTTAAATGTATTCCTTTAATAGAGTTTA
Organism: Ormia ochracea; assembly: GCA_963402855.1. Lineage (NCBI taxonomy): Eukaryota > Metazoa > Arthropoda > Insecta > Diptera > Tachinidae > Ormia > Ormia ochracea. The sequence goes on from OY727107.1 coordinate 40,999,672, forward strand.
AGAAGTTCGTAGTTGTAGGCCACCAATTTCCCATATCGATAAGAAATTATTAGCACTACAGCAAATAAATCGAAATCTTAAATATATAAAACCACTAAGACGTGATGTCAAAAGATTTTTCAATCTCGAGAAAAATTTTCAATTTTTTACTGTTTCGCATATAATTGATAACTCGTTTTATCTTTTAAGTGTAATTTAAAGACAACAGTTAAATATTTCACTTATTGCGTCATAAAACATTGCATACGAAGTAATGATATTAAAACCAAAAACAGGTCGACGCCAGCTGGACCAAACTATGTTAAGTTTCTATACTAAAGTAAGTAGATAAAATCCTACATTTGAATAAATTTACCAATTTTGTAAGATGGTTATTAAAATATATTTTTGAAATCAACAGAACACTGGTTTGTGTGGATTCCTCTTCAAGAAGAAGTCGAACTGTTAAAAACATTTTCCTTCACATCTGAGGAGGACTTCCCAATTAATATGAATTCCCTAAATATGTTCTTCCAAAGAAACCAAAATTAGTCATTTTAGCGCTTTTTTTTTGGTAAAGCTTATTTATATATTTTTTAAGGCTGAACTTGAGTTTATAAAGGCCTTGTTTCAATATTATAGGCAATCATACAAATCTGACATTTTTAGCCCACACTATTCTATTTTAATAAAATAAAAGCCGTACTGCAATATTCTTGCTCATAAGCACATTTGTACCAAACGTACAGATTTAACTGCATTTTGAAGTTCTTGGAGAAATTATACGATTGGCTGTTATTCTGAAAAATTTTAATGGTATACCGTACATACACATACATATGTACTATGAATTTCTCTACAATACTTTATGTTTCAATGCTTCGCTTGCTGATCTTTTTCTCTTCATTGTTCTGAAAATGCTTTCTCCGTTGAAGCGATCGAATTGTGGCTTTCGTCGACATTCTACTGTGAATCGAGTCATTGGCATTCCGACTTGGTGACACTGCTCGACAAGTTTCTTTTTTTTTATCCCGTTATATACATATTCAGTCTTTAAGTAATATTTCATTTGGTGGAGCAAAGAGAAACAGGTCAATAATATTAAAGGTCTGTAGAAAACAAAAAAAAAAAGGGAAACAAAAACGAAAATTGAAAAACTGATTATTAAGATATAACTCACATATCCATTGACATATACATTTTTATGTGTTTCTTGCCAAACAAAAATTCATATCAAATTGGATTTTTAGCTGAACCAAATTTTGTCTTAAACTTACACTAGATACAAGAACACAACAAAAGTGTTTTAATAATAAGTAAAATATACAATATATTAGAAACTGTGGTCATGTACGATTTGAATATATTAGTTAATAATTTATTATTATTCCCTAATGGTTTAAATAACTAATATATAAAGCAATATTATTATTATTTATGCAATAAATAAAACGATTAGAAGGAATTAGTTTCTAAACAAAGTTTACTACTCCACAGACAAATTAAAAAAGAAAAGATTGCAAAACCGTATATGGAAACATATTTTTCTTTTAATTTTAAAATAGGACTTCATAAAAACTCAACATTTTTAATATAGTCATAAATATATCTATATTGCAAAATGACCCCAATATTACATTCTTTCAATTTCTAATTTTTCAATACTATGTACACGAATTTGAATGCATTAAAAAATCATTTTATTTTTATTTATTGTAATAGCTATTGTTAATATTAAATTTCTTTATTTTTTGTGTTTAAATCCGTATCAAATTCATGCCACATGCGTTCGAATTCTTCGGAATATTGAAGTCCAAATTTCTCATTGCTTGTTATTAAAATATTCTCCCAATTATTTCCAAACCCCTAGAAATTAAGGTAAAATAAATAAGTTAATTCGTAATTAATAAAGATACAATTGCTATGTGGGGTGTACTCCCTATATACGTAAGGTACATCGCAAATATATTTTTTTAATTTTTAATCCTAATGTTTTAAGCATATACAAATAAATCAAACTCAAAAGTGGAAATTAACTCAAATAATTTTGAAAAAATTAAAGCAAAAACAATTATTATGTATATGAAGATAAATATGACATCTTTAGCACTGATTACAAAGGATTTTCGCTCCTATCAAAATAAATGAAACATAAATCACATATTTTGCGGACTTGTTATTGACACCATAGTTGTTTCTATTTTTTGTTATGTAATACTTTTTAAAACTGATTTTTAAGGATTTGTACACATTCAGTATTGTCATGTAACGATGGACTAATGAATCATATATATTTTATGGATTAACTTAACTCATAGAAATAAGTTTTTTTTATTAATATACACACACAGGTTTAGCCAACGTACCTGGCTTGTCCAGTTAAGGGAACCTGTTAGCAATATGCATCTGGCTTGACTTCTGTCACCGATTCTATGTTTTTTATAAATTTCGTCAACTCTCTTAGGGCTATCTACAATGCAAAATTTATGATGCATAATGCCTCCATTTCTGTTGTAGCGTACGGGAATGCCTAAAAGAAAATATTTGTTTAAATATCGATTAAAGAAGGATGTGTATCGAAATTTGAGTTTGTAGCCCTATAGAAAAGCAAAATTAAAGATAAGCATTATGTTATGTTGTTACGATAGAGTTAAATTCTTTTCGTATTAGGCACTATGAATGTGGCATTTAAAATTAATGTTAATAGTTAAAATAATTCGTACCAAACTTATTAAATTACCATTTAATAGAATATTATGTTTTTATTATATTGAAGTAGATCACTTAGGAGTGTTGGCTATTAGCTTTGCAAAATTCAACGCTATGAGTACGAAAAGAAAATTTTAACAGATAGATAGTGGTGAACTAACGAAAACTGGCGATTTCTGCACATTGGTCACAAATTATGCCATGCTCGTATAAATCAAAACATATTTCCTGGAAGATGAGTTTGTTATTGAAACGGAAGTTTCAGCCATATCATATGATAAAAAGCCGCTCCTAAAATTGATGGAATAAAATTATCGCGTTATAAACATAGTGGCTAGTGCAAACAAAAACTTTTTTTTATCCATGTGTTGTAATTAATTTATTTTAACCTGTTCAACTCTAGTCTGCTCGAAGCTTTGAAGATGATTCTTCTACCTATATAATTTAGTTCATTTTATATGGTAAATATGTGAATCGTAAAACACATCTAGAATGGAGTTACTTTCTAGTTATTTATAATTTGCTTACATTGTCAAGTATTTTTTTAATATTTACAGTTTTCATAGTCATGGTAACGCAACGATAAGATGAAAATTTGAAAAAAAAATTGAGGGTGATGAATGTTTGAAATCTATTAAACAACAATACAATAAATAACAATAATAAATTTAGCATCCTTAGAATACTTAAATAATCTTGATCTTGATCGTCGATAAGTGTTCAAATGTAAAAGTGGAACACCTTAACAACATCACGACATATTGGAAAAGACCGCTTAAGAACAAAAAATGCCCTACAACACGCAATAGCGCCGCTAAGTATAACAATGCAACAGGCAGCCAATTAAAAAAACCCTGGCGAGGTAACATCATTGTTTTTAAGTGCTACAACTGTACAAAAAACTATTTAAGAAATATATATGTATCATAAAGCGGACGGCCGTAGGAAATTTTTTTAGGCTTCGTCATAAACTCCAATTTTTAGGCCAAAAAGATTCCCGGTAAACCGTCAATGTCATTCGTATAAAAATTACCATAAATATTGATGTAATTGTAACGGAAACAAAGGCCTTACGTAAATTCTATTGCATCTTGCAATTCAATATATCCCTCAAATTTTAAATGAGACTTAAGGAAGAAACGAAATAACTGATAATAATCAAACTGGAAGAATATTATACATTATATACATAATAATAAATTGCAAAAAGGTAATTTAAAAAGAAGTGTCGGTAATTTCGATTGTTTTTTTATATATGTTTATTTCTTCTACATACATAAGCCTGGAATAGGCATATTCGATAGTTCCATATCGAATGGGGATTGTATCATTCGAAGATCTGATCCATTTTCCATGACAAGGCAATGTTTTACTCACCTGCTGTTATTAGCGGTATAATTTGCGATCCACTTGAGTGTGCCATTTCAATATCACTAACGATACGAACCAAGATACCACGTTCCACAGCTTCAGTTAACGCACGCGATATTTCAAATGAAGTAAACGTATACATAGCTAAATCGATGGAAAACTGAGCAGCATTAATAAATTCTATTATACGATCAATATTTTTGGTTCCACAAAAGGGATTTGGGCACTTAATTTTTGGACGTCCTACTTCAAATACTTTTTTTTTACTTTCAAAAAACGCATGTTTCTGACCGCAGGCCTGTGTGCACTCATTAGTCCAAATAACTTCACATAACTCCTTTGCACACGAACGTTCTCTAAATTTCTTAGTTAGCCAGATATATGAATGATATAATAATTCAGAGGATATAACTACACACAAACCGTAAAAACAATTACGAGAAACAGTACTATAGTTCATTTTTTTTCTAGTTATTAACACATATTATTTCTTTCGAATTCTAATCATAAACAGTATTTATAATTTTAAAATCAGCAGTGTTGCTATTTTAACGCTTTTCAGTCATTTTATTTGCTTTAAAGCGAATTCATAATTTCGCTTTTCGTAGAATCCTCTTCTTTTTAAAAAGAACTTTTATGATTTCTTGACACTTTTTTGTACGACAATTTGATATATTGATAAAATCATAATTTATTTTTTCAAATTAATAAGAAAAGTATACAAAAAGCAAATAGAAAATAATAGGGAGCTACGTTTGGGTATTTTGCAAAATATGAAAATTAAAAGAGCAAATCGCACAGATTGTAATTGTAAGCAAACAGTTGTCGCCGAAAAAAAAATAATAATAATAATGTATATCTAGTTTTGATGGATCGTCAATATATACAAAAAAGGGAATACTCTTTAAATTAGAATTGTTTTTCATATTTATTTAGGTTTTTAAAGATTTTTACTTCTAAATTATATAAATTAATTGAAATGATTAAATCGTTTTTATTATACTTCAGCTTGCTCAAAGCCATCGATTGACATTAAGTCGCTTGATATCATGAGTGTAAAAATCGCTAAACTTTTCTAAAAACGCAAATCCGCAATTTATTAACTGGCAGAAAATGCAGTAAGTATGAAAATGTCAAACAAATTTAGATGTAGAAAAAATCATTTCAAACTGTTTGATTCAAATTTTTTTTAAAATTTCTAGTTGTATTTGTTTTCTAAAATACAATAAGGTTTTACTAAATTTGATATTTTTAGTGGGGAACAATTTTGTGCGAAAATTAAAAGTTAGTCGATTGACAGACAGGGGTGAATATCATCAATAGTTGCAAGCCCTAAAGCTAGTGTAATATGACTGCATATAAAAATTTATTTTGTAAAATCTAAGATATTTTATCCTTTAAAAGATATTGCCGAAATACTTTTCTCTTGGCTTATATTGTATCTTAGCGATGGCTTCAAGTAAACGCAGTTCATTTTTTTTTTCTAATAAAAAAGCATATAAGTAACCCATCTTATTGATATAAAAATTACAATAATTGTACTGTCTTATATCTCCGAAATAATCCACGCAGCAAATTTTTTTATTTTTAAAATTTCAATCGGATATTATGCCATTGATTTGTTTATGTGCTAAAACATAATTTAAGGCAAGATAAGACATCTTAAAGGTGCAATAAATTCCAAAGTTTTTTTTAACATTTAATATGAATTTGAAATAATTGATTTGTTACTCTCTCTTTGGAAAATGTATTTATTTCATTTAAATTTGAAATTTTAAGCAAATAATACCGAAGTGAATAATATATTAAATTAACATTTAATTTTCAACTTAAAGCTTTTTTGAATACGGATAACACAGAAACACATTATAACGAGTATACGTATTAATACGTTTAGTAATAATAAATGGATCATAAGTATTTTGCTTTAACAATGTCAAAAAAGTGAAACTTAAAATTTCCACCCATAATTTTATACAATTTCTACAAACGGTTATAAATAGGTCTACCCGACTTGCGATCTGAAAAGAAATTACGCAGAACTAATATTTGGCCCACGCCAATGAATAAGATGGCCAAGGTTTCAATACATGACCACCACATTACACGCTCATTTAATTCTTCAGCCCTTTTGCGGCTTTGGGCTTCACGAAGCCGATGGTGCGTTTGAGCATCCAAAATATCATTTAACGACTTATGTACTGACTGCGAAGATGTCTCCATTTGAGTCAAAACGGTAGCATGATCATCGAGTCCAGGTAATGAGGGTTCATCGCCTACTTGAAAGTCAACATAAACAATTTTGTGAGCAAATGTCGAAAATTTATTGCTAAAACAAGCTTGATAAGTGCCAGTGGTGTCCGCTACAAATTGGTGGCTGTCAAAGGTAGATTTCAGCTGTTCATATATAATGCGTCCATGCGGATCCTTTACAACCACATCGACATCCAATTGACCACCACCGGAAACCTGAAACTCCAAATAAGAAGTCGTATTGCGCTTAATATCCTCGAAAAAACAGTCTTCAACTCCATCCGCCAAATCAAATGTGAATTCAACTGACTGCACCGAATACACGCACAGAAGAAAAGTTACTACATTTAGTGATTTCATTTTTAAAGACACTTTAACTTTTAATAAAAAGTCAAATCACTACTTTCTATAAGGTTTCGTATAGATTTTAATTTAGCTAATGCAAATAATTATACAAGTGTTTTTGTCGAAAAGTTCATGAATGCCACGCAGGAGTGCTACAAGTAAAAAAGACGTTTTTATAGTAACCGTTCATATAATTACAGCACCATAGTCTTTTCAAAAATAAATAACTTTTACCTTTATATTGTTTAAAAAATGTTTTAACTTGTTATATATATATATATTTCACAACAAAAAGATTTATTTTAAGCTCTGAGGAAAGCAGTCAATATTCCGTGGAGTAAAGAACATGTTAGTACACAGGGTAAACCAGAAAAGTCAGAGTGGCAAAACTATAGAGGATTATGCTGCATTTGCTATCTCTTTCAAATTTCTTTTTTATTATGATTACTATTTTCTTGGCCATATCAAATTTTAACAATTATTTTGATATGAAATGTGACGAAACACCGCAATAAAAAAGAAAACAATTTAATGTTTTTACTATGCAATGTCTTTAGGGCATTAAGTTGTACACTTTAAAACTATTTTCACATGCAAATGTTAACCCAATAATACATTTTAAATGTATACGTACAGGCAGGTCAATGCAATCACAATTGTGCATTAGAAACACATACGTGTATCTTCAGAAATTTTATGTTATCAAATAACAAATTTAAAAGTAAAATAGTAATAAAAAAACAAGCAACCGGAGAATAAACTAAAATGTTCTGCCGTTTACAAATAATACTGAGCATTTTGTTTCACCCTATGGCCTTCTATAATAACATCATTGCAAACAAGTTTTGTTCCAAGGCTACAACTTAGCATAGTTCTGAAGCTCTTTCGATTTGTTGGCCTTAAATCTTTTTTTATAAGCAGTACTTGTTGGCTAACTTCGGCAAGATTTTGTCACTTTGCTAATATTAAAAAAATTAATCAATTTGAATGTATTTAAAATAATATTTCAACTTGCTAAGCCGCTTACTGTATTTTTTTGATATTCTCCCACCCAGAGTTCCAGCGCCACAAAACACGCATTTCCCTCCTTTATAGTTTAAGAATATATTGAGTGGATTTTATTGGCAATACCACCCGTCATTGTATGCGTTTTTAACACTTGCAAAGTTAGTTCTTTTATTTTTCTATTCAGTAGAATGTCTGCAACAAGACAGACGTTTGACCGTTAAGGTTCAATCACGTACATTGGTGTAACATTTTATGCAGCACTGCAGGCAATATTTTTTCAATTGTGTCAATTAGTTTTACCGAGTGAATCAGCTTATAAGTATTACACAATTAAATTCATGATTTTATTTATTAAAGTTTTTATATTTTTACCACTTCAGATTCTTTTGTTTTGTTTATATTAGATTATTCCTAATTACTACATCCCTCTCGTTTCATTACGAATTGTAAACAAAACATTCGATTTTTGAGCATTAAGATTCTCTCTCATGTTTACACTGTGCAACAAATCAATGAACTAACACTCAAGTTATTTGAAACTACGAATCATGCAACTCACTAAATATATGCCGGTAAGTTTCTTATAAATACCTATCTAGCTACATATATATATGTATATGTAAAAAAAATATAAAAATGTTTTAATATATTCCAGCGAAAACAACTACTGACGGAAGAATGTTGTTTTAGTCAGGGGAAACACTGTTTCCGATTATATGATGGAAGCACAAGATCGTGGTATAACATACAGTTCAGCGGTAACATTTGCATGTAAAGATGGAAATTACATAAAACGTTTATCCATTAGATGGGGTTGTGTAGTTTTGGATGGAGACTCCGACAAGAATCATCAGTTAAAAAAGTATATACATATTTTTTTATTAATGAAATGATTGGCCCAATTGATTTCGTTACAGAGGCAAATCAGTTTTGACACACACGGACTTTCAGAAGAGCACAAGGTTTTGAGTAATGAATTGCGCATAATTAAATTACACTTGGGTTTTATAAAACATTTTGAACCTAAGCAACATTTTAAAAATTTATATAAAAAATATTTTGGTTAATAGGCAAAAACAAATGAGGATTTGATTTTTTACGAATTTTCAGTAAAAGCTATTTAAATTTTGAGCTCTTAGAAAGAAATTGAAGTAAAAGGAAAGGCCTTTAGATTTCTTTTTGTATCATGGCATTTACAACACAAAAAGACTTTTTTAATCTACCGTTTATGACAGAAAGATTAGAGATGCGTACAAAAGATGGTTGCGTTAAGGTAAAGAGTTATGAGTCCACAGAGGATACACGTGCTTGGGCGACGGATGAAACGAAGCAATCAAAATTTTTAAGCGATCTAGTTACATTGGAATATCCGGTAATTTTTTTAGGAAAATAATGTTCTATGAATTATTATTTTTCCTTTATCAATATACTATATATGTATGTCTGTATATCTTTAATAGGATAATCTAGATCATATTGGAAGGAAAAGTGATTCCAATATTTCAAAAAACAAAGGCGTCCAAAGGCAACACTGCACTGATTCTGATGGCATTGCTCCCAAAGAAGTAAGTGATAACAATGTCACTGCAATGAAGGATGTACGATAACTATTTCTTTCAACGCTAAGCATTCTCCACAAAATCTCATTTCGATGAAAGGAAAAAGTATTGCCTGTTTTCAAAAAAGACATTCCTCCATCCAATAGAAGATATACATACATACCTTTATCGTAGATTTACCTACATTTAATTCAAATAATTTGGAAATATAGGGAATGGAATTAAGTTTTTTAGTTCAACTGAATAATTTCAAAGTATAGCAAATTTACCTCGTGCCTATTGAAAGAGTAGCGCAAGTACAGCTTCCATTATTCAAAACTAAAAAGTTTATTTATTAAAAGTTATATTCAAAAATAAAAACATCACATTTAAATCACAAACGTAAGAAATATACTTTACGATCTGTTCTAGTACTTAAAAAACGTATATATTTATAAAAATCGGTTTTATAAGAAACGGTTCGAAGGAATGCGGCCACAAACACCACTACACGGGATTACTATATATAGTAAACAGGTTTCATACGACTAGAATTTTTTGCGCTGTTTTAACGGCTGGAAGAGTTGACAAAATCAGGTTACATTCTAGAACTGACACGTCGACGTAAAATCGTTGCATAATTTCCTGCGTAATATTTGAAACAAACAAATTGAAATTTCCAGCTCACTTGCCACCAGCCTTAAACTAAATCGCGTATTAAAATACAAATTTCTCCAAATACTATATATAATATATATATATTTTAGTTTTTATCTACGGATTGTTTTTAAAATCTTAAATTGTTGAAAATTTTTTTTTTCTGCAGCAAATAACTCTTGAAGTCGCTGACGATGGTCTTCCCGAATGTCCCAATTATAATTTGACAGAGTATCAAAAGGCTTTAAAAATGAACAGTATTCTTGAAAAACAATTAGAAATGTTTAAGGATTGTCTTGAAAGCGCCAATGACAAAAATAGAAAAATTCCAGAAATCCTGGCCAGTAAATTAGATTCTAATACAGCTAAATATTTCTACAACAGGATACAAAAATTTGCAGCTGCTGGCAAGTTCAACAAATGTGAGGAAAATGCCATGCTACAAATCTACCAGAAAATGCAAAGTATGTACATGGATTATGAAATATTGCAAGCTGAGAACAATAACCTCCAGCATTTAGTAGAAAAGTTAGCAGGACGCGTTATATTAGAGGAGATATCAGTAAAAGCTGAGCAATCGGCAGATGTTGACTATTTACAAAATGAAATTAACAGTCTTCGAAAGGAATGTATTTTTCTCCGGCAAATAGAAGATGATTATTTGAGATTGAAACAAAACTCAGCGAATGCGAAAGCTAAAACATTTGAACAGCAAGCTAAAAATATAAATATGATTGTAAAAGAACGCGATAGCTTAAGAGAAGAATGTAAAAAACTTAAAACTTTGCAACACCGGGAAGAAATGCTTGAACAAAAAATGCAATCAGCCAAAACTGAAGCTATTGATTTAAATGCCACTTTAGCTAAAAAAATAGAATATATTAGTGAAATAGAAATGAAAATGCAACATATGCAAAAGTATTATGAAGAAAAATATCGAAAGGCCTGCTTAAGAGAAGAATTCTTAAAAGTACGTACTCCATGTCATATTTATTAATTATTATTTACTTGCGTTACTAATTATTCTTTAGGTTCAAATCGAAGACATGAAAAAAGAAATTGTTGAAGCGCAATGTGAAGCTCGCAAAAGGGATATTTTAGCCATGAAAGTTTCATGTCTGCGCAATGAAGTAGTTAAAAGGGATTTGTCCTTGAAGGAATATGATTGCCAGTATAAACAGTTGATGGTGAGTTGAAAGGATGATTTCGATTCACTTAATTATATATTCTATTTTTAAGTACAAAATTAAAGCTTTCAAAAGCTATGGCTATTGCCTGCAACGCCGATTTAGTTCTTGCCAATTTTGATTCGTTAAAGGTTTCATTTTCGAAGAATTTTGCTTTCAAAACAAAACCAACTTTATATTATTTTTGCTCAAACTGCTGGTACATGTGTAAATTTAAATGTATAAATCCGAATTTAATGTAAATAAAATTGTTTTTTACATCTAAAGCTACTTCACTTAAATAGCGTTTCCGAATAAATACAAGCTCGATTATCATAGTATTTGCTTTCTAAGCTCCTTCAAGAGCTTTTCGTATGGTTTCCAGATTGATACATTTTGATGCTCTGTCGAGTAAATATTACACCATTAGGGAAGACCATCGCCACTGACTTGAAAAATTATACACAACAAGTTAAGGTATCAGTAACAAAAAGATAAGCTCTTAATCATTACAAAGTAATTTTCAACACTTTGTAGGCCCTCAAATACATTCGGGCCTCCGAAATATGTGTTATTAGGGAAAGCAAAGAAAGGATTCTGATACCCTACAAAATGCAATTAATATAATCATTAAGAACAAAGTCTGTATTAAATGCTACTTATTTGAAAATTATTGCAATGGAAACCCGAATACCAAAAAATTCCCCAAATGTGAGTTTAGAAGTCCAATCGCACAAACTTTATATTTCCTTTAAATATTTACCGGAAACGTAGAAACATTTTTCTAGCGATTTATTTAAAATTTACTTGGCTTTATTTTATTTGAAAATCATTCAGAGTTAAAAATTGTATTTTTATGAAAAATTCGTTTTAATATTTTTTTCATAAAGGATGTTGTTACTGAACTGCGCTCAGTCAAATTGCAGTGTCTACACGACAGTGAAACACAAACTTGTGCAGAAAACAGCGACGAATTAACATTTTACACTCGCGCCACATTAAATGAGATTAGGAAAGAATTGAAAAAGAGAGGCTTTTTTAATTCGGGAGCTGGTCGTGCTAATGAAAAATATGACAAACAATGTGAGGAGGAAATGGTGCGTCTACAGCAGGAAGTAGATGAAATGAGAAAAGAAATGCAAAAAGTGGAAGAAATGAAGAAACATATGGCGGAAGTAGATCAGGTGCGAAAAGAAAAGCAAGAAGCAGACAACAACGACAGTTCATATGAAAAACAATGTGGCGAAGAAGTGTTGCGTCTACAACAGGAAGTAGATGAAATGAAAAAAGAAATGCAAAAAGTAGAAGAAATGAAGAAACATATGGAGGAATTAGATCAGGTGCAAAAAGAAAAGCAACAAGGAGAAAATAACGACAATTCAAATGAAAAACAATGTGGTGAGGAAATGGTGCGCCTACAACAGGAAGTAGATGAAATGAGAAAGGAAATGCAAAAAGTAGAAGAAATGAAGAAACATATGGCGGAAGTAGATCAGGTGCGAAAAGAAAAGCAAGAAGCAGCAATTACCGACAACTCATATGACAAACAATGTGGCGAAGAAGTGTTGCGTCTACAAGAGGAAGTAGATGAAATGAGAAAAGAAATGCAAAAACAGGAAGAAATGAAGAAACATATGGCGGAAGTAGATCAGGTGCGAAAAGAAAAGCAAGAAGCAGACAACAACGACAGTTCATATGAAAAACAATGTGGCGAAGAAGTGTTGCGTCTACAACAGGAAGTAGATGAAATGAAAAAAGAAATGCAAAAAGTAGAAGAAATGAAGAAACGTAGGCGAGAATTAGATCAGGTGCAAAAAGAAAAGCAAGAAGCAGCAATTACCGACAACTCATATGACAAACAATGTGGCGAAGAAGTGTTGCGTCTACAAGAGGAAGTAGATGAAATGAGAAAAGAAATGCAAAAACAGGAAGAAATGAAGAAACATATGGCGGAAGTAGATCAGGTGCAAAAAGAAATGCAAGAAGCACACAATAACGGTAATTCAAATTTATACGCAAATTCACTAATCCGTTTGCAAGAACTAGAAAGTGAAAATGTTCAACTTTTACAAGATAATCAAACTTTAAAAGAAAAACTTAGAGAGGGTGAAGGCAAATTAGTCAATATGTTAAAGCAAATAGAAAACATGGATAGTGGTATAAGCAGAAACAGCCAAGAAATCAATAAAATTGGCAAAGATTTACAAGTAGCCATTGATTTAGTTAAAAATATAAGCGATGTGCAGTTGAAAAATCAACAATGGACCAATGCTGTCAGTGCCATAAATTCTCGAGATGATGAAAAGATTATTGCTGATTTGCGCCGTCAAATAGAAGAAGAAATTGGAAAAGTAAAGAAGTGTCAAGAGGATAACGCTAACCTACTAGAGGAAGCCAAATTACGTGAAACACATTTAAAAGAACTTAGAGATCTTAATACTGAAATTGAGTCTGATCGAAGAAAGCTGGAGGCGATAAATAATAATCTGCTTAATGATAACGCCAATCTCAATAACCAACTTAGTACTGTCCTACAACAAAATATAATCAAATCGAATGATAAGTTAGAGAAACATAATCTAGAGAGTACTGAACAAGATATTCCAGAAAATATGCAAGTAAGTAGCCATCAGCAGGACTTGTCGAAATTAGATGAAGCTGTAATATCTGACGTTGAAGAAACCGTTACTGACATTAAACACTCAAGCCAAAACGATTCTGCTAAACCACCATCTATAAAGGCAACCAAAATACCATTTAGAGATACAAATGGCAAAGAGCAAAAGGGAATTGAACAAAAACACAAAGTTTCAACAGATCACAAGTTGGACGCCTTCAATAGTAAATTCAGTTACGGCCAACCAAATGGTAAAGCTGTTATCGAAAACGACGCAACTTTAAATAATTTCGTTTACAAAAAATCTGCTTCTTTGAAACAAAATGTTCTGAACGGACGCTCATTTGAAAAGGAGTTTCGCAAAATATTAGACGAATTCATATTCGAATGCAGTAACAGTTTTTGCCGTTTGTTTAACCCGAAATCAAAATTGTATGACATTTGTCATAGACTCTGCCACAGGGGTATACACACGTTAACCTTTCGCGAGTTAGTCTATTTGCATAATAAAATTTATACACAAGCTGATCACTTGTTTCCAGGCTGTTTGTTGGACATGATTTTGGCCGACCACAAAGACCAAATTGAGGGTATGTTACAGTCAGTTGGAATGCCACATTTAGGTCGTAGCAAGAATATTGGCTTTAAAATATCGGATGCTGAGAAAAATTCTGTTGATAAAAAATGTTGTTCCTGCAAGAATGAATTCTGTTGCAGCTTTTCGGAAGAAATGATAAAAGAGAAAGGTGAGTTTAAAAGTAAAATAGAAAGGAATTAAACACGCAAGAGAGGAATTATGTACGTAGAATAAACTACCATTCAAATTTAAATTATTTTTATTACATACTATACATTTTTATTTTATTTCTAATTTTATTAAATTTGTTACATAACAGTGGATAAACTAGAGAGGGATATTGGAATTGCTCGCGAATATTTGAAGGCTTTAAGAAATGGGCACTTAGAAATCCTTCCTTCAGCTACTAACAGGGACAATTCAAGCCATTCAAATAAGTAAGATTTATACACATCCATCCATATATACTATTTGTTAATACATATTACTCGTTAACTTCACAGCTCAACTTTTAGGGCCTCTTCAACTGCCACAATGCGACGAAGGTCTTCATTGAAAGCAATTAAACAAAATTGAAAATTGAGTTTAAAGTATCCTCCTCTATGAGACTACAGTTATATAAATATATTTCACGATTAAAGGGACAATCGCGGACAATGTACTTTTCCAAATATATAGATATGTATGTATGTATCTGCACATATGTGTATATTATGTTTTTCGCTCCGGAGCGAATAATAATTATTACTTATTTATAATGGCAACTGTAAAAATAAACTACAAAGTTGTATAAGTTGCACGACAAGCTTTTCACGCTACTACCAAGTTGTACAACTTGCAGATTTAGCTTGAAAGAATTGTGTTAAACCGTAAAATAAATGGTTATACAAATTTGTAGCGACAATATATACATCATAGAGAAGAACATTATATACAAGTGCATACATACTAGTATATATTTTTTATTATATTATTTTATCCATTATTTTCAATGTGTGTATGTACATATTCAGTTGAATGAATAATATTGAAAATACATGTATTTTAATTTTATGTTTTTATTTTATACTTTACTATATGTGTTTCTTCTTAATTTCCACATTTGTATTTACTGATTACAAAAGAAAAAATTAAATATTACTTATAAATTTTTATAATGTAATAAATTACGTACACAGGTGTTGCTTAATTTATTTACCATACTGTATACATACGTATGTACAGGTGCTTTCACACGATGTCTTTTTTGACGTAGAAAATTGCAAGACTTTTTTAGTTTGTAGGTTAGCGGGTATGAGAAGCAAGAGGGGTAGAAAAAAAGACACGATTTCTGTTTTTCATGTTTTTTTCATACATTTCTCTTTATGCTTATTTCGTTTTTTCTTGTTACACTTTATTCTTATTCGTACGTGGTAGATTTAACAGCCACGACGGAGTAAAATAAAAATTTGTTATGAAAAATTGAATGCAATGTATTAAAAATTAAGAATTTTAAAAATTAACTATTTTTTTTAATAATAAATAATTTAATTCAATTAATTCAAAAATACGCTCCATTTTTATTATTATAATATTTTAATTTTTATTGAAATATTTTACTTGACAAAAAATAAACAAAAGCTACAGCATAAACAAAACTCAGTCAAACAACATCAATCTATCATGTGGCTGCACACAAGAATTAAAAATGCGAATGTAAGAATAGAAGAGAACAAGAAAAAAAAGTTGTCTAAAAAAACATGGTATGAAAGCAAGAATTTTTCGGAAGCAAATTCAAAAATGAATAGAGAAAAATAGACTTCATAAAAATCATCGTGTAAAACATGCATACGTCTAAAGAAAGAACTTCGTGTAAAAGAGCTGCCAGAGATATGCTTTTTTGTTTTATGAAAGAACATTTTCAGAAATTCCATAAATTTTATTTGAAATTGAAGATTTTTAAAAATGAAAACCAGATACCGAATATTAATGACTCTAACTGTACTTACATACCAGCTCCACAGGGTAATTCTATGCCAGAACATTGAAGAATGCTAAAGCATATCTTCAGGCACACTTCACACAAATACTTCAAAGAATAATTGGAGATTTATCCAGTTTCCAATTAATTGCAGCCGATTTTTGTTTAAATTCTTTTTTAAGTAATCTTGAATTACAAATTTTTATAGCTTTGAATAGAGTACTTTAATTTATTGAACTATTAGCCAATTCGCATTTTTATTTAATTTCGCTTGTTTACATTAATATTGATTGTGTGTGTGCGGATGCAAGTATAGTATCTAACACATTGTATAGAAAAAATTAATTTTATACCTACATACTCGTACATATGTATGTATGGCTGTAGATTGTGCACGGAGAGTTTAGCTGTAAAAGCAGTTGTGTGCGCTTTTATGCCGTAACTTTTGCAATTTTTGTGCATTGTGTGATTTGTGAAAATTCTGTGATTATGAGTAAACACGCTTTAATTGGTAATTGTTACTTTGAATATTACTTGAAAGAAAATATTAAAATTAATCTCCGAAAGGTGGTGGTAGTGGTTTTATTGGATCGCGCTTGGTTAAATATTTATATAAACAAGGGTATGAGGTCACTGTTGTATCACGTATGCCAGGCCAGAAGCGTATTACTTGGCATCAATTGGAAAAGGATGGTTTGCCAGATGGTGTTACTTCTGTTGTTAATTTAGCTGGACAAAATGTGTTGGACCCTTCACGAAGGTGGACTGCTGGATTCAAACAAAATGTCTGGAATTCTCGTGTTAACACCTCAGCGGCATTGGTAAAGGCCATTGGAAAATCGCAAGGAGTGCGATCATTCGTTAATATTTCAGGAGTATCTCTATACCGTCCCGATGATAATATAGTATATACGGAGGATCATGTAGGGGAGGAATATGATTTTATGTCCAAATTATGCATTGAATGGGAGAAAGCGGCTTCTTTACCAGAGGATTGGATTTCGAAGATACGAGTAGTAAGAAATAACTCACAAAATATGTAAAATAAAAATCCTATGGATGAAATTCTCCGTACCAGGTAAAACTAAGGACAGGAGTTGTGATAGGTCGTGAAGGAGGTATGATTAAAAACATATGGCTTCCCTTTTTCCTTGGTTTAGGAGGGCACATGGGGACAGGAAAACAAATTTTACCTTGGATCCATTTAGAAGATATGTGTCGTTTAATACTTCACTGTCTAGAGTCTGAAAATTGTAAGGGACCTCTAAACGCAGTAGCGCCCGAAATTGTAACTAATGGTCAATTTTCCAAGGTAAATGGTACACATATACATATGCATATGTCCACATACCAACATACATACATATTGACATTTAGCGAAATAACTTCAGCTTACTAAAAGAAAAAAATTAGATTCCTAATTGCAGATTTTGGTGTGTCATCTTTTATCGTAGTCCACCTATACACATTTTTTTTGCAAATTTTGATTTAAAGCTGAAGTTATTTGTTAAAAGGTAAAATTTTGTTGTTAAAATGTGTAATATTAAAGGATTTTGCTGCAGCCCTAAGGCGTCCATGCCTGTTGCACACACCTAGTTTTGTAGTTGAATTATTATTTGGCAAGGAACGTTCGACATTACTCTTATCTGGTGCTAAAATTCAACCGAAACGTACTTTGGAAACGGGATTTCAATTTAAATACCCCACTGCCAAGGCTGCCTGCGAACAAGTGGTTAAAGAACGTTAACAGCGTATACCCGCGTTTGTTTTTATTGTTTATTTATTTAATTAGTTGAATTTATTTATAGTAAATTATTATTATAACAAACCTATGTAATTACAATTTTAGATTTATTGTAGTGAATTATTTATTTTGCTGTTTTAATAAATCGATTATTGCTTCACAATTTTCTATTAATAAAAAGATAATTTTTTGTCTGTAAGTATTGTGTAGCAGGTATCATAATTTATACTTCGCAATTTTCTCTTAATAAAAAGACAATTTTTTGTTTGTAAGTATGGTCTAGCAGATATCATAATTTATAGTTTCAACGTTTTCGAAAATAGTACAACATTAAATTTTTTGTACAAATTTTTCTTTTTTTTATTTACAACAAACTATAGTGGATAAGTGTATTCAAGGGTTGAAGGGAATACGCTTCGAAAATTAGTACTTTAACACAGCAAAAACTGGGAAAGGGAAATAAGTGATGTCTGGTGCAGATAGCCATATGCTACGATACATTACTCTTTACCTTTTCAAACAAACACACTTTTCATATTATTAGAGTCACCCAAACCCCGTAATATTGTATATCACTTTCGAAACACTATTTGTTTTGTATGTTTTTCAGTGGTTTATCATTCTATACAAATATATGTAACAACTAATTATCATACTGATATTATTAACTAACTCGACAGGAAAATTTTAATTTAAG
Organism: Ormia ochracea; assembly: GCA_963402855.1. Lineage (NCBI taxonomy): Eukaryota > Metazoa > Arthropoda > Insecta > Diptera > Tachinidae > Ormia > Ormia ochracea. The sequence continues at coordinate 41,018,293 of OY727107.1, forward strand.
GAATCCGGGCGATAGGCTCGATACATATTCATTTCATTAGGAAATGCCTTAAGCAATTCCAAAAGCATATTTGCCTTAAATTTTCGATAAGCATCAATTTTACCCTTTACCTCCTCGTTCTTGGCCAAGGCTTTTTCTACGCAATCTTTAGTATATAACTGTGGATTCTTGTCCTGGTCAATATAGTCAAAGACCTCAAAAGGTACGTATATATCTTGTACTTGGTTCTTCATTTTGTTGATTTCTTGTAAGCCAGTAACAAGACCTTGACTAGACGGATAAAAAAGAAAATATATGTTTAATAATTTGTAATTTATTCAGCAATTAATACCTACATTTTTTGATTTAAAACATTTTGTCCTTGTGGCTGGAAATCACTAACTATAATGCGTATTTGACGTACATTTTCTATAAACATTTCTAACTGGTTTTCCAAATTTTCCAAAGGAGCCGACATTTTTACTGTGATAGAAATCCGTGCTACAATCTGCATAAGTCAGTGCCGGGAACTCTAAATGAAAACCGCCGATCAATGCATGCAAATGTATTTTTATTATGATGAAAAATCGGTGCCGCACATTTACTTTCTGCCGCAAACAAATTTGCATATTATTGTGCCGACCATGCCAAATGAAAACCGCAGTTCAATACATACGGGCTAAATTTTGGAAAATACTACTAAATTGTTAAGGACTTTCTTAATGCATACAAGAGAATACATCGCCAATTCGCCCGGAATGCAGAAAAATAATATTAATTATACATATATATGTATGTATATATCATATAAGGCCTTGTTTCACTATCCCACACAGTATTAACATATGCTAAATTTGGCATATATTATGAAAATGTATTATAATGTAACCTTAAACCGGATTATCTTCTTGACAATCGAATACCACTTGCAAAACTTTTTGAGAATTTTCATAAAAAGAAAGATTTCGTCTGATCAGAGTTGATTTTACTTCTTTTTTATTTTACTTAATCTATAAACCAAAAGTTGTAATATATTAATTTTTTATCTTTGGATATATACATTTTTGATCGACCTTCTTTACAACACAAAATAGAATAAATTACTTTGTTTGTTTGTAACAAACATAAAACATATGTTTTCATAATACATTTAAAGTATGGCGTATTACCGTATAGACCAATTTTTTTTTTAGATTTCATAAAGTATAAGGCATAAAGGGTATACACTTTCATGTGAATAAGTCGTTCGACTGTGTGGGATAGTGAAACAAGGCCTTATATGATATATACATACTTACACATATATAATTTTTTAAAATATTTTTTAAGTTCACGTACGTAAGTTGGGTGAAAATTCAAGAAGTCCGTATATGTACAATGTTTTCTTCCTCACTATTCATTTCTTACAATTCCGAGACATAATTCAAATAATTCTCTGAATACTACTTTTCGACTACAATTAAAAATAGTATTATTTATTTTGTTATGCACCAAAAGGGATTTTGGGGATACGATGTATTTAAATTGAGTCTAACGTTTAAAAACAAACAGGCATCCCTGCAGGTAAGTTTTTGCAGAGCAGGTATCCCTGCGGGTAATTTTCTGAATTAACTCGCGATTACCAATTCTAAACATGACACTTGAATCCTTTGTGAAATTTATTTAATAGCTTATATTTGGTGTTTTAATATTTGTACTCAACAGACATTGGTGCATTGATTATTGTTGTTTCTAAATATTTAAAATGGCATATGATAGAGAAATTTTACGTATGATTTGGGAAGGTCAAATAGCTTTGTGCATACAAGCTAATCCTGACGAAATTGTCGGCCTGCATCAACCTGAAAACTTTTATATAATGGTTCCCCGTCTAAGTTATCTTCCACTGGTTACAGATAAAGTATAACTAAATTCGACAAGTTTTTAAAATGTTTTAAAATGTTTCCTTTAGGTGAAAAAGTATTTTAGTCGCTTTATTGCTGCGGATCAACAGGATGGAAGTGTTTGGTTTGACTGTAATGGTTTACCTTTAAAACTGCATTATCCACTTGGTAAGAATACAACACATTTTTATTTTAGTTACTGTTCTGGGCATTTAAAGTATCTTTCTACAAATATTGTTCGGAAAATTATTATCGATAGTACAGAATATCTAAAAAGTTCTTTTTTGAATCGAATTATGGCAAACCCTCCCTCATTATACATATTTTATTTATGTACATAAATATCTATAGAATTATGTTGTTGGACAAAAGAACGTCACTTTATTCACTGACTTAGATTTTATTAAAGGTCTATGTTATATATTCGTAAGTCTAAGCATAATTTTTTCAACGTTGAAGATTCACACTATCAGGTATAATTATTATTCGTATTGCATATAACTATACACAGTAGCTAAAATAGAAGTTTGTAGAGTCATTAATACTTTATCTTTTCTTGTGAAAAACAAATATTGATTAAAATTCTTACTGAAATTTTAATTTCACATTTAACTAATGATTATTACATATTGGTAAACTTGGACAATAACAAGTAGGTTAGGTATTTAAAAACAAAAACACTTATATGTGAAAATATGTTTCAAAATTAAGTTTTCAAGCAAATCTGTGGAGAAAAAGTTTTTGCGAAAAATTTGTATTGACAGACAACGGGGTTAAAAATCGCTGGACATAACGCCGTTTAATAATACAGTGCTTTGAGAAAGGGAAAACTGTTCGAAACATTATTAAATTGTTGGGCATATGTCATTGAGGCGTCCATAATAATGTCAGACAATAAAAGCTTTTTAAATCGTAGAAAAGCAAACCAAATTAGGAAAGCAAGGAATATTTTCTGTATCTGATGATCCATTTATTCTTTACGACATTAAGAAAGACCCACCAATAAGTGATAACCCTGGAACAATTCGCAGTTTCTACTACGGAATGATTTTCATAATAGGGTAGCTCGTCGTAAACTTCTCATTAGTACAAAAGCAAAGGATTTATATTTTTAAAAGACCAATGCCAAAGTGAGTGTAAATTTATTGTTCCTCAATAGGTTATTTAGTAGACCGAAGGATAAATTGGAGAAATCAGATGTATCAAATGTATACAGAATGGAATGAAAATGTAATTACTCTGAAAATTATAATAAGGTGTATATAGGTACACTTAAAAAAATACGAACGAGAGTATCTGGACATATTAATCCAAATAAGAAAACATTATCTTCACATTTTTTCCCCTTATCACTATCCCAACTTTGAAAAGGCTTAGCTTTTAAAGCCAGAACACAATTTAAGTTTAAAGAAAACGATTGTAACGCCTACTTTTATTTGTTTTTTTCTTTAATATTATGACAAAAGAATAATGTAAAATTTACAGACATGATTTGTTATTTCTATTAAGGAATTCTCTACGATTTGCTAACTGACGATGACAGCCAACCGTGGTGTCTGACAATACATTTTTCAAAGTTCCCTGAAGATATTTTAGTGAAATTCGATTCGAAGTAAGTATTTTTTTTATTATATTTGTTATTGTTAATATTATTATTAGTATTATTATTTTTATTGTTGTTATTGATATTTTAATAATAATAATTATAACAATAACGAAGGATTAAGAATAAATTTAAAAAGACATTAGGAATCAATAGGAATAATACGAATTATAATAATATAAACGAAAGTTACTCAACGAGGAAAATCAATAATAATTTTAAGTCTGTTAGGAAGAGAAGTATCAACAAATTATTAGGTGCCGTTATTAGGAAATAAAATGTTGTAATCTTTAAGAATCATAGGCCGTACCAATTGCAAATCTTCATTCAACATACTGTTTTTTTTTTTTTACTTTCAAGTATTAAAACAAGAAGGTATTGAGACATATAGAAGAAAGATGTAAAGTATTTTTAACATAAGTATATTGAAAGTTGTTCCATTATGAGATATTAGTTCATTAGATTTACATAAAAAAAAGTTAAAAGTTAGATTTAACCAAAAATGGTTTATATATTAAACCTATACTAATATTGACATCCAATGGGCACTTTCATTAGGACTAAAATCCTGCAGAATGCATAACGAAAAGAATTTTCTTTACTAAGGCATATACCAGACTACTAGAAAAAGAACGCTGAAGTTATGTATAACTAGGGTTCCTACTAGAATAGGTAACCATGTGTTCTTTAGAACCTTTTGTATTTTGCAATTTTTTTGCAATTAAACAAATATAATTTATACACATAAGATGGATTAGATCCTTTGAAATGCTCATGTTTAAAAATGTTCTTAAACTGAACTTATAACATAAAAAAAAATAATATTTTATTTCACTTTTTCAGAGATTTGTTGGAGGCATACTTTATGTCATGTTTGAAAGAGGCAGATGTTCTAAAACATCGCGGTCAAGTTATTTCGTCCATGCAAAAGAAGGAACATAATCAGTTGTGGATAGGTCTTGTTAACGATAAATTTGACCAATTTTGGGCTGTTAATCGACGGCTAATGGAACCAAGCGGAGAACAAGAAACATTTAGACATATTCCAGTGCGTATATATAATGAGGTAATTAATATAGTGTTTTTGTGCAAGATTATTTTGTGATGCTAATCTTTTATGTATAATTTTTTTAAAATATAATAGAATATGCTAATTGTCTTTCACTTCATATATAGATACAAACAATTTGGTGTAACAGCTTCTCTTTTATAGATAGGAATTAATTTAGATGTTGTTGGGCGGGGGGAACATCCATTAATTTGTCGGCATTAAATATTTTACTTTATGCTTCATAAAAAAAATCAGTTAAATTTTTTTAAAATAAGAATGTTTGTGACATCCATATCAGGGGTTTATTATTTTTAACTTGCAAGACAAAATACATAATGTATTGGATATAAGAAATTCAACTTTGCAACTTCAATACACTTTAACCAAACGAAAGGGAAACAAAAATATTTTAGTTTATGTCAGTTTATGTCAGTTGTATTCTTTTTCTTGATATATCCAATTATTGCTTATATGAAGAAACAATCAAAATGATTGTAATATTTTCTTAGGTAATATTCTTTAAATTAAAATTTTGATTTATAATACATTTATTTCCAGGATACTAACTATACACAGAAACTTTTATCACCATTAGTTGGATGTGGAACGAAGAAAACAATTAAAGATTTATTGGTTGAATTGTCTACGCCAACTCATAAAGCAAGTAAGTTTTTTTATTGCTTTCAAGAAGAAAATCCAATACAGTTATGCACATGTTTTAAGTGTCTCTATCGTTTTGTATAATATATCGGAAAAATATAAATTGGTATTCTTTCTTTACAGTTGGAATTCGAACTCACGGTATTAATATCCATGAAGAAACTCAACTCCAATGGACGTCTGAGCACTTAAGTTATGCTGATAATTTTTTACATTTGGTTATTTCTTATGAAGAGTATTAAAAAGTTACAAAGCAAATATAAAACTTTAAAGTTGTAACAGTAAAAACTGTTTTAGGATAGTATGATAAGTAGTAACACACGATCTAATATACGTATATAAAAAATACTTTCAACGTTAGTCTTATTAATACACACACATTAAAAGCTAAATTCAGAATATTTGGATTTGTAACAAATCCATATACTACTTAAGATAAGCCTATATAGCGACATGAAATTGGCGTGGTAACTGTAGCTACAAATAAATTACTGTATGCATCCATTAGAACTTTTTTTATTATTACTAAAGGCCTTAATTCACTATCCTACACAGACGTCCGATTTCACAAATTTGGCATGTGTGCTGGAAAAATGAAATAGTGTGACATAAAATTGTGCGACTTTTATGGCAAGCAAATGTTCATGAAAATTTCCATAAAATTAAAGTGTTCATGCGGTCACAGTTGCTTTCACAGACCATACTTTGTGGTTGCTTTTAGGTCAATCAGAAAATAAAAAATGGTTTGCATATATTATATGTGATAGGATGACATCAGCAACATCATTTCGATGCGATTTTTAAATAGGAGGCTTTTTACCAATTTTCGAGTAATTGAATAGTAAGAAAATTTTACACTAGAGTGACATGTCGAAAGTAATGTCACCTCTATTGAAATTCTACTCTTTGGTGATAAGCAGCTAAAAATGGTATTACTTACGTGCGGAAACAAGCCAATAAGCGTAACAGCTGTCTTATTTTAAATGACATTTGTATGCAATAAAAAAGTAATGCCTTCCAAAAAAAATACACATTCACGCATACAATTGTCATGCTGGCACGATATTGAATATTCGCCATGCAGTTGATTTTTTTCGTATAAGTTTTACTCTGCTTGTAATAAATATCCGCTAACGGCGGCTGGTAATACATAATTGGCTTAGGATTATAATTTTTTTTAATATATTACCAAGATAAACAATACATTATATGAAAATATTATTAATGCAACATGAATAATTGTGATACTATCGCCAATATAGAAATAAAAGAAAATACCAACGTAGTTACAGAGAAATTAATAAGCCGCAAAACAAAACAAAAAAATGAAATTCCTCGTGGGAAACCAAAATCAAATAGGCCGTGGAAGACACCGAAAACAAGGTAACCTTTTCTTTGCTGCTACTGACATGTGTAGATTATTAACCTTCGTTTCTCTTTTTGTTTTTATTAGGTTTTCAACATTGAAAAAAACTCAACCGCGTTTGTCTTTTGAAAAAAAAGTGGAACTACGTCAAGAATTGCGTGCTGTTAAAGAGAAGTCTCGTGAACTAAAGGAAGCTCGGAAAGCTGCAGCTGTAGCTAAGCATCAACGTCGGGTTGAGAATGCCGAAAGACGTTTGGCAAATGAAAGGCGTGCCGAGATAGTACAAGTCATTAAAAATCCACTCAAATTAAAACGTATGAAGAAAAAACAATTACGTTTTATACAAAAACGTGACTTAAGCGATGTTAAGGTTGTATAAAATTGGAAATACATAAGTATGTAAATAAAATAAAATTTGGGGCTTAACCGAAAAATTGGATTTGTAAAAATGAATGCCTTTTGAATGGATTTTGGGTCCTTTTAATAGTAAAAATTGCGCACCAAATTCACAACGTAACTTTAATGACAATAATAAAATTTATATGAAAATACAACGTGGTTAAAGTCAAGATTCACAAATATGATGTTAACAAATCGCATAGGAATTTGCATATTTTACGTTTTGACAACCAGTGCACAACAAATCGTAATATTGTACAGTATAATTTATATACAAATTTGTGTTCATTAAAAATTTAAAAAAAAAAATTAATATAACTAAAAGTATTTGGTTTGACCTCTTCACTTTTTCATTTTCAATATTAATAATTTTATATATAAACCAAATTGCTGATATATTAGATGTTTTAGTTTTTGCAAAATTAATCTTCCCATATTTTTTTGAATAATTAAGAATGACCCCCGGCCCTTTTTCTCGACACCAAATATAATAAATTATATTTGTTTATATTTTACCAACAAAAAACATGTTTCTGTATAACATTTAAAGTATAGTGTGGCACCAACTATGCCATTTTGATGCGGAGGTCATCACTATCACATTTTGCAACGAATAGTGCGACATGGCCTTTAGAAATCTAATGGAAATGTGAATTTAGGGGTATGTGTTGAATAAATATTTTTGTTATACTCTATCCAGTGACAAACAGAGAGTTTTTGGCCGCACTATCCTATTTTTTCAGCAAAGATGCCATATTTAACAAATCGTACGAATGTTTAGGACAGTGTATCAGGGCCTTAAGCTGATTTGCAGATACCAAGTTTGCCTTGTTATGTTTTTATGCCTAAAAGTACTTAAAAAAATTCAGTGGAAACACTCGACTTTAGTCAACAATGAAATTATAAGCTTTTGCAATCAAATTATTAAAATGGCCTCCGATTTTTAAAATACTATCAATAAAGTGTCATTAATATTTTGAAATTTTTTTAATGAAACCGAAATGTAAAAAAATAAATTAGCGAAAAATATTATGTGAAGTGAAGAGCTAAAAACACGCGAAATTGATTTGTATTTAAATAAGTTACTTAATAACACCTGTTGAAAACATTTCAGCAGATTTCCCTTGACTTTCTCATCTAACTCGGCCATGATATTAAAAATTAAATTGTAATCCAAATTGATAAGCTTAACCTTTGAATTTAATATGAAATGATTTAACAAAATGTGATCAATTCATTCCATTTCAAATAATTTGCGTTATTACGAAGGGAGTTCATTAAGTATTTGCAACCAACATAAAAATAATCTATACTTTATCATTGCAGTTTTTTTTATTATTTTAAAATAATCACAATTAGCACGATTTCGCTTTTGGACAGCATTTTTTGAATATCAATAAAAGCATAACTTTCAACCAATTGACTTTATTGTTTGTATCTGCAAGCTTTTAAAATGGTTATAAGATTCTGCATTTTCTTCGAAAGGTCGGAGAAAAGGATTCCAATTGCCGTGCTTGTTGACATTTTTGCATTAATTAAAATAAATTAAATTTTTGCCGCACTTCTTTTGTGCCAAAACTTGTCTGAATCTCATATACACAATTTGCAGATTTTTAGCACAGATTCATTAAAACCAATTTTTCCTACTTTCTCTTTTGTAAAATAAATCAATTATTTGTTTGAAGATTGATTTCTTTCCAAAGTCAGTCAGATTTAATAAATCAGTGGAAGATTGCCGATATCTTCTATTTAAAGAACTTTTAATAGCCGAAACATACGAATCACTATCTTTGGTGCTCAAACCACGATTAAAAACCACCGGTTTTGGCAAATGTGAATTTTGAGCTAAAAAAGTATATTTGAAAATTTTATGTCAAAATTTTTTCCTGTAAAGGAAAATTTTTCTTTTTTAACAGCTGAACCGGATTTGGAATGATGATACACCATCTTCAGTAGATTTTGAGCTTTATGGATTTTTTTTAATGAAAATTTTTATAAAGTGATAGGTACCGAAAAACCCGATTTTTTTGGATTTTTTTTACAGTGTTACCATATTAAAATTCTTGAACTAAGAATAATTTCAACGAGAAGGGATTTGTGTATGTATTCAAAGTTTAAACTTGGTTTAAAATAGCATAAGTTTAACCAAAATTATTTGTAAAGCTTTACTGATTTATTGTAAAATGATTGCCACTCAGCCAGCTGTGTTTTTTTTTTACCAGAACATACAGGGCGGGGCCTGAGTAAAAGTTTTCGCTTCTTCAAGACCTCTCTTCACTATCCCACACAGTCGTATGATTCATTCACATGAAAATCTACAACATGCAACGCTGGTCGCATGACAATTGTCATTTTATGGAAATTTTCCAAAAATTTTGCTTGTCATAAAAACCAGACAGTTTTAGGCTTAGGACAGTGTATCAGGGCCTTAATCTGATTTGCAGGTAGCAAGTTTATGTATAGTAACTGTATGCAGAAGTATATCTCAATACTATTACAATTTAACTATACATACACATTACATTAATATCCGTGCCATTGTAAGCTTAAATTACAGCTCAAGTTACACAATATGTGTATATTAAGAGTAAATACCAAACTACACATGGATGCTTGTTTGTGTGTGGGCGTGTACAAAAGTATGTAAATGATTTTGTATTTAGAATAATTATGGTCAGCTTAAAAGTTTAAAAATTCCTATTTTTGCTTTATTTTTGCATTTAATGAGTAAATCTAATGAGAGCGAAAAATTTTGAATTTTTCTAGTAACGTAGTATAACTCACAGTTGTACCCATTGTTTCATTCATTACTAAATGGGAGTCCATCAGTCTTAATTTTGATTTTAAATATTTATGTATGTATATCACTATATACTTGTTGTAAAATGGATGTGATTAATTTTACAAAAAATATAATTTTAAATGGTATTTAAAAATCCGTTGCAAAAAAAAGTGGGGAAAGTCTGTAAATATCTGATCTGTTTAATCAGAAATAAATAATGAATAAATGTTAGGAAGAAATGTATTCCAAAAGTTTAATACCACAATTACTGTTAAGAGGGTGAAAACATTAAGACTTTCAAAACATTGAAAATCTAAGAGAAATAGCAACACTGCGCTTGTGGAAACATGCAACGAGATTTAGTTTTTATTCAATTAATAAAACTATTGTGTATTTTTATTTGAGCTTTTTCTAGAATTATATTTATTTACTTTGGTTTCTAAATGAAACCTTAATTAATTGCTTAATTTCACATTTGCTCTTACAGAAGTTCTCAAATGTAAGACAAATGCAACCCTGCGTATTGCATCTACAAACTTGCAATGTTATTACTTATGCAGCGGTCTTTACAATTTGAATAAAAAGTATTTATTTCAGTCATTTTGTAAACTTAAATTGCTTAATTGATGTTTTGAAAAGAATTTTATTGACAGTTTAGTTTCGAAATTGTAACGGAGGAGAAAAGCAATCAGAAAATTGATGTACACCATCGGATATGGGCTGTTATAAGACGTACTTCTGTTGCCGACAAAAACCCGTACAACTGACACTAAAACTTTCATTATTATAATCGGTGATGAAGCTTGCCAACGATTGCTTTTTAATGCTCTCCCTGGAGCCATTTGAGCCGATAAGCAGCTTAGAAATAACAACACAAATGCATGCAAATCGGTACACAATTTAAATAAGTTGAAACTATACTTTATGTGTGTACACATGTATGTGTGTATGTACTTATATGTCTATAATCATATGAGAATTATGGCGGTACTAAAAATAGAAGGTTATTGACCCATCTTTGGCTGAATAGAAAACTTGTACACTACGAATTGCGTATATGCACGTGATAGATAACAAAAGTGGGAAGGCCAGTATCAGTTGATGTCGGAGAAATATTCTCGATATTCAAAGGACATCTATTCAAAGGAGTTAAATGATTTTTGTGTTTCTCATATGACTTCCCTCGTACTATAATCTCATGGCTTGTGCGAAGAATATTCTCTTTGTATGTATTTAATATTATAAATGCGGCTGGAGATCTGCCGACAATGCATACGTATTTTTTCCAATCCACCAACGAATGAAACGACAGCTGCAACTATGTATTATAGTATGTATTATGTACATACCTAGACAGAAAGATAAGAGTCTAAAAAAAGTTTATATATATAAAAAAAATTGCTTATTTACACAACATAAAAATATTATAGTTCGATTCAGTTTTGTATATTAAATAAAATATTATCACTTGAAGACTGGATTCTTTTCATTCATTAACACCGTGCAGTTGCACATGTATTCTTTATTGCTATTTCATTTTGCGAAATGAACTTATGGAAACCTCTGTTATCGCCATCAGTTTTTAACAAGATAGCAAAGTTTGGCAATTTATTATTTCTTTGCAAATTTCACTCGCTATTGGCACGCAACTTCGGAGAATATCAGTTCGGTCAAACAGTGCTGAGGTGGAATAACACCTTGTTCAGTTAGAATTTTTTAAATATACGAAAATTGTGTTGAAAGGAAATTTTGAAAGAATTTCTATTAATAAATATTCACAAATCCTGAAAAGATATACATCCCAAACAAGTAAGAAAAGATTTATATCGAATTTATTAATTTAAAGTCGTATGAAATAAGTGTTATAAGTTTGCACAAGCTGAACCGACGACATGTTGCAATATTCCAAATGTCTTCCAAGAAAACGTCTATTTAATATGGTTTAGTGTAATAGAATTGACCGTAAAATGCTGCTCAACTTAATTAGAAAAGTGGCCATAATAAAGTTTTATGGACTTGAGGCTGTCTGTAGGACAAGTAAACCCTTTTAGTTGTTATATAGTTTTGCATTTGAGCAACGGAAATATAGTATGAAAGTGTACTTATCAAATTTAAGTATGAAGCTTTTGTTCCAACATTTTTTATTGCATAATTTTAGGCGTGTTTGTGTATTGATCATTTTGTCACGTTTTTGATAACAGCCTTTGGAATTTGGAAACCCCCTTTTTCGAGGGAATTTTTATTTAATTTTACTTATTCCGACGTTTTGTTGGGTTATCACAATATTATCATAAAACTATTTTTAATATTTTTTTTATATGGTTATACATAAATTGTGCAATTTTTTTTTTGTACTCTTCTCCACACAAAAAGTAAAGCAATTTCTACAATATTAATTTGCGACACTATAAAGTGTATATATTCCGGGAGTTAGCTGAGGTTTTTGGCCAAAACGATAGCCCTGTCAGCTATTACAAGTAACTATATAAAATCATATATTTTCTTCTCATATCTTCTGTCACATTTTAGATTTGCTTTAGCCTCTCGTTGTCAAAGTGGAATTTTTTCCCCGTTCGCATGTTTGTTTTAGAATAGCATTTTTCGTTAAATTGAATTAAATTATTATATTTTTTCTTTTTTTGTGTCAGTTTTTTTGGATAACTTCCTTTCTTTGTAATTTATTTGTAAAGGTTATTATAATACTAAATATAATCTTATTTGAAACAAATAATCAAACCGGAATTTGTTAAGCATTTTCTATAGTTTGAAAAGTTTATTGTAAATTAAATATTGGCATGTGCTAATTGTAACAACTGCCTTAGATTTAAGGATTTTATAGATTTTAATTCCGACAAACAAATTCGATATTCTTGTTAACTTATCATCTTGCGGCCTTACAATATATTTTAAGGTGAAGAATATATGTATATGGTCAGTCTTGTTAATAACTTGATTTTTTAAAGTGTTTTGCAAAATTATTTTGGAAGTATCGAGGGGTTTAATTTGCAGAAATATATACATACGTATCCGTATAATTATATATGAAAACCGCTAGGCAAATGGTTAAGTTTATGCATTTCGTTTTTTATAAGACATAAGCTAAGAAAACTTGCTTGCGCTATAAAATGGAAAATTATTACGAAATTGGAGAATATTACATGACTGCCAATAGTAATAATTTGTTACAATTTAATAATACACAGATATGATAAGATATTTGAAATATATTTGTAGCCACTTTTTAAATTTTTGCTTTCTAGTTATATCCGCTATTGCAAATTCCTCGAATTACATATAATAAACAATTCAGATTTAGAGTTATCTTTAAATTATTTTTTATTTAGTATTGCATTTAATTCTTTTGTATTTAGTTCTTTTATCAATTTTGTTACCTTAAAATATTTAAAACCCAAAAAATATAAATTTAGTATAGTACTAATGCGGTACCACGGCTCCTAAACGATTAATAAAACAAAGGCCACCCAGAACTTCTGAAATGCAGCTAGAAATATTATCTGTCAAAAGTAATAATTCTTCCACTGCTCATCTAAACATTTGCAGTGTTGACAAGAACCTCGAAAAGGAAACAACAACGTTGAATAAAATCTGGTAGAAGTCTGCGCTTTAATATTGCTTTATTAAAGTGTTGCATTGTAAACAATCGAAAAGGAAACAGATGTTTCTTATCTTATTGCAATTAATCCATCATTTAATTTGATTTTCCTACCGATATAACAGTTTGTTATTCATTTCGATTAGTTTATTATTCAGAGAAAGAAAATCTTAATTTTTCGGTATTAAGTTTATTTAGAATAAGTGATACCTTTTAAATGTTTATTAAACTGAATACAACAGAATCAATTCTTCTACATTCACTTTGGAGTTGGAGAAAACAGCTCCTGCATATGTTACTTGGCAGGACAACATCTATTTTTGCTTAATTACATAGCCGAGTAGGTTGGTCAACACACTGTCCGTGATTCTAGTATACCAGTTAAGGAAATTATATAAATTTTGTTCTGGGAGTTCCAATTGCTTTTCTAGTTATTAGCTTTGTATATATATAATATTAAGCAAGAAGACAGAAGTACCAAAGTTCCTTTGTATCTTGCACATTTGTATTATTAGTAAGATATATTTCATATTAAACTTTACTGATGTTAAAAAAAAGTTTTTGAAAATCATTCCAAATTGAATAAAAAGGACAAATATTTCAAACTTTCCTTTTTTCAGCTATGGGGATTTTACCTGAAGGCATTCCACTATCTTGGCAAGAGACAAAAGCTCTGTCTCTACACGTACAAAAACATGGTGTGCAACAGTTCATCAATCTCTACCACAAGTCTAAAGATCGCAAGGGCGATCCTTTTAAATGGGGCGATGAATTCGAATATTTAATTGTTAAATTTGATGATGAGAAGAAAGAAGCTAAAGTTTCTTGCAAGTCTCAAGAACTTCTAAATAGTTTGAGAAAGAAGGAAGAACGGAATCAGAGCAAAGGGATTTGGAGTGCAGAGTTTGGAGCTTATCAGTTAGAAAGTTCCCCTCTCAAACCATATGAAGGCTCCTTCGAACACTTTAAGTCAGTTGAGCAAAATATGCGGATGCGTCGCCAGGAGGTACAAGATCTTCTGGATGATGATGAATGCATATTAACATTAGTGAATTCTCTTCGTTTTGGTTGTAAGGGCTTTACTTATCCACCATTTGAAACAAGGCCCGAAGATCCGAATTGCTACGCCAAATCTCTATATATCCCAGATGAAGTTATCTATTCTGGTCATGCCCGTTACCTTATCATCACCCGTAATATACTTTTACGACGTGGCGAGAGAGCGCAGTCAAAACTCAAAGTATTCAGAGACAAAAATACAAAACTGCCAATTGAAGGTAGTCCTAAACTAGAGCCGGATGTAATAATGCTTGACAATACTTTTGGTTGTAATTTACAAGTCACTTTTCAGGGAGCTGATATGTCAGAAACTCGTTATTTGTATGATCAACTAGCACCACTATGCCCAATTATTCAAGCAGTTACGGCGGCTTCTCCTATATATCGTGGTTATTTGACTGAAATAGATAATAGTTATAGTATCCTAGGTGATGGTTCAGATGATCGCACCGCAGAAGAAAGGGGGCTTAAACCTCTTAAAATTAACGAACATCGCTTAACTAAAAAACGTTGGGATTCTATAGATTCTTACCTTACAGCCGAAGGTGAAAAATATAATGATATCGAATTATATTATGATCAAGATCTATATGACCATTTGCGTAAAGAAGGTGTTGATCGTCCGATGGCACAACATGTGGCCCATATATTTATGCGCGACCCCCTCCTTATGTTTGCCGGTAAAGTACATCAGAACGACGAAGAAGATACTGGTCATTTTGATAACATTAACAGCACTACGTGGCAGACATTGCGCTTTAAGCCGGCTTTACCAAACACCGAACTATGCTGGAGAGTAGAATTTCGACCGTGCGATATTCAAATTACTGATTTCGAAAATGCTGCCATTTCGTGTTTCGTTATACTCCTTACTCGTGCAATTCTCTATTATCGTTTAAATTTTCTTATGCCTATTAGTAAAATAGACGAAAATATGACAACAGCTCAAAAACGTGATGCCTGTCGTAGGGAAAAGTTCTGCTTTCGGAGTAATATTACACGACCCGAAGCGCAACTTAATGGTGGGCTTGCCTGCAAAAATGGTCACGCCAATGATTCAAATTTCGTTAATAGTAATGGCCATTATGCACAGAGAAATATTGACTCTAATGGTAACGACAACGATGATTACATTAAAATCAACAAGAAAGATTTCAACAAAGATATACATTGCGGAGAACTTGAAATGTTAACTATTGATGAAATTTTTAATGGAAAGGTAGTTAACCATTGAAAGTAAAGAATTTGAATGTAATTGAATAAGTTGATGAGTTCGTTATGAAAATCAAATACTTTACTAAACAGGGGCTGAAAATGTCTTTTTGTAAAAAGAGTTTTGGTACTTTTGGTACGATCGATCACGGTATAAGTTCTACTCCTACATATTGATGTATTGTGGCTACTGCTACAACATACTCGCACTTCGAGCAGTCTTCCTTTATATATAGTACTCTAACGTTGCTAGAGTATCAGTAGTCTCTTCAATTCATTTAAAATTTATTTTTTTTTTATTTTACTTTCCAAACTCACTCTCATTACTGTCCAGTTTCCGCTATTGTGCAAAAGAACTAAATTTAATTTAACTTATGGAAATGCTCATAGGTCAAACAAGAACTTTCTAAATTTCGAAATAGTTTTCTTAGGTAATAAAATATCCACTGCAGAAAGTTGAATATGGGTTATAAATCGTATAAGTTAAGTCTGTGCTGCTCGTTGCCAGTGATGTTGTTGTATATAATGATATACTCCCAGAACTTATTTTATTAGTTCCAGGTGAGAACTCGTGACCTTAAATACTTTTTACAGCAATTAAAACTTCTCCACTATGAGATTGTCGGTTGAAGCCTCCATATGGAGGATTATGATGAGTTTCAAAAAAGTTTCATTAAATAAAAGATGGCCACAGTTGTTGTAACTGGTAGATACCTGCTAACAGTTGATTTATATATGGCATGTTTGGCTTCATAGCATGAACTCCAAGCAGACCTACTTATTTTCACTTCTCTGCAACGCATTGAAAATTATTTCGAAAGGCTTCTCATTGGAATATTTAACTTCTGCATCATTTGCAGTATTTTTTTTTAAACCTCTAGAAACCTCCAACTGTTTATCGAGCAAATTCAACTTTTTTTACATTTCATAGATTCTTTTAATTTATTTTTTTATATAAATTTAAAGCCATTATTATATTTTAGTCTGAAACTTGCCCTGGTTTATTGCCTATAATACGCAGGTACTTGGATACCATTGATTTGGATAATGAAACATATAGCATAGTTGATAAATATTTAAAATTAATAGAAAAAAGAGCCTCTGGTGAAGTTCCTACTAATGCTACCTGGTTAAGGCAGCAAGTAATGAATCACCCTGAATACAGGTATACAAATATTGTTTTGTCATGAATATTAAAACATTTCCATTTTTCAGACAAGATTCTGTGGTAACTGAAAGAATAAACTATGACATTCTCAAGAAGATTAAAACCATTCAGGAAGTTGAAATATTCCATCCAAGCTTATTTTTATAGCAATAAGTTGATAAAAATTATTTTTTTTTAAATAAAAATGTTATATTTAAATTTGTTTAAGTAATGTGTGTGTTCATTTTGCTTAAACCGAAAAATTCATTCATCAAAATGAATAATTCCTCACTGTTTACTTTATATTTACAATGGTTGATCTTTATTACAAATCAGCTTTGGATAAGTAAAAACTCACGGCGAATTCATCATACACGGAAATGGAAAGTTCTTAAAACTAGAATTGATAAAATCGTATGGTTGAATTTCGTCTATAAATTTTCGCATCACGGAAGACTTTGTTCGAGAGAAGTTTGGTTAAATGTCTTTAGACGCGATCGATGATGCTTGAGCTGATAACAACCTGATTTTCTGTGTACTATAATAAAATGTTCTAATTTAAATAAAAATAATCAAAATTTGTTAAATTTCTTGTTATATCTTCGAAAAGAAGCGCAGAGAATACGCGATGTCAACAACTCCAGATTTAAAAACTACAAGACGTTGGATTAGTAGTTAAATATACGTGATACGTTAAACTCTCTACATATATTCAGATCAGCCTAGTTACATTCAATTAGTGTCCGTTAACCCAAAAAAAGTGAGAATAAAATTTATTACGAGAGCTTGCGATAGAAACAGCTGATTAGCAAAATTATCCGTTAGCAAAATATTAACTGTACTAACCTTTCCGCCGACTCCTTGATCTCATGTTGAGAAAGTATAAAGTTTATGATTTATGACGTATTCTATGTAGCCAACGCTTAATACTAAAGTTTGTTTTAAAATATAAAAAAAAAATCTATAAAAGAAAATTGTGTTGTAATTAAGTGGGACCCACTTTGGCAGCCGTAGTACCTAAATTGGAAGCAAACAAAGCCACAGAAAAGGTAAGAAGGAAACCATTACGAGACAGTTCAAATCCATTGGATTTGCTAATCAACATGTACATAAAAACATATCATTATTTAGTGCAGTTTCTTATTTTTAACTCGTATAATTTAATTTAGTGTCACCGGTTGAAAATACACAGTTTGTGATTGAACAGAATATGATCTATTACATTTATCTGCCATATTCTTCAATATTGCTTATATTGCACTTGTCGACAGTACCAAGAGGAAGTCATAATACTCGTAGGGGGCCTTTATTTTAATAGAAAAGGTATTAAAACATAAATAAATAATATGATCCCTAGTTAATGCATGGGGAACCTGCCACTGTTCCTTTATATGCAGTGTGTGCAAAGCTCAAAGCACTTTGGTGGGGCAACCCGTTCTTATTACCTGAATACGAGAAAAGTAATAGCTAAAAGCACTCAGTGTCCCATTTAGGGCCACACTGTGTATTATTTTCTGTTACGTTACAAAAATGTGTTGCCGAGAGAATTAATTAAATTCTTCCCATTGTGTGGGAAAAGTTGTGAAATCTAAACCGCAAAATAATATATAAGTAAATGAATCTCCATAAATTTATTATGTGCTAGAATGTTAAATACATTCCTTTTTCCCACCAATTCAATAAACCGACAATGAATTAATAAATATATATATATGTATATATACTTTGTTACTCCCACCAAAAATTTTTGTATTCTATGCAAACACTTTAGTAACTAAGTTTGCTTATATTGGTACAAAAAAGTTAACTGCTATTTTGGTTTCCATCTCAATTGTGATTTCCATCGACTCCATATACCATGTCGTTAGAATCTTTTGAGGAATTGCCTATGTTTGCTATCAGTTTACGTATAATGAAATTTTGGTCGTTTCTATTAGATCACAGCTGGCGTAGATATGCGAGCCTAATACCGTATGTTCTAATGAATACAACACAGTTCATGGAAATATACTTCAGTAGTGAACCCGTAGATGCTATAATACGCAATGCTTACACGGCTGTGCTATTCTTTAACTCCACTTTAAGGGGTGTGGCATTGTGCTTAAATCGTTTTGGCTATGAGAGATTTATGGAATCCATATACATGCTGTACATCGAGTTAAAGGTAAAAGCAAATATCTGTTTTGAATCCAGTAACTCTGTAGCATATTCTTTCTATGAACAACTATACATGCATATGTACAAACATATCCATATAAAGCATTTTGATGACGCGGTGTTACGAAATATGATGCTGAGGACAACTCATACTTCGCTGATGGTATCCAAAATTAATTTAATAATGGGTGCATCCTCGGTTATGGGATTCCTGACGTACCCCATATTTGCTACATCAAAAGGTAAGTTTATCTTCGTAAGTGAAAAAATCCAAGGAGCTGTTCTTAGTTCAGATGGGGTACATTCTACTTAAATGTAGTTCTATATATGTACATATACCAGATTTCTATTCATAGTTAATATGTACTTATTATACCATTCTCCATCAAAACGGTTAGATATGCATATATATGTAGGTCTGATATGGGGACTGTAATTTCTAGAATATCAGTTTGCGATCCTAGAAAGTATATATATTCTGAGTCCATATAAGAAGAGAAATTGATTGGGATTTGCCCGTCAGTCTCTCTGTCCTCGGTATTTCTTTTGCATTAATTTCGGTTCTAGTCGTTTCAGTTTTTCACATTTCTCTTCACCTTTTTCGCCCTTTCAATCTTATTGGAATTTTTGTAGCCACATTTTGCTTGGTTTACACAGTGTTTTTGTTACGAATGAATAAATGAAACACATTTTGCCAAATTAGACTTGCAAAAAAATCCGTGTACTGCATGAAAGCAGTTTTTGAAAGCAACTTCAAAATTCATCGTGTGAATCATCGCTAAGACTAGCAGTCAGCGCATAGACCCAACTTATGTACTGGATTGTGATGGAATTATTAGAAGGCCAAAGTTTACAAAATACAGAGTAGAAAGTAGGAATGCAGAAGAAAACAGGCATGTATCTGCTCAGATGTGTGATGATTATGAAAGAAAGTATGAAAGGATTATGCAAATAAGATTTTAGTTCTGATTCTGATTCTTCTTACTTATTTCGAGGAAAAATCTTAAATTCTTTGAAAGGTCAATATGTAATATGTCAATAATGTAAAGGGTTTGGAGTAATAACAATATTTAGTGAAGTCTAGTATTGGGTGTGGGTAAAAATAATAAAGCTTATGAAATGAGTAAAAAGAATACACACGAAAAGCGAGAAATTATTTTAGATTTATAAAAAAAAATAATCTTTAAGTGAATGAAAAGTGATCCCAAATGAATCGGAAATTGCCAGGGTTAAGGTAAATTTTCTCGATGAAAAAAGAAACAGAAGGTTCAATTTGAAACTCATTATGTACCACTTGTAATCCTTTTACATACTTGAGGCTCTTCGTATTGTCTTGTATTTGTAGCCACTTTTCGTAGCATTTTCCGCCATAAAAAAATATCCATTTTACCATAAAGCAAAAGATGTTAGTTTCTGCTGGGGTATCTAAAAACGTATTTAAAAACGTATCCCGAATTTCTTTTTGTCGTCTCTTTCATGTTCGGACGGGGCTATAGTATTAAAGATGTTAGCGACATAATTCCCATTTATTTTAAAAAATTTACTAAATAGTTTGGTGTGCAGTAGTCAGCACTTTTCGTGTCTTGCAAGGATATCCGCTCTACGAATATGAATCATGATTGAATTTATCTGTATGTATACATGTATATACATACATATCGGCTTTGAAAACATAGCAGGTTGTGCTTTATAAATACGAAGAAGTGTATTTTGCCACCTTTAATTTTTTTAATTGTAAGGTAAGCTTGAGTTCTGCTTCAGGCTGGCGTTATGACTA
Organism: Ormia ochracea; assembly: GCA_963402855.1. Classification (NCBI taxonomy): domain Eukaryota; kingdom Metazoa; phylum Arthropoda; class Insecta; order Diptera; family Tachinidae; genus Ormia; species Ormia ochracea. The sequence continues at coordinate 41,038,981 of OY727107.1, forward strand.
CAATAGCGATATCACGACCTCCAATTTCTCCCACAGTTGATATCACACTGAGAGATGACTTAGGCTGATGCCCAAGTTCGGTTTTTGCTAGATGGAATTTCTAGAATTTATATTAACAAGAAATATTGTAGTAAATAATTCTAGAATTTTTGGCCTTAGACGATATATATTATAAAATGAATGCCTCAAAAGTGTAAATTAGAATAACTAAATTATAAAACGTGTCCAATACTTATGTGGAAAAGCCGCAAAATGTAAATAAACCTGTATTTATAGCTACGCTGTATATAACATATGATTATTTTGTCAACTCTAAAATGTGTACTAATATTTTCTTCTGTTGCAGCCCTGCCTTATGGTATCTATATTCCTGGTATTGATAAATATCAAAGTCCGTTCTACGAATTGTTCTTTGTAATTCAAATTATCTTAGCACCAATTGGTTGCTGCATGTATATTCCATTTACAAATCTAGTAGTAAGTTTTATACTCTTTGGGATACTCATGTGCAAAGTTTTACAATTTAAGCTTTCAAATTTGGAAGGAATTAACAAGGAAAAAGTTCGAGAAGCAATAGTATGGTGTATCAAATATCACATGAAACTAATAAGGTAATTACTATAGTCTAAAATATCTAATATTTACGTTACTGTGCTATTCGTTTTCAAAGTTGTGAAATGGCATTGTAACTTCTCACAGGCACAAAGCACTCCCACACTTCACAGCCCTGTTACAGATGTAATTAATATGTTGTTTTAACTTAAGCTTCTTGCTTGGTATAATTCCTAGATAGATATGTAACAAATTTTGTCCCTAATAGGAGTAGAGTGTAGAATTTATTATTTTCCAATTTTTTAAAAGAATTTTGGTTTGAGGTCTCCCTTACTGGCCTTAGTACAGCATTTAAGAATTGACCACAATAAACAAGACCAGTATTTTGGGATTTCTGTTATTGTTTTAATTAATGTTATTAACTCGTTTAATCTGGTGGATAGTGGAGTGTTCCTTAGGGAACACTAATTCTTTGCTGGTAATGATGTTGTTTTGCACAAGAAATCTTTTATAAATTATTGTTTCGAAAATTTAGTGTAGTAATTATAAAGAGCTATATGGCTCCGATTTGAAATCTTATCTCAAAAAGAAATTAATTCAACAACAATTAAATATGTCACTTACGACATTACTGCGAAGGATTTAATTGTTTTTCGGTTGCATGTCATAAAATTTCCTCTCTTGAATATCAGAAATTTCGGTGGGGTTAATACTATGAGAGGGCTAATCTCGATACAGTTTACAGAACCAAAAAAAGGATAGTTTATATAAATACTTAGGGAGTTACCAAATGAATCGGCAGAGCCAGTTTTTAAAACTTAACCACCAGTATTTAGGACACCTCCAGTTGACTTTTCCCCTTTTAAAGCTTTGAATAATTTCGCAAATTTCTTAGAACAGCGATAAAGGCTTGATAAATCTTGATCATGAATTATAAGATACTTATTGAAGTTTTCACTTTTATTTATTTTTTTCGACAAGATAGCATCTTGGAGGTATAAGCAATTTCTCTCCATCTCGAATAACTACGACCTCTTCAACAATTAGGATTACGTTATTCAATAAAAATTTGCGATTGTAGGTGAAACAAAAACCAAATTAAATACAGAAAAAATAAAATATTATTTATTTTGCTTAAGGGTAATCTTATATCTTGAGATAGTAGTAATATAAGTCAGTACTTCTACTCCTTTCCAGTATAACTGAATATCAAACCCCTAGAGGTAAATTCTATGGGCTTTCCAACACCCGCAGGATTGGCATCTGCCATTAGCCGCGTTCTAAGTTGTTCCCTGAAACTAATCCACAGAAAAAGAATAGTGATCATTCCGTAAGGAATACAATATAGTTGCAATATCCCATAAGAAACGTCTTTAGAACGTTGCTATTCCTTTCATATCTGCAAGAAGTCCGATATTCATTATACCACTTACATTTTCCGGATACACATGTAGTCACTTTTCACATAATTCCCTGCTGATAGTTTAAGACCAGCATTGCTCAAAATTTTAAGCAGCTGGACTAGCCTTTGCATGAGCAATTTCCTATTAGATGGGAGAGGAAGCTAACCTATAAATCGGTCTGAAATATACTGAAATAGACTTTACGGAGTTGATATAGTTGAATATGACATACTCGTATCCAATTTCCTAAATTCTTCTTCATTATGCAATTTGGAAAAAATATTTTCTATTCGGGAAAGTGGGTGTTTCAGAGTGACTTTAAATTCCCCACACATACGCTAATGCCGGCATTCTTTTTCACTGTCGGAACGATTAGTGTAGCCTATTAGCAATATTTAACTGGTTGATAAAGCTTAAATATAACTGAATATTCTATTTCTTTTGCTACGTTATCCTAATGGTGTTGGCCTAAAAAACTTCACCTTTGCTCCTCTTTAATCCTTAAGACTGTCTGTCCTCTAGTAAACAATCATAAGCTAACATCGTATAAGCTACCAGTTAATTTTATTGACAATAAAAAGTTGGTCCATGTGATTTTGAAACGCTGCCCAATTATTTTGACTGTGCTCAAAAAATTTAACTTTTCCTAATATTGCCTTTTGCCATTTCGTCGCCACTGTGAGATCCGCGACAATACTTACTGGAGAAGTGATATCAAATACCAGCTATTTCTTAGACCTGATTTACAGACATCAAGTTTTCCTCTTCCAGTTTTGGTTTTATAATGAGAAAGGAAAAGAGAGTTACACAGATTGTATATACTACAACCACATCGCTCCTATAAAAATTCAAAACTTGAACAGGAAAACTTGAACTGTGGAAATCATATCTATTTCACACATTTTTGTTACTCAGCTTTACATACATACTCGTACATACATTTTTTCAGTTATGTCGACACCATGAATTCCTTAACCACACACATTTATATGATTGAATTTTTGGCGTTTGGAGCCATGTTATGCGCCATGCTCTTTTCATTAGTTATTGTAAGTGCTTACATTGGAATGGTATGCGAATTGTGCTAATAAATTTATTTTAGGCTGAAACTTTTGCTCAGATGTTCATAATCAGCGTTTATATGTTTATGATATTTTCGCAAAGCGTTGTATTGTATTACTTTGCAAACGAACTACATGACCAAAGCTTACTGGTGGCAAATTCAGCTTATGAATGCAATTGGTTTGAATTCGATCTGGACACTCAGAAACTCGTGAAACTTATAATACTAAGAGCTCAAAAGCCATGTGCGGTAAGTGTGAATTATTTTCTTCTACGCATATTGGTTAGTATTGCGAATTTGATAATATTTTCATTTATTGGAACAGGTTATGGTGGGGAAAATATACCCCATGAACTTGAAATTACTACAGTCCTTGTTGAATGCCACTTACTCCTACTTTACATTATTAAAAAGAGTTTATGGTTGAAGCTGATATAAACCGATTTAAAATTTATCAGTTAAAACTTTAGAAAGCTAAACAACTTGATGAAATAATATTGATATATATTGTATATTTATTGTATATTTTGTTAGTTATATAAATAAATATGCTATAAATTGTCGCTTAATAACAAACAGTTGAATAAATAAAAAGTAGAAATTAATTAAATATATAAGAGTGTACAGGGCTGATTTATAGAGGTATTTCCATCTCGCTGTTGTTGGCTACAGCTCGTTACAGGTGTTGAGTATTATTGATATATGGATTCGCTTAATTAATTAAACGCTAGAATTATTCTCAGTAATTATTAATGAAAAAGGAAAAATAATATTTTCGGCATAAAATATTTTAACCCAAATATTCACTTCTGTCCGAAATCTGAACAAATGAAGTTTCATACAAATCGGATTGATTGCTTCGGAGTGATGGGATACGGTACCATAATCTGCAAGTTTTCATTACATATGTACGCTATGTAAATATGTCAAAAAAACCTTTTCCAAAAATCACATAAATTGCTTTGATAATTTCGGAGGGAAATAAAGTGTCGGAAGGACTAGAGCTATTATCATTCTGCTCATATATATATATATATACATATCCTTTTTTTTAAATATCATATCTTCATCATCGCCATCTTTGAATCATTTTTACTCTTTCTGCATACAGAACTAATTATTTTATTTTTTATTTTTTGCTCTTGAAGAGCTGCTAATAAGATAATTACTATAGAATTTTTAAATTCGTTTTTATTAAATTTTTAATATCAATTCACATTTGTCTAAATCTGACAGATGTTGATTAAACGCATTATTTCACTTTTCAACATCTTCCATGCGTTCATCTAAACTGTTAATAAGTGCAAGTAGAATTTAAATCGGCTCAGATATATGAGTAGACTTTCATAAACATGAGCAATAGTAACAAAAAACTATTCAACTATTATATATATACTATACTATATATATATATTAAAGTATTTATAAATAAATTTAAGTTTTTTCAAAAATTTTTATATATACAAAATGATTAAAAAACTTTGTTCCATTCTGCTGCTTTAAGTAGAATGTCTGGTAACTTAAGAAGCAGAATAAAATACGGCAGCATAAATGATTATTCTTCCAAGGCGAATTAAATTAGTCTTGAATTTGCCTTGTTATTTTTCCAATTATTTACAAAAATATAACACATTCGCCTAAGAAACATTGGCAGAACACAAAGTTATGCTTTGTGACAAAGTATAACATAATTTGTGATATATAATTTGTTAGACAGAGTGAAAAATGAAAAATTAGAATCTTTAATGAATTTATTATTTGAAATATGAGTTCAGTTTTATTTTATGCAAAGCAGCCATTAATATAAATTATAAAATTACTAAACTTTTCACTTTATTTACTGCTGATTTACTGAAATTCTATCAAGTTACGAGGCTATGAAGATGTATTATGTTTGTATGTATCTACACCTACATTTGCCATGAAAAGCCGAATGAAGTTACAAATTAAAATTGGAGGAATAAAACTACAGAACTTATGTCGGATGATTGCCATTTACAAAAAAGCTGTGAATTTAAATCGTACATTATATTAATTAAATAGTCAGTTGGTTTTAAATGAATCATGGCTATTTCAAGATATATAATCTTTATAATTAAATTATATAGTTTAATAATAACTGTTTGCATGGGAGATCTTGCTCTCCGTCAATGTGATCCAATAAGAATCGAGATGTGCAGAAATATTGGCTACAATAAGACATCAATGCCAAATCTAGTTGGAAACGAGTTGCAAAGTGAGGCTGAATACACTTTGCAAACGTTTACACCATTAATTGAGTATGTGTGTAGTTCACAGTTAAAATTATTCCTATGTGCAACATATGTGCCTATGTGTACACCTAAGGTATCTGCACCTATTGGCCCATGTCGAACTCTTTGCGAAAGTGTACGTTCTCGTTGTAACCCAGTCTTACAGGGGTTTGGATACCCTTGGCCACCAGCACTGGACTGCAATCGGTTTCCCAAAGAAAACAACCATGAAACAATGTGTATGGAAGGTCCAGGCGAAATGCAAGGGTCCATATATTCTGAATTACCTGCTCCAAACACGCAATTTCCAGATCGAACAGTTTCCAACTTTTTTAAATGTCCTGGTCACTCCAAATTCTATGTAAAACTGCATCGTTTTGGCCGTTGTGCACAACTATGCGAAGCTAATATTTTATTTGGTCCAAACGAAAAGCACATTGCAGAACTATGGACCCATACTTGGACCTATGCAGCTTTGGCATTGGCACTTTTAGCTTTTGTTTGTTTAACCTTCAGTGGCCCACGAACGTCCAAACAACAAGACCTTCATAAAACTCAAGTTTTATCCTCAATGATGTGGTCACATACATTAGTATCTATTGGTTGGACAATTCGTTTCGTTGCAGGAAGAAATGCTACATCTTGTGGCTACGACCCTCAGTTTCCCAACGTATCATTACTACTGATAGATGGACTCTCAAACTCCGTGTGTGCTTCTACATTTATACTAAGATATTATTTTGGAATGGCTGCATGCGCCTGGTAATTATACTATGTTTATTTAAATATAGTTTAAACCTATATAAAATTTGATGATATTTAAACATTATTTGGGAAATTTTCGATATGGTTACAGTTTTTAAATCTTTCTATCCCATCAGAAATGTTTTAAAGTAAATTTACACGATAATACTTGAACAAGGCGATAGTTTATCGTAATACAATGTAAAAAATTCTTTTAAATATTTAATTTTTTGGCAATATAAAGTATTTCCCTATAAACAAACTTTTACTCATTTCGATTTAAACAAATTCGAATATAATTCAATCCGACTTTGAGGCAAAAAATTTGAAACGTATATATATGTATTTCGTATTATTTTAAGAACAAAAATTAAGAATGCATGCATTCCCTTTTTGACACTTCCTTATATAAAAAAACTATCAAGCATTTCGTTTTTATTCAATAATTGACTTTGTGAAAAATAAAAATTAAAAAAGTTGGCTTTGAATTAAGGAGCCAGCTTATTTAGAGTTTTTGAAACATATGTTTGTATGTGTTTTCTATATCTATTTTATTTTAGGTGGGCGATCTTATGCTTGGGGTGGCATCGGAACGTGAGAAGAGCCAGCTTTGATGAATTGATTCAAATACCAGTCGATGCAAATGGTTATCCAAATGTGAATAATAGTAAAGGTGCTACAAAAATATTTCCTTCTAATGTCAGTAAAATTGAAAACAGCATAACAAGCAACCATTTGGCAAGATTTATGGCATGGGGCTTACCTGCATTTCAAACAACAGCAGTAGTTGTGGCGCGTTTAGTTGATGCTGATGAATTATTAGGTAATTGACGAATAAAAAATATGCGACAAGGTTTAGAAAGATTTTTATATATTTGTTCATATATTTGTAGGTTCATGCTATGTGGGTAACCAATCTGATAAAGGATTGCAAATTTTGGTAGCTACGCCATTGTTTTGTTATTGGATATTTGGTTCAATGAATTTATCTTCCGGTTTTTTGGTTTATCGTCGCAATAAGAAAATTTTACGTAACACAAACTCAACGTCATTTAAATATTTACTACAAAAAAAATGTAGTATATCCGGTGTATTTTTATTTATTTATTGTCTGCCTTATGCAATGTTGCTGTTAGCTGTTATATATGAGTATGCAAACATAGATTTGTGGTTAAATCAGTCCCCATATAATCAAACTCCATCTTGGCCATTTTTGACTAGAGCTTTTATTGAACTTTTTCTGGGCATTATTTGTTTTGTTAGTATTTCGGTACCAAAAATAACGGCTATGTATAAGCGTCAACTAGCAGGTACCGCAGTAAAAGCTCACAAATCCAATACCCAATTTGTACTTAAATATAATGCGCAAAATTCTAGTATGAGTTCGCGTGGATCAAACAAATATCAATCTGTACGAGGATCGAAATCGTCGACATCTAAACATGCAAAAACAAGATTTAATTACAAAATGTCAAAGAACCAAATGCGTAAGTATGACTGTGGTCGAAGTATACCTGGTCAAAGTTATTCACATCACTTAACGACTACGCTGGCTCCAATCAGTGGCAACACCACAAATTCCCTCAAGGTATTCGAAGATGAAACTATACTTTAAAAGTATTAGTTTTCTGATACGCATTTGGAAAATAAAAACGCCTAGAAATGTGGAAAAACTTCATGGGGATACACAATTTTGTAAATTCAAGAGCATTGATCCCATGGAATTAAATTATTTCAGATTTTTTGTGTTTGTAGCTAAACACAGAACGGATTATTACCAGGTATTGCTACTATGCAAACTGTTAACACTTAAATTTTTTTTGTGCTAATCAATTTGCATGCTCATCCACTCACATGTTTCAAGGTAGCATGTGAAGTTAGTTTTTCGATATTAAATTTCTTTCAAAATTTTTGTTGATGCTCCGTCATAACCGGTCACCCATGGTCTTTTTACTGGAATTAAATACTGTTCAAACAGCCACGTCTACATCGTAGATATCTGAATTAGGGTCTTCTATCGAATCCCAAGCATTCATTTTACTAAAAGTGAAGGCCTAGAAAACCTACAAAGTGGAAAAAATCCGATTACCCATACAAAACAAAAAAGTTATTACGTTTTGTTTTACTAACAAAATCTTTGTACGAATTCAAAATTATGAAACTGTGATATTGATTTATGTATTGGTATCTTAAGTATATATGTATAAGTATGTATTCAAGTTTGTCATATAAAACATTTGTGTATTATGTATGTATCTCGTTAGCTGAAACACAAAACCTAAAAACTAACAAAAATAAATATTGCGGCATTTATAAGTTCTTCTATATCATATTAAATAAGTATTTGAATGGTTTTGAATTTCATTTAATGATATATAAATAGTTTTGTATTCTGCAATATTTTTGTATTGTATATATTTTTAATATTTAATTAAAACTTGACTTCTTTGATAGACCCGTGGCTTAATTATAAATAGCAAGCAACATTTATAAAATATTTAGACATGCACTTAAATTGCGCAGTTTAACAATTCTACTAATTTAACTGCAAAATGTCTGAAATTGGCTATTTATTTTAAATTGATTAAAGTGGTCAAAATTGTATTACGTCCTGTTTTATTTTTCTGATTGTACTTATACTTACTTACGCGGTGCTTGAAAAAAAAATTATTTGGTGTAAAATAAAAAAATATATTTATTTTTTTTTTTAATAATTATAATGTTAATTATTTCTGAAGACCATCACAGATAGGAGATGGCACCACCTGTGGCTTCGTATTTTGGCGGAATTAGAAAAATGGTATATCAAGTAGAGAGTACTGCTTGGGAATCTGTAAACTATGCAGAAGTGATGCAGCTAAAGTATTTGCACTTGATCTGCAAATCAGAATATGGTTATTGTACGATATTAAAGCAGCAATATGTATGTATGTGACAAAGTTACGTACAATCTGAATGCTGTGGTATTATGGAAAAATACCTTGAAGAATTAAATTCAAATGCGAATTAAGTATAAAGACTGTGCAATTATGCTGTAGGATTATGCAATGTTGCTGTCAATCCAAAATTTAATAAAAAAGACCGGCGACTACTGTCTTTTGCGATAGGAAACCTAAATGCGATAAGAAAAAAACTTTGTAGTCTCTATAGCTTTCACTTAATGTTTTAATTAGAGCTAACCCTGACATTGCAATGTCTCAGTTGTTGAAAACCGGTACAACGAAGAAAAAAAACACAGCGTAATAAGCTTTTGGAGGAACAGCCAAAAGTTCAAACAAAATTACATTCATTTTTATATGCAATAATGAAATAAAAGATTTCTACGTTAAAACAACAATGTAGAGGTGAAAAGTTGACAATTCATAAGTAGAAATTGGAAAAGATAATGAGCATAAAAGAGAATTCTTGAAACTTATAGAAGAAGAATCAAAAGTTAAAAGAGTACCTCTTAAATAAGATGAATTAAAATATGGTGACCAACGTTGACATTAAATTCAATTAATTTTGGTGTAATATTACCGACTACATAATAATAACGATTATATAAAAAATGGACCCAATTAAGTTTATGTAGCATTAAGTAAAATATTTTTCCCTCCTATTTAATGGATACTTTCGCCATGCTTTCCACAAATCGAAAGTAATTGATATATATAATAAGGGAAAATATTCTAAACTTCTTCCCAAGTAGCATGTTATGCCATAAAAGAAATCGCAAAAACACTTAAATTGTTTTCCTCGACATTGAAAAGGCTTTTGGCACTATTTGGTACGTCGATACAACAGGATATACAACTCAGGACATTCAGTTTCTCATTACATTCACAAAGGATAAAAGAAACGTATAACGTATGTAAAACGCGATCCTATTGTTATTAAAATTAATATATATTCCCAAATTTAAATTTTAAATTGAATCTCCTATTCGAACTGAATCGATTTTTATCACAACAATATTTTATTTCATATATGATTCTGGCTTAAGTTTGATATATTTTTGATTTAAGTTTTCAATTAAATTATCAATTAGATACAAACTACTAATCGAAAGAACAAAGGAATGTGGGCACATTGAACAAAGCAGATTGAAGGCTTTAAAATGTGAGCTTGTTTTTGGAACGTTTGATTTTAATTTCGCAGGCAGAAGAGCTTTTTTTGAAAACCCACTAACTAAAGCTAAAGGGAAAGAACGCGTTGGGAGCTTTTAACACAACTGAGAGTGAATATGCATATTAAAATGGTATCAGTGCATTGAGAAACTTCAAAGAAAAGGCAGCATTAACAATGTTATAGCAAAACCAACTTAAACCAAATATCATGGATATTTTTATAGCTCGTCGAATCTATATTCAAACACTTGAATCATTTTTAAAATGTTATATAAAGCCTTGAATGACATAATTATAGCATTTGCTAAATTACTATTTTCCTTCGTACCAAAAAAAAATTCCTTGGTTTATACTGCTTTTCAATAATTAAAGTAAAAGAAAATAAGTATATAATTATAGTATTATAAGTATAATACGAACATAATAATATTTACAAATGAGTGTCTTAGAAACCCCGTTGCAAACAGTATTATTTTGCAACGTCTGAATATATGTATACATGTATATGTATAACTGTATGTAGAAATTATGTAGGCACACATCCATACACTCAAACATACATACATATGTGTATTAAAATGTGGCGGCTACTTACAATTCCTAGAATTCAAAAATGAAATTTAAATACTTACAGATGTATGGTAAAATCCGTTAGAAAAAAACCCAGAAACATGCACACCTTCGTCACAAATTAGTTCACGATTCTGCGAATGCACTGTATTAACCACTTATATGTACATATGTATGTAGTATGTTATTCCAGACAGTTGTTGACAGGTTTAAGTGTTCAAAAAACAATTATCCAATTCCTATTAAAGAAAAATTATTAAAAATTCTCTTTTTTGTTACAAATGTATGTACCTACTTTTACAGCGTACTGTTGTGTATGGATTACTATTGCAAATTTGCAATCACATAATTATGTATATAAGTACATGCATATGTATGTATAAGCATACATACATATATTTGCATGTACATAGATGTATTTTTCCATATTTACTTTAAAATTCCAAATTTCTTTGAAATATATATATGTACATAAACATGTATACATATGTATATCCATTTGTATATATATATGTATGTATGCACACCTTCGCGTATGTACATGCATATGTATTTACAATCTTATTGTGAATACTGAATAAATATGTACAGTATGTATGTACATATATATGTACCCATGAACACTAGATATTTTATATATAATGTGTATGTTCACAACTTGCTTATATAAATAAATGTATATGTGTACATATTTGTATACATACATACATGTGTATATTCATAAGTACGTGCTGATATAAAATATATTTATAGGATTTGTATTGTATACATACATATATAGATATGTACATACATATGTTGAAACACATTTGAGCTTTTTTACTTTTTAATTCTCCACTTTTTTGTACGGCAGTCAACCGGCATTTTTTATATACACATAGAAGTTTAACCACAAACTTATGCATATATACATTTGTATGTGCCTGTACACATTTGCGTATATATGTATGATGTTAATTGAAAATAATATAAAAGGAAATACAGTACATTTCACTTATACTCGCCATTCTCAATATGCTGTGATATCATTGAATTAATATCATATAACTTAATATAATTTCTCATGTTTATTCATAAAAATGTTTCTCATTTTCATTTGGAAGAGTAACATGAGAATCTGGGCATAACAAAATTACAAAATATATGAAATATTGATTTATATCTGTAGTTTTGTCCCTTTCCGCAGTAGAGTTTTCCTTACATTTCTCAAAAAAAAAAAATTTAATTATAACATTCTTCTGTTAGCAATTTTGGTCTCTCTTAAGAATTAAAAAATCCTCATAAGATTTTTCTAAAAAAACTTTTGACAATTACATATTTATAAAACTTATTCTAAGGAAGATTAATTTAAAAATAAATGATTGAATTTTGATATACTTCCCCTATATATTAAAATTTCTAACATCGTCTTTGTGAATCTAACAAAAAATATTCAAAATTTTGCTTTTTATTTATTTAATTAATTAATATTACAATTATACGAATATAATTATAATATGGATGGAAGCACTGGCTGCTAAGGCGAAGATATAACTGATTTTGTTATTTTGCTTGTTTTAATGAGTTAAGCCCGCAGTCCATAATCAATACAATGCAAAATGTGTTAAAGACAGGCGTACTTAAGAGAGTTAACCCTACATGCCATGTTATTTGTTAATATTGATGTTTAAGAACACCACAATACAATATATGCATTATACTCCGGATTCTTTGATGCATATAGCAATAAAAAAATAATAAAAATTGGCCTTTGTAAAATATTTTGAGAGCAACTAACATTGATAATGATTTAAGATATTCTGCAACACAATTACCTTTTTCACTTCCACATAATACCACAGGGAGTTCTTGTACAGTCTGTAGAGTGCAGTGGGATTTGGTAGCAAAAATGTATTCCGATTTGCAAAAGTTTATAGACATTTTCATAAAATGGCAATATCCATACGACTAGAGTTGTCATTTTGTGGCGATTTTTTAACATAGGACAGAATTGCATCAGATTTTCATGTGAATCACTCGTAGGACTATAGAATTGGAAAACTGTTTATTGTGGAAAATAACTTACATATACATATGCAGTGCATTCGCAGAAACTTATTTTTTTCATTCACACCGCAGGAGTTCAACTTTCCAATGTTGTTCCGTGTTTTAATCTCTTTTAAGGTACGTTATTTTTAAGTTATTTTTAAGTTATTACTATTTAAGTTATTATTATTTGAAAAGATCTTAAAACTGAATAGAATTATATAGAAATATCTACACAGTTCTCTATAATATTTTTCTTGTGTTACTATAAAAGAAATATACTGTAAACAATAATAACGAAAGACAAAAAGAGAGAATTTCTTAATCCATTGCTATGCTTGCTCTGTGTGTTGTCGATTATGTACAGTGTGACCACCATCATTTCAAAAATCTTATTGCTAATTGAACTTGCAAAAATATGTAATAGTGTGTATTTATTAAAGATCTGCTGCGTGTTTCTCTATACATTTTTAATGCGTCAAAAACATCGGAAGCTTTAACTTTTAAAAGCCTTCATTTCTTATAAAAAAAGAATGGACGGGTTCTTAAATATATGTACGTATAATGTCATTAGCATTCGCGCCATTCCTGCCACTTTTTATGATTTCCTGTGTGATTAAGAAACAGTACACTTAAATATATTCTAAATAAATAAAAGTTATTAATTTTTACAAGGAAGATACATATTACAAACAAATAAAACGCTGAAAACTTTGATGCTGGTCACACTTGGTGATGTATAGGTATTCAAGAGAATAAATAGTTGTGAGTGAATGTCATCAGACTGGTATTTTTTTCTTATCTGATTTAGAGATGTTAGTCTATGTAGTTTGTGTTTCTCTATACTAAAGCGACTACAGGCAATTTTTGGCGCGCTCATTCAATCACTTATCATTGTGACTTTCACATGAGAGGTTGTGTACGGTTTGATAGAACTCTAGAAATTGTGAAGTGTATACATAATTTAAATTTTTTTTGTAGCTGTATATTAAAAAGATATTTGTTGTGACTAGTTGGTATAATACACGCGCTCAGTGCTCCAAAGTAATTACAAGAGGTATTTTTAATATAGCAAGCACAAAAAGTGCTTTTGTGACATTTTTTGTTTAATTTCAATTCTTAAGTTTTCTAATAAAAAGTGATTAAAAGCGTAGAGTGGGTGAATTATAGCAAGTACATTTTGAACTGTTAAACGAGAGCCTCGAAAATAAAATATCATTTCCACTTCAAACACGAAACTAATAATACACTTGTCACCGCAACGACTCGTTTTGTGAATTTTACGTGAATAAAATACGTATGCAAATAGTTATGTCTGTATGTGTATATTGAGTAAAAAAATTAATTCCAAAAAATCGGCGGAAAATTTTAAAATAAAAGTTTTCTAAAGTGTGAAACAAAACATAGTTTTTAACGTTCTATCGGTCATGTACTTTTGTAACAAAGTACGCAAAGTTAAAAAAATAAAGAAAACGTAAGCATCGGTGATAATACTTTGCTGATTTTCAATAAGAATAAAAAGTTTACTGAAAGTGATTTAAATTTAAAGCAAAGGATATTTTTATGTAAATGATTAAAATCAAACTTAAGTATTTGTTTGTAAAAAGGAAAAATATAAATATAGCCTTTGTTTTCAAGTGCATTTTTCTATGTGAGTTTTTGCTAATTGTTTGTAAATAACTTAACAAAATAAATTGAAATCAAAAAAAAAAAAAAAAAAAAAATTTGCTGATTTGTTAAAGAATATAACAGCAAATGGATTGCGAAATTATTGTGTTGCTTAGTTTTTTTTTTTTTTTTTTTGATTATTATATATGTATATATATACTATATATATAATATATGTATGTACATAAATACATTAAGTAAGAAAACATAGCATAATATAACATCCATTCATATATACGCGCGTGTGTGTGAGTATGTTTTGCCGAAATTGGCATATGAGTGGTGGCTGCTTATGTTTTCATGCTAGACAAATTTCAACTTGTTTTTATCTCCTTTCAAGCAAGGACAACAAGGATTATCGTTTCGCAGAACGCTGTTGTAGATATACACATAGCTCATTTGGATTAAGTAATGCAAAAGTCCTTGGAACTAAAAGGTAAATATATTTTTGTAATAGAATTTTTAAATTCTGCTTGTTACCAAATATTTATTAAGGGGCGATTAATTTGTGCTAAATTTTTTTTTTCATATACTGAAATTTTAATTAAAAATAAACGTATTTGTTATTATTTTTTTTTTTTAATTTTCATCAAAAAGTACTTTTTACGAATACGTGGTATTGCACGTAGCTATGTATTGTTGAATAAATTTTGTACATATGGGTGCTTGGGCACTTTCCTATATACATGTGTATGTAAGTAGATAGTCATGGGTGTCAGTCTACTATGTAGTAGTGTTTGCAAATCCACACACCCGACGTGTGTATAGTACAGTGATGAATTGTGGTGCTTTTTGATTCGATTCTCTTTACGCGCAAAATATTATATAATGAAGGCAAGTATTTAATACGAGATTTTTAATTTTTCACAATTGAGAATTAAATGTAGCAGAAAAGAAAATAAAATAACTGTAAAGTGCACTGCTCAGATAATTGTTTTTTTTTGGGAAAAAGTGTTGCCAAATAACGTATTCATTTTATCAATTTTAATGTAGGGGTTCTAAGCAATACAATTGGCGCTTAGTTATGGTAAATTTTTCAAAATGTTTTCTCATAAATATCTTTTTGTACATTGGCAAGTTCTACGAGATTACCATGGTGAAGAAAATTCAAAGAAATTGCACACCGACAAAGTATTCATAGAAGAAATTTAATTACTTTTCTTGTTTTTCTAAATAAACTGAATATTTGACCCAAAAACCGTAAGATGGATTGTTGCAAAGAAAAGAAATTATCTTAAATACAGTCGAATGCGCTTATAACGAACTGTTTCCTCCAGTTCCAACATTTTTGTACATATTTTTCATAGAAATCACTACGTTTTATAACGAACGTGGTTATAACAAATTTTTTTTCTTATAGTGAACAAGTTTTTGTGAGCCATTCATTGAATTTACCAGGACATTACAATGTTTATAACGAACGAAGAAAAAATCTATAAAAGCCAAAAAAAAAAACAATGCAAACGGATAATTGGTTTAAGTTCTGAGAAAGTCAAAAACTGAGATATGAATAAAAATAAAAGAAATTCCGTTTTCATTTGAGAAAGGAAACAAAAGTAATTAACAACTTTATGAACTTTATAAAATTTCAAAATCAACAATATTTATTTTTGTCATCTTTTTTTTTTCTTGTATGAGTTTGAAAAATTTTTATACTACGTCTATAACGAACTCAAATGTCCGGCCTCTTTGAATTCGGTATAGCCGAGTACGACTGTATATTAGTTTCGAAGCATTTAGCAATTTGTGTACCTTGTTTGCCTAAGGATATTTTCCTGAATTTGTATTTATTTAAATTATTCAGATCTTTTGCTTTCATACAGTGCATTTTCTTTTGTTTTATAAAATATTGGCATTATTGTCTGTAAGCAAATTAATTATGTACTTCGCAACGTAAGAAGTTGTTGGCAACACTGCAGCTAGTGAGTAAATACGAGCTATTGATCTATTTGGTTGATCAAATATGTTATTCTGGTCTAAATCGGCTCATTCCATTTTGTGCCGTAATGTTTTTGTATTATCTTAGTTTACGCTTCCTTTTCTGTAGTAACAGTATTTCTACTTCTTGTTGATTATTTATTTTTTTTTTTGCCTTGTAGAGAGAATGAATTATCATTAAAGTCATTAAAAGTAGTTTAAGCAATCCAGGTTTCGAGAAAGATTTAAAATATAATTTACAAGATGGCCCTAATAGGTTTCGGTGTTTTCGCTTAGTTGCTAAGCTGTATGATAGTGAAAACACATTAAAAGGTGCCGATTGACTACACGACACTATGGAATGAATTTCCTGCCGAAATGTATGATATTCTATACAAAAAATACATCCATTCTCATTATGTGCCTAAATTTTCAATTGTATGTATGTATGTATATACTGAGGTGTAAAGGACACAAAGATTTTCTTTTTTCCTTGAATGCACCTTTTATGATTATAAAATAAGAAAAATGTTGTTGTAGAATATGCAATTGCAGGGTAAGAGGAATTGTTTTATTGTTGTATATCCTATTTGCACAGAACTAACCATTCTTACTAAACAAAATACGTGTGCAGCAATTTTAAATGCCTCATTCGTTTATAGCTACTTGGTATTAAAGTTTCCTACCATAGCAGAAATAGCGGAAATGTATTTTTGCATTTACAGTTTGTAAAATATATGTTTTCAAAGTTATTATTTAAAAAGAAGTTTTAGTGGTGCTTAGTGTGCTTGAAAATTGTTATGCTTTTATTTAAAACATAAATCATATGTTTGGAGATTCCGGTTACTGTCTAATTGCAGAAAAGTAATTTATAGTGCAGAAAATTTGTGGGTTCACCTATAGAAAAAAGACTGAAAACACAGTGGGAAAAAGTACGGCCACGTTACGATATTTGTAAACTGCTCCATCGGCGCTTAAAGTGAACACTCATCCAGAACAAGTAGAAAAAGAAATTTAATTGAACTTTTTAGTAAGTTCTGTTTTTTCTTGTGAAATATGCCTTTATATTTTTTTATATTCTTGTATTTTATGTATATATTGTTAAATATTTTAACAATGTAGTAGATAAATGTACATTCAACAGTGAAGAAAATTTTGGAAATTCCTCGAGTTTGACGAAGTTTAATTTAACAAATTTCCTGAGAAAAAATATCGGCAGCCTTATAAAGATTAATTTAACAAATTTCCTGAGAAAAAATATTGGCAGCCTAAACAGCATGTATTTTAGTAAAACAGCAATTATGATAGTTTGCAAATATTTCAGATATTTTGGTCTTTCAGAAAGCAGCTGGCAAAATTGTTTCTATGCAAACAGATAGAAATTTTTCAAAAGATCATACAATTCTCCGAAGAAAGCAATTAGAGCAGTGCTTATCACCTCATTAATGTTACTTGCTGTGAAACGTTTTGGTTGCAAGCAATTAGTGAGCATTTTCTTATTTTCCTATTCCTTCCGTAGAAAGGAAAATTAGACCAAGATAAGACGAAGTAATAGTTTAGTTAAATTATAAGAACATTTAAGTAACAAAGGTGGCCTTCATGCGTCTGATTATATTAAAAACAAAAACCCTGAATGTTTTCTAAATCTGATTAGTGATGTAGTTCGAACGCGGAGGGAACAATTTTCCTTATCGTCGCCAGTATTATTTCAGGAAAATGCAAATTTACCCTCTGTTTTACCGGACTACTATTTTTACCAAGTTCCCTTAAAAACCTGTTGTCATATAACAACAAGTATAGAGATTTTATTTTCATACGAAAGATGGCCTCTGAAACATCCCTTCAGCTAATGAAGTTGATATCACAACAGGTAATCTGTCGTCGTATTAGCGCCTCATAGGGTCATAAACAAACAGATATATGACAACTAGTTACTAAGTTCATTAAGTGCAAATGTCTGATGTCGTGCGTCGATACATATTAAATTGGCGTTATTGTGCCGCCTTGCATATTGAATTGTGTAGGTTGTTTTCATAAATGAAATAATTAATTTAATAAGGTAACAAAAACCTCTTATATTTTTTTAATTTCTCATATATTATCTGTCTAAAAAGAATTTCAGAAATTTTGATTTTTGTATTGTCATTTATGGATTTTAAAAGTCAAACTTTACAAATTGTTTGTAAGATATTACTTTTTTGGCAACAAAGTCAAATATAATTTATTCAAATTAATAACTATAATGGAAGTTTTTTACTCCTCAATTTAAGCATAATTTACATACTTACATATAAATATGTAAATTTTTATCTAGATTGTTAAAAGAAATACAAAAGCCTAAGAGCAAGGCTATCTTATTCACAAACCGTTCTTTTTTATTAAAAGCAAGGGGAACTAGACCAACATTTATTTAGGATGAATGTGTGATGCGCTTTCTGGGGAAATTTCATACACAAAACAATGTTAGCTTATCTTAAGGAAGCTTTTATTGCCTTCTTAGCATTTTTAGCCTATTTTATTTCTTCCGACGATTTGATCAAAAGTAGAGTTGTTAATGACAGGCTGATATTCGAACAATCCGCCTCCCTTGCAATCAGCTTTGATATCTGAGCTGAACATGCTATTCTCTCCTTAGGCTACGGGTTGATAAAGAGTAGATGAATAATTACTTTCTCTTCAAATAATATCAAACTTAGAGTTCATTGTGGAGGCCATTAAGGAAAAAACTTTTCTATTATTGATTAATGCTATAGAAAGCCTTTTGTAAATCTGAACCGATAAGAATTTTAAGTAAATCTACTATACAGATGTCGTCATAATACTTGTAAAGCGTAAATCTGCAAACTGGCTATGCAAAAGGTACGGAAATTCTGGATAACGTGTCCGGCTAATCCAGGATAAAAACTAAATACGGCTTTACAAGGGGATTGAGAGAATATAGATTTTTTTTTTTATTTTGAATAGCAGACTAGGCTCAGCAGAGTTAGTAATTGTCACACATAAAACCTGTACTTCAGTAATCTTCCTCATATTATATACCGTGTAAAAACATGTCTATGCGATTTCTTTAATTTCAACATTTTAATTAATTCTCAAAATTAATGTATACCATATTTTAAAACTGTAATAACATGTTGTTACGCCTTTACCTTGAAATTAAAAATTATGTTGTGAAAAAAGCTTCTAATTATTTTTCAATAATTTTTAATAATTTCTTGCTTATTGCACAGAACGATATCTAAATTTGTATAACACTTGTTAAAGAAATTTCGTTCCAAAAATGACGAACGAATCCAAAGATTTGAAATATCACCTACAACCATGGAGAAATATACTGTAAACTAGCAATGAGCTGATGTAATTTCATTATGTCGCTAAAAAACGCTGAGTCTTCACGAATTGCTTTAAATTGCCAACATTTTCTTTTTTGCTCTCCTCTCCATAAACACAAAAATGTGCATTTCACTACACTCTCTTGATCTGTGTAAACACATGTCTATATTTATGTATATAAGTGCAGCAATAAAAGCACGCCTTGTTTATAAACGTACATTGTTTGAAATGCTTTATATGCATGTAAACACATGCATATATGCATGCCTGGGGCTCTATGCATGCTTTTCATTTGTTTTTTTTTTTTTTTTTTTTTTTTTAAAAAGAGCGAAAACAATGATATAAGCACTATGTAAAACAATAATAACATAACACATGCAGATATGTAGATATGTATGCATGTATGTAAGTGGGACATGCACACATTTTAAGTGTTAATGTGGGTTTGTTCTTAAGTTGCATGCTTATGGTTTGACAACGAAGAATGTCGAACTGTGTTTACTTTTCAGTAAGGTGTGGCAAGTCACCATGAGCAACGCTTTCAAATTGTGGAGACTTATTTTGTTCAAAATAAATCTGGTCGCGAAATTTATAGAGTACATCATTCATTTCACGATTAATAAGCAACAATTCAGAATTTTGAGCGAACACAATTCTCAAGCCGTTATCGAATCCTGCATTAAATGCATTAAAATTTATTGTTTGGTACGGTTCAAATGCTCTAGTGGTTTCATCCTTAAGTACATGTTTCACTATTCTATTCAGTCGTACGATTTGTTAAATATGGCATATCGGCGGAAAAAATAGAATAGTGTGACCGATTTTTATGACTAGCAAAAGTTTATGAAAATTTTCACGGGATCAGAGCTGCTTTTACTGCAAAGAAAAAATTCTTTGCATCATTTTTGTATAATATGTTTGGGTCAGTGACGCCATTTTGATGCAAATTTTTTAAACTTGGAGGGTATCGCTATTAAATTTTTTTCGGAATGAATGGTACGACTGCCTAGGATAGTGAGACATGGCCTTTGGGAATGAATAAGGAGTTGCGGTATTGATATATACCCAAAAGATTTATAAGGAAATGTAAGATATTATCCAACAGATTATACAAGTATAGAATAAAAGAATTTCATTCCAACAATTATATGTGCATACATATGTATGAATATGTTTGTATTGTCATTTCAAGTCGCATGCGACGGAAAAAACACCCTATAAGAGAATTTTATTTTTAGAGAACAACTTGCCGGCATTTGGCATGGTTTATAAAAAAAAAAAACTTGTTTTTTTCTGACCGAATCCATATAAAAACAGTTTCTTGCATGTGCATGTTATATATATGCACATGCAAGTGTATGTGTCTATCATTTCCTGTATGTAGTTTTTGCATTCACACATCTATATGTGTATTTTAGTACGTAGGCATGTTTTGTGTTTTTTTTGTTCGTTTTTTTTTTTTTTTTTTTTAATAAAACCGTGAAGTTTGTTTTTACTTTGCGGCTATTGTGTGGTCACACTGGTTATGTGAGAATGGTATGCTCCGTCGTGCATGTGCAAGAGTGAAACTTTCGTATGCGTCAAGATGTATTTATTTTTAAAATGTGCAGGGCTGCCAATTTTGTAGATTTTTTTGCCTCAAAATGACTAAAGTTACAATTTTTGCTTAAAAATTCGAATTTTGAATTAACTTTTAAACACAGTATGCGGTGTTTTTTTTTTTTTTTTTTTTTTTTTTTTTTTAAAGTAATTTAAATGAATAATAAATTAGAAGTAAGTGAAGGTGCAAATAAATTTTAAACATGGGAATTCCAAAGCTGCACTTCTGGTGTTGTCAGTGTAAACAACGAATTTTGGTCCTAATATAGAATTATTGTAAATAAATAACGTAAAATGATTTTTATAAGTTTTCATTTTTAATTTTATTTAATTCCGATTTGTTATTAAAAGCATCTGGCGCTCCTAATGGGATGATAATGCCCCAATGGTGTAATAATAGTTTTCGTAGGTTGAAGTGAAACACTGGTTTGGTGAATGCTTACATTTTTAAAGCTTATGGGATTGCATTTGTTTGTACGGCAACTGTTGATTGAAAAACTTTCGTATGTAATCAACATGTTAAAAACTGGACTTTTTTCTTAACGGATCAAACTTGTTGCATTTACTATTATTTTAAACCATTTGAACCACGTGATGATTACATTTTGATTAAAAGAAAAGTACGCATAATACATATGAACAATGTTCGTTCGAATCGTCTTGAATATTTTGGTTATGAGTGCACTTTAAAACAACAATTAATGGCGATGAATTTTTGTCAGATAAGGCGCAAACAATATACTTTTAAGTAAAGGCTACATATTTCTCCAACACAACTATTCTTCCAAACAAATTTTGGAAGAGTACTTGTCGGGGTGGAGACATTTTCAGGACTTTTCTGAATACCTTTCTCTTGAATTGAAGTATGGAAAATAAGTCTAACTGCCGTGCTTTGCCAGTCAGCGGTCCCATTTTTTTTTTTTTTTTTTTTTTTTTTTTTTTTTGTAATCACTAACAAAATAATTTAATATAAATAAATAAATCTTAGGGGGTAAAAATGTTACCTTAATATTTAGTTTCGAATTACACCTCTAGGTAAACTGAATGGTTATTAATAAAAGAAAAAAGGTAATTGTAAATAAATAATAAAACTAATATTTAAAAATGCCTATTGCCACTCTTTCTGACTTAGAAAGTCTATAATGAACAGGTCTATGAGGCGGGCTACTATGAAATGTTAGTCTGATCAGTTTTTGCTGCAATAGCTAACATTGAATAATAATATTTTTATTTACTTGTTTTTTTTTCCTCCCAAAAATAATACAATATTGCGTCCAAATTTATTCGCTACATTAGCATCACTTGCAGCATTTCTTAATTTCTCTAAAGTATTTGGTTGTTCCTTTGAAATAAAAAGCTTATGCTTTTATATTTTATAAACTTTTCAAGTTAAATTTATATTAAAAAAATTAATATGGCATACCAGGTGAATTTGAGCGCTAACTAAAACGTTTTTTATTAGAAATTCTGAATAACAGCTTAAAGACTATTTAAAAGCAAAAAAAAAACTGGGGAAATCCCTAAATTGTTATGCACTTGAAATAGAATTTATCCACTACAGATAAACTCAGTTAGGAAAAAAAATACAAAAATAAGCTATTCATATTTTAAAGCTTTTGCAATAATTTCATACTTTAACGTAATCAATGGAAATATATTTGGCGCTCATATCTTGAGTGCAGTGTATTGTGTACATGTGTTAGTATATACATATGTATATATTTTGATTTCACATTGCATTATTGCATTGCTTTGCTTTAAAAGCAGTCTGTACATACTTTCTTAGAAGCAGTCACTGCATACAAATATGTGCACATTTACTGCTTTATTCATAATTATTCAGCTTTTAAAAAAAAATATCGCCACAAAACTTAACTTTTGCTTTGAGCTTTTTTCTATGCGCATGGCTACAAAAGCATTTGAAGTCTACAATAACGGAAGTTCTATTTTATAAATAAGTTTAGAGTTAGCAAATTAAACAAATATTAAATGTTTTTAATATATGTATGTATGTATATTGCATTTTATTGTGTTCATTTATAATAATATAGAAATGCATTAACTTAACACATGTTCGTGTGTATGTATGTGTTTAGGTATTTCTAATGAAAAATTATTTCATTTCAAATGAAATATTGATTCATTTATATTTGCAACTGCAAATCAAATGTAAAAGGGTAAAGTTCTATTACATAAATGTGACGAAATACGTTGCGACAACTCACTCATGACTCAGAAAAATATTACAATATTTAATTGGAATTTCAAATAAACTAATTTTGTAAGCTACATATACTCGTGTGCATTTGATGATTGTGTGCAGCATGTTGATAAAGTGGCAATAAAAATTCATGATGATGTGCATATGTATGTAGAACAAAATGTAAAATAATTAAATCAATATGCATTTTACTGATCTAATAGTAAACTAAAATCAGAAACCAAATTTCTAGTAATTATTATTACAAGTATTATGACAGCATCTGTATAGTAGTCGTAGACCAGTTAAAATTGTTATCGATTTTGATTTTGATTTTAAGATTCTTCTTTTGGGCGGTACTACCTTGAAACTTAATTTTAATGAAATTAGTTCATCTATTCCTTATTAACCAGTAGTTTCAGGAGTGGTTGGAATGTTTAGTTCAGTTCAGATAATAATACAAAGAAATATTATATAACAAAAAATAATAGCAAAAAAATTCAATGTCATAGTTTAAACAAACTTGACATGAAAGAAATAAAGAGAATATTGTTAATTATAAAGTATCGTATATATCTTTTTTTTTAACCAACTCTACCAAAGCTTTTGGCTTGTCCGCAGGGAAACACGCAGGGTCTAGGCAGGAACCGAACTCGGAACCTCCGGTTCAGTAGGCTGAGCATTATTCACTCGCCTACGGAGGCATATATACCAATACATATATACATGCATATGTACACAAGTTTTTATTGTATAATTTTTTTTTTATTTAAATTATAACTGACTTATTTTCAATAGATAAAAGTTTTACTGTTCTTAAATTAACGGATACTCTAGGCTGAGGTGTAGAATATTCCCAAATCTCTATTGTCAAAACTTGTAAGCACCATATTTGTAGTTGTGTTGTAGAAATAAAATAAAATAAAGGGAATTGTTGATATGAATTACAATATAATTCTAAAATTTAAATTAAATTAGTCAATTTAATAATTAAAAAAAAAAAAAAAATTTTTTACTTCTCATTGCAGGTTACGGATTGATTTTCACTTCCTGTCGAATATCAGCAATATTTTAATACACTATCTATAAATCTGATTTAAAAAAAAAAGGAATATAATGGCAACATTATGCAACCCGTACGGGACATCTCCCATTAGCTCTTTCTTTAATGAATTAGCGCACAACGAATTTTCGGATGAATTAACAGCCCACGACTTATCCGATGATTTTTTTCAAATACAACCAGATCCTTTCGACATGTTTGATAATTTACCTTCAATCTATAGTGACATACAAAAAATTAAATCTGACCCTTTTTCACTACAAGGCAGTGGTGCCGACTGCGATTTAGATATGAAAACAGAGGTGCGTAATACAGATTTAATGTGGTGGACAGCCCCAACTACAGGAAGGATTCCGGCATCACCATCTTCTTCGTTTAGCGATTTCAGTACAGGTGTGCCATTAGCTGTTGTAATGGGGTACGCAAATTCCCCACAAAAAAATACTCCACAAAATAAAGTAGAAAAGGAAGAATTACCCACACACACAATAGTTACAGCGAAGAAAATAAATTCCATGACCTTTAAGCAGGAAATTGTTAACATAAAGAACGAACCTGCAGATGATGTTGAAAAACAGTTAACTTATAACAGCATACCAAAAAGCCAAAAAATATCCACTACATCAATAACGCCGACGATACAACAACATGTAATATTACAAGCCGCTGGTCTTCCAACAACATCCACAAGTATGCAAAATATACCAGCCGGAACTTCTTTGTTACGAAAATCCCAACAACAAAGGAAATCACAACAAATGCGTAGTCCAGTTCGTCTTAGTAAACGCAATGATTACTTATTGCCCTCAAGTAACGACATCTTTGCCAATACAGTTTCGTCAGATTTTGCAAGCAACACCTCAATTAGTACAAACACATCTATATTGTGCCAACGCCCCGATACTCCACACAGTTTAGATGACGATTGCTCCATATCCGAATTCAAACACAATGTGGATTTAAGAGCTTGTGTCATGGGTAGTAACAGCATTTGTCTTCCTACAGATCAGGATTTTATCAGGAATGTTAGCCAAGAACTACAAGACATGAGTAAAAAACAAATCGATACACGCATGATAAGTGGATGTTCGTTATCTGATGTTTTAGATGTCATAAGCAATTCGTCAAATGAGGAAGATTTCTTAAATCACAATAGCCCACCACCCATATTACATTCAAGTTCGACAAGCCCTTCTGAATTTGATTACCAATCCACGAATTCTAATGTTTCAAATCGACCCTCCGAATCCGAATCCGACGAAGACTCACTAATGGCATCCAGATCTTCTTCGGTATTAAATCATGATACAACATTTAATACAGGCGGAGTTTCTCCCGTATCAAGCCAATTTTTAAACGTTGCGGGTACTCAAAATTATATGCAACATCGGGATCATAGCTACACACGCTGCAAGGATGGTATGGATGAGTTAAGCACAAATTTAGAAACACCCTCAGATTCGGGTGAGTTTTAAATGTATTTTCTTTACCTTAGAAATTGTACATTATAATTGAAAAAAAAAACTGATTATTTCGGCGTATTGGTGAGCGCTATGTTCATTTAAAAGTGTGTATAAATATGCGAAAGCTCTATTATACGAATAGTTTCCTTAACTCTGACATTATGACCTGACCGGTATATCCATGATAGAATATTCTTATACTATCGCCGAAGATAAATTAAACACAGTGCCATATCATCTCCATGCAAATATCTTCACTGCTTAGGGAAGCAATTCGCTACTAACTTAAAAGCTCTAAAAGATTTTTTTAATTTTTCTAATCTTTTCCCTATTGCGAAGTATATTCTGTTCGATGGCAACTTACTTTACATTTCTTTGGCGTCGAAGACGTGCTGTTTCATTATCGTATTTCTTAGATCCTTCATATATTCTTGCTGATCATTCGAGTCTACCTGATAGGACTTCGTTGTCTTTAACTGCATAGATTGAGGCAGTGCCTTTTTCTATTGGCATAGAAATAGAACGCTCTCTGTGGATGTTCTGCTCGTCGCAAGCTAAGTAACTATTCTCGGCTTCACCTTTGCCGGTTCATGCTACCGAGCCCCGTTTGTAACGAACCTATTAGAAATTCTAATAACGAAAAGCTTATAAGCTTAATTTATATCTAAGAAGTTGGCGATATCTGTAAAGCTTATGTCAACTTTACCACCTCTTTCCAGATAAAGAGTGTGAGCGATTTGTTCTTTGGTGCGTCCGGTTGACACAATATGGTCTTTAGCTTTCCAAAGTCCTTTCGCGATTTATTTACCGCAAGTACTATCTTTATTAAACCCGGCATCGTAACTTCGTTTTTATTATTTTTCATATTTTTGTTTCTAACTTTTTTGAGAACACCAGCTCCTGATATTCCTAATTAGGGCACAGTTACCGCGACTCGTTTGCAAACATTATATACGGCATGGTGATGCGGTAGTTAGAAGAGTAGCAACGTTCGTTGTAACATAAAACTAACGTTATTGTATTGCATTTTGTAAAAATTAAAAAGGAATTGAACGTCAGTAATATATATTCCTTGCCCGTTTTTTGCTGTTGTTGAGTTTAAAAGGAATAGAAACTGTATTTTCATTTACGCACATTTTACTCAAAAATGATCAAGGCGGGATTGATATACATACAAACGCAAATAGATTCCTTGCAGGTTTCAATAGTATGCAAAGCTTTATTTCTGAACATTTAACACACTTAGACGGATTACGGTCAGCTCATACCAACAAATAAAGAACAAATATTTATTTATACTTATATACTTTTATATACTTCTTTATTTGAATTCTTTCAATATCATTTTACTTCTTTTAGGCGTAGTTCTCTGACGCTGCTACTGTTGTATTTCGTAATTACTTATTCTTACTATTTCCTATTACTTTGTGCGTAATTATTTAAAATTATGAAAGCGATTGATAAGTCATTATGTATTTGATAACTGCAGAACGTAAATGGGTTCCTAAATATTTCTGTCAACAAGCTTTTTAGGTTCTTCAAACACTGAAACATGCACACATCCATACATACATTGCATATTTCTAATTGATATTTAAAAACTCAGACAAAAAATTGAGAATGCAATATTATATAAGCAAATATCAAAATTAATCGTTATTATTCTTAATTTTTATCAAAATGCTGCTTTAAATATAAAAAAAAAATTAATACTATATTAAATAATTTAATTTGTTCATTTAATTAATTTCTTGTGAAATTGAAAATTTTGTATGTATGTGTGTATATGTATATGCATCTACCGGTTTGATATTAGAAAACATAAAAAAGTATAGCATATACAATTGCTTGTGATTAAAAATAATATTTATAAAAAGTGATTTTTGAACATGCCTGATATGTATACATTCATATGTATGTACATAAATATATACTAAATATGTTTGGGTGTACATAAGTACATATTTCTCGATTTTGCTGCAAACACGAAGTTGAATTAATAAGATGTAAAGAAATAGCGTGAGTCTCTTTTAAAGTAGCTTTTTTTATGTGCATATGGATTTATATGTATGTACATACTTATGTATATACGTATATATATGGACAAGTGTATAAAATTAAATATATTAATTCATATAAATAAGTGCGTATATGTTCATACATGCGTATGTACGTATACAAGCGAACATAAATATTCAATTAATTATATGAGCAAAATTAACGCTAAAAATATTTTTAGGGCGTTTTCTAGTTTTATGATACACAACCTATCAGTTCCTTGTTAGGTTTCTTCTTTAAATATACATACATGCATCCATAAGTAAATATACAGATGCAGATGTGTATATGTGTATATTTTGTTAAAAAATCGAATGGTAATAACCTTATACTACCCTACCCCAACCCGTGCCGGCTTATACTTTTATAAAGTTATTATACTTGTAAGTATATATGAATATGTATAAAGATATACCATACATACATACATACATACATACATTCATATATACTAAAACGTAATTGTACGATAGTAAATGCTAAATCGAGGAATTCTATGCGCAGACATGCGTGTTTTCGCAATAATAAACATGAGAACATACATATTCATATATTTTTATATGGGAAGATGTATGTGGCTACGTGCATCTCTTATTTATTTACTCTCGTTTGTTCTTACTCTCTCCAGAGGTAAAGTAACACTTTTTGTGTTTTTTTATAATTAGTATAATGTATGTAGATATGTATGAAAACTGGTTGTACACATATTTTTGATGTTGTATTGATGGTTTAGTACAAATATGTATGCTTGTATATGGTATATACAAAAATATCTACATACATACATATACAAATATATATGGATACGCAAATAATCTTGTAGTTTTTTTTTTTTTTTTTTTTTGTCGCAATGTTGCCAGTTTTATGGATTCGTCGCTAAATATGGGATTTTTATTTGTTTTTGAGTATTAAAATTTTTTGATGGCTTTTAATTAACTGCTTTTAGAAGTGAGCTTTAAAAACAGAATTGTTCTTCAAATGTATGTGATATAATGTAAATATTTTTGTATATGCACATAGATAAGAAGTTTAATGCGTTTCTTTTTTTCAAAAACCATAAAATTTAGCTTTTTTTTTTGCTATTTATGTATATATGATCGTATATAAGATTTTAAACCAAATTAATTACAAATAAAACGAAATTTTTAATTATTCGGTAGTGTGGGATATTGTTGACTGAAGTGGTTAATAAGTTCGCCAACAGACTCCGGCAGTGATAAAAATCGCCTGTTGACTTTTTTCAAGTGGTTTAACATACCCTGTGCCGAATATAAAATATAAAGGTCTACTTTGTCAAAAGATGGGTCCTCTGTCTTTTCCTTCTATATCAATTTCTCATAATTCCATCAGATAATTAAATATTTTTTTCAAATAATGTTGTTTGTGAATGGAATAAAATAGCATTCCTGACTTTTCATGTAGTTAGAATAAAATTTTAGGTCAGTTGCCTATTATAGATATGTATATACTACGTACATATGTATGTACATATATAAAAATACAGTTGAACTTCGATTATAAATTTGCACAGAAGCAGTTGTAGTACGGATAGCCTGAAAACTACTTTTTTTTTATTAAAAATACGTACATATGTACATGTATACATACATATGTTTATGTTTAAGAATGGTCGATCGAATACAGACCTCAAGTAAGGGAATAATACTCATGGCAATATCGGACCTGGGATGTTCTTCACTACTGTATACCCCATTTGACATAACAATAGCACAGGTGCGCAAAATTATAATTAAGGCAATGTTGTTAAGAAATGCTGTTTTTGTTCATTAAAAATGTTATTTGTAAAAGAAAAGTCTAAATTATGTGCACATTCACATATGTATGTATGTATGTATCTATGAAGATAACTTTTTAAACTTCGATTTTATTAGTTGAGAAAAAGTATGTTATATGGTTGTATGTACAGTAGTGGTTTAAAAACACGGCGAGCCTTATAACATAGAATAAAATAATTGCGTGATAATCTAGTTTTTACTTTATACATTTATATACATAACACGTGTATACATTTATTTCAGTTCTCTCGCCCTCTCTCTATCTATTTATTTACTTTTTAAAAACGTGCTGTCTCTCTGAGAATACTTTGTTTTTATGGCTTATCTATCAATGATACGTAGTGTGGTACTTTTTTTCTCTTGCAGCCAGCCACGTTGTAATCATTATTTATTTTGATTGTGTATGTGCAATTTTTTTTGTGAAGCTTGTAGTTGTGTTGGTTCTTTATTTATTGAGAGGCATGTATATGTTTTGTATTTATTTTTCTCTTTTGTGATTTTATTGTCTATTTGTTGCCATGTGCTCTAAATTTTTTTTTGTGTTTTCCAATTCTTATAATTTTTAAACGTAAATTGTGTGGATGACGCATTAGTATTGTATGTACAAAGTACGTATATATATGATTTTAAAAAATATTTTCACGTGGCTTTTACTATTTAAAGGGGATGTACTATTTATTTGTAGTAATCCAATTTTCCATAGTTAGTCGGTTGTAATCATGTTAGAACGTTGCATTTGTTTGTTTAATTTATTGACGTTGTCTTCATAAAAGTACTCTGTCGAAAACTCAGTGAATTAGTAGTAAATATACAGTTGTGTATATGTATGTTCTAACTTCGGTCCTGAATTGTAACTCTATATGGTGTAAAGTCAGTCGTATTTATGTATGCATGTATGTATCTTTGTTTCAGTCAAGTATTACCAAAGTTTATTAAACTTTAATTGCGGCAGAGGTGTTAAATTGTGTGCGCTTTTTTGAATTCTTCCCCCGGGTATCTTCTTTTACCTTAGGTGAGGATGTAAACATACATACATGTGTACATACTTAAATTGTATGTAGATCATGTAAATTTATAAGAATATGCATGGTTTGATAATATTCAAGAGTAGGGAAGTCGATTGTTGTGTGCCTGTCTCGTATTACAGGACCAATTTTCAAAATAAGCAATCGCACTTCGGAAATTACTCTATATGCATGCATACGTATTCTGTAGTATGTCAAAATGTAAAACTACACACCTTGATTTGTGTTACAGTAAGCTAATTTGTATGGAACAAAAAGAACTCACACTACGTATGTATAAGTATGTATACAATTCAATTAAAAATATATCGATAATATTTGAGTTAACTTCTATATTATGCACCTGATCGTCAGATTTTTCATTTTACGTGACTTATCACTTTTACCTGAAGCTATAGTTTACTAAACTGGCTAATGTATAAGTTCCTCGACTACAAATGAGGTCATAAATTCGATCTTTCATTCGGAAGCGATAAAATAAAAAATTGGTATTACTCTTTGTGTAGTTCTTCAATATCTAGTATGTTAGTTGTTGAACAATTTCCGGTAATTCCGGCACAGTGCATTGTATGTGTAGGGAATATAGCATGAATTCAAGTATTGGATATGTAAATAGACTAGTAAATTTTTTTTTTACAAAAGTCTAATATGTATATTTTAACGTACTTATCGGCGAAAAGTTGTTAAATAATTACATAACATATGTAAAAATATGTACATCTATATAATTCACATATATTTTTTTTATCTTATTAATATCCATACAAATAAAATATACAAATGTATGTATGTAAATATATGATAGCATTTACGTATGTATATACATCCCTATATGTACATATAAGTATATGTATATCCCTTTGGATGAACAATTTTTGTCTAGTTACAAATATTTTAAGATCAAAACTAGAAGCTCTCACTTGTAATATACACATATATGTATATATAAACATACATATTATGTGAAAAATGTATTCTTGGATTTCCTTGGCTCAGCCTTTTAAAAAACATAAGTGAAGCAATTAATACGCAAATTTTGTAGATAACTATATACATATATATATGTATGTGTATATCAATACACTTTGGTTTGGCGAAATTCTGTGTTACCTTGTAGTCAGCCCATAAAAGTGAATTAATTATATACATATATACTTAAGTCTATTTTATATGTAGACGACTACCCGCTTGCCGGCAGGTTAGTGTTAATTTATGAATTTGCCTTTCACAACTATAAAATAAAACATAGGTATGAATATGTATATGGATGTGTTTTTGTGTATGTGTACCACCAATACATATGCAATACACAATCTCGCGCGCAAATTGTTAAATGAGGAATTTATGTTAAAAAAAAATTTTGATAGTGTGAATTTAAAACGCAACTATATAATACACATGTATACATATTTTTTCCATAAAATGATAGCGAGAGAAAAAAAAAGTGTATATTATTTTTCTACGTAGTGTGTTATATATACAACACAATTTTGAAGCGATTTTCTGAAGTTGGTCAACATTCTGCGAGAGTTTAAGGTTTATTGCAGCTTAGGGAGTAGAATAGAGAAGAAGCACGTGTCTATTCAAAGGTTTGTACTTTTTTCTTTTTTTTTTTTAACCAAATAGTATCTAATATTTTTTAACGCGAAGTTTCGCTTTGCAGTTTAGTATTTTTAAAGTCTTTGTTTGTAGTATTGTTTGCGTAACTGGCATGATTTCTGTGCTACTATATAAGCTACTATTCCTAAATTTCAATAATACCTTTTATGCCGTCTTGCATTTTATGCCTATTGTATAAGCCATATCAACATATGGGTCTATCGTTTTCGTATGTAATTGTGGCTTTTATTAACTTTTGATTTGACAATGTAACAGTTTTGGTTTTAGCAATATTTGTATGCATTTTGTAGTATGTTGTAGGGTTGCATTTCGTTATTCTCAAGTAGAAAATTCTTAACTCGAATTTTTTTCTATATATGTATGTATATTTTTTTATGTATCTCAAAAAAAAAAAATGTAACTCACCTGGTTTAAGGTGACGCCTAATAACTTTTGCAGGCTTAATAAATTTTTCCTCAGAATACATACGAGTACATACATATGTATGTATGTACATACATACATATTTTAATGTAATACGAATTACTAACATTGTGTCATTCTTAAAAGTCGTCTTTTTGGAGCTGTGATTACAAATCGTCATATGAAATGCAAGAAAATCGTATTATTAAAAAATTACAAATTCATATTTTAATACATTACGATTCAGTACATCTTATTCCTATTTGCGCAAAAGTTATAAACTTCTAATATCAAAAAAATTAAAAATTAATTAAACAATTAAATCTTGATTAACATGAAATAAGAAAAATATTTTCGATAACCAAAAAAATCTGTAATTTTCGTGCACTCCATGTCATGTGTGTTGTTGCATTATTTTGAATTGTTGTTTTCTGTTAATCTGTTTAAAAAAAAAAAACAAAAACATAAATAGAAATGTTTTTTTTTTGTCTTTTATGAAAACACTTGTAGAGGTTTTACGTATGTATGTACACTTTTACATACATATGTATTTGCATTCGCAAATAATTAGTTCGATGTTAAGCCGGTCAAAGGGGTTAATTGAAGAAAGTGTGTTAACCCCAATTGTTGACCGGCATTAATATTCAGTTTTTCTCTTATTTTTTATGGTGATTGTAGAAAAAAGAGGGAATTATATAGTTCCATCGCAATATAAATAAACGTTTTATTAAAAATGCAAAATAGTTTTGCTATTTTCCAACGAATAATGTATTTTTTCCCAAAATATACAAAAAGGAAGCAAAAGAAAAAATACATCTTTTGAAAACAGAAGTAGTGATTTTTCAGTACGAAAGATGTAAAAACCTTCAAAGAAAAATGAAGGAAAATTACTTTATATAAAGCAGAGAGCCAAGTGCAAAAATATTGACGAAGTGAGAAGATATGTCAAATAGTCGAAAAATTATAGTAAGCCAAGAGGAAATAGGGTTGATTTACAATTGGGGAAAAACCTCCACTGACCTATTGAAATATTTTCAGTCTGTTTTACAACAAAACTAAAAATTGTGCGGAAAAATTAAGAGATTTTCGATAGAGGAAAGGTGTAATAGTGCAAAAAGAATAACCGCCAACCAAAATCTTATCCTATATTTATAATACGATGGTTCAAAAAAAAAAAAAAATATTCAGATTTCTTTTTTATAAAGTACTTGCCAAAGACATGGTAAAAGTAGCGCAAGACCTCAATCGCTTTAAGAAATCGCATCACAATTATAACAACGACATTCGATAATCTTTCAGGAAAAGTTCGGATAATAATTTTGAGGAAAGATAGAGGATACACACCAATATTTAGAAAGTCAGTAAGCGTAAAGTAAAGAATCAATTGATTACATATTTATTCTTAGTCAGTTTGGTTGGCATCAAGTTAGGCAAATCTTGTAGTCATATAAAAATTCATTTTTGAAAGTATGCGCAAATAATTTTTTTGATATTTTTTATTTCGATATTTATGTATGTATGTATGTACGTACTTTACTTATAGTCATTTTTGTTAGATGCTTTTTTGTCAACTTGTCATTATAGATAGATCTACACAAGAGAAACGCTGGTGAATGCACGGAAGAAATTGATATTGAATTTTCAAGTCAAATTTTGTATCCGATAATACAAAATGGGTGAGTTAATAAGCAAAATTGTAACAAAGTTGTGTCTACTGGTCTGTAGGAGTCATTGGAAATAAGAAAGAGTTGTAATTTTTTTATGAAAATTCTTAAGGCACCTTCATTTCTCAAAATATAAACAATTTCACAATCCGATTTGAAAAATTTCAAATTTTTGGAAGTATCTTGCAACTTTTGAAAATCCAAGATGAAAATCTTACAGATCCATTGCAATTTAAATACCGATAGCACACAATTTCCAGATACGCTGGAATGTAATATTAAATGCCTTTTTCTGCTGATTACCATGCATTTTAATAATTCAAATTCTTTTTATGCTAATATAAAAAGTATAGTAATTAAAAACAATAAAATTGATGTATCTACATATACATATCTACATTCATACATATGTACATACATATGTACATGTTGACTGACTCTTGTGAATTTAAAAGGTATATTCATTCTTACAAAAACGTAAAAAAACTATTCCACAATTTACGCACAATTTATTTGTAACTTTATTTATTTAAAAGTATTTAATGCTGATTTGTTTTATTATTGTGTACTTAGTTTCTTTATTATTTATATTAAAGAGGCTATAATGAAAACTATATAGCAAAATAATCTGGCACCATCGGTAACCGGGTTTTTAATTAATGCGTAAAAAACTTTTGAGAGAAAATTTTTATTGAGAGCAATAATAAATTTTTGTGTGTTTTGTTGTTTTCTCAGTACACATTCTTAATTCAAATTTTATTTCTTGGTTTCTTATAAACCGGGCGGCGACCGTCTCTCAAAAATACATTTATCACACATGGTTAAAGTACTATGTACTATAACGTTCAAAAAGCATTACGTAGTAGACAAATCTGCCGCTATTGAAGCAACAACAAAAACTTATGAAGAAAAAACCGCCAACCTCCATGTTTTGTAGTCAATGTACGACCTTGGAAGTTTTTCGCTTTAAAGAATTTTTTTATACCTACACGTGTGAGCAAATCTGGGTTGGGAAATTCAATACTATTCAATTTTTGAAACTGGAAGCAGTCGTCTGGTTATTTATTTTCGAAGTCGTAATTTGTCACATAAAAAGTTATTGAGCTAATATTAATTAAGTATGTATTTTACAAACTAAATTTAAAAAGGTTATCTACATATATTAATATCATTAAAATTCAGAGATTTGCCTCAAAAATCTATATAAGTATGTAAATTTATATAAACTTTTACAAAATCCATTCAAAAATTAAACACACTCTTCCATACATAGTAAACATACATATGTATGTACATACATATGCACAAACGTGTTTGCGTACGTTTGTTTAAAAAAAGTGAATATTGGAAGTGACGTGTTTCCATGTTTGCTGCATATGGAAGTGGTTTTAAAATTGAGTTAGCGGTATTACACTTTCATACTGCGCATGTGAAGAGAGAGTATTTTCCTATTACGCCATCATGTCGGGTACGACAACTTCATTCATTACTTTTTTAGCTCTCGTTTGTAACATCAATAAAATATGCTTACACACATACGCATACATACATAGATAGATATGTATGCATGTGTGTTTATTTATAATTCAATTGTTTATGGCTTAATTCTTTTTAATTTTTCCATAAGTGTTCCACAACCTTTTCGCTTCTACTGTTTATTATAGTATATGCATATTAAGATTTTTTTCCTCCTACATTGTACAAGTAGGCTTTCGTATTCTGTAGTTAACTCTAACCCAACGACCATTGATTGCTCTTTGTCAATGAAAATTTAAACAAATTTTCACTTTGTATTTCAGAATTGCTATTACACGTGTGGTGACATCACAACTAGCCATTCCTTCCGTGTAATAAAAAAGCGTTTAGAAAGGAAAATTATACAGCTGATTGAGAGGAAATAAAAACATTAGTAGAAGCATTTAAAGGAGAATACTGCTAAGGTCGTGGTTAGGGTCAGTGTATGTAAATTCGAGCCTAGATGAGACCTGCGATAGTTACTTTTCTAACAGTGAAATGAGACAGCCCACTGTAGCAGCACAGCTTTCAAAACATTGAAGTGGATGGCATTTCCAATGAAAAGCTTTTGGCAATAATGCATTTAATGCGAAGTCGAAATCCAAACCTAAAATAATTTTCTTAAATCTGTATGTACATACATACATATGTGTACTTAAAAAAATGGTATAGCATTTACTCCAGCCCTTCCTCGGAGATAAAAAATATCATCTGGTTCTTCAAAAAATATTGAATTTTCGTGTATAAACTTAGATTTCATTAGAAGTTTTTATGTTTCACTTCATCTAAGAAAGTTTTCATATTGAAGAATCAATACACTATTGGTTTTAATATATTTGTACACATATCCATACATATGTATGTACAGTATATTTTTTCGAAATTACTCTAATAAACATATTTTTTGGGGCTATACTTTGTCTCTTTGTAATATAATTTTTAATAAGTTCAATAATGCCAGATAATAAACAAGTTCGTTCTAACTAGAGCAATATTTTAATTTTCCATTTTTTTCTATTCCGCTTTCATATTCACTATTAATAAATGTATACATATAACTCAATGAAATGCAAACTGTTTTGGACTGTTGTTTCTATGCGGAAGTTTTCTTTAATAGTGTCATGTTCTTGTCGCCATTGTTTTCGCTGATGATGTTGCTATCATCTAGTGGTAACTTTCTCACTTCTAAAATGAATTGGATGCTTCATAATTATAGATTTTGCATACCGTGCTGTATTTGATCACACTCAACTTCATACTTATTTTAAGTAACGATATATTATTTTTTAATTAACAAAACTTATCACCTTTTCTTCTCTATTACAAAATTGTTGCACTTTGAAAAGGTGAATTTTTAAACTGTTTTGCCCTCTCTGTAAAAATGGCATTTTATATTTAAGGAGAAACGCATAAAAATTAAAAAAGTGCTTTGCCCTCTTTTTAACAGCTGAAAAAAAATTTTCATACATATGTATATTTTATGAAATATGTATACAAAAATGTTCACTTGCCAGATTGCTAATTTATCTACTTGAGAAACAAAAAATGTTTTATTTTAATACATATACCGTATAATAGAGCAACTGCATTGCTTTTTTTTATTGTTTTGTAAAAATAATTATTGAGATATAATTTTCTAACTCTTCTGGCAATAATTTGCAATGTAGTTAATGCGAATTCGAAATTCGAATATGAAATCTTGTTTTTCCTAATTCTGTATTCACATACGGAGCAAAAAGTCCGATGGCTTCCGTCCTGAGTAAGGATAACAGGTTTACAATTTTTGCGAAGAGAACACAAAATTACCCTTTTTATATAAAATGTTGCCCTTTTTATTTAGAAAAGAAAACGACATTTATTGAACTGTTAAAAGGGCAATTTTTAAAATGATTTCACCACGTTATGAAAGTGCCATTTCATATTTGATGAAAATAAAATACTTATATGACAAGAATGATAGCTTTTTCTTGACAAATAATAAAACCAATTTTTCTTCCCAGTAAAACGATTCTTTTTCTAAACATTACTTTTCCAGATACTTTAGTAATGCTATGCAGTGTTGTAATAAATTTGTTTAAAACATCACTTTCAATTTATACGGCTCAAATAGTGTATATGTTTCCTTATGTAAAATTGCACTTTTTAAGTAAAATGCTGCCAATTTTTTTTTTTTTTTTTTTTTAATATAAAAGAAAATGTCAAAGTTTGCAATGCGGAATCTGCACGTCTCAAAGTGAATTTATTAGCTGATGTTATTTCCGTAGATGGTGATAACATGTTTCTCTTAACTCAAGAGGTTTTTTCCTTTCACAGAAGAGCTAATTTTGCACAAGAAAAATACAAGCATATTTAACAGAGTTCGAATTAGCCATCGCCTAGTTCTATTCGCCTTAACCTAATTCATTGTTAAAAATTATAAAAACGGTTGTTGGATAATATCGATAGCCACCAGCCCATTACTATATAGCCATCACCACTATTTAATTTTTTTTTTTCTTGTATTTTTAATAGAGTAAACTTAGTGTTGTTATTGTAAGTGCACTTAATTGTTGGTATAAATTCATTTTGGTGTAGTTATAATTGCTATATATGTTGGTTTTTTATTAATTTTAACTTTAGTTTAGCTTTAAAGAACCTAATAGAACGGCTATACAATATAATAGAAATGATCGGGAAATGAAAAGTGCCAAGTTGGTATTGCTGACCAGAATAGTGTTTGAATTTACAATATCAATATAGTTTTATATTTTTTTTAAATATACTTTATACATCATATTAATTTAAAATTAAAAGAATATTATTTTTAAATATAATAATTAATGGTTTAATATTATCTTATATTATTGTAGAGGAGGAAATCGATGTGGTTTCACTTAATGATAGGAAACTGCCCACAAATCCTACAGACAAGGACCGTCGTGCTCTGCAAACAAAAGTCGCTCATAGATTTAGTTCTGCACGGATTGTTAAGACGCCCAATGGAATACGTACTCTACTACCACGACGTTGTTCCTATGAATTGCCCTGTACTCCAGCTAGTAATAGTCCCATTAAGTCAGTCAGCAATTCAGCTTTCCCCTCACCATCATCCACGCCTTACCAGCATCAATATACTACTAAAAGTGGACAACAACAGCAACAACTGATATCCGTTGTAAATGATTCATTAACAGTTGGACCAATCAACGTTTTCGACTCTACAGATAAATCGCGTAAGCGTTTAATAACTAGTGTCGACAGGTCTTCTAACTTATCCTATAATAGTGATTTAAATGCTTCAATTTCATCCGCAAATAATATGGTAAGCTGTAAGAGACATCGCAGTAAAAAGACTAAACTGGTCCCCGCTGTTCAGCTACCAAATAGTATCTTAAAAAGAGAATGCAGTGTAGATGACATTGCTGATACAATTGAAAAGCGTAATTTACACAATGATATGGAACGTCAACGACGTATTGGCTTAAAAAATCTTTTTGAAGCTTTAAAGAAGCAAATTCCCAGTATAAAAGATAAAGAGCGGGCCCCCAAGGTAAACATTTTGCGTGAAGCAGCTAAATTATGTGAGCAATTGACACGTGAAGATAAGCAATTGACGGAGCAAAAAGCTAAACTTAAAGAGCAACTCAGGCGAAGACAAGATCTTTTAGCTAAATTGCGATCTGTTCACAAAACAGATTGATTGTTTGACGTTTTATTTAATATGAAAATGAAGAAAGAAGGCAATGAGTTTTCAAAAAAGAGTCGGGAGTAAATGAATAGCTTTTAAGAAACATCTAAAAAAATTATTAATTTATTTTTTTTTTTTTGAATGTGTATATATTGTTTACATATAAAGCATTAGGAGTAATTAAATATAAAGCATTTTTATTATAGATTTTTTTTTTTTTTTAAATAAGATATAAAAATATAAATGATAACGATTGCTTTCCAAATTTGTATTCGTGTATATGTTTGGAGTAAATGTGCATACACCCGTGTATGTATTTATTTATGCGACGTTTAACCAAAAAAACATAACTATTTCCCATTTGTTGACTTTTGACTCTGACTGCTTGTGATAAACTAGTAAAGACGGAAGAAAAATGCTAATGTTTTACTAGTGAACAGAAAACAAAAAAATCAAAATTCAAGACAGAGTCTAATCGCCTAGATTCGACTAATTTGTGAGCATCTTAACCAAACTAATTTTTTATTCTATTGACCAGTTTCTAAATATGTATCTTTAAGTTCTATTTAAATATGAAATTCAGTAAATAATACTTAAATGAATGGTATTCTTTTCAATGATTCATGTTAATCGAAAATCAACTTCCGTTAATATGAAAGTTTGGACACATTTTATTCATTATAATATTTGTCTTTTATTTTTTCATATTTTTCAAGTTCCTTCAGTCTTTTCAAAATTTTGAAATATTTCGCTACTGCTATTCTATGTTATCGATATTTCCCTGATGCTGCCCTATTTTTTTCGTACTTAACTATGAACAATTACTCAAGACTGAACAACTGAGCCTGTATTTAAATACAACTTAAATTTACATAAAAAATGATTTGCAAGTAAACTCGTAGTCAGAATTGACTAATGCCAGTAGGCTTTTTATATACATTTTAGCAAAAATCTTTTTGCATTCATGTTTAATGTAGCACTCACAAAAAAGTGTAAAAAATTTCCTGTTTTAATTAAGTGATTTTTTTTAATATAGTTATTGCAATAGAAAAAGTATCGTTTAGGATTATTTTAAGTACATTTTTATTATACGTAGCTTTTTATATAAAACAAACCCATTACATTGTTAATTTTTTTTTTATTACAAATTTTATTGAATGGATTTTTCAGTTGCACAAATAACTATAGCATATTTTTTATGTA
Organism: Ormia ochracea; assembly: GCA_963402855.1. NCBI lineage: Eukaryota > Metazoa > Arthropoda > Insecta > Diptera > Tachinidae > Ormia > Ormia ochracea. The sequence goes on from OY727107.1 coordinate 41,079,892, forward strand.
TATGAATATAAATAACAAATATTAAAATAAATTTTCTATGTAATTGTTTAAAAAAATATATAAGTAATTAATGTTATATAATTGATATAAGAGGAATATCGACGAGATAATTATGCTTTATGTCCTAAAAAAGGGAGCAATTAAAAATATATAAGGGAAAATATTATAGAAAATCTACAGCTCTCAAACATTTTAAAGGTATATTTATAAAGTGGCACAGCAAAGAAGTGTTTTAATTTACCTTTTTTTTTTTTGAGGCGCTAATTTTAATTGGCTTAAGCAATGATTTTCAAGTTTTAACTTGATAACCTAATCTGAGCATTTTTAATGATTTTCTTTTTTTTTTTTTTTTTTTTAATATTATGCAAATAAAAACGAGGTTGCGTGTGATTATACCCAACTGATAAACTGTCGATGGTTTTTGAAGATAAGCTTTTCACTTTGTTTCTTTCTATGCCTATACATGGGTATGTACATATATATGTATATACCTGCTTAAAAACTTTACTAAACTATTTTTAATTATTAAACAGAAAATATTTACAAACACTTATATTAGTATATACACATATTTGCATATATTTACATTTATAATGATTATACATATATATAAAAATATACTAAACTATTGAAAGGATTTAAAAAATACATAGAACGTAGGGCAGAGCTAAGGAACAATTTTAACAACTTTTCCATTTCTGCCGTAACTAAAAATTTAAGTGAATTGAAAACAGAAGGATGGATGCGATATATACAGATTTTTTTGAAAACAATTTTTGCTTTTTATAATATTACGAATATCTACATAGATAATATTCAGCATTTGTTTTTTTAAGAATTTAACTTTAGAAAAAGTAGCAAAAAAAAAGAAAAATATTAAATTTAAAAAAATAATGTGAAATATATTTTTTTTAGTTTACAAACACATGTACATAGAAATCTCGGTGTATATTTCCTAATAAATATAAACATAAATAATATTTTATAAATACAAAATATAAAGAAAATATTTTTGTTACAAAATGCAACCAAAAAATACAATTTTTGTGTATATAAGAAAAATTTAATATAAAAACGATCCTCGCACTTTTTACAATTTTTACAATATAAAAAAATCAAATTCTCACAAATGACCATATTCCAAAATAAATAAATGAAATGCAAACTCAAAATAAATAGTCTAAACATGTATAAAAAAATAATGAATGAAACGAAAATAAAAACAACCTTTAATCTTACCTCTAAAAGAAAAAATTATTAAAAACATAAACAATTAATTATTATTTTCTTTATTTTTAAATACTTTTTATCGATTATTTCAACAATGTTAAATATTATTATTACTACATATTATTATTATTACCTTTTTAAAAAAAAATTAAAAAAAAACTGTTAATTTTATATTTAAACATTTAATTACTTAAAATAACATGTAATTAAAAAAGGTAATAAATCGAAAATACAAAAAGCAATGTTTATGTTTTATAGTTTTCATCCGCGTATGTATATGAATATGCAAATCCTGCGTAAGTATGTGGGTATGTATGCATTTACGCTGGCAAAAACACATATTTATGTATGTATGCATGTTTCTTTATTAATGGTTGCGGCGATAAATTCATTGCAAACAATTGGAGAAAATGTTAAACAAATACAAAAAAGTTAATTTACTTCTCTGATAAACACGTGTTGGAAACATGTGCCCACTAATTGCCCGGAATCGAAATCTTTACATATTATAGGCAGAGATTTTTAACGTTTTTTTTTTTTGTCAGCTGGAGCATATACCCCAGACTATAGTACGTGTGTATAAGAAAATTGTTTTAGGTTTTAAAGCAATAAGAATATTTTTTCATTCATTTAATTTTAGCGCTTTTTCTTCAAAAGAAATAGATACATATGTAATACATACGTATAATTTATAAAGAGAAACCTTGATTATTTATTTATTTATGTAATATAAGTAGACATTCATGTGTGATTGGAAGTATGAATGTGTGGATGTATAACGTGTATAGCGTGCCTTATTTAAATAAGCACTTATTGTTACGCTATATAAAAACTTGCTTGTACGCTTGAACATGTGGATATGTTTATACTATAATATGTGCATAAATATGTACATGCACGTCACACATGCATCCATACAAACATACATACCTGTACGTACGGACAAGCACGGTATGCATATTACGGAAATATTTTACCATTATAAAATTTCAACGTACATCCATAAATACATACATATATGTATGTATGTATATGCGTATGGACGAATTTAAAGCATAACATAGAAGTAAAAATCGAAATAAAGAGAAGAAAAAACTACAAAAAGTAAAAAATGTTCTTTTATTAGAAAGATAACATAAAAATAAGTTCCGAAAGATTAGAGAAAGCAAACTACATTTTATATGTATGCACATACATATACACACATATGTATGTATGAATTTAATTATTTTCACAACTCTTCTACACTAGATGGCTACACGAACACCGTTGTAGATGTGGCCAACTTTAGGATAAAGTTATATTTTCTATGCGATTCAAAATTATATTCTGTTGTTTAAAGTTACGATTCACTTCCGGAGTCGTCGGATTCGTCAAATCTCTAAAAATGCAGCTGTGTGGCATTTTTCTATTAAGCCGTACGATTTGTACAAGTTTATGAAAGTTTTCATAAAATGAGAATGCAATCAGAGTTGCATTTACTTCAGTGATCAAAGAAAAAATTTGTTTGCATCATATTTAAATTATAGTGTGACACATACAACGACATTTTGATGCGATATTTTAAAATAGGATCAAATTTTACCGTGAATGAATCGTACTACTCTCTAGGATAGTGAAACCTTACACACTATGAGCGTACACACAAGTCTAATAAAGACAATTTTCCTAAAACCTTCTTCAACTGTAAATTTCTTTTTCTACCTTGTAAGAAGATCAAAAATTCATTTATAAAGTTGAAAGTTGTTGTTTTTAGTTATTATTTGCCCATTTTGTAAACACATAAAAAATCAGATGCTCTAAAACTTTTTTTTTTTTAAATATAATGGTTTCTTCATCGTAACCCATTGCAAGTTGCAAAAAAAAAATCTCACATTATCTAGGGTAAAATAGTTACAAGCTCTTTTTATTTTTCTAAAAACATAAAATTAAATTAATAATTATTGTTAAAAATAATTGAAACGGGGGAAAATGGATTTCGCAATTGCGAATTATCATTAAAAACCTAAATCCCTAAATTTGGAAGTACTTTAATATTTAATTATTTTTAGGAATACTTTGTTGTTAAATTTGAAAAAAAGTTATGGCAACGCTCACCAAACTACATACATACCCACATATATTCCTTTTAATTTCTACTTTATTTGTATTTTTGTATTTCGCCTTCGTTCTTTCAAATAGTGTACGCTGTGTCGGATTTATCTACTGTAGCTTTTGCAAATCTTAACTTTTAGTGAATGTTTATTTTGGAAATTGATTCTATTGTTCATTTCGTTCACTCGATCTCTTCAAGCGAATATACGGCAAACAGCGTCCATTGTCCCCGTAAACAGATATTTTGCGTAGTTTATTCTTTTTTTTTTTTGTTTTTAGTTTAATAATTCGTCTAGACTCTACATTCTGCTATTAAACATTTAATTCATCAATACAGTAAAATAATAAAAAGTGCATGCATGCGAATTTCTACTTACATTTAATAAGAAGTACGCTTGTTAATCTTTGTTTTAAACAATTAAATGAAGTTTTATTTTTCATGTTTCTGCAGTTGACTTCAATTTTCTAGAAATCGCAGTTTACTTGATCGCTTTTATGAAAACTTTCAACGGTAACGCTGAAGCAAAACATTTCTTGTTAAAACCGAAAGTGAGATTTACATATACATATGTGTTGTCACAATAAATTATTAAATTAACGAAATTTTGGATTAAATTGAAAAATCCTAATTTCTTTATAGATTTTTTTTATCAAAGTTTGTATACATATGTATGTATATACATATGTATGTATATACATATGTATGTATGGATATTCTTAAAAATGTGTGACACCGATGAAGCCGGCAAAATACGAACGAAATACAGAAAAGGCAAATCGCTCAGTAAAATTTTCGTGTAATTCGTACAACGAAGTGATTTGTACAGTGACTCGTTAGGTCATGAGCTACACAGCTCTAGTGTTTTGCCCAGTGGTACGTGTTCAGTGAATTGCGAAACTGTAGTTGAATGTGTTTTTTATGTGGTGTTTATACCCGGTCTGCAGAAAAGTGTATTTTAAGTGAAATTGAAAGCTTTAAATGTAGCATTTATATGTACATAATTCAATAAGTATATACATTTTTAAAAATATATACATACATGTGGATATACATACATACGTGTACATACTGTTTGAGATAAAATGTTGCGAAGAGTACCGCTGATTGTAATTCTGGGCTCCACTGGTACGGGAAAAACAAAATTATCTTTGGAATTATCAGAACGATTTGGAGGGGAAATAATAAGCGCTGATTCAATGCAAGTAAGTAATTCGATAGGTGAACAAATCGAATTGTTTGTGTATGCATATGTATATAAGTATGTAAATGTTTTATGTGCCTACATATACATACATACATGTATATATATTCGTACAAATCTAATTATGTACATACCTATGCAGATATGTTTGCATATTTAAGGGAATGCAAAAATTGTTGTGGGTTGTGCGCAAGGTGTAATAAGACCTTAGCAATGAAAATAAAAAACTTGTGACAGAGGGACCGCATATGATTTTTTTTATGTGTTTACAAAATGTGATAATCACTAACAATAACAATAACACGAGGATGTGCTATGGAAGAAAAGGGTTGCCATTTATTTATTTCAATATATAACAAATCTCATGGTGAAATGCAAATCTTCATAGTGAAAAAAACTGACAGAATGCAATTTTTAAATGTTTAATAATAAGGATTTACGTAATGGTACAGATAGCAAAAATTTTTATTATTTTAGTTTTATACAAATGAGTTCATCGTGATTGGCACGGCTAGGGTCACCTGATTTCATAGGAGAAAACTCCAAAATATCATAAATCGAAAAACAGAGAAAAAATAATTGTATAGTTATACAGTAAAGAATTAACTTACCTTAGTATTTTTGGTAGATCATTGCCCATATCAAAGTCAACTGTATCTAGGCTTGCCATTTCTATTTTGAGAAAAAGAGGACACAAAAACTTAAAACCAAAAAAAGAAAAACAAAATTCATTGCATAAATTATCGGCACCATGAATTTTGAAATATTTGTAATGCGAAGTGTCAAAAGTTTCACATGTATTTTTTAACACTTCAAATTTGAGCCAATATACTACCGTCTCATCAATTTTCAAATATTTGTAAAACTCCCTGCAATTCATATTAAAATTATATTTGACTCTAATAATATCGGACACGTATTTTATTTCTTTGTTTCTGGCGTCCACTGCCCCTTGATCAGAGAAAATATTCGTTCTACGTTGACATTATGCACTGGTAAACCAAAATAAAATTCAACAAGTTTTTTCAATTGATGGCAAACATGATTTTTAATATAAAAATGCCACAAAAACTTGTTATCAGCAGTGTTAAATATATTCAAGTTTTTACATAGTTTTAAAGGACAAGAAGTTAATTAAATAAATGTTCATCAAAATTTAGAAGATTAAATCAACTTTTATGCTACAATTTCTGTCCAAAACTTTCATCAATTTTTGGAGAACAAAGTTTATGAAAAACACACAGCTGACAAGCAGAGACCGTTGTCGATAATTTTAACCGGCGGCGGTTTTTAAAAATCATAGCCAAGTTATAATGTGCCAGTTCGAAAAATAGCGACAATCAGGGATGATAAAACTAATTTTTTAGGAAGTTTTAAAATTGTGTGGTACTTTTTAAAAACTAATTGTGCGAGTACCTAAATTTTTTTATAAACTTTATGACCTTTGATTTAAAGTTTAAATGCAAAACAGAAAAAATTTTAAGCAACTTGTAATAAGCTAGCCAATCCGGAAACTCGTTGAAAAAAGAATAGCACGGCCCCGTATGCCCAAAAAAACAGAACGTTGTCTGAAGAATAGAGGACGGATGGCAACCCTAGCTGTATCTACCTGGCAGACTATATTAGAAAGATTACAGAAACCGTCCATGAAGAATTTTTACCATTGCATTGTTTTGTCTAATAGGCTTTATAAGGACAGGACTAACCGCCAATATTTGGCCAAATGAGACAAAATTTTGTCCATGCTCATAAATAAAGCTAGGATTAACATAAGTTTACTTAACAAATACTCTACTAATTTACTTACTGAAAATTTTCGCGTAGCAAATCGTTCAATTTATGTGTAGAAATGATTTCATACTGCAATCCCTCGTTTCACTATCCTATACAACCGTGCTTAAAACGTGAAATAGTGTGCCAAAAAAATGAGCAACTTGTGTAACAAGTAAAAGTTTATGAAAATTTTCATAAAATGATAGTTTTCGTACGATCAGAGTTGCTTTTAATTCAAGCAGCTGAACACAGAATTATTCTTTTGTGAAGCAAAAGAAGAAAAACCTGGAAAAATTACATTGTTATTAAAGATTTGTTTGCATTTTGTTTACGTTGCTCCTAAGACAAGCTCATGTTTGCGAAATATTGGTCGAAAAATTTTATATGCACATACTATTATATTTCATGAAGTTTCTTTGCAAATTTGAAACAAGTAGGCTTTAGCAAATTTATAAATTCAAAGATAAAATTTCCAAAAGAATATATGAATAGTATCTGAAAATGGAGCTAGGATAGTTGGTAATATTTTATTTTATCTTGTAAAAAGCAAATATGGGGAAAAATAAAAAAATACAGATTTTCCAACAAACCCAGCGGAAAAAGGATTTTTAAGGGGGGCAAAATATTTTAAATTTCCACCAACATTTTCGTGCTTGAAAGTTTTAGGATTTCTTACTTTAAAATACCTTCTAATGAATTTTATAATTTTTCATTTTTCTTTTAGAATTTTAATGCTTAAAGCTTATAAATAAATGCATATCCATATACCAATTACTTAATTATAATTATTTGCTACAATGCAGAAATTTTTTATGGTTGCCCCAGTTTCCATTTGAGCTACTACATGTAAGTACATGTGTATACTCATTTAATATACCGTGGCTGCCAAGGTCTACATACGACCACAACATTTGCTATTTTTGTTCTAATTCTAATTTAATGAATATGGGAAAAAATTGTTTAAAAAAATAAATAAATAATTAATTAAACTAATTAATTGTTTCAAAAAATGATTCAAGAAAAACATTAGATCACATTGACAAAAGTCTACATTCAATGTATAAACAAATATTAAAACGTCTTTTAAGTAAAGAAATAACTTAAAAAAAACTGCAAATATTTAAAATTAATATTATTTGGAATCTTTGACTGTGTGTAACCTTGTAGGCCACTATTTTTAATGCTTCAGTTCTAGTACTGCGGCACAGGTACATACGTATGTATGTACATACATACATACACATATGTATTGTTTTCGGATTTATAAATACGTACCAAAGTAATATTCCCACTAATGCTAGATCATTCGATATATACATACATACATACATATGATTCTTAATCGTTAAAATTGTTTGATTTTTTTCCACATTCAGCTGAAGCTTTTTCACAACATACTACTCTGATTATTATTTACATACATATATGTATATGTATGTATGCATGCACATACATATGTGTGTGCATACTATCGTCACGATATTGAGCTGTAATTTATCTCCACCAAAATGTTGTATTTAAATCAGTTGAACACTTATTTCGTTGCATATTTTCTATTTGCTAATGTAATTCAAAAGCAGACTAAAAATATCGTTATTATTTGTGCAATTTCTTTGTATTAGAGTATTGTAAACTTTTTATCCTTTAAGGAAACCACGGCCAAAACTATCAACTACGTGTACAGAATAGAATACGAATTTGCTAACAAAATATTTTATGTACATATGTACATAAATGTATTAAATGTATGTAAATACATACGTATTTATGTATATACATATGTATAAAAAATTAATTCATTGTAGTTGTTTGCTTGATTTTTGTTGCGATTTCAATAAAATTCAACATTAATCCAAATCAGTTTTAGGGGGAAGTTTGATATGAAATTTCAGTTTTGGTTTCATTATCCACTTTAGCACGTAGTTAAATGCGCATAGTAACCATCCAGTACGCCTTAATGATTAATTTCAATATATTTGGGATTTAGTGTGTAACACGATAAAAATTGTAAGACATGCCATATTTGACAAATGGTACGGGTGTGTATGATTGTGAATATTGGCCTTTAGTATGTATTTATGTATGAATGTATATCCATATGTAGGGCTTATTTTCTATAATTTAAAATATTTGAAAGTGTGATATACATACATACATATACAAAAATGGATCTGTGTGACAAATTTTTTTGACTAATCGTATGATTAGAAAAGAAAAAAGGAAAGGCCTGTCACAATTTTAGCAAAGAAAAGGTTTTTTTATGACCGGTTTGTGCTTTCGAACTTCAAGATCCGGGAGGGATCGCAATTTTCATTCCAATATTTTGTTAATATAAAATAATCTGATCTGCCAAAGATTTTTTTTTTTAACAAAATTGGTATTACAAAAATATTTGTGGTACCATAACATTTTGCTGTTCTGAGCAATATTTAACGCTGAGCGTAAGGATGCATTATACTACGATATTATTCTATACTGTTAGAAACTATAGCCGAATTATAACGCTTCAATTTCTTCTATTATGCTATTAAACTACTTGGGGCAACAACAATATATTTAACAGTAGACAACCTTTCCGAAATTAAGATATTTAAGAAGTAGCACTTGGAGTGGCAATGGGTACACGACCTTTAATTGACAACATATGAATTTTAGTTTCAAGTTTCACAAGTTTACCTGCCATCGATGAAACCTTTCTTTCAAAAAGGTGGCAAAATATTTGCAGGTCGACAACTCAGCATTATATCTAATGCTTTGTAAACGCGGGCAATCGCTGAATACATCTAAAAATCGAAATCGGTCCTTATATATGACCAGCGAGCTTAAACAATTATTTATGCCACAGTGCGTAGTTTTGAAAACGACTCTATATTCCTTGTCATCATTTAAGGCACCAGTTTTCCGTATTAGGAGGAATTACCGGGTTCGCCTCTAATTTCATTATTTAACAGTAGTACTTCTTTTGATAATTTTAAAGGCGATTCAGTATTGCTATTTCGTAATTCGTGTTAATGTTATCCTTGCATTCTTTCCTCTTTACAGCGTTACTCAAACTATGTTGCATTCGTAAGCTTTCCAATGTGTATCGTTTCCTCTCTTTTCATTCCTTATTTTTATTTTATGGAATTCAATGAACTCCGCAAACATTAAAGTTTGTGGATGTAGATTGCGTTTGTAGATTGCAAAAATCGTTTACGTGTGATTGCGGTTGCTCTAGAGCTATTAACAAATTGAAGGTTTAAAATTTGCTCACTTATACCGTCATAGTAATGCAAGTGAATTTTAACAGTGAATGCATTTTGAAAAAGAGCGGCACACTAAAAAAAACAACAAAGTGAAAACAGAGACCGGCCGGCCGGCCGGCTTGAATATACTCGTATGTTTAGTATATAATTCTTTGCTTACTAATTTTTCCTTAAGTAGGTATGTACATATATGTATATACATATATGTGGATATATGTATATGTGTTGATGGATATGTATGCACATGCAGCTATTGTTTTCATTTTTATCTTGAAAACAATTATAATCGCATCGTATCGCAATTGTGTACTCTCTTCCCTCTTCGTTTGCGTCAATGATCCAGCTATTATTATGAATGACAAAATGAAAAGTTCATTTACTTTTTATTCTGTTTATGTGAATATGTGAAGAGAAAAAGAGATTTTTATATACAAAAACATATTGAACTCTGTGGGCATTCTAATACGTGCAAAAAGACCAGACTTTCAATTGGAATTAGTAATCAAAGCACATGTGGGTACATGTCTGCATGCACATACATATTTGTATACACTTGAAAAAAAAGAAGACGTGGAATATATTTAAATAAATGAAATTCATTAAAAATAGTTGATAAAATGTAATAATTACTTGAAGTAAGCAAAGTAAGCATTACTTCACATCTTGCAAAGGCATAATCTTTCACAAATTTTTTTTTTGCTTGATTTTAACATATAATTCTGCGACTGAAGAAGGTGTATCCTAAAAATAAGAAACTGTGAATAATTATGATGAAAATTTTAGAAAATTCTAGTAAACTGTTGAACTGAGAGATTGTGTTTTATTTCTTGCACTGTCAAAGGACTGCAGAACTACAGGGGTAATGAGATAAATTGTGTAACTGTAACTACAAGTAAATTTTATTTCAGTTTATTTATATGAGAAATATATTCTAAAACATAAAGTAAATGATGAAAAGCAGTACAAATGCAAGTTTTGCACAAAAAAATATATAAATAGGCTTTTTCAAAGTCAAACGCTGTTAAAGTGATGGATACCTTATTATTATACAACACAGTCGTACGATTTGTTAAATATGACATCTTTGATGAAAAAAGTCACATATTTCACAAAAGGACAATTTTCAGGCGGTCACAGTTGCTTTTAGGTTATTCCGAAATGAAAAAATGGTTTGCATGATTTATGTGTGACAGGATGACATCAGCAACACCTTTATTATCCGATTTTTTAAAATAGGAGGGTGTTACTCTTACATTTTCGTGTGAATGAAGTGTATGAAAATTTGAAAAATTTTATACTAAAGTGACAGCTCGAAATGTAATGTTACCTCTTTTGAAATTGTACAAAAATTTACTGGATTACTAGAATTTTGAATCCAAAGTTTTACATTTTTAGTTCTCATTTTTTACTTTACTATATTATTGTTAATAATTTCACTAAAAATGTATCTACAAGATAAACTTAGTAACTCTGAATTATACACAAAAAAAACTTTATCAAATCGAGCTAAAGTTAAATAAAGAAAATATTTTAAAATAATGAAAACGTTGCAAACATTTCTCGATAAGTTAACACCTTTTAACACCTCTTAAAACCTTTTTGGGTAAAATTTTTTTAGAAGAAATTTTAAGTTTACGATTCGAGTTTTTCGAATAATTTTTTCTAAATAATACGTGTGCACACGTCAATGGCTTGACACTAGTAAACAAATTTTCGTTTTAGGTGTACGCTAACTTGGACATTGTAACTGCTAAAGCAACCAAAGAGGAACAGTCTCGTGCCAAACATCATATGTTAGATGTAGCAGCTCCAAATGAAACATTTACGGTGGTGAATTTTCGAAACAAAGCGCTTCCAATTGCATCCTTTTTAAAAAGAAAACTTTATAGGTTATAACTCAGAGTAAGCTCTGAACTAAATCAATATGATTTTAATATTTATTCATATTTTGCAGTTATTATTACAAAAATTACAACGTAAATAAATTACAGCAAACAGGACTTTACATTGAAAATATTTAAAATTTGTCTCTAATATTCCAGATGTACAGCAAACAGTTTAAGTATTCAAATCACTGCGAAAGCTTAGCAGCATGGCTGTTGTGACTTTTTACAACGTCACCATTTTCAGATACCGTACGTGGTTGACAAAGAGCAACACTCTTGACCTCAGCCACGTACATAATGCAAAGAAATATAGCTACAACCTTCTCTGCGTCATCTAATTCTATATCATCTAATTGCTTAATTAATAAATAACTAATCAGTTTGAAAGTAGTAAAGAATTTTCATGTATGCGGTGAAAGCCTTAACTCAAATTTTTAGGTAGAAAATCTTTTAGCCCAATCCAAATGCCCCATAGTGGTAGGCGGAACTAATTACTACATAGAATCCTTAATATGGAATGTTTTGGTAAGTAGCCCCGACTGTGCAGACTATTTGCCATCTACATCCACGCTTTGTGCAGCCACAGAAAGAACAACTAATGCGGACATCGATGCCACAGCATTTCGGAATGCAGAAAATGTACGTATCTATTTATGCATGTGTGTATTTACATTTAAATTTTATCTTAAAAAACTTTTCCTTCACATACTCTTACATTTTATTGTATTCTTTTTTCCCATTTATTTCAGTTATCACTTCTACAGAGTGAAGAACTGATTCTTCAATCCTCGGAATTATTACACAAACATTTGCGAAACATAGATCCTACAACAGCTAATCGTATACATCCAAATAATAAACGTAAAATAATGAGGTAAGTCTTGCTAATTTGTATAATGTGACCATAAATGCCCATATTTATTTATTGCAGAATTGCAAATCATTTAAGAATAGTTTGTTAATTACCAAGAAAATACGAGTGTATGGATTTTATTAATCGTTTAACCAAAAAAAAAAAAAAAAAAAAAAACAAACTGACTAAATTATATGTGGAGGTTTTCTTGATCGATCTTCGAGAAGTTTTCTTAAATTCTACATTTTTATCATTTTATTTAAAATTCGCCAATATAGAATTCATCATTCAAACAGAGCGATATATAATATGTATATGCAATTCCGTAACTGTTTTAAAGCCTTATATTTCAACAGTGACGCCTCTATAACACCCCACGTAATTCTCGTGATATGAACATTTTTTCCATGCACAGGAATTTATTTGACCAGTTACTCGTAATGTGAATAATTTTTATTTATAATGTGATATAAGCTTACGGTGTTGGAAATTTCTTAAATATACAAATGTAAATCTTTCCCAGAAAAGAAATTATCTGAAGCTAAGTACGTTTTGGGAAAGAATCTACTAAATATAGTAAATAATTTTTTTGAATTTAGCCATTTGATGGAAAGCATGCTAATTTCAATTCCGACGGCAAATCGGATGATGTTCTGCTTATATACAACCGTATAATATCATTTCTAGAATCTTTTACTAAAAACTATCGGCGGTGAGACTTTATTTTATTTTAATTAATTTAAACTTTATTAAATATTCTTAAGAATCGCCGTCATATATTGGTTATTTTCCAATGGTGTAGCATAGCAGCTCAGTTAAGCCCTTTCATGACAAACAGCCGCATTTTCTCCACTATTATATTATCCAAGGCGTCCCAGATGCATAAATTTTGGGTAGACCGTTGGCTACTGAGAATTTGAGTTCTCTAGGCGGCGTCGTTTAGCCTCTTAATAACTCGTTATGGGCCGTCCTTATTTGTTTTCAATTTTAATTTCCTTTCTTTATGGATTATACAGCAACACTACATTTTTCATGTTGAAACCTTCACTATTTTTTTTCGAAACGTCTGTCGCTATTCACTCAAATGGAGCGCCGGAAATGCATTACCGAAGCTTGCTGTAAGTTTCGCTTATTAGGTCTTGCAGCGGTGCAATAAAGCCATATGACTCAATAAAACCATAGTTTAAGTTTTCCAGGCTTTTTGCGACACCTAACCGATGAAACATAAAAGTGGCGGTCATTTCATTTCGAAACGGCCTTTGGCTTGCTTCCTTGGCCGCTGTGATATAGACTTATATAACTAATATAACTTGGAAGTGTTTCACTCGTGTGTTTAATAAGTTTTCATTTAAATTGAAACAATTGATTACAATACAGAAAAATTGTATAAATTTATCTAGAAAATTTCATTCAACTCCTAGCTAGTATGAAATGTGTTTCCTAATACATATATAGTTTACTTGGGAATTAACATTATCTGCTTCTTAATATTTATTACAGAGCTATTGAATTTTATCAGCAAACTGGTCAGCTCTTGAGTTCAATGTTGAATGAACAACGCCAGCAACCCGGTGCCAACCGATTGGGGGGTCCACTTCGTTATAAACATACCATTTTATTGTGGTTAAGATGTAATCAGGTAATTATTTATATATGTTTCTACCAGCGCGGAAAGGAAGTTGAGGCCGTAACTATATATTATATTATATAATATAATAATAATTATTTATTAAAAAAAATTTGTTTTAGGATGTGTTGAACGAACGCTTGGATAAACGCGTCGATAGTATGCTAGAACAGGGGCTGCTCCGCGAACTTCGAGGTTTTTATAACGACCATACTCATAATAAAACGTAAGATATATCAAAAGTATATTTTTTCTTCTGTATTTATAAATATGTGTATGTGTATTTGTGTATGTATGTATGTGCAGAAACAGACTTTTCTAAGGTTAAAATTTAGCCAACGAATTTCGTTTCTGAATGGTTTTTGTGTTTTCTTTTTAAATGAATAGCAATGATTATAGTGATCTGGATATAAATAGATTTGGCCCTTTACAATGAACCAAAAAAGGTGATATACGCCAAGCAGTGGTCGGTAGTGTTCGCACATATTTCTTGGCCCTTTTTCGTATTTTCTACTACTTCCCGAAAAATGTTTGGTGATTCCAGTTGAATATTGTGTTTAAGAGGGTTCAAGTTGTTCCTAGAGGATTGGATAAGGATTGTTTAAATTGTGCAACTTTTGCCAAAAATGTAGATGTTATGCGATCAGAAAATATTTTATGCACAAAACCCATTCGAATCCACCACACACCATTGAACACCACTTAGCAATGCCCTGAGTTGAATTGAAAAAGTTGTTATTAAAGTGACAAAAGTAAGTTCCGCGCGGGTTCATGTACAATTACTAAAATCCCATGTATGGATCGTGTGGTTATGTCCAATTCCAAGTTACGTTGTCTGGATCATTTGCAAACGCGTTTATCCTCTTGTATTTAAAACTTTTATAAAGATTTTCGGTTGGGTATCTGCGAGGGAAATGATGGCTAATTTGTAGATTTTTATTATTCAGAGTAATGTGGAGTTCTTTTGAATGGGTCTTAGAAGTTTGGCGGAATCTGAAGTCAGCATAGGTCGAGTGTAATGGAAATCTAATGAGTTTTCAATTCCTGATCTTTGGAGATTTCTTTCATTGCTTTCAATAATATTAACACCTCATTTAATCTGGTGAAAGGTCGAGTCTAGGGAACCGAAACTATTCCCTGATGTTTTTTCGTTCTGTGAAATCAACCAATCTGTTATGTATTATTTTTTCCGGATTATTTCCATAAATTTCATAATATAATTTTCCCCTTAATGTTACCACCAAACATGGTATGGAAAATACTCTTATTCCTTAATCCTCTTTATCGAGGATTGCTCATTTTCTCCCTCTATATTTTATTTATTATTTGGACCCATTTCGATGTGTATTTGCTTTGTAAAAATAATATAAAATATAATGGAATCAATCGCCTCCCCCTGATGATGTTACCAAGAGTTCGTAAAATATAATATTGTGACTAATTATTTGACTAGAAAGGGCAATTTGCTATTAAGGTGACTCGAATCATTTTAGTGTTTCTGAAGCGTCGCCTACCACATCATCAAAATCAGAGCTAGCCTATGACAAAGGAGTATTACAAACAATTGGATTCAAGGAATTTATACCATACTTAAATCAATTTGATGAGGCGGAAGATCAAAAGATTGATACATATTTACGAGAAAATGGTTATAAAATGCCATCAGAGGGTAAGTTAAGTTTTTGTATTTATATGTATGTGATTATTTCAATTGTAGAATTGGAAGTGTAAGTGGTGTGAGTACTCTCGGAGCTTCAAGTTTTTGAATTCACCGTGATTGCAATTTAAGAATTGTTAAAGGTAGTTTTGAACTTGAGATGTAATCCTACAATCTTTGCTACCGCGCATTCAGCAAATGAATTCTATAATTTTAAATCAATTGTTGTGGAGATCGGAACCGACATCAGGCCCTTGTAACGGTCGTTGCAATACTGAAACTGTAAACCTTAATAGTGGCAAAGTGTTGATTGTATACACAAATACGTCGTATATGTATGTAGTCGTGTGATAGTTTTTTTGGTCTTCATCGGGGATGTTCTTGGTGTGGTTGGCAAATCTGTTTTGGATGAGAGAAATTCGATTCACTGCAAAAGTATTAAGTGATGGAGCAGAGTAATATTCCAAAGTGTTAGGGTGCGAACAGAGTGGGCACTGAAAGCCGAGCCGAAATTGTCAGTGCGATAACACTGATCACATACGAGTCAATATAAATAAGCTAGTGTATATCACAGTGAACGACGACAACAGCTGAGAGTAAAGCCGATGTGTGCAAGAAAAGAGTTTCAAAGCTTTTTGCGAGCAAAGCACATGGAATAAACAGAATTTGAGCGCAGATTGTCGCATTCAATGTATTATATACAAATGTTCGTCTCGCGGGAAAATAAGTCACAATAAGTTCGGCTCGGCTCCATTAGGCATCAGCGCTCACTCTATTCGCACTCTAAAATAAAGTTGTGAGATTAATGCAAAGAGCAGTGTTTCCATGCGTCTATTGTGGCATCACACCACTGCGAAAGCTACCTTCGTTGGTGTGGATAATAGGCCATTAATTATTAATATCGCGGTATTAGCGTCCAACATAACATCAACAAATTTTGTAGTTTGTGAGACAGTCGCGAATGGTAGAAACGTAAACGTTATTTATGAAGTATTTATAGAGCAACCAATTGGCAGTCCCTGGGATAACTTGTTTGAGATTCCATTATTTCGCTTGTGCACCCTTGGCTGGTTACATCTCAATTCGTTCTAAAATACCTCTGATTAATTTGTTTTTAAATTTACGATCATTCTCTCCTGCCTTTTCGCCTGTTCTGTGGGCATAGTGACTGCTATGTAATGCTATATTATACAAGGCATACCAACTTCCTAGGCTACGCTACAATAATTCCTCTGTTAAGCTAAAGAGTAATTTAAACTAATTTTTCGAATTTCGTTGCAGAAGAATTTAAATCACGTGAAAATTTGACAAACGGACCGTATGATGAAATACCGCAAGGAATGGAGTTGTTAAGCTCTTGCCTAAATGAATTAAAATTGGTAACTCGGCGTTATTCTAAAAAGCAAATAAAGTGGATAAATAATCGCTTTTTGGCTAGTAAAGATCGTCAAGTACCCGATCTATATGAGTTGGATACCAGCGATGTTGTAAACTGGCATGAAAAAGTTTATTGTCAAGCAGAAAAAATAATTGATTGTTATCGTAATAACACAGTGTGCGAGATCAAGCCGATGCAGAAAACAGTACATCCTGCTGAGGGCTTAAATGAAGAGGTATGAGTAATATCACATTAATATCACATTTATTTACGTATAATATTTTTTAATCTTCACTAAGTAAAGAGATGAATGGCAAATGGAGATTTTAATTTAAAAGAGCTATACAGATATAATATATGTATATCTATATATAATCTGTTAAGCTCTAAAATTGAGTTGCATAAAGGGCCCCTATTAATCTGTGATAAAGAGTAAAGAATTGACACAATTATATGCTTCTTCTTTCTTACATATATATATATATATAATTATAAGACTGCAAAATAAAATGAAAATAGATCATAACTCCGGTTCAATTAAACAAATTTGCAAAAGTCACTGCAGAAGAATTTATCAAGCCTTGAACTTTATTAACTATTTAAAACTTCGTTATTCTATTTCTCTATATTTCAGACTACCAATTTCTGTTCCACATGTGAGCGTTATTTCATCGGTGAATACCAGTGGCGATTACATCTAAAGTCAAACAAGCATAAAAAGCGCAAAGAAGCCATCAAAAGGAACGCTGAAAAACAAACTTTAAACGAAGTTGAATACCAAAGCGGGGAAACACAGTGAAATTACATAGATTTTTATATATATTTCATAAAAAATATTTTTTAGGCTTTTGGGCTTATTGACCCCGCTTCATTTCCTCTGTAAGAATTTAAATAGGGTTAACATATTTTTAAAATAGGAAATGCGTACAGCAATATAAAGTAAGTAATATAATATAAAATACACATATAAATTGAAATAAATAAATACATACATATGCTACAATATTTTCATTGTCCTTTTTAACTTTTGACATACTTACATTTGTATGTATGTACAACGCATTAAGCATAATTTATGTATACTTGGTATTTACGAGATTGTTTTGCTTTATTTCCTTTAAGTTTCCTTCGCTAAAGGACTCGTTTCACTATCCTAGACAGTCGTACGATTTCTCAGTCGAAAAAATTGAGTAGTATGGCCTAAAAATGTCCGATTTCTACGACACAACAAAAGTTTATGAAAATTATCATGCGATCAGGGTTATTTTTCCTTCAATCAGCAAAGAAAAAATTGTTTGCAAAATTTTTGTATGATAATGTAGTACCAACGACGCCATTTTGATTTGATTTCTTAAAATAGGAACGTATCACTATCAGATACGACTGGGATAGTGGAACGAGGCCTTTAACGCCATTCTAAGACAAAAAGTAATGACAGCAAGAAGTCAAGGTAACACAACATGCCGTAACGTGATTACGAAGCCGCAATCTTAAAATCCGTTCTATGAATGACTTTTCGTGATATTGAAGGATCAATAAAAATATTTTATGGGAAGTTGAGACATTTGCATTCCTAATGGTCTCTAGCTTATCGGTGCAGATAAGTTACTTTACATAATCCAAAAGAAGAAAATTATTCAAAGGGCTTGAATCGATATCATTGTGTAGTGTTGTAAGGGATGTGGTTTCGTTTTGTTGGAACCGCATTGGGCAACTGTTGTTTTTTGCTCGACTTAATCGTTTGTCTTGAATGATTACTTTAGCTGTTTCTTAAAATGGGTAGCAGCGATGCCTTGCTGTAACTGGGTCTCTCTTTTACATAATTTGGTCGCTGTTGGTTTCAATCCACATATATAACTTATAGGAATGTATAATATACCCACAGCCAAATGCAAATATTTTAGGCATATGGGTGTGCCCGTGGACTTGCAGTTGCTTACAAAAACATAATAAACTTTTACCATGTATAGCAGGAATACTCAAATGAACCCCAAATTGACTTGACCCGCACGAGGTTGAGGTGTAATTGGTGAATAGATCAGCCCGCTTTTACAGTTGCTACATCGCAGGGTCGCATCGATGCATGCACAAACGCAAGAAATTTTACTGGCTTTTCATATGTCAATACTTTTATATAATAAGAAAAATTAAAATTCCCTTTGATTAACTCCTTATTTGGTTAAGCTAGTCTAGATGCCTGCATTTCGTCAACTAAACACTCTTGAAAAATAATCCGAAACCTTGTTATGATATGCATTCCCATATTGTCAGCAATCAATTGACAACTTCAAAAAAAAACACTCATAGCAAACCCTGAAAAAGTTTTCCAAAATTACCCCGCAAATAAAATCTTTTAAATAATAAAAAAAAGGGGGAATGCGCCGGATAGTAATAAATTTCATTAAATGACAAATTTTTAAATTTACATATGTAAATAAAAAGAACCAAAATAGAACTTGCTATGCCTTTCCAACAACGGAGTGACATTGTAGGACGCATGAGGGCACGTTGTTTTCAACCAATAGATTCGAGTTGCTCGTACACAAGAGAGGAATAAATGAGAATATAGCAATTGTTGTAAAAGGAAGAGCAAGAAGTGACAAGTAAGTTATTTGAATTCCCGTTTTTTTTTATAAAAAACGCCCTGAACCTTATTGAAAAAAATTATTACAATTTTTTTTATAATATAATGTATAAATCCGACCATACATATTTTAAGAATACGCATATGTGTGATGTTATAATATATGATATGATATTTCCACTTAGATGATACCCCCATGTTTATATTCGTTGTTGGAAAGTCTGCTGAAGACAATCATTGAAAACAAAGCTTTTAAGTAAATTTTTTCATTATATATTATAAGTTAGTATATAATTAAAGTTACCATCATTTCTTAGATTTTTATAAACATTTTAATTAATAGTTTAAGTTTTGATTTCTGTAAATTTTCCAAAAACAACGACTAATTCCATATGTGTGTATATGTATGCGTATGTACTTATATACCTATATGTATATATATGTATATATATGTATCTTTTTTTAAGTTCTATTTGAAGAAATAAATTTTAATATTATTGTCTTTTTTATTGTTTTGGGTTAATAGTTTTCAAAATAGTTTTTTGGCAATTGTAGTAATAAGTTATTGCAATTATTGTAAAACTTTTAAATATTTATATCCAACACTTAATATCAAGTAACAAAAGCCAACTAATCACAAAAAACGGATAATATACGTGTATGTAATTAATTAATTCATTAGACGGAATGCCGAATGTAACATCAAATGGATTTTAAATATTATCGAACAGCTTTATAAGCATATGGATGTAGGTATGTATGTATATATATAAAATAAAGAGGATGACTGAAATTGGATATGTATGTGTATATTGCTTTAAAAAGGTGATCAAGTTTATTATTATTATTATTATTTTTTTGGTTTTTATTGCGAGGACGCATTTTAGTTCACAGTTTCGAAATGATATTGTAAAGGTTGTAGTGAAAAAGAATATTTGAACATTTAACATTAACATTTATATTTAATAACCTGAAATCTTTATTTAAAAAAAAAATTCACCCAGTGATAGTCACTTTTCTATTTATAGTAGCGCTATGAGCAGCTCGCAAAATTCAATTCGTTTCTATTGGGTGTGATTACGGTTAGGGTTACGTGTAATCATAATGTTGCTCTTAAAGGCCTTGTTTCACTATCCTATGCAGTATTAACATGTCAAATTTGGCATGTATTATGAAAAAGTATTATAGTGTAACATAAAACCGTATTATTTTTTTGACAGTCGAATACCACTTGCAAAAGCTTTTGAAAATTTTCATAAAATGATAGATTTCGTCTCATCAGGGTTGATTTTTCTTTTTTTTTTTATTTGTTTCTATTTTTAGTGTATGTAACAAAAGTTGTAATATATTAATTTTTTTATCTTTGGAAAAATACATTTTTTTACAACAGCAAAGAGAATAAATTACTTTGTTTGTATGTAACAAACATAAACATATGTTTTCGTAATACATTTAAAATATGGTGTACCACCATACACGCCATTTTTATTTGATTTCATATAGTATAAGGCATATAAAATATACATTTTCGTGTGAATGACTCGTTCGACTGTGTGGGATAATGAAACAAAGCCTTAAGTTTAGGTGGAACCGCTGTTTTTAATTCGTGTGGTATATAAAGATGTTTTTGGCACCTGGAAGGAAATTGGACAATTATGGCAACCAAAACAATTCCATTCTATTTTATGAATGCCCATCAAACTGGCAATGGCATTACAGTGTAGGGAAGACATAAGCACTGGTAGCCTTCCAATTTCATGTACATATGTACATACATACATATAATGGTGCAAATATGTAATGTCCTTGATAATGCGATGTCGGTGACGTGCAATATGCTGGTAAGATGTTACTACGAAATCAGGTTCGTGACAAAGTTATTACAGTTAACAAATATATGTATGTATGTATGTGTACATGCAGCGCCATAAAATGACAGGAAGTCATTGCCAATCATTATAGTGTTCTGTGCATTCAGAGTCCTCTGAGGTGAGTTAAATGTTTACGATAGAGCAAATGTAGTAAAGAATATACCAAATAATTATGATTTGCATATTAAAAAACTATTTTTTCTTCTCATGTAAAATGCAAATTAAAGTATTGATGTTAAAAAAAAATTGGAGTTGATTTTTAAAACTAAAAAGTTTGCTCGGGCGTTAAAAACTATTAGACAGTGTTATAATATTAAAAATTGAATATTATGTATTTTCATTACATGTAATAAGCCCAGTTTTAATGAATGAATAAGTATTTAATTCGGAATTCATTTTATGGTACGCATTGTAATTTACACATACATACGTAAGTATGTACGTATTTTCTATGTACATAATAATTGGTAATGAATCTTGTCTATAGTACATTGTTTATATGAACTATTTTGAAATTTAGAGTTAACTATAGAGTAGTATTTTATTACAATCGAACACCAGCGTATACATGCTCACTCTTCGTCTTCCTCTTCTAGAGACTTCTCAGGAAGGCCATACTTGGGACAACACATGCCTTCAGTTCCATCCATATTGAAACAAAATATTGTTCGTTCGATATCAGTGGGTTCATGCGGTACAATGCCATGCACTTCCTTTAGTTCGGCTTCGGGAAACCATGCGGCCTCTGAGTCTTCTACAATATTAACTCCACATAATCTAAAAAAGCAAATAATATATTTATCTATACGCCTATTAAGTTATTTTTCGGTACACCTTAAGTTTACGTTGGAATTATAGCAGATGGGGTCCTTAAAAGGCATTAAAATCTTACCTTAGTAGAGCCACAGCAGGTATCCATAATATCGATGAAAATATCAGTATAAAGGCTACAGATATGCACCAATGGGGCCACTCCATGTTTTCAGTCATTCCTTTAGCTGCTATCCATGCAGGATAACTGCTTCCTTCCGTAAACAATTGATAAAACGAAGCTGATAATATAGTAATCATAGCGCACGGTGATATATATTTCCAACAAAGCATCCAATATAAGCCAGGACGCGACCCTGTCATCATTTCTATATCATCGGAAAATCTTTAGGAAGAAAAACAAATATGTAAATGAATAAAATCAATTTAAATTTAATTTATTTACCTTCTTACACCGTAAATATAACTAATAGAAACACATTCGAACAAGGCAATTATCAAAAGAGGGAAGTTTCCGGCGAAACTATCCATCAATTGAAAAATATAGCTACCAGCACCATTTGCAAAAGACATTGAAATCAAACAGCAGGAAAAACATAAAACCTGCAGAGAGTTTCAAAGTAAATTCATAAATTCCATTGAACTTTCCTTAAATAGTTTAATTAATACTTAAACTGAAAATTGAAAATTTATTTCAAAGATATATATATATGGATGAGTGTATGTATATATGTATGAATGTATATATGGCTGTATCTCTGCAAGGAAAATATTCATTAACGACGACTATTAGCGCAGCAGATCAGTCACTAAAAGTGGCGGTATAAAAATGAGGAAATTCATGAAAATAATTTAATTTTAAATCTGTCCAAGAAGTAAAAAAAATGTAAACACAATCTTCTGAATTGTTAATTCATTTAATACGAGTATATCAATTTTATGCACATTTCACCGCCTGCTAAAGCTATTTTTCCGGGAGAACTATCGGTTAATGTAAAAGCGTGTAAGAAAATGACCGCATTTAAATCGACTGTTTTCCCCTTAACACAACTTTAATTAAAGTAACTTCCCTCTTATCTTTAATTGCAAGTTGGATAAATATTCAGTTGTTCTAGGAAGCATTTGGGTAAACGTTACCTGAAGATGTGCCTTAGCATGCGATAAAATATGCATAGGAACTGGCGATAGCAGCAGGAAATGATCAATTTCAATGCATTTTTAATTCATTTATTTGTTGAATATTAGTTTTCGGGCATGCAGTGCAATTTGCATAATAACTGAGAAACTGCTTTCAATTAGTGACAGTTACAATCGCTAGTCGTGTGGTTGTTGTTGTATTTAATACAAATACAATAAATATATAGTATATTTTACATATTTCTTTTCTCCTATTACTTCAACTAATTATGTAATCATGTATACAAAGGAAAAATAATATAGTTAGAATGAGAAATATTCTTGGAGCTGAAAATTAACATAAAAAGTATTTCATTTAAAAATGTTGTTGTATTTGCCACACGAAGTTGTTGCAATTTATCGCAGCCGAAAACTCCAGTTTTATAGCGCAAAAGTAAAACTATTTACCATTACTGCTCTTTTCTGGTGGGGTGGAGCAGCTGAATTTTGGTATTCTTTTTCTTTTAATATTTACCCCTACTATCCATTCCTTGGGGAGATTTGGAAACAATTTCATGTCGACCAAAGATGTAAGCACGCCTTCCAGTGTACCAAATTGTGAATCAATACCTAAAGTGAAGAGCATCAAAAAGAATAAAACAGCCCATAACTGCGCTCCAGGAAATTGGTTAATAGCCTCTGTGAATATAATAAAAGCTAAGCCAGTACCGGATGCACTCTGAAAAATACAGCCAAAGATTTCAAAAGTTAATTTTCAAAAATACGACAATTTTTTTATTGTTTCTTTTCAAGAATTTTAAATAGATATTTCTCAGTTTCTTTTATTTTAATAGTGTTAATATAAACGAACATACGTCAGGGGAAAATCTTTCCTTAAACGTTAATATTTATAGTAGGCTCGTTAATTGCAGATAAAAAAAATACTACTGCTGATTTCTTCTGCAGAATACTGGTTTATCTTTACTTTGTGGATTTAAATTTCTCTAGCATTTCTATAGTTTTTATTATTGTATAGTAATAGGGATGAGGAAGCGTTGAATACTACTCTACTTATACTACTCATTCCAAATGAACACTCCTCTTATGATCATTAGAGTCATTGGAGTCCAAATATACAAACACTTTTGGATTATAAGAAAATTTATGTAAGTTTACAACACTGTTCTAGACTAAAATTTTTCTAGTTACAGAGACCGAATTTATTTAGCTCTGAAAGCTTTTATGCGAATGAGTTTTCGGAAAATACTCAATGACTATATAGGAAAATGAACCTACAACATACATACGAGTATGTTATGTTGCAAAAGGGGAAAGATAAGACGGAGATACACCAAACTTCCATATTTGGGATATTTGGGTATCCGTACAATATTATTTTAGATTCTGATACAGATGATTTATGTTTTTGTAAAAAATCTTAAATAACATACTTACATTTGCTAATTCGCGTTCTAAATCGCAAACGGGTAAATTTTTAGTCCGATTCAATGACAGCAAATGATTTCTATCATCATCACAACGATCGAATGCAGCTCTGGCCTTGAAGCCAATAACAGAGAACACAACAACTCCAGCAAACATTGAAGTGCCACAATTCGTTAGAGATACCAATATAGCATCGCGATAACAATTGTTATTGGCCGGATTATAAGAGCTAAATGCGATCAGGCCACCAAACGCTAGACCCAGAGAAAAGAAAATTTGAGTGCCAGCTTCTAGCCAAACAACAGGATCCAGCAAAGTCTCCCATCTGGGCGTGAATAAATGAGCCACACCATCAGCAGCACCTAAAAAGAAATGGAACCCTTAGAAACTTAGTACAAACTCATATTCTTAATAATGAAAATATTTATTTCTTGATTTATTATATAGGAAATCCTTGAAGTGTGAACTAATTCTGGAACGAGTTTTATTAATCTTATATTATATTATAATTACTCAAATATTTGTAGTACGAATAATATATAGTAGTAAATAATTATATGGAAACCTAAATCTGTCAAAGAAGAGAAAAGAATGACAGGGCACCATAGTACTTTCCGGTTAGATGAGAGCTGTTGGAATCCTATATATATATATATATATTAATGTCAACAACACAGTTTCTGGTGTGTATAGTAAAGTATTTAGTGGCCTTTCGCGTTATGCTAAAAGTGGATGACTCAGTGATGCAGTATAGTATCGTTACGTGCATACGAAACGATTCGAAGATGAGTCTAGAGAAGGACTCATTATTTGGTAGATTTATCTGATTGAATTCTTCTATTTTCATCGAAAATCGACTTGAAGTCAATGGAAAGGGAGAAGGTAAAACACTTTCAACTGTTGATCTCAAGCCCGCCATGTCATCTTGTTGTCATATTTTAAGTAGAGATGGACGTTCCCTAACCAAATTTAATAATTTAGAGTTCGTATATCGTTGCGAAAAAAAAACATAAAATAGCATCTTGATGAAAAGGTTCCTAACACGACCATCTCTGATTCGGCTGTTTGTTTCTTTAGTCCCAATCTGCGTACATCGGTGAGAAGTACAGTGAACCCAAAAATTTTAATAATACCCTTTAACTAGTAGCCATTTCATCACTTGTCTCCATGTACAAGCCTTCCAAATTACAACTGGAAATTATACGCAGAGGCAAAATTGCCAACAGAAACTGAAAATACCTCCCAATTGCCGATAACTGCCTAATATTGATATGTAATACAGAAATTCACAAATTTGGTGTGTCAAAAAACAAACAATCCAAAGAAGAACCAAAACCTTATTATTCTTTTTGACTTTTCCTCACTTTCCTCTCTTGAATCGTAGGGAATAATCACTTTTAAGCAACTTCTAGAGTTTCATTGGAGCCTACTGAGCCATGCACTGATCATTCGAACTTATACCTCTTGCTGAAGTTACCAGTATTGGTGACGCCTCAACCCTTAACCATATATAAATATATTGAAAATAAATTTTTTCGTTTTATAACACTAACTTTAGACTTACCTTTCAATGTGATTCCTCGAAAGAAGAAAATAACCAAAACAACGTACGGAAATATTGCTGTTATATAGACAATTTTACCCGACGACGTTATACCCTGCACCATACAAATATAAACAAGAAACCATGATACTACCAATGCTATAGCCATGTGATAGTTAAAATTTTGTGGTTCATTGACACTCTCCGAACACTGCAATGTCGTGCGATACCAATAATATTGTGTAGGTGATGAGGCCTAGAAATTAAATTGTATAGTTTCTTGTATGATATCAATAACAAATAACTATTGAGTTTGCAAAGCTTACCACACATTCGGGTTCATGATCATACGTATAATTGGGGTATAGACGTGTTGGACAGTCCGCCCAAGGTAGTGGAGATTCAAAACTATGCAACAAATAAATCAGGCACCAAGCAATTATGGTATTATAGTATAATGCAACAATATAACTGACTATCGCCGATGATATACCAATACCACCCAAAAACGGTGAGACTTGACTCCATACACCAATGGCTCCTTTGCGTAAACGTTGGCCAACAGCCAACTCTAAGTAAAATATTGGTATACCCTGTATGCAAAGCATTATAAAGTAGGGAACCAAGAATGCTCCACCGCCATTCTTTTGTGCTAAATACGGAAAACGCCAAACGTTACCAAGGCCAACGGCATATCTGGAAGAATTTATTTAAATTATTGTACATACTTAATTTTGTGTGTTCCATATTGTCGCTGTAACCACTAGCTGGTAAAAATAAATACCAGAAAATGACAGGTCTACACAGAAAAGGTGTAGTACAGCTAAAAACCTAAGGAACGAAATGCAGATCCCTATCTTTGTATTTGGGACCACATGGCTAAACCCTGCCCAAGGAAACTTATTTTCTATTTTACACATTGTATTTTCCTTTTATTCTGACGTCATTCATTTTCAAGCATTTCCCCACAATTAATTTTCGGAGCGGAAAAGGCTTTCTAATATTTCAACATTTTAATGTTTTGCTTTTTTCTAGTGGGGTAGTGCATACCCCATTTTAGTTTTCTTTGCGGACGAATATGCCAAATATGAGCTGTCAAACCTAATGTTTACTGGAATGGTGGCAAAACAAAGTAGTATACCCTTTCGGGCGCACTCTATAGATTTGCCATTCTATCTCCGCTGCTGTGGCTGCTGTCGTCGGACTATCAGAATTTATAAAAGGAGGATTTGTATTTTATATACGAAAAAATAGTCTACTAGAAGGTACTTGTCTAATCATGTTTGATGCATGGAAAATTATCTACTTTCGCCGTACTTAAAAATAAAGTACGAACGTATACTTCATTAAAGCTTAACTTAAATCACCCCTTTATAGAATTTCGCTCAGAGACTAATACGGGAGCCTATAGCGAGAATAATAACAAATTCTGAATTTATGTCGCAAAAATATACCGTTAATTCGATGTTTTTTAAGAAATACTCACCCTATTGTAGCTAGCAAGAACATTATTTTGTTATCCCAACTTTCTCGTTCTTCGCCATCCTTTTCGTCCTCCACAATATCGAGCGGTTCATTTTCAATTGAAGCTGCCAATTCGGGTTTTTCTTTACTACTACTTTGAGCTTCCACTTCTGCCAATTCCGATGATTCATCGAAGACATCTGACATAAATGCTTGATTTGTCGCACCATAGGTGGGGGTATGATGATGGTGTGTACCATAATGATGACCACGAGCACCACTTCCTACACTTGCTGTACTGTGTTGTGTTACTAGACGGCTACGTAAATCCTTTTATTATCGATATTAAGAAATATATTGAAACTGATAAAATATATCGTAATGCATTTTTTTTTTTTTTTTTTTTTATTTTTGTATTTGCAATCTATTTTACAATAATAAGCAAATGTGATAATTTAAAAATAAAAAATTACATGTCCTATTGGTTCCCTTTGGAAACAATAAATTAAATTATATATGCATTTGGACATCATATATAAGGATAATGTATTTTACTAGTTTGTTATAATTATTAATTTTTTTTTTTTTTTTTTTTAACTAAGAGTTTGAATATATAATATTGAATTCATTAAATAAAAGGTAGATCTAGAATATGATTTCTTTTAAGTCTTCTAGTCTCATCAGTATCATCAAGTAATGCAATTGCCAATACATTATTATGGTTACTAAGCCTTTCCAAATAGTTAGAGCTGTATTTTCTTATTTCTGGTTTTATGAAGGAAATTTTAAGGTCGTTATGTAATGATTTGTTTGATATATAAAATGGCGCGCTTGTAATTGACCGTAAAGCTTTAGACTGAAACCTTTGTAATATTTCTAATACGTAATGCATTTGATTTTAATTTTACTAGGACCAAATATCATATCCATATGGATGTATGTGTGTAAGAATGAGGAAAACTGTGTAAAGGCCTGTCTTCAATAGCTAACACAATCGTAAATATGTTATGATTTTCTCCGATCTTAAAAAAGGTCTTTAAAATAGCAATGTAGTTCACGCTTTTACGAAAGTTGAAGCAAAACAATTTTTTTGTTATTGGATTCAAGTAAATGCAACTCTGATCGCATGCAAATTATATTTCAATAAGGGTTTGCAAATCGTATGACTTGTCAACAAATGTGTAACAAAGATGCATTCTTAAGGCACATACCATATTTTCACTTTTATGGAACTGGAGTTTGGAAAACCCAAATTTTACACGACCTATTCCGTATTTATGTGGCGAACGGATCAGTTTTATATAAATAGTTTGAGTAAAACATTTCATTTTTCTGCATTTCATAGAAGGATTGTAGGGGGACATTACGCCTATCCAAGAGCTATGGAATGCACTTGTACTAATTGCTAAAAACTGTTAGATTCTTACAATTTTGGAAGTAATGCAGTAGTTCCAGTATTAGATACCGTACATTAAGTTGATTCCATCCTTCATTAGCTTCAGAATATATTCGCACAAATAAATTTACTCCATTCAATGAGTAGTCTTTATCATGCCGAGGTTATTTTGCGGGAAATTAATTTTGAGTGAAAGTTAATTGGGGAATACTTATGTTATCTTGCGTTAATAATAAAAACACTATCACAGTAGTCAAGTTCTCTTAATTCCTGCACAGCAAATGTTAGTGTGTTGCGATCTGAACCGCTGGTACAAAATGGTTTTAGAAAATTTGTTTTTTGTTTAGTTATATGTGTCGACCCTACTTAAGAAAAAGGTATGACAGGAAAGCTTATATATTTTGTTACAGATTTGCAAGTCGCGACAGCTAATTTAATTCTTTTTGAATGATATCATATGATTGCTTACCCTTAACTCATGTTGGTCGAGGCTCTTTTGTGTTTTTAGTATAATATCCCTGGAGCTTTGCCGCCTCAGTAGTTGTGCTGTATTCGCCATTTTTGTTGTACTTGGTAGTTGGTTTGATAAGGAATTTTTCTTTCAATTATTTATTGTTTACTTGCAAAATTATTTAAACTGGGGAGTGCTTTAAAGCTTTTGTTTTGTCGGCGTGCGCTGTTTTCTGCTGTATGTGTAGAAGCATTTGTTTTTGTTTTTTTGATTTCTAAGGTTGAAAAAGCTTCAATTAATGCGGATCCATTTTTTTTGTATTTTAGTGTTTGATAGAGTCATTTCAAACTTCAACATTTACATATGAACGTATATTTTAATTCTCTTGAAAGCACTTTCGATAGAACTCTTCCAATTATATCTTTGGTTTGTTTAAGCTTAAACGCACTCAGCACAGCCGGCTACAGACTGCAATCTATCAAAAATGAAACAGAAGAGTTTGTATAAAAATTGTTATTTCCACATTAAGACTTTTTCGTGCCTTCACGACCTCAAGGCTACAAAGCCAATCAATGGTGGTGTAGTACTATGTGACCGGTAGACACCAGCAACCGATATGTTACATTATCTTCAGGGTCTAAAAATCAGAAAATTAAAATGGGAGAAGCGCAATAATATTTATGTGAACAAATAAGGTATATTAGCGAGGGGGTACGGTCGCACAATTTAAGACTGCCAGGATTATTAAGCTTATTTCTACATATTTTTATGGACGATAATGAACAAAAATAGTGCTGACAATATTATTTTAGTTTTTAGGAGCAAATAACATTACGAAGTAGATGTTAAAAATACAGCAAGATGTAGGTTTCAGATAACTAAAATGAAAGTAACTTTCTGCAAATTGTATGAAATGTAGCTTTTGTAAGCAGTGTCTTCTTAAGCTTTAAAATCGCTTTGATGGACTGGCCGACAAGTACAACAAGCCAGTCTGCTTTTGTTGAATAAAACTACTGCTGAATAAAGTTATTAATTGCAGACTAAAGCCGATATTTAACTATGTGAATCCTTCTAAAAAAAAAAGGAAAATTAATAAACTACTGAGGACTTAAAATACTATCCCTATACTAAATATATATATTTTTTTATATATTTATATATTCTATATATACATACGTTATGACGCGTTATGTTTATATACATATATATGTACATGTCTATACACATTCATATATAAATTTATCGTTATTTTTCCAAAAAATTTAAAACAAAATATTGTTTGTAATTAATAATTATCGAAATTCGTTCAGGGTATCTAAACGAGATTAAGTGTATTAATATTAAACATTAATACAAAAATACAAACTAATACCTAAGAAACATTAACTAACTCCCCTAGTCAAAAGGTTATACTATATTATTAATGGTTGAATTTCTTAACAGTTTCCAAATACTTTTCTAAGCTGTTCAAATCAAAGTGAAATATCACAAAGCTGAAATTTCGGCATTTTTTAAATACTCCTAGAAATTTTTTTCTATTATCGCTTCTCTGTGGAATGTTAATGCTAATTATGTTTCATTTCTCCAAGTTCATAAGCTTTGCAAGCAGATACTTTAAATTTACTAATCAGCCAAATGCCGATACCTTCATTTAAGTTGTTTATCTTATTATTACAGAATGGTCAACTTATATGTGAATGTGAATGTGTTTGTTGTCGCTTAAACTAAATTTAAATATGAGAATAAAAAAAAGAAATACGAATTATATATTTATTTCAACTAAATAAGTTTGTATTAACGCAATAAAAATTGTGATTCTTTTACTTGCAATCTATTTCATTAACAAATTTATTCTAAAACCAAAATTAAATCCACAATGCCATGAGCTATTGCCCCAATTAAGTAATTATTGTAGAACATGTAAATATCTATATTCACATGTTATATTGTAAAGGGGCTTAAATTCTTCCCCACTATCATCTAACTCTTTCAAGGTTCCTAATGGTGTAATTGTTTATTTCATTTCGGAGTGTGGTAGCTGATTGTAGCCACGTAGCAGCTGCTACCATTCTTACAGTTTTTGAAGCATATCTATGTTGAAGATACTGACCGTACGCCAGAGTTGAAGTATCTGTTCCCATCCCGGTGTTAAGATTATTTTGTATAAAGTATTTACATTTGTGTTGTTCCAATGTATTGATTGAATTGTTTTATACATTTTAACTAAAAAATAACTAGAAAAAAAGCTGGTTTTGATGAATTTCATGGTTATAGTTGAACAGCCAAAGATAACTTATGTACCTTTTTGGTAATTGTTGAAAACGATTATAAAATTTTGCGATTTAATGTGGCACGCACACACAATTTTTAGCTTATATAACAGCAGCGGCAGTTGCATATAGTGGAACACATACGAAATTAAGACACAATATCATACCAGTTAGACAATTTCCACCTAAACTATTATTTTCCTTAATAGATTTTTTATGATTTGATTAATTTATTTTTGTTAATTGGTGAGCACTTTAATTTTTTATTTCATGAAGCGAATGAGAGTTACATATGTAAATAATTTAAGATGATGGTATAACATTTATTATTTAAATAAAAATGAAAGGGTTTTTTTATTTCGATAACTTTATGTTTATTTCAACTAGGGACAACATAAATTTAATTACATAAAAAATGAAGAATCAACTAATTTTATGTCACACATTTAAACCAACACTGAGGCACAGGATACTGAAAATAAACTTTAACGAACGAACTCACGAGTTAACGGCAGCACGATTACTTATTTAGGTCACAGTGAATAAACAATGTATTAGGGGTTTATGTTAGCAATCCTTATGTTAACCATACGAACCAACGAATTTCATTTATTATTATTTATATTACGTTAATTAATATTTTTAGTTATCCTCTAATGGTTTAAATAAATAAATGTTTCCCCTTTCATTTATCTTTTTCTTAAAGGATTTATTACAATGTTACCTTAATTAAGTGTTTTTATATGAAATAAACTAAATCTACGGAAAATATCATCACGGCAACACCTTTTACTCTTTCGCGTATGTGTTTAGCGAATAATTTAAATCCAAAAATTACTGCTTAAAATTTAAGAGTCTCGTATAACAGTTTCCGAACAAATGTTGACATGTATTAAAAGAGCTCTCAAATATTTAATGTTTAAGAGATATAACAATATTTTTTTTGCTACTTTAAGGGATGTTATAACACTACAAGAAAAACAAGATTTTCTTTAATGTTCGAATATGTTAACTGCAGCCAAAATGCTATTATTATCAATAGAAAAATGTTTGCCAGAGAAATTATAGTGGTACAGTATAATTTTCGCGTAACACTCATACTTCTTTAACACTTTAATTTATTTCCATTTATATAAATACAGTTAACAGAAATGCAATATGCTATAATAATTTCATTCAATCTTTTCAGTGCTTTCTTCTATTAATTTCATATACTCATCATTTACAATGATTATAGATTAATGAAAGAAATTTAGATTTTTCGTGCATACTTTACAGGCGTTCGTCACGACGTTTATTATAAAACTGTTGATTAAAGGCACAGGAAAGAGTCTGTTCACAAGCTGCAAAGGAAATAAGCAGAACATCATAAAGCTTTTGCAACAAATATATTCACCACACCATGATTTCAAATGCCATTAGTTCATTTGTTGCCATGTAGCATCCTTTGTAATTATTCTGCAAGTGATAACGATATAATACACATTTGAAAAATTGTGAAATATTGCCGACAGATCTAATAGGTAAAGTCATGTGACAATGTATATTTAAAAATCATGCTTGTCATAATCATGCAATGATTATCATTCAGTGTGCAATATCAAAATATCTTTATTTAAAAAAAAAATCATTTCTGCTGAATACCAATTCCACTTGGGATCTATATGATATCTACCTAGTATCTATATTTATATATATGTAATCATACATATATAGTTATTATATATAGTTAGTTATTATAGTTAGTTTGTTTGTTTATATTACAAACAAACTAACATAGCCAGACATTTATGCAGCTGTAATGGTCGAGATTGAAGCCATCTTGAATTCGAGACCCATTTCACTCTTATCAGTTAATTCGAATTACTTTCAGGACCTTTACACCACGCCATTTTAAAATTGCGTCTGTTCTAAAAACTTTACCCGCACGAGATGTGTCATAAAAGCGAATGGATAACTTTAAAGATTGGACACTCACAAGTGCCATCAAACAACGCTTTTGGAAAAAGATATTTCATGATTATATAAACGTATTACAAACTCGTAACGAATCGACTAAATCTAATCCTAATCTTACTTCTGGTTTGCTAGTAATTATAAAATAAAAATCTTAAACATAATTCGTTCTGTTATTAAATAAAGAAAAAAACACTGTTAATGTGGAATTGAAAGGTATCGGTTCGCTTTGGTTTAGCTCTTTATTCTAGTCGAATATAACACTTTTACTTTGTTTATTTATATATATGTATATTTTTTCCTTAATTTAACTAATTTATATAAATATTAAAGTTTATTGCATTTATAGTTTTCTAAAAATTTGTACAAGTTTTTTCTCAGTCGCACATCTAGCCAATGTCACAAACTACACAGATATGTAAGAGAAGCAAATCTATAACGGTAAGTAATTTGTAGAATAACCTCGCAGTAGAAAAAAGCAAATTTATTTCTATTATGTTTTGTTTTATTTTTGTCGTAGTTATATATTTGGACACAATATGAATATACTTTTTAAAATCCTTTAATATATTTTTTGGGAGTTTTTGAATGCATTATTTTATTTGATGCAGCTTTAGTATTATTAGGTAAGTATGATGTAGCTCCAGATGTATTAGCATTATCCGACGTATTAAGGCAAACATCTGAAATTTTTATTGCATTTTCAAAATCATCTATATTTTGAGATTGATTTATATTAGGAGTACTATTAAAAATACAGGATGTGTCATTTATATTGTAACTTGATATTTCTTCAGAAGGTATCATTGAAATATTAGGAGCGTTTGGATCGACATTAGCCTTTAGCCAATTTTCCACTTTTAATGCGGGATCGGACTTGTTATTTTGTAAGTTCCTTAACTGTAGTTTTACTTCGTCTTCTTCAACATCTATATCCCAAATTGATAACAAATCGGAAACTAGAGCATCTTTGTAGGATTGTAAAGTGGATAATGATTTTTGCCATCGGCCTAAATGCAGATGCTTACGAAATTGTGGTGCCTGTGTACCTGTTGCACCGTTAACTGCCGGAACCGGGTCATTACAGTCTTCCTCCATTTCATTAGCCGAACACTTTTGTGCTAATGACAATTGCTTACATAGGAATACCTTTCGCATACCTAAAGCGATATAAAAATAATTTTATCATAATAATAAGTATTATTTTCTTTTTACCTTTCATGTTTTTTATTTCCGTGTAATTGAGAGGAGGTTTAATTAGCTTACATATCTTACTTTCAAACTCTGCCATTATATCATCGCTTCCCTTATTACAACGTTTCTCACTTTCATTATCCTCGCGTTTACACAAAGTTTGAGCAAAAACATCACCATTCGAATTTGAAGTTAACAAGTATCTCCCTGCATAGTCTGAATTGCTTGTATAAGCTTTAAAAAACTTCATACCAGTGGTGCAGCATTTAATGCGTGCTGCCATATTAGATTCTGGTTTTAAACACTTTCCTGATAATCGAGCATTGTCATACGCTTCAAGTAACGTTGGTGGTTGATAAGGCAAACAGGGGGATGTATAACAATGTTTTTGCGTAGATAATGGCGATTCTGAGCACGTATTATTTTCGTTGCTCTTTCTAGATAACTGACATATGTGCAAATCACCAGCTATAGGTGATGAAAGAGCTATGTATTCAGTTTGGCGTACACGGAATGTATCTAGCATTAAAGGTGCATAACGCAATTGATGAGACCAGCGACAAATTCCACCTTTAGAACTACTAAATGAATTTTTCTTTATATACCTTATATCCATGCATTGTAGTTTGTGGTTAGTGGCTACATAAAATAAATTATTAAATCCACTTGGTAGCAGGGCGGAATAATGATCACATATCAAATCTCCATTAGTAAGAGAATTCTCCTTTAACCACTGTTCCGGGGATGTTCGTATATCGATAACAAAAAACTCCTTTTCATTCACATACAAAAAAGTATTTTCCCGCCACGGTTTCACAGTGTTCCACGAATCAGCACCCAAATTTGACGGAACTTGAAATATTTTTGCTAATCGTGGCATATTACTATTCAAATCATACAACCGTACATGCTGCTTCATTGTCGTTAAAATAAAATTATTAATAGCATGTTTTGATTGAGCGAAACTTATAAATGGTGTTGATTTTGTTCGAAATTGTGTTACAGTTGTTATTTTGCTATTGTCATCAAGTTCATTCAATGTAACAACATTCCGTTGTCTAGCTATATAAAAATTTTGCTCACTATTGCTTTGTGATGTTAAAAGAGGGTGACATTCAAATATTTCTGACTTTTCGTTTTGCTGCATAGATGCAACATATTCCAAGTAGTTGGTACGTAAGACCTCTTTTCCACCTGTAAATTTGCTAGCCACTAAAATAAAGATTATATTACTGTTTTTGTGAAGAATTTCGTATTTGAATGTGTGGTTTTATATTAGTAATATTGATATAAATAGTATTTTGAAATTTTTATTATTTGCATTAGTTAAATAGGCAAATAATATTGTCCAGCAATAATTTATTATGCAAATCCAGTGTGGTTCAGATAACTATTTCATTTTTAAGTTCATTCGAAAAAATATTAAGGAGGCGTTCAAGTCTTCACCCATCAGAGCACGGCTACATTTTATAGATTACTCACAAATGTCGTTTAAATGTAGTCTTTTAACGGTTTATTCCGCAAAACATAATGTTACATTTACACTGTTTGAGGTCGTTAATTGCAATAAAATAGGAGATGCTAAGATAACTCATGGATTACGGTTTCACTACTGAATGTGTTATTTCTTACACTAAATGTTAGTCGCATAATGAACCTGCATATACGATGTGTAATCAAAAAATAACAGATATTTTCAATTTTTTCCAAATTTTTTCATTTATATAAAAGTAGTGCATAATTTGTAATTAATGATACACATAATTTATTTTGCTCTTTTTGTAGAAAAGAAAAGGCTTTTAATAAAATGCTAACAAATAACAGCTTAACTGCACTTACATACATTTATAGTTCAAAATGCAAGAACTATTGTATGACCAATTTGGTCGCTGGCAGTCTTGTTGTTAAATTTCACTATTTGAAATTGGTAGATAATTGGATATACTTTCTTACATTTACACTTTTTAGAACTCTGAAATAAAAGTGTTATTATATTTTTAAACCAACGAGCGTATCAAACCCAGCATGCTTGTGTCTTTCTAATTTACAAACGAGATTGCATTGATTGGTGGTTAAGTTTTTTTCTGTTTTTTTGCAATGTATGTATGGATGAATCCATGCAAGTATGTACATATGTAGTACATTATAAATTTTTTGAACTATAAATATTGATCATTAACTACTTATTAAAAATATTGTTAATCGAATAATTTTTAATGATTTTAACTTGGTGTATTACATTTTATTTATAATCTCATGCTGCGAATTGAAATGTTCATGAATTCATGTTAGGAGAATGGTATGATGAAACCTTCATTTAATTTATTTCTATTCTAAAGACTGGTACACTAAGAACAATTAACTGTAATTTAATTCATACGGGCCTCCACTTACCTATTTCTTGCAGTTTTTCTCCACCGGCATGTAATACAATTCCTTGATATGGCAGGACACACAAATTACCTCCCGTAAAATAATTATCATAGCTGCTACGAAAATATGGGTCGGATTCGGAATATAACCGTTCAGCAATGTCGAAAACTGATTTGTGATATATTTGATCCTTTGCACAACTTCTTATATTTTTATTACCTACAAAAAACGTACATATGGATATAAATTACTGTTCATATTGGTTATAAGTCTTCAAAAATATACTTTTCAGAGCAGATTTGTAACAGGTTCTAGTGAACTTCATACGCATTTTAAAATTTGATCTGTGTATAGGTCTCTTATAACATAAATCTATTTTCTCACAATGCTTATCAGCGACAAAGATGGGTTGTGGAACAGAAAAAGCACACGATGGATAAGTAGATAACATTTCATAATTTTCCTGTCCCCATACACCAAGATTAAAAGCTGGGAAGTCACTATGATCAATGTGATAAAGTAATTCTTTACTATTGTTCATTAGCAATCGTTCTACTTCACTATTGAAATCACATTTCCGTCGTACCATTGGTTTCCCCTTATCGATTGAGGTGTCTGGTGTGGAACTACTATGGGATTCATCACTATTACTCTGCTGCTGTAGGCGATCATCGGTTAAAGCAGACTTCCTACGAACTTTTGCTGAATTTTCTAAATAAATCTTATGTACTCTTTTAGGCATTTTTCAAAACATCATTTATAAAAGTGTATAAATTTCTTCTCAAATGTTGTCATAACGCATTCTTGTGCCGCTAAAATTTGGTCGGCGCTAGGTGGAAACACTTAAACGGCGACGTTATTTGCCTGAATAAAATTATTTATATTACTTGCCAAAGGCGAATTGAAACAGCTGACAGTGGGAGCAAAGCTGTTATTTGTATTTACAAAATTTGCATTATAAATTAATGAAATTAAAATAAATAAATATATTTATACATTTATAATATATATATATATAAATTTTAATATATTTATAAATAAATATATTTATTTATTTTTTAATTTAAAAATTTCACAAGTTTTTAAATTGATATTTAAAAAATACATGTATTTCTGCATGAAATTTTTTATTTTTATGTGGATTTCTTTCGCAGTAAATTTTTTGCCCATTTGTATGGAAATTTCTTTGTAGATGTGCACATTTCTTTTTGTGCCTCGCAAATCGGCGGCACAACTCTAGCAAAACTGGTTCATTGCTTCTTCGGAAATCTTTAAATTAATATTAATTTTTCTAAAATTAATATTTCTTTTTTGTTTTACTGAAAATAATTAAAAATCTTAACTTTTCTGCATTTGTACCGGTTTTATTTTGTTAAATGTTAATAGATTTACCGACGGCTGTTTGATTATTTACGGTATTGCCATATAGAAATTAGAATGGAGATAATGCACAAGTTAATCTGCATTAAGGCTTTTAATGCGGATTAACACTGTTTTGTGTCTACCCTATAACAAAATAAAAATGGATTCGGAAAAGGTAAGCTTTTTCAATTTTTTTTATAAAAAAAAATTAATATTAAATTTAAAAATGGTAATATTAATTATAAAAGATTTCCAAGAAGCGAATCGTTTGGACGGAAAACAGTACACAGCTTTTGCTAGAGTTGTGGGAGGAACGTGCCACCAATTTGCGCAGCACAAAAAGAAATAGGCATATATACAAAGAAATTGCCGTGCAAATGGGAGAAAAATTTACTACGAAAGAAGTCCACATAAAAATAAGAAATTTCACGCAAATATACAGGTATTTTTTTAATTTCAATTTCACAAATTTTCATTTCTTAAATAAAAAAATATTGGCATGTGTTTCAAATTGACATTTATAGAGAGGAGAAAAAGAAAATGGAACGTTCTTGTGCAAATCTATCAAATTGGAAATATTTCGATACTGTTCACCGCATAATAGGAAACAATACTGCCAATAGTGCTCCAATTTTGGATTCATTTTCAGTTGTAAGAATACACATTTTATATACACATGTGTTTTAAAAAAAATTATTTTGAGAAAATTTAATTCAATTTATTTAGGCAAATACACCAGATGCAAGCTGCCAACCATCGACTGAGTCGCATCCATTACCATCCCCGCAGTCGCAGACATTACTATCCCCTCAGTCAGATTCATTACTGACTCCTTCGCCACTGTCTTTTTTTGACACAATGTTTTCATCAGCTCCATCGTCGTCTGGAAAAAAGAGAAATCATTTAGGTGAAGTTGTTAAAATGATGAAAGAGCAAAATAAAATGTTAAAAAGTTTAGTAGAAGAAAACCATTCGATATCGAACGAAATAGATAACGTGATTCGGGAGCAGAATGAAAATAGCAAGGAGTTTATAAAATTAATGAAAACATTAATAGATAAAATTTAAAAAATAATACTTTTTTCATAATAAAAATATAATATAAATTTAATTTATTTATTGCATAATCGTAGTATTTGTAATTAATAAAACTTAAAGCCATGCTATTCCTAATAGCAACAGCAGTAGCGCCGCTTTTGCCAACTCTTGTTAAGTGGTTGGTCTGTCTTCGCGTAGTTAAGTTCAGCAATATTTTCCATCCATGCGGAAGATACTTCATCGTTTTCCATTTTCAAAAAGTTGTGTAGAATGCAGCATGTTTTTATTATAATATTAACATTTGCATAATATTACTTTTAAGATTTCCATATTAGCCTCATATTAGTCTCTATCCTTTTAGAGATTTTTTTTCAAACATTTGTACATACATATATATAACCAACCACACAAATAAATAGTTGACCATAAACACAAGTGTAAAAAAATATACGTAACGGAATAACTAAAGAAATTAAAACAACAATGAACTGATAACTCACGTCCATTTCAAGCACAGTGATAAGACGAGGACCTAAATCGAAAGTGCAATTTTAATATTAAGAAATTTTTTTTAAATATTCATATGTTGCTCAAAAAATTAATATGCATAGAAAAACAATAAATTGTAAGTAGGATAATCAAAAATTTAAAAAAAATAGTTCTACTGTTTCTCTTGCTATGTAATCTTATTTTAATAAATAAGATGTGAAAATAAATTCACAAAACCTTAGAACTTCTATGCAATAAATTTGTATTTATTAATATAAACTAAGATAGGCCTTACCAGCTAAGTTTTTTAATGAAACGCCCACATTATAAAAACTAATTTATGGTTTTCATATTCAAGTATTAGATTTTATTATTATACCACATTTAAGTAGAATTCCATACCATATCTTATAACTCATAAGATTTGTAAACAAAAGCAAGTTATAATTAGAAACAAAAAATTACATTTTAATTTTATTTATAAGTAAAAAAGCACTCGCAGAAACATTTATTTACTTTCACAAGGCAATAAAGTGCTTTATCACTTTCGATTAGTTTGTTATTTGATGTATTATTTCCTGAAATCGAACGCTTATATTCATAATTTTATTTTATTTGTAATTAAATAATGTAAACATTAGCACATCCTTTCGAAATAAAATATATAGTAGAATCTTTAATTAGGATTGTTTGGAAACGGTTTTCTGCCTGCTCATATCAGTACTTTGTTAAGTAAAAAGTAGTTCTATTGAGCTGATCTTGGACATACATACGTTTTGTACTCAGGATTTACACAGTCGGCCATGTATAAGTAAGTGGTGAAAGTCGCCGAAATCATTTTCTGTACAGTGGTTGATATATTTTCAAAAAGATTGGCACTTTCACAGAATGAATGGTTATTATTCTTTCTATTTTCACATTCCGATGGTTTTAACACATTCGAGTCATTTGCCAAGCGCACAATCAACTAGTTAGTTATACCATTCGCACACTTATTTAGGGTTTATTCTATTCTGTACGTATATATGTTAATATTTTAGAACTTATTTCTCACTTGTATTAACAAAGTTTGAGTTGCCAGCATGTTCATTTGTATCGCTGTTAGTGGGATCGGGCTGCCTTTTCTTCAAAATGCTTAAGAGATATTCACCAAACACAGAATGATTATAAGCTATAACACGTTTAAGGGCAGTGACATAATTTTCCAATTCTTCTTTGAAGTCAGTGTAGCCAGGTGGTGGTGGAGGGATAGCGCACTTTGAACGAAGAACCAAGCGGAAATATACTTGTAAACGTTTCCCTAAAATGTATATAATAAATAAGAAATTATTTGTATATATGTTTTTTATAATACATACACATCAGTTGTCGTACAGGTGACTCTTTGCTACCAATTTGCATTATTTGTGTTTTCAGCAGAGATTCGGCAGCAGCATCCATTTTTGGCTGTCCTTCCTTTTCTAAATACCGATTGATGAGCGTTTTTATTTGTTCCCAAATATTTTCTATTATTTCGATAATATCCCTAGAGGGAAAAATAAAATTTTTAATATGCTAAAATATTATATAGTATAATATAACTTTTCCCTATCAATTTTACCTCAGAAGCATTTCAGCTAAGCTATTTATGTATTCTTTACATAATGATTTCTTTTAGAAAAAAAAAAAAAATTCAATTGTTTTAGAGTCTTACCTTTCGTTTGTAACCGGCTGAAGTAGTATTTTAATTTGATTGGCTAATTGAGAGCGATTTTCAGAGCGTTGTGATATAATGGGAACGGCGTTGCATATGGCTATTAAAAACGCTCCAAAACATAAACGTTTTGCTTGTTCAGTAAGCTTTAATATGCGATCCTTATCGATTGAAAGTATTTCTGGAAAATCTACACCTTCTGGCCAGTCCATTAATTCCATATAAGCATTGGATATGGTTTGATCTTGACCAATTAGTGCACAATTAGAATCTTGTGTACAATTGCGGATAAGCCAGTTCTCAGTAGCTGGAAACCCGACTGTAAAAAAAACAAAAAAAATTCTACATTTCGTTACTAAAATTAATAAGTTAAATGGATTGCTTACACTTATAATACACCAAATACTCCTGAAATTTCTGCTTTTCGTATTCTACTGAATTAGCCACTAGATCGTTGCGAGAAAAATCGAGAAGAAAATTTGCCATATCAAGTTTCATCAACGACATCATTTCTAAAATTCCCTTGAATGTGTCAACGACGTCCTCAATTTTTGTTAGTTGTTGTATAGAGTCATCCCTAGCGGGTGCACACGACTTCGCCATTATCTGGATAATAAAATTAGCATAACTTCGAAAATCTAGAACTCCTTTTTCTGCTTGCTGGCGTATCACAGACTCATCAAGGATTTCATTTATATGCTCCAAAGCTCGTTTGTTATTTGGTGACAAAACTTGAGTAAAACATTCTTTTATATCAGTCAGAAGCCTAATTGCATTGTCGTAGCAAGGTGGATTTTCATTTAACTGTATGCGTAAGTCATCCCAAAATACTTTGTGTACAGTCTCCTTTATACGCTTTTCAAGACTTGAATTTAAAAAATAAAATAATCATTTAATTTTCAGATAAATATTGTATTGTTACCTATTTTCTGGTGGTTCATATGGCTGGAGTTTAAATTCTGGATTTAATGCAATTTCATGAACTAATTCCATATTTTGTATATTTTTCACGACTTCTTCTACTTCGTTCAATGTCATTACTTTAGATGGACTTCCATCCATACCAGGTAAGACAAAACGTAATAACCTACAAAAGGCAGTTGTGTTTACATAATTTTTATTAAATTTAATTACAATCTCACTTATCCGAATTTTCGCTATCAGTGCGAGAACGTAAACTTGAAGCACCAGGAGATGTTGCGAGGATATTTTCGGATGTCAAGTCAGATACGTTATTTCCGTCCGCACCATCGACATTCATACTTAAAATATTAGATTATTTAAAACCATTCGTAGACAGCGAATTAAAAAAGTTATTTTTACAAGTTTAAAAATTTCTAAATTTTATAAAATGGCTTAATGCAATTACTGTTTAAGCATGAAAGGCCTTAACTGCCATGTTTCACTATCCTACACAGTCATACGACTTGTCAAATTGGACATCTGTGCCGAAAAAAAGGAATGGCGTAACATAAAAATGTGCAATTTTTTTTTGACAAAACTTAAAATTTACAAAAGAAGCAGCGACGCCAATTTAATGCGTTTTGATTTTCTTATGAATGAATCACACGAATGGCTAGGATAGTGAAACAATGCCTTAATTGATACAATATGCTAAATTTAAATTAAAACAATATTATGCAATCAATTCGAAAAAATGTTTAACCATTCACCTCCTATCATATAGCATTCGATATACAATGATATACAATTTGAAAAATTTTTGATTTTTTGTCCGTATCGAATAAACACGTTTATATATATCTTTACATGCATGTATGTGTAAGATATCGTATTCCATTATATCACTATTTGAGACCCTTGCGTTCTACTTTGCCAACTCACAGTATTTTAGTTCTTCCTAAGTCAGAAGAAAACTGCTGCAATTTCATTTACTATTTATAAGACAATCTTGATAGATTTAAAAAAAAATCATGTTCTAGAACAGGAAATCTTTAGCTTACAAGAATACGAAAATGAGAAAAACTTCGCTATGTACAAAAATAATTAATTATTAATAATAAATAATTCATTACTAAGTATCTAAGTAGTATCTAGATTCATACATATATGAGGTGTACAAGATTAGAAAAACCTCACGTAAA
The DNA here is from genome assembly GCA_963402855.1 of Ormia ochracea. Lineage (NCBI taxonomy): Eukaryota > Metazoa > Arthropoda > Insecta > Diptera > Tachinidae > Ormia > Ormia ochracea. The sequence continues at coordinate 41,123,959 of OY727107.1, forward strand.
TTAGACTTGCTATATACATATGTACATACCTTGGTACTGATTCGGTGGGCATTTCTGAAGAGTTGCTTACTTTGCCCGAACGTTGCAAATATTTTCTTTATTTTACAAATTATTTACAAAATATAAATTTTACCTGAAATATATATAAAATCTTAAATTAGTCAGTTGTTGCTTCTACTTTCGATTATTAAAATTTAACATAACACGGTAGTTACATATATATGCATGCAAGTATTTATGTTCGAATTTAAAATGGCATCGTGAAAAGCCTTCACTTGAAAATAAAATGCTTAGTTACATGAACATATATTGAAAAATATCTATACGACAAGATAATAATATAATAACTGTTTTCGACATTTTAATTATAAAGTATGAATTCTTGGGTGAAGCAATTGCGAAAAAAATTCTGCTAGGAATGAACACAAATACTTTGATTCTATATTTTTCAATCTTTAATTACTATTATTCTCCATATTATTATGAGCAGTATGTTCTCCTCTTATTTATTATTCAGTTCCAATATTTCCCGAACTTCGGTGAGCTTTTCGGGAAATTATTAAATTAAATGAATAAATATAAATAATGCCAAACGAAGAAAATTTCAATCCAAAACGAAACACAGTATAAAATCCAAATTTCAATACAACACGAAACACAGTATAAATAATTAGTTTGGGAAATCGGAGTAGCCAACAACACGCAGCAGAATATGACAACATTTATTAGCAGCATTTTCTTTATATCAAAGAACAATATTTTCACAATTAATAAATTTAATTAGTGATAATTTATCTGTTTTGCTGTATTGAAAAAAAAAAAATGTCTGCGAAAATTTGATTACATTTTGAAGGAACCGAAATTTGTTATTTGTACAGAAATTAGATATTCAATATTAAAGTTACACATTTATTATTAGCAAAGAAAGAAAAACTGTATTAAAACAATGCTTAAAAATATCTTGTTGCACTAATATCCTAAAAAATTAAAACTACGAAATATAAAATTTTTAAAGCGGTTATTTTGCTTATTATATCTCAAATTAATTACTCATTTTATTATTTTATCCACTCAGTGTTCATTTTGGTACAAACTGATATATGTGGAGTGTGTGAATTACAGTTACACTAAATCAAATTACCCCTCAATACCCCTCCTAATTTATTTTAATTAGATCGTATAATTGCACATACCAATATAAATAAAATATGATTTAAAAATTCTATAATAATTGGCGTAATAATTGTCCTTGCAAAGGAAAAAATCCAAATTATTAAAATCAAAAAAGAAAAATTAATTAGCAAAAATAAACAAAACTTTGCAAACATAAAATTTTTCCAAAGTTTTTCCTTATTTAATTTTCTTAGTTCCGCTGCCTTAAGTAAAATAAACACTGATTGCACGAAAACTATCATTATATGAAAATTTTAATAAACTTTTGCAACTGATATGATTTGGTAAACAAAATTGCACATTTTTAGGTAACACTATCCTACTTTTTCAGCAAACATACTAAATTTGACAAATGGTACGTCTCTGTAGAATAGTAAAACGAAGCCTTCAACCCACTCGTAAAGGCACATTCAAAAGCTAACACAATACCCATGCAAGTTAGAATAATGTTTATTAATTAAAAACAAAATCTTGAAAGTCAATGGACACAGAAACATACATATGTATATCGGCGTTGATTCTCTTAACTTATATTCTGGGCGGCTATCAGCCGACTCGCAAATCAACCAGCTGCGCTCCTGACCAACATATGTACATGCAAATACGACTTATTATAGAAATAGACTTAGTAAATTTTTTTAAAATGTTCGATAAAATTGAGGATATTTAATTTAATTAAAATTAAACAACAATTAAATTTTAAAGAACAATTTTTATCGTTAATATATATAATACATACATATTTATGCATACATACATATACATGCATGTAAACTTGAAGTGCAATACTTTGTTTAACATTTGCATTAAGCCAGACAAAAATATTTATGTACTTTAAAATATCAAAACATAAATATTTTTTAAATATGGAAATGAATGCACTTATAATTAACACACACACATTTACATTTAAAAATATCCATGCATATATTATGTAAATAAAAATATGTATTTAGATGAACCAACTATATATGCCTACACGCAATGTCAAAGTAAATAAAAAATCAGAAACTTGTTTCATACATACTATTGTTACTTATTTCGATAGAAAATATATAAATTTTTAAATTAAAATACCTTGAAATTTAAGAAAGAAATAATTTGTTTTTTAGATCACAAAAAATTCACTTTGAGTGAATATGAGTAACGCAATTTTGGCTATACAAATAATACTATGTATGTATGTATATATTTTTGAAGTGTAAATACAAGGTGGGGCGAATTTATACAACGTGAAACATAGTCTATGGTGTACTTCAACAACTATTTCGCCTAGAAAATTGACGTTTATATGGTTCTTCTTAAATGTGAGTACTTTGTCGACAACCAAGTAATTTAATTGACTTTTGGCAACATACTTGATGATGGTAGAAATTATATGTCGAATTTAAATCACCAATGAGATATAACCATATTGTTATTATTCTTCTTGAAGCGGCAGACGCCATTACAGGTAATTGTCAATAAAAAAATAATATATGACACTAAAAAATAGACCGTGTTTATGTTCTGCATTATGTAATTGGCATGCTTCACTATCCTACACAATGCATGGATTCATTCACACAGAAATCTGATGTGACTAGATCCTACTTAAAAAAATGGCATAAAAATGACGTTGCTGTTGTCACACTTTCATACAAGAATTATGCAAACAAATTTTTCTCTGCTGATTAAAGTAAATGTAACTCTGATCGCATGAAAATTGTCATTTTATAAAAATTTTCATAAACTTTTGCCTGTTGAAAAAACCGACATTTGTAGAATTATTTTCCTATTTTTTTCAGCAGAAATCTATATTTGGCACATGAAATAACTTTGTAGGATAGTGTATCAGGCCCTTTAAAGACACATTATCCTGCTTTTTCGAAACTCATGTCATTTTTGACAAATCGTACGATTGTGTGGGATAGTTAATCATGTCGCTAATAAAATATTAAAGGTAAATTAAATTGCTCAAATACGAGGATAAAAATTCGTTCTTCGAGCTAGATTCACCCTTGATGTCCGAACAAAAATGTTAAGCGGACAAAAGTTATTTTAGTGAGAGTTTTCTGAAACACGATTCCCCACTTTGAACATTTTGTCTGAATTATCAATGCTGCCGTATGTAAACCATGGTTTTCTAATGTGGCAGTATTACAGCGGATTTCATGTTATTGTGGTTTTTTTCAATGTGCAAAAATTGTGATTGTTAAATTTAGTTTTTTAGAATGAGTGAAAAAAGAAAATACTTGTGCTATTAACCCTTGAAATACATAAAGCACTGCTATTAGCAAAATGGAAAAAAGAGTCGCAGTGAAACGACATTTAAAGAAAAGTGGATCTGTAAGCATGTAACAATTACCTGATGCAATCATAGCTGCAAATCTGGGTTTTCAAAAAAAAAAAAAATTAATTTAGCTTGATTTTTTTTTAAACTTTATCGGATGTGGGAAAATTTTTTTCTGCTTGGCCACCAGATTTTCGGATAAAATATTGGATACCACCGACTACGACAGTCCTAGGTTGAAATAATTTCCAACATTGAGTTTATAATGTTTTTTAAAGAGCACTTAATTTAAGCGAAAATAAATCCCTAATCTTATAAAAGATGAATCCATTATAATGAATATTTATACTTAAAATTCGTTACATACTCAAGTTATAAATACAAGATTTCTGTTTAAGTAGTCTTTTTATTATTTTCTTCGTCACCAGAGTCCCAATTAAGAGTAATTCATTTTTATTTTAATTTATTCATACAATTTTTATTTGTTGAAAACATTTTTACCGACGATAGTAAGCAAAATTAAACAGCTGAGCCAAATATTATATATGTATGTTGTATATATCAATAAACTGGCAATACCGTTACAGCACTCTTAGGAAACATAAAAATGTGTCAAATTAATGTTGCCTAAGAATTTCCGTTGACATTTCCGTTACCAAGTAGTATAAGACTGATTATGAATTTATATCAACAACAATATTAAAAATTATTAAAGCCTAAGGTCTGATTAATAAGTTTATTTAAATGAAATGGGAAGTTTGTAAATAACGAAAACGAAATATGTAGTTATTTCTTAAAAACGTAAGTTTTTCATTCAAAAATAACAAACGGATATTTTCAAAGCCAGACGATGTTTTCACAAGAATGCAAAGGGGGACGGACGTCATCAAAAACCGAAAATTACCCCAAATCTCGCAAATTTTTTTTTTTTAATTTAGCAAATATATATTTTAAAGATTTGGAAAGATAAAATAAACATTTAAGAGCAATACAAACGCAAGTTTTCCATTCAAAAATACAAAAACAGACGTTTTCAAAGAATGACGATTTTTGGCCAAAAATGCAAAGGGGGTACCCTTATCAAAAATTTCAATTTACCCTAAATCTCGAAAAATTTCATTTTTCTTTAATTTTAGCAAAAATATATTTTAAACATTTGAAAACATAAAATAAACATTCAAAAGCAATAAAAACGCAAGTTTTTCATTGAAAAATTCAGAAACGGACGTTTTTAAAAACTGAAGATTTTTGGCCAAAAATGCAAATGGGGTACCCTTATCAAAAATTTCAATTTACCCCAAAACTCGAAAAATTTTATTTTTCTTTAATTTTAGCAAAAATATATTTTAAACGTTTGAAAACATAAAATAAACATTCAAGAGCAATAAAAACGCAAGTTTTCCATTCAAAAATACAAAACCAGACGTTTTCAAAGAATGACGATTTTTGGCCAAAAATGCAAAGGGGGTACCCTTATCAAAAATTTTAATTTACCCCAAATCTCGAAAAATTTCATTTTTCTTTAATTTTAGCAAAAATATATTTTAAACATTTGAAAACATAAAATAAACATTCAAAAGCAATAAAAACGCAAGTTTTTCATTGAAAAATTCAGAAACGGACGTTTTTAAAAACTGAAGATTTTTGGCCAAAAATGCAAAGGGGGTAACCCTTATCAAAAATTGAAATTTACCCCAAATTTCGAAAAATTTTATTTTTCTTTAATTTCAGCAAAAATATATTTTAAACATCTTGCGGCAAATAAATTTATAAATAATGGGGCAATCATGTGACCAATTTAGTACAACGAAAATTAAGCCAGATTACCGTATTTGCGGCAATCACGCGATCCTAGCTTAAAATAAAGTAAAATGTTTTATTGATAGGAGAATTGAAATAGGGGATAAGCTGTGAAGAAAGTGGCATCCCTGCTCCCTTATTTTCTTATAAGAGAGAATTTTGCAAAGAAATGGAGAGAACTCAACATAAATTAATACCAACTACACGTAGTAGCCATACATACGCACATACGTATGTATGTGCATACATGTCATGTGTAAATATACATATATGTACATATATACGGATTGATACAATAAGTGGGAGCGAATGGATTTTTTTTTAAACGTTCGAAATGCCAATTTCATTACAAATGCAGTTGCAAGAGGAAACGGTCGAACACATTTAAATAGAAGTAAACAGACAAATTTTAACGGTTTTATTTGTAAAGAAATATATTTTTATGAGAATTTCGAAAAAGCAAAAACAAAATAAATAAAAATGTTCGAGAAACCAATGCAAAGTAAAAACTACACAATTTGGATATAAAAAATGTATTTAAAAATTATATTATTTAAAACGACAATAAACTAAAAATTTTATTCAAATAATGTATAATTAATTGCATTTATGTATACACTACAGAAAATATAATAAAAACTTAAGAAACAGAAATAATAAAATACAAACAAAGAATTCAACATATCAAAACCTTGAAACATATAAATACATACATACATACCTACGTACATACATATACTCATATATGTATATGTAGTTCTTGTTACGGTATACTTTTCATCAAAAAACTTCGTTAGTAAAATTGAATAAGTGAGTTAAATGTCGGTCATGAATTCAAAAGTGGGTTCAATAGAAGAAAAAGTGAAATTACCACCTACGGAAACTATCAGTCGCTGCTATCAACCACAAGGGAACCGTAAGGTCATTCGCATTTTAACGGTAGCAGTTTATGTTCTATGCGTGTCTCTGGCAGCCATAATGTTATCTTTATACTATATATTTCTATGGGATCCAACGATACGCCCATTTGTTATAAGAAATAATGATTGTGGTAAGTTATCCTTTTACTTTAATGTTAATGATACTATACAAAACGCTTTGTTGTTCTCAATATTAATTGCCATTGTACATGATGCATTTATGCATGTAGTCCCCACTAATACGTGTGCAAGTTTATGCATGCATATGTATCTAGAATTGGTTTAATAAAAAACAGTAAATCATAAATGAAAATGAATTAAATGACGGAGGAGAAGTAACAAACAATATGGTGCTCGATAAGCCACTAATGAATCAGTTGCATAAAAACTTTTTACCTGATTTTTTCCCACGATATTATTCCCTTCCCACAGTGAAGCAATACACACAATGACTGATCCAAAAACACTGATACGAACGCAGTGAAAAACTTAATTATTACCCGTTTTAGAGCCAATGACTATGTGGATATCTAAATATACTATATACGTATATTTGGATATGCATAAGTACGTGAGTGTTGGAGTACACGAGCCATATTTGCAACAAAATGTATTTGTTTAACTCTATCGGCAAAGATTTTATTAGTTTATGGAAAAAATCTATTAGAGAAAATAGAAAATAATACTGTACTTCATTAAATATTGCGGAATATACATATATCGAACAAATGGGTTTTGCTTTACTTAAAGGTACATTTTGGGTTAGCATGGAAGCTTTTTAAATGCTAATTCAATTTAACCGATAAGTTAAATTTTAGATTTGCCTCAACGGTCTCCCTAACCGCTTCTATCAAGAGGAGGTTACAAGTTCAACCTAACTTGTAGAATACGTAGTTCCCAAGGGAATATTAATCATGCTTTATGATTAGAAAATCTGCCCAACATACTACTCTTCAATATCCCATTTCAGTTAACCCATTGAGTGAGATGTGAATTATTTTTTATTTGAATTTAATAATGAAGATAAAATAAGAAATTAATAATAAAACAAAACGTAATTAAATGTTTGTTATTTTAACAAGACGTAAGTTCTATATTAGTTCGGAAAGTCTTCAATATCTACTTTTATCAATATACACACAAATATACATACATATATGTATACTCAGCTGAATTTTTCTGTAACTATTGCAAGTATTTCGCAAGGGCTCATGTCTGTATTGTGATGTTGTTTTTTGATTAAATCTAAAAAATAAGTGATAATGTGGCATTAAAAGTAGTTCTTATGCATTTAAGCGGCAAATTAGTTAAGTTAGTTTGATATTAAACCTCTGCAACTAGATAAATCTTTTGCAGTAATTATTTATCTCGCCATTATATTGATCAGCACCACATGCTTGCAATCTACATTTTTCTTCCCTTCCTTGAAATTATTAAACTTAATATGATTAATTTATGCCTTTAATGAATACATTTCTTTTTACTGACAAAATGAAAACAACAAATGAAATTAATATTGGTGCACAATATCATACAGGCAGAGTGCTTGCTTGTGAGGAATATGAAAAATGTTTGAAAGTATTGTGTAAATTACTTTCCAAAAACCAATTAGATTAGATTTTGAATATTAATATCAATGCAAACCCAAATAATTTTTAATTAAAATTAAATATTTTTACACTATATTCGTAAGTTTTTAATTAGAAATGGAAATTGTGCAAATGAAATTGTGCATGCTACGTCATGCAAGTAATATATAATTTGGAAAATGTTTTATGTAAACATCGTGCTTGTTTTAACCACGCATCTTTATAGAAATATTTTATCCATAATTAAAAGCGTTTCAATGCTTCCTGTAATTGGTTTATTAATTCTCATTTGATATTTAGAAATGGGGACATAACATAGCAAGTTTTTGAATTTATTTTTCAAAACTCTTTCGTTAAAGGTCTACTAATAAGTTTGCTTTAGCAGTGATATAGAGTTGCTGAACTAGACAGCAAACGAATTATATACATACATATGTGTATATAGTGTTATATGTATGTTTGAATCCATATATTTTAATTGTTCTTACACGTACATTTGTAAAAGCATTTTATTTAAAACTATTAGACATCGCCAACTTAAATTTCTTATTACATCAAACCGACTTTTCCATTTTCTTATCCATATTTAATAAAGCACACATACTCGTACTCTGCTGTTGCAGTTGTACAACATTCAGTTATTTCCGTTTCCTTTGCTACAAGTGTATTTAAACGGCAGAGGAAAAGAGCACGCCGTGTTCTGCGCCGTTATATGATGAAATATTTGTTATTGTTATTATTGCTTTTGCATTTTTTGTTCTATTGCTTTTTAACTTTAGATTTAGGTCAGTGGGTTGTCGCACTCAATATGTTTTTGTTATTTCCTTTTCGCTTTTATACAGTAGGTATACGCCACCGGTTCATATCTATCCTACTTGAGCACTAAATAAGAGAGCGCAAGTGGAGAAGAGAATAAACATCAACACATATCCATAGGATTGCTATCACAAGCAGTGTAACCAACTAGTAACAATTTTCTTTTTTAACTTTCAACAATTGCACACATACATATATGTATTAAAATCTGAACTGAAATCAATGGCATAATATATTATATTAGAAACGCTGAAAAGTATGCCACATTTCGTATATTTGATGTAGAGAACATTGTAGCTATTAATATATTTCTGAAAACCCTTTTTATTATTTTAGTATATAGAGTTTGCCATCACTACTGTTCGAATTTTTATCTTTATATGGCATATAACCGATCTCTAATTATTCACGGTTTACTATATATTTATTGCCAGACAATTAGCCATTTCAATTTATACTTTTAATGAATTAAACTTGTTGTATGTAAAAAAATTCTGTGTAATGGAAAAAATAAGCCTCAATAAATAAATAACTAATAAATAAATAGCTAATTAAACTTGTTTACAAAGATAAAAAAAGCGTAATATTTTTCTTTAGAGAGGGGCACATCCTCACCACAATACTCATTTGCTGACAACTGGTATATAATGCCGGATTTTATAGTTCAATGAATAACAAACAGATTCATGTCAAACTCTCGTTGCCCATAAAAGTAAAATTACATTTTTCTTAACCTTCAATCGTGGAATTCTTCCATTTTGGTATTCTACTGTGTGAAAAGCTCACTAAAGTTAATTTTATCTTGAAGAGCTAGTAGTGGAAATGTGTATTTTCATATTGCCATTCTATAGATTAGTAGCGGCATTTTAAGGTTAAAGGTCTCCATATAAGCTGATAGTATCATCCACTCTTTAAAATGTAAAGCTTGATAAGAGCAACTAAGGGCTCCATTTACTATTAAGACTGGAACAGTTAGACTCCTAAATCTTGTATCCAGCATTAAAGTAAAACCAAAATAGGTTTTTTGAGTAAATTTTGTTTTATTGGATTTGATTTCGTCGTAATGTGTCGTGTCGTGTTGGAATAATTCTTCCGTCCGTGTTTCGTACTTATTGGTATTCGTTTTGGCGTCGTGTCATGCTCACCTTTTAAATATTGTGCAGATGTCGGTTTACAAGTTGTTGTTTTATCTAATGTAGGTCATGGCTTTATGTTTAGGTGTATAGTCGATGTAAATATGTGCGTGTTGCATTTCATTTATTCTAATATTCTTGAAGTAATAATTTTTTTTTCTTTTTTGGTAGAAAACGATAAAAAACACAAATAAAAACATAAACAGAAACCATATGAAATTATTATTTTTACCTGAATAGAGAATAATGTTAGTTAAAACCAACAACAAGCTCTTGTGTAATGATCCACATATTTTTTTAAAGCAAGCAATATAACATATATACACATATAATTATTATACCGTATTTGTATATAAAATTATAGTGCCAGCAACTCCCCAGAAATTCTTGATTAACTATTTTTTGCGAAATATTCTTTAATCCTGAGAATTATATTCCTACGAAGTGGTAAAGATTTAAACATTGATAGATCTGGAAATATAAAATGGCATTGCGAGTATAGTTTTAAAAATTTGAAATCGCCACATTCTAAAGTTTATTTGAATAGTTTTTTTAATCGTGTTAAGTAATTGCTTCCGAGTAGCATATATTATTTGAGTATTTGTATTACTTCTAAGATTATATTTATTATTTATTTACCTAATATTACAATTGGTAAAAGCACTAGCCGATGAGGTCATCGGCTGAGGGATTATATAAAGTAGACTTATTCGGTTTAGAACGTCTCCTTGAAATCAGATCTTAATACAGTTTACAACCTTTACAACTTTCTGTATGATTATTAAGGCAGTGCACACAACTGGGTGGGGTTTCGGACGATTTAGCACCCATAGATGTAGTGCGGTCCATATCATACTTAACACATTTTTAGAACTTTTTACAGTATGATTTGGATTGCTGAAATTCTTGATATCGATGACTTTGTGCCAAATCATATGTTTTTAGCGGAAATTACTATAACAACCGTAAACAAATATTTCGTCTCCTGAAATAGAAAAAAAAATAATTTTTTAAATATGAAAATATTAAGTTGCGTAAAGAATAAACAACGTAACATATAATACACCACATAAAACACAAGTTCAATCCAATAAAATCCTTTACATAAGGATATTCATATAAAATCCGCTTCATCCTTTTCTTCTTAAATAAATTCTTTAAATCGATTAAAGCAGGATAGGTGACCTCAAGGACCCTGAACATTTTGATACTGAAAAATAAAATGGCTTAGCCATTTGCCAATATAATATACTTAAATATATAAATATATATACATAAATATATACTTAAATATATACTTAAATTGAGTGTAAAATATACTTTTATACTCAATTTATTCTGTTGAATTTTTTTTAAAAAAAAAAATTTTTATATTAAAATATACTTTTATACTCATTTATTCTGTTGAATTTTTTAAACGAAAAAAAAATTTTTATATTAAAATATACTTTTATACTCAATTTATTCTGTTGAATTTTTTAAACGACCGTTTTTTATTTATGAGTTGTAATCTCTATTTCCATTTTAGACAAAATTGTTCTACCAGAAAAAATAGTTATACGTTTGATCAATTCCTCTGAAGTAACCGCCGAGCAATTCTATAAAAATGTAATGGAGCAGTATCGCATACTTTATCAACTACAACAACAGCGTCAACAATTTCTGCAAAAACAACATATACATTTAAAACAATTGGCAGCAACAGGCAACAAATTTCAGGAGATATTTGCAACAGCGACAATAATTCAATTAAACCCTAAGGATCGCATTAACAAAATGGTAACGCCAACTAACGGCACATTTCTTCTCGATCCATCCCAGCAATTGCTCCCATCCACTTCGCCACAACTATCGGCCATAGCAGCACCTAACGCACCAGATCGAATACCACTGGGAATTGAAAAGGAGACAACTGTTTTGAGGCCCTTAGAAAATTTACCTATATTAGATACATCAGCGGCTTATGGCAGTAAGCGAAAGACACATCGCAAACACTACCAACATCACCGCAGAAATCAGAGAAATCATCAAAAACTCAAAGAGGTGCAGCAGGAAAATTTAGAAGACAAGGTGGCGGTGGATAAATACAAAGAGGCTGCGTTAAATCCACCCACATCGATTTTACAACAGCCCATGTACACCTCAATACCTATACCCCTGATATTGAATTCCGAAGAAGACAAAAGGCATCATCACAATCACGGACATAACGGTTATGGTCACACAGATAAATATACCAAAGCTTTAGCTCGACAACGTATAACAGCGCCTTTCGTTTCCAGTTACGATACAAAGTCATACTTGAATCCATTTTTAAATGGTGAATTAATATTCGAAAAATAAAAATCCCCAAAAGCAAACATTTAGAAATCTACTTTAAGTAACCCTTCGAAAACTATCTAAACATCCATAAATCTATATACATACATATATATATATACATATATATATACATATATATATACATATATATATATATATGTAGAAAGAAAATGAATAAAATCCAAATTAGTACTATTTACTAAATTTAAAAAGCCAACAAATGGGAAAACCATAGAAGAACAAAACGAAATGTGAGCTTAAGACAAAATATTCACAATTAAACTGGAAAACTACATATTAATTTAATATTTTATTCTACATTTAGCGAAAGAAAACAAAAAACTGAACCACATAGTTTTAAACTCAACTGCCTATATATCGTGCATATGTATGTATGTATGTGTATTAAAAAAAAATTATATATCAGAAAAAATGTACTACTAGTCTCGACAATATTTTGAAATAATAAAAAAATCAGAATATGCTTACAATTACAATATCAAAGCAATATTAGGACGATTTTTTTAGTAAAATATCAAAGAAACTCAAAAAGCTCTCGTGCTAACTTCAGATTGTAGGAATTTGAGACAGTCCTACAAGTAGATGTGAATTATGAAGAAGGTTTTTTTTTTATTAACTAATTTTAGTTTAATTTACCAAAATTTAACTTAGTTTTTCGTTAGTTATATATAAAAACAAATATTTGAAGACAAACTGCATCATCGTATTTAAGAAAATTTGCATATTTTGTCAACAAAATATGTGACTAGTGCTCCAAAAATATATATTTACACATATAACATCTTGTGATTGAAAGAACATTTATTTAAAGTCAATATTTATTTTACTGATTTTCTAAAGAAAATTTCTTTCACAATTATTTGATTCGCGATGTGATATGTATATAAAATATTTTGATTGTAAGAAAATTTCTTTAAAATTAATATTTATTTATTTATATAAACATTAGGTGAATAAGTTAATTATAAGCTTATATGCTTAAAATTACAGAAAATTAATATTTATTTTACTGATTTTCTAAAGAAAATTTCTTTCACAATTATTTGATTTTGTAACTATTTTTGCGGCATGTTTTCTTATGGAGTATACATACACACATATGTGCATATATATTTCACAAGTATGTGTATAAAATATACATATGCATTTAAATAATATCTTCATCATCTTCGGCAGTGCGAACGCTTAAATTTGTGAATCTGTGAATATTACTTTATAGTAGAAAACTTAATGTATTGAAGTTGTATATCACACTATCGATCCCAATCATGTTAAAAGCCCTTTCAATGTCGGCGAAGGAAATGGTAGTGTTTTTGCGCGTTTTTTTTTATTGCTTTTAACAACATTCATTTAGTGAATGGTTCAAAGTTGCTTACGGAGTCCCAGTTGTTCTTTGTGAATGTTATTCTTTTCCTCTATAAAGTCAAATAATATTTTGTGTATTATTTCAAAACAAATTTAGACATTAAATTTGTCTACAACTGGTAGACATTTTAATATCTGTTTCCCTTTTATCGATTGCAAATTCCTTCGTCGATTCCTCGTTAGAAAAGGGGGAATATTCTATCAGTTAAATAAAGAAAGAATAAATAATTTATTTAGCATTTCGTAAAATAAATCAGGCATTATTTTTTGGTTTAAAACCATATGCAACCATTATCTTTTTTGTGCCACATCTTAAAACTTGAGCTCATATGTACGAGAATATTCGTGGGAAGTTCTTCTCTTTAAAGTTTTGTTTAGTATCGAAATTTTTTTTGTCCGAATTTCCTCCTCTAATTTCTCTCTACGGCTATACTCTGATTGTTAGCCATCCTTGGTTAAGGGTGATCGTGCAGAGCACATTCACACCCTAACAGAAAAACCTTGCTTGCACAGGAAGGCCTAGCCTTATGCAAAGCGACGCAGTATTTGCTTCTATGTTAATCCTGTTTATGTTGATTACTTTCACTTTGTATTTGATTGAATCAAAATTTAGTTTTATATTTAATAAGAATCCGCTCTGTTGAAATAAATGTCTTCATTGCCTTGTCTTAAAAACACAATTTCCTATTATTTGCCAATATTTCATTATATGGGTAATGCATTTCGCAGTAAGCTAATACACATATGAAATATCCCTCAGTGATTTATTTAAACGTGCTTTCAATATTTATTTATTTGAATGTTAATTAGGAAATGTGTTGTATGTTATATATTAAATAAAAAATACTTTTTTTTCTATAAAGGTGACTTTATTTATTATTTTACAAGCTAATAATGTGTATAGTTAAGAGAACTTACTTGAAAGAGAAATTCATCAGAAACAATGTCTTACAAACTAAAGACCATTATAAAGAAATTTGAATAAACCCATCATTAATCTGTTTCTGAATAATCTGAAGCTTTCTGCATTTGCCTTAGCAGTTTGCTGAAGCGCGGCTAGCCAACCATAGCCTGTGATGCGTCGAACCCTCATAAGATACGGCAATATCTTGCTAGGTAATTTAAGTTTGCACCGCGTAATAAGTACTCGTATGGGGTACGAAGCATATCTACTTTTTATACATTTGCCACAAATGTAATTATATCTGTCATCAGCATAAAATGTTATTTCTTGATTCCGGCATATAATTACTACATTCAGACATTTCATTAAGCACCGACTCCTGAAGTAATCACGAAGATACTGGTTCTTCACGAGAAAAGTCATCACTCTGGTCGATGTTAATGGAACTGTTTGGCCTGCGAAATCAACTAATCTTTCATGTATTATTTTTTTCAAAACTTTTTTTAGTACGCTAAACATGCTAGTTGAACTATATCTGGTAGGCCCCTTTCTTTTATTTTGAACTTTTATGGATATGAATTACTGTAAAATTTTTTGGATATCTTATTATTATTTAAATATCCTACTTAGTTCTTTATAAAACAAGTAGGGCATGTTTTATTAAAATAAAATATTTTCCTGTGCCGTGTGTTCTTCTCAGCTGCTGGTATCGAGTGGAGATTCTTTAAAAATCAATATTAGGTCCTACGTTGATAGGAGTTTTAAAAGTTTGGTCAATGTTTCGATTTTTAATTTCCGATTTTAAAATTACATTCTGATCAAGTACAGTAAATGCGTGCAACAAATAAATGTGGTTACTGCCAACTGCGTAATTGGAAACACATTTCCGTTTAGTCGTTAAAATCACTAAACAAAAAACCGCATAGAAAATTATTAAGTTCATCTAGGTCTCTTCTAAAATCAGTTGAATATTTTGAATTGTAAGTTTCAGTAACAATCGTTAGTCGGCTATTATTTGAAATTTGATAGTCCTTATAACAACATGATCTATAAAACTCCTTATAGTCTTTCGTCTGCTCCACATATTTTCCAACATCCAAATTTAAATTTAAAAAGACATAGGCGAAAAGGAAAAAGCATTGCAAACACTTTTATCAAAATACCAATCAAATATTTGCGTCACTTTTTAATTTTTTGTATACCAATAAATGTGTATAGAAATAAATTTCAAAAAAGGCAAAATACATTATCCGTTTTATAATTCTTACTCGTTTTATGACATTCAAGGCTATTGTGAATCCAGACGAAAATGTGACACTGATACCTTCTTATTTTAAGAAATCAATTGAAAACAGCGTTGCTGGTGTCACAATATCATTTTAATGTAATACAAAAACATATGATTTGTGATTGTAATATATAAACAAAAATATAAATAAATATATAAACAAAACTTTCAAAATAATATAATTTGTACCATTTTTTTTTGTTGTTTTACATCACAAAAGAATAATTCTTTGCTCAGTTGCTTGAAATAACACAAATCTAATTGCACGAACACTTAAAGGTTCTGTGTTGTTGCTAAATATTTGCAAAAATTAAATTTCCTAATTCACAGATTAAATTAATTAAATGGATGTAACAGTAAATTTCACAGAATGTACACAGAATTTTGAACATAACAGGGGAACCACCAACATGCTATCAGCTGTTTTTCAATTCGCCTTGATACAGACTTACATTTGGTGTAGTAACAATAGTACTTTTTTGTTACTCTGTTTAGTACTATTTTATACAAGCATTAAAAAGTATGCAGCCAACTTCACTTTGTTTAAAAATATGCAATTATAAATCTATGCTTCAGCTGTTGTTTAGCACAATATGATGCATCTATTATTAAACTTCTTAACAAAATAAAATATAAAATCAAAAATTTCACGCGGAACGTAATAAATTTAATACATAATTGATAACATAAGCTTGTCGATTAAAGTAAAGTGAATGTAATTTTAGTATACAAAAATTTTTAATGTGCAAGAATCTAAATGAAAATTAAGGCATGCATAAATTTGTGTAGTCGGAAATGAAAAGAGGCGTCGTATGTCATGAGTACATCCAGTGGAAACAGCAGTGCAGGAGATGAGACTGTGTCACCATTAACAGAAATGGAAGAACAAACTGAAGATCGATCAATTAGTTTGGTAAAAATGTTTTTTTAAATAAACATGCATAAGTTAATAATGTTATACATATTTATTTACAGCGTGTAATGAATAATTCAAATAGTGTTTTAAAGAAAATTGCAAATCTGTATGCTGAGCAATTAATGTCGGATATTATATTGGTAGTGGGTGACCAACAGTATCCAGCTCATCGTGTTATTCTGTGCGCTAGTAGCGATGTATTCCAAGTAATGCTTATGAATCCCGAATGGAATGAATGTCGTAAACACGTCATTGAATTGGTGGAAGAACCATGTTGTGAAGCTGTGTTTCCACAGTTCCTTAAGTATTTATATGTTGGTAAAATAAATATATCCCTTAATACAGTAATGCCCATGTTGGCATTAGCACACAAGTATAATGTCCAAGATTTGGTAGATCTTTGTGTCCAATACATGATGAAGCACATTGCAAAAGCGGCTACTCAAGGTTTTTTAGTTTCGTGGCTTCAATATACAATCGCATTTAGTCCACAACATAAAGAACTGACGGAAGCCTTAAAGCGGTTTCTCAAATGGAATTTAGAAATTGTTTCGGAATCGAAGGATTTTGTTGAACTAGATGTGGCAGTTATAGCTATACTATTGCAGCAAAATGATTTGGTAGTACGAAGTGAATATAAGCTTTTTGGAATTTTGGAAAATTGGTTGCTGCAACGTAAAGATCTAATGGATAATGACGATTCATTGACAGACTTAGAAAAGCATGAAAATTTCATACAACTTGTAGAACAAACTATAATTCACATACGTTTTGCTATGATGACTCCTCGTGAGTTAGCCCATTTACTTATTTTCCCATTGCTGGAATACCATAAAGAATTCATTGTTCATCGTATGGCGATTGGGATGTCTTATCAATCAGGTCAGGAAGAGCGTGTCAAAGAAGTACGTAACTCATCAGGTGGATCTCTGCAATTTACTCCCCGGTTGTATTCCAACGATACTTGGAGTATAAGTAAAGTTGTCAACAATTTTGATTTGATTGATAAATATAGTAATTATGTTACATGCTTTTTTACGCCAGGGAATATTGCTGAAACAGAAGATGGTAAGTCATTATAACGGTAGGTGGCAACCGTTTTTGTACAAATTTCTGAGTACATGTTTAGGGAGAAAGAATTTTTGCATTTAACAAAATTTCAACATTTTATTTTATCCCTCCTAGAATAACAGTATTTTAAGATTATATCTATTTTTACATTCTTACGTAACGTGCAATTGAAATCGCGATTTGCAACGAAATGTGTAGGTACATTTTGTTACTTGTAATTGACATACCTTGTTCGACCAAATATTTCTGTCTGTGGATTAAATTTTACCAGGAGATATTCTTTTCAAATTCCTTAGAAGGAAACTATTTCTATTCTAGTAGTGGAAAAATTATATCTACATATGAGGATAAGAAAAATTTGCTGCAAAATAAGCAAATTCAGCGCAGATAAGCTCTTTTCCCATAGTAAAAGATTTTAACTTACATTGCGTATTTTTTTCAACATCACTATTGATTCTTTTGTACTAGTAGCTTTCTATATATATTAACGTATATAACTACGTGTCCTCACGTAGGTATCTACATGTATATAAGCAAACACCTACAATATTAATACATCTATACAATTACTATTACTGTAATATCTACACATGTATGTACATATTATTAGACTTTCATAAATCTATTAATATGCTAGTTTAAATATTAAACGTGTTCATCACATAAATATATGTTTAATACAATAAAATACATACGAGTACACTCATATCGACACACATATTTTTGTGATAATTTTAATTTCTTTTTATTTATTTATTTTATCAAAGAAACTGTTAGACTTAAGATGTAGATGGCATTAAACACTTATAATGGTATATCTCATTTTCTAGATTTTTGAAATTTACCAACTTGCAAAGTTCAGTTTTTGCGACTTGTATTCATTTTGTCTACTATGTTTGTTGCTGTTGTTCGACCATTTTGTATTTCTACTTCAGTGCGGTGTTCCTCCCAATTCGTTTGTAGTGTCTGCGACCAAATTATCCTTCTTTGTACACTCTGCAGCAAAACTATCTGCGATATCTACGATAACTTTGCTTCATTATCGTAAACGATATACAATTCGGGTTATCCGGATGCTTTTTGCGTCATCGTGTCGAGAATAGGAAATGTTCCATGCATTGCGTAAAATGAAAATTTATCTATGATAACGTTTTACATTGTCTGGAGCTTTTTTCGTGTGATTTCTTAATCAGCACATGTAAGCTTGCAGCAATGTTAGCGAAGTTTTGGACAAATCTCTCCTAACAAAAGTAATGCCATAGATGCTGGCGCTGTTTTCTTTGTCATCGAACAGACTCAGTAAATTAGGATTTCCGATATAATCAACAAAAATTATTCAAAAATCTTTCATTTGTAATCTTTCTTGAAAGCGAATGTTGTAGTGAAAAACCAAAACCCTTGGGATTACAATAATGCCTGCACTTCACTGATTGTATTCGACCGATGATGGCCATTCTCTCATAAATTGTTGAAAATTTTGATAAATGGAAAATAACGGTAAATAAAAACAAACTCCAACTTATTATATTTATAATTTTATATGTTGGAATAAATAAGCTAAACTTAATCCTGCAAAAATTTTGTATGGCGGAGGAAGAATTCTTTCTGTTAGAGACGCATGAGTAAATCTAGTCATTATACTAGACTAAACACTTCAATTTAAACGGCACATCAATTACATCTGTAACAGTGCTATAAAGTGTGGGCGTGCTTTATACCAAATATCGGTTTTATAATAGGTGCATTCGTCTCATCCTGAATTCTGCTCACTAGGCCTGATTTCATAAAACTGCTAAGAACCATAGAAAAAATATCCAGATTTTCAGAACAAAAATTTAAAAATAATTCAGTCTCTTTCGCAAATATCCCATAATATCTTTATAATAGATTTAAATACAAGGAGATTGTAACAAATAGGAGTGTCATCCCTATCTGCTACAACTGTGTTTTTGTTGTACTCTCGTTTCCAAAGGCAAACTTCCGCGTTGCTCAACCTGAAACAAAATTATCACATTTATATAGTTGATGGTCGAAGAGAGTGCAGCAATTTACGATACACCGTTTTCAATTGATGTCGCTGTTAGTTCAATGCTTGGTGAAAGGCATGCAAGGGATAAAGCAATTTGAAACGGTTTTGCGAAGATGTCATAAAAAAAATTTGGGAACCACTGTTTTTGCCTAGAAAAATGTTATAATGAAGTCTTTTAAATGTGGTATGATCACGCTGACAATAAGTTTGAGGAGGAACTGAGAAAGCAAATGCTTTTTGAAACATCAAACCCTGTTTTGGTCTCTATTATGAGGAGCTCATGCTATGTGACAGAGTGACCGGCAGGAGGTTACAATTAAAGTTACTAATTGGCGAAATGAAACATTGTCGAATATTCTCGAAACATGCAAGATCTATGAAACCGCTAGTGTCAACAAACATATCAAAAGTCTCTACGATTGCTGCCGTGAAAAAATATCTTTTTGGACGTAAAATCGTGGAAATTAAGATTTATATCAGGCCGACGTAAATTGCATTCTTTTAATTTTGGTAAAAAAGACAATAATTGTCTTTTTACAATAACTGACAAATGTGACATTGTGAAATTAAAATGTGTCGATTTGAAATCAAGTATCCAGAAGACAATATTGTTGGCATATTTGAAGGGAGATTTAAGACCAGTTCTTCACTATGGGGGACGGATATCTCAGGCTTTAATGAGGAAACTGAAAACCGAATTAGATTTAATGATACACGATTGTATTATTTCTGTAGTTAATTATTCAACATTTTCAGAGGATTATGGTACAGATGTTTGGAAATCTTCCAGATGTTTATATATAATTCGACAACATTTTGGTCTGCAGGTCTAATTTATCGAACTTGACAGAATCTTAATACTCAAGTAGGACCATATGTATTTGTCGCCACTTATGGCAAAAATTCGTCCACTTGAAAAATCCTGTAGTTAATGAGAAAAATGGTTCAGCTAAAATTTTAAAATTATTTATGCTAAATATTTGTTGGATAGAGAACGAGTTACATCCCTTCGAGACTCAGAAATTATGTATTGCTCACTGCCGGTAATACTTTTTGAAAAATAGTTACATGTTCCAGACGCAGATCTATCTACATTGCGTCCTATACATTATTGCCCTATTCTGTTCATTGTAACAAGATCATATCAGTCTATATTTATTGAAGATACCTTTGAGTTATTTCTTATAAATATAACATTTGTATATTATTTGTTTAGGTTCTAAAGATAAATTGTTAGTAAGGGGTTTTTTATGGATTATATATTTTATGGATTTGGTATACTTGTAAAAAATGCGTCTTTCTGAAGTATTTACAAATACGTATTCCTTGCAAATGTACAAATTTGAAAAAATTTAAAATAAAATGTTTTTTTTTTATATTATAGAACAACCTATTACATGGGAAGTAGAGTTTTTCCCTCGTGGTATCAAATACAATAGAGCCAAAATGGTGTGGGGTGAAGATGTGCCAGAGGTCTCCTTAAACACGGTGCGTTTAAGGGTAACGTGTAAACATTTACAAGTGAAGGAAAAGCGTTTCAAGGTAAGGTAATGAATTAATAGTTTAGCAATTTTTTTTTATAAATCTATATTACTTATAGATTGCTTGTCTTATAACTGGAGTGCAAAACAAAATTGATCATATTTTAACTCTGCATGAGCGCACCGAATACTTTAGCAGTGATCAACGTGTTGTTAATATAGATCATTTGATACCTTTTGATGAATTGGCTTTATCTTCCATTAACTTATCTCCTCATTTGGTAGGACCAAATCGCAACAACTTAGAGTTACATGTTATTATAGTACCGATGGGCCCTTACACTTCACGAGAGACACCCTGCTTTGATTTCAAATAAAATTATATTTTACATACATAATGTTGTACATCAACTTATATGATATATAATTAGCTTCCACTCTATTATCATTTACTTATCTTAAATTTAATTTAATCAACAAATTTATGAATGAAATGGGTTTTTAGTAGTGAAGTGGGGTTATTTTTTTTTTTTTTTTTGTTTTACCAATTTGACATAGAAGTTTACCCGGACTTATATAAGATAACCGTGCTATTGTTCACAAATTGATATAAGTACATATACAACCTTATTGTGAATAACTATGAATTATAAATACAAAAGGAATAAACAAGAAATAGTTCGAATGCAATTTTATGAGCTCCATCAATAAATCTTTCTGAAACCTTACTTACATTATATGTAACGTATTTCATATTGATAAAAAAATGTGCTTTGACATTATAATTGTTTAAGTAAGCCATCAAACCATTTTAGAATAAATTTAAAATAATTTTAAAAAACGTAACGATGCTACTTGCTGTATCAGTGGTAAAATTTTGGATCATGACAAGCCCTCTTCCTCTAAAATGTAGTTACACAGTCTGTGCTGCTCTGAGTATTCCTGCTTTGTCATGATTGCTATAATGTCATTATTTGCTTTGTTGACACTAATATTACAAGTTAAAAGCGTACAGAGTCATAGGAATTTACTTAAAAGTATAATTCAATCCAATACTTGAATATGAAAAAACTACTATAAGACTGGATTCGAGGAAAATTAGTAAGAAATACTTAAAAACTAAAAATCTTTAATGAAATTTAATAAAACAAGAACTACGAGAACTGTTTTTACTAAAAGAAATCTCTTTTAGACAATCAGAAAATCTCTATTTTTCATTAAATGACAGCATGCCTACACTTACAAATGTGTCAATCTGTATAATGGCCCCATTTCACTGTGTAGGATAGTGAAACGAGGCGTTTACTTATCATTCGGAATAAATCACACATACCAAAGTTCCAAACTGATAATTGAAGACTGCAAATGGTATACTAACATTAAAGCTAAGCACTTAAACTCTTCCATAGGCAATATTCATTGGGTTGTTTCCAATTTAGAGGCTA
The DNA here is from genome assembly GCA_963402855.1 of Ormia ochracea. Lineage (NCBI taxonomy): Eukaryota > Metazoa > Arthropoda > Insecta > Diptera > Tachinidae > Ormia > Ormia ochracea. The sequence continues at coordinate 41,146,504 of OY727107.1, forward strand.
TAAATTGTAGCTACGCATACGTGATACTTCATACATATATTCTCATCATAATGCCTACGAATGTTGAATTGAGGAATATAGTGATAGTTAATGCGGCCTGGAGTTGAAATTCCATTCTTTGGTTTTTCGCAAAATCATAACTCGATTTCAATGCCAAGAGGCCAAACTTATCAAGTAGCTTCCTCTGTAGATCTTTTTTATTTTCTGCGCTTCCAGCACACCGGATTCTTTTTTTACGTATTCTATTTTTAGTTCTTCAAACTTCGTGACTATTTCATTAATCTTTATAAAAGTAAACAACGTGAGGTATACTAAGGTGTAATTGTATAAGATGGCGCTAGATATACACCACTGCATGACAAATGGAAGAGGAGGATAAAAAGAGGTTAATAAAAGTGCTTGCGATGAAAACTCACGAAATGGACGAAGTTTACTATGCATAACATAAAAATAGGCAGCAAACAATACACCGTTCGCAATGAATGAACCCCCAACAGCCGCGCAAAGCCTCAAAACCTTATCTAGAACAGGATATAGATTTCAACTAAATAAAAGGCTTCTATAGACGCCATAAAAGAAATAGTGGATGTCCCAACATCAGCGCAGCAAGGAAATAATCACACCAGTCCGTTAGAGACTTCCAGAGAGCTTTAGAGAGAAATTTTGCGTTGCTGGAATATTTAGTGTATATAAAAAAACTATATAATCGACAGAGTGATTACATACGCCACCACACGACGTCGAAGAATATTAGGTGGCAAAGAAGCAGTGTTACAACTTTACAACGAATAGTAGATACCTGTCTGCAGCTTGATATTGTTTTACTTATTAAGAGTAGTATAAACTACCTTTGGGGTAAGCTAGGACTCAAAGCTGACCTCTCAGCAGCTACAATACTGGGTCACAAAGGCTCAGTATTGTAGCGATGTATTGACTAATATAACGATGCAACTAAATAGATTTGTAGTCAATGTTGGAGAACTTCTCCCATGCAAAAGGAAACTTCAAAATATGCGACGAAATACTTTAAACCAAACGAAAGTGGAAATCAGAATTTGCTGCGCAATAGATTGCAACATTAAGAAAACAAGCGGGGAAACAGTAGAATAGACACATTATTCAGCAGAAAACATCAAAGTTTATTTCTAATATATATATATATATATATATATATATATATAGATGGATGCCCAGGAAAGTAAACCGAATGCAAATTCTATGTGGGAACTTCTATTCTGGGAAATATCTGCAAAAACTGAAGTTCAGGATAACATTTTGAATTTCTTAACACACGGATCCCATTATGATCTAATACGCGCTAACAACTGACAGCATACTTTGGTACAATCATGCCATACGCACCATATACGAGTATGAATGGGCAATCTCATATCATAGTAGTCGATGATGTTATACGATGTGTGCACCCATTCAAATAGCCTGGAAGCAATGCTACACCACAAGAGATAACTCTTATGAAAAACAAAATATTGAGAGGATTTTGAAATATATGAAGAAAACAGCCACCAATAATATCATTCTTAATGATAATAATGTTGTAAAACATTTTCTTCGTACTAAGAGATGGTATATAAGTAAATTGCTTACAGCAACACTAATGGAAGACACTGATTGCTGAGAAAACATCAATAGCACCTTCAGGAAGGTTAAGCACACAGTTAGCAAAGGGATGCGAGGTATCTTGAGCCATATTTAAAAATACATTATGTAGTTTTTATTAACAAATTTTATTTTATATTTATTGCTTATTTCTTTTTTGATTGCGTTTCTACTAATACAAAACAAAATCTTTTTTAACTGGTATTGTATTTGGTGGATGACCAAAATATTTAATTTTTGGTTTTGAAAGTAACGTTTAATAGAAAATACTTCGATATATTTTGTAGCAAAACACGTTATTATCACAATTATTTGGGAAGATCAGTGGTATTTTCGAGAAAAACAATTATTTTGCCACAAAATATTCGCATGATAATGGAAACGCACTAGTTATTATAATAAAATGTATACATTTTTATGGATATTTAAAATAATTCTAATATCTATTTTTATGCGATTTTTAAAAACGAACGGAAGCACAAGTTGGCTTTTTAATAAAAATACTTTTATTTTAGTTAGTTGATATTACAAAATTTTTATGATGACATGACCGCTATAAATATTGTACGTTTCTATTTTTGTAGCTAGAAGCTAAGCTTTGTATTAGTAAAATCAAGTATAAGAGTAGGAAGATAAACTAACGAATATAGAAGTAGTTTTGGAATTAGCACAATCAAACATAAGGCATTAATTGGAATATTAAAAGTTGATGTATTGATGTGTACGATTCGGCATTAAAACAAAGTTGCTTCCATAATAATATAAAAGTTAATGTGGTGTGTGTACCAAGATTAAAAACTTAATAAAACAGATTAAAACTTAATAAGACACATAATAGTTATTACTTTTCACAAATAAGATACTTTGTGACTCTCCTTTAGCGTATTTTTAACATTCTCTAAAACTGATTTTTTTTAAATAATATTTAAAGCAATTTACACATTGAAAACTAAACATTATCATATACATTTCTTGAAAATATTTTTTTTCTACATTTCGAAAAATATGCCAAAAATTTTATTTAAAAAAACACATACTGAAAAAAAAGTTTTGCGAAGTTAAAATTCTTCTTATACATTTAATTTGATGAGTTTTAGTGCTTTTTTTTTTTAATTATAAAAATATTTTTATCATATATTATAAAAGGTTTACAAAACTATTCAAATTTCTCAATTTTTTTTTTTTTTTTGCTAGTTTAAATAGGTTTAATCTATGTCAATCAGTAGTTTTCATTTTGCTATTATTTTATATAAATCCGTTTGGCCTGCTTATATGTTTATGTATAAGTAAGTATAAAATATCAATTTATATATTATTTTGCGTTTTTCATTATTAAATATTGTCCCTTTATAAAAAATGTGTCTTATATAAAAAATGATAAGTTCAATTCCTTGCGCGATACATTAACTCGCTTCGCAAAAGAAACGAAGGTTCTAAATAGTCTAACTTTTCGGACGTAGGTTTTTTTTTAGATGACGCGTTTATGTAATAAGGCACAGAGCATACCTCAAATAATAAATAAGGAGGAGTAAAGAAATAAAAATGAATTGCGCTACCCTGTACAACAACATTTGTATGCTATTTTATATTTAACAGCTAATCAGTTTTCGAATTTCTGTATAGAAAACATATATTTGTTTTACTTTAAATTCATTACGTGTTCGCCAACAATGGATTTGTATAAATATGAAGGAAATTTAAAAGTTTTTACCAAAATGTTCTTTTTGTTTAATATTTAAAATGTACTAAATCCTCAAAGGTAATGGATCATAAAATAAATATTTTTTTTTATTTTTAAAAATACTGGACTTTTTAATCAATTAGGAGGTATTTTTAATAATAAAAACAGGAATAATATTTTACGGAATAAAACTGTTGGATATTTCGTGCCCATTGGATAGCGTTGGATTATACATTCTGCTAAATTACATTTAAATGTTTTTGAAGTGTTTATGTTTTAAATGTTTCACGTGTTGTTAATTTTATTGCTGTAGACAAGGCTGGAACTTGATGTTAGGGTCTATATCAGCACTCAGATTTATCTTCTTCAACTAAATGTTGTGTGTCCTTGCCATTATCGGTGGAGGGATCCAATTCTCTGGTTCTTAACTGCAATTGTGGTGAGGACTTATGCGTTATACTGCTAGGTGCTAAGATAGCTGATGTAGTACCCGTAAATGGTCCACCAGCTTTATTTTTGGATGGATCGTGTGGCACTTCATATATTCCTAAAAAAAAATAGTAAGCCATAATATTTCTTTAGTTGTTTTCGACTTACCGGATCCGTTGCTTAAATTCGTATCGCTGTTTGTAGAAGACATTACTGCATCGTACATGGGATTAGAAAAATCTCTGGTTTTATCTGTATTTACAGTTTGTAAATTGTACCCTTCTAAAGGAGCTAAATTGCCTGATGAAGTCGTACTTGATACAGTGGGATTTCGGAAACTAGGGATATTAAATTCAACATTAGTGCCCTGACGGAATGTGACACTTTGTGATGATGTTAGAGTAGGCAAACGTGCCAATTTTCCACTGCAAATAGAAAAAGAATTCAAATATATAAAAAAGTTTTGAAACTGAATTTTCAAATCTCATTTCTTACAATGGTTTCTTGCGTATAGCAAACCAAATTCCAGCTGCTGCCAAAGTAACTAATAATACTACCATTATTGGTACAATAACTGCAATGGCATTATCTCCAGCACGACTGAACATTTCTTTTTTCCCCTCACAATGATTACCCTCAAAAATATCTAAGCATTTACACATCAGCTCTCCATTAGGGATTTCTATACATGATCCTCCATTTTCACAAGGGCATATTCTGGGCGAAGGTCGTAATTCTTCCAAAGCAGCATCGCAAGTTACACTTTGTGTGGTACGGGATGGCGACCACGAAGTAACGTTACCGGGGCAAGCACACCTATGGCCACCTGGGATTAATAGACACAAATGAGAACAGATAGTCCCAAAACAGGAGTTCTTCAAGGAAGTGTTGTAACGTCTCTCATGGTAAATTTTTAGTCCAGATGGATTGACTAAATTGTGGTGCACCAACACTTGAACACCGCGCCCAAATTTATCTTGTCTAAATATTTCACCAGTATCACGTGTAATCCAGAACATATTAGATTCAAATACATCCAAAGATATAGGATATTTAAGTTTATCGCTCTTAACAATAGTTCTTCGAGCAGACCCATCTGACTTCACCGATTCAATTGCATTCAATTTAGTGTCTACCCAGTAAACTACATGGTCTTGCGAATAGTCAATTGTAATACCGGTGGGATGTCTTATATTTTCGGTAATTATCTGTTGACGTTTCGTGCCATCCATCCACGATAGTTCAATTTTAGGTGTTGTACCTGCGTCAGACCAATAAATCCTACCTAATTGAGGATTGACAGCTATAGAAGTGGGTTCTTCAAGGAAATTAATAATAGGTCTGATGTAGCGACCATCTGTAGTTGCTACCACGATACGGCCACGTGGTTTTGAATTGGATCTATCCACTTCAGCCCAGTAGAGATTATTGGCTACCCAGTCTACGGCCACAGCTATTGGTCTTGAAATTCCTTTCATATTCAAATCTTGAGCATACCCAATTTTAGCTTGACCATCAACAGCATTTACCATGTAAGATCTTTTAATGGTCCTGTCATAACCATCCACCCAAAATACTATTTGTTGTTCGGCGTGGTAATCTAAAGCTTCAATACGCTTTTCCGTAAATATTACATTGAATTCATCTTGATTTTGTGTATTTAAAGCTCGTATCTCTGGTCCATTTGAGAATATAATTACGACATCACCCTTTTCTACTTTACACATGCCCGAATATCTATCTAATTGACGGAAACCTTCACGACAAGAACAGTAATAAGTTCCATTGAGGTTAGTACAATGATGAGAGCAAGTATGTTGTTGTGTGGCACATTCATCAACATCTATACATTTCTTTTTATTGTGCTCATCTATTATATAGCCTGGATAACAAGCACAAATATAACCACCATCTGTCAAATTATGGCAGAGATGATGACAAGCTCCTCGACCTTCTCCAAGGCAACCTGAAGTATGATGGCAGCCTAACTCATCAGAAGCATCTCCACAGTCATCGGAATAGTCACAAACTTGATCTCGTTCAATACATTTCTTATTGGCGCAAGTATATTGGGTTTCCCCATCACAGTATTTATGTTTATGAGCGCATACAGTTACGTTGTTTTCATCAGATCCATCACCACAATTGTCAACACCATCGCAAATTTGATAACGAGGCACACAACGATGATTATGGCATTTGAATCTGCGCAAAGTAGTACAGTCAAAATCATAACAAAAGTCAGAATCCTCATCGGAGCCATCGCTACAATCCTCAGTACCATCACATACATCGGAAAGCGATACACATAGATTATTTTTACATTGGAAACGCGATTCATGGCAATAACGCCCTCCTGGGAAACGTGGTGGGCAATCCTTTTCATCGGACATATCGCGACAATCACGCTCACCATCACAACGGAGATATGAATCTATGCAATGGCCAGAGGCACATTGGAATGTTTCATTTTTGCATTTGAATCCTTCACAATTTAATTCGTCCGAATTATCTCCACAATCATCTTCATGATCGCATCGCCATCGCGATGAAATACACTTCGCATTTTCACAACGGTATTCTGATTCTGAGCAGTTGCGATAATTTCCCTTACAAATGGATTCATTTTCATCTGACCCATCACCACAATCGTCAACAAAGTCGCACATCGCTTTTCTGTCGAAACACATATATTTATAAATATTAACTAAATTGTGTAAAAATTGTAATAGAAATAAACTCACTTTGGTATACACCTATTATTGCCGCATTTGAAATCAGTATCCAAACATGGTTCGCAATTTTCTAGCTGTTCGTCACTGTTATCACGACAATCATCTTTACCATCGCAGAACAACCATTTGGGAATGCAGCGATAATTAGCATGCCCTGGACATCTCCTCCAACCGTTTGTGCAATTACGTTGACGACACAAGTAAGCTGGCTCATCCGAATCATCACCACAGTCATTATCAAGATCACACATCAAAAGTTTTTTTATACATCTACCATTTTTACAAGCGAATTCCAACTCATCACATTCGCGATTGTCTTGCAATAAAATAAATTAATATTTTATATACTTAATATACTAAAGTATCTTATAACTTACGACACAATGCGGAATCTTCATCACTTCCATCTTTACAATCCGGATCACTATCACATTTCCAACCTCCGTGTATACACTTACCAGTGGACTTGCATTTAAAGTCTAAGTCAGGGCAAGGTAAATCACAGTTCTGTTCATCAGAGCTATCGCCACAATCATCAGTCCCATCGCAAATACTAGCCGAAGGTGTGCAATTATTGTTTTTACATTGAAATGTACCTGCTCTGCAGTGGCGCTGTGGGCATGTAGTTGGTTCATCAGATCCATCTTTGCAATCTTTTTCGCCATCACATTTCCAATACCATGGAATACATTTTTCATCACTTCCGCCACAAAGATGTTGCCCCGTAGTACAATTTGTAACACATGTCTTTGAGTCTTGACTCAAGTAAAATTGATTAGGACAATCACATTTATATGTAGTGGATCGCTCGTCTATATAGCCATCATTATTCAAATGAGTTACTAGTGGCGAAATAAGACAAAGGTGGGAACATCCACCGTTGTTTATACTGCAGGGATTATTATACGGAATTTGCATCAGAGGATGATGAACGTGAACATCATAAGGTCGGTGTGTTGTGTTGCTTAAGGTGGTCAAGTTATTACCAGTAAACTTATTGGCTCTAACTATAGCCTTCGAATCCCAATCACTCCAATACAAATAATCATCAAATAAAGTAAGGGCAAATATGTGCGTTACTTTACTTCCTGATAGAACTATATGCCGGTGTCTACCCTCAAAATCTGTATAAGCAATATAGTCCAAATGAGCATCTGCATAATAAATACGATCAGCAAAGTAGTCTAAAGCCAAGGCGTTAGGCCACGCAATATCATTTTCATAGGTTAAGAGACGAGTAAAATTCGAACCATCCAGGCCCATTTTCCCTATATAGGCCTGTAACTCCCAAGAAGTGAAATACATATATCCAATACCCGGATGTACAACGATAGCCCTGGGGTCGCCGATGCCACTTTTTAAAGTTTTGCGGTTGCTACCATCCAATTCCGAAACATCCAAATTCTTAGAATATCTATCTACCCAATAGAGCTTACGGCCTATCCAATCAATGGCAATACCTTCCAAACCGTGTGAATCATGACGAATCACAGCTTCCTTAGTTGGCTTGTCACCCGATTCTGTATATTTAGATCTGAAAATGGTTTTCGCGGTAACATCAGTGAAATAAATATATTCATCTTTAATATCAAAGTCCAAAGCAACGGCATTCATTAGATCTTGATGCATAAGCAATGACTGTTGCCCATCAGTTGACATATTCCGAATGTAATATTTATTTGTGAATATTAACCACCCCGAAGAATTGTCTATGCGCTTGCATGTATGTTCATCTAGACTTCGTTCATAATAACGTTCATCACATTTACAATAGAAACTACCAGGTGTGTTGGAACAATGTTGTGAGCAAGCTCCTCTTAGTTCAATACATTCATCAATATCATCACAAGCCTTTCCATCATGTAGAAGCCTTGAGTGTATACAGTATAATATACATTTTAATATTTCGAATAGCAAAAAACAAGGTTTACTTACTTATAACCAACATTACATTCACAATAGTAACTAGTGGGTGTGTCTACACATTTTTGACCACATTGGTTAATTTCTATTTTGGCACACTCATCAACAAAACAGTGTGCCGGCTCATCGGACTCATCTGCACAGTCCGCAACCCTATTACAAACTAAAGTGGAATTAATACAGGAACCATTGTTGCAAGCAAATAGACCAGGCCCACAAGGATCGATATCTTTTGGACAACCCACTTCATCAGAATAATCCCCGCAATCGTCTTCTTTATCGCAACGGTATCGACTTCGAATACATTTGAAATTCTGGCAAGTAAACTCTTCCGGTGAACAAGTTTTGTATTGAGAATTACAGAATTTTCCCTCATCAGTACCATCCCCGCAGTCATTGTCATGATCACAAACCCATTCCTGAAAAAAGTCATTCAGTAGTTTTTATTAAAGCAGATATATTAAATATTGTAAAACCCACTGTTTTAATACACCTTCCGTTGGTACATCTGAATTGATTTTCTTCACAAGGTGCTAGAGTTGGGCAATTGTTTAAAGTAACATTTTCGTCAGCACCATCTGAACAGTCTGGTTCGCCATCGCATACGTAATTCTTGCCTATACATAGTGGCTTCTTCCACAATTTATGTGCAGTGCAAGTAAATTCCGTGTCTTCATCACACTCACGAGTATCTAAAATAATTAATTAATAGACCATACTTTGACCTAATTTTGGTAACTTACTGCATTGATGCCGATCATCTTCATCAGAATTATCCAAACAGTCGTTATCACCATCGCAAATAAGTTTTCGATCTATGCAATGTCCATTGTCGCAAGTATAAAGACCACCAAAACAGGTTCTTCCTTCGGATTTGCAATACTCTTCTGGTTCATCAGATCCGTCCTTACAATCATTCTGACCATCACAGTGCCACTTGGGAGGAATACATCTGTGACTTGGACACCGAAAGTGATTCGGTGGACAAGTTCGTTGACTACAATGTAAAGGATCTTCGTCCGAATTATCGCCGCAATCATTGTCATCATCACACAACCAAGCGGGATCCACACAGATATTATTGTTCGTACATTTTAAATAATTCGCCGGGCAAGTTGTATTTCTAGGACATAGGTCATGACTCTCATCAGATACGTTGTTATCTTTGCAATCATTAATTGTATTACAAACTTGTGATTGGGCTATGCAACGTCTATTAGCACAAGTAAATTCACCATCTGCACAAGGTGGGTAGGAACATCCTATTTCATCAGAATTATCTTTGCAGTCGTTGTCATGATCACACTTCCAGCTTTTTAATATACATCGACCATTATTACAGCGGAATTGATCAGGACCACATGAATGATATGCACAGTAGTTGGTATCTTCATCCGAATTATCGCCACAATCATCATCGCCATCGCAAACCCATAAGCGTCTAATACATTTGCCATTTCGACAATAGAATTTGCCAAAGTCACAGGTATAATTATAGGAAACACACATACGACCATCATTTACAATCATTGAATTATTATCACATTTGCACTCTGCCTGCCCATTAGGTATAGGATGACATGATTGAGAGCAACCGCCATTCCTAATAGTACACGGATTAACACTACATATTTGCCTGTCCAAACTGTAAACTTTAATATCTTTAGGAGAAACTTCTAACCGTTTAACCATTTCTACCATATTAGCACCAGTATGTTTTTCTGCTCTATATACACCTCTTAATTGTAAATCAGTCCAATATATATGATTACGGAAAACGGTTATAGAAAATGGATAAATTGTGGCACCCACAATCAACTCTCTATTATTGCCATCAAAATCAGCTCTTTCAATATTTTCTCGTACGGCATCACTCCAGTACAGCATGTCATCGTCATAATCTATAGCCAACCCGGATGGTTGGGAAATATCTCTGTCAATAATAGCTTTCTTCAGGGAACCAGCCATAGTACTTCTAAAAATTTTACCTGATGTACCAAATCGTCCCCAATCTGTGAAGAACAATGTACCATTGCAGGGGTCTAACACTATACCCCTCGGTTTTTCTACTCTTGCTATCATTACTATATCGGATCCATCTAAGTTCATGGCATAGATGGAATGGTTTCCGCTATCAGTCCAATAAATTTTTTTTTGTGTCCAATCATAAGCAATACCTTCTGGATGAATTCCTTTGGTTAATATAACTTGACCTTCAGCAGTACTGGGACTATCCGCCCTAGTGTAAGCAATTTTAGTTTCTAAAATGTTTTCTATATAGAACATGCGATTTTCATTGTAATCAAAATCTAATCCTATTGCATTAGTCAGATTTGTCATTGCAGGAAAAGGTATTTGAGTTGATGTAGGATCTAAGCTTACAGATCGGATTTCCTTACCAGTTGCAAATATCAAATATTCACTAAAAGTTTCGCATGATCTGCCATCTTTGGCAAGTTTTCCTGTGGCACATTCACATATGAAATTCTCGAAAGTGTGATTTGCATTACGACGAGGAAAACTAAAGCATAATTGAGCACAACCTCCATTCCGTAAAATGGTACATGGATTGCTTTCATCTTGAGGCTGATTATCGATACTGTATATTGCAATATCCCTCAGTCTAGGAAGATTGGTTCTTAATTTAGTGGGTAATGAAGTATTTCCTGGTAGTTTGGAAGCCTTAAATACAGTCATCAAATTACGATCTACCCAATATACATCTTCCAAGTGAATTGCAATACCCATTGGATTTGGTAAGTTGCGTCTTATAATTTGTCGGTTGCCACCAGAGTAAGAAATCTTCTGCATAGTGTCCAATTTAGAATCTACCCAGTATACATCATGAGTTACAATATCTACAGTTAAATCCCTTGGATTTGATATGCCTGTAGTTACCACTGAAGTCCAGTTGCTGCCATCTAGAAATGCCTTTCCTATTCGAGGATATTGCCCATAATCAATCCAATATAACAATCGTTTGATTGGGTTAACAGCTAATTCCCGAGGAGCATCATTTGTTGTCTTAACCAATACTTTACGATGAGTACCATCCACCCAACATACTTCAACATAATTTTCATGGGGATAAACATTGGTAAAGTACATGTTACCTACAATCCAATCAATGGCTAAGCTTCTTATACCATTACTACCAATGCCCGATTTAATAACATGTTCGAGTTCAGTGCCGTTGGGTCTCGTACGGAATATTCCACTCCATTCGCCTTTACTATATTCGGCCCAATAAATCCATTTTTCGCGATACAAAACGTCCACGTGTAAAATATGATGACCAACGCCACTTATAGGAACCATGGCTTCTGAGCTGTCACTCAGCGAATAGCCACGAGTGGCATCTAATTGCGACACAACAGCAAAAGTGTCATAAAAACTACAGCCCACATCATTTTCTTTGAAATATCCAATACCACACGCACAAGTTCGTGAAGTGCCGCCATATGGTATACACAGGTGCGCACAGTCACCATTATTGGTTTGGCAACGATGTTCACTTACGGGCCTACGTTTATAAATAAACATATTTTTAAGTTCAGGTTCATTGTCAATAATAGTTTTTGGATTAACTACCCCTGGTAAATCTACCCTTACAATATTTTCGTAGACTGTATCTAAGTAATACAACTTTGAATTTAGAATTGCCAAACTTTTTGGTTTGGCGATAGCATTTTCTACAGACATCAAAACTTTATAACTTTGACCTACATAATCCATTACACAAATACTAGCTGGATGTTCCGTAGAATAGTAAAGCATGCTGTTGTCAATATCCAATGTAATACTTTCAGGGTTTACAATATCTTTTTTTAGGAGTACAGAATTCTCTCCATTCATTTGAACTCGTCCAATTTTTACCGGAACTCCAAAACCACCCTCATCAATCCAGAATAATTGACCATGATAGGGATCTAACACTATTTGTTTCGGCGTCGCCACAGAATTGTTATTGCCATCATTCCCCAGTATTATAGTGCGATATTTGGTATCCCCATCAACGCTAACTGCTTCAATATTACTGGCCACTCGATTACCAATGTATAGGTTACGACCCAACCAGTCGAAGGCAATTGTGTATGGAGCTCCTATTATACCGGAATTTGTTCCTAAAAATGGAGTTTTGTTTCCTCCTCCGAATGGTGAAGTAAATATAGTGCCGTTATCATCATCTTCACGACCTTGAATCCAGTAAATTGTTTCAGTTTTACGATCAAAGTCTAAGCCAGTACTACTTTGAATACCAATTACTGGCGATAAATTACCATCACGTGCACCTCCTCCATCTAAAGGAATGTCAACTATTTTGCTTCCTCTAACCACCATTAAAAATGGATTTTCTTCTATAACACAATGTCCTTCACTTGATAAACGATAGCCTGTTCTACACATGCAGGAGTATCCGTTGGGCGCACTGGGGCTTAACAGACATAAATGCTGACACGTTGACATTTCACATGGATTTGTATGTAAAGGCTGTAATGATGGGTGATGAACATGTATAGACAACGGCTGGCTTATAAGGTGGGAAACTACACTTTGATTCCGACCACGAAATTTGTTTGCGGACAACACTCGATTAAGTTGCCTGTCAGTCCAGTACAAGGTATCCTCAAATAAAGATAATGAATGGGGATGCAACAAGTAATGACTTCCAGCTACAACTTGTTGTCTGCCGGTACCATTGTAGTAAGAGAAGTCAATAAAATCTAATTTGGAATCGGCAAAATAAACTCTTTTCGTAGCTATATCTAAAGTTAAGCCATTAGGCCAATATATTTTCGTATTTATAATAGTTTCCCTTAATGTTCCATCCATCCCAATACGTTCAATGCGAGGATTTTCTCCCCAATCTGTCCAGAATATATATCTAGCATCTGGACTTGGATCTATGCACATACCTCTAGGTTGGTTAATATTTTCTCTGACTAAAACTATCCTATTTGAACCATTTTCAGAAGAAACCTCTATAGTATTTAATCTACTATCCAGCCAATACAAGTTATTAGCTACCCAATCGTACGCTAACCCTTCAACCAAATCTAAGCCAGTGGTTATAACATCTATGGGACCGGAACCACGATCTAAACGCGAAATCTTTTTCAGCCTCATATCACTCCAGAATATAGTTCCAGTATGCATATTTGAAGTGGTTGCAACAACATTCTCCACATTAATGGGAACTCTCTCCAATCTTTGTTCTTGCAAATCAGCTACCAGAATTGAATGACGATTGGATATAATGAGAAATGCCGCTGAGTAATTAATGGCTTTACATTTATGCTTATCATCATCTAGTAGAAAGCCCTCTGTGCAAGAGCACAAATAAGAACCCATCGTATTTGTACATGTTTGAGAACATATTCCGGGAGGTTCACATTCATTAATATCTGTACAAACGTACTTATCGTTTGTGATTTCATATCCTGGATGGCATGTACAAGTAGCACCAAGTGGCGTTTCTTGACAACCTTTAGAGCATAATTCTTCTTGCTCATCACAGCTTGGTAAATTACACCCTCCACCTTCATCAGCTCCATTAGGACAATCAGGATTACCATCACAAACAGAAGTCATATTAATGCACCTCTCAAATACATTGGGGCATTTCCATTGCCCATAAGGGCACTTAAATGGTGGAGGAACACACGCGTGTTGTGCACTTTCATCTGAATTATCCCCACAGTCATCTTTGCCATCACAAATGAAGGTTTTGAATACACACTTTGTATTCTCGCATTTAAGGAAATTATTGGGACAACTTTGGTCACCGCATTCATTCTCATCGGACTTATCATCACAATCATTGGAAAAATCACAACGCCACGTCATAGGTATACACAAACCATCAGACTCACATCTAAATTCATTGTCTAAATTACATTCATTGGGGCAGCCGATTTCATCAGAACCATCATTGCAATCAGGGATACCATCACATTTATATGACACATCTATACATTGCCTTTCATTTTTGCATTTAAATTGATCTACAGGACAATTAATTGGTGGGCAGTCTTTTTCATCTTCATTTTGAACACAGTCCGCATTGCCATCACAAACCATAGATGGAGATATACAAGTACCTTCCTGTGGGCATTTAAATTCATAAGAAGCGCAAGTGTGTTCAGTGCAAAAGCTTCCCTCATCGGAGCCATCTCCACAGTCATTGTCCTTATCACATTTCCACTCAATGGGTATGCAACGACCATCACCGCAAGTAAACGAATTTGCACTACAAGTAATATTAATACTACTACATTCAAATTCATCAGAATTATCACCACAATCATTTTGTTGATCACACTGATATTGCATGGGAATGCAAGAGCCTGTTTCACATTGGAATTCATTAGCAGCACATGAAGGTCCTGACGATGTTAAGAAATTAATTAATGATAGCATTTTTTCTCAATTAATTTTTTTACTTACTAGTACAATTCTGCTCCTCATCACTGTTATCAAGGCAATCATTATCACCATCACAAACATACGACATTCTAATGCACCTTAGATTGTTGCAAGTGAAATCCAAAGGGTTCGGACAAGGCTGATCTGCACCCACACCATTTTTAGAAACAATACAAGTAGTCTTATCGTCAGCCAATATTTCACCATCTGGACAAGAACATTTAACTTCTAAAATACCGGTTCCATTTTCAGGGACGGCAAAACAAATCTTTTCACAATTTCCGTTATTTCTGTGACATGGCTGATTATGCTCTATATTTTGAACATCACGACTATATACTTTGACACCATACAACCGATTAGGTCCGGACTCTCTGAACAATATTTCTTCTTCCGCTCCCGTTAGTTTGTGCGAACGTAGAACAACTCCTGAGCCCCAATCTGTTATATACATCCAATCGTTGTGTATAATTATAGAAAATGGATGACGCACAGACATAGAGGTGATTGTTTTTATGTCACTACCATCAAGTTTGGCGTGTTGGATATGATCCAATAAAGCATCGCACCAATAGACACGATCGGTTTTAAAATCAATGGACAAACCATTGGGCCAACCTAAACTGACATTCTTAAATATTAGTAAATTGGTACCATCAGTATTGGCTCTAGTTATATTAGCTGGGCGATCCCATTCTGAAAAGAATATATAACCTTTGTTTGGATGCACCACTATACCTCTAGGCCTTTTCAAATGTCTCAATAATGTTCGACGATAAGTTGCATTACGTGTAGATAAAACATTGAGTGTGCCTTTGCGAGAGTCAATGTAGTACAAATTTTTCGATATCCAATCAACAGCTAAACCTTCAGCACCTTGATGTTGTGAGGCTAATACAATTTCGCGTCCTGTACCATTGCGATGTACACGATAGATAACATTTTGTAATACATCTGAATAGTAGATAAATTCACTGTGAGCATCAAAATCTAGCCCAACAAATCGCGCCCTCTTGGAAATAACTGGTAGAATAGCGTCACTGAATCCCTCAATAACAGGGTCCAATACTTTGCCTTTAATGAATCTCTGTTTCGAGAAAATAAGAAATTCTCTTATTATTTCACAGTTTGTCAAATCCGGTTGCAATTGATAGCCAGTATGGCATGCGCAACGGTAACCTAAATGATTACCGCCGTTTTCTGCGGTAACGATACACATATGATTACAACCACCATTGTTCGAACCACAGGGATTTGTAATTTTAGGTTGGTTTAAAGAATGAACGGCTATAATACTACTAGGTTTTTTTATGAATGTTTCTCTATAAAGTACATGCGTGGAATGTGAATAATTATCTGAATATTTTTCAGTGGCCATAACAGCCTGTTTGATCTCATCGGTCCAATATATCATGTTTCCAAATAAAGACAAACGAGATGGTGAAGTTATTAGTCGGCCTCTCAAAATCACAACGCGGTTATTACCTTCATAGTCTACTGTCGCAATGTAATTGAATTTTGAGTCACACCAAAATACTCGTTTAGCAATAATATCCACTGCTACCCCGGATGCTTGATAGACAGATTCCGAAGCAATAGATCTGGCGTGTGTACCATCCATATTTGCTCTTAAGATTTGAGTCGTATCAGCTACAAACATAAAACCAGATGTAGGATCTAAAGCTATATCGGATGGGCCAGTTAGGTTGGAATCCAATACTGTTGCATGCCAATTCACACTCAACTCAAAGACATCAATTTTTAGACCTACCAAATCAGCAACATATATTTTATCACCCACCCAATCCACAGACAAAGCTACTGGATGCCATGCTCCAGGCAACGTAAAATCTACAGCCTGTGTGGCACTGTTGAAGTCATCTAATGGTAAACTCTGAAGTCTTCGAGTTTTAATATCAGACCAATATACTGTATTCCTTTCATAATGATAGGCAACACCAGAAGCTTCACTTGCATTCACCATAACAGTAAAATCTCCGCCGTAAGATGACATTTTAACAACGGCACCAGTGTATGCAAATATTAATTTAACAAAACCTCCTTCGCTTGGTGCACACGTTTTATTATTGAAAAGTATGTACCCATTACTACAAGAACAAATATAAGAGCCTTCGGTATTGGTACAAAGTTGATCACAACGACCCCATTCAGCACACTCATCTACATCCACGCAATGTCGACTATCATTACCCAAAGTTTGTCCGACAGGGCACTTACATAAGCCACCCGTTAAAGTAGGACCGCATTCATAGCCACACCTTAAGATTGGGCAGAAAGCTGCAGCTGAAGATTATACACAATATTTAGTTACGTATGTGTGTTAAATTAACTACTAGTTTTAAAAATGCCTTAATGCAACTAAATTTCATAATAAAACAAGTCAATGAACTGGTTTTCCTTATTGGATTTCTATGAAAATTAATTATGTAACTGTATGAAAGAATGCAATATTACTTACAACACGCTTGCTCATCGCTACTATCCTCACAATCGCGATTACCATCGCATAATAGTGTTTTCAATATGCATTTCGGTGCACCATTAATACCACCACGTGGACAACGGTACATGTCACGTGGGCATTCTTCCATCGTACAATTAGTCTCATCACTTCCATCCGCACAGTGATCATAACCATCACAATGTAAACTTGAGGGAATGCAGAATGCATTTGCGCAACGAAACTGATCATATTTACAAGGTGGAAAATCTAAATTATAGTACATTCATAAATAAATAAATTTTGAAATACTTTGACTATCAAAATATGATATTAAAAAATTAAATAGAGCTTTTTATAATGAATCTAAAAGTGTTTTCCTTTTTACAAACAAGGACAGCATTTATTTAAAAGGGCGTGTGTTCTATTCCAAATACTTTGCCCTTACTCAAATCAAAAGGGATCTTGAAAATGTCCCACCAAACGGATTCGTTTAATTCTTAAAAAACATTATCAGACAATATTAAAAAATCTTTTGAGTGAGGAAATTCAATTTTAATAATTATTTTTGTATATAGAATCGCATAAGAGAAACAAAAGGCAACAATACGGCTGCTTTATTTTATGAGAATGTAACTAAGAAATTTTTAGTTTCTCAGTTAGCTGAATTAGCAATCTGGCAACTCCAGATTTTTGTTTACATATTTCATAAAATATTTCGTATCTTTTGAGTGAGGAAATTCAATTTTAATAATTATTTTTGTATATAGAATCGCATAAGAGAAACAAAAGGCAACAATACGGCTGCTTTATTTTATGAGAATGTAACTAAGAAATTTTTAGTTTCTCAGTTAGCTGAATAAGCAATCTGGCAACTCCCGATTTTTGTTTACATATTTCATAAAATATTTCGTATTATCAGGCATTATCTGTCAAATCAGGCAATAGTAGAGGGAATAGAATTTTGGTTGCATTATTATTCTAACAATAATTTGTAATTCTTGTTATATTACAATTAAATTTATTAGTTATCATTTCTATTATAGCAAAATGAAGAGAAAATGCCAGCGATTGGTGTTAAAAGTATTTATTTATTTACTTTTTATCACATTTTCGCCTTCGCTGTTACTGTTCTGGACTAGAAAGCTACAAGGGAATTTTATTTTTAAATAATAATAGTAAAACGAAGCCTTGAAGTCATGCTTAGGCCAAATTACTTTATTTTTTCAACAGAGATGCCATATTTAACAAATCGTAGGAGTGTGTGGGATAGTGAAGAAAGGCTTTAAGCAAAAGTGCGAATACATGTAAATCATATGGGGTGAACCGTAGTATAAAGGAGTGTTATGGTTTTAGAAAATATTTAAATTAAAATAAATAAAAAATATTACATATTTTAAATTTGAAAACTGGAATGCACTGATGAAAATATGTTTATATATAATTTAATTTAGGATATTGAAAAGAGAAAGTACTGCAGCTTTCTACTGCAAGAAATATGAAAAGTTATAGCTTGAAGTTGCAGAAGCGCGTTATGTTTATACTATTAACTGCAGAATCTAAACTATTTCGGAAACGGCTTTTCGAAGAGCTAAAAAGCTGGAGATTTTATCATGTAGTGGGATGACATACAAGCGAGAGTGGAATTTTTTTTATGGTACTACATAATACTTTGCTGCGCTAAACATTTTAATTAATTAGCACTAGATATAATGTTGAAAGCTACTTATTGGAAACCTCGGTGAAGATATTTTTACAGAACATTGAACAAAAGACAGTTAGGTAGCTGAAAGAGTCAAAAAGTAACTATCGATAGCTTTGTCGAAAATTTTGGTGAGACTATAGAAAATATTTGAAAGTAGCTGAAAGAATTTGCCCATAAAGCGAAAGATGAGAAGCACGTATGATGTGTGCACTGCACAAAAATTTTACAGAAAAAAGGCTCTAGAATTTATTTTTAACTTTTTAGAAAATATGTTTAGTGTCAGGCACGTAGACTAGACCAACAAAATAGTAATGTAAATATAAATTAATTTAGAGTATATCTCAAATAATAATGACTTTTTTTATAATTTTTTTAAAGCTATAATAGTATTGTACTCACTGCATCCTTGCTCATCAGAGCCATCATCACAGTCGTTGTTGTAATTGCATTTCAGTGAAGCACTAATACATTTTGAACCATTCGCACATCGAAATTGATCCAAGTGACAGGACGCACCCGTACAATTCTCTTCGTCCCTGCCGTTACGACAATCGAAATAGCCATCACAACGTTTCCCCCTGTGCACACACTGACCAAAATACAAACCACTGCTTGGCCACCGACCATCAGGTTGATTGCAATATATATCATTTCTTCTACATTTTGTGAATTCTGTGAAATACATTAACAATAAAAATACACACGCATGCGCAAAAAGGAGATGTATATGAAAATGAAATATTAGAAATAAGATGTTTGTTACAATAGAAAAATATAACGTATTCGCTTGTCATAGCCAATGATGTTTTTTTTTTGTATATCAATGTACATAATCGATTAGGATGAAATCGATTAGGTACAAATTGTCGGAAACAAATTTTAAACATAATAATAAAAATTGGTATACATACGACATGATTACTCACAACGAAGAACATATGTGTTCGCTATCAAGCAAATATCCATATAATAAGAGTGATAATAAAATCAAAACGGATTTGGGCAATGTTTTTAGTATCAGCCAGACGGAAACAGATACGTAGTGTGATAAAAAAAACCGTTTTTTCAATGTTTTCCAAAAGTATTTATTTATTCATTCCCTTCAAAGTAATCCCCCTTAGTTGTAATACAATTACGATAGCGTGGCTTTTCTTAAAAGATTTTACTTTAGGACAAGTTTTCGAAAATATCCCGTTACTGAACAGCTTCTTTATCTTTAACATGAGGAACTTTTCGACAGACCTTGTCGTGGGCTTTCGATTACTGTTCTTAGCTCTATTACATTTTCTGACACGGTGGAACTATAGCAAATTATATCGAAAGCTAAATGGAATTATCATCGATGAGGGGTTGAAAAATGGAATTTACAAATCTGATAAGCACTGTGGCGAATTACAGATCCGAATGGTGCAAAGTTAAATTCGAACATGACCATAAAAAGCAATAAAAAATTGACTATTTATATCAACTGCTACATCGAAAAATCCATTACCGAAAAATATTTTGCTCCTTGAAGTTTTTCCAATATGTCGTCTATAAATGATATTGGAAACAAATGCTTCACCACTATACTATTCATCTTTCTAAAGTCTATGCATACTCCATAGTTTCCATTTTTCTTCTTTAGTATTACAACTCTATGGCGCTGTCAAACACTGGCGTTAAATAACACTTTCTGTCATACAACTCACTACACGCTGTTGCGCGGCTGGTAAACGACTCGATAGCTTTGTCCATTGTTGTCAAATGTTTGCTGTGCACAAAAACTTTTTTCGGCAATTTCATTTTTCTCTGAAAATTTTCTCAGCAATTTCTTTTTTCTACTGTGTACTCTATTCTTAATTTTTCTGCGACATTAGCAGGTGAAGCGATTCTTTTCAGGTACAATAATAGATTCACGAAATATTTCTGTATACTTAATTTTATTTAGCGTAGTCGCTTCTAATTCGTTTATCACTATTCTCTTTAAATTTTCATAACTGCTTCCCGTTTCTGGCTCGAAGACTAAGCTAGCCGTCTTTGCCGTTTACTGAATTCAAGAATGTCATTATTTATTTAGTAATGCAGTTACATAATATCAATTCTTAAGCAGCGTTTCAATAGCACGACAGCTTTCGACACAAATTGTTGACTATATCTAACTAACTCTCAATAAATAATCTTGTAGATACATATGGTAACATTTTATTTCCGAGACTTATCGAAATTTTTATTATTTATTTATTATTAATATAATTACTTATTATTTATAAATAAATAATAATGATAAATTTTATTTATTTTTTTATAATTTTTTTTATAATATATACATACGTATGTATATACATATATAGAGAAAAATTTCGAATTGATTTACAAGCACTCGTATGTTATTTATTATAATGCCAGGCCATGACAAGCTTATCTAGGAACATAAATTTTATGAAATAGTATCTTAAAGATCGTCTTATTTGCCTGGATATATTCCTTAGTCTCCAAAGTTACAAAATACTATAAATAAAATGAATAAATTTTTTCACTTACGGCAGTCGCTTTCATCAGAATGGTCGTCGCAATCGGTTATCTTATCACACCGGAAATATGATGGAAGGCAATAAGTTTTATTGAATTTGTATTGTGCACAATTTATTTGGTCTATTTCACACTCGGGAGGTGCTTTAAAAAGGAAATGCGCAAAATGCGCATTAATTTATTAATAAACACAAAAAGATTAGAAATAAAAATACAACACATACGGCAGGATTGGTCTTCGTCTTCACCTCCCTCGCAATCTTTTTGATAGTTGCACACATGCATAGATGTAATACATTTGCCATCATTGCAACGAAATTCGCCCAGAGGACACAACGAGCTTGATTCGGAAATGGAACCAATACCACTATGGCCACCTGGAAAAAACAAATAGAATTTATTTTATTTTAATATAAATATGTGTGTGTATATACATAAACGAGTATGTGTGGAAGTCAGTGACCTAAGTCTAGAGAGAACCACACGGGAGGCAAGCCCCAGTAAAGATATTTTCCAATATTTTAATATTTTGAGAACAGCAAAGAGCTCGGCAGAATGTGTAACTATAAATTAATCTCCCTACATATATTTATGGAATACTAGCTATACCCTCCGAAATTAATGTGCCCGCTCCGAATTAATTTCTTTCACAAGCATACATACGTATGTACATATATTTATGAGTACTGTTATATTAGAAGCAACAACACCTCTCCTGCAATCTGTGAGACATCTTCAACGTAGCTGGCTATTAATCATAGGTACGTAGTCGCATGCGCATACTAAAGCACATATCATATATATAAATATATAAATATATATATATTTATATACATAACTCGAATTTTAATTAATGCTTTTTTTTTTAATAGTTTTTCTACTGATTTTAATGTATATTCAGTTCATTATAGGTCTGAAACATTATAGCTAAAAATGCTATTAAAAAAATCGATAAGATAATCGATAAGTACTTCTAAAAAATTATTATTTTTTTTTACTGCAAAAATCGTTTAGCAAAATCTTGCATGTAAATACGACAAAATTATAAAATGCATTTACTTTCATGACAAACTGTACCTGTACGGCTACAAGGTGCATTGAATAAATTTGTTGCATCTTATACATACATATATAAATATGTATGTATGTTTATATGTATGCATACGTGTTTGTTTGCAAATTATTTAAATGGAATGCAAAGCTGGAGTCTAGGCATTAACAAAAGTGCGTTTGTATTAAAAATATGTATAACAAGAAATTATTAATGTTATATACATATGTATGTGCATACATATGTATATACATATGAACATATTAAGCAACTCGAAACAGATCCATTTTTTACCGAAAAGTTGTGTTTTCGCATAGAGTGCTTTTTTGGCTGATTGGCTTTGTTAATAACCCAAAATATACACATTTGCGAGAGAAGTAATCCAGAAACGAGACACCATTATATCCATTAAAATTAACTGTGGGTTGCCATCGGGTCATATTTCTTTAAAAACGAAGCTGGAAGCCCATTAACCATTAAATTAACCATAAATTTTTTTTTGCAAAAAACCGAATTACATGTTTTTTTTTTTTGGAATTAAATATTGAAAGTGTGAACGTGAACTGCGCAGACCTTATACGAAAAAGTATTTCAAAATTCGAAGTATCCTATGCAGTACATATGTATGTTAAGCGTAGGTGTGAGGGTCGATTGAATGAAATTTTTTTAAAAACATAAACTAGTAGTTTCATTTTTTCAAAATAAAAGAACAATTATCTGAATACCTTATATATTTTTTTTTTATTTAGCTTTAAAGGCTGTAGGCACCTAATGGAAAACCCGATATATGTATGTGCATATATCCGTCGAAATGGTAGCCAGTGTATTACCATGTCCGTAAACTAATGAGAATTAAGACATCTCATTCGCGCAGAGTGCTGAGACCAGTAATCTAAGAACTAAAGTAATTATCACAATCCAATAATCACTCTCTCAAGATTTTATTTATCGTATTTAATTTGAAAATACTCCTGTGTATATTTCGTATTATTTTAATTACAATATGTATGTCCGTGAAATACACCAATAATGGATATAAAAACGTAGTTAATAAAAGTGTTCATAGTAATAGGTATCATTATTGCTTCTCAATTTATTTTATTAAGGCCGACATTTAGAAAAAAGAAACACTGTTTACAAAATTGACATTTGGGAAGTAACGGAGAAAGTAGTTAAAATTTTACGGCTTATCCTAAATTATGTTGCAAGTTGCTCATCGTGTGGTGCATCGATTGCAAAATTTTAGATATTTATTTTATTATCAAAGTCCGAAAACCTTGTGCATGAGCCCGCGAAAATCGAACTTTCATTATAGGGCCCCTTAATATATATGGATGTACATATACATATATACATATGCTTGTACGGATATAGATACATATATACATACATATATCTCATATCCAAAACAACAAATGTACTCATAGATAAGAGCACCGATCACGTACTTATGTATGTATGCATGTACGTATGTATGTATGTATGGATGTATGTAGGTGCGGAGAGCAAAAAATTAGTAAATGTGAAACCTGAAATATAAATGCCAGTAAAGTCATTTGTTTGAGTCGGTGATCTCCGTACCAGGCACGTTTATTATTATTATTTTTTTTTTTTTTTTCTATAAAAAACAGAATATCCAATAGTACGCACATACACAAGTACGTATAGTCTGACACACCATTACATATCCAACAGTACTCTTTTAGTATCTTTACGAGATGGGTGGACGGAAGGACAGACATTTTGACTTACATACATTCGTATCCATGTGTGTACGTATGTATGTATAAATGTAAGTATTTATAACGCAACTTTAAAATTGTCTGACAAATATTTTATCAACATTATTATCAACAAAAGTAACAATATATAGTTTGTGTTCGTGATGTGCCAAATAAGAGATTCATTCGTTGATAATTAGAGAGGTAAGTCTAGCAGTACTGTTGTGAGAGGAATTAAAAACTAAGAGAAACAAATAAATATGGGCACATGAACACATACATTTGCATGTGTACACATTTTTATGTATGCATATGTACATACATACATATCTATATTGTGATTCTGGAGACAAATTCACAAAAACTATAGTGTGGTAAAGAATTCAAATAAAGCTCCGAAAAATTGATTTTATGTTTGTACACACATCCATATGTATGTATGTATATACATATTTATATGTACATACATACAAACTTAAACAATGAAAATAAAATATTTTTGTTAAGAATGAAAATAAAAATATTTTGATAACCAAAAAATTAACATCAAATTATTAACCGGACACCTCAAAATAATTTTTTGGCAGAAACTAATTTTTTGTGGCTTTAATATTTCGTGGGTAGTCCTCAATTTTTGAAAATGTCCTTTAATATCCTGGGAACTGATTCTACCAAATTTTTTCCAATAATCATGCTCAATTTTCTTCCATCCTTCTTTGAGGCAGATTTTCAAATCAACGACAGTTGAATTGCAACCGATTTTAATTTATTTTCAAGATAAGCAAATAGATTTTCTACGGCAGGAGATTGTGCCGGCGTTTCTAAAACTATGGGACAGTTCTACAATAACCGCATTGGAGTATTTTGCGCCTTTTGCTTCGGGTCATTGTTTTCATAAGATTTGAAATTGTCAGAAGAGCCTAATTTTCTACAATTGATTCGTCCGGGCCGCTGACATAGATTTCTAAACTATCCCACTCTCACAGCCATGCTTTATTGTCGGACGAACATTACAAGCTATAACTTCTTCTTCCCAATACGTACGGAAAACGTTAAAGTAACTTTCGTCTGTAAACAATACGGTGCTCCAATATGAAAATTCATAATTTTTTTGTTCTTTAAGGAAATTAAGTGCCTCTTAAATAATTATTTCGGATACAAAAACATGTCTAACTATGAACTCGCAGTAATTTTAATATTAATATTAATAAAGATATCCAACTAAAATCCATGAATTACTATCTTGTACAGTCGTACGTTGTGATTCTATTCTATTTAAGAAAAATCGCATGAAAATTGGACATACATACATACATACATATGCACATAGAAACATAATGGAAGCAAATCTACTAGGGGGATTCGGTGTTGTTGTATAGTTCATGATCATGTGGTTCATGGACCACATGCCAAGGTCCAAATTATACTTTCATTTCAACCTTATCTATTTCTAAATATTAATTACTGTTGAGCGTTTGTGCTAATACTTGTAAGCATAGCAAAAGCCAATGAATCTCATAATTTTTTCGCTCGAATAAATCATACGACTGTGTAGGATATTGAAGCATATCCTTTACTAATGCCGTGTGTACAAACAGTGCAATCTCTCAAGTATTTGTAGAGAATGGATACGAGAGAAATATGTACAAATATATATATATATATATGTTTTCAGTAGAAAACAATTGTATTAATTAAAGAACTCGTTTGTGCTGCAAAAATTTTATATTGTGACATAAAAAGGTGTGATTTTGCTAATAAATCATACCATTTGCAAAAAGTTATAAAAGTTTTCATAAGATGATAGTTTTCGTGCGATGAGAGTTGCTTTTCGTAAAATAAAAAGTTACTTAAAGTTCTTACAAAAATAGTAAAATAGAAATAAAAAGGGAAAACAATTAATATTTTCGGATTTTTATATATTTTAATAAAATTTAATTAAAATTTTGGATAGTTGCTGGAAACAAGTAAACACACTTTTTATCGTAATTTATCTTCTATTCTCGTTAATATAATTTGGCATTTTTACAGGGTGAAAAAAGCAGTAAAATATGTTTTGAAAAAATGGCAATCTAACACGTATACAAAATCATGTATGTATGTGAACACGGTCGGTAGAGATTAGGTAAACTTTTCTCTCTGTGGCATCACCTTGACCAAAGTTTTTTTACTGTTAATATTTTGTTTATTTGTCACTGAGTGATAAGTCGTATTTCGTGTTTGCATGTGTGTTTATGATTTCCATCTGAGAAATGGGGAAATTTAGGTTTGTTATTTTCACTTACCTATTTGTACGCTGTGGCTAGGAGTACCATCATGCTGCGCATTTGTTGTAGGTATAAAGCAGGCAAATTTATTAAAAATGATTACAGCAAATAAACAAATGATAGAACTTCTTAGATTGCACTTGGCAAAGCAATTGCTAATGACATGTAACAGAGTACTCCGTTTAGATCTCAGATGTGAAAGTGTTGATGCACGCGATATTGGCAACTTTTTATGGGAATTGGTAGAGCGACTAGTTATTAGCGACGCTTTCTTACCGTTGTAGTTTGTTTCATTGCTATTATATTTTACTAATTTTCCATTTTCACTTGTTGGCATTGTTTTAGCTAATTGTATTATTTTCACTTTACTTGAGTACAACGTGGGATCTTGTTGCCGTTCAAAGCCATTATTTAATGGAGGATCCATGCTTGGATTAAACGTAAAAATTCATATATTTACGATTTAATCTATTAATTTTACTTTAAAAGTAAATTGCAACAAATATATTTACTATTTATGTATAAAATTTACTTTAAAATTTTCTACTTTCTTTTGTAATAAAAAAACTTGTCCATTTTTTATACATTCTCTCTTAATCATGCATTTATATATATTTTTAGCATATATTCTTGCCTCATCGGCATTAGTTAAAAATCAAATATTTCACTAATTTTTTTTGCTGCAGTAAGGAGTGAAAAAGGTGTAAAGAAATTTTAAATACATGCATACATAAGCACATGCATGTAGATACCAATAGGAAATGCAGTCGGCTTATTACAACTATAAGTTTTAATAGATTCCACGGACGTTTTTATTATATTACTGTATTTCCACCGCAAGAAATCGTATTTAGTAAATTATAGTTATTGTGTTTTAAAACTCTATTAAATATCCATATTCTAGTTTCGACGGCGCAACGCGTTGTGTACATGCAAGAATGTGCATATGTATGTATGTGTTTTATTGATTTATTGATTGGGTTTTTATTGATAATGCCAATTATTATTATTATATTATATTATTAATTATGCTTTTGGCGAAGGAAGTTAATTTTAGGTATTAGCCATTAAGTGTACAGAATCTAACAAGCTGCAAAGAAACCAAAAAAAAAAGAAAACAATTAATATTTTTGGAATTAAACATATTTACGCTAATTTAAAGTGATTTCTCTTTGTTTTAAGAATATCTATTATTTAATAATAATGTGCCGACCTAAAAAACTCACTGCAAGGATTGCCATATTTCTGTACCTTCAAAAAGATCACAGATCATAAAATTATGAGCTTTAAGAAATACGTTTATTAAGATTGTTTATCTTTAAAGCTTTTTGTTTCAACTTTTCCCGTCCTTATAAATATTTTTATTTATATGTTTATCTTATTGAAGGTTTCTCGTGCACACGATGGTCCAACATGCGGCAACTACACAATTTGGCGCAATCACATGGAGCTTTTTAATTTCAAAAGCTTCTTTGTCTTACATTTGATGGTTGAGAAATAAAGGAATTAGTTCCTTAGTTTTGACCCAACCGATTTATCTGAGAAATGAAATCGATGGAAATGTTGTAATCTGTAGAATGTGAAACGATAATGTAAAATTAAGAACGCATTGAACATACACGTAGTGATTGTAAACAGAAGTTTAAACTTTTTTATTTTAAACTTTGATATATTTAACAATAAAGTTGAGCTGGGAAAGAAAATTCTATTTTCTGTGTACCTAGAGTGAAATAATAAATAATGAGTTATTTTTAGAACTAAACTATAGAACTAATTCGAACTACACTAAAGAAGAAATTCGGATAACCCTGACGAAGAAGAAATTCATGGAGACGTTTGCCATTGGTGAGACCAGCTTTTCTGCGCTAATATTTTTCCATTTCTTCGTTATTACATCTTGAAACATTTCTTTTGATGTTACTACGTGGTTCCGAAGTTTCCTTTCCAGTAACACTTGTAAATGTTCAATTGGATTTAAGACTGGTGACTGCGGAGTAGTTTTCCACTTCTTTTTCTTTACAATATATAACAACCAAAGCCTTGCATTAGGTGCAGTATACTTTTTTGGCGTTGTCTAACTGTAATCATATAATCTTCTTCTACGTCTAATATTTTAATAGTGTGGGCGATGATGTTTTCTTTTACTTGCCATACAAACCCATAAATAAAATTATTTGTTAAAAAATATATATGTACATACAAATTAAAAATGTAAGACACTCGTACAAACCCAATTAAAATATTTTTTAAAACAATTAAAAACAAAAATTAAAATTAAAATTAAACCCATACGAGTATGTATGGATCTTTTAATTTTATCGATTTATAAATCGTATTAATTGTGTTTAGTGTTGTATGTGATCGATTTTAGTTTTCTTTCATGAGGGCAACTTTAATAGCGCGACTCTCTGAATTAAGTTTGAATTGCTCTGGGCATGCAGCATAATCTTAAAAAAGTTTTGCTGGAATACAAGAGAATACGTAGGGTTTGATTAAAAAGCAATTCTTAAAACGAAGGTGGGAGGCAGTAACATTCGTCAAAAAGCTAAAACTGTTTAAAAACCAAACAACTCTCGACTAAAAAACCAGCTTATTCACTTTAGACCGCTTTTCGAGTCAAATATCTCTCTATTTGAAGTGAGAAAGTTAGAGACGCATGTGACCAGATAACGTGTGTGTGTAGCGCATTATGTATGGAAGTGAAATGTGGAAAAATTCAGGTACATTCCCGTTCACATAATTTCCAACACTTATCTGTAGCAAGTAATAAAACTAAGGTTCCATACGAACACATACATAAATACATGTATATGTATGTATGTATGTAATGCAGAAAAACTTTCTCTTTGTAATTGCCCCAACTGCGTGAATGATAACAATATTTGAAGCTAAACACGTTACTTCAAACACTTGGCCTTGGTATACGTGCATTGCGATTGTACTCTTCATTAGACCCATAAAAACTTGACACTCAATGAACATTACTAGAACCAACTACTTCAGCAGTTAAAGTTTTTCAAGTGGGATTACACGATTGCTGATCACTTTTTACATTGCGGAAGAATTTTTGGTGTATTTTATATTCCAATCGTGGCATTTAAAAATTTATTACCCCATACGACAATTGAGAACAAAATAATTCACACACACACACGCACACATACTCGTACAGGTTAAAAATACCCCAATATTTATTGTGTTCCCTGGCGGTAACTACATAAACTAGCCAACACCGTTTACCGTCTAAATGGAAGCGCACACATGGAGTTCGTTGAAGAAATCATTGTAAATTTTGTTTGTATTTTCTTGTTTATAAATAATAAACTATTTCCGCGTCTAAAATCAAAAAGAAAAAAACAATAGTTATTTTTCTTTAAACAAAACAAGTAGGAATATGAAACAAAGCAAACTAAACAATAATACAACAGCTGTTTGCTGCCGTTGTCACAAGTTACAACAATCGTTATGGCGGAAGAAATTCATTCTTCGGCAATTTGGAGCGAAAAGTTTTTTTAAAGTTGTGTCGGATTGGAGTATTTCCTGACCTCGTGCGATCCTACACCCACCAATGTGACAGTAAATGTTTCAATACGAAATAAAAAGCACAACGCAGCCACTGGATTGCACGAGTATATAGTAAGGCAACGACATTTGTCTGCAAGTGTTTACACCTACAAATTAACTAATATTAATGCTCTGGAAAAATATTAGGGACATTCACGCTTCTTTTCGGTAATTAGCATATCTTTGCAATAATACAAGCAATGTGTTCATATGAATCTATTGGAAAAAGGTTTTTCCTTTTTTTTTATTATTTTTTTAATTACAATATGAGTAGAAGCACTGACTGCGGAGGATATCGTATATACATATATTTTTTTTCATCTGATTTTTACTTTTGTATCAATTTCCACTTCAGTTAAATTTTATTGTTTGTCAAATGGTTGCCTTGTGCCTTGGCTGACTTGTGTCTTGTGAGTTTTTAATTTAAGAACATTTCTGCATGGATTGGTATTGAGTTTGTTTATGTTTGATTCGAAATATGTGTGTGCGCAGGCATGTATGAATTGATGAATCCCCGCAAATATGTGTGTGTGTTTATATATAACTACTATAACAAATTTTTAGTTATTTGCAGTACGTTTGCATATTATGCTCACATATGAAGTATTTGAATATAAAGTTTTTTCTCTGCCAAACTTTTTAAGCAATTTTTTTCATGCATGATTAGAGAAAGATGTGTCGTTAATACACACGAGATATGACGGAAGAAAAAAAATTTTTGGTGTTTATGTTTGAGCTTTTAGTGGTAATTATTTAGCAACTGCTAAAAAGAAATTATGTATGTATAGATGAACAATAATCAGGTTATTGATCTAATGCAATATTTTCGTATTATAAAAAAATATATTAAAAACTTAACTTCTTCTTTTTGTGCCTTTTCTTTGAGAGAAATTATCCATGAAAAAGAGTATAAAAGTTTCGGCATATCGAATATAGCGCTTTTACCTGCTTTTGGGTATTTTGTAATCTTCGTGATTCGAATTTAACATTTAAAGTTGAAATTCGTAACAACACTATCTTGACCTTTATCTTTACAAAACTGACTGCCTACAAACACAAATAAGGAGATTTGATTTGCCAATCATATTTTCGGATTTTCTATTACGCCCTAATACATCTTTTAATTCGAAAACACACATTTTTTAGCATATATGTACATATATAAATTGCATGAGTAAACTATGGGAATTAAAATGCAAGAAAAAACAACAAAGAAGGGTGCAAGTTGTGTCACTAAATTGCGTATAACTACCTGCTATCCCTATAAATATTCCTTACATCTTCGAAAGTTTTATTTAAATTTCGTTTATTTAATTCTGTCTATAAGAATAATAGCATACATTTTAGATACATTACTAGGCCTAATAGCATGCATGTTTTTTGAAAATGTAAGTGCAGCTCAGCTCATAAATTTCATAAATTTTTTCTCCTTCACTGCAAGGTTTTTTTAAAATCTTTCTCAATAAGACTGCAGAATTTCATCCTGGCTATTGAACGCTTATTTCAGGTGACTTATCATGGCGAAAATCATCTAGTATAAACCAATTTAAAAATGAAACTGTTATGAATGGGATTCGATATCCAGAGACTTTTCACGAATTTC
This sequence comes from Ormia ochracea, assembly GCA_963402855.1. NCBI lineage: Eukaryota > Metazoa > Arthropoda > Insecta > Diptera > Tachinidae > Ormia > Ormia ochracea. The sequence continues at coordinate 41,178,201 of OY727107.1, forward strand.
GTACGAAAAATAATGTTTATGCAAAACTGCATATATTTAAAGTTCAGAAGTCGGTGATATAAAATAAAGCCAATGGCATAATCGCACTAGAGTGCTTTAATTGCTACAAATCTCCATATAACAATTGTGATTGCTTATTTACAAACTCAACACTTTATTTAAATAAACTTACTAGGCAGCTTTTAATAGCTTTATATTCAATACAGTTGCTGACTTGTGGTTTTTATCTATCCTACAAATTAAATCAACGATGCTAGTTTTCACTAGTTTGTTCTTATCCATTCGAATAACGTCGCTGCTTATGTACAGTACCGGATAAATTTCTAGAAATTTGGATGAGAACAATTTACACACTTTATATGCAGAGAAATCCGGTATAAGGCCTTTAATTAAAATTTTGGCAAGGCCAACAAGAAAACTATCAAAAATACTCACATCTGGCAATGCCACAATAATAAAGTGTAAAACCCAAAAAGTAATTGCCATAAAAATAACAACAACAACTACCATAAACACTACAATTAATAACATTCTTATAAAACACAAACACACAATATCTACAATAACAACAATAATAATAGCTATAGTAGCAAGTGATTCTACCCATATTATAATTATGTTCATATAATTATAATATTATGTACAGTATAATCTCTATATTGCGGAAACTCAGAAAATCCGGACAAAGCGATAAACCGGACGCCTAATTTGTTACTATTAAGTACTCTATAATCCGGACACCATAATTTTTTCTACCACAATAATTCGGGCATCACTTATTTCCTTCGCTTTTGCAATAAAAATTTATTATCGTAAAGGTTTTTCGTCAGATATTTTATCAGGTTCAGAAAACGTCGTAGATGCTCTTAAAATTTTTACATTAAAAAACGTAGCTTTACTTGGGATAAAGTTGGGACAAATATTCCTAAAAAGTGCTTTAATAAAATTCTTTATTAGGAAGAATGGGGCAGAGACGATGGAGTTCCTCTAGCAAGACTGACAAGCAGCGATTTCGCCGAAGTAATTGATTTACTTGTAGAATTAGCACCTGGCATTTATAATTCTACTGGGGTAAATGATTGGTTGAATGACGAAGATGAAAGCAATGATGATTAGACTGAAAAAGATGATGAGCTTCAATCATTTATTGAAGAATATTGTGATAATATACCAAAAACACAGCATTCTCAAGTCATATCTGAGCAGGAACTTAAAACTAAAAATCCTCCGAGATGCTGCGTACAAAAAGCAAAACAATACTAAACTTCGACAGATGAATATATCCAGCTATTTGTGCAACAATTAATACAATAATTTTATAAGAATTAATTATTTTTACTCGTACGTAAATTAAATTTATTTTAAAATTAATTTCTTGCAAATAGAAATAAGTTTCCTATACACAATATATATATATATATAGTATACACAGTAGTATATATTTACAAGAGACTACTTTAATTTTTCTCTAGTTTCGGAAATTCGGACAAATTGATTTTACGGACACCACTTGGTTTTTATTTGCCCCACCTAACGAGATTATATTGTATGTATAAATAAACAAAAAGTAGAGAGTTCCTAGGAAAAACCAGCACGTAATTATTATTCACTGTCAGTGGTGTAGCAATATTTCAACGCAAGGTTTTGTAAATGTTATATTCATTTCTTTAGGGTATTTGTCTGGTTATTTAATATTTTTAAAAACAAAAACAGTCACAGTTTATTGTTCAATATTTTATCAGGCCTTCAGTTGGCATCTGCAAGAAAAGGTTTTTCTTACATTTACTCCCTTCCGTTAGGACTAAATGAATTTCATATTGTTGAATTTAATAAGGTTGTAACATATTGCAAACTTGAAAAAATATATCTAAAGTGTCCTGTAGAAACCACAGGGTAGACGTTGAAATATAGTTTGTAGCGCATAATCCCGCCAAGAGCTGCGGTGAAATTCAATTTTTAAGTAAAACTAAGTCCTTAGAATACTTGTGGAAATTTGGCATGGAGGGTATATGTATATAAAAATGGTTCCTGTTCTTATCTTGCGGAAATTTCACGGAAGGTGGATATTGTCTGTATGCATCCTTCTCGCAATTTCTGCTTACGCTGATAAATGCTTAGCTGTATTCGAAGCATTTAAACAAAAACAAAATTCTTTAAATTTGTAGTATATTAGTATGTTGAAAAAACTGTTATTAGCTAATCAGCAAATTAAGAACTCTCACATTAACATTCCGATTATCTTTAACCCTAGCCGTGCATTTTTTTGTTAATACGTTCAACGTTTCATAAATGATTGTCTCTAAACACTTCCTCTGCAGAATGGAATTATAATTCCTGCTTTTTCGCTGAAAACACTCTTCAATCTTGACGTTGACGGCATGAAATCACAACCAACATTACAGATTATACCGTAATTGAACATAAAAACAGCAACAATGACTACGTCAGTAGCACTCCTGTAGCCTTGCGCAGTTTGACTATAGAGTGTCTCAATGCCAGCTTCTACTCAGCCTTCTCTGTCAGGCTTTATTTGAAATATTATTACATTGTTTATTGTGAATAAACCACAACCTGCCACATTGTGATCTTGTTGCTGTATGACTGAGATCGAGATGTGGGGCCTTCATACGTAGGAGTTAGCTCACGCTCTGGTTATCGGAAGTTTTACAGTTTCTTGTGGAAACGCATATATGAACGTCTTTCCAAAATTATGACTTTGGTGTAGCAAAAGAATGCGCCATGAAGATCCGGAATGTTCCATTGAAGTGCCACCATTATATCAGCGGATATTGACACCATTTTTAAGGTTTTTTTTTTAAGTTTACCAAACGTGAAATTGTTGAGTCAATTCTCAATGCTTTTTTTTTAATTTTCCCTAATTTTTTTATATCAACATGTTTTAGTATATAAGAAACTGATTTTACATAGACACAGTACCGTGGCAATAAAATTTCTTATTCTATTCGGCGACACAGATTATAATTTCAACACTAACACATAGAAAATTAGCAAAAATGGCTGGACGTAAAAGTATAATCTTCCTATAAGTATACTCTTTGGCAAAGTAAGCTTTTAATTGGGAAAGAATTATTTAAAACACTGAAAGGGAGGGGAATTAAATAAGTATGATATAATAAGTTTAATTCTTGCTGGCAATGGGGAAATTTTCAAAGTGTAAATGTTTATGTAAAAAATGATAATTTTTTTTAATGATTGTTTTATTACAAATACAGTTAAATAATTTATTTTTTACAGAATGAAATATTAACTTATTTTTTGTTTGTGTTTTAATTATTAACTTACACTTTTTTTTGTGTGTTAATTTTTATTCATCTAAAAGTGGACCTAAAAAAGATTTTTGTTTGGTTTTATTTCTAATTTCTTTTAAAAGTAAAATTTTACCAATTTTTTTTTAATGTTTTTTAAATTATATTTTCTAAAAATTCCTAGAAATACAAAAAATTTTGAATTTAGTTTTTTTTATGAAATACGCACTTTTTCGAATGCGGTACGGTTTCTAATTTCCACCGCGCACTGTTTCACTTTCAAACAAGAATTTGTAATTAAAAAGTAGAAAGAAAAAAAACACATCACCTGTTTGAATTCTTTCACAAATATATAGTATGTGTGTATGTACGTTGCATATCATATACATACACATACCTGCGCTAATTATGTGTATGCAGTTACGAGCATGTACAAATATTATATACATACATACATACATATATAATGTATAAGCATTTATTACTGTTACTTAAAGGTAATTGATTTGATGTGGTTGTGGGCTGACTGACTGACTCTTCTCGCAACGTTCCCTAATGTATTTTCTATTGTTGTTACAGTATTATGGAAGATTATCAATAGTCAGTTACAATTTAAAAAAGATTAAGTAGGCAGATTCTCTAATGAAAAAATATGAATTAACAATGGTGCCGAATTGTACCAATACAAAGACTTAAGGCGACTGATCCGGGCACGAATTATCGACTGTCCCACACATATAATTACATACGAATAAATCTACATATGTAACTACTATAGCGTCTAATACGTAAATGATTACGGATTTGCATAGTATTTATACACATATAAGTATGTATATATGTATCTATGTATGTATGTAAATTGTACATGTTCTCTGACGATTTCTTTTCTGTGGATGCATACGTATGTATATACGATTATGTACATATGTATGTATGTATGTATATTTTTGTGTATGTCGGAAATGTAGAACTTGACCACATGCATGTACATACATGCATACATATATACATATAAGATTTAAATATTCATACGGCGTGTGTAAGCACATAAGTATGTATGTATGTCTACATATACATACATGTACAGCATAAGTGAAAGCAAGTCGAATCACTAAATACATAATATAAACAATAATAAGGACCTTAAGAAAATCTTTATCTAGCGGTGAGAAAGCCTTATATAACGGCGCTTAGTTAATAACATTGGCAATGCCCGAGAGGGGTGCACCAATTCATTCTGGCAGCTATGCTGAAGCTATAAACAAGATCTACTAATTTTGTGTGAACTTTTGTATTGGACTTTACGCCATTGGGCTGTCTGGCAGAAGATCAAGAAGATCTCGTCTAACTTCCCTTATTTCCGCAACGGCTGGAGAGTTACAATAATGTTTGCTAATCCAAATTAATATTTTAATTAGAAATGTTCCGAGATATGTAAACGCATGTATGTATATCATTTTTCTTTAAAAATTATAAAAAAAGTTACTATTTTAATTATTGTTTATATTATTATCAAGAAAATTATGTATGCATGTGTGCATACACACACCATATGTAAGTATTATAACAAAATATTATTTGGAGTTTACATACATATATATGTATGTACGTGTGTGTATGTACGCATTTAGAATTTGACGCTTAGTAACAAAGCTTTATTAATTCAATTAACTAATTTAAATTTGATTTGCGTTGCGTTAGTATTAAGCAGAGTACGTCACTATTATGTACTATGTATGTATATATGTATCATGTTCATGCATGTGGGGACATGTATGCAGATGTATAACGTTAAGAAAATATAAATTCAGCGGGCAATGTGTAGAAAAACGATCATTCCGTGAAAAACCAGATCATCGAATAAAATGTGTGAGAAGACAAAAAAAAAGCAAAAAAGAATTCAATTTTATTAAAAGTAAATTTTATTTAGTGAATTTATTTTTAACGTAATTAATTTTCTTATAGTTACCCACGGAGGAACACAATATTACCACATTGGAGCTGAAGATTATATTTTAGAAAAGACATATTTATAAGAAGGTGGTAGCATGGTTAGGTGTTCAAGGCAACCAATGAGACCTTTCCCAGAGATTTAAGTATAGTGGAAAGCATGGCCAGATTCAAAGATAATCCAAATAATTACAAATACCAAATAAAAACACGATCCTTTGATATGGCAGACACAAAATATACGAAACGTCGGGAAAAGAATAATAACTACCACAAAGCTTTAGTTATAAAAACCAGACGGCTAATTAACTAAAAGTGAATAAAACAATTTTCAATTTCCACTTTTCACTTTTATCACAACAGTTCAGGATATATGAATATAGTTTAATAACAATGACATTGAAAAGGGAGTAGATACTCCCAATAATGTAACTAGAAGCCATTTTAGTACTATTTAATTTCCCCAACTCCAGATTTTCTTCTTTAAAATTCACCAGAAACGTTGCCCCGACAATTAACTTTATATATGTACGCAAAACCAGCATGGATCTAATATAGTACGTCTACCGTTTGTAAGGAGAAATTTTAAATATTGAAAATGATCGGTTTACTTAATTTGTTTTAAAACTATTATTTTATTTTAACTAAAAACATTTAGAAATATTTATTAACGCTACAAATACTAGAAAAATAAATAGTACAAATCCGGTACGTGAAAGAAACAAGCAAAACTATTCAAATTAAATGCAATTGGCAACAAGTGTGTTTGTGTGTGTGTGCAAATGAATTTGTAAAAAATTTCAGCCTAAGGGCCAGCTGCCATGGCCCATTGAATATATTATAGTTAATAATTTGTATTCTTATTTAAATAAAAAAAAAAGAAAAATATACATAATGAAAACAGTTTATAAATACAGAATTTCGGCAGTTCCCACCTCTTTTACATTTTTTAAATCTTCAATGGTTACTTTAATGCGTAGTTCCCGCAAAGCCATTAAACAAATTTCCATGCACATAGTTTTTATATCAGCACCAGACACTTATCTTTTGCTGTCACCAATTCAATTGTCTTCTTCCGCCCAGGACGAATAAAAACAGGACCTCTACTTTCAATTAACTGTGCACTTTTAATAATTTGTGGCTCTTATCACTTCAATTGCCAGAATAGTAAAAATATATGAATGTGTATCATTAATTAAAGTAGTCATAAATAAGAACAATCTAAATAAATAGAGTCGCTGTTATCAATATTCGAATGTCCTATGAATTAATAAGCTTTGATGAAAAACTTGCTAAATGCATACGCACATATTATTACTTTATTATAATGTGGGGCACCGAAAATGTTAATAACTCTGAAGTTTGCCGCAAAAAATGCAAACATACTCGTGTAATTGTATACATGAACAGGATTGGCCACTTCCGCAGTAAATTCCAGTAGTTAAGGGAACTCTCTATTTTTGAAAATGTTTGTTAAACGAAAAGCTTTGCGAAGTTAGTGAAACAGCTGACCACTAAAAGGAAGCACTATTATTCTTATTATATAGAATAATAAGTTCCAAAAGAACAAAAAATACGAAATAACTTGTGTTCATTACAATATGTCGCTTAATTCGAGAAATGTCAAAATAGAACAATTAAAATGTTATATAATGACACGAACTAGCTGCGCCGCTTTTTGCTAACATTTTGCCATAAATTCCTTTAGTCTAAAATATGCCAATTTTGTAGTTTCTCTACAAAGAAGCCGCCTATTAGGATGCATCCCAGTGTAAACTTTTTACTTATTGATTTTCTAGCATGTATTGCCATATGGAAATATACGCTGGCATAATTATATTAAGAGAAAGCTTTAAAGGCCTCGTTTTACTATCCCCTCAGTGGAACGACTCATTCACATGAAAGTGTATACCCTATATGCCTTATACTTTATAAAATCAAATAAAAATGGCGTATATGGTGATACACCATATTTTAAATGTGTTAAAAAAACATATGTTTTATGTTTATTAGATACATATAAGCAAAGTAATTTAATTTATTTGGTGCTGTAAAAAGGATGGATTAAAAATGTATATTTTCAAAGATAGAAAAATTAATATATTACAACTTTTGTTACATACATTAAAAATAAGAATAAATGAAAAGAAGCAAAATCAATCCTGATCAAAAAGTTTTGCAATTAGTATTCGACTGTCAAAAAAAAAAGGTTTTAGGTTACACTATAATACTTTTTCATAATACATGCCAAATTTGACATGTGTTAATACTGAGTGGGATAGTGAAACAAGGCCCAAATTGAATCTACAATGCCTCCGACGTACTAAAAAGGGGGCATCATACATTGTTATGAGAGTATCACGTGGATGATATGCATCTCTAATAACAACTGCCATAAGATTATGAAGAGCTTGAGTCCTCTTCTATATAAAATTTGATGTATTTTACAAATTAAGCTTTAACATTATTTTTATGATAACCAGCTTACCACAGTAAGTAGTTTTTCGTCAAGTTTTAACTTCACATTCTGCATTGCTATGAGGTTTACTGAGCGAAGTATAAATAAAATTCAGCAAATTTAAAAAAAAATTTAAACAGCGTAGTTGGCAGTACATACAACGACAAACAACCTATTTGCTTATTTTGTCGACCTAATTATTACTTCTGGTAAGCTTAAGCGGATGTATGCACATACTTTTGTATTCTTTTTATGTAGGTACATGGGATACCCAATTGTGGCTTACCTTACGGTCACATTTATCCAATATTTGTGGAAATAAGTGCAACTTAAAAGGATTTATTAAAAATCATTATTATCAAATTTGTTTTGCAAATACTCTAAAAAAATTAATGCAATACTCTTGGAACGCAACCTTTAACGATGCTATCGACAATGACTTATCAATGGGAAAGTAACTGCATCCAAACTTTATATTACATATTTTAATATGTTCCAAACAAGAGTTTGGAGTTCAAAGTTCTGTTCTCTTAATTTGTATACATCTTGTTATGGACATGATGTATGTTTTATGTCTTATGTTTTTATAAGCCCATCACAGAGACGACTGTTTCTACTCATGGAATATATCGTGCTGGAATTATGAGAAATCGACTGCGATAGAGAAGACCGATGAAACATATATGTATGTATATATGCTCATGTACACATGAGAGTACATTTTTAATACTGCCAGGGGTCCATATAGCTAGTTCAGCCAATGATACCCTCAATGCTGAGGCCATCGGCTACTGAAGTTTTTAAAGGGAAACGAATAGGTTCAAATTACCACTCATATTTGATTTTAGAAATATCTGAAAAACAAAAGCAATTTTTCAAATTTTGTTTTCAAACAACGCCTTGGAATTTATCACAAATAAAATCCCCATTAGAGTTAAAGTGGCAACACTGACTACACAGCATATTCTTGCAAATAACACATACGTACATAATTAGCTTACAACCAGGAAGAATTCAGTAGCAGGTGGCAACATAAAACAAAAATTAACATTTTTTTATAGAAGCATTTTATGTATAAATATGAGAATTTAAAATTGATCTCTGTTTGGCTTTTTAGGTTTTAAATAGTAATTTGTGTATGGGATGCGTCTTAAAGAATCGTTTTCGAGAGGATTACGAATTTTGGTTTTATTTCAATCCACTTGAATAAATTCCTTGTGAAGTTGATTTCCTTTCTTCAAAAATAATTAATTAATTTAGAAAAAAAGGAATTTTTGGATTTAAATTCATCACTAGTGTATTTTGAGAGCTGAAACTCAACAAAATGCAAAGAAATCGTCAATTCTGGCAACGCTGCATATTTACTTTTCTCAGTGGAGAAAAATAATTTCCAGAAATGAAACAAAAAGTTTGGTATATGAGTAATTAATTGTATTTCATAAGTAGTTGCGACTGTGTTCACACAGTGCGTGTCTTAAATGAGATGAAGCGAAAAAGAAACGAGTACACGACAACATGTACTGCCGATACGTTTAGTTTTCTCATTCGTCATTTTTACTCAGATGTAATTAAATTTTGCCATTGTCTTTTACTTTAAAATTCGTTATTAGATGTGGTTTGGTGCTTGAAAAAAAAAACGGATCGGAGTGAAACAGATATTCTCAAATACAACTTTCCAGATTAATACGATACCCCAGTAAAATTATAATTGCTTGGAATATTTGTAGTACAAAAACGATTAGGTTGTCTTAAATTCGTTATAGTGAAAGTAGATATAAAATAATTTGAATTATACTAGTATATTATCATATATAATTATATGGTAATATATACTTTAATTAAGGAAAACTAGACTGCATGTAAAATTGAATTTATTTATTAAGGGTACAGTCTGACGGCAAAAAAAAATTGTATTTTATTGCCAAAAATGAAAATTGTATTTCATTGAAACTATTTTCAAATTCAAATTATACATTTATTAAATTTTATATTTCAGATTATAACGGAAGTCTACTGATGATTTGCGAAAGCACAAATGGGATCCATATACTTACATACATATGTAAGTATGTATGTATGGAAGTGTAAAAAAAATATCGTCATGTGAAATAAAAAAAGCCATATACAAACAACAAACATGGTTAAACATGAAATATTAATATCCAACGCCGTTTCTTTGTAGCGAAAAGCTATGAAGTCTTTAGCAGAACTTTCCGACGACTTACTGGTTTGCCTAATAAACGAATTTGCTTTTGAAAGGAGACACGAATAAAACATGGTGTCAAAAATAAGACTCGTATCGTGTGAACGCCGAGGATAGTTCAAAGAAGAAAAAGTGATAAGTTTTGCCATAAGTCTAGCATTGTGTGAACGTAGACTTAGCTTTTCATATGTTTTGACTTTAAGAAAGTGTGTGTGGTATGCGTTTGTGTATCCACATTCGCATACAAAAAAAGAGTAAAATTCAGCCAGATGAACTTGAATTTAAACTGTAAGCTGTGCAAACGTCATCGTATGCATGTACTAAACTGCATGGAAAAATATTTTAACGTCTTGCCATTTCCTTAATTGTTCCATTTGCTTTTACGTTGTGCCATAAAATTGCATAAAAAAGTTATTGCAGTACGAATTGTTTTTGTTTTAATTCTTTTATTTAAAAACTTATATAAAATAATTTTTTTTTTCATATAAAATTTTATAAATTTTATGTTTCTTTTACTTTTTTGTAATTATAATTTATTGCAAATACAGTATTTTCCATTAATCGTATGTAGTATATTTTTACACTCCTTTGCAAGTGTGAACAGGGACTAAGTAGTTTTTATTTAGTAGTCTACTAAAATTTTTTTTAATTATTTAAAACCAAAACATAATATGAAATTTGCAGCAGAAGATACAAATTAATGTCAACTTCCAATCTGCTGTAAAAAGCATGCAGCATGATAATGTATTTGGAATATTTAACTGACGAAGAAGTTAAATATTAAATCCCTACTATTCTTGCGCATTCCCGAGTTCTAGCCTTAAAAAATATAGAACACTTATACATATGTACATATGTAATTTATTTTAGACAAAAAGACTTAAGATTTAAGCTAAATAGTTGAAATATTGCTTTCACAAGAAAAGTGTCTTTCATATCATCTTTAACGAACCCAGTTTTAAAAGCTTGTATATATATTCATACACATACACATGCACATATGTATATCTTGCGTAGTATGCAAAATATTTACTCAAATACGCTCACACAGTACGATAAAGTGTCTGAAAGAGACAAATTATTCAATGTGATTAACGCAATTCACGTGAGCGATTCCCAATAACGTACAGCATAAATATTTACAAGCACACATACGAGTATGTATACATAAAGTCTAGCAATGTAAACTACACACATGCATACATACATATGTATGTATATACATACATATCTTACTTTGCATAAAATAAAAATTATATGTCTATAACTTTTGCAGTAAAACAAAATTATTTTAAATTAAAACTATGCATGTACACGTCTGTGCAAATATCAGTTGCACTGAATGCTTGTTATTAGTCCAATAAATTTTCAATATTCTGGCTTAAGTTCTCAAAACGGAATTTTGCAAATAAATCGTTTATTTATAATCAAACTGTAAAGAATATTGTGATCTTAAACTATTTTCCAAATTTGCTAAACTAGTTTCCAAATTTGCCTACGATTGCATTAGCAGCGTTGAGTTCAAAACCCCGTACAGCCAAAAATTTCTCTTATCCTTTTCAATTGATTTCATTTTTATAATTTTAGTCTAAATAAGAAATTTGATTGAAAATTTAATTTAACGAACTTAGATAAGCTTTTAAATAAATGCATATGCATATGTATGTATGTATGTATGTATGTATGTATGTAAATAAATTTCGCATTAAAAATGGTGATAAAATCAATATTTTCATTGCAATAGAAAACATGTACACACATTCACACATACATACATACATATGTACATCCGTATGCATTAACAAAGTTGTTTCCTCTGCGAAATAAACATATGTATGTATTTACCTTTGAATCTCTCCGCCTTTAAGGAAAACCCATCTATTTTTAATAACTAATTTAAATATGTATGTATATATGTATGCATGCATAGGAGTATACATATACTTACATACACATGCATCCGTGGACGGACAAAATTTTTTTTAAATGTACAAACTTGTTACGCTCTTAAGCCGCACCTTTTAATGCCGTTTCAAAATTTTAAAGAGTTGAATTATTTTCTTTTCTACGAGCCAGCTTTATTTACCACAAGTGAATGCAAGAACGGAATTACCATTTCAACCAACAAATGTATGTATGTATGTACATATGTGTGCATGTTTGGGCATGTTTGTTTGCATAAGTGTGTGGATCTATTGGTACCAGTAGAGACAAATGTATTGTTATAATAAGTTTTCTCTTCAAATAAAACTTAGATTTGAAGCGTTTATTCACTTTATTTTATGCTTCTCTTTAGCGATCGGCCAAACTTCTCAAATCATTTGAAAAGTAAGGTATTCAGGCAGGTTTGATACTTTACTCTATTGCGCAGTTGTGCAGCAAGCTGTTTACAAATATATGTATATATGTATGGATGTGGGTATGCAAATACTATCACATTTTTCAGATATGTACCATAATAACAATGTAAGGAGTACGGCAATGTAATAAAACGCCATATGATTTTTGAGGTGAGAAAGAACTTCAAGTGTGATTTCAAATTAGAAAATTATGTTCACACACAATGCGCGCGTGTGTGTGTGGATGTGTATGTTAAAACAAATTTATAAATTCGATTAGTATTTGCAGCAGCTCTGTAATTAAAAGCATTATTTATCTCTCTTATAAACCAACCAAACACACATGCATATGTATGGGTGTAGATATGCAAATCCATATGTCTGTATGTGTACATGTGCAGTATAACAGAGATGAGCGACGTTTCTGTGACCCAATTTGTCAAGTAACCTGTACTTGAAAAGACGTTCTTTTTTCTTTTGCTACACAATCAAATTTCTAATATTTCACTACTCGTATACGTTTTTTCAATTTGTATTTAATTTGAATTTAAGAATTTATTGTAGTTCTTTAAGATCTGAAACTATTCAAACCTCGTAATAATTAAATTGGATTTCACGAACAGAATATAAAAAAACTACAAAGTCCGATTGAAGAAACTATTTTAGTGAACAGTGATTTTTCAATAGCGTTCAATTTTCAAAGATGGTCCTTAGAAAGCATCTCGCAAATATGTACATACATATGGATTTGTGTGATTGATAGTACTTACGAATCCTGTGCGTTGTAACGATTTTATTTGTTTATAAAGAACAGAAATTGCTGGCTTAGATCTCTTTATGGACGTACAATTTAGTTGCACAAAAATTAAAATTTGCCGATGAGAACCAATGAGGTACGCACAGTTTGTTTCTAATTATTTAATTACTGCTAAGGAAAGCTGTGTAGCTTTTTTTACCAGCAAACCTGATGGCTGGCACCGTCATTAGAAGGTTTGCTTGGACTGGGTTATATACATAAATACATTTATGTACGTACATCTGTATGTATGCATTACGCATCTATCCTGTGGATACTTTTTTTTATATTGCAAGGCATTCAAATTCAGAACATATATCTAACACTTTTAAATCATTCATTCATAACGAATTGAAATATAAACTTTAGCATTCAATTTGTTCAAGATTCTTCAGCAACAAATAAGATAATAAATAAGTCAGTTAACAATACATATGTATATAATTATTTTTATACATAAAAATATGTGAATAACTGTGTTCATGTACACAGGTGCATATGTACATATGTATGTATAGACTTATGCATTTATTTATTTACTCATTATTACAGCTATACCAATATATGTACATAATTATAACATGAGAAGAAGCACTGCTGCTGAGACCATCGCCTCCCAAATGGACAAGTACATACCTACATACATATGCACATACATCATTAGGGCATATGCATAATACAAGTTGCCAAAAACATTCCACGTAACGTCTACTTCGTTAGTTTTCTAAACACTTTGTGATGCACAAATAACACAATAAGCCATTAAAAACAAACGTCACAACCGTACGGAATTAGTAAATATAAATAAATATTTTTAAATTATGAGAGAATTTGACGTTTTCGCTAGTATATTATAAGCTCCCATTTAAAAGCGATAAAAGTAAAAAAATATAATAATAAAAATTCCGACTTTGAACAACCATAAAAACATCACTTTAATATAAAAACTTGACGATCAGCCAAATAAAAACCACGTTTGCTTTAAGCCATTGCAGTATTTCATCACATTTCTACTTTCCTCCATTTTGAACAATATACATAAATATAATACATGTATGTATGTATGTACATATATTTGTATGTTTGTATAATATATAAGAAATCACTTCAGATATACGTATGTATTTCCAATGAAGTAATGAAAAAAATACACACTTTTTAAAGTTCATTTTTTTTTTAATTAACTCGTATTAATTTATTCATACTTGTTTTTCTTTTGAGGTGTATAAAGTAACCAATTTTAGTATTTATTTTTAATATACACACTCTTAATAAATTCTACGCTTTTCCTCTTCACTTGATTATTCTTGACAATATATTAATTTAGCTGGAACATTCGAACTGTTAGCATGTTTTAACCACGTCTTTACACAAACTGAGTTAAAGCCATCTAAATAAAAGTTGTGTGGCTTAAGCTGGGAGATTTCTACTATCGAATAGAGAGAGTGAGAGACAGTGACTTTGGTTTTGTTTTTCAATAGTGTTTACTTAAGCTGTGATTGGAGTGATAGTGAGGGCTGCCAGTTTTTATGTTTTTAATCCCATATTACGAGAGTTCTTCTCACAAGAGAATATATGAAATAAGAATAATTACCCTTATTCTAATTGGCGGCGACAATATCGACGGCAATTTATCACAACAGCAATGCTAAAGTGGTATTCCGTAAGCCTGTATTTATACGCGTCGAGTCTTAACGCAGAACTTATCACTTTTTCTTCTTTGAACTATATTCGGCGTTCAAACAATACGAATCTTATTTTGGACGCCATATTATTTTATTCGGCTGTTTTTTGCGATTTGTTTTCAAAAGCATATTCCTTTTTTAGGCAAACCACGTAAGTCGTCGGAAAGTTCTGCTAAATACTTCATAGCTTTTCGCTACAAACAAACGGCGATTGATATTCATATTTCATGTTTAATCATGTTTGAATGAAAGTTATGGCTTTTTTTATTTCACATGACGATATTTTTTTTTTCTTACATCCATACATACATACGTATGTAAGTAGGTATATGAATTCCATTAGTGCTTTAGGAAATCATCATTAGACTTCAGTTATAGTCTGAACTAGTGCAAACCAAACCAAACACCAACCTGCATGCAATAACGAATTTTAAAATAAAAGAGAATGTCAAAACTTAATATCAGCATAAAATTACGAATGAGAAAACAAAATGTATCCACGTATGAGGTAGTGTACTCGTTTCTTTGCTCCTCGTTTCGCTCACCCTAAAACTAGCAATCTTAAAAATAAGCCTGGATGTGTGTAACCACAGCCTAAGAGTATTGTGAAGATATTGCCAGTTTATCGATACATACAACGTACATATATAATATTTCAGTCAGCTGTTTTATTTTGTTTACTAGTGTCGCTAAAGGTTTTATTCAGCAAATAAAAATTGTATGAAGTAATTAAAACAAAAATGAGGGTTCTTTTTCATTCTGACTCCATTCAATAAGAAAATAAAAAAATTGATTTTGGAAAGAAGACTACATAGACAGAAATCTTGTGTGTATAACCTGCACTGTGTAATAATTTACTATATAACGGATTCCTTATATTTTTTATGATTTCAAAGTTATTTTCGCTCAAATAATACCTTTTTTAAACACGTGATTGAATGAATAAAAAAAGGTACAATGAAGATAAATTAAATTTTTTTTTAATAAACCGGACCAATTACACCTGGAAGTAGTTGGACGTGTAAACGGAACGGACATCAAAACTTTAGGCACGAAAAAGGAAGAGTAGCATCTACATTATAATATAGAAATATTTTAGCTTAAATGCCACGATTGTAAGCCTTTTTATTTCTTTACAATTTTCTATCCATGTATACATTTTTCATTACCAGATTTGTGAAATGCAAATCTGTGTGTTAAAAACAAATTAGACACGATTAGATGTAATATGTATAATCGCATGTGTATGTATGTATCATGAAAAATCTTCAAATTTGTGTAGAAGAAGCAGGAATTTACAGGATATTTACAGCGCTCCTATTTATACATTTAATGAAATATATTATTATTTGTGGTATTCTCTTTACTTTTTTTTTGTTTGTTATGTGATATGTCTCTAAGCCAAAATTTCGTTGGAGTTTACTTTTAGTCCTAAACGAAACGTAATATATTAATGACATATATATATACTATTAAAAATGTAAATGCTTGTAAACATAGAAATACAACCAACATTTTCTATTTTCTTAAAAATTACACTCGGACTTATGCCAGTAATCCTATTACTTTGTCACAATAAGTTTTATTTTCCATAATAATAACTTTTTGTTCAATTCATAACTTTAGCTAAAGTGAAGTTTAAAATGACTTTTAAAAGATTGTATATTACAACTGTCATATAAATAAAAAGTTAAAAGGAAAGAACATGTGGCAATACCAGCGAAAACCGACACATCTCACCATAGACCTAAACCTTTCTTTTGTGTTAAAAGTAAAACAACAGCAATTTTCCTTTGTAGGTAAAAGAACATGCTTACTTGAAAAGCAAATTCTTCAGTCAAGAGTGAATACATTTAAAGGGCATGATTGACAATCGTACACAATCGTACGATATATCAATATGCAAACCTTTATAAAAATTTGCATAAATTTGAAGCAGTTTTGAGTTTTTGATGAGACTTTTAAAATGCATCTGCTTGAGCCCTTTTATCTAAAACTTCTTTATAATATCAAATCATTGAACATTGGCAAGTTGTCATCAATTACAATGAAAACAGTTATAAAACTATGAGACAAAAATTTATAAAATATGGTATAACTGCGGTGGAAGCAACAGTAATAAGAAAAGCTATAAGCAACCGAATTATTGAAAAGCATAAATATAAAACATAAACACACTTGCATTTTTGTAAAAGAAAGTAGTGAGAAAACAGATACAAACCAGATGTACTATATTTACTATAAAATAGAAAAAATGAGTGTAACTTTTGTAGTATTTTTTAGCTCTCACATAGTCAGCCTACTCATATAAATACTATATTTATTTGTAATTTTATACTGAAGGAGCTTTTGCAAGTGTTTCTGCAACAAAGCAACTAATGCTACAGTAAATCCGAGCTTCGGTATTACTAAAAGTAATGCAGTCCAACATTTATTTGGTGGAAGTAAAGTGAGAAAATAATTATGAATAACAGCGATGTTAAATAAAATATATTGTTACGTGTACACCCTTTGCATAAACGTTTGAATTTGCTGAGTTTGTTATTTGCAATTAAATAAGATTTAACTAATTCCCCTTACTTATTTTCTAACTCTACTCTGTATTCAAATAAACTTATTACGCACACTGTAACCCCACTTTATAAGCAACATCCTATTCTTAACTTACCGATCTTGTTATCAATGCTCCTATTTTACCTAACAATGGTACTTTCCACCCTAGCTCATCTCAGTTATTTTTCACACTGACTGCAAATCCTACAACGTCGCTGCTTATATAGAACCGGGTACACTAATACACTTTTTAGAATCTTTTTTTTCCCCCTTTAGCAAAGGGAAAAGTACAACAATAATAAGACTATAAGTAATGAAATTCTTAAGGATCACAATCACATAACAATCATTCGTTGCCAGTATCATAGCATTCACATTTTCTCCACTCCCATATTCGGCTTTGCTTAATATGACATGGGCCATCCAAAACTCTCAGTAATTTCGAATGCAATCCCTTCTTTGTGGGCTTCACATTAAAGAGGCTGCTCCTCATTGGAATCTTCTCAATTGGCAGCGTTCATTTCAAATGCAGTCATTTTATAGATCATAAAAAAAAAATTACGATTTAAAAATATTCAGTTAAACGAAATTTTTTTTGAAATTGCTGAATTTTGCCTAAAAAAAATTATTTGGCACCAAACCCCTACTTAAATTAGTGTTCAAAATATGCACATCTTATGTATTGCTTATGGGAAGTATTTGGGCATAAATTACCAATTGTTAAGAAAAATTGGTGCACACTTCAATACACACAAACACTGTGAAAAATGTACATAAGTATGGAAGGAAGGGTAGCCCAGATGAGGAGAAACTGCACCAGTTCCCGAAAGGTACGACCAGCTAAGTTTTTCAGCATATTATTCATTATTTATAGCCAGCAGATTGATAAGAGAAGACATTATACATTTAATATATAAGTTCTAGTAAAACACATCCGCTTAAACTCTGCATTCGAAAGCATTTAATGTGAAAGTTCTTGTGAAATATACCGGTATAAACTTTGTATAAACAACACATGTAGGTCAGTAAGTGCATTGAACTCTTATTATAACTATAAATATAAATTAATTGTATTATGTTGCAGAAAAGTTCTTAGTGGTTAAGTAAAGAAGTCACTTATTTAATTTGACAAGTTGCTTTAAGCGTTAAGCCCAGCTGGTCACAAATCAAATTGAAACCTCTTTAGTTAAAAACGTTCATATACTCTTAAATATAATATCTTATTACTTATTATGTATGTATGTTTGATTTTAGCTAGAGATGCTAACTTTGCAATATGTAAGCAAATTTAATTTGAAGAATACATAGCAAGATATAGCTTTCTCAGATATTTCACACTATCGAAAACGGTTTAATATGACGGTAGTAATTTCTACAATATTATTTTGCTACCTTATAAAGTACATATTTTCTGCATCTATATTTATATGTTTATCTGACCTCGGTATTTTTTCAGCATACATATGTATCACAGCGCCATCTGAACCTACATTTTGCTTAATAACTCACATGCTCAGACTTTCCTTGAAATTAAAATCACCATAATCGAGTAATAAATAAAATAAGGTACATATATAGTCTCACAAAGAATTACTGACATATAACGTGTATAGTTAAATGTCTCTATCCGGAGAGTTTTTCAAATTTGCTACGGCGGCGGAAGATAACTTCAAATACCATATTCTGCAACAGATACTTTTTTATACGGATGTTTACATATATGAGATATTAAAATAAACAATTTTTATTTTTTCAAACGGCTGAGTTAGCATACTGGCCACTGAAGATTTTTGTTTATCAGCTGTTAAAAGGAAGGCGACACACTTTTTTCTAATTCTTGTGCTTTTCTCGTTAAATGCAAAATGACATTTTTATAATGCAAGTAAAACTTTAAAAAAATCCTACTTTTAACAGCGCAGCCTTTCTGTGGTAGAAGAGGAAATGCAATTACAATTATCATTAAAAATGGAAACTGTGGAAAACATACATACATATATTATTTTTAGTACCTTAGAGCTGTTTTACTTAGCACTTTTCTGTCAACCAACAATACTAATTTTTTTTTTACAACCATGATTTACATCTATATCATTAAGATATATACATATATCATTAACATTCCCTTAGCATCGACACCATTCATGATTTTTTTCTTCTTAATTTTTCTTTGCACATATTTGTGTCTCACTTTTTCATATTAAAGAGAGATGGTTAAAACTACATACTTGAAACCATCGGAAATCATAGCAGTTCTCATAAAGAGTACATCTATCCCATTCAATATTCTTATTATTATTTTTTTAATACTCTCAAAATGTTTTGCATTTGCTTCATTATCCCATTGTGCACTCGTGAATGATTTATACAATTTAGTTCATTCTAAATAGCCGCAGTCCACACTGTGTTGCTTTCTTATTGCATTTATAATTTTTCTTTTTTTAATTTCTTCACTGATTCACACTAAAACAAAAGTCTTTGTTCCACATAATGCATAGTGGTCATTGTAATTCTGACATCTCATGGCAACCCACGCATTATTACTTTTCATCATTTCTCTAGCTAGTAAATTAAGAGATTACAGTTTTACTACCTTTTATTTGCTTTAGTGTTGCTCTCTGTCCTGCTTACTTTATGGTTTTAAAATAACAACTACATTGTTTTTAGTTTTCAATTTTCGTCGATGTGCTTCTTTACCAACTTCTTTTTTTTTATGTTTTATAATTTCTTGTTTTGCTTCTTCCACCAGCGCTCTAATCAGTGCGATTCTACTATTTATTTCCTAAATAAAATATTAATTGTTTTCTTTAACAATAATAAATCCATCGCATAGAAAATATCAAGTTTCGTAACTTCAACAATGCAACTAATATTCCATCAGCGAATCTACAGAGTGTGCGGCACTTTCCACAAGCACGATCCACGATTTCTCATGAACTTTAACAGGAATGGAAATAAAATTGCCAGTTAAAGAGTTTTCGCAATACATTTTTTTTTTTTTTTTTTTTTTTTGTAGTATGAATTTACAAAATCATCACTGCAAACTTTACCGGAAAAAAACGGTTAATTATTTAAGATGATTTAATACTTTTATAAGAAGTAGTATAAGAAGTATAGTATGTATGTACGTATGTATAAGTTAGCAAGTATACTTTGCTATTTCTTTCACTTAACAGCAACCTGGATATATTACTATATACTAGCTGGGTCTGATTTGCGTTACAGGGCCCAAAATTTTCTTTTATTATGAACTGCCTCTTGGAGAAAATCAAAATCAAGATTTTTAATCAACGCCAGTACACGCTGACCCAAAGACCCAATGCCTTCAGCAAAATGCAGCATAAGCTTATGACGCAAACAGAGATTGAAAATGAGATATTTATTCGCTTTTTTAACTTTATTTTTCAATTTACTTTATTCACGAAAATAGGTTAGGTATGATCCGCTATTTGGCTAATGAAAACCGCTATACACCGACCACGCACCCAACGCTTTCAGCGAAACAGAGAATAGGATTATCGCGTTACTCTCTATGTTGCGCCATAAGGAGCAATATATATATATATAAATCACTGATAGAAATATCACTGACAAAATTTAAGATGATTGTCACTATTATTACGTATTTGTGTGATTGTTTTAGTGGGCACTGAAAGGCCATCTGACAAACATTTGAACCGTATTTTTAATTCAATAAACTAATTAAAATTCTTTCAATTTTTTATTGTTTATTTCACACGAAAACTATTCCTTGTTATGAAAGGAGAGCTTAAAATATATTTTTTCCAGCTATTTTACCAAATGATAATTACGTTTGTATATTGTTATTTTCGCATTGTACAGAATCGATGATAATCTAATTTAAAAGTGCGGAAAAAATTGAACATTAACACAAATAACCACTTCCGCTTCCTATTAACCAAGAAAACCTAATAATTGCATACATAATTGCATAAGTACATACATTTATACAAATGTATCTATGTATGCTGGCAAAAAAAAGAAATAAATTTGTTAGTTTTGTGGGATATACTGACATTTTAAAAGAATTATACAAAATACTTTTGACCATCACGTTACATCAAGAACAGGAGGGAAAGGGTTGCTTTATGATTTCGATTGCACAACACTTGGGCAGTGACATATATGAGGCATTAACAGCTATCATGTAAAGTACGGAACTCGTGGCTTACTATACAAAAAGAATTGATTTTTGCGTTTATATACATATTTGTTTACAAATTGTGTTATTAATTTTAGCCGATTAAAGAAAAAAGGTTCAAAAGATATTTCACCTGGCATACAAGCACTGTTGCCAGAATTGACGATTTTTGTGCATATTGGGGATTTTCTTATCTCAAAATGCACTAGTAACGATTTTAGGTAAAAAAATTACGATTTTTCTAAATTTTAATTCGAAATTTTAAATTTTAAAAGTATTTATGAAGAAAAGAAAATAAACTTTACAGAATACAGAAGAGATGTGATCAACTCCCAGTTTAAACACATATTTATTTAAATGGGTGAATTTTAATAAAACCAAAGTTTGTAATCGTTTAGAAAACTATTTTTTAAAAGACATCCTATACACAAACGACTATTTAAAATTTAAAGTCAAGCTGAGATTTTGACGATATTTTGCACAAAAATCTGTTGTGTTTGAAAATATGGCAACAGTGCCTGCAAGTCATATGCATGCTTCCCACCACTTTCATTTTTGTGGGTGTGTGTTTTTGGTTTTATTTGGACATCCTTTAATTTCCTAAATTTTAAAAAAGGGATGTAATCGCGGCAATAGCAAATGTGTATTTCAGAGTATATATTTTTCCACTGTCTTAATTTTGATTTAATTATGTTTTCGAAAATATTTAAAGGAATTTCTGCACATACATCCATAAATACAATCATATGTATGTACAGGTTATTTAAAAACTCACTTGCACCGAGTCAAAAGCACAAACAAAAACAAAATACTTAATGTGAAAATAGTTAAGATTTTATTTTGTTGGAAACTTGGAAAAAGTATCTTTAATATATATTTTTTTTTGTGTATAATTTTTTTATAAACTTTCTTTATTCATTTTTTTCTTACTTTTTTCTGGAGGTTTGCTTTGTTTGGAAGTGTGTTCAATTCAACTTTGTGTGGCACTTTCTTTTTTGTTATAGCACAGTTCGGTAGTAGTTCCAAAACATGGATACAACAAAAAAAATCTCTAATTGAATGCAGTCAGTAATTGGTCAATTTCTTCAGAACTTCTTTTTTTTAATAACTATTTCCGTTTTGTTAGTTTCACTATTTTTATGCAGTCTGTTTTATTTTTGCCGTATAACCAATTCACTTAAATATACCCGTCTTTTTTGCCAAATCAGGACAATTAGAAAAACTATCGTAAAAATCCCATCCGAAGGGACCATCTACGTTAACTCTCCGAGAGCAACTGAAGCTGTTGTTACCAGTTTATTTCCATTATTAAAACGATTTTTCCTTTACTGTCTTTGCTCAATATTCTCTTATTTGACAGCAGTGTTGCCAAGCCTAAGATATTTCGTATCTAAAATGCAATGTTTGTCTTCACCATGTACATGTGTGCATGTACATAAATATAGTTTACTCTCTTGTGTACGATTGTATTGAGCTTTTAAAATTTTAAAACAATTTAATTTAATTTCCCCTCTCCCAAAAATTGTGAACATATTGCTGCCACTTCTCCATATCAAATGTTTTACTTACATTTTTCATTCGTGTACGTAAACTATAGTTTAATAATTTTTGTGTGTTTTATACCTCGAAGAAGCTTCTTCTTATTTTTAATGTTAATATGTGTATGTGTGTAAACCAATCAAGCCAATTCATGTTGTGTACATCAGACGTCATAACATTTTGGTTCTTGCTTCAACAACCTGTGGATGCTGTAGCGAAGTATTTTATACGAGTACGTTTACAATCACTGTTGCCAGAATTGATTATTTTCACCTCTCAAAATAAGGATTTATCTAAAGTTACATTGCGATTTTTAGATTTTAAAAGTATTTTCGAAGAAAAGGAAATAAGATTTACGAACTTTTGGGAAAAATATAGAAATAATTGGCTTTTCCAATTTTAACAGATGGTAAGGATTTTACCACATTCTTCGGCAAATGTCCAAAGGATATTTAGTTCGTAAACGATTAAAAATACATCAAACAAATAGTAATGATCGCTATGTGGTTATAGTTTGGTAACTGGTGATATTATAAAAAAAAATATATATTAATGAATATGTGTATATTTGTGGTTGAGAGGTAATAAGTTTGAACAATTGTCGTAATTTGTGTAATAAAAGTATTAAAATACAAAAAAAAAGTTGAATATTTTTGATTTGACGTTTTTCTTATTTTTTAAAATGATTTGACGATTTTTAGCGCATTCTTATGTAGTTTTTGACGATTTCACACATAGAGATACCGGCAACAGTGTTGTTAATATGAATGAGTCTATTCGCTTTCACATAAGTCTTCTTTTGTGTTATGAGAGAGAGCGTATGTGGTTTGTTTGTACGAGCATGTTGTTTTGGTCACAATTTTCAAAGTTTAATGTACGAGATGCAGGTTACACGATTACAAAAGACGAAAGCTGGGCTTGCCTCCACGTAGTTTACGTCTCTAATATTATAAAAGCTGTCACATATTATCGAAATTTTACAGTTCGTAGCCTGTTGCCGCTAATGTGTTTTGGTACATAATAGTTTTATTTCCACTTACAGCACTTTAAATTTTTTTTGCGTTTGTGCAGTAAATACAATACATTTATATGCGCCCACTTGTTGAACGTACTCATAGTAAGTAGCTGAATGATGTGTAAAGGCGCCGCTATACCCATACATATATACATACATACATACATAAGTAGCTGCTTATTGGTCAGTGCAAAACAGTGTGAGTTAAAAATTGAGTTTTTTTTGAAACCATGTAATAGGAATGCGGTTCCATACCGAGAAGCGGCATGGTACGCATTTACGTACATCCATTGTGTTAAATATTATTTAGGGCTTCGTTGGTTAAAAGATATAAACAAATATAATTCAATATATTTGGTGCTGTAGAAAAAATTTGATTGTCATAATAAATAAAACTATAAACAAACCTTTAATAAATAAAATATAATATATTTATATTTTTATTCATGTATGTATATATTTATATAATATATATATGTATATACATATATAAATATATTTCACATTATATTTTATATAAATAAATATAATATAAATAATATAATTTTTCCAGTTTTTTCTTATTTTGCGTCACAAAAGAATAATTTTTTATTCAGTTACTTGAAGTAAAATCAACTCTGATCGTACAAAAAATGGTACGATTTTTTATCAAAATAGCACATTTTTATGTCTCATTATTTAATTTTTTCAGCAAACGTGCCAAATTTTACAAACCGTACGACTGTATAGGATGATACTAGGATTCAAAAGTAATTTAGATTTGTGACACTCTCTGAAATTTTTATGCCACACTATCATATTTTTTCAGCAGATATGCAATATTTAACAAATCGTACGAGTATGAAGGACAAGGACTAATTTAATTCAACTGGCAGTATGTTACAAGCAATGCCACCAAAAACTTCAGTTAAGGCCACGAAAGTGTCATGTGCTTCCATTCTAGTTGAAAATCGCATCAATAAACCAATATTTTGATCAGCTGTTAGAGGTAAAAGCTCCTCTGATCACATGGAAATGATCAATCTATGAAAATTTTCATGCAAATCATATGGCTAGTCAAACATAATATGTTACGTTTACACAGTTACATTTTTAATACATGCCATATACATATATGACAAATCGTGTGATTGGATACATATTCATATATATCACAGAAATGTTAAATTCAATAATATGAATACATGTAGGAAATTTCTAAACGATTATATCTTAGGCATATTATTTTTTGTCAGAAAGTGTAGTCTATGAATATTCAAAGCTCTTGTATGCTTCCGAAATGTAAGATTTGGATTAAAGACCCGCATGAATGGGATTAAAGCAGAAAAATGTACTTTAAATTCCAAAGTGGATCATGATTGCTAATTGTGTCGTGTTTGTGAATGCGTTTACATGGATGATTCTC
Organism: Ormia ochracea; assembly: GCA_963402855.1. Classification (NCBI taxonomy): domain Eukaryota; kingdom Metazoa; phylum Arthropoda; class Insecta; order Diptera; family Tachinidae; genus Ormia; species Ormia ochracea. Next base: position 41,203,572 of record OY727107.1, read on the forward strand.
TATATACATTGATACATACATATGTATGTATAATTTCGTGCATTCGTCTATCTATGGTTTTGTGGATTCATTTTAATAATATTGGTTCTTAAAAGCGAACTCATAACAATGAATCATTTACATGCTGGTGTGCATGCGCGCTTAATTATTGTTAGCTTTGTAGCTTTAAACACACTAACTACCGACAACCTGTCAAAATTTTTTTTACATACAATTTAGTATTTCAAGCAAGAAATTTAAGTCGGGAAGACATTGTATATGTAATGTACAAGTTCTAGTAGAATACGTCGGCTTAAACTCTACCATATATGTGTGTAAGTTTGTAAGGAAGATTTAAACTTTCCAATAAATAAACGACTATAAATTGAGGAATACATATATCATTGATTTGCTATATCAAGATATGGCTCATAGTGCTAATTACTACATAATAACTCTTAAAAATATTGTATGTTTTTGAGAATACACTTTATCTTTTAAATTTTTTATCTACATTATTATATCCTTCTCCATCAAAAAGGATATATAGTATAGGTTTAATATGGGGATGAAAATTTCTATTATATGTATGGGTATGACAATTTAAATATATACATATATACATACAATATTAGTTTGCGATCGTACATGGTTTATATGTATGTACATTCCGAATCCATATAAGAAAGGAACTTGATTGGTCTCGCTACTTTTTTAGCTTAAAAACAAACATTTCAAAATCCACCACTCAGCATTTTCTTAATATAATTCCAGTATCAAAATCATCAAAATCGTTTAATACTTTACTTGATTTCATATGCATTTCTTTCATAGTCAGAATCAGTTACATATGTATGTGTACTTCAAGTCCACCACAAAACTCATACGCTCTAGCCCACACTAATTAAAACATTAGCCAAGAAACAAATTCAATACATTTATAATTTATTTGTTCTATTTGTTAATTTTCTAAAGGAGTGAATAATTTTTTTGTTGTGGCTAAAACCCATTAAGTCACTATTTTCTATATAATATAACAAAAAACTTTTTACTCTCTATTCTCCAACTAGATTTATAGCTTTCCCACTGTCACCAATTTATTTGAATATTTTCTAATAAAATTATTTTTATACCCTTCTACAAAAAGGATAGAAGGATATTAATAGTTCTGCTACAGCGGTTGAAGTTTTTATATGGTTTTGCTACTTCAATTTCCTTTCGATTTTTTTTCAATAAATTATTTCATAAATTTATAGTTAAAAAAAAAATACGTCGTTGAAACCAGAACGAGTATTCAATCAACAACAATGGCAAGCGCACCACTTTGCTTGCATGCAAACTCGGTGTTTAATTAATAAAAGTAGCTAAATAACCTTTTAGGCACTTTTATATTAAAATGCTTCTAAAAAAAAACTCTATATAAAAAAACATCTGAAATTCCGATTAGAATAAAAAATTATTGTATTTTCTAAACCAACCAACCAGCGCGGATCAAACCCAGAAGGCTTGTGCACTGTGGGTTTTTAATTTTAAGAAAACTTTTACATGGATTGCTGGTTGAGTTTGTTTAAGTTTGGTTTGGAATATGCCTGTGCGAAAGTATGTATGGGTGTTTATATTTACGAGTATGTACTACATTTGCACTACGTTTGTATATTATTCTCGCACATGAAGTATTCGAATATAATGTTTTTTCGTTGAGATGGATTTTAAGCACTTTTGTACAAGTTGATTAGTGAGAGATGTGACGTTAATACGCGCATACACACGTGCTGCAACAGAGGCACGATTACTTTGTCATGGTTTTGTTTTAATTATTTTACAATTGTTAAACGAAATTATGTGTGTGTTTGTGTGTGTGTGTATATGTACATATGCATGAACCATAATATTGTATATTTATTTATATTTATGTTTGGAAGGATTTTTCTTAAATTCAATATTGCCATATTATTAGTGCAAAAATAAAACAGATTTAACAAAACTATTTTAATTCAGGGAGAATAATTCGTTATTTTGGTTTTGCTTTTATTTAATTTTTATGTGCGGAGTTATTCACAAAGTAGAAGAAAACATTGAAGGGAACACTATTCTTGGGTAGAAGTAAAGAGACATTTCTTCATAAATCTTATGAAGATCTAAAAGTTTTTTTTTACACTTCTGAATTTTTTTTAAGCAGAACCGATTATACCGGTTATTCATATATCCATTCAAATGAACATGTGCCTTGTCACTCATTATGATTTTTTCATGAAAATCTTTTCGCCATGGGCGAGCTGTAGTATCCTATTTGCATATGTAAGGCGCAAATGATCTCTTGGAAGAAGCTCTTGTGCAAAATAGTGCCCAAAGTTCTTCTTTGAATATCAAGAACCTATGCACGGCGCCGAATTGAGGTTAGGCGAGGTAGATTGTTTTGAACACTCTGTTGAGCAGCATTAACATGTTCAGCCGATCTTGCACTGCACAGTGGTTCATGGTTGCGCTTATCAATCAATATTTCTTCGAAATCATTCACTATACAATATACAGTGCACCTTGTTGGCACGTTGTTTCTTCCAAAAATTTCACGTAACCTTCTCATTGCAACAGCAACAGATCACTTTTTTTGATGAAATATTTTAACGGTTAACCAAATATTGGTCTATAATAAATTTTTCACGTCTCTACTTCGCGACGGCCAAATATGAGCTTTCAAGACTGATGTTTACCGAAATGGCGGCAAAACAAAGTAGTATACCAACCCGGCGGAAACCCTGCATAAAAAAATCGCAGTAAGTAGATCTAGGTGTCTTACAAAATCGGTTGTATAAAAATATTAGATATGAGATAATAAGTATATCTAACATACAAATAAATAAGTATATCTAACAAATAAACTGGAGCGTGAAAATAATGTAAAGACATGGCATTTGGTATATTCCAAATTAAACCATTAGTAGAGGTTGGCAAGTATAGGCAAACAAGATAGCGTTGAAACCACAAAAAAATTACAAGTTTAAAAAATGTACCACTTTTACAAATTGTAAATCAAAATTTACCTAATAATGAATCGATTTACGAAGTTCCACTAAAGAGGTATACAGTTAATGATTGTTTAAAAAAATTGATTTTTGTGAAGTGAATGCAATCAATAATATATTAAACAAGACAAATCCATGAAATAAAGAAATACTGTTTGGCCGAAGATTGTAACTTAATAATATTATTAGGCGATACAGCAGCACTTTTAAAACTAGATCATCCAACAAAACTAAAATTAGGTACTAAAAGTAATTAAAAGCGTAGTTAACAGCCCTTACTCTGTTTAAATAAAGTGCGTCCATGCTACCGATAAAAACAAAAAAAAAACATATTTTTCTATGTTTTCCTAATAAGGAAGAGCATAACTTATAAAATAAGTATAAAAATTAAAGTATATATGTATCCATATATAATATACATAACCATATAAGGTAATTTTAAATCGACGAACAAAAAAATTGAATAGATCACAAAAGGAATTTTTGCAAAATTCCAAAAGGCCATGGCAGCCCGCCCCCTCTACTGTGAACTAACAATGAAAATAATAATATATACATAAATATATTATATGAAATTGCCAATATTTGTTTTTAGTTTTACACAAAAAACTTTCCCGCAAAAAAAAAAATAAAAAAAATTAAAAAAAATTTAATTGTTTTTATATGTAAAGGGGTAATCCATTTCGTGCTTTCACAAGTATAGGACTGCAATTCGACATCTTTCTTTTCAGTTGAAAGCCTGAAAGTGACGAAAATGGATCGCTTAAAACATACAACAAAAATGGCGATTCCGCGACAGCCACATATCGTGCTTTAAGAGGAGATTACGGTTTACATAATCGTCCAACTACGCAAGCAATTAGCAAAATTGCGAAGAAATTTAAAGAGACTGGTGTGGTTACAAATAGTGTAAGGCCTGTGCATCATCGTTTCGTTCGTTCGGTTGTAAATATCGCTGCTGTGAATGTTACAGAGGACCCGAATGTGTCGATTCCTCGTCGTTCCTAGGAATTAGCTCTGTCTTACGGTACAATATGGCGTATTTTGCATTTAGATCTACACCTGCATACATATAAAATCCAGCTCACAAAACAACAGAAGCCAGCTGACCATTTACAACGTCGTAGTTACGTGGAATGAGTGCATGAACAACAGGCGGTGGACGGCGATTTTTCGAACAAAATTTGCTTCAGCCATGAAGCACATTTCTCACTCGATGGGTATGTTAATAAACTAAGCTATCGTATTTGAGGTTCTAAGAATCCTCAAGCAACTGAAGAGAGACCATTACATCCAGAAAAATGCATTCTTTGGTCCGAAGGTGTGATTGGATGTTACTTCTACGAAAACGACGATGGAACGACTGTCAGCGTCAATTCGGACTGTTATGGTCATATGATATCTGCCTTTTTTTGCCTGCTATTAAAGAATACGACTTAAAGATTATGAGGTTTCCACAAAACGGTGCCACATCCCACAAAACTCGAGTGAATATACCTTTATTGCAAGAGACATTTCCTGGGCGCATAATTTCTCGTCCTGCCGATATCAACTGCCCACCAAAATCATGCGATTTGATACCAATAGACCTTCTTTTTGGTGCTACGCGAACGACCGTGTTTACGCAGATAAAGCTTGAACTCTTGAGCACTAAAAAACCAAAATTAGTCAAGTTATGGCTGAGATACCTCGCATGGTGGTAATTTAAATGATGTAGTGTTTCACACATAATGTGAAACTTTATAATAAAAAAGAAATATCATGAAAAAATATATTTTATATGTGTTTCATTTATCTTTACTTTCGAAACCGCAAAATGGACAACCCGTTATTTCCTAATTAGCTTGCCTAAACCATTTCCAAGGGAAGTAAAGGAGCCTGTATCAAAACAAAAGAAAGGACAATTTGCTTTCTATATTACGTATGTTATTTTACTTTGTTTAACCTCGAAGCTAATAAATAAAAATTTAAGAATATTAATAAAAAGAAAATAGATAAATACATATATATATAGTTAAAATAATGCATTGTCATTTTCATTCGATGATCCTTCAAAATTTATATAATACCTTCCTTTACATAAGTAATCGCTAACTGGTTGCTTGTAACTGCTGCTGTTTCATGTCCCACCATTTCTGAATGCTATTCACCATTTGTTTTCGACGAAATCTCAACGATTCGGTTATGCACATTTGTATGAAATTTGATTTCATATCTATATCACCTTTTACTAAATTCAAGTGTTCTAGCAGTTGGGAGTAGTTATGACCTGGTTTGCGTATATCGCGAAATACTTGGGCTCTTAGGTCTTTGTTGTGCCTACGAGCCGTTTCCTTTTGCTCTTCTGTTAATCGTATTGAAACTAAGGGAAGATGTTGTACACTGCTGTGATTAAGATGATTCGAAAAAGCAGTAACAAAGGGAGAGGCAACTGCTGAAGACAGCGAAGTTGCAAGTGTTTCCCTTTTTATTGGATCAACGCAACTACAGTTGTTATTTACAGACGATTGTAGTACTGACGAAGGAGGTGGCATTAATACTTTTTCAGTATCGAACTTTAAATTTTCTGTAGATAAATCACTAGCTGTCATTGAGGACGAAGATACTGACGATATAGATGATGTGGGTATTATATTGCCGTTATGGCACTGTTGTAATATTCGTGAAATTTCCTGAGCATCATTAATATCGTTATGATGTATATGTTGCTGTATTGGCGTTTGTTGTATATTAATGAGATTTTGATGTTGTTGCTGAGGACTTTGTTGATGATGTGTGTTCCACGTTGTAGATTGTGGAGAAGCAGTTGCTGGATTATTAATTAGATTATTTACAATTCCATTACTGGTAGCTGGAAGAACTGGCGTATTGTAGATTATATTACCACCATTTATGGAAAGTGTATTATTCTGTCCAACGTTTGATCCAATTAGAGGTGGTGGCAGTGATGTGGGTTCATTTGACATACTATAGCTTGCTAAATATGGGTGCGGCGAAGAAGCGGGAGAATGTTGTTGCACAATATGAGGATGCGGACTCATGGAAGGTGTAATTAGTGCACTATTAAGGGACCCAATGTGAAAGCCTATAGGGTTCGAACTACTTGGAGGCGATAAAGCATCATTATTCGAATTATCGCAGCTGCTTTCTACGCCTACACCATTTATGAAATCTCTAACATAGCCATTAAATGTAAACTCCTGTTCAGCTGGTTCTTCGTCCGCAAAGTCAGGAAAGGCAACCACTAAATGTTCCGATTCATTATCTTCTGAAATAGCTGAAGCTATCGACGAAGTTTCTGATGCTAAATCATCTGTGTCCATATCAGAAAGTGTCGATATGGGAGAACTTGGTGAAGGCATATTAGATATTATTGTCGGTGTGCGCGATCCAGAATCAATGGAAGTGCGTCTAAATACATAGTCCATACGAATTGGTCCAGCCTTTCGCTTTCGCGGTCTTGCTGAATCTATTTTCTTGATCACGGCTGACGGCCCCATTGACGTGACAGGACCTCCAGGTCCTGCAGTAATACTACCACCTTTCAATGGAGCTACTTCCCCCAAATCAGCTTCATCTACCATCACCATGTGCTTATCCTTTTTATAAGGGTTTCCAAACATATGTTGCCTAACATTAGTAGGCTCAATTTCCCGTAAGGGATTGTCTTTATTCTTAAGATACTCTTGATAATTTCCCATCTCAGCTATAGGCAAACAATGCCCTGAGTCTTTGGCCACGAGACTTGTAGGCTGTGGTTTCAAAAAAGCTTCCCTCATACGGCATATTTCTTCAATTATATCTCGTCTTGAAATATCGAAAGGATTACGATATGATTTGGCGGACGATTGCCTAGTTAGCTGCGGAACCACAATCGTATAGTTCTCCAGTGGCTCTATTTCGGAGTGCAATTTAGCAAAGGTGTCACGATGCAAAGGGTGACGCACCAAGTCTCTGCGCAACGGAACACCCGCATTCAATTTTGCTGTCTCAACCTGTCTGTAAGGTGGCTTTGGTTGTTTCAATTGTTTGTATACTTTTATGCAGAGATTTTCTTGATCCTGTTTTGCAGTATTCTTAATATGCTTTAATTGATTGGCAATGTTTGGTGACAAATAGTTGTCGACATTATCTGGTAGCAAGAATTGGAGTAAAGTATATGGTACTGATATATTTAACAGTGCTTTTCTTAAAAAGGGACAGTAATAGGGTGGTATTGATCTGACATAGGCATTAAATTTGTACATTAGGTCATTTGGTGGACTCATATTGTATTTGTGTATAAGATCGTGTAAAAGTGGCAGCAATGCTGGATAATTATAAGCCAAAACATATAAATGTACTTGGGAAGTCGTTGAAGAAGGTTTAAGGTAACCGAACGGCAATTCAAAGCCATGCATTCCATTTGAAATAATTACTTGCCAGCATTTCTTTATTTCGCGTTTCTGTAAGATTTGCAAAGTTAAGGGACTAGCTTCGATTTCGTATTTATCTACAGGAAAATTGTGCACCATCTGTGGTTCTTCTACTGCCGGAGTCACTATTTTCAGTTTTGGATGAGCATCTCTTGAAGGTAAAGTAACAGCCTTGGGATCAGGCCAATAAGGCTCTGGCAGAGGCCAATAACCGATAGGGAAAGTTTTCTGACTAATATGTTTTTGAACATATATCATCTTTTTAAGAGGCTGAAAATTTAAGTCCTGCAAAGCTTCGTTAGGAATATTGTTGGGATCTTTTGGTACTAGTTGCTCAAATTGAAGAACTACGCCAGGTTGTACTTTTTGAACCAAACTCTCTATGCATTGATTTAAGACATAATGAGATCGTACTCGGTATGATCTTCCACCAGTTACCTCGCACATTCTCTCAATCGGGGAATCATCGTGGGGAACTTTACCCTCAACTCTTTCGTCTATTTTGTTTCCAGACATACGCAATACTAGAGAAAATAATCTCTGATCCCACCTAAATGGTTCTTTTGTAAACTTTGTGCCGGGTATTTGCGTATTTAGAGGCAAAATTATATCTTGATGAACACCATTACGATACGAATATCGTCCACCGTCTGTTATAACAATTATTACCGAAGGTTCCAAGTAGAAAGGGCACCTCCCTTGACCATATGTATCAATACCAGATTGCATTCGATTTAAATTTAACAAATCAAAAGCGTTTTTCAAAGACTCTCCCATTGAAGTTAATCCAGTTGATTGAAGGTTTTTGAGCTCATTCATAAAAGTGGCGTGATTTTCCTTCCAACCTGCTTTTACATTAGCCGGTGGTTCTTCAAATGTCAGAAGCATATAGCGATCGCCCAAGCAATCTTGTGTACGTTGTCTGTATTTCAGGAAAGTTTCAACTGCTCCCTTTGCAATATCTAAATAAGATTTCTGCACACCATTCACATAACCCTTTTGGCACATGGACGAAGACGTGTCCACCAAAAAGAGTATTATAGTCATTTTTAATATATACTCTTACAATTACACACTTTTGGATTAACTATAATATGAATACACTAAACTGTTTTGTGTTGTATTTTTCAAATTTAAGAAACCTTTCTTCCGAAAATATCCTTTATATGTATATATATATGTATATGTATATGTATATTTATACAAGCATTTAAAAAGTTTCTTTTTTCACATTCATGTCGTTTTATTTTCACTACTTTTACTGTAATGAAATTTAATACAAATCTGAAAATATTGAATAGAAAAAAATATATGAAAAAATATTTAATACTATATATACATACTTATAAATATATATTTGTGAATGCATGGAAATAAGGAATAACGATTTCTGTCACTAATGCCCTTTTGTTGATATTGTACAAGTTACCCTTCATAACAACTACTTTTTTCCAGACCTAATTAATCTATAAATCAAAATTGAAAAAATATATGGATTTCTATTACGAGATTTATAAGAGAGTAGCAATTGGAGAAAGTTTTAAAGTCCATAAACAACACGCCCCACTGTCACACAAAATTAAACGAGTTATTAATTTGATTAAAAACAATAAAGGAAATTTCAAAAATAGCCTTAAATAATCAAGTTCAATACATTTTTAGTATTCTAGTAAGTATTAGTTTTTAGAAATTCAATGCAATTTAATTAATAAAATTTTTTTTTACAATTTATTGTTAAAAAAATAGTTTTTCTCGAAAATTAAAATGCTTTTGACACATATAAAAGACCAATATACTAAGCTTTCCATTAAATCTACAAAGATTTTTAAAGAACCGTTCTTTTGCCGTCTGTATAATGAATACATAGAATAGAATATTTCGCAAATCACGAAATAATTACAAAATTACAATTTACATACAAAATTTAATATTTTTTTTTATTAAAAATACTTGTCTGATGAAAAAATTCCATAATCTAAATAATTTTAATTTTTATGCAAACTTGCTTTTCCGACTCATTTTTCCAATTAGAAAAAGTATACAACTCAAATGATCAAATTAATATAAAAAAATTCCATTAACGGTTCTTCACACTTAGCAACAAAGAAAGAGCATACACAACTGTTTTTTCTTAGCACAATAATCCTTACACGGGTAAAAAGATGTATTTAAGCAAATCAATAAACTATCTCTCGCGCCTTTACGCAACTGCAAAGAACAATCAGTTTGACTTCAAATGCACTACTAATAAAAAAAATTGTTTTATGTCATAAGCATTTGGTAAGGTATATACATACATATTACCTGTACTAGTTAATAAATTGGTCAACTAAAATAGTTAAGGTCTTGGCTTCGATTCCTAAATCGTGTAGTCAAAAAGTAAAAACCCCTAAAGAATTTTCCTCAACTGCTTTAACATCCATGTCCTAATTGTTGCTGGAAAGTTTAAGTGATGAGAGCATAGTCAGTGGGCACTTAACATTCACCTGCAGACAGTTAAATAGATCAATTAAAATATATCTCCTCACGCGCTTCTTCAGAAGTAACATTTCATCGCCAACTAAAGTAATAATAAAACCCGCTTAACTTATTCTGAAAAAAGTTTTTATCTACATAGTTTAAGAGAGAGGGAGAGAACGAGAGAGAGAGAGAGGGAGAGAAAGAGAAGACAGCATAACAAATTTTGTTGAATTACAATTGATGACTCCAACATATTCAAAACAACAGACTTCATCTCTCCAACGGTCCCAGTCAGCTTTTGTCGATATGTAGCCATCTTTTAATAACTTTGCGCGCAACAGTTCATCGTAGTGAGACAAGAATTTCTCAATTTCAAACATGCCTCCAATATATGAAAACCTAAAAATGCGTAATGTGATTTTTTAAATAAATATTATTTTATTTAAAATTCGCAAACACCCCTCTTTTATTGGAAGTCGTTTTGCTTTGTTGTCCACATTTTCTACATTGAAATTAGTTTTTCCTACATTGTTGCAATGAGCCAGCAAGAAAAAATTCTGATAGAATTTACATTAAATAATTAAATTAAGTCACTGTCAAATATTTTTAATTTTTGATATGATTAAAACATACAGTAATATAAAAAAATAAAATTTAGCCACGTAAATATTTAAAAGTGAATTGAAATTAATTATTCCCATCTACACAGACGTATCCTATTTAAGAGAACTTGCAGTCAGTAGTATGCTGTGACAAATGTGTATGACAAAAGCTCATAAGACTTGCCAACAAGTTTGGATGGTTTTAATTCAAAATTTAATGGAGTTGAAAAATGGATGTAATTTGAGAAATTATTATCACTCCGAGAAAAAATGTTTTCCAAAGGAAATATTTCCTAAGGCAATAGCCCACAAATAAATATAATACAATAAATGATAGGAGACTTCATAACATTCAATACTTTAATCCAATAACAGTAAATAAACTTTTTTTTAACGTCATTGAAGCATAGAAGCGAAATTCGAAAATTTTGACAATTCTTGTTTACAAACCACAAAAAAAATATATGTTATTTGTTATAAATAAACACATATTTGTCTGACTTTGACATTTGTGAATTTACATATGTGTGCTGACTTAATATATTTATCGTATTGTATTTTGATTTACAATTTACAAAAATTAGTATTGTGAGGTGACAAGTTCCGTTGCACATGGAAGTAAATCCGTCCTGATTAACAAAATAATTTGTAAAGACTTTAACAAATTTACGTTAACAAAATTCACAATACTACTTAATTCTTCATCACTGGAACACACATAAATAAACACTGCAATTACTGCCAATAGAGAACCGAATACACGTATCTTAAATTCGATTTTACACCAACTAGAAAGTAAAACTGCTGCTCATATCACTTTTATATTAGAAATCTATATATTTTAACTAAATTAAAATAATTCACGTCAAACACGTATAAAATATTTCTGCCGTCAAACATCTAAACGAGACCTATACAAATCTCACATACATCGCATACGCAATACACATCAACTTTTACGACACTCTAAGTTACCTATTCAGAACATTATTTGTTAAGGTTTTGTATTTTATTTCTTTTTATTTTTTATCATTATCATAGCGTGCCGACGGCGAAATTCTCTCCTTTTCTTTGTACCACTGAGTTTACTTCTGTTTTATTGTTGTTGCGCAGATTAGAAATACTTCTCTTTTATTTTTAATACTTAATCTTCACTTTTTGCTAGACAATACCTATTTAACAATTAATTGAACAACCTCTCCATCCAAAAGCAAGAAACAAACTGTCAAACAGATTTAACTAGAAAATAAAAGCGAGAACTTTTCTACATTTTACACTATGCCCAAGGCGAAACCATTTTTAATTCGCCATTCCTGCATCCAAGTTTTCCAAAGTTGGTTTAAAATACGTTCCACAACGATGAATACAGGGGAAAAATGTTTAAGACTTGAAAGTTGTCAAAATGTAATTTCGAATTTCATAAATAAATAAATGTTTGTCTTTATAGAAATTATTTTGTTATAATAAATGCAGCTTTTTAGGAATTTGTACCGCAAGTACTATTCAAAATATCTCTGCATAATGCCATAAGCGAATAAAAATATAGTATGGTATCTATTGTACAATGTGATAAAAGAAACAGCTATACTGTATTGAAAATAACATATGTTCCCTTATAGTTTCAATTTTTCGTGACCAATGTAAGATTAAAGGAAATACAAATTCAAAGACTTTACTAATTAATTTCATTTTTTAAAATAAATAAAGATTAGAAAGTGAATAAAATAAAACACTCAAAAAAACCTGTAAAGAAACTCATAAAGTAGTTTCTGCTCCTAGTGCAAATTGCAAAAAAAAAATCATTTTGCGGAATGTAAAGTTATATCTCCCAATAAGTATATAAAGTTAGCTGCAGCCACTACAGAAAATTTGCTAAATTGAAATTACTGAGCAATTGGTATAATACATGGTTCCTGACATACTTAGTAACTATAAAATAAAATATCATGTAGATCCAGAAGAAATCCAGCTACATACTGAATATGCAGCAACGAAACTTTAAAAATATTATTGTTAACAAATTTATTCCTTTGTAAATATGCAATTATTTTTTCTCTTTAAATTTAGGTTTTGATACTTTCTGCTATGAAGGAACATGATCCTAACCGTGACAATCGTATGGAACTCATTAATATAGAATCGACATATTAAGCATATTTTAGTTGCTCAAATAAGATTAAGATCAGTAAATAAAATCAAATATCATTAAAAAATATATTTTAAAAATTTACATTCTTTTTTTATGTTTAATATAAAAGTCATAAAATTTTATATTTAAAACCTAAATTTTTTTTAAATGCTCTACTTATAATTACATGTCAAACAATATGCTGCAAAATACCCTGCCGTATTAACGATTCTACTTGGGATCTTGGCAGATAATGTTGACTATTTTTTTTTAAGTAGATTATATCACCATCCTCCAGCTCAAACTTTCCATAATCCTCTACACACCTTACTTCAATGTATAGAGACTTTGGTGGACGAAGGTCGCCCGTTAAATCAATACCTTGACCATCACCTATTAAGCGCATATAACTTGCCAATGATTTCGAATACTTGTTAAAAAATGTTATTTCTGGTTGACAGAGATTGGCTTTGATATCGGATGGCACGATCGAGCCAAATTCCCATCGTAAAGCTTTAATTCTTTGCAGACGTTGAAACAAATATGTAAGAAGACATCTTTTGTTACGCTGCAAAGCCGAATGTCGAAAGTTTAATAAAGGCCACAAGGTACGATCTCCAGACGTGGAATAGTCTGCCCTTTACGTATATTTTTCACATATTAACACAAATCCAATATGAACATAAAAAAATAATAGATATATCCAAATATGTATGTGAATGCGTTTGAATGTTACTTACGCCTGCGCGCAATTTTCTTCAAATATGGTTTTAATTTCTTCTAAAACTTGCCTAACGCCATCGTCCTAAAAGTATACACATAAACAGTTTATATCGCCTCCGAATCCATGTATCCAAATATAGTAAGAGCTCTACGAGCCCCTGTAGATTATTCATTTCTTACATCAAATGGTGGAATTGTTTGAGAAGATCGCTCTAAGTCCCTGATCAGTTCGAATGCCTTATCGGCAAACATTTTATTTGACTTTGTCATTTTTGAAGCCAAGTATGTGATCCCTAACAATTTTCGCGCTTTTAATCTTTTATTTTTTTAACCACTTACAATAATATAAATTATGGCGTGGTAGAGTGAGGAGCCGGCAATTAGCGCCGCCGACAAAACAAATTCAACAATAATACTTAGCTTCTTTGTCAGTGTTTTAACCCCTTAAGACCCAAATGAATACTATAAAGAATTTTGTTATATTAATTTTTATTATCGGTATTAAAATACTGTAAAATAAGAAGTGGTATTTAGCAAAAAATTCCCCTTGCCAAGAGTGAAAGTTTTCAAAACATGCCAAAAGTGTAACTGTACGTAATAGGGGTAACTAGGGTCGTCAACGCCTAGTTACTTTGTAGGACAGACTTCCCTATATAAATTGCTTTGCGGAATTGACTCACGACTAATTTTTATATCTATAAAATAAGCCGTTTTGAGTTAACAGTCTGTCAGCCAATAAAGAAATGGAAAAGAAAATATTTACAATAGAATTTATTATTGGTGTTTTTTGTTACAACTTTGATTTACTAAATTTCCTGATTTATTGTAATCAGAAATTGCTAAACTCTCCACTTTTTTAATGTATTTTCCAGCCAAATTTAATATTTGTAGTTGTAGTGCGTTTTGAATTATAAAATAAAGCCAACCCCACAAAGATAAGATAAAACGTTTTTTGTTTCTTAAATAAAAAATAATACTTTTTAGGACTCCAAAAGCAGGGCATATTTTAGCCACAAGCTTTCGCTGACATGCACTGTGTAAATAACAGTCAAGCTGTTTTTTTTGAAAATCGTGAAATCAAAAAAATTAATAATTTTTTTGTATTTTAAATGTTTTATTAAAGAAACTAATCCAAGAGCTTTCAACAAATATATAACTTGGTGAGAACCATTAAAATTAAAAGTTCATAAAACTTAAAATGAAATGAGAATTCACATACTAACATATATATTTATTTTTAAAACAGATAATTAAAAAAAATAATTACCATTTTTAGAAAAATTTGGTTTGATCTCAGTTTCACTTTAAGTTTTTAATAGTTGTTTGTCTATAGGATGCTTTTTAAAAAATCGTTTTCTAAGCTATTACAAACTTTGGGTTTTTTGTATTAAAATTAGCAAGGCAATAGTTATCAAATCTTTTCATTTTCGATATTTTTCTCCATAAATATTTTTAAAATCTAACAACTAAAATTTAACTTTAAAAAGATTCTAATTTTTAGACCTAAAATCGTCACTTGAGTATTTTGAGAGATGAAAATCGGCAAAATGCAGAGAAATTGTCGGTTCTGGCAACAGTGACAGCAAAATCGCGAAAATGAAAGCAATAATCGCTGACTAATAAAAAAAACCCGCTGGAAAAGTTTGATGTTGTGACTTAAAAATGCATCTGTATGCATTCAAAAGTTTAAATCTTTATATAACTTAGTTTGCCGCCTATTTTTATTTTCTTTATGTGCTGCTTAATCTCGTATAAATTTTTAATATTATATCAGGCGATAAAAAAGAAATTAATCATAGAAATCGAATGATGTCGAGTACAATTCAGCGGAAATATTAACTTATTTAAGCATATCGGAATATAAGATAAATGTCACATAGCAATTTTGCTTGAATTGAATTATTTAAATAGGTTTTTTCTTCGCATTTGAAAATATGCCTAGATATTTGCCTCTAGTCATTTCTTTAGCCTCGCTAACACCTAACTGATATGCATCATCGTAAATCTTTTTGATATCCATTATCAAAGCATCTTGTTTTAAACTGCTCAGCTCTGTAAATATAATTATTTTTTAATTTAAGAAAATAGAAAGACCTGTTATATTTACCTAGCATAGCAGACATATCTTCTTGAGAAAGACCACGGGACCATTCAGGAGCTGGTGTACGAATCGGAGTATCACTCATTGCTATAAAATCCGTAATTCCTGGGACTTCAGGAATATAACTTATTAATATAACTTTTATTAGTTTATAATTTGTTAATCCAATTAAATTATTTAAAATAATTATTTACACACCGTTAACTAACTTTTGCAGTCAACAAATGCAACAAAATTAAGTTGCAAACAACTTATGGACAAAGTTAACAGACAATTTAAGCTCTAATGGGCCTACAGTGATATACATATATGATATTGCATACATATATAAATATAATTCAACACAGTTTTTAATAAGTTTGTTTTTTTTTGCTTTAAAATATCTTCTAGATTTATGATACAAAAAATTTAATAATAATAAAAATAATATTCTAATTTTTATTATTTTTTCTACTATTTGTCCGTTTGAATTTGACCCATCATATTTATATATGCATGTAGGTTTGCGCAGGAGTAAAGCATACACTTATAAATCTACATTTTAACTTACTCTTTTCTGGCCACAAGTCTGGTGAAGCACGATCCAATTTTTCTAATGACAATAATCCACCATCATCCCGCATTTCGCCTTTTATCATAGAACCTAACAAGGACGCATTTACTTTACTAAAATATTTGTTTGACATATTCTTTATTACTTTTTAACAGTGTTATCCTATTACTGCTTGCCATTACTCCAAATAAACGAAAATTCTGTGTCTTATCTTTTGTTCAGTTATTGCAAACAATGTATATAAATTTTTTTTATTACTGATATACCAAGTACAAAGACATCGAATTATAAAATTAAAACTTTGGAAGAGCGTAATTATTTCTTTGCTTTAGCAGTGAATTTCATTACAGGGTAGACACTCGGCAGTAAAAACTTTATACTTAATAAAGAACACCAATTCTAACAACTTTTTTTACCTGCGAAAAAAACAAACTTGGAAGCATAGGAGTTTGTATACAAAATTTTTCTACGCGAATATTGTGAAAAACATAAATATCATTCCTAGAAAATATATATAAATTTTTTTTAGTATATGCTCTTCCACAGCAAGTAATGAATCACAGTGTACGCGTCGTCAGCCTGAAATTAACCGCCGTTGTTTGGCATGTTTTGCACATTGTTGGAGCGTTGGACTTTTGTACCGCAAACTTCATACTACTATGTCTACCCTGTGCTTTTATATCTATATTTGTATTTGGTAGGGCCATGCATACATTGGACATGAAAATTTTATCCCATCGTGTATGAAGTTCAATTGAAGTAAAGGGAATAGAAGATTAATAATGGTTAGCAATCAAGCAAATGTTGTGGGTTTGGAGTCTTTGGACAAAGAACAAATGAAAACTGTATGTGAATGAAGTTATGTAAATGCGTGTGTAGACATATTTGAAATAATAAAATATAGTTTTCAGATTTTTTAATGTCGTACAACAAATTAAGTGAAATGTGCTTCACAGATTGTGTTAGAGATTTCACCTCGCGGCAATTGAAAGACAGTGAGGTAAGCAATTCCTTTAGAACGCTTTTAAATCCTGTATTAACTTTATTTTCTTTTAGGAAAAATGTTCCTTAAATTGTATGGAGAAGTATTTAAAAATGAACCAACGTATTTCGCAAAGATTTCAAGAATTCCAAATGATAGCAAATGAAAATGCATTAGCCATGGCCCAAAAAAGCAGTAGATTGTAAATTGGCATGAAAGTTCACTTTAAAATGCTCAAAAAAGTATATCATTTTTAACTTACAAGGAACTGGAAGTTAGTTAGATTTTCGTACTTTTAATGAAGAATAAAAAAGCTAATTAATAATCTGAATTCAATAAATTGTGAAATTAATTCTAATTTAGCTACCCAGTTATGTATCAAATTATGAATGATGTGTGTATAATTGTATTAAATGTTATGATTAATATTCGATACGACTTATGATTCCGTAAAATCGGTGTGTTAATGTCTTTTTCCAGCATTACAATTTTTTAGAAACAAGAAATGGTTGTATCGTGCCTCAATACGTAACACGTGCTAAAAATTTTTTTGTATGAAAATGATCATTAGAAAACTCCATTCTGCAAAAGTGTCCTATTCCGAAGAGCACTTTCAAAGTTCTCGTTGCTGAAGACATTTGCTATTGGTTAACAGCCCAATTGCATACACACATAAACGTGTAGTAGGCAGATGCGACATGCTGACAACTCTTCTTTTTTAGCAAGTTCGAAGGATGCGCTTTTAACAATTGGATTAAAATGTTTCAATTTAGGTTCGAAATAGGTACAAATGAGTTCGAAGTAAATCAGCAATAAACTCATGGATTTGATATGAAACTGACAAAGAGATTTGGATGAATCTTGGGCAGCGAATAGAATCGATTTTTGACAACGTGTCTTTATGTGTTGAAAAATTTTGACTGTTATCAGAGGGCAGAGTAGTCTCAGATGGTCGAATCGAATTCAAATATCTCTTTTCGTTACTTTGACATCTTTGTAATTGTTTCCAAGTAAAACTGTGTCACTCTTACCAATCCTGTGTAAACCGTTGCAGTTTCAGTTTTTTCCATTTTACTATGAAAAATTACACTTGGCGATAATGTACTTAAGCTATATGCAATATTACGGAGCACTCAGTGCAATATTTTTGATGTGATACCACGGAATGAACATTTTCAAAAAACATATGCTTTTCAAACTCTAGGAAAATATTTATTTGAATCTTACTTAATTTTCTAATAACATATTAAGCTTTAAAGTATGGTTTGAAAATTTTTAGTGCTGAGATAGTTTAGAAACATATATTTTTGTTACGTGTTAAGTGGCATAGCCACATATCAAATTTATGTACGTATTTTGTAACATTCCATTTGGCTTATATCGATACATCAAAGTTATTTTAATTTTAGTAGAATATTTTAATGTTTTAGAATTATTATTTTTTTAAACTCTCGTTTTTTAGTTTACTGGAGAAGAGATTAGACATTAAGGTATACACACTCTAATACAAATCAAAAATTAAACCTAAGTTTGATGGCTGTATGTACGAAATTAAATCCTATTCCCTTTTTTTGGTTCTTATCTAAATATCTACGTAAGTTTATAGGCCTAAATTTATTATTTATTTGAAAATATCTAGTTTTTAAAATCTTAATATAAATTTAAATTAATTAAGTATTAAGGTACTGTATACGCTCAATGGACAGCTGTTATATTTTCAGGAAACCCTTCAATTTCACTGATAAGAGCATATTCCAAAATTACTCGTCCTTCCTTATACCTGTAAAAAGGAATATATAAAATTTGAAATATCATATTTTGAGATAAAAAAGTGGAAATAATACAAATCAAAGACGCAAAATATATAAGACACTAAAATTTTTTTCTTCTTTTCTATTGTAGATACCTAACCCATACATTATTCAACCAGTTATTTTTTAAAGAGTATTCGCAATTTGATTGCTTTCTATGAGTCAAATCAATTTGTGGGCATATCTCATCGACTTTACTTCAGTTCAGGTAATTTTTTTTGTTGTCGGTTAGTAACATCGCGGGAAAAAGAAATAAATAGTCACAATGTAATTTTTTTAATTAGGGAAAACAATGATTGAGTCTTCCTCTTTTCGTAGCAAGATGAATAAATTGATTTCAAAATCCCTCTCCTTGAGTTTGTTCAGGCTTTCCAATGACTTAAAGGGAATTATTCTCTAAAAGCCGCAAGAAAAAAATTATCTTCTGTTAAAAAATAACGTCCTTAAAGTTTGTTATACGTGATTCCCACGTTTTTATCTTTATATTTTTCAACACGGTTTTCGCTCTTTTTGCTCTCATTCGAATTATTGTTATAATTTTTTGTTTCGAATGACTAAATAAGACATATTTTGCAAAAACCAAAGTGCAAGCAGTTTTTGTTAGCAAATTCGAAAGGGAAATAAAAAAAAAAGACGTCATAAAATTCATAGTGTGGATCCTCACTTACTCTCTCTTTTATGCAAATATCAGCTCTTATTTGATATAAATAGATAGATATATAATTGAATATATAATGATTTCTTTACTACACTGCAGGTGTCAGGGGAGCATTCGTTCAAATGAAAAATTACGCACTCAAGTTTCGACGAACGAAAAATTGTTATTACAAAAGATTTTGGGAGGAAAGTGGGAGCATGATATTGGAAATATTGTAAATAAAAATTCGTCGACAGTTAATTAATTAAGATAATTTTGGATAATTAAGAGACATATCGAACATAGCCGAATAACAAATAAACAACATGGGGTTGCGAAAATCATTTTAATCTGATGGACGAAAAGTTTATACATTGTAAAACTCAAGTGCTGATTAATTTTTTTTTTTGCTACAAAACTTGCAACAATTCTTAAAAATAGTTTAGGAAAGGAAGTTTATGCAGAAACACTTTCGAAAAAATAATTTGAACAGTCTAGTGGTTTGGAAAAAATGTATCAGTAGGAAAAACAGAATACCATTTCTGTTATTAAAACTAAACATCGATTTTCCCTTCGGGCATAGTTGTGTGCTTATTACACAGTTGCTATTGGTGTTATAGCCCATTCTGGTTTCAATATCGTTTTTTTAATTATAAATGTGGTAAAATAACTTATTAACCATATTTCTTTTATTTATTACCTGATTTTGCCGATTTTTACATAAGCAAAATCGAAAAAAGTTTAAGTAGATTTAAAATTTTTAATTTTAGAATTTTTTTTGAGGCAGTTTTGAATTAACATTTTAGAAGGAATTCATTTGCATAAAATGAACGAAACCATAATTTGCAAGTAAACGAAGTCGGCATCGAAAAGATGGAGTGCGTTGCCTCTATATTGCCAATGGAACTTCAAAAAGTTACTGCTCTTTGTATGGTTACCACACAACAGCTTAGAAATCCTAATTTTTGCTTATGCTAAATCGTCGGTAGACACTAAACTATATTTCTGAAATGTTTCAAAACAAATTTGTCTATACACATAGTGGTTTAATTTATGAATGCAAAATTCCAAATTTTAAATTTATGGGAATAGCAATGACACTCACTTTTGCGCCTCATCGGTTGCATACTCATACATCCAACCCAGCTTGGCACTACAGTTTTTGCACATAACATCACGTACCATGTGTCGGCCAGTCAGCATTACGCGTTCCTGGATGTTACTAAATGTTAGATTTACTACACGTTTGAACAAGTAAGCGCGCCCTATTTAATAATATAATATGTATAATATTTTATAACTTCCATTGAATGACAATATCCCAACTGATTTCCATTGGTTTGGTAAGCAAAATAAATATCTAATTGATTTTAGAAATCAGTTAAGACGTTTTACAGATAACAATGCAAAATATTGGAAAGGAACTAGATACGACAGCTGTAATGAAAAGTGTGAACTTACCGGTAGCTCCTGTAAAGCGGGTACTTATCAATTGATTCCGATTAGTTAAATTTGTTTGGCATTGTGCACAATTAAATAGTCGAGTACCCCCCAAGTGTTCCAAAAACACTCGCCCCATGGTTTGCAGAAGTGCAGGATGCTTTCTTTATGTCCAACAATTTACAGATCCAAAAAAAAAAAAACAAATGCAGCTTTAGAATTATTAATATATTTTTTTTTTTCAAAGACTAGTGTATTCTAAATTATAAACTATATACTTTTTGTCTAAATTTTCTGTATAGATTATTACCAGTTTACTATTGTTCTGTTAATCTGTTGCTTTATGTGTACCCTGTGTTTTGCTATACTTGCAATTACATAGGCTTTTAAAATTCTGCTATTGGAGTCATTCAAATCAATTTTTTATGTTTTACAATTGCTACTGCTGTCGAATTGCACCTGTTTTTTTTTACAAAATTTTTGTGATATGCGATTGTAGAAAATATCAACCTTTATTTATAGTTATATCATTTCAAATATGATTAAATCAAAACGTAATGCAGTAAAATGTACAAAAAAATTACTTATTTGTGTGTGTGTGTACCGTAAAAAAGCTTTTTATATCAGCTGTTATTTAACTGTTACCCTGTGATTTAAAATTATTTGCAAAACATCTTTATTACTAGCTGAAGTCAACTCTGCAACAACACTAGAGTTTGCACAGTCAAAAACACACAGAGCAAAGCCAACAAATTTCCGATAATTAACCCCAAATAACTACAGTAGTAAACTTAAAAAATTGTAATAATTTTCTTTGAAAGCTTTGAAGGAAAAGTGTTACTGCAATACTCTTAAAAAGATCTGCAATTATCAAAAAGCGGTATAACTATGGACTTCAAAAGTAAAATTTTCTGATCTGTTTTTTTTTTTATATTTACATATTTAGATTACGGTTTTGAAAACACAAACTAGCACTAACGTTTATTAAGTATGTTGCTGTTTTTTAAAAACAACTTAGCTGATATGGACTATCGTAATATACTTAAGTAAATTAAAACAAATTTATTACATATTAGTTCGAATGATTCGTGAACTTGTTTTTACATGTCAAAAAGATAAGTCTGCTTTGCTAAAATTAGATTACATAAACGGAAAAGAAACAGTAACACTATATATTTTTTTAATTTTTAAATGTTTTAATAACCAATTTAAAAAACCTACTTTATTGGAAAAAAGTTTTCTTAATATTAAAATAGAACTTTCGATCTAGTTCATTGTCTTATCACTTAAGTTATCAGTATCGTATTTTTTGTTCATTGCTGTTCCAATTTTTTAATGTATTGAGAAGCTTTTTGTTATATATCTTCTTTCCAGATATTTTCTTTGTCAAATATTTTTATATTTTCGAAATCAAGTGATAAGGCAGCTGTTTCTTTTTTTATGTCTGGCTTGTGCTCATTTACTGTGATTATCAGACTCCTGTTCGTGGTACTAATGTATACTATAAATATCGTAGCTGATATTAATTGTGTCGCTGAATCTAATTTTATCAAAATATATTTTTCGATCTTCGTCACAAGCAGGAGTCATTCACGCTTAATCAACTGTGATATTGTTGCTTTTTAGGTTGGCTAGCTCAATGTAATTACAACTGGGACTACTTGTAGTTCGTAAAGTAATAAAAGGGGTTGAGATAAAATAGTTTCAATTCAAAGGAGTTGAGTTGCAAACCGTTATATTATTGGTTGCAGATTGAGCTAAATTACATATTAGTGCAGGCTTTAAAAAAAACTTACCTATAAATCTGCCGTGTTAATCTTACGTTAAGCTTATCATAATTTCCAACACAAAAATAAACCGTTACACAATAACGTACTAAAATTGAAGTGAAAGTGTCGAGTGTGCTTAACTAAAATCACAAACGATCACCACAAAGTAAAATAAGCGAAAATCAGAAAAATATGGCGCGAAAGAAACTGGAAATAATTTTCCATTATCTTCAAGTTTATCACTTCGGTATGCAATTTAATCGCTTGCATAGTTTGTGAGGAAAAGTTAAGCAGCAAATAATGAACCGCATTCAAATAATGAAATACATATATTTCACATATGTCGGCACTAATGAGGGTCATGAATTATATTTTAAAATTACTTTTCTTAGATTTATACACAAGTTTATTTAAACAACTTTTAATTTTAAAGTTACTAATATACAAATATACTTTAACTTATTTATGTATAACTCAGTACTATTTAATTACCCATACTTGTAAGCTATTCTTTTTTGGAACAGGAAATCAAAATATTATTTGCATATTTAATTACACATATACACAGTTTTCTTTAAGAGAATATTTTTTTAATTTACTTTTAACAATTTTTAATTTTTTGCGTTTCAAAATTAACGTAAAGTTTGCTCCCAAAAATGTATTGTTTATAAATAAGTATTGCTATATTTTGGATACTAAAAATATGTCAATATAAAAGTTATTTTCATATATCATGTAATTTTAATATTTGTTCTCGCTTATTTGAAATAACTTAGTTTACAGATAGCAAATAAAAAAATATTTATTTAAATACAATTTCAAAAATATACATACATAGACATTTACTGTTTGGAAAAAGACAAAAACTGAATTTCATCGTTATGAGTTTTGCTTTTACGTATTCTATGAAATGTTCAATTATTACATACGAAAAAAAAATAATGTAATTTAATTAGAAAGGATTGAAAAATAAAATGCGTATGTAAGTTTTTTTTATTACTAAAGCAAAGACTTGAAAGGCTATAAATCAAATTAAATAAGTTTTATCAATGGCAATTATCAAATATATATTTGGTTCCTATTTAAATTGCACTGCAATCCCAATTTAAAAACTTTCATTGTAAACTGGTGAGCAATAATTTTTTTTTTAGAAATATGATGAAATTTAAGCAGTAAATTAAATAATGTGTGTTCTTAATTGACTTCCGCAGGTACGTACATACATAAGTATGAATGCATGTAGGTACAGTGGTCGTTAATTATTTGCAACATTAATCACAAAACTATAACCGAATAGAAGTTCCACAGTGCCTGTAAGTTTTCGCTGAATTACCCTTTCCAGAAATTACAATATTTTAATTACGTTATTACTTGTATATTTATTTTTGTTCAGAAGAATAACGACTTATTTAGGCAATTTTGAAAGGTGCAGACATAGTGAACATGTATGCATATGAGGTGAATGCGCCACGAACATTTCGCAAGTTAAAATGCCTTTGTCAATTATTGCCTATGTGTGAGTGCCGATGGTAGCTACAAATAAACTTGCCATTCAGCATTTGTTTCGCGATTTCCGGCAAATTTACCTGTATTTCTAAAAATTTCGTCATCGATTACAAAACAACCGATATTTTCTTTGTCAATCACACTTGGGGACGATCAAATAATTTATTTTCGAAGCATTCTCAAAGGAAATATGGAAAGTGTAATTTACAATCAATCAATCAATCAACCGTGCTAAGCATTGGTAATTACATTTATGAAGGAAGTGAAAGCTTACAGGCTGTAGATCTTTACTATTTAAATGAATTAGGTTAATTGGCTCTTTCGGTTGATTTTATTTACGTATTTAACCAGCCATTACTTCATTTATTAATATGAAATTTTTAAAGTTTAAGTGTTTTAAAGTTTTAAATAAATACAACTGCTTGGATTTGTATATAGTATATACTTTGTATATTTTAGACTTTAGATTGATTAAAAAAAGAACAATTTAACATATAGAATTTCAGTTTTGCTTTGATTTTTATTTTTAATGAATTATTAATTTAGTGGATGGTAATGATGATGTGTTTGGTTGTAATAGTGCGTTTAAAACTTAAATTGTAACTAAATCTACAAAAAGCCATCTTGAGTTTAAAATTTTTGTATTCAGATATTTATGCATACATTAACATTAAAATTATGCTACGGAGTTTAAAAAGAAATATTATTTTTTTATCTTCCTTTACATAAAACAAAAAAAAAAAAAAAACATAGATAATTACAATTTGATATTTTTAAGCTGTTAATTGTATGGTTCTGGGTTAAAAAAGAATTCTACTTATCTTTGACTATATGTCTTAAAAACCCTGGAGTTTGATGCCGTGCTATTTGCTGATGACGACGTTGACGCGGTGTGGGGTTGTGCTTGCTCTTTTTGATTGGTTTCAGAATTATGCAGTGTTTCTAAATTTAAGGGAAACGTATTATTATCATTATTTGTTGCACATAGTAAATCGCGCTTCTTGAAGTAATCTAATAAATTTTTGGTTGATTTTTTGTGTGCGACCACTGATGCTTCAGCCTGCAAATATATAAATATAAATAAATAATCTCTTTATTTGTGGGAGCTTTAATAATTGCTATTTATTTGATACGTAAAATGCACTGAATGTGATGGTTGATGTATGTCAGTTAGCTGACTACATACAAATGCAGATTTTCAGGGAACGTGTACGCAACTTTTTATACCACAACTAAGGATTTTGTAGCCAACTTCCCTTCCATTCACAATTTTTTCTCCTATTAAGCCAATTTCTCGTTGCACGGCTACGTAAATAAGATGTGGGAATAATCCACAATAATCTTTGTGGAAATAAAGAACATTGGTGTTTGGCACGCTTAGAGGGCTAAGTATTTGGTCCATGACGTGATAAGTTATGATGGTCAGAGGGTTACTGCAGTTGAATTATCCAAAAAATCTTTGACCATAAAATAATTTTATTTTAAGATTCAATTAACTGGCCAACAAGATCGTGTGACTCAAGTCCATTATATTCTTTTGGGTTTTATAGTCAATTCCGTACGTCGATAAATCGGTGACAATTCAACAAGAGGAAATCAAAATTTGAAAAATAATTGGGAAAATACAACAGTTGGCAAATTTGAAATAATGAAAAAGTTTTCATGTGCCGAAGGAATTATGCTCTTAACAAGAATGAATTCAGCAAAAATGCTTGTAAATGTTTTTAGAGTAATAACCGAAGTACACAGTTCAAGACAGTATTAGAATTACAGTGTTTTTTAATCGTAAATTTTATATTAACATAAAATGAATCAAACGTACCATTGAACGTATATGTTACGTAAAATTTTACAATACGCATAAATAAATACTTCTTAATCTTTGTATAATTCATATTCTTTTCCTATTTTTCTTAAGTATTTTATAAAGATGGTGGGAAAAAAACATTTAATGATAATAACTTTTAAAATTTTTGTGTTTTTAAATTTGTTATTCTTTCCTTTTAAGAACATTTACTTAGTTCAAAACTAGGAGAATTAGAAAGCGAACATATTGGTCTTAAAGGAAATTGCTCTTTATGTATATTCGGAAGGCCTTATAGTATAGGTGTTGCAGATACACTAGGATTTAATTCTATCCTGTTTTAAAATGTTAAGTATATAATTTAAAAAAATTTTAGATGGAGAATGATGTGACATGTTTTATTATCCTACGAAAAGCGCTATGTAAGATGCCCACAATTCGACCTTTTAAACTTACGGAACCAATGTCTCGTCGTTAATAACTTTGATTTCCATACGAAGTAGACCAAATAAGATCAATTTGATTATTTTGACATCCTTCATCTAATACAAGTTAAAAATAAATTTTTTTTTGTTGTGTTTTCATACGCAACGAAATTCGAAATATAAATATCTTCTTAAATAAAAAGTTGTCACACGTTAAAACCAACTGCGAAAATCCAGTCAGTGGCATTTTCTTGTTAATAGGAGATTCCTTAGCTTCGTCGTCGTCTACAAACAAGCGAAATCTTTTCACTTTTTTACGAAAAGGTGACAAACACTTTCACAACGATATATTCACAATTTTTTGCAAATGTATTGAAAACGAAATGTTTAAAATACACTAACAATATAAGGGTCTTATCCAGCTATCCGAGTACGATAGCCATTAATTTCTTTTATTAAACCGAATATTTTACTCTAAACACTATCCTATTCGTTGTAGATTTATTTCATATATTTAAAATAATACTTACACTGGCTGTTAAATTCATGAAATTATAATATTTTTCCAGAACACTGATGATTTCTTTAAAACTATTGCCCATTAAATGAGAACGAACAATGGCTTCGTACTGTTCATTGTCTGTGATTAAATGACCTACTAAGATGGCCGCATAACTGCCTTTTAAAGAATGTTCCATATGGTAGCCAGCTTTTTGGAGTACTATGTTACAAATAAATAAAAAAAATTATCAAATAACTTTTAAAATGATCTTTCATTCAATTGAGACCAAACTATACTTACAGTTATTTACAGTTTCATCTACTTCCTCCTGTTTCTTTTTGTTCTTCTCTTGATTATCCAATAAGGCGTCAGTGTTCTTTTCCACCAATCTATAAAAAATAAAAATATGTGGTTATTTTGTATTAATCATTATTTAGTTTTGTAAAAAAAATAATAATAATATAAATAAATGAATTAAGAGAATATCACACATAATAAATATACTTAAAGTAAAAATATTTTATTTTTTTTATATTCTGAGCAATAAGTTCTTTTCTCATTTATTTGCAATTTCCCACATTTCACCAACTTTCCTGAGCTTCTTTAGAACCTATTGCTAAGATTAAAAAGAGCATAATTATAAAACTCAAGGTTGCAAAATATAGAATTAAAATATGAGAATATATTTTTTCAAAATTTACGTAAACAAACATATACCTCGCTAATTCTTCACACTTATAGAAATAGTCCATAACTGCCGATATAGCTGATTTTTTCGGTTGTGAATTATCCTGATTACTTAAACAGAATTCCATTGGAGCAAAAGCTTTCATGATGCGTTCTCGATTTGATTTGGTGTACGTTGTTAAATTGATCAATAATAGAAGGGACTAAAAGGCATACAACGAATTATATTGCTGAAATTGTCTAATGAAATTAATAACTCACCAATATGCTCAATTCAAATACACAGCGATCCGGAATGTAATTTGGCGCTTTTAATAACAAATGGAAACTAGTGTCTATAACATCAGTTTTTTCACCCACTAATTCGGCGCCTAAAGCTTGAGAAGCACTAAATGGGTGCGTTAAGCTTATTAATACCTTCATCAGCGGTATCAGGAGTTCACGTATAACAATTCCAGGATTGTCACGTGAAGTGAACTCTGATGTTGGATAGAGTATTAATTCACGATCACAGAGTGAATACAAGGAGCAAAGAGTACATATAATGGAACTATTGTTATAGCTTAAAATATATTGCTGATTCTCCTCATTTAATTGCGTGACATTTTCCAGCACGCGCAAACATCTCTCCACAGTCTGCATATTATCTAATAAAGGTCGAGTCCAGTTAATACCAGTAGCATTGTAGACATTATCGATCACCGGCCGACAGCAATCGTTAATAGTTTTAATAATGTGCTCAAGGCCGCCAAGCTCCCTTAATTCCTCTTTGAACCAATCACCAGCTCGTTTAGACGTTAGTGAAAGAAGAGTTTCCATTGCTAAGGTACCTACAGTGATTGTGTCCACGTTGAGATGAGTTGCTTTGCCCTGAACTTTAATTTCTTCGCATAACTCTCTCACTCTCTGTTTGTTTCTTTCGTAATTAGCATGATCCGCAGGAGCTGCCACAGTCTGCTCAGATTCCAGAAGATTCATCATTAATTCCAAAGAATCTCGATCTAAATCCATGTTAAGGCCTTCTTGGGATAAAATATACATAATAGCCGTGGTGCAAAGGCCTAAAGAAAGGTCACGATTAGCATCTGAGAGAGCCTTAAAGAATTTTGATACTACGCCATGAGCACGTACATGCATTCGAAATGCGGGTACCATACATTTTGTAGCCAATTGCAATGCTGAAAGACAACGTGTGTACATGGGATTGCGGGCCTGTAGGGCATCCAAAATATACTCAACGTCATCATCCATTTCTTGGTATTCGCCGATTTCCTGTATCTGATGCGCCGTTTTTACATTTCGTACCACAGTGTAATAGTCCTTAGCTTTACGCTCAACTTTTGTGGAGTTTATCGTATCTGTAGCGTTGTCATTGTTGTCCACATCAAAAGTAGATGATACTGGATACGTCTGAGCGTTCGTTCTAATTGTTCTGGTCACTTTGTGGGCAGGTACAGGACTGCTACGGGTTTCGTCACTATTAAAGTCATTAAAAATAGCTTCCACAGTAGAGTTTGTATTCTTGATTTCTGGAGCAATGTTTTGTGTTGTGCTAGTTGTGTTGTCCTTGCTATTAACATCTCCGTTGGCCGTAGCATCCCATCTATGTTTGTAGACATGTCTCTTAGGAGCGTGGTCAGTTTGTTCCGATGGCACGCGGCTTTTAAATATACTACCTTTCTTTTTGGAAATTACCAGTTTAACTGGCTCAGGTACAGTGGCAGGGGAATTATTGCTTGTCGAGGTGTTAGCAACTGATTGCTTTACTACCACAGCATTATTAACCTGAGTATCCAAAGTGAGTGTCCTCTTAAATTTGTCCTTAACTTTATAATCCTTCCTTGGAGGAGGAGATGACGATAAAGGAATATCCAAACTGCTTTCCGGCCTTTGTAATGAAGAGGAATCCGCAGAGTTATTTTCTTGAAGGTCGATAGAAGGTGTTAAACGACTGTCATTGTACGAGTGCAGCGGAGATATCTGAGTCTCTGCAATATCATCTGAAGGCAAATCCAAATTGGGTTGTTTAGCGGGTAAGGAATTCTGACCTTCATCGCTTTCCTCTGTTTGACTGGCAGGGTGTAAAACTTGTGAAATTTGTTTCCGCTTACGACTATAACTACTTTGTGTGAAAGGCGTTGTGGTGGACTCAGATGGCGATTGCTTTAGCGTTTCTTCCTGATTGATCTTTGCTGTAAGAATTGATGCAATTTTATTGATATTATTGTTGTTGAGATTGGTATTGCTGGAATTATTAAGATTACTACGATGCGTTTTACCTCTTCTTACTGTGGTTACAACAGTCGCCGATGTAGGGTTGTTTTCGTCTTCAGATTTATTTAGGGTAGATTCTTCTAAAATGGTGCTAGGCATTTGTTCTACAATATCCATATTTAAAGAATTCGATGCTTCATCGGCTTTGCATTTACCTCTTCTCGTTATGCGTTTTAATACACATCTTTCTTCGTTTGTAGTATGTGCATGCTTTCTTCCTCTCGTTTTGGATATTTGTATAGGGATAGTTGAGAGCTCTTCAACTTCTTTACTTTGTGCATAATTAGTTTTAGCTCTTCCTCGTGTTACACGTTTCCCTTTTGCATTCGTACTTGTGAGGGTTGGTTTTTCTTCCCTAGGTAACAACTCTGGTATAGCGGCTGTTTCTGTCGCAACGATTCCATTTTCAGTACATTTTTCCGGTTGTTCTGTTATTTCGGCAATTGTCGTTTCATCTCCCCGTAGAACGGCCAGTATGTCTTCCTGAAGTGGTTCTGCTTCAACAAATGTACTAGGAGTTCTTTGCTGCAGACTATTTTCACCATCCATCATCATTGATTCTAGTCTCAACTCTATATCAGATGGTGGAGCGACCAGGGAAGAATGTTGGCTTGTCTCCAGATCACTAGTTATAACACTAGATCCTCTACTGTGCATTACACAACTTTCGTCTAATGCGGGTTGTGTGCCCGCGAGAGGTGTACTGTTGCCTTTTGAAGATATACTTCCTAAAACAGACGACTGGGAATCGAAGTCTTTTTCCGAGGGAGTTGGAGGTGATATAATAGTCCTATTGGAGGCAAAAACTGACGAGGCTGGTATTTGGGTTTGCTGAACTGCTAAAGGATTATCATTTGTGTTGGTTTGAGTCAAGAACAAATGTGGCGAGGGGGTTTTGAATTCAACAGCTAATGGCTGTTGCGGTGCACTTAATTGTTCTACAGATGCGTGTTTTAAATGTTTGTATTTTTTACTCTTTTTTTTCTCCTTTTCTGGACGTTCTGAACTGCTCGCATCGACTTGCTTAGATTTTTTTGCTTTTGCAGCTACTGCTGCCGCAGCCACAGCTAGAGCGTGGCGTATAACATCAGTTTTTATAATCAGCTTTAAGCGTTCTTTTGGAGGTTTATCGGGTGATATTTTAACTGTACTGTAATTTATTTCTGGCGGCTCTTCTTCATCCTCTTCACTTTCATCTTCTTCATCTTCTCCCTCTTCTTGAAGCTTTATGGCAGGTGATGTAGACTTAGGTGATTTCACATTTATTTTATGTATGGTTACATTTGGGGGTGTTGTAACCTCTTCTGAAGTGTGTCTCGAATTGCTTATAGAGTGCAGTGTGGACTGTGTATCATTTACTGAGATTTCAGAATGTTGTGATGGTGGCGTAAGTGATGCGCTCTGTGGTTGTTCTTCACTATCGGTACTAACCAAACGGGAGGTACCCTGTAAAAATTAATACATTAATTAAACTAGTATTTAGAAGTAGATATCTGAGTTATTTAAAAAAATCAAATATTATTTCAGTGCAATTGAAAGATAAAAATGGAGTAAAGTATAATATTTATAACAATATTTTAATATAATAAGTAATATTTTTTAATTTATAAAAATTAAAAAGAAAAAAAAAATGGCATAATCTAATATAAATATTGATAAGATTCTAAAAGCAGGTAGTCAGATTCAACAGAAAGTCAACACATTTCAAATTAACATTCCGAGAAAACATGGTAAATTTCGATCAATTTTAAGACTGTTTGATTTATTGTTATATGCAAAATGTTTGCATTGTCTTTTCAGGTTCTACTAATATACAACATTTGTTGTTATATACGAGTACAACATTCATGGTATGCAATTAAATGTACAAGGCATAACCAACGACGACCTCCTCAGGCCAGCCAGTGTTTCTTATCCTGCCTTACGGTTTCCCAGTCTCGGTATAAAAAACTGGTAATATTCATAGCGATTTTATTCATTGCCAAATAACATTTTTCATGTAGTTAATCTAGTTTAATTTTTTTTTATCAAATTATTCCTTCTTTTAAATCAAAGATAAGCTTTTGAAGGTAGTGATTACGTTTGAATGTTTTTCAATTAGCAATTGCCGTTCTGTATTCACAGTAGTCATCCCAATAATACATTTCATTAGGAAAGAACACAAAAATTTTAAATGAAATGATCCACAACATTAGCATGTGATTCAGATGGATTTGCATTATTATTTAGTTTTAAAAATGAAATTTCTAGTTTTATGACGTATTTCTTCAATGTATGGTATTTTTATTCTTTAACGGAATATTTTTATTGTTTTATAATTTTGAAAGCGACAAGGGCCTAAGATGTAGTTACACCTCATTTTAAAAAGAATAAATTATGAAATTAGCAAGGTAGGATTCTATAAAAGCAAGATTATATTCTAAATCATTGAAAACAGCAGAGTTTCCGAAAATTTTAAAACTCAATGACCCCTATAAAATAGATTTCGAAAACCAAAAATTGCGAGAATAGGTAATAAGTATTAAAAACTCGCCTTAACACTTATAATATTGATATTTTAAAAGTACATTTTTCCTGCCTCAGAATTTTTAGTAAAAAGTATCAAAATTGCAAAAAACATTCAATTCGTAACAGATTGCCTAAAGGGTAAAAAGCAAGTGATTTTTATGTCATAAATGTTCAGAAATTAAAGCATACTATTGTATTAGTTTACCTTAGATATACGCAAAACTATAGGAGGATGCTCTGGCGTTTTAGATGCTGCATTATTTACTATGGTTGGCTGCTGGTTCGATAGTATTACTGATGGTGTTTGTTGTGGTGCAGCTGGTGGTGGTAATTGGGGTTGAAGAGGTTCTGGTGTATCACAAGCTGGAGTAGGAGGAGGTGTTTCTTGACTTTGGAGTAATTTGTCTACTTTTTTATCTTTTGGTAATATAATATCCCTAATAGGTGTGGGGTTTCGATCATCATCGTCGACTTCACAGTAATTCACAACTTTGCGAGCGCGTCCCAACACACGGGATGGAGTTGCTTCAGGCTTAAGTTCTTTTTCTGGCTTTTTCTTTTTCGCTAATTTAACCTCTGAATGGGTTTTAAGTTCACCATTAGAATGTGTTTCATCATCCTCTATAGACTCCAATACTTTCTTAATTTTCTTTTTAGTTGGTTTATTTTTTCGTTCCGTAGAATTTGTTTTGGGAATTTTCATTTTTATGGGTTCCCTTATAGGAGTTGATAATGTGGAGGATGCTGTTACGGATAAATCACGAAGCGGCGATATTGACTGACGTGGTAATTGTTGCATTATTTGAGCTATAAGTTCCGGGGGCGTTGTGTTTCGGGATTTAAAAAATTTTCGTGGTTTGGGGGGCTCTAAGGAAGATATTACTTGATCATCCTCTTTATGGGATGCCGGGCTTTCTTGTGGGCTATTCGACACAACCGGTAAGCTGATTGCACGGATTGAAGTGAATCCCATTTTACCCCATTTGCCCATTGTACCTAATGAACGTGCCACAGTTGGTCGATTATCACTCTCTTTGGTGGTCTCCAGAGGCACCACAATATTTTTGCTCCAACGCGACATATTGGGAATTATGCTTTTGTTTCTTTAATATTATTTGTATTTTTTGTTTTATATATGTTCATTTACTTTTTCGACTTACAGAACCACTTTAAAGTTTCATAACTTTTGTGTTATTTAAATTCCCAAAATTAAAAAAAATATTTACCAAAACAATGCAATTAAACGTCAATTTTTTAGACACACATGCATGCACTTGAATTAATTTAACCATTTTTTTTAATTTTCCTGTTTCTCCATAGCTATAAAATGTTTTATATCGTACACTTTGTTATACGTAAATTTCTTTATGACACAATTTCTTTGACTCTCTTACTCTTTCATTCATAACTGAGATTTTTTATGTTTATTGGTATTTCTTTCTTTTTTAAACCATATAGAAAACAGTTCCGATTATATATATCTACATACGTATACTTTTCATGTAAATATTTTACTTGGCCCAATTTAGGCGTGATTCTTACATATTTTCCAATGTTTTTAAGCACTTTTCTATAAATTATGGGTTTCTGAAAATATTTTTATTAATTGACTTTGAAATCATGGTGCGTACAAACACTTCTCCCAATAAGGGTTCATAATATTTTCCAGCTTTGATTTCTGTATGGTGCATATACATTTTGCAAAAGTTAGTTTTTCACTTATTCCATGCCAATTTTTTCACTCGAAATTAATATATTCTGAATAATTATTTATATCTCAATATGTTATATTTACAAAAATTCGGTTAAAAAGTGTCAAAACTTTATAAAGAAATACAATTAAAATTTTCTCTAAACATTACACTGCACGTATAGTTGAAGCCATTTTTATTTTTCTCGCTCTTCCATGCTGTTAGAGAAAGAGACGGGTGTAGGACGATATAGCGAATAAAATGCACAAAGGAAAATATCTAAAAACAAAGCAGTGTTGCATGAAGGGGACAAACTACCACAAAAAATTATTAATGACAATGATAAAAATCCTACAGAGTATTGTTCATTAAAATTGCATCAAATTGCCATTGTGGTGGTCACACTATCATACGAATATCATGAATGCGATTATTTTCTTTGCTGATTGAAGTAAAAGTAATTCAGACCGCACGAAAATTGTCATTTTATCAAAATTTTCATATATTTAGCCAAACGTAAAAATTACAAAAAAAAATTTGTCCCACAGATGCACTTTTAGGCCGCACTATCCTATTTTTCAGGACCCGTGTGAATTTGACAGATCGTACAATTGTATATATTTTTTATTATTATAGTCGCATGATTGTTATTATAAAAATTACACTTTTTGTAAAAAGATCTTGAATTAACATGTTTAACTATAATCCAAAGGACGTGTAGTGAATAAAATTTTTCTTGCATTTGTGGATATGGTATGAGCTTACTACCATTTTTTACCAACGCGACCATTTTTGATGGGACCTTATACATCTTTTTTGGTCAGTGAGATATCAAGGTCTGTCTCTGCCTTTTATTTTACAGTAAAAGATAAAAATAAAAAAAAAATTTAAATGATTGAGAAAAAAATCTGTAGGAATATCAAACTACTTATGGACGGAGTTATGGAAATTAGGTTTGCCTCTGCAGAATGATCGTTAGAAAGATCTTAGAAGAGTTGTATATATTTTTATTCAATTGTATATAAAGAATTATATTTAATATAATTGTGTTTTATTTCGTCTATTAAGTAACATGTCTGGCAGCACAAATATTTTGATTATTCTGAAATATGGTAGCATAAATGAATGGTAAGCCGTTGATACATTTTCAAATGTCAACAAGTGAATTTTTGTAGTAATGGATATAAAATAAAAATGTGAAGATGACAGATTTTTCACTATAGACATTATATGGGATGATTTCAATATGTAATATACGAAATTTTCAATTAACAACAAAAATTAACTTTAAATTAATTCGATTAACTTTAAACAAATATTGTGAACTTGTAACATCCACTTTTTTAACCGCAAGGAAATAACAACAATAAATTTGGCGGCATTATTTGTTTTGTGACAAAATGCTCACAAAATAATTAATATGGCTACATCATGAAAGATATATTTGTCAACTCTTGCCGTCATTTCGTATGATATCATTCAGAGTTTTCGTAATTTGATTTTCTCATGAAGAAATCGTTACGAGGTAACAGCGGGAACTCAGGTGGTTTTCATGTGCTCACAAAGCTGGCATATCAAAAAGAAAAAACAAAGTAAAAAATCGAAGAGCACATCCATGCGTGACTAAAATTTCTATCTGTCAAACAAAAAAATCGAAAATCAAACATACTTACGAAATTTGAAAATAGCGGTTATTTTTTGATCAATCATGATAAACGCTATTGACGTTATCTGTATCTCTTTTTTTTATATAGATACATACATACATTTTCAGCATTTTTTTGTTTTGGTAGTGGTAGTATTTTAATATACTTAATTTTACTTATTGAGAGCATAAATACTTTAAACTTTATTAAACAATTTTGCATGTCGTATATACATATATACATACATATATATATATGTATATTAATATATAAGAGATGTATTAATTTTTAAGCATAACTTTGAACCTTTTTTTAGTATATTTTTGTTCATCGACAGTATAAGAAAGAGGATCATCTTGGGATGATTCCATCAAATTTTCGCATGCTGTTTGATTAATAGAAAACATAAACGACAAATCAATATCGTAACGGGGCAATTTTTCTCTGCAGAAGAAAATATTTAATAACGTTTTAATTTAAAAGTATTGCTACTGGAATAAACTTACCTTAAGAAATTTATTACATTACTGCCCAGCGTTTGTTCGCGCGAAAGTAGTAAAGCCGATAAATAGCGTGGATGTTTGGCTTTCTCAGCGCAGTGCATAATTAGGCCCCAAGAGGTATAGTCGGTGTCTAAGACGTACGTATTATAAATGCCTTCATCTTAAATAGAAAAATATTATGAAATCAAAATTGTGTACACAAGTATTGTGTCCTAAGACTTCTTCATTTACAAAAAATTATTAAGAATTTTGTAAGAATTGTTATTAGATAATTAAAGAGGAGGTAAAAAATTATGCATTATGCTATTTTTTAATTTACTTTTAATTTTTATTCAACAGTTTTATGTGTATATGTGCAAATGCAATTTCTGAATAAAGTTTGAAGCGAAAATATTTGTCAATAGTGGAGAACAGTTGGAAAAAAGAAACTTCTGGTATATCAGACTGAGCAGATTCTGTATCAATTAACAGGGTTTTCTAAAAAATAATGTACTTTCTATTTAAAAATTTATAATTTTATACATTGAGGAGATAATTTTTGTTTTAATTTTGATTTATCAAATGATCTTTAAAATCTTGCAGGATTTGTATGAATATTTAAAGGGATGTTGGTCTTGTATATATCCCCAGTACAGTGATTCAAATCATTCATTTGTATTTGGATTTGCCTAATTCTGACTTATATTGCCAGGTTTAGTTTCAGAAATATTGACAGTGCTATTTAATGAAAAATGAGATTTTTTTGTTTACGTATTAGATTTAATGATTGTACTTTTTATGTTGTAATTACAAACATTATTCGTCAAAAAATGTTGTGTTCTCTCATTTTAATGTACAACTAATGCATTGTAAATATCAACACTTGATAAAATTTAGAAGTTGTGAAAGAACTATTTAGATTTACGAGTTCAATTCAATTCAAGTCACACTTATTTATTACACTTACAAATATCTTCTGTATGCATCCAATGTGCCGGAGTATCAAATTCGGGAATTAGCCATGTGATATTCCCTTGGAGTTTTTCCCTGAGGGGATCTTCAGCGTATATGTAGGTAAAATTCATTGTGATCTGAACAAAAAGTAAAATATAAAATTTTATTTATTATAATAATATATTTTTATAAAACTTTTAATAACTTGCAAAAACTACCTTGTTCAGATCAAAAATATGAGCTTGGTATATACTGAAATTTATCGTACACTTATGGCAGTTTCCTCACGTAAGCGAAAAAAAAAAACCAAGAGTAAATCTTAGCGAAACTGCCATAAGTGGCGCGTGAAGGCTACATGTTTACCTCTTATGTCAAATTTTAATTTTTAATTGTGAAGTTATTCTCTTATCTTTTTTTACAAAATCACTATTACTGTGAATGGAAGAAATCTATATTTGTACTTTAAAGTAGTCAAATTATTTTAAAGACATATTTTTTAAAAATGTCAAAAAATTTGTACCACTAGTTAAAGCACTATTTAAATAGGGGATATCCCAATCGATTAGTCTTAACTAAGAAGTAAGAGCACTAGATAAATTGGCCAAAAAATAATATATCGAATTTGAATTTTAATTTATTTAAAACAGCGGTCAACCAGCATATCGTCTTTTGCCAAGAAATATATTTTCATTTGTTTGGAAATATCTACTATTTTTGAATATCCAATTATTTTAAGCATTAAATTGCTTTATGCCAAGAAATAAATATTTAATAATAATGTTTCGAAGGAGCCTTTCTAATATATATACATATATATGTATATATATTTAAATCAATTTAACTTAGTGCTTGTCCGCAGGAAAACTCCCGGGGTGTAGGAAGGAATCAAACCCGCAACTTTCGGTTTAGTAGGCTGTGCATTATGAAAATTGCTTGACATTATGGGTGTCCATTTTCAGGAATTTTAAAATGAGACAAGATGCAATTAAATGTATTTTAAAGGAATTGAAATTATATCGCTTAATTGACTATAACGAAAATATCTTTTATAATATTTTAAAGCACCCACCGTAGATGTGAACGCCTACGAAAGCACCATGTAAATTAAACGAAATATTAAACTTACATGTTGGTCGTCATTGGTGAATGTGAAATAGCTC
Organism: Ormia ochracea; assembly: GCA_963402855.1. Classification (NCBI taxonomy): domain Eukaryota; kingdom Metazoa; phylum Arthropoda; class Insecta; order Diptera; family Tachinidae; genus Ormia; species Ormia ochracea. The sequence continues at coordinate 41,241,834 of OY727107.1, forward strand.
CGCATGCAGGCATATTCTGGTAATTCCTCCGTTGAGGCATAATACTGCACCACATACCAACAGCCCATCATGGCTTCCAAGTCAAAATTACGAATAGCACGTACCTGGAATGATAAGTGGCATTTAATTTATATATCTTGTAAAGACACTCAACTCAAAGTTGAAATTCGAATTATCAACCACTACGTAACCATTTCACCTCAATAGCACACGTATAAAATTGCCAACTTGTAGTTGGACAATGGGTTATAAGTGCGTTTTCCATACTTCCTTTTTACGTGGGGAGTCCTTTTTCATACGGAGCGTTTCAAAATTAAATTTCCAGAATTAAAATTTTTTTTGACAAAACTTTATATTCAATAAAATAGAAAATTATAAATACTCAATCTTCAAGTACCTGGAAATACTGAAAGTAGTTTAATGCTTCAAATTTTGAAGAGTGAAGAGAATATAACACAATGCAATCATGATTCACTATCACACACAGTCATACAATGTATGACTGTGCAATGTATCAAAATAGCGTTGTAGGTGCCACATTATCATACAAATATGATGAAAACAAATTATTTCCTTACTGATAGAATTAAATGCAACTCAGATCGCATGAAAACTGTCATTATAATATATAATATATTAACATATAATTATATAATATATAATTATATATATAATTGTCATTATATATAAAATTTTCATAAAGCTTCAGAAGTCGAACGATTTGTGAAAAAATAGATTGCATAGATGAATTATATTACATTTCCCGCATACATGTCATATTTAACAAATCGTACTATTAGTAAATCACGATCTAAAATGGATCAAAACTGCGTATAAATTTTCAGCTTTAAAAATAAAAAAATATTGGATGCAAAAATATAGTGAATAAAAACTATAAAATTTTCAAAAATGATAGTTTTGGTGCGATCAGAGTTGCTTCTACTTCAAGCACCTGAACAAAGAAAAAATTACTTTTTTTGAGACAGAAAAAGTTTATATAATAAATTATATTTGTTTTTGTTTTACAACCAGAAAACATATGTTTGTTTTTGTGTTACATTTGCGACTGTGTAGGATAGTGAAACAAGGCCTTTATTCATATTTCAGCTTTCCATAATTTTATGATATTCATATTCTTGGTGGAAAAATGAAATCTTACTAAATATTCTTATTCATTTAACTAAAGATAGGGCGTGCAAACGCCTTAAATTTTGATAAGGAGTATAGAGTTACACATAAAACTATTTTCCGTATTTATTTTATTTAAAGCCCATTCACCGTATGAGACCATTTCATATTGTTTTGTTATATTTATTAAATTATTTAATTATTTTAATTAAATATTTTATTTTTTAATAACAATAAAAACACTTTACAAATTGCTATTAAAGTTTTCTTTTACTGGCACTTACATTAGGGCATCTCTTTCTTAAGTCCGTACGCTTTTTGGCCGTAAAGCTGTTAAATTTCATCCAGGAATGCGTCGAATCTAAGCAAAATATTGCCATTGACAAGATCGCTAAAAGCGTAAAAAAGCACAAACCCATTTCGGTCAATAAATTAAGTGTGGAGATATAAGTCTATGCATTAGAATGTTTTATAGTATGAACTTCCGGTATTCAGTTCGATATCACTTTTATTTTTTTAATTACACATACTCGTACTCGCACATATTTTGCTTAAATATTAATAGCGCCACATCACTTGGAATATCTAATGCAAACTGGTTGTAATTTCAAATTTATTTTAAATTATTCTCTATTGGATTGCCTGATTCTTTCAAAGTAAATTTACGGATAAAATCCGAGCATTCAGTTACGATATCATTTATTTTGTTTTGTACTTTTATTTCTGCTGATATGAACACACATACATACACACATATATCCGTGCGTACTATATACATGCATATGTAAGTACCCTGCAGGAAAAATTAATAGTGGAACTACTGACTTACTATTGATAATCAGCACTACTAGTGACTTACTTAGCGCTATTTAACGCAGCCATTAAAAATCCACCCACGATAACGGATATACATGCTTAAGGGATAAATCAGTATAACGTAACACTACTAGTGACTCATTTGCCTGTCATTAAAAACTCACTGTTGGCACCAGGAAGTGCACTTGGGATCATATGGAGGCCATGGAAATGGTGATTCATTAGTTCATTTTAGTAATTCTAGTCTAAAACTTTGCTTTTTTTTCTGAACTAGATGACAATAACGAAAATGTAGATGATTATCTCGCCAAACAGGCGCCGGCGAAATTACTATATAAAAGTGTTGACTAGGGGACACTTGTCCTCACGCTTCCATCTGGGTACTTGCATATATGTACGTATGTGTTTGAGGGATTGAAAACGCTGTTTCCTTAATGATTTCTTATTTGCTTTTGTTTTTATTATTTTAAAAGTTTAATCTCTGTTAAACTTAACCCATTACTGCCCCACCTACGAATTCGTTGGCCACTTCCAATGACATTTTATACTTTATATTGATATGAATTTTTGGCAAAAATGGGTTTTGTAAAACTTCCTGTATGCTGCTGGCGAATTTCATTCGTATTGAATGTATTACAACACAAAATCCAAACAACTTAATTTGATCTAAACTAATTATAATTCATTCGTCCTTTTCGGTTCGCTGTGTTTATAAACCATGAAGAATTAGAGGAACAGATTTGGCTGCAAGCCTTCTGCATTGCAGTGCAGACCTCAAAACATTCAGAGATGAATGCAATTAGAATTACTAGAAAAAAAAATTGAATTATTTTAAATGAAATAAATACATCTACAGTCAAGTGATTAAAATCGCAAGTAACCGCTTAAAAATCAAAAAAGAAATAGATATAATTCAGTGCTATATAAACGAGGTGCTGCATAAACGAGGGAATCGACTGGGTAGCTGGGATCCCCACTAATGTCACTCGGTTATCAACACAATAGACACACAGTACAACTACAATCACCTTCACTTCATAATCAGTCTGTACAATAATACCCATCGCACTCAGTCTTTCTTTTCATCATTCAGGCATTCTCTGCAGGGTTTTCCATACATCCAATTCCCTCCACAGTCCTTCCATACATACCGCAATTAGTTATACGTTATTTACGTCCACTGACGCCTCTTCATTTTTATCTTCATTCAGTTCCGCAGGTTCGTTTCCTACAGCGCTTTCTACATTCACAATTTTTTTTCACACACTCACACAACATACACTCTATGTCAGCATTAGGGTGCACCTTATTCTTGTTTTTGTGTAAAAATATTACAAGAAAGTTTCCCCTGTAACATTAATTTCGTCGCAGACTATCATAAATTTACCAACGGTAAATTGACGTACATGACGGCTACACGTTCTTAGTGTATCCGTCCTTAAAAAAACCAAAATTTATCCGCGCCAGATTTTCGCAGCAATCACATTAATTCTTTCCAAGGATTAACCTGAAGAAGGTCTTGATAAATTTCAACGTTCGTGGAAAGTATTACGTGTTTCAAAAGGACGCCACCAACACGTCAATTTTAGAGTACTAAAAAGTATTGGTTTTACTCTGTTTCTGGGGTAGCGAATTAAACATTGCGAAAGTTTTTTTAGGGCCCTTAGCTGGACTGTATGTGTCAAGATCACCTTCGCTACTTAACTTTCCAATATAAATTACTACATGCAAAACCAAAGCATGATATCTCAGTTATTTTATGACTCTTGGAAGTAGGTATCGAACTGACATTCTTAGGCATTGAGCTTTTAATCTTTCTCTCCATTTTATTTATGCTATAACTCTTCGCGATAGCATTTCGGCAGTCGTCCTTACTAAAGTATTTATTTACTTTTCATGTACAATATGATTCACAAAATTATTTGGCCTCAGCGCCTTCGAAGCTTTATAGACGCAGTAGTTATATGCTGATTGTTGTCACTGGATCACTCGCACGGTCGATTATGCTTTTAGCACTATCTTTGAAGTATACAAACGCATACTTCGCATACTTTTCAACACAAAGCAAAAAATACAAACTGCAAGATGTCTGTAACAAAAATTGGTCATGGCATAAACAGGCATGTTGCGACAACAGTGTGGGATCTTCAGCATCTTGTTTTGATTTCTGGTGAGGATTTCTATTCGCATGTACAAAATCAGATATAAAAAAACAGCGTGCATAATCGGTCAACGTGGTGTCCTAATCAAACTGTTAGAGTGTTTCCGTCGCAGTATGTGTTTGTATGTTTGGCTGGCCCCATATTAACAGCTGATCGATTTCTATGTTTAAGAGTTTCTTAAAGTTGTATTAACGAATACAAGCCATTAAGAGACAGACTAAATAATTAACAAGAAATTGCTAAAGCCAACATAAAATTATTGGACAAAACTTGTAATTTAATGGCATTTGATTTATTTTGATTTTAAAGCAAAATTAAGCTAATTCTGCGCCACAGACTGGCAAACACACAAACTGACAAAGCTCTGTCCACTTTTTTCCTCATAAGAATCCAGGCTTCATGTGGGCGCCAATGAATAATAATGTCGAAATTGTAAATACAGTGACAAACACACACATGAATTTGAAACTAACTTGTCATGTTTTATACGTGAAGTAAGTGGTATTCTCAGCGAAAAAGTGTGAGGGTAAAAGGGCTGGAGAGGGTACTAATAAGTTTGATATACGGTATGAAATTTCTATAATATTGATTTGCGACCCCATCAATTATATATGAGGTGTGATCAAAAAGTAACAGTTATACTCAATTTTCCCCAAAAGTATTTATTTATTCATCAATCCCGCCCTTCCCCCTTGTCATCTTCGGACAAGCCGAAGTCTTGTTTTTACGCACTAGCATCTTTGTGTAAGCTGGTGCGTTATCATGGTGCAAAGTCCATGATTGGTTTTTCCACAATTCTATTCGTTTCTGATAAATTGCTACGAGCAAACGGTGCATATAATTCTTGTGGCAAGAATTCATGATGCGCCACGCCATTGCAATCGAAGAAAACAATGAGCCAAACCTTCACATTTTACCGAACTTTACGTGCTTCTTTCGGTCTTGGCTCGTCTGGACGGTTCTATTGGTGTGATTGGTCATTGGCTTCAATGTTATAGCAATGAACCTTTTGAGTAAATCTTGATCGTCGTTGACGGCGTTCAACAGCTCCTGAACGACGTCCATGCGACGTTGTTTTTCAACAAAATTTAGTAAAGAATCAAAGAGCACACGACATACCTTTTAAGCTGTTAAAAACAAACTAACAATCCAAAATGGCTGACATTGCCAACATATATAACAGATATGTGTACCAAGATAACAGAAAAAGAATTTCAAAATCGAACACAGGTAATTCACGAAATTTGATAACACTCGTATATTATATATCCTTATAAGAAGCGAAGTTGACTGAACTTTGTCCGTCTATCTGCCTGTCCTCCCTTTTTTGTTTGTTGCGGGTAACTCGAGCTTAAATTTTGTCCAAAGTAAAACACTTTAAAATCGATCTGCTTCAATTTTTTTTCCGACTTTTCGTATGTGAAAATTAGCAACATCGGATGGTAAAAAAAGAAATATAGCAAAAAAAAATTATTTCATGCATAAAAATAAAGGAGTTCTTCGTTGAGACCACAACGGGTTTCAAACCAAGAACAATTCGGTGACAAGCAGACAACTTTGCTCACAGCCGAACTCGAGCTCTCGTTTCAAGTGCCCTTTTGGAACTTTCATATTAAATTATTATTATATTTTTTTATCCGACGCAACCAGGGCGGATCAAACCAGTAGAGTTGTGCCTTGTGGGTTTTAAATTTAAGAACAGTTCATGGATTGGTGGTTGAGTTTGTATATGTTTTCTTTGGAATATGTATGTCCGAAAGTATGTATGGTTGTGTTTACACGTATGCGTGTTGTTCTCCCATATGAAGTATTTAAATAAAAAGTTTATTCTCGGATACTTTTGAAGCATTTTGTAGATGCAGAATTAGAGAAAGATGTCTCGTTAATACACACATACACACGTACTGTAACAGAGGGGAAGCATTTTCTAGTTGTTTTGTATGGAATTATTTAGCAATTGCGAACATGAAATTAGAATGATAATAAAAATTAAATTTTTTTTGAGCACATATCCACGGAGTAGGGTATATAAGATTCGGTACAGTCGAATATAGCACTTTTACTTGTTATTAATGATTTTCTACACACGTTTTACTTATTTATATTTCAAGATTTCTTTAGAAAGTGAAATTATTGTTTAATTTATTATTTACACTTCAAAGTGTTTTCTGTTTTATATTTTCAAATAGATTTTCTAAGACGCATCTGACTCATCTCTTCTGTGAATAATTTAAAATAAAAAGTACAATTTGTAGGGTAGAGATGGTACCGGGAGTACCGTTATATATATGTGTATATAAAAACCATGGCAAGTACGAAAATTCAAGCTGATTTAAAGCTTTTAACTTGCAAACACGGTTCAAGGTCGCGAAAATTATAATCATGCTCCCGCTCACGCTCACGCTCACGCGATCAGTAATCACATGATCTTTGCACGTCTCTAATACAGACTCAATATGAATTCGATATTTACATTTGCAGTACGTGTTTTAATGTGTTAAAATATTATGTAAATGAATAATTTATAATGCCTCTTGTAGCTCCGGTCACTAAGCCACAAATCATCGCGTATACAAATCAAATTGAAACGCACTCATGCTCGCGCTGATGTTAATGGGACAGATGAGTAGTGAAATTATAGAAATTTTCTTTGCCAATCCTACTTAAGCATTTTTCCTTGCGGTTGTTGCAGATGTTGTTGCTGGAAAAGAAACTGTTAACAGATTTACTTCTCTAAAACGGTGCACTTTCAACTATTCCTCTTTAGACATTCTTATTTAAAATTTCATATATTAAAAAGGAAACGAAAGTGAAATTTATTTAAATTATGTTCGCTGCATTTATGACTGCCTGGCACGAAATGTGTGAAATGTAGGAAGACGTCATATACGGGGTAAATAAGAAATATATAAATGTATATACTACGCTACCCCATCAATGTAGTTTTACTATATAAATTATTATTAGCAATAACAACGTACTAATAAATGAAGAGCATGCAGTAGAATGATACAAGAGCAATATATGCAGGTAACGCAAAGGCTGTTATTGGCACTTAATTAGTGAGCTTGGCAATTATCTAAAGCAAGTCCTAATAGAGGTGAATAAATGGTTATAGTTCCAGATATTGGTGATAAATTAAGCACTGGCCCACTTTTTAAAAATATACTTAAAATATCTTAAATATTCATATTGAATAACATTTCTAATTCTATGAAAATCGTATGTATTGCGTCAGTCAGAAGGAATACCACCCCAGAAGAACCATCGTGAAAAATTTTTATAACCTAGAAGTTATATGCAACTTTATATTTCTTAAAATAAAATTTAATTTAAAATGTAATGAAATTTGTAAAATATACACTCTCCAGATTTGGTTCAATTTTTTTTTTCGAGATATATAGTCTGCGCTACTTTATATATTTAAGTATACCTTTATAGGTTTCAAATTTTATAAAAAAAAAATTATTCGATCGCTGAAATTTATTGATCTCTCTGTGGTTTCAGTGTCTACATACATATGACCTCAAAACAACTACACGCATTACTAATGTAAGCAGTGGATTTTCAATGGCACGCAAAAGTTATATGTCTATGGTTAAAAGTACAGCTCATATTCTATTATAATTCAGTGCTCCTGCAGGGCTGCTACGGGTATACAAATACATACATATTGCATTTATATAAAAAGAAATTTAAATATTTTATTTTTAATTACACTAATGATTCGAAATATTGCTATTTTGCAGGACTTTAAAAATGCACGGGAATTGATTATTTTGGGGTATCTGTTACTGCCTTTGCGCATTTCACCGTCTGCAAAAGCAGATTTTCCGCGAACTCTGACCTAAATGCTTTTTAGAACAAACTGCAGATTTATTTAATCCCAAAATGAAGATAAACGGCAAGTTTACTTAAATCAAAGTTGTAACGAGAACCAAACCATAATTTTGCATGAGCTAATTTTCTTGCACCCTTTTACACCTGCCCGATATTTTTCAGCTGAAATGCAAAATAAAGGAAGAGAGAAAACAAGTGTATATTAAAATGCAGCTTTAGAAAAATTAGCAGAAGCCAAGACGCAAATAGTGGTAGGCTGTCGCTTTATAAAAGGAAACATAACTAACGACACGCATACATACATGCATACATACATACATATGTGGCTATATATTTATGCAAGCAAATGGATGCATGTGAATAGATCGGTATATACGAGTTCGCATGTAGTGAAAAGGCAAATACGAGGAATATCATACAAATTGTATTCTTTACGATCATCAGAACAAACACACTTTCCCTGCACACAGTCAGTGTGCCACAACAAGCCAAAAACTTCTTCGTCATCTTCATTATTGTTTGTGCCAGACAAACTGACAACTCTGTTTATTTAAATCAAGTAGATGCTTAAACTGCAATCCAGCCAGCTTCAAATAGTTAGGCCGCATTATTTAAATAAAATAGACGAATAAACATTTTGGAAATTTTGTGCTTCCAAATGCCCATGTTTTATATGTAACTGTGGGATACACACGGCATGTACGTACATATTTATTTAACGACTGAGGAAATGGTGTAAACGACTTGTTAGGTCCCGGCTATTCCTTTTTCTTCAATTAAATATTTAGCTTATCTTTTACAGAGAAGATGGTTAGAAATCTTTCCGTCATATATGAAGTTGTGGGATATGACTCTTTCGTAGCTGGAGATAGTAGAGGAAGGCTTTACTTTTAAAGAGAAATGAGGAAGAAGTAATTTAAGGTGAATGTTTAATAACTTTCGTACCTTGATGCCCACGGATTAACAAAACTTATGGCTTACTGCTTGTACGGTTTCAATTACAGCCGTTCTATTCACTTTGACCCCTTTCAGACACACAAAGTTTACTTTGCAAAGTATAGTTTTTGTAGAAGAGAGGCGAAAAGGGATTAAGCGACTTTGACTACCATACTGGCAATTATTGTAATAGTTTATGTTCATATATATTGTCTTTTTAACAATGACGTAATCGCGTAGGTTATACCTACGTGTTCCGAAAAGTAATCCCGAGGTCTTTTGCGTACTGTTACAGTTCCGCGGCTATTACAGTGACAATACCTCAACGCAATATGGATGTCGAAATAGTTTAAGGTGGCACTTTAAGGTTCCAATATATATATATGTATTCTATTTTGTGTGAATCAATATGTTTATTGTTTATTTTATAAACAAATAAAAAAAAACTGAAAATTAAATTAAAACGTAAATATGTTTCTACACTGAACCTTCAAATTTTTTCAAGCAGCAAACATATAATGTTAAGAGCCATTATATGTATAGTTTTTTAAGAGAAACTACAGCACTAGAAGTCCTGAAATGTACCGAAATACTGACATCTATTTCGTAGGAAATTGAAGCCGATGTAACCGGCTGTACTGGCGTAAATTAAATTCATCTGTATTGATTTCGCTGAAGAAAACGCTTAGCTTTTTACTAGTTAGTCAGCTGGTACTTTTATATCTGTAAGTGCTTTGTTATAATAACGTAAGCCTTTTTACGTGGTGGGGGTAATTTAAAATACAACACTAAATACGTTTTTTAACAATAAAGTGATTAAAGACTTGTGTAGTTTTTTCAAAATTTTACTTTCCTCATAACGAAACTGAAAGACATAAACTATTATGAGTTATAAGCCAAATGTGCTTACTTGCATATGCATAGTAAGCTTCTTATTAAGTTGGCATTTATGTACATATATATAGTACATACATTTACACATATGTACGCAGCTTCTTAATGTTTAATGAAAAGAAATAATGTAAACGTTTAATAGTTTTAAAGATCTTTCTAATTAAATGCACATTTGCAGCAGAGTTAAGTCTTGAAAACGAAAAGTATATCTGTCGCTCATCTAGAGTTAAATGAGCACTAGAGAATGACTTAAATCATATACAGAAAGTCCAAACTTTAAATAGATTTTGAATGCCGTCAAAGAAGAAACCATGACAAAAATGCGAAATTTTAAAGTAAAAGAGTAGAAATTGCTTTGAAAAAAGTAAGAAGACAAATACAAAAAATTAAATATTATTTTTTCAGACAATGTGACGGCTGTCGAACAGCGAAAGAAAAGCCAAGTCAGTTACAAGCGTATGCTGTTCCAATCACAAAGTAATATGATTGGTTGCTAATAATTCCAGATTCGATTGTAAAGATTTAGAGGGAAACACTCTACAAGATCACAATACTTCGGATTGTTAATGTTATTCCTATGGTCCTGCCACAGGATCATTTTCAGATAAGATAGTTATAATGCATTTACTAAGCCCCCTATGCAAGCACAGGTGACAAATCTTGATTAAAAGATTCAGTTCTAACCAAGCGCCTAGCTAAGACGTTCGGCACTGTCCAAGCCTTATCAATATGCACTTCGCAAGAATAACTCTCCCGCCATCTTCGGGGTAAACCACATCTGTCTATTAAATTCATGCATGCAAGAAATCATAATCACTCCAAGAATTGCAGAGAGGCCGCTCTCAGAGGGAGAACCATCTGCTGCCTACTAGCGTCTGTTGAATGGCAACAGCACCTAGATAACTAATCACTTGACCGGATCGTATCGAGCGTTAGCATCAATGCGATACCAGCCACTCAAGAGAAATCTCCCAAGCAACTTTTGGTATCAACCACATTCCACCACGTGATCTCCTAAGGGATTAAGCGAAGAGGCCTCACCAAAAACCGGCCACAACTTCATTCTATGTTGTTAGGCCGGAACGAACTTAGTCTATGGACAAAGTCACTAAAGCCGCACAATTTATCCACGAGCATAATCAATTAACTCCGTGGAGTGTGAACTAAGTCCGTCCTCGATAAAAGTTCGGTTCAGGTATTGTGAAAACCCATAATCACCCATAAACCTACGCGATAGAAATCTATTGCGGGGCTGCCGCTATCCACTGGTGGTGCTTTCGAAGAAAACTCTCAAGAGAGAACTCTCCTACAATATTCAACCCTGAATCGATTAGGTTATGCTAGACCTAATCCCACACCAATAAGCATAGCTTGCCTTTACCTTTTAATTACTTGTAAGCACATCCGTTGTCATGTTATTTCATGGATTGGGCAGTAGCAGACAAGTTTTACCGGTGTCTGCCAAAGACCATGGTCTGGAAATGCAGGATACCGTCTCCCCAAAGTGCACCCCACCAACATCTAAATTTCACCAAGGTGCATACTGTACTACCCTGGGGGTAAGGCGGATAGTACAGAAAAGCTTTTCCAATACTTTTTGATTTCAGTAGGAATGTAGCAATGTAGCAATGCAGGCACCTGCCCGAGTGAAACATTTTGATGCCATTTCGTCTACTTTGGTCCATGAGAAACTCAAAGACGCATGACCTCCATGAAAATCAAGCTCGAAATCATACATATACGGTTTTTTGTTACATTGACCTGTAATACATATGAAGTATAATGCAATATATACATACATACCAGTGAATATATATAAAAACTGGAAATGTAGTCCACCAAGGCATCTAAAAAGATAGTGCTTTCCAACATTGTATAGAAGACCAGCGTTCCAATTAGTTCAAGTTGGATATTTTTCTGAAGCAGCTTGACTAAGAAATTTGTATGCACAATAATCTGACATTTACAACAGCATTTGGAAGCGATTTTCTTTTGAATGGATGGTGCGAGTATCTTGATTGTGAATGAGGGCCTTTAGGGATTTTGTGTTGTATGACAGTTTGTGGACTTAAAACATGATCCGACTAATTAGACTTTAACATCACTTAACTTACATTTAATTCAAGTTTTGCGAACCAAAAACACAAACATTAAACAGAAATCTGATATTGGCTTGGCAAAGCTCTTTAAAATTTCTGAGCAAATAACAAGACATTCGTTATAAGCTTACATGCATACATACATACACACATACATATGTATGTACATACTTTGTTTCTGTAACAGTGCATTGTGATATTTTTGATCGCTTAACAATTAGTTGCTGCATTCAGCATTGCTTCCACACGTTGTTTGATGCCTGCGAATGCCGCGGTTCATCTTTTTTAGCGTCACAATGATTTCAACCATTCATTCATTTATTTATAAGATTCGTTTAACACCGGAGCTTTGCCCACAGTTGTGCACTTCATTCGTACAGTGGATGTGATGTTTTGGTTGTGCCGTGTTTGATTGAATGTCAATGTGATGAAAATAAACTAATAATAAATTGTGAGAGTCGACCCAAATATCTTAAAAGAAACTAAGAAACGCTGCTGCTGCTGCTGATCAGTTTTTGCCTCTTCGCCACATTATTTGCTGTTCGTGTTTTTGTTATTTCTGTTATTGTTGTTATTATTATTATTATTATTATTATTGTTATTGTTATTATAATTATTATTGCAGTTTTGCTGCTAAATGTTGTTACTTTTTTTTTATATGTACTCGCATTTATAATATTTGTAGTGGAAAAGTACACAAATACATATTTTTTGCATTTTAATTCAGGCATTGTTTTCTGTCATTTTTATTTCTCTGAGGCTGAATACTTTCCAACTCAAATTGTTGATTGGAACGATTTTTTGCATTGCAACACACGTTCGTTCTTGTTTAATAGCAACAAATTTCTCACTGCCACAGCCGCCATACTAAAGTGAATTGCTTAAGATTTATTAGAAAATAGAAGTATTATTACACAGCACGATCCAGGTGTCTTTAGAGTTGATTATGCTAATTGCGCTGATTCCCATGACACAGAGTAGCCTCATTGTGGCAAAGTAAAAAGGTACTAATAAATAATTCTTCCAAGACAATCCTTCATGAGAAGAATAATTTGTTAGTTACATACATACGGTTTTAATTTATAACCGATCTTTCTCCCATTTGTCAAATTTGTATTATCCATGTTGGAGCAATTTCAAATACGTGTTACGAAAATCTACTTAATATAAGTTCAAGACGACAATATGAAGCAGTTGGTTGGGTGTGTGAAACACTTAGCAATATTATTTCCATCTCCTTCTATTTACGAGGATATCTATTTATATATAAAACATACACGATCAAAGGTTTTATTATATTTCACATATTAACTTTTTTGGCGTAGAAATATTTTTATACAGTAAAGTTTTTGTGATCCCCAGCAAGATCCGAAAAGAGCCAAAACGGCTCTCTCTCATTAATCATTTAATTAGTATTTTCTGCCCGTTATTCCAGTGGCAACTTATATCCAGAGTAAGTAAATTTCGTTCGAGCCAATTTAGACGCGCAAAGCTTACTTTGATGCCCGTGCTACTAGTAATGAGTAAAGGAATATAAAAGTGTACTCATTCAATCTTATCTACATTCTTAGTTTGGACCTAAAGCCAAAGGCTATTGAATGAGTACAAAAGATTTCGGAAAGGATTCCTTTTTCTTTGCGATATTTTTGTATTATTAAAATTGTTAAAAAAGTCCTTGAAAAATGTAATGTAGAAAGGAATCATCGTCAAGCCATCTTAGGGCCATCTTATTGAAATTACATTTAGCAGAACCTATTGAATGTAATTCTAATCTTGACAAAGGTTAAATAATTCGATTTGCCATGCTCAAGACCTTGTCGAAAATTATTCTGGAATGGCTATATGCAGAAGCGTAGCCTACTAGGAATTATGGAAAAAGATATGTGCCATTTTATATACATATGCAGATTTATCGATTTTAAGTTCGAGGAGAACTGGTCGCTCGTGCCACTCTTTAGGAATATAAAAAATAACTTAACGATCTATTCTCAGATCTATAGAGTGTACACAAAAATTTTATAAAACTGGTTTGGGCTGTATCGGAGAAGTTCGGGGATTTATATATGTATGTATGTGCATATAGATTTAAATTGAAATAAATAGAAATTATAACGATTAAGTAGATTGTAAAAAAGTATTTCTAAGATGATAGTTGGTAATGTACCCTCATTTATCTATCGCAATTTCAGGTGGCTGGACAAGGTATTTCCCGAATGCTTATTGATGCTGAAGTTCGAACTATAGGATGCGCTGGTAAGTAACTATCTATTATTTATCTCTGAAGGGCACTATTCAAAATTTTTTAATCTCATAACAAGCAACTATACATTTTTAAGAACAGCAATTTTCAGTGTAGTGGCTAAATATTTTAAATTATTTGTATTTGGCTACGCGAATGGGAGCTAAGGAATGCAAATTGTTTGGTGGTTAATAAGTTTTAGCCAGACACATATACATACATACATAAATGCAGCTTTTCTATTTATTCTCGTAGTGAGTTATTGCTTTTACGAGCAGCTATTCCAAATACTTATTGGAAAAGGGGAATTAGACGATGACCAAACACTATCGAATCAAAACAAACAATGGTTCCGTAAACACTACAAAATGCAAGACATGTACGGCAAATATCCAAAATAAAATCATCAGCCACAAACATCTCCAACATTATTATCATCGTCTTCCGATGGTCATCATCATGATGATCAGCATGATTATGATCGTGGCGGTGAAAGTAACAAGATACTTTACACACGACGTGCTATCAGACAGTTTTAATAATAATGAAAAGTACGAATATCAGCAGACAGGCAAAAATTAAATGATGTAAAAAATATTATCGTGCTCTTTTGAGATGCGTAGTGCGTTTTCATAAAAATCAATTTTCTTTTCAAACATTAGCGTGTATGGATTTACGTATCCACGTATGCATGCACATTCATGAACATACATATATATGTATGTTTGTATGTATGTAAGCACATCCATATGCTTATAAACATGCGCTCACACCCTGAGCTTTCTTGCCTTCTCAATATCAAAACGAGCATTTGTATGAACAGGCGGACACACTCTGAAATAGACATTATGACACATAAACGGCGACAGTGGATTATGGAATGAAAAAACTTAGAACTTTTTAATCATCCATTACATGCTGGCATAATTCTTGTAGTTTTTGGGAGCCAACGACGAAGAAGAAGATGGTTTTGAGTTGATCTAATTTTTTAACCAGCATCTTTTACGAGAAAAACTCAACACGTACTCAAAGTGGTGTATACGTGAAAAATTTTGTGCCACTGTACTTCAAGCAGTGTGTTCAAAACACAGGAAAAATTGTTCGCTTAAAAATTTTGACAGTGCGTGACGGAACCATTATTCGAAAGTGTGTCCTTACGTAAGGTTATGTACTCATCTTGGCAATTCCATGCAAAGCAACACCATAAGGATTCAACTTCACTTGTGTATAACACAGTGAACGCCGATAACAACTGAGAGCAAAGCCTATGAGTGTGAGAAAATAGTTTCTGAGCGTTTTGCGTGCTTGTTTGGACTATTCATGCATATTTTTTTGACATGAAAGCAAAAACATCGAATAAACAGAATTTCAGCGTTGATTCGCTGTGTTATATAAATATGTTCTTCTCGCATAAAAATAAGCGCTCATAAGCTCTGCTCGGCTACGTGTCGGCATCAGCGCTCACTCTGTTCGCATCCTTAGAGAAAATAGTTTTATTTTGGAACACATCACAAAAAAGCTCAAGTATGCAGCAACTTCAAGAATCACTCTGGCAAACTGTGAAAAGGATCGTTTGTTTACAAAAATTTTTTTTCCGCAATTTTCTTACTTATGAAGGGAGTGAAAAGTACAAAAAGAAATCCGATGCGCGTCAAAATTACTGCACTGCAAAATACGCACTAAGTCCTACTTTTTGCTTGTAATGTTTTTTGGTATTGAGTCTTCAGAACATATTACACTGTTCAACATTAAAGTCGGCACTGAGACCGTTTGAAATGGTTGTCATTTATAATCACCTCTGAGGCAGAATAATCCATCAATTCCGAACGAATACACCTTCAAAATTTGTTCTTTAAAAAAAAATTGTAATACTTAGTCTTCTTCTACTTATAGTCTTCAACGTACTCGTTACATTTAACTCGTTCCTTTCCTTTACTAAATTGGAAATTTGACAGTCAATTTGTCACTTTTATTGCCGTTTCAAGAGGGCGCTCCAATTGAAAAATATAAGTAGTGTACATAAGAATAATATGAAATGGCTATAAGTGTGGATCTATTTTACATACTCAAAGTAAGAAATGTTTTTTGAACATAATAGAATATTTGTTATAAAAAAATGAACTTAATTATTCGGATTCATCAGCTATTTTCGCCTGAATAAAGATGCATTTTGCTATTTGTTAAATGAAATAAAAAACAGTATG
The DNA here is from genome assembly GCA_963402855.1 of Ormia ochracea. Taxonomy (NCBI): domain Eukaryota; kingdom Metazoa; phylum Arthropoda; class Insecta; order Diptera; family Tachinidae; genus Ormia; species Ormia ochracea. Next base: position 41,258,152 of record OY727107.1, read on the forward strand.
GAACCAACTATTCGAGGCAATGCGATTCCCCTATATTAAAACTATGCTGCACATTGGGTTTTTTTGCTGAAGGCAGATATCATTTATGCATTAATTTTTGTTTCCATATTTCATAAATATTAAATTTACAAATTTTTACAGTTAGTTGTAATCCATAATAGCCAAAAATTGTGCAACACAACTGAAAACTAACTAGTTGTAATTGTTTTGTTTAGTTGTAAATCATAATACCGAACTGACAACTACTGAGCAAAATTACAACTATTACAACTTTTATTATAGTTGTAATACATAATCAGGGGGTCAATAATAATTTAAAATCCCGCAAGGTACCTTTCAGTTCTAACTGACTCACGATAAATGAGGTTGTCGAAGGGCTCAATCGACTTGGGAATCAGAAACCAAAATGAGGCAATTTTATGCTCTTACAGCTCCACTGTATTCCGTACACGCCCGTGATTGTTATTAGAATTCACTTTTTTCTGTTGCCTTTTTTATGTTTCTCGTTGGCCCAATTGTTGTGGCCATTGATAATGATTGTTCTGCTCAAGATGAAGCTCCATTTATGTGTGTTTGTTTCTCAGAAATAGAAATCGAAAGGACATGCTAAGAATATTTAATGTGATTTTTGTGTCTTCTTTTTTAGCAGTTTTATTTTGCCATAAAAGCGGTTTCTGCTTTTTTTTATTTATTTATTATATTTTCGTATTGGTATTCAGGCTGACTAGATTCATCAAACGAGATGATTCGTTATTCATAGAACTGTCTCAAGTACATAAAAAAGTGGAAATTTCACTTATTATTTGCTACGTTTGGAAATTAGAATGGGCAGCTTTTTTTTCAGCCGTAAATGTCTATTTGAAGCATGTGATTAATGTTGTAGGCAAGGCCGAGTTAGGTCTTCTGGCATTTCTCATACAGGTTCATAGATTTTAAAAATATTAATTATAATAGTATGGCGTTTTATCGATTAAGCGCATAATGTGCAATTTAAGTACCCCACACTTTTAGGTGTCAAATAACTTTATTTCTAAAAGCTGCGATAAAATATTTATAGGATAATAGGATAAGTGATAATAAATATAATGGGATCAAGCCATTTGATTGGCTTATATACGGGTATGTGTGTATGGAACTTTGTCGACGGTTCTCTGGGTGCGGGCAGCCGGCTCTGTTTGCAAATTTAGGGTCATCAGCACTGTGGTTTAAGTTGTTTTAACTTCTTCTGGCAATGGTAGCACTGGAAAACCGCAGTTCTACTGTGGTGGTCTTATTTAATTGGCAGCGTCAGAAATTGTGGTTACTGGTGCAAGCTGCAGACACCTTAAGTCGGTTGCCCGAATGTTGCTAAAGCACTTGAGGTTAGAAATATCGCGTTTGAGTTTGCGATCCTCCTCAAATAAAGAAAGTGTGCCGTTCTCATTAGACTTTTGGTATGTATTTAATTTACACTTATCAGTTTAATGTTGCCACAGTTAGCAAGTTCAGACAATATATTTGGTTGGTTTCCAGTTTGAAAGTTATATCACTCTTCAGTTCATGCTTATAGCAACCCAAATTTTTTTTTGGCTTTTAATACCTGCGATACCGTCTCAAACATGCCCAGTTGACATTCCTTTCTACAGATAGTTTTCATCCACAATTATTGTTAGTACTTTTTCTTTAATCATCTGGCAACCGATTGAGTCTGTTGGATGGGACTAAAATCTCTTCCAGCATTCTGGCCTATTTATATGCAGCGTTATTGTCTGCGAATCTTTTTCATTCTTGCGAAGACATTGGGAAAAATTAAGCCCGTTTTTATATTTTTAGAATAGAAAAGCTTTTGGTCTTTATAGAAATATTGGACAATTTTCTTATTCATTTTTTTTAATTTATTTTTTTTTTATATTATTATTTTTTTTTTGAATAAAATCTGTTAACCGATAATTCGAATACCGGTATTTAAAAAGATCTTAGGAATCAATACCCCAGGCCACATGCATATGTATATCTGTTTATATCCGTACACAGTGAAATATATAATTAATAGATTATTAAGGCAGGGGTCGGAAATATTTTCAGAAATATATTATTCTACGAGTAGTTGCTTTCAGAATTGGCTACAACGACAGTGGAATTGAAGTCTTTTGAAATGGCGATCAACAAAGGAAGAAGCATTGCAAGATGTAAGTAAGTTAATAGCAAATATTTTTAGGCGCGAACCTATTTGATCTTTGATTGGATTTTTTTGTGGTTCCATGATGGCTCATATTGAAAGCAGTGATATCGCATGTTTATGGCTTATTGTCTATAATTAAACGTTTAGTGGTTTGTTTTTGTTGAATTTTGTTATTCCAATTTCGAAGAAAAAATTACATTAGCAACCGGGGCACACACTACATGAACGCATAACAACTGTAATGAGAAAATTTGCTTGTTTTTTACCTCCATATCACCACACACACACACTCACACACACACACACGTACAAACATCTCGCAAACAGGAACCAACATTAAAAAGCTAAAGACTTTAGTGCAATGAAATCGATGCAGGTAAAACTTGATCCTGAAGCATAACCCAAAACACAGAGTGTACATCGCAGACCGAACCACTCAAGTCCATATTTTGTCATTCATACGAATAATCGTGCCTGTGGATGTGTACACAATACACAATACTATTGCCGCCACCATCTTAATCATTTTGCGACTGAGAGTGTTTATTTATTACAATTTTTTTCCAAAGTCTACTTCTTGGTTCTGGGGATTAAACACGTTAACTGGTCTCTGTGTCTGTCCTGGAATACGTCTTTTTGTCTGCTGGTTTTATTGTCCGTCCTTGGGCATGCTTTGGCTTTTATGCTGTCTTCATACCGTTCCGTAGAAATGTATGGCTGTGTTTGGCTACCACTTTGCTCTCATGATGTAAAAGTAACTCGAAACTCTGATGATGATCATCGTGACGATGATCATCATTGTTGAAAGCACGTTAAGCACTTTAATGGCGAAGAATTTAAAGAAATCATGAAATGAAAACCAACTTGCCGGAATAATTGGTTGCCTGATGACCACTAGATGTAACTTGGCAGAAGAGAAAATCGCTTGTCGTTATGAAGTGGTAGTATGGCTAAGTTACATGATTACGGACAATAATAAAGTTACAGCAGTAGCATCTACTAGACAAATAAGCAGCTCCATCAAATGTCTCACTTGATTTGGTATGGAAAACAGCGGTGGTGATATTTTTAAGATGCATATTTCCCAAAATGACTTTTCATATTTGCAAGAAATAATTAAGAAATTTCTGAAATCTAAACGATCAAGAAAAAACATTGCCATGCAATTAATAAAACCTAGATTGTAACCAAATATGGTGGTATCACTGAAATATGCCACTTTCCCCTATTAATCCATACCCACAATTCAAAGATATTTAAAATGCGCATGTGTTTGTATGTACTCCTTCTTAAGGGAGTCCCTGATCTACTAAAGGTATTAAAATTTTACTCCAAAAATTAACATTAATAAAAAAATATAGTAACCGAAATAATGTGGGCTTCGGGATGTATAACTTTTTATTAGTTCACTCTAAAATCTTATCTCTTTGTTATCTTATATCTTCTTTTTCGTTACGAACTTCTGACTAAGTATTCACCTTAATGTCACATATTTTATATATTTTTATTTTCATCATTTTCCGACTGAAGGGTTTTCAATCAGTGGCTGTTCAATATTGGCTCTGCCAATAACTTCAAATTTGTTCTTTTTAGAAGCGGATGAAGAGGTTTACGAATGATGATGAAATTTAAAACAAAATGGATGCCATTGTTGGCAGAAATCCATTACATTTTGTGCTCTACCCGTATATGTGACTTATAGCTTGATCAGTGTGACATTTCTTTGGATGTAAATTTTTATAAACTGACCGAAAACTGCTGTTTTCTAATTCTTAGTACAGTGTTACCATATTAACATGTCTGTTTGACTTACGAACAATTTAAACAGGACTGCTTCATAATTTTGAAGTTTAAACTTTATTTAAGAAATATCAGTTTAACTAAACGAGTGATTAACTTCAGTTTGCTTCTTGGTTCTGGCCATGGAAAACCTTAATTTGCCTCTATTTGGGCTTCAATATGTCTTTTTGTCTTCTGGTTTATTATCTATCCTTCAGCAGGCTTCAGCTATTAGATTTACCACAATGAATTCATCTGTCATAAGCATACGTATACGACACACATACATACGTATGTCATATTGAAGTTGAAATGAAATTTTTATTCATAACCTTATAAAAGATGGCGGAAAGGGGCTACTAAGGCCAGAAAATAGTTCAATCATAAGTCTTTGTATTCATAAGCTGGCAGTTAATTTTCATTTTTATTCCACTTGTCATTACAAATTCAAAATACAATGTTTCAAAATTGAATATTAGGAATTTACTAAAAATCCTAAGAATCAATAAAATTAAAAAAATCTTTAAAAGCTTAAAGAAGATTCAAATTAAACTTAAAAGATAAGGAAGATTTTGAAATCAATGAACGTTATCAGGAGCTGATATCCTGCAGTACTTTCTTTTTGCATCCAATAACTGGAAAGTGGCAAATAATTTGTGTTTTCGCCAATAGCATTCAAAATATACACATTTCTTCTCCATAAAAAGGCCGTAAAAAATGTGTTATGTGTACGTTGGCAGACAAACGACTACAAAAAACTGTCCACTTAGATAACAACGTCACTAAACGTGATAAAAACTTTTTTTTTGTTTTTGTTTTTTGGAATATTTTATGGAAAAGTAGGACACTCACATTACGATCAATATGGAATCATCTTTACAAATAATTGTCTTTGAACAATTGAAGTATCAGGTTGACTCGGTGTAGTATTTGTCGTCTATCGAACGGATATTGCACAACAAACAGTTGGCCAAGGTTTAGATATATCCTTTATGGTTTTATTATTAATAAGTTATCAGTTCCAGCCATAAACCGAATTGATGTTCACATCACAACAAATCGCCAGTTCATTGTTAGCGGAATGCCGAAATATTGACGACACAACTCGCAATTTCAGATCAAACGTGTGTGTTTGCTGGGTGTGCAGTTGCAATTGTGCATGGACAACCTGCGGGCAGATATGAATGTGAATGCATATGTGCGCACGAGTGATAAAATATTGAATGAATGTGTTGTAAACTGGCAACAGATAACTTGTTGATTAACTCTTCTTCTTAGCTTATAGGTTTTATGGCGTTATGTATTAAACATTTTTTTATTTTCGCCGGGATGGATTTCACAATCTGTCATTGTGAAATTTAAATCACATCCATTAATTGAATTGATTTTGTTTTCAACTATCGAATGTCTTCAATTATCCTCTGAGGCAAATGGTCGTCTTCCTCCGCTTCGTTGTCTGTTACGGCCATTCAATCGCTCACTTGCAGCGATCCACTCAAAAGTACTGTAAGGTTACAGAAACATGTCGGGGTACCCCACTAAACAAATTTCGCTAACTTGAGGTTAGCAATATCGCGTTTGAGTTTGCGATCCTCCTCAAATAAAGAATGTGTGCCGTTCTTATTACACTTTTGGTCTGTATTTAATTTACACTTATCGCTTTAATGTTGCCACAGTTAGCAAGTTCAGACAATATATTTGGTTGCTTTCCAGCTTGAAAGTTATATCACTCTTCAGTTCATGTGTATAGCAAACCAAATTTTTTTTTTTGGCTTTTAATACCTGCGGTACCGTCTCAAACAGGCCCAGTTGACGTTCCTTTCTACAGATTGTTTTCATCCACAATTATTGTTGGTACTTTTTCTTTAATCATCTGATTAAATCATGATTTAATTTCCGATCTATTTTCCCAATAAGCAGTTGCGGTCATAAAAGAATAGCTTTCAATCCTTCAAGACGTCGTTTCCCTAGGCTGGACAGTCGTACGATCCCCCACACGAAAATCTAATAAACTGTGACCTTTTTAGGCGGCGCTATTCTATTTTGTCAGCAGAGATGCCATATTTGACAAATCGTACGATTGTTGACGATGTGAAACGAGGTTTATTTTCATTTGTTGTGTTAATTAGTCATTTTCTCCTTGAATATTTTTAGGCAATCTTAAGTGTACCCAAGTTTACGGAATTAAAACAGTATTTTAATAGCCTGAACCATATTGGAACATTTGTTTTAAGTTTTCCAGGAAAATATGTCGGTTATCTTAGCTGAAAATTAAATTGTACTGCAATTCTTTTTGTGCACATATAAAAGGGACAATGTGCTTCCATAGCCAAAAAATCTTTAATGACTAAAAAAAAATATAAAAAGATCTGAAAATGTGGAACACTGGTTCAAAATTGTATGTCTAATTCAAAATTGGATTTTGATAAATGACCAGTTTAAGGAATCAGTTGCTTTATTGCCTTTGTATTTTGGCAGATCAGAGAAATACGATTCACTAACTTGTAACCATTTGTAAACAGCGATACTTATTCAGCTATTCTTATACAGCATCACTCTCAAAATATACAGAAAGCGCTTGAATTTCCTTTGTAGCACCGTATTGAGAAGTTGTGGAAAGTGTAAAATATACACTCGTATGTGTGCATATACACACAAATCTATTTCTTTTTAAACTCACGTAAATGATATACTTATAAAGAATGTGTTTCACGAGGAAAGGATGTGTAATTCCATTCCAGATGTTCCTATCCTTAAAGGTAACACCGTAGATATCATTGTCGGATGGGTGCTGATGAAAGAGAAACAAGAACAGCTGATTGCTGTTGACAACGAGTATCGTTAAGAATTTTACTGGATAAAAATTTCAGGTACGATTATGTTAATAAAAGTAATCGTATCGCGCCAGTGACTATTTGCGTAAATGGAGCCTTTGCCGCTCATATGATTTATGGTAAATTTTCTGGCCAATCTAAATCGTTAAATAAATGTTCGTTGTGTTGTGATATTTAGTATTTATGTAAATGAATGTGTGTGCGTGCGAGTGGAGAAGGAAAATAAAATTAAAGTTTTCTGTTTTCAAACATTTCGTGCCTGAAAGGGAATTGAAGTTTTTGTGAAAGAAAGTGGAAATAATGGAAGAGAACACACACACTATTTAAATATTTTGACAACTCTCACACAAAATGACGTTGCAGTTTTTTTCTAAACTTCTTGAAGTATTTGTTTGGGGTTGGGTACTGAACGCTGCAGAAAAGCTACTAAAATACACAATTTCCAACAGCACAGTATTTAAAAAATTTTTATTTTGGTGTAGCCTTCATAGAACATTTCAAAACAAAACAAACCGTGCATAATTCGCCGCAGAGCAAACTGTACTTGAATTCAGATTTGCAGTGAAAATTAAATATAACTTCGGAATGTGAATTAAGGCATACCTTTCATAATACCTTTCACAATTTGAACCCCTCAGCATGTTTCAATATTGAAGCTCTCTCCTAACTCCACATCAAAATTCCTTCTGACTTAGAGAATGCCAGCTCTGCCTTACTCATCTCCCTTTGAAGCTGTTCTGCTTTGAACGCCTGCCCAAATATTCAGTAATTGCTAACAAGTTAGAGGCAACTCTTTCCTTTTTGCTTGTTAACGAACTCCACACTATTTAATAAGATCATATTCAAGACTCTGCTTAACTCGGACTCAGCGATCCGGTTTTAAAGTTCAATTTTTGTAAGCTTTGGAATGATTACAATAAAGCTATAAAGTAACAAAAAAAAAAAAAAATCTAATGCTATTTACAAGAGACTTTTTAAGCATCACAAGCACATAATAGCAATGCTTTACCAGTGACGTAGCAATATGAGGCGTGTGTGCAAAGTACACAAAAATTTAAGAATTCATTTTAGTTTTCATCGCTAATGCTGACCCATTCCGTGCAGAATCAGTTTGATACTTTGCTTAAGCAAACGACAATTAACGGACTTGAGAAAAAGTTATTAATGGCATTAATTGTACTTGGTGTCTACGCTGGCCCTCCGTTACACTACAGTTTGGTCTAAATTGGTTTATGCTCATTTTAGTGTGGCCTACAAAGCCTATGTCGGACATACTCCTATGTGTAATACGAAACCAGTATTTCGGTATTATTCTGAGACATAATGCGAACCATTAAGTAAAATGTTTGAGATATAAAAACATAAAATTTGTTTTATGCATTGCAGGGTTGGAAATATTTATATTTACTTAACATAAATCTTATTTAACATGAGACGGTACGGTTTCCTTGCAACCTCTAATCAATTGCTCAATGCTTGGTTGAAAGAACGAATGCTCTCAAATGCAGGAATATGTATATATAGGAGTATTTGTATCTTATTCCAGCTCGTGAAGAGAAACTAAACGTAAATGCATTCCAGTTGCCGCAGGCATATGCATGTGCATCTAAGCACACACATATACCCATATACATGAAGGAAAGAATTTACGCAAAAATGATTAAAGGACTAATGATGAACCGTTTTGTTTTCTAAGGAATAGAATAACACAAATACACACATACTCGTAAATAGTTGGAAATCATGAAAATAAATATGCATGCATGTCCTGCAAGTCCTGCAATTACCTCAAGGAGGCAATGACTTGGTAGTGCTAGAAAAACTTTGCAGTTCCTTTCAAATTACTTGTCGAATAGTTGCTTGCAATGTAGGAGGATAACCAGCGGCAGAAGACTACACACATACAATTTGAATTGAACTTAATTATCACCATTTAGGTATTAATGACGATAATGATGTACAACGTCATGATCTTTCATTAACAATCTCAGCAGTAAGTAAAATAGCTGTCACACACTTTTGCTTCAAGTGTTGTTTGTTCGCTTGTTTATTTACTTCGTATGTTTTACAATCGACAACAACGTGTGAGAGTGTTTTCATATTTCCTAAACAGCAACAGCCGCATCCATTGCTGCAGTAGCAACAACCAACAAGACGACCAAAACGACAACAACAACGGCATGAGGGCAGCAATGTTGTTAATGTGGAAAAGAAAAAGATAAGAAACATTTTCTTAGTCTGCATGCGAAGTAATTCGCTACGAGAAAGCAGGTGTATTAAACATTCTGCGGTTACCCACGGTACAAACTAGACGCGCGCTCGCACTTGAAAGCAAATTAACTTTGAATTGTTTTCCTTAATGATAAGTGAAGTTAAATAAAACGAAGTTGCATATAAAGTTTGTCTTCAAAATACTTTAATATCTCTATTAAATAAACTTCATAAACAAAACACTGGACAGTCAGTCAGTTTGCAAGTGAAGGGAGAAAATAATATAAAAAAATTAGCACATACTGATGCCTCGTATAAATAACATGTAGCTTAAAAACGCAATATAAAAAAGAACGAACAGCTTTGAGAACACATACACACACACGCACACACAAACACAAACACGCGCGTATTTTGTGTAATTTATTCAATTTCATGAAAGTGCATAAGTAATCGATCCAGCGAAATCTAACTTGCCAAAAAGGTTAGAAGCATAAGAAAACTAACAAACTTACGTACACATAAGTATGTATGGATATGTACGTATGTACGTATACGAGTACATATAAAAGTAAATAAACGCTTCCCTTCCTCATTGAACTACATTCAGTCTGCAGTGTCGTTCGCTTGTTTGGATTACCGATTGCCCGGATTTCATTTGTTCGTGTTGCCATTGTAAGTTGAGATTAAGAATTATTAAAAAACTAAAATACACACACACTCCACATGTACATAAATTATCAGAAGCAACTGCAATTAATGCACATATTCACATCACCACACGTCCTTCAAATGGCCCTGCACGGATTTTGCTAATCATTCAGATTAGTTTCGTAACAGCCCCCAACACCGGCATTATGATTCAAAAGGCAGGCCGGGGATCGAAAATGCAGTTCCCTTTTCTAGAGATATTAGGGGCTTCAATAAAATAATACTCGGATCATGTGTTACGTATTGAAGTCAAAAGATTCTTTTGGTCTTAAACTTAAACAGCAGTTACTCGGTCATACTTAGTATGCCATTTAGAGAGCGAGTTTTAAGCTTTTCTACTATTATACTGATTAACTCATACTTCATTGCGATTATGATAGCAGCGATTTAAATCTGATCCTCGAATTTTTAATTGATTACACTTGAAAGTCAACCAAACCGCTTTTTTCGTATACCCAAAATCCCCTTATTTTTTTTACAAATAAAACAAAACTATTCCCAGTGAAAAGTTTGCATACTTTTTCTATTGGTCTAAATGGTTTATTTTTTTTTGCAACACCAGTATTTACGGGATACACCTACTAATGCAGTGCATTATGCCGGAATTATAAAAAATGGAGAGCGACGGGGAAGACAAAGATATAGAAGTACAAGCTGTTACTAGCTGATATTTTTAGAATTTCATTAACTTTCATTAACTTCTGATATAGAAGAAGCGAAAGCGCATGTAGTGAAAGTGCATATGTATGTGCTCCTTGCCGTGAATTATTTGGCGGCGGCTCCGCATTCGCCACTTTAAGAAACTAAAAACCATCTATATATATGGGATGTTAAAGCTATTGATAAAATGTCATGAATAAATTTTCTTTTTTTATGACTGCCGGATTCGAACCCGGCATCTTGTGGTGAATTAACCTTTTAACTAGTTTCGCCCAATCCACAACCACCAAAATTTGATCGGTTTGCAAATTGAGAACAGAAACGTATATTTGATTTCAGAAATATTTTAAAAACAAAAACCCTTTTCTAAATTGTGTCTTTGTTAACTTTTTCGAAAAGATTTTACTAAAAGTCCCCAATATGATTTGTAACAATTCATCTCCGAAAATTTTGAACGAAAAAAATTTTACTTAAAATTTTAATCTCCAATCACACAAATGAACATCTTCTATTTCGGAAAAAATTACTAAAGCTGAGAACGCTGCTTTGAGGAAAACTACGAGTATTTCGCAACCTGTGTATATGTCTATTCCTATATTGATCATTTATCATCTGGCATAATTGTGATAGAATTTCATATATTTCAATAAACTCTTCTAAAAATGTGAGCTCCACGATAGTCTGATGGCTTAGATAAGATATCGCTTTAGATAAATTTTCATAAATAGAAGGATCTTTTGGACTAAAAGTAATAGTAAAGGAGTAAAGTAATTCATTATACACATACATATATATATATATACCGATAACATAATATAAAAAAGACTCATCTTATTATCCATTTTTGTAAAAAGTTAAATATTTTGGAAAAAATATATATAATTTAATATTGGTTTACATAAAAACAATATTAAGATATCGATATATAATAAGAAGTTCGAATAAACTTATATTGAATAATAAAAGTAAAATGATAAAGCTGCGATTTGGCCCATTTCATTACATTTAATAGACGTTCCAGAACACACAGAGTCCAACAAAGCTTGGTGAACTTTGTTGATAAATTTGATATTTTGTAGCTTCTTATTCAGAAAGTACCACACTCTATTCCCAGTTTGTACAGCTCTACTTCGCCCTGATGAAGGTTTCCTATTCAACCTATGGCCTTCTGAACCGCAAAATCCATTAAAAATGGATGTAGGGATGTTTTTGTTACCTAAAACATTTCTTGCCTCGCTTAAAATACAAATATCGTAAATGCGCCGCGACAGCAACCTGCTCTGTAAGCACTCACTACTCGCACTTTCATATTGTGGTCTCATAAATAAAATGTTTAGGGATTCCAAGGAGAAGAGTTCAACTCAAAAGAACCACAATCATTGTGTTAAAGCTAAAAGTTCCTTAAAGATGGCATGTGTGCCAGCAACGCCTCCCACTACTCGCAGTTAATGTTTTGTGTTTTAGGGAAACAATTTAATTCACATTTTCTGTAGAAGACATTTGCAACTGCGTACTTCCTCCCAGGCTTTTATTGCACTAGAGACGCGAAATTTTCTGGCTTATTAAATGATTCGCTGTATTGTTGAACGTACAAGAAATGATTTAATTTCTTCACCACCAAGCCAAATGCGTCTCTATTCAGCCAATAACAATTAATAAAACTGCACGCACTTACAGTGTTTTTGGGTAATAAAAAATCCGAAGCGTCCTTAAGGTTCGGAGTCGTAAATTTTTCTCGCACCGGTCAAATTGATTTTCGGAATTTTTTTATTTAATAATTTAATTTTAATTAGCAAAATAACTTATAATACTTTCAATAGATTATTTATTAGAGAGAAGAATAAAATTGAGGGGTTAAAATGAGATTTCCGATAAAGAACATAACTAAGAAATCGATATATCAGATCGAAAATATAGACATAGAAATTCAAACAGAACCTACTTTACCATTTTCCAAAATTTGAAAATGTTTTAATTTACTATAGAGAAAATAATTAAAGACGTGATAATTAACACACCAATAACGGTGAGAGCAACTTTAGGGCAGACCCAAACGATTTAACTTTAATTTTTTCTTTTATATATTTAATTAAAATGAAGAAGCTGCCAAATATTCTTTGGCCTGCAGTGTGATAAGCTGGATTTGTTTGGGGTGACAGGATTGGCTGTCTTGAATGGTTGACGGTAATGTTGCAGACAACACTGGCAGCTATTAATAACACTGATCCATCCAACTAAAGTGTGATCGAACAAATTTAGCTTTCACTCTTCACAGCTTTCTTCAAAACTTTATTCCCACCTTTATTGATTTGGTTATTTAACTACTTTCCCTTTACAATTCTTTTACAGATTTCAAAATAAAAATGAGTACCTGGAAATTTATTCTAACAATTGTGCTGAGTTTTTCAATTCAGGTGAGTTTGAATAAGACAGGAGTGGCTCACGCTGCCTTTACACAAGAGAATAATTTCTTGAAAGTAAGCAAACAATTCTGGTATGAGAAAGGTTACTTGGAAACAGATCGAAATGTGGTAACTATAGAATGGAAGAGTGATTAACTCTGCGATTCCCTATTTTATCACATATTCTTATGTGTTTGTCATTTTTTTGTTTTATGACAAGCAAAGGTTAAGATTGATATCAAAACTAATCCAATTTTCTGCAGGTGGTGACATACCCATTAACCCTTTCGGGGCGGATGTCTAATTGCAATGTTGTAGCAAAATATGACCCTTCCCTAGAGACTTTTAACGGGCCCTCACACAAATTGTTTATGAGCTGCTTGAAGTACGAATAAATGCAACTCTGATCGCTTGCGAATTATTATTTTATGAAAATTTTTATAAAATTTCGCAAATCGTACGACCTGTCAAAAAATCAATAACTCAGATGCATTTTTAGGACACGTGCATTGATAGAGAATAGATCAGGGAATAGATAGAGCATCTTGAGTTAAAATAGCGGCCATTTTTTCATTCTTATATTTCACCGCTGAAATATTACTGCAGGAGAAGGATGGAGGGTGTATATCACTATAAATTATTAGCTGGTATATAAACTGTTGCTGTTTGCAAGGAAATGTTTACCAGCTTCTTCAAATCTAATCCCATTAAGTTCGCTGAGTACATTTAGGTGCACAAATTCAAAAGCGTTCAAAATCGCCGCACTTTTTTACTTTTTTTTGGCGAAGGATTTTTTTTTTTTTGGCTAACAGCAATGAATACATCATGAATGTACTTGTCTTCAGTCTTGTGACGTGAAAAGCAAAGGTTCAGTGCAGTAGACCACAAAGTAAATCATCTGTACTCAATAAAAATGCCAACACTTAAGTTTTTGTGTGCTTGGCGTGATCAGTAAGTTGTAAATATTGACACATTGGAGTTATTGTTTGAAGGTGTAATAACTGCACTGGCATGGTTGTGATAAAGTAATTAGCCAAAATAGAAGTGGCGAAAATCATTTTAATTGAAAATGCAGCTCATTACTTTGCCATCATAGTTTTTACTGTGATACTGTTCCTGGCGATCTATAAAAACCTTTAATTAAGAAATGATGTGAATGTGCTTTCCAATCAAAAGCAAAATTCGTTCAAATTTTGTTTAAATTCTCTTCTGACAGACACTCACATTTGTGGCAAACACTATTTATTTGGATCCAGAGCAATATCCTGCTACTGACAACGATAGAACCTTATTAGTTTGCATTAAAAAAAATTACTCTTATAAAAACATTTCTCGTAGAGAAAAATTTCTCGTTAGTTTAATTATTTATTAATTCATCAAATTGTTTTCGTAAAGGTAAATTCTCTATTCCACAGAAGAACTCAATCGCGTAATTCAGAAATTTTTTTAGCGCTAATTAACATCATTACAAACAAAATTACATTCAAACTTGTGATTTTGCTATTCGTAAGTTTTTAACGATTTTCAGCGTCGTTTAAAACACCTGCTTAAACGCTTAACATTTTTGCGGTGTTTATTTTAACCACCAACCTGTGAAATTTTTCGGCTGTTCAATGGAAGCATGAACGCACAGTTGTTGGCCAAATCTAATACACACGAAAAAGAATTTACAAATAATAAGAAAGTTTAATAATATTATTTAAACATGATATTTTATTGTTAATGCTCGAAATATGTAAAATTCATGAGAGTAAATTTGTGTATCTTGTTTGCCATACCCCAAATTACTTTTTCTTGCCACGCTGCTACATGATTTTTAATTGACAGTAGGGCCAGCAGTAGACTAGTGAATCCCCTCACCTGAGCTGTACACGATCTTCTAGATTTTGAAAATGCTTATCAGATAAATTTTTTATATGTATAAAACTGAATATGCCGTTGTCAAGACGTAGTTTAACTCCTGTCGCTTCTACCGGACCAGCACTGATATCAAAATGATTTCAAATTTCGGAAAGCTCAGGAATCTCATCTTTTAAACAAAATGCATATTGCCAATTTTCAGTCTCTTACTTTCGAACAGGATTAGTTTGGAAATACCTGCAACAGCTGTTAAAACCATTTTAACCACATAGAAATATTCTCGCGTTTCCTTAGTTGACATAACAAATAATTCTTCACAGTTATAAGGAATATAACTTGGACCTTATATCGTGTAATGTTATACTTTTTTTATTTCCAAACGCCTGCCCCTCTAGTTCCCCTCTAATTCGCAAAATGCAGCTCTGCTCAAAAGCCTTAAAAGTCTTTGAAATGCAAAACAGGTACCGCAAGTTGAGAGTGCTTTAATGACTGAGTGTGTGTTATTATAATTTTAATTAAAAATAAATAAATTTCTTTTATAATTTATATGAGTGTTTTTGTTGCTTTTTCAACCTTCAAATGTTTATACTCAAGGTCAGCAGAGTTATCTAATAAGACTCTCTTACCTCTTTTACCTTCTAACTTCTCTTTAAGTGGCTTCAGAGATTAAAAGCTCAAAAATATTAAAAGATTGCAAATAACTAAACATAATAAACATTATTAATGTTACCTTATTTCAACCGCCACCCACAATTATTGTTAATAAGTTCACCCGACATGAGTTCAGCCGGCCGTAACCAATTAATTTATGTACATACAAGCGCATTTTCTGAATTAGGCTTAAGATTATTACCACAATAAAAAGATTTATAAATAAATAATTATTTTATGTAAATAAGCAGAAGCATGAAATCCTTAAATGTTACGCAAGTTGAACTGGAAAAACATATATATGAATTTATAATCGATAGAAAGCAAATGCATTCTCATTCTGAACAACATTTATTAAAATTAATAAATATTTGCATACTCGTACTAAACTTAAGACTGCCGTAATTTTTTCCCCTCAAAACTTTTCTTTCTGTGTATTGTAAAAGAATAGCGCAGGGAGGAGTGTGCTTGTCAAAAATTCGCATTTCTAAAATTTCGTTTTCCCTTTTTGTTATATTTTATTCATGTGAAATTATGTCGCGTTGATGCTGCTCAGAAACTCGAAAATCAAGCTGCTTCTCTGCTATTTTAACCTTAACTTGGCTTTTAACATTTAGCCAATATTATTCAGAAAATTTCACTTTTCTTTGGCATACATACATACATACAAACACCCATACATACTCGTACGTATGTAAAGACTGACAAAACCACAAAGAAGAGGCAGAAAAGGAAGAAAAAGACTCTTCCTTTTATTTTTTCGTAGACGAAGCGCAGAATAACAACAAATCATGAGATGTTTGATTGCTTTTCTTTTACACAAATTTAATTTTCTCCGGCATATTTTCCATTCCAAGTCTCTTGTTGTGTGGCCGATAATACTTGGCATTTTGTCTTGCCGTGGCCTTTGACCCCATGCAGAAGATGTTGGCTTTTTGGTTTAAATTATGCAAAAGTTGCATCAAGTAAAGTGATACACATAATTAAATACACACTTCTCTATGCAGGCATGTGGAAAAAGTAATCGTTATATAATCTCCCATTCACTTGTTACTCATACATGCCATCTGCGCAGAGTTTATAAGAAATATCGGCTTTTAGCCAAATAATGCGGCTGCGCATGAGCCATTACCCAAGCGTAGATAGAAACGTAAATGTACTGTGAAGGCAAATGTAAGGAATACTTAAAAACGTCTCATATGTTTTTCACAAAAATTATTCCCACGCACACATACACATAAATACATACGTACGGATACATGTATGTATCATGTGAGGTGTAGGAGAAGTTCATTCAACGAATAATATTTTATTTTACTTTAATTGTTATTATTTAAAGTGTAAACAAATTAAAAAAAATATTAAAAATCGATATGGAATTTATTTTTTACTCGTGCAAGAATTAAATGACTTGAAAAGAGGTTTTCAAAAATTGATGGGGATTGAATGTATTTACATATTCAGTGGTTTCTTTTCCAAAAAGTACCCAAATTTTTTTAAAAAAGTACCAAAACATTATTTTATACTTATAAACATTGTGTAATAATAAATTATAATACAACTTTATAATTAAACTTTGTTATTGTATTTTGTTTATTATTATTTTTTTATAATTATTGATCATTTTTTTTATTTAAAAAAAAAACGATTTTTTTTTTGTGCGCATGTGAACTGCACGACAACGATTCTACTTTTAAATAGAATCGAATCTATGAATGCTTTAGACTTTATCGAAATCGTTGGCAGATGCGAGTATTTGTCAGCTCAAATCGAAAATAAAGAAGGAGGAGAAAACAATTGAGAACCAACGTCAGCTATAAATATAAAGTCGTGTTGCCCATCAAGCGGTTTTGAGCAAGCGCAGCTTTTCAAGCATCTTTAATGTTTTTATTTTATTACGGAAATTTCCCAATAAGAATTTTTGAGGTTACTTGAATTGCCAAAAATTTATATTCGGCATAATATTGAATTAGATTATTTCGGTCTCTTAAGTTGTTGGATATATTTAACCGATACGGTTATCGTTGAAAACTGAATCGCCCTACATGGCTTTGACTTAGTCCTACTAGGTACGTGGTTAGCAGCGAATTTTTGCTTTCAACTCTGGAACGAACCAAAAACTTCAGGAGAGGAGCTTTTTGCTTTTCTATGTCTTAAATATGTTGATTATATTACTTTTATTCCACAGATCAGAAGGAATTGAAAGGAAATTGCATTTTGCTGCAATTCTAGTGGATACTGCCGTAACCAGAAATAGATTTCTTGTTAACTTCTCTGTTTTAAAAATTCTTAAAAATCGAAAGATAAGAAAGTTTCAGAGGTCAGGGACAAAGATCTCACAACCTTATTATAAAGTGGCATAGGAGGCGCAAGTAATTTCAGCTATTTCAGAAGTTTCGGGCATGATAATTTATAGAATAATTGTTCACCATCTGGATATAGTCTTTAAAGGCCTCGTTTCACTATCCTAGATGCAAATTGAATAGTAGGGCAACAAAAGGTCAAAGGTGACAGAGAAAAGTTTATCAGATTTTTATGTGAGGGATCGTACGAATGTCCAGGATAGTGAAACGGGGCTTTTAAGGATTGAAAGATAATCTTTGCTGGCCGCAACTGCTTATTGGAAAAAGAATTCGGAAAGTCTTATATTTCTTATTAACTATATACTCGTATATGTATATAATCATTATATATGTATCATATAGCTAAAATTTGCTGGGCAGGAAATTTCTCGTTGGCGAAATTTGTTCAAAAGTTTATGAAAATTTTCACAAAATGACAATTTTCATGCGATCAGAAATGCTTTTGATTCAATCAGTACAGAAAAAATAGTTCCATCATTTTTGTATGATAGAATGGCACCAGCAACATCATTTTGATGCGACTAGAATACAACTCTCTAGGATAGTGAAACAAGGCCTTTATGTATAAAATATTTATCTAACTTGTTTTATGTTTACGTATTTATATGCAGTGACTCACAGTCTATTTCGTCCACTTACAAAATATAAAGTTTTAGGGATTACAGCTTGAAAACTAAGCTTAAACTTTAAAACTAATTTTAGTTCTATAACGAGAAAACATTTTGTTCTCCATCTGCGCGATCCACGATAGCTGCAATCCACTGTCACTGTATGCAGTGATCCTCGTTACTTTCCACATACACTGGCAAAAGTGTCGCCTTAAACGGCCTCATCAAGAAACCAGAGTAAACTACATCTCCTTTTTAGTTATACAAGGCTTGGAAGAAACACTTTGCAAATGATAGAAAGTAAACTGTAAAATAACACAGTTACAGCTTCTATATGTTTCGCCATCAAAGGCATAATGAATCGGATCAAGCGGTGAGTTCCGTTTCGATTTAACTCCAGTTACAATTGTTTAATATATAAAAAAAGTGTTTGTTTAATAAATAGTTTTACCTCTCCAATTTAATTTATTGTATTTTTTAAAAAAAAATATGAAAATGGGAAAGACATGCAGTGCATCACGACAGATAAAAGTAGAATATACGAGTACAATGAATGAAGAAAAAGAAACGAACGAGTACAAAAGAACTAGTTTGACAGCAAGTGTAACATTGTAGCTAATCCATCCTTATTCTTATATAAAGTTATATGAATTAAACTTTAGTTTACAAAGGAGCGTATCGTGGCCACAGACGAGCCATTTTCTATGTCCATATCCGAATAACCGTAACCGCAATGTCACGTGCCGTAAATGATAATTGAAAGCGGATATTGGCCCAAAGTCCTTCTGTTATACATATTGCTTAATCTAATTAAAAGAAGACAGTAATGCACTTCACTATTACGTTACGTTTGCAGCGTAATACGTTTGACTTAAATTATTTTTAATCTCTCTCAAGCTCCAGCTGTCATTATTTTTATAATAATAAAAGAGCCGAAGTTGATTTGGGTCAGTTCAAGAGAACTGTGTGGAAATATTAAGCCGGCAGAGGGATCTTATTTACTAAACTTGCAGGACAACCAAGTACAAAGTACAACAAAGTATGGAATTTACTGATAAACCACTGGATTACTCGTGATTATTCAGTAAATTTGTTGTTGTTGCAAAGTTATACAATCCCTACTTTCATTGCGTACAGAGATTCGGTTGCACCCTTTTCATTGTCTTCAAATTTCTATTGTGAATAATCTGGAACTTTTTTTTTTGAGAAACCAGACCGTGTTATGTGTATTCGTTTCAGGATGAAACGAATACACATAACACAAGTTGGAACAGTAATAACTTCATATCCAAAATCAATTACAGCAGCAGAGTGAGTGTGGAGTTCAAGGCACATTTTCTTGGATACTTAATTTCGTATAAATTTTATCTAGGAATACTTTCGATACTTGATAATTTCCCGTTTATCAAAAAAGGTATAACTTTCTTGCTTTCTCCTGATTGTTAAAAGAACAGTCATATCATAAAGTAAGGCTTCCCAACTTCCACGAATAAATACATCGGACGTGTACGGATAATAAATTGTGGGATAACAAATTCGTAATGATTTATTTTAAGAAAGTACGTCTAAAGAACGTGTCCTTAAAAGGCTTTAAAGGATTCTTTGTACATGTATCAGGAAGCTTGATGTACTGAGTTTATATTTCAGACCATACAGCCAAATGGTGTCAAAAGCCTTTCCAATGGAGCAGAAAACGACGTCAGTACTTTTACGATTTCTTTTACAATAATAACTCGTTTCATTTGATGAACAGTCAAGAGTTGCGTATCTTTGAAGTATAAGCTTATCAAAGATTTCGTCCAGTAAGCTTAATATACTAATAGGCAAGTTAATATCTTTTCCCTTTTATGGATATCCTTCCCTTCCTTTCGATGGCTTGAAAAGGGAGGAAACTATCCATTAATTAGACAAGAATTAAATATTCGGAAAGTTTTTAAAATACTCGTAATACTGTTGACATTTGTACTCGCTTACGCAGTACTGGTCTATGGGCATGCGTACAAGTAGTTGGAACAACTATAAAGAGCAGAGATGTGCATATGTGGATATTTTATTGCATTAGGCGTGCTCATTGTGAAATGTGTAAGAAACCTCACGTCAGTGTGTTACTTAAAATTGAAATCGTTCTTCTACTTTATTTTGCATATTTTCTTTTACTTAATCAAAAACGAATCATTAAAAGCCCACCTGCCTCTTAAAGCCTTTCAGGTACTGATGCACACCATCAGCACGCTTGTGTTTTATACATTTGGTTATTAAAAGCAGTTCAATACAAGTACGAAATATAGTTGGTCTTTATATACTCGTATAAAATGCCCTGCCAGTGAACTTGCGTGAAAGCAAAAATTGCGGTATTAAGCGTACATGACCGCAAGGCGTATCGTAATCGAAAATTTTCTTGGCTTAAGAATCCCTCACGCGCTCATCTATAACTAAGAGCAGACATTAAGTGCATATACTGGGAACCGGAATTGAAAAAAGTATATGGATGTATGTATGTATGCACACATATGCACGCATAAGTGTGTGTATTTTTCACGGAATTTAATTTAGTTGTTCTGCGAACACGTACAGAGCCACATAAAGCCAAACGCATCCATACATGCATCGATAAATGGTGCTCTTTTTGTGAAAACATTGGCTGTGGCGGCTGTGGCGGCTGTGGCGGCTTGCAGCACTTGCTGTGCTTATTTTTTCCTCATCTCCTTATTTGATTTATATGATGACTTAAAGCAACTAATTTAGGACATTAAAACATGTTTATCACTTTTCATTTTTGAAAAGAAACTAAAGAAAATGGAATGAAAGTTAAATATCTACTTTTATTTTTTATAAGTAGTCCACTCGGAACTTAATACAGTTTCTTAAAGTGAGAAGCCTCAAGGAAAAGGAATGGGAAACCGATACATGATTAAGATGCAATTAGCACAATCTGAACTTCAACTTGTTGGGGTTTGTTAAGCGATATTCATATTTGTTATACATGAGTATGTATTAACTTCTAAACGAAATACTTTGCAGAAATGTATAACAGTTGAATTATGTACACAGATTTAGTGTGGGAAGTTGCCTAATAGGCACTTTCCAACACTTAGCAATCATTTCAAGATATATTTTCTATGTGTGTATGAATTTTAAAGGGTCTCTTGTTCTTATATTTATAGTTTTCTTTAGCCGAAGATGTCGAATTTATCAAGGGAAGTGAGGATATGTCCGATAATGAGAACGAAGTAGATCAAGTGGCCTTAGAGAGTGGGCATGATTCTCAAAACCAAAAAGTTTTATATCAACATACCATAAAACAGCAGCAACAACAGCAACAAGTTCCTGGATTAGCAAGAAGTAAGAGACATTATTTAGTTAACTTTGTATTTTGAGCCTAAAGATATTGGGAAGATCACTAGTATTACCGCTTTACAAAAAGCATCCTTAAATTATTTCATTATAGGCAATAACAAAGGTATTCCTTTGGCCTTGGGGCAGCCATTTGGTCCGCCACCGCCACCTTTGAAGTCGGCATATCAAGGACCGCCACCGCCATTACCCGCACAGCGACAGGCCCAAACGCAGCTCCAGCAATCGCAAGGACAAGTGAATGCAGCACAATCACTACCCGATTTGAGTGTAGCAGCCTCATCCAACAATGAGATATGGTCATCTCCTGTAGAGGATACGGCTAAAATCATATCACTCGATGTAAAGTGTGAAAAGAATGGCATGAAAGTGTTTGTGCAATTCGATAAACCCTTCTTTGGTATTGTTTTCTCGAAAGGCCACTACAGCAACATGAAATGTGTTCATTTACCATCGGGGTTGGGCCGCACTTCTGCAACATTTGATATTGGCCTACACGAATGCGGCACATCGGGTAATACCGAAAATGGTTTATATGGGTTTGGTCATGAGTCTGGTTCGGGAACTTATTATGAGAATATTATTGTAATACAGTATGATCCTCAGGTGCAAGAAGTATGGGATCAGGCGAGAAAAATACGTTGTACTTGGCATGATCAGTATGAAAAGAGCGTGACTTTCCGTCCTTTTCCCGTTGATATGTTGGATGTTGTTAGGGCTGATTTTGCTGGCGACAATGTGGGCTGTTGGATGCAAATACAAGTAGGCAAAGGACCTTGGGCATCTGAGGTTTCCGGTTTAGTTAAGATTGGCCAGACTATGACAATGGTTTTAGCTATAAAAGATGATGATTCTAAATTCGATATGTTAGTAAGAAATTGTGTAGCTCACGATGGTAAGAGAGCACCTATACAACTCGTTGATCAAAGGGGTTGCGTTACTAGGCCCAAATTAATGTCACGTTTTACTAAAATTAGAAATTTCGGCGCATCGGCTTCTGTTTTATCCTATGCGCATTTTCAAGCTTTCAAATTTCCTGATTCTATGGAGGTGCATTTCCAGTGTACCATACAAATCTGTCGTTATCAATGCCCCGATCAATGTTCCGATCCCAACTTGCAAGAAGTTCACCATTTACAAGTGGGACCTGAATCACAATATGGCCCACCTCCTCCACAGCTGCACATCGATGCTTATCAACTCGACAATTCTATTAGCAAACGACTTGATGAACGCACAGTCAAACGTAGAGTTCGTGCTGTAAAAAAAGAACCAGAAGTAGGCCTTAACCGAATTATCAAAGTAGTCTCCTCAGGTGATTTAACATTTGCTATTGATGAAAACGGCAATAACTCTGTTGTAAGAGGGACAGCTCAGACCGTAATATTTCCCGCCCGAGAGGATGGCTTAATATGTATGACTACACATGGCTTTACGATAACTTTGGCTATTCTCTTGGGTATTCTTGTTACTTCTTGCATTATCTCTGCCGTGCTCTATATGCGCTTCAAACCCTTCTCAGCGATAACGAAAAAGGAAAGAACCGTTGCTTTCACGAATCCGCAGTTGTCAGGATCTCTGCCCATTATACAAATACCACCGCCACCTGTGCATGGTACTCTAACAAAAAATCGGACGAATTCATAGACTGTAAACTTGGTACAAATATGAGACTTTTATTGAAAAACAAAAGAGTATAATTTAAATTATAAAAAGCAAATTACAAACAACTGGGAGAAATATATAAAAATCATTTTGAAAGTATTCTAAAAAAATATTGAAATGCTTCTAAGTATATTCTGAATGAGCCCATTACTTCTGAAACCCCCAAAAGTATTTAAATAGCTATTTATGTATGTATTTCTTAACTTCCGTGACGTATCCGAAGAAAATTTATTTATTTTATTAGCTATGGATTCTACATATAATTTCTCTTGCCCGAAATAGTGTTCCTAATCTCGCTCCAGTGTGAAAATTTCATTTTAAAGGAACATTTCGTTTAGCTTTCAGTTTAGTTCTTGCGCGAACAGCGTCATTTTTCATTATAATTTTTGTTTTTCAATTTTAATTACAAGCTTTAATAAATAGACGTTTTTTATTTTATTTTATTTATTTTTTTGCTTTTTTTATTACAATTACATACATACATACATACATATATACATTCCCACATGTATTCTATTACAAGTAGTAGAACATTTTTGCGTGCATGCACTTATATGTATCTGCATACATATTTACATACACATACATACATACATATAAATATATACGTATCCATATGGATATGCACACATATAGTTTTGGGTTGCAAAGGTGGTAGTCATTCTTAAGGACTTTTCTCGTTATCCTTTTTCTTCGACTTTTCTGTATCCTTTTTCAACTCCACTATATAAAACATTGTTGTCAAAACTATCATAAAATCGTTTTTAGTCGCGTTTGAGTACATTTTACGAAATGCAACCATATTTCGCTGTACCAAATTCAGTGCCACCAACTCAAAATTTGACAGATTAAAAGAAAAATTAAAAAATCGTATTCAGAGATGAAGCAGCAACTACAACGCATATTGTGAGAAACATTCATTAACGAAATGTAAAATAATTTCTAATTTAGAGGAGATTATTAAATACATATATTTATTTTTAATACGAATAAGAACATCTGTTCTATAGCTTGTGACACAACTGCTTCAAAATCTACAGCAATAAATACTATTAACAGACATTTACTTTTTATGGGTTAAAAACTTGTTAAAGGTCATGATTTAGATTTTTTGACAAGTCGTACGATTTGAAAAACTTTTATCAAATGATCATTGTCATGCGATCTGAGTTGCATTTTCTTTAAGGCGCGGACAAAAATTTGTTTGCATCATGTCTCCGAAAAGACAGATGCGCTTTAATCACATCAGTCTTTCCTGTAAAGCAATCGGTCGACTGTGGAGAGCAGTGAATCATGGCCTTAAATAAACTGTACGTTGAAGCCCGATTCAATGAAATTTTCAGTGCGAGTGATAGTCAGCTGTTTACGGTTTTAATGTTAAAAATAATGTTAAATAATATTTAATAGATGTTAAACTATAAACCAAAAAATCCATTTTCACCCCTATTTTATGTGGCGTCGTCAACCCAACAGAATGCCTCGTGAACTGTCAACATACAATGTTTGTAATTTTTCAAGAAAAGTTTGCATTGATGGACCGGATGTCGCGTTCTGCTTTAAGAAAATTAAAAATTAAAAAAAAAATAATAATAACTTAAAAATTCGTAAAAATAAAAATAGTAGAAACGTGCAAAACTCGTATATATTTAAAATGTGCAAAAAATGAAAATTTCTAAGCCGAACTAATCCATTCCTAAATATTCACATTTTAAAAATAAAAATAATACGCATTAAGGCCTCGTTTCAGTATCCTACACAGTCGCATGATTTGGCTAAATGGCCATGTGTGCTGAAAAAATTAAATAGTTTGACATAAAATTGTGCGATTTTTATGACAAGCAAAACTTTATAAAAATTCTCATGGAATGATAGCTGTCATGCGATCAGAGTTGCTTTTACTTCAAGCAGCTGAACACAGAATTATTCTTTTGGACGCAAAAACGGAAAAAAAAACAATGAAAAAATTATTTATTTATTTATTTATTTACCAAATATTACAATTATATGAATATAATTGCAATATGTATAGAAGCACTGGCTACTGAGGCCTTTGGCTTCTTGCTCCCCGGGGAATTGAACCCCTGACACCTGCGTAACAGGCGGGTATACAGACCATTATACCATCGAGGGGCTGAAAAAATTATATTATTATTAAAATGTTTATATTTTACAACCAGAAAACATCTGGTTTAGTCATCTGGATAGTCTGCTACCGGCAACGTCATTTTGATTTGAATTCTTAAAATAGGATGGTATCACTATAACATTTTCGTGTGAATGAATCGTACGACTGTATAGGATAGTGAAACGAAGCCTTTATGTGCTAACCAATAACTTTGAAGTTAGAAATATCCGACTTTGGCCTGAGAAGTTTCCCCCCCTCCCCCTTTTACAGGACTCAGAATCGAAAAGGAATATTATTTTATTATACGAGCAAAGTTTTTATTTGTTCACAAATAGTTTTCCAGATAACAGTAAATCAAATATAGGATACACATGTATATGTGTTCTATTATTTGTGCGGGTGCCCCTTAGGCGAATGTAAAATGAACAGCCCACTAAACCAGAAGGTCGCGGCTTCTATTCCCAGCAAGACCCTGAATATTTTCCTGCGGGCAAACTGAAAGTTTTGCAAGTTGAGTTGGTTAAAAAAAGAAAAATAAAATACACTGTGAAAAATAATTCTATTAAATTAGCCAATTTTATTAAATTCAAAGCAGATTGCACATATACAAATAATGTAGAAATAATTTGTTCACCCCCCACCTTGTTTAAGGGCTCCAATATTTGAAGAAAATCACATTAAAAAACAGGTCTTAGAATTTTCAAATACATTTTTCATGAGAGAAATCGAATTAGAATGGTTGCGGTTGCCAAAAAAATTTAACACTTTATTTCGACATTACAAAATGACAGCTACCTCAACAGCTGTTTTTCTAAACACTAAATCCCCAAAATGGCCAAAATGCCCAGAGAAACCGGGCAATACATCACATTAATTTCTTTGCAATTTTAAATAAAAATTATTTGCTAATAAAAATATTGAAAAGTGCAAAAACATCCAAAATTACTAGCTATCCTCCAATTATATATATTTGGTTTATCTGAATTTTCTGGGGGAACGTACTATACAACTGGGAGTATTTAGTATGTTCATAACACAGTTTTATAGTGTACAAGCATTATAAAACTTATAATGCTTATAAATATGGACCCAAGTGCACATACTCATGGAGTTGCCACGATGTTCTGGTGCAAGGCCATACTTAAAAGTTCAAATCCCTTCCGCACAAATTTTTCACTCTTTGAATGAATTGGTTTGTTTTTATTTTTTAATTACTTATTAATTATTTATTTATTTGTTTATTTATTATATGTGAAAATTCGCTTCATGGTAGTCATTAAATATTTTAAGTTGTTTAAGTTTTATGTTGTTCACACATTGTTTTCTTAGAAAAATTATATATATTTTTTATTCAAATTGATTCGGAATTCATTAATCATTTTTATATAACTAAGTTTTTTTTAGGAATTCTTTTTATTATTTTTACGTTTTTAAGACAATTCCGGTCATGTTATTTAAGTTTATTAATTTATTTCATACTTTTTAAGATAAACTTTAAAGAAGCCGAGCTCACTGTTCGAATTTGTATTAATAAAAAATGCTTAATAAATAATTAAAGTATAGTTTTAATTGTTCTTTGTTCGCACGGATCTTCCAAGTCCAATTTTCGTTACTATTATATATGTATATAATATATATAATTCAATTTCCAAAGTACACTTTTTATTTGGCCAGCAGTCTTTGGATATCCATTGGGCTAATTCAGACACACTTGGTTACGAGAACGGTCTGTATAATCTGTAATCCAGCAAATGTTGAGGAAAGAACAAGAAATTCTGGACAGCTAAATGCACTTCAAATGCATATACAATATATATTTCAGAAAATATTAAAACCATATAATTCTTTTTTGTTTAAATTGCAGATATTACTTGGCTTGAACAGAATCTGTCAAAATCAGCTGACTTAACACAGCTGAAGCAACTGTGCGATGGCATGTACATCATATGGGGCAAACCATTAAGTGCTTAAGTAAACACTTCACTTGGAAAGAGGTGAACTAAAAATTCGTTATTCAAATATTATTATTTATTTGCGACCAGAGATAGTAAGTTAGCGGAGGAATATTTAAACCTTCGAGGAGTTTGTTTTTATATATTAATAATTCCATACATTTTCAATGCAACTTATGCAGCAGTAGTTCAATTGCATTTACAAATATTACGTTTTACTAATGGGAAGAAACTTTACAAGAAACTTTCTTATCAAATTGAACTACTTTGCAGAAGCAATTATAACGACCACCACAAGGTCTGCCAATAACAGATTAGATTTCTTATCATTCCGTCTGAAATGTCGTACGGCATTGTGGTTCTCTTTTTTTCTCTTCGTTACTGTTCATCGCTGGAGCGGCCCTGCAGTTTTTAAGATTGGTTTTTATGCACTTTTTGCTTGCTTCTGTAAGCAGTTTACTGCTCTTTGTTATTCTTATTTGCTTACAAAAAGATATGAAATATGAATTGTTGAGACGGTATTCCGTCTTTTAATTGGTATTTTTGCCTCTAAGTGAGTTGCTTTAAATTCTTCCAGCAAAAGAGAAAAATTCGTTTTATTAGTTTATTTTGATACGTCTCGAGTTCGTCGAGAGTCTCAACGATAGTTCAATCCCTTCATTGACTATACAAGTTTAAGCTACATACATATGTATATGTAAGTGAATGTGTGAATGTACGGTGTACTCTCTCCTAAAGGATATCCCCCAGAAGCAGACACCTCCCATATACGGACACTTTTTTCAGTATCAAAAAAAATTGTAAGGGATTTTAAAAATATTTCCCTCTTAAGCGGACAACCCTCCCATAACAGGACGCGGACCCTTTTTTTTCAATATGTATGATATTTTATTTCCCCCTAACCGGACAGCCTACACAGCATGGTAACACTATTCGTTAAGTTGACTTTTCAATAAGACTTGCATGTAGAAGGGGATTCCCGAAAACATAAAGAGGCTTGCTTATTTAGCCATAAGATAACTTAAAGGATTTTATTTACATCACAACGACCTTGAAAGTCTTAGAATGCTGATTGATCTTCAAATGCGTTTCCAAGATATTGAAATTAAACGAAAAACTCGCCAAGCTAAAAAAGCGGACTTTTTTAAGTCCAGTTGGGTATCTGCTCTTTCAAGATTTTTTTTTTTTTATTCGCAAAAAATATTAATGAAAATTTTGTTCACTTTGTCTTATTTTTATATTTTTTGCTTTTTTCGCAAGAATATAAATCAAAATCTTTTTGTGTTTCTCTCATAAACGGACACTTCTCATAAGCGGACAAACTCGTCAGTTCTTTAGTTGTCCGCTTAAGAGAGTGTACACTGTATGTGCAAAACAAATAATTCCAGTCACTTTACAATTCAATTCAATTGAAGTTGGTTCCCTAACCAATGAGGTGCAGCCAACCTCACTTAACTAGCCGTAAGTGGCAGACATCATACCGGACAGCTTCAGACAGCATTCAGAGATAACGAGAAACTGAACAAATTTAATAATAATCAAAAGCTAATAAAACCTATTTATCTATAAGGACTTTATAAGATAAAAGTTGGCTGCATCGAGTACCCAGAATGTACCCATTCTGATAACTGCGGCAGCTATAACTAGTTCGCCAGATATCGCAAAAGAGAACCGTTATTTGAAATGGAAATATATAACATGTTATGGAGTAATTGTACAAGCATGCAGACCAGTACTTGAAATCTCAACATGGAGGAGTACAAAGGTAGACCACTGGAGTGTATATAAAATCTAAGAGGAAGGCAACGCATTCTTATTTCTTAACCACAATTTAAGTTCGTTAAACGTTGAACGGAAAACTGAAAAGACTAAAACCAAACCAAAATAAACAAATAAAATTTTGTCGCATTAAATAATAATAAAAAGCTATTAACGAGAATGGCTTCAGTTAATAAAACCACACCCCCCACTTATCTAAGCAAGCAATTTTTTAAGTCGGCTTTAGAGGATGGCTTACGTGAAAAGCATATTTCAATAAATCAAATCATTTTTGCTGAATCAAGTGGTGGGGGCGAAAATTACTGCAGCAATATTTATCGAGTCAAAGCGATATACCGCAGCAGCCAACATCGTTTTGACAAAGAGATCACACTGATCGTTAAGAGCATTGCAATTACACCAGCCACACAGTTTCTGGAAGACCTATCTGTATTCCTGAAAGAGAAAATATTCTACTTGGATGTTCTGGCGAAACTGGAATTACTGATTGCAGATCATACTAAATTTGGAGCAAAGTAAGTAATGCATTTTGCTACATACATATTCTATATTCCGATAAGTTCGGCGATCCACAAGTGTCTTAAAGTTGACACATTCTTTTAAATTTCTTTTCATAATTAACAAGATAAAATATTTGCGATTCACTGACTCGATTTGCGCTCATACATTTAATTGCATGCATGTTTATAATTTGTAATGCGAAAAAATTAAAAATAATTATAAAAATCAAATTTAAAAATAATGATTTTAGCCGTCCAACTCCTTCCTTTCTCCTGGAATTCCTCCTTAAGTTGAATTCTAAACGGGAAAATACCATAAAATGGCAAAAACTTAACTAAAAGCAAAAAATATTGCTCGATTTGATGATATCCTCCTTCTGGACGTCATCCTTAAATGGAATTTCAAATTTTTTTAAGGTGAACTGGCGATTATATTACTTTTACTAGTTGTTTTTTTGTCTCAAAAAACGAGTATATTTCTTATATATTTGCCAGTAATTGAAAACCACAAAAAATTGCGATTTTTGTAAGGTAGCTACCTTAGTGATTTTTGGCCGCCCAACTCCTTCCTTTCTCCTTGAATTCCTCCTTAAGTTGAATTCTAAACGGGAAAATACTATAAAATGGCAAAAACTTAACCAAAAGTAAAAAATGATGCTCGATTTGATGATATCCTCCTTCTGGACGTCATCCTTAAATGGAATTTCAAATTTTTTCAAGGTGAACTGGCGTTTTGTATACCTTTTACTAGTTCATTTTTTGTGTCAGAAAACGAGTATATTTCTTATATATTTGCCAGTAATTGAAAAGTAGCAACCTTAGTGATTTTTTTAGTGATTCCCCCTCACCAATTAGAGTTGCGAGAAATATTTATTGGGTGTTTGTAATGCCTTGTTTCCCTGTCTTTTAGCCTCGTATGATTATGCAATTGATCCACAAAATGCTCACTTCTTTCATTAAATATTTCCATTGGAATTTTAATAAATACGTTTGACGAATTTTGAATGGGCAACTATAAGTACGTTGAGCCAGTCAGGGTAAATTATTAGGTGGTCTTAGTTATATTGTATATAATTTCTGTCTTTTTACGTATCCTGCCAATGTAAAAGGATGTAAATTGTTTAGGATTTTGGTATCCCCGTTCCGAAAAGCGAACCTGTTTAATGTAATACATTAACGTTCTCCATTAGCAATGCCACAATGGATTGGGTAGTGGAATACGTAGCGGAAACACTTACGTTGTTTGTAATGAAGTTGTAGTTTTACTCTTATTCTTCTTGTTTAGGTGTCTTCATACGAGAAGTGAACCAGTGCAAACCATTATTTTTGATGACTTGTCGCAATATGGATACAAATTGGCGAATCGGCAAACTGGTTTAAATGAAGCGCATTGCATTGTCACCATTAAGAAATTGGCCAAATTCCATGCTTCGTCAATGGTTTTGCTCGACAGAGTAAGTGAATAGTAATATAGCAAGTAATAAAACAGTAATAGTAAGAGATAAATAACACTCTCCAAGGATCCTAGTGTTCAAAAGCATTTCCGCACTGGAATGTTGGATGAAAATTATATTCGATCAAATAAAAGATTTATTGACTTTATGACATTATTGCTAAGAACATTGGCGGATTTAGCTGAAACGTGGGACGGTTATGGAACAATATCCGAGAAATTGCACAGGCACTGCGACAACTTAATAGAGCATTTAGTAAAAACTGGAAAAGCCTTACCTGATGAAGTAACAGTGCTAAATCATGGCGATTTATGGGTAAATAATTTTTTGTTTAAATACGCTGCAGATGAACCGGAAAAACCAGTTGATGCCTTGTTTGTAAGTAACATGTTAAGAACTCGTTTCTGAAGGGACACTATCTTAAATATACTCGTACACATAAACAATTAATAAAAATATTATTTGAGATATTCTCCCAATTTACTCCAAATAGTATTTTCGTTTGTTGTGAGTTAAACTAGTTTATAGGCAAGCATTTCGTTTACCGCTCTAACGATAGGAAATTTAAGAAAATTCGACATCAACTCTCTCAACTGGCATCATTGGGGGGTGCGCAAAAGGTTGGCACAATCAATACTTTGATAACGGATATAAAATCAGCTGTAAAACAACCAGCTGATTAAGAGGGCAGTAAAAAATCAAATTTAGTACTTTGGGTTAACGCACACGTATTGATTGTAAGCAGGCTGATATGAATACACATATTTTAACTGAGTGGTCAATTGACAAAGAACAAAGTATACGTATGACGTATTCCGTGTGCCAAAGTCTTATGGTAATAAGCTTTTTGCAAAAAATGCCGCTGCTAAAATGTCACATAATCGTAAGTGTGTCAACGTGTAGGAAATAGCTATTCATTACGAACTTACGTAACAGTTGTAGACAGTGATGAATTGTACGTAAGTGGATTACAAGTGTGGCACAGTAGTCCATTATTTTCATACCTGCTCTTTAGATGTTTTTAATATTTTCCTTTTTTAAATTGGTATGACATTCTTCGTGAATTCATTTTTTTAAATAGATTTTTCTGTGCTTTAATACTATGTCACTGGAGACGTATATACATATGTATGTGCACATATATGTATGCATGGATATGTATATATAATTATAATCATATAAAATATAACAATAAGGATGCAATAAATAATATAATAAATAATATAATAAATAATAATAAAAGTTAATAATGTGCAAGATGCAATTTTCAGATGATTTTTTCATTTTGTAATTCTCAATTGATTTATAAGTACTTTTGTACACCTTAAAGGGTGTTGCTAGCATTTGTCAAACGAATTCGTCATTTGATCAACGAGTTAAAAATTTGCTTAAGAGCGAAACGAAATGCAGGCATATAGACCAGCCTAACACACCAAAAATGGAGAAGTTTTTCAAATACATACACATGTGCTATATATTCTGCAGGTCGATTTTCAAAATAGTTTCTTTGGAAGTCCAGGTTGTGATATAAATTTTTTTTTAAACTGCAGCGTTCAACTTAACGTGTTAATACATCGTCGACAATTTTTAATTGAAACATACTACGAAACTTTGATGGAATCCTTGAAACGTATGCACTATAATGATATACCATCTTTGGACGATATAAAAAGAGAAATATACTCCCACGAGTTATATGGCTTCTTTTCATCCTACGCCTTTTTACCCATGGTGGCAATGAAGAAGGAAGATTCGCAAGATAATAGCATTGAAGCATTGGCAGATTCAGATTTCGCAGCTAAAAAAGTTAAGATCATGTTTGCTTCTAACCCACGAACTACCAACACTTTAAAATATGCTCTAAAGCGTTTTGATGAATTGAAGATATTTGATTAATTTACTTATTTGC
Source organism: Ormia ochracea (assembly GCA_963402855.1). Lineage (NCBI taxonomy): Eukaryota > Metazoa > Arthropoda > Insecta > Diptera > Tachinidae > Ormia > Ormia ochracea. The sequence continues at coordinate 41,291,130 of OY727107.1, forward strand.
TTATGCTTAAATACAATTGGAATAACACCGTAAATACATACGTATTTTCTTTAGAAACCTCCAGAGTCCGAATTAGAGTGTTCTTTGCACAATTCAGACGAGCAAACTGAACTAAAAGTTTATATCGAAAGTTATTAATGCTTTCAGTGATTCTCACAGAAATTTCTGACTCAAACTGCTCGTCCGGATTGTGTAAACACCATTAATTAAATATCAATTTATAAAGACAATCAAAAATTCTGAAACAACTTATTCGGCCAATACTTGTCATACCTATTTCATTTCAAGACCCAATAATATATTTACGAGTTCATACATATTTCATGTTATAGATCCTCCTTTTCTTGGTTCTGTAGTTTTAAGCAAACTCATATTATATTTAATTGAATAAAAAGAGTTAAAATTAATGAACATGTGCGATTTTTATTAAATAGTATGGAATCAGATCAGATATTCATGTGAATAAATTGAAGGAATGGGCTTTTGTCGCTTTTTAATGTACTATAATATGGTTTTTTTATGTGACAGAAGTCGTTGAATTTAAAAAAGTAAATCGTTTTTAAATCGACTAGTATGGAATGCATTTCGAGCAATTCCATATTCCACTTTTTTTTATTTAAAAACAACAATAAATTGTAAACTGTAATTGTAAATTAAATTTGTTATTCATTTAAATAAAAATTAACAAATTAATTAAATGGCTTTTTTAACGACAGAGTCTTTAAATATTTTTGAAGAAGATAATAGGCTAGAAAGTAAAAATTTGCCAAGAAAGCCTTTAAGAAATAAATTTTAAATCGTCGTATACGTGATCGAGTGAATTCGATCGAAATCCTTCATTTTGGAATCGTGACAGTCGATATCGAGCAACACATGTTGTAATTTGGGATAGTGGCATTCGATTACAAGTTGTCGATGGAATGCCTTCTCTCATAAAGTTTCTCATAAAGTTATTCGATAGTATAAAATACGTCACTAAATTTCATTCGATACGAAAGCTTACTCGATCACGTGTACGACATTTTGGGCGCAGATCCGTTGAGCTTGCCAAAAGAAATGTAAGTAAACGTTCAAATTGTTATATGTAGATATAAACCCTGCAAAAGATCCTTATCGGAATGAATTTTCATTTGATTCACACAATGAATTTTATGACGTCCATTAAACTTAATACACTTTTGCAGTTGCTTCCAAGAGCTACTTGGATTCAACCATGGTTTTTTTCTTCTGCCCAATTTTACAAAATGTGTTTTATCCACTCATTCGTAAGAGCAACTAACAAGACAAACTCTCTAAGAATCATAGAAAATATAGCAACCAAAATTCAAATGAGTGGAAGAAGCGGAAACCTTGAAGAGAAATATGAAAAAGTGAAACGAATGAATAATGAATATTTCCTATTCGTTAACCAAGCCATTATGTTGCATTATGATGAAATCTACTAAATATCTCAAACCGCAGCCTTCCCTAAAAATTAAAAATCAGATATTATTGCTTTTGGCATTCACCTCTCGCAGAATAGGTCCATCTACTTTTGCATTACGGAGAGAGTATCGTGCTACCATTCTTGCCAACTGTTGATTGCATACAAAATGTTTGATTCCGTACAATTTTACTTGCGCATAGCAATAGAGAGCAACGTAGCTGACGCACTAAATTATTGCTCCTATTATGGTTCACAACATCTAAGTGTTGTGTTGTAGAGCAGACAACACAACACTTATACTTTTTCTGATTATGGCTTACAATATCTAGATGCTGTGTATTTCACAGGGTCGTTCTTTAAAAAATGCATCTGACAACAACACTTAAAAACAACTGTTGTAAACCATAATCGCAATTTCAAAAATACAACATCAAATTTACAACTGTTGTGAACCATAATAGGAGCCTATATTACTATCGGCTGTTTTATTAGATTATGTCGTGTATCTCACCAACTTACTTAATAATACAAAAGTATATGTATTTGTTTTCATTGAAAGCAACTGTTTTATAGTACAAAAAATCATAAATTTACAACAAAATCAATTTATTTTTTAATTTTTTAAATTTAAGTAGAACAATCTTACAATAAAATCAGTTTAATTTTAGTCACTTGTAATAAATATTAAAATACATAAATATATATAAAAATAATAAAATATATTTGGTAAGCCGAAAGGTTCAGATAAAAATCTAAACATATCTTTTGGCTCCATAGTTGGGGTTACTTAATAACGATGATGTAAATATTTAAATGTTACAAGTTCGTCAGCATCTGCACTTACGTATTACTATAAGTGAAAAATTTACTGTTCTGCTGCCGGCTGGCTTATTATTGAGAGTTATAAATTCATAAAATGTTTACACTATGTAAAAGCTTTGCGGACATAGAAATGCTTTACAGCTCTTAGGCGGTCACCTTGTAGACTTATTAGCCCACATTTCAATTCTTGCGTTCAAGATCAACCATAGTAATATATATATATATATATATATATATATTTTTTTTGTAGTACTGAATGTTAAATAAAGAACGGGCAATTAAAAAAAAATTAAATAAAGTTAATGTATTTATACTGTTCCCATCGCATTTAACGTATTTGATGGAACACGAATAAGAAATCATTCTTCTTTGGCGACATTTTAAAAATGAAATTTCACTTTCATTCGTAAACCTGTAAAAAAGGTTCATAAAAGTCCACTTTTTTTTTGATTATAATTCAAGGAAATTAGTTTCACATCTAATAACAGAGTAAGGCAAATGAAAAACCCAAATAAATTTACATTTTATTATTATTATTAGTAAAATATATGTATGTATGTACATTTGTGTACATATGCGTACCTATATATGTATATACTTGCAATAACTGATGGAACACGCTTTGTTGGACAGATACTTTTCATAAATAGAATTTGGAGCAAGAAACACTTGCTGATGCTGAAGTATGTGAAAAAAATGTTATTCAAATGCTTTAAAAGTTTTCAGAACTGATTGACTGAGTTGAGTTGGAAGTGAATTTGGCACAATTTGTCCAATGAAATGCAGCATATAACTCACTTAACCACACTTTAACCAGCTGAATTATTACATTACTACACATTATTAAACTGAATTGGGAGCATATTTATATCTATGGGTATATTAAATAATAAACTAACAATGTAAATGCTTTATTTTGTTCATCTCTACACTTCCATCGAAGCAATCCATTTCTAAAAGTATTAACAAAATTTTATTGATAGCCTTATCTACCATCTTTAATGTTGCACCTCATCAAATAAAAAATATTACTTTTATCTGACTAGAATAAGAACAATGATTTAATCTCAGCGTCGAAATAAAAAAAAAATATGTACATGTTAAGAACCAACCTCGTTTCAGTTTACATTTTTACAAACTGTAAGATAAATTAAAATTATAGTATTTTTAAAATAATTACACATTTTTTCCTTATTTAAATCTTTGGTGACAAGTGCATATGCCAATTCCTTGCACATTATTGCCACTTTAATATACCAAAACATTTGCCATTGCTTTTAAAAAGATATGTCTTAATTTTGATAAGTGAAATAATTTACAAGAGTAAGCAAGATTTTAAATTTTGTTAAATAATTTACGATAAAATTAGTAATTTTAATAAGTAGTTACTTACATAAAAGGGAAGTAGTTTACATGAAATTATACGAGAGTGCCAGAGGAAAGGTTTTGTATTGCATACACCCATGTGTATATGAATGGATGAGTAGGATGGAGAAAGAGCGATATATGTACGTATGTATATATGTATGTATGTATGTATGTATAGTGCAACACTATGGATGAGCTCGTCTTATAAACCTAGGACAATTTGTAATTAGTCATATAAATACTTGTATTTATTTACATTTTGGTTTGAGTTTCTCTTCGAAACACATGGCGTACTTCAAGAGCAATTTCTACTTCTCAGCTATTTAAATTTTTAAATAGAGCAGAAGTATGATTGATTTCAGTATTTTTGAATTTTATTCAACTAAAAGAAAGTGGAAAATTTTCTTTTATTTGGTTGTCTTACACTATTGCTGATACTGCTGGTTATAGAATTAGTATTGACCACAGCCACAGAAGCATAGGCAGCTGGTTCTGTAGGGCCGGTAGCTGCTGCTGCAGCAGCGGCGACACCGACACCAACAATAACACTGCTGACAGCACTACTGCTTGTTGTATTGCTGCCACTACTGCAGGTGCTACTACTGCCGAAGCCAGTGCTATTGCAGCCGCTGTAGTGCTGGTGAAGATGGTCCGGATGATAATTTAAGAAGGATTTGGTTTTGTTCAACGTATAGCCACCTGCAATGCACAAGCTGCTTACATTGTCAACGCCAGTATTGCTGCTATTGGCTGTCCGTAGTTTCTTATGGCCATAAGTGTTATAATGGAGTGCGGTTGTAGAGGCGGTGGCAGGTGCTACAACGACTGGAACCAGCACGGGTTATACGGAAATTTCATAGTTCATATCATACACACTCGCGCGATCGGGGGTGGATATGGTGGTATTACCGCGTGTGCCACTCATAATCTGACTAGCTGCCCCTTGTCCGCTTATTATACCACCATTGTTACGGTTTTGTTGCGGCTGTTGCTGTTGTTGTACGTGTGATTGGGATAGCTGATGATGATGGTGTTGTTGCTGCTGCTGTTGCTGTTCAAGCGTTTGCATTTCCATCGAATCCGTCATTTCCAGCGCTCTGACGAATGACATTGGTCTCGTTGGAGCTTGTTTGCGTTTAATTTGTGGGGACTGTTGTGTATTTGAAGAATTTACTGCCTGAGGCGGAAATACTGGCACACCACCATGTATTTTCGGTTGATAACCTTGTGATGTTGAGACAGATTGTGTCATATTACCACTAACATATCCACCGCCCACTGGTTGGCTATAGTTTGCGATTGGCGAGTGTGAAGAGGAAGATGATGGTGCATTACCATAACGCATTATAAACGAAGAAACAAGTTGTCCTTGCGAGGCAGAAGGTAATGTTGTTGGACTAGTTGGATTGGAATGGTGAAATGCCGCATGTTGTTGTTGCTGCAGCTGCTGCTGATAATCATGTATTCCTGGCTGCGTTTGATTCATTCTAGAATGCGTCATTATTAAAGGATGGCCTGCTTGACCTCCCCCACTTACATACTGAGGTCCACCTGTACTACTATGCTGCATGCTTGATGCAATAGTTCCAGCACTACTACCAATACCTCCTATTGATGATGGTGGCGGCAATATGCCAGCTGAACTTCCTTGGAAACCAGGTGATGTATCCTTCCACATATAAACTCCCCTTTGAGGACTACCAGCCAATTCTCTTATGTTATCTACAGTATTATTTGAACGCGTATAAGTTAAATCACTACCTGTCGCAGCAGATTGGTCAGTACCCTGCCGCACCAGTTCACCTTCAGATAGAAAACGACGCTGAGGACTAACGCAATAAGCTTGTTGGCCTAAGGTAGCGGCATGTTGTGGCTGGATATTAATTACACCTGAAACGTCAAACCAACTAACGTAAATACAAATTACCTAATAATAAATTCACAGTAATAAATTTTATGTTTAAGTCTATGAGACTAGCAAAGACACCCTTCCACACCAATTTTGGTTAATAATATCTCACATTAAAACGTATGCATCAATGTGTGTAATATGTATATACATATATCCATACATACATAAGCATTTATTATCCTCAATACAAAGCATATGACCATTTTTGATATACCTTCTCAATTCTTGGGCACAGACCAAAATTACTAATGTATAGAAAGGATCTAGCGATTGGTATATATATAAAACTGCGGCAAGATGGATCTAGTCAGTTCATCCTTTGATATTGGATCGTATATTGACCACTAAACATTTTAAATTAAGATATGCCTTATAGCGAACGGCTTAAGAAAGAGAGAAGCTTCAATCAAAGATACAGACATTCACGGGACTTCAAAGACTTTATTTGCTAGCAGAAGAATTTTCGATGATATCTTCGAAGTATCGCAGACAGAAATAAACCCAAAAATTATTTACTTGGTCAAACGAATGGTACACAGTTTTCGTAATTTTTTTTGCGAATTTTATATGTACATATATCTATATATTCATATATATATGTATATCTATATATACAAATATTTTTGGTTGCAATTTTCTAGAAGAATATAAAAGGTAATTTTTCCCCTTAAAGATATAACAGTTTTGTAGAACCGAAGCTTTTTCTTGTAGAAAAGCGAATGCACAAAAGTAAGCACTAAACTCATTCGCCACGGCAGGGTGCACGAATACAGAAATTCAAATGGCACTGCATCCAGTTTCACAACTGCTTTGATAGAGCCAACAGGAGAATACAGAGTTGACAAGGAATATTTCAATGATCCCAGAGTCGAAAATTAAAGTGTAATTGAAATTAAACATTACTTGTATAAGGATTATGGAGACTACAAAAAAAAGGGGCACATTCAAATTAATTCTCTACAGGTAAAGTAATTCAAATAGTAAAAACCACATTCGGGTAGAAAACTTTTTCATCGGAAGGCACAATAAAAAACTAAGTAACATACACAACGTTTTTTTTTCATATATAAACATCATTAAAATAGCATGAAGCTTGGAAAAATTCTCATTGCAAAGAAGACTGTTTAGTTGTTCCTTATCAAAAGAAAAAAAAAGACAGATTCATAGCATAAAAGGGCTTCCAAGTGGGAAACAAATTTTGAAAATTGTGGTAACAAATCTGTAGCTTTTCGTTATCGACAGAAATTTCCATTCAAAATTTATGGAAATTTCCTTCGAACAAGACTTAACATAAGACTTCCTGGTATCAGCAGTAACAACAAAACTAGGATGAGCGTACATGTATCTAAAAGGACGAAAAAGTAAGGTAAAGGTTAATTGATGCTATAAATTAATATGCAGTAACATGCTCATATAAACCATCTGATATTCCGAAATAATCAATTCCAATATATCATTAATATTCTGCTGAGTATCAATTTTTTATAATATAGTGTAATTCTTTAATTGCAACAATGCAATGGATTGCCAAATGAAATTAAAACCAAACTATGTAATTTATGTTGAAAACAAGAACAAAGACTTCAAGTAATGCACGAGAGTTATTGAGAATTATTTTGGAAAATATGATTCATTGGGAGGAAGAAAGTGTGTCATATACAAAAGACACAAGATCTCATTTCTTTTTATTTCTTTTTCATTGTTGCTTTTTTTTAGATGTATTTTAATGAAACTCGGATAATTTTATTTGACACATTCGCCTATATTATTATTATATTATCCTATATCTTATATATTATTGGTGTGCTTTATAGGATAATGTGTAGCGTATAAGATGACGTTGGATAAAAAAAAGCTTCACCGTATAAAGTGATGTGTTAAATTGTATAAATGTACAACTGCAGTGTACAAATACCAGTATACTACTACAGTATACTACTAAATACTACTACAAATACCAGTGTAGTAAAGATGTGCCTTAAAAGTATTTTGCGAATAAAAGGATAATTGTAAACAATTGTTACTTATTTGATTGCTATTAACGAACCTGGCACAGATTAACGCTTATGGAAATGGTCTAAGTAACAATATTTTTAATAAAAGCATTAATTTTCGAAATTAGGTTAAACAACAAAATAAGAAAATTTTTTTCTATTTCCTTTAGTACAAATAAAGACAAAAACAAAAGGACAATGTTAATTAATCAAAACTTTTGGGGGAGGGGGAAATCCGTAATTGATACCTGGTTGCTGCTGCTGCATTATGTTACGTTGCTGTTGCATGAGTAATTGTTGATGTTGTTGCTGCTGTATTATAGGTAACTGTGGATGTTGAGGTGGCAATCCAGTAGTTGCAGTTGGTGCCACACTTGCGGTATATTCATAATAGGGCTGTGCTGCATTTGATTGCTTTTGTAATTGTTGTTGTTGCTGTTGATTCAAACCAATAAAATCGGGCCTCTGAGGTTGTGTCGGTGTGCCTGGATTTGATCTAAATTTTAAGCATAATATAATTTATTCTACTGCTCTGTGTATAATTGTTTACATAATGAAGACAATAAGACAAAAAGAATACATCAAAAGGAATTTATATTTTGCAGAAAAAGAACATGTTGATTAGTAACTCTTATTATAAATTATAGTTTCATTTATAAATAAATAAAAACGGTAATAAATTAACCAACATAATTTAATTAAAAAACATAAATAATACCAATAGAAACACATAAAAAAAAATTTATAAAAATGGAACAATTTTAAGGACATTACGATTTAACTTGATTGTACAATTATTAAGCATGTTTTGAGTAAAAAGTTACAGCATTACTTCACTAAGAAAACAAACATTTATTCCAACGATCTCTTATTTTTTACCGAACAAAACAAGCAATACATCCTTGTGGATAAGATGCAAGGTTTTTATCTTTATATTAAATATATATACTAATATGTGGATATTAGCCCTGTACGCCAAAAATTAACTAACAGCCTCTACAAAAATGGCGAGACTGAAAGCTATTATTAAAATGTTTAAGAATACTTCAATTAAGGAATCATAATTGTGTATGTATGTGCACATCAATACATTATATTATCTGTATTAAGACGATGAAATATATATTGTGTGTTAGACCGTGTTAACCACAATACACAATTTTTACTTGGCAGTATGTATTAATTTTGGAAATTTATTTTATTTTCGTTTTTTGTAAAAGTTTACATATAAAATTTCTGAAAGAAGTTTAAAATACAAATGTTTGGGAAATTTTAGGAAATTGCAAGTAAATAAAAATTTTTAAAGCAATCAAATCAATATTAATTTAAATTAGGAAAAACAGAGCCATATTAATATGACAAAAGCTATTAAATTAATCTTCTAATATTTTAATTCTATATTCTTCAAGCTTTGTTATTATTATTGTTATTAATATTCTATTGTTTATGATTATAAGCAACCGGATCATATTACCAAACTTTGGCTGAATATTGCAGTTGAAAATTAAGTAAGACGAGATACTATTCCTCGTAATAATAACGAACTAATAAATAGGCCGTAGCAATGGAATAACAAGAACTTTGTCCAAAACAGCTTTTAAAAATAGTTTGGTAAATCTGCCTATTTTATTTGATTTATATTACTCTTCACATATCAACTCTTTTCAATTATGTAGGCACTCTATACATCAAATTGACAAAGTACATATATAAGATATATAGTTGCAAGTAAAATCATTCTAAAATGGATTTTAACCAAATAAATGTGTAATATCAGTATTTTACTACTTATTGTTGTCTGCTCTTTGGATACATAATCCAAAAAACATTTTCCTTTTTAGGGTAAAAAAATGATATCTTAATCTTAAAAATATCTTATCACTTCAATGTATGTATATGCAAAAAATCAGAGAATTGATGTTTCCCGTTTAGATTCCTCCCTATTCTGACACAAGTTGTTTTAAATTATCGTGCGTTATTTTATTTTAAATTATTTCTGTTTTGAGCAATTGGTTTTCAAATTATCTCTTCAAATATAACTCTAAATGAATAAAGCAAATTTAGTTCAAAAACAATTACATTTGTTTATTTTTAAAAAAGGATTGATAATTAACATACAATAATTATAAATTAAAATCCAATAAATAAAATTATTTAATTTTTTATAATTTCACACTTGTAAATACTTTGAAAGACTGAAAATTTGGGAGAAAATCAAGTAAGACACGAATTCATTAGTACTAAATGTTCCACCCCATTTTTTTTTTTTTTTTTTGGTCAGGAAATTAACATATTTTAAAGTATTGAATTTGCTGCACATATTTAAAAAGGTTAAATAATAAGGACACCTATAAATATTTTTCATTGTGTCATTTCTTAATTTAAATTATATGACTGCCAATTCTAATAAGATCCTAAGAATTTCATTAAAAAATTCCACCAACGAATACATATGACCATACACAATATATGAAATAATTTGTGTGGTTTTATTTTTTATTAAATAATAAATTTATATTTCGTATTATTATTTTAAAATGTCAAATTATATATTTTTGTGAAAATTGAAAGCAGCATTAGCTTGTTAAATAATTGCAAGCAATTAAGAATTTAAAAACATACGAAAAAACAAAGCATGTGTATACGGACGCATACATACTAGAGACCCGCAAATAATGGCAATAAAACATTAAAGTGTCATTCAATACCTAAAATTATGAATTATGATTGCTAAAGGCCTAAATATAATGTGTACGAGTATGTAAATGTAACTGCATGAAACTGGCAAAACTGGTTCGCATTGTCGTTTGCTCTCAGCGAACTAGAGAGGAAAAATATTGTTCTTGAGTGGAGCCCTTATTTGATTTTTGCTGTGCTCTGAAATGTACAATTGCTGATAAGATCGCGTTGAAGTGAATAGTAAGACTGCGTTCACACATGTCAAGTCTTAATTTTAAAATTGCCAGTTCTTAGGCGAGAGAGGCCATTGGAAAAGCATCGACTACACATCATGTAATGTCGATACGTTTTGTGTTCTCATTCGTAGCAGCCTACTTTTAATCACACTTTTTATAAAAATGAAATATTTTTGTAATAAAGAAGAAGAAGAAAGAGTTATAAGATTTACATTAAGACTCGACGGGTCCGAACACAGTCTTCATTGCAATGAATAAGGTATGTACTCGTTTTATTTAATTTGTTGCTATTGTGTGTGTCATGGTCATGAATGTCAGCGCCTTATTGAGATTAATACACTGTGATTCAATGAATGATTCAATTCATGCAGGTCTCTTACACATACATATGCATAAAGTCCAGAGTATTAATTTTCATCCAAAAAAATACAGACTAAAAGTAAATACCATGAAGTAAAATTTTTATTTTAATTACCGATTATTTTTGCACAACAAGAATGTAGTAAACTCCAGCTATGTCCATCTTATATTTAATTAATTTTTTATTGAACGTAATGTGTACAAGGATGTGTGGAAAGGAGGTTAAAAATATCTTTAGACAGATTTAATTTACAGAAATTTTTTGAAATATGTACAAGATTGTAGAAAAAATATACATATATAAAATAAGCAAAATTTAGAATGCAAAAGATTTATAAGAAATTATAAACAATTAAGTTTTTATAGGTTTGTATACATATTAAAAAAAAATATATTTAATTCTAAATGGGAGCGAGGAAAGTAACTTACCTTCTTATAGGGCTGGCTACAACCAGCGGTGTAGCTACTCCTAAAGGTTTAATACGCTGCTGCATAGTGGGAGTTGCATTTGTCCCACTGCGATTTTGTGCTTGTTGTTGCTGCATATGATTCGGATGATCTGGTGACACCGCTCCATTAAAGACATGCTGTGGATCCAAACCTCTGAATTTATATATTATTAAATATAAGTTGAAAAGAAGTGCATTAGATTATTATATGAAATATACTAATTTAAACGCACCTTTGTCTTGTTAAAGGACTATGCCTCGAATGATACATGCGTATGTGACGTGGAGAATCACCTTCGCCAGCCCCACCATTCAACTGAGCCACATTGTTACCCTGCCCCGTAGGTAATGTACCCTTTTCTAACTGTGGTAAATAGAAATTAGTAGAATTATGCCTTTGCAGCGGTGGAGTTGGTTCACAATCTAAACTTTGCGATGCCTGAGGTTCCATATCAGTGTCTGAACATTCCCTGCCAGGGGAGAGCTATTTGGTAAAAGATGAAAAAGTGTTGGCTCGATATATATATATATCTATATATATATGTATATTCATTCTCTTATTGGTATAAATAAATACTTATAAAATACACAAAATCTAATTTACACAATGCCTTTAAAAATAAATTTTTTATCGGCACATACTAGTTATGAAAAATGCTTGAGTAATATTGCAATATTAAAAGTGGAATCGAAAAAAATAGAATTAAAAATCGTACGACACTAACAAATAACTCTGTAAAATGTTAAATGGATTTCGAAAATAAAATTAAGTAATTTTAGTAATTTTCCGGATGAGTAAATAATAAAATGTTAGACCTTTTTTTTAAATTGATTCGTTATAGTTTTGTTGCAGTTAATGGTTTACAGACCATTTTGTAAATTAATGACTCAATAACTGGTCATATCAATATGTATATATATTGAATGGTCATAAAGAATCTAATACGTGTTTAAGGAAATTGTTTGCCCTTACTGAGATATCAACACGATTGGACACATCCGCCCACATCATGTGTCCAATGAAAACTACACCATGTATGGTTTTTAAACAAACATAACGAATAGTTATTATTTCGAGTTTTTACAACATTATACTGGAACTGCTAGTGTGAAAAACGTTGGTTACATTTTTCTTTTCAGGTGGAACAATATGTAGCCACTCAAATTATAATTGCTGCTTTTTGGGGACTCTTTGTGGTACGTTACGCTTTGTAAGGAAAATTATCAATAATTTTTCCACTGGCAGTAATCGATCATACGACTTGCCCACTACCAAATACGCTACACATTCACAATTTAAATCTTTTGTGTGGAATTGGCTAATTCCTAGTGGATATGAGTTAGAGATTTTATTTATTGCGTCGAACATAATAATAACTAATTAGGAATACCTAATGAAGATATATACATAAATATATGCGGATTTACAATCGAATTCCATATGAGAATGAGTCAGGCTTGCTGTTCGTGTGTTAAAAAATTTTCTCATCTCTATGTATGCAGTTCTCGTTCCATATTGCCAAAAAAAGGATTCCATTCATTGTTTTCTTGAAAAAAATATTTAATTTAATATTTCATAAATAAAGTTATATTGATTTTATTTACTATTAAATATAAAATAAAAAATTAATGTTATTATATAATAAAAGGTACCTAAAATAAAAAGTATAAAATTAAAATAAAGAATATTAAAACAGAAAACAATGAAATCCTTTTTCTATTTTGCTTTTTGACCGACCCACACCATCCTTTTACCAACACTCGCCAAGGACTATATTTAAGGACATGCGAAAAATTTAACAATTAACGCAGTAAAAGAAACCCCATTCGACAGCTGAACGTGAATCATTTAAGGGATAAAGCAAATCAAATGCAGTCTTGTGTTTGGTGTGGCTTTTGTATCTGGAGACATAATAGGGGCATACTCTTTTGAGAATAAGCCTGCTCAGTGACAGTTAGCGGCGCTCCATAACGGGCCATGTTAACATAGTTCTTTTTGGCGAAATTTCAAAATTTGTCGGTACGATTTATTTTTATAAAAATTGTATTTATACGTGTTTTTTAGCAACACCAAAAATTATTTCGCCTCTTTTTTTCTTTTATATATACAATTGACGTGATCATATCACTGTTACAGCATTTCTGTAGCGAATTTTTAAAAAAAAGCTTTCGGCTTGCGTGCAAGGAAACACCCATTGTCTGGACAGGAATCGAACCTGCCACTTCCGGTTTAGTAGGCTGTTCATAATTCATTCGCCTATGGTCTCAAATTGATAGTGTACTTTCTACGGTATTATTTCACCATGCAGGCCTAAAATTAGTCAAACCGAAACTCTGAGATAATAACAAAATGTTTTGTTTTTTATAGGCTAAGAGCAAGTCAAAAAATTGGAAATATCTAAAAATGGGATGAAAGTAATTAATAGAAAGGAATGTATAGAATAGATGTTTTACAAAACCGCAGCCAGACTTGGCTTGTTTGTACTCATCTAATAATTCGTATCAAAAATAAACGCTACTTCTTACTATTATTTCCATATAGCACATATCAAAGGGCATAAATTTATCAGGGAGCCAGTAGTGTTTAGTCAGAGGACAAACGTCTATTTGTTCCATAGACATAATTGTGTAGGCAAAAAGGTTACCCCAATGACGTAATAGTGAAGAGGATTAAATTACAAAAAGCTGAATAACCATAATGAAAAGCCTCCACTGACACCTTGCGTCGAAAGTTCCCGAACTTTAACACTTCGTTTTAACGAATCCCAAGCAAAATAACAAGAATACATGTGTTTTAGATTGGATCGCAATAGAAGAACTTGATGTTCGTACGTTGAATGACTGATTGTATGTCACTTTCCATTATGGAGTATGTGAATTCCAAGAAAGTTTCATTTGTGGAGATGTTAGAGTTCAAAGCCATAATTCCCGACGCACTCACTATTTAATGCAAACTTCGATGTCAATCAAAAGAAAAACTAAAAACTAAATTTCGAATGTGAATGCAAATTGCAGAATTTTTGTATTTCAAAATAACATTTTATTGAATTGGAGACTGCTAAATTAGGAAGAATAAAAGAAAAAGTATATCAAATATACATATATATGTATGCATGTGTATGTATATGTGGGATGTGTGTATTCTGAAAATATTTATTAATTTCGAATGCAATTAAATACAATTAAGAGGATAAATATTTATATAGTTACTGCAGTATTATATTAAAAAAAATTTAATATTATAAACATTTTAAGTAATTTAGTTTAATAAAGAGGCTTTACCTTATTGTTTTTGCTTTTTCGGTGCTTTCATTAGAGGTGTAGAGTTTTGTTTTGACCAATTTTTGTTTAATATTAAGTATATAAAATAGAATTATATACTGGCAAATAGTTGCTAAGCTGAGCCACCAATCACACAAAATGTTAAAATATTAGATTAAGGTAAAAATAAAAATAAAAATATAGCAGACGTGCAAAAGCTAACGAAAAGTGGCATTGAAATAGAAAATTAAAGTCAACTAGAATTTATTACAAGGCTAATAAACATGTGTAAAATTAAAATACAATTTGCTACGATTTTTTTTTAAATTTATTTGTAAGTTTTTTTAGAACTGTAATATTACTAATAAAAATTTAAAGAGATTCATAATGTGTTATAAAGTCTTATGTTTTAATACAACAAGACTAAAAATTACTATCAAATACTGCTACAGTGACATTTGAAATTAGAAACCAAAGATAGTGATAAACATAAAAAAAACAAAGTAATAAAAAAAACATTATAATGTTTTGAATACGCAAAAATTAGAAAAAAAAATAAAAGGGCTGTTTCTAAAGGTCTGGCTTCACTATCTTACACAGATGTACGATTTATTCACACGAAAATGTGATAGTGATACGCACATATTTTAAAAAATTACATCAAATTGGCGTTGGTGGTGCCACACTATAAAAGCATGTTTTCTGGTTGTAAAATATATGTAAACCATAATAATTCTATAGGAAAAGATTGATGGCCATTTTTAAAAATAATAAAAAAATTTTGGAAAATGAATTTTACAAAATTCTATTCAAAATTGTTAAAACTAAAAAAAAAGGAAATTTTCAATAAACGAGGTTTAAGCGGGCAGAGTCAAAAGGACATGAACTAATGAAACTCAAGTTTGTTAAAAATTTAAATTGATGTGTGTTGTAACTAAAATAATTTTTTTAAAAATCGATTTACCTACCTAACAATTAAAAAAAATCTAAGATTTATATTTACCTATCTTAAACCACAGTTTTCCTAATGCGACCCCCTTTTCTTGAATAAAATTCGATACATAATTGATTTTTAAATGTTGTTCTCTAAAAAGTTACCAGAATAAACCTAACATTTTTTCTTTCAATTGTTGTAACTCAAGAACCCAAGCGTTTCCTATTTTCATTTTAATTTTCGAATGAAAGACGTGTTTTGTGAAACTGCAAACTAAACTCGAATTTTTTCATGGCATTAATTTCAGCACTCCGCAATTATACGACTATACGAAAATTTTTATTTAAAAATGTTGAAAAATTTAAGTTTACCCAACAAAATATATTTATTTTTGAAAAAAATTTCGCTACTTCGTTGTGTAGCATCATTAGGAAAAATATTAATCACAAGAGATTTAATTTGCCATATACTTTGGATTATACTCGTACGTACTACGTGTTTGTTCCTTCTCTTTGCTGCTGCTGGGCGCGTTAGATTTATATTAAATACGAGTATAAAATTTATTATTAGTCTAATAAATATTAATAACTATGATAAAAATATAAAATAAGAACAGCCATTCAGTGTAAAAACCTATTACGTATACTTGATAAAAGATGAGAGATGCGAATATGAAGGCAGCGATTATTCGAATATAAGGATATACATAGATACAATGGTGAAAGTGTTTCTATGCCTCTAATTCACATCTAGCCTAATCAAGGATCCCTTTTTGTAAAATGAGAGTGGCGTATGGAGCCAGAAGCTATAACACGATATTTACTTGATTTTTTGGTTTCATTTAGATGACCTTTCCAATTAAATGACAAATTAAATAATGTGAATGGCAATGTATATAAGAAAACCGCATTGTGTGCCACACTTCATACACAAATTATACACACTAATTTTTTCTTTTTTGATTTAAGTAAATGCAATTCTGATCGAATGAAAATTGTATGTTATGAACATTTTTATAAACTTATGGAAAGCACAAGCCATATTTGACAGATCGTACGATTGTGTAGGATAAGAAATCATATCGACTTGAGACGTATTCCATGTGACTAGACATTTAATGATTCAAAACAAAAATTCGTGGCGAAATTTTCTTTACATAGTAAACAATGTGATCATGGCATGAACTGAACGATGCAAAACAGTACAGAGAGAGAAGAGAAGAACAAACGATTTACAATTGAGATGCAACTAAAAATCAGCAGCATTAAAATAACTACAAACACATAAATAATAAAATATTTATATATAAACACACATCCATGTATATGGATATATATATATATATATATTAATTAAAATCTGCGTCGTAGGGATAATTTTATAGATTGTAAGAAATTGTAAGTCCATCTGTGTTTTCTTTGCTGAAAATTACGGATGAATAAGTTTAAAAGAAACAAACGAAACTTTGGCAAAAATTTTAAGAAAAATAAAAGAAATGTTTTATACACATTAAGAAACAAATAAGAGAATTTGCATAACTGTAGAAAGTCCTTTTAATTGGCATCAGATTCATATACATACTATATTGACTGTAAAATAACAATTAACATTCTTCTTCTTGTTCATTCTTCTACTATTTCATAGTTCTGCTTTGTAAGCCATATTTGCATAAATTGGTTTGTAAGAACCAGTACATTTCCCGCAAAAATCTAAATTTTTTGTTTAAATTTTATGTATAAACAATTAAATAATAAATTTTTTATTTCTTGGCATCTGGGCGAAAGTCGATGGCTGATGTGGCTAAAGTAAAGTGAAATCCTTAATGCGTTTGTGCATGTTGGAGGGAAGTGTAAAATGGACATATGCGTAATGTAAAAAAACACGTAACTGTAATACGTAATGAAAATAAATGAACTGTTTAAATTTGCGTACAAAATGAAGAAGAAAGATGCTTACAGTGACTCACAAATATTAAAAGTACATTTAAATTAAGTGAATTCCGAAAAAAGGGCATATATCTGCTATAAGATCGTTGCAAAATTAATACATAATGGCATTCCATATAATTTTAAATAATTATGTGTAACAAAGAAAACCATTTAAAAGAGAAAGCATAATAACAAGAAACGAGAAACTAACAAAGATATATTTCAGAAAAAGTCTAAAACTTAACAGTGGAAATCTATTAAATAATAAAAACAGAAGCGCAAAAAGCTAAACGGTGGAAATCTATGAAATAATAATAACAGAAGCGCAAAATTAAATAAAAGACCACCAACACACACGCACACACAAATCTACCCATATAACCGCAGAAGGTAAAGAGAAATTTATAATAAAAACCACAATAAAGAAAAAATAATTAAATACAAGAAGCCTGCATAAGAAAAATAAATTTAGAAATTTTTGAATTACAATATCATTTATAATAATAAACTACGAGTAATATGGGAAGTTTTATTTAAAAGAATAAGTTTTTAAATTACTTATTACTTTCTTTCGTCACGTGCTCTCTTTTATAAGTTTTTATTTATCAAATGAAATATTTTGAAATATAAATTTTGTAATTAATTTAATTTATGATTTTTTCAGTAAAGAAGTTTATACAACTTTATTTCCAAAGAGACTATTTCACCAAAAAGACCTTTTAATTAAAGGACATCTGTTTAATTTCCAATTTAAAGAAGACCTCAATAGCGAAAGAAGCCTTTAAAATAATGGATATAGAATTACATTTTTCGACTTCATCTAAAAAATTTAATTTTTTTACATAGATTATGACGTCTATCCATGCAACGAACTGTACTGGAATCAGAAAGAGAATACAAAGAGGAGCATATAAGGAGTAGTATTTGCAGACGTACGATTTGAACACACTACGTTGTAGAAAAAGTAAAACAACAGAAGTACTCCACTTCTTGTCACATGGAAGATGTGATCATTCAACCGTACATCATATTGAATTCTCGTGCCAAGAACATCGGGAATTGCTGATTCCGCAATATATATACCACCCATATTGACAGAAAGCTCGCTTTACATCGAAAAAAGAGCAGAAAATTTAGATAAAAATGCTCCACCGACTAATGGATACAAAAGTGATAATACCAAGAGAAAAAATTCGCTTTTAGTCTGCTTAATTTCAGAAGGCAACTCTGAATTTTCACGCTATATTATAAGAGAGAACCTAAATTTAACCACCAATACCATATTATTTGATATACTTGATTCCTATATAGATAAATGTCCGGTCCTCTGTGCAACAGCACTAACAACACGAAAATCACTGATGCAATTTTCCTCACAGTGGCATGTCCTTATTCAAAAGATTTTTGTGTTAAATTTGAATATAATTTATTGTTTGCATTTTTATTTCGTCTACACTTTCTTGCTATGATTTTTTTGCTGAGCTTTAAGTTTTCCATGTATAATATTTGATTGCTAATGTGTTTCTTTTAGTTTTTTTCAAACTATAGTTATTTCGTTTTTGTGCTGAATGTATTGTAAAAGAACCTCATTCTCGCTCCATTAGACACATTGTGCAAAGTAACAATTGATATGATTTTTCCTTCCACTAGAACCACATTCATATGAATTCTATATATGAACACCGAAACGATTTTTGCAAACATTCATATTCTTTTACAAAATTGCATGTTCTTGTAAGTGAGTCATTATAAAGTACGAATTTAATTTCGTTATCGAAATCTTTTTTTTATAAACAACTTTTTTAATTGTGCTACTGAGAGCTCCTTTAGCAGACTAGCTTAAAAATTATTTAAATCGAAGTTTAGTTTGTGTATGATGATGGAAATGAAAAAAGAGTTTTAAATATGAATTAATATTTTATAGAGTTGGTGAAAAAAACTCTGTTATCGATAAAAAATATTGAAAAATTGTTAGCTTATAGAGACATTAGAAGACTTTCTTTGAGCACCGATTTAACAACTCAGTTTTGTAGTAAATTTGGTTTAGAAAATTTCTATAAATATATGTATGACAGTACACGACAGGGTTTTCAAATAAATAAAATTTGTTGTTTTAAAATGGTTGCTTTTAATAAACGTCCATTAAATTACGAAACTCCATCTTAAAGCTTTTTTTTGTTTCAAAATAATTATTCATCGCTTAAGGCCATGATTCAGTATCCCAAGCAATAAAGTTATTTCGTGATTCGTGATGCGTGATTTTACTTTATTGCAATCGTACGATTTGTCAAATAACATATAACACAATTCATATGTGTTACATATTTTTTGGCAAGTTGTACGGTTTGCAAAACTTTATGAAAATTTATTAAATTGCATCCCATCAGATTTTCGTGAAAATGAATCGTATGACTGTGTAGGATAGTGAATAACGACATTAATACACATTTCAAAACTTGCACTTACAAGCTTTTGTGCTTTAAATATTTAATTTTAATTAAGATAACATTTAAAATATTTATATTTTAAATAAGGTAGTTTGTTGTTTTAATTACATATTTGATGATTTAGAATAAAAAAAAGGAAAACTGAGTTCTGTTTAAAAGATGCATAATGAATTATTGGACTAAAAATTTTCCAAAATAATAATCAAATTGTAATAGTAATTTATAATAATTTTGTGGTGTATTTTCAATGCTGTTCTTTAATATTCTGATGCACAGAGGACGTCTATTTTGAATGTATGATAAATAACATGCTAATGTACATCATGGAACCCAACAATTTTCTGCTGCTTACGATTTGACTAAGTAAGAAAACAGTACTGAGCTTTGCTATCGAATTTCTTATTCAAAGTTTTTTTTTATTAAATTTTAGAAATGGCACCATACATGTCTTTGCAACGCCACTACTGTTTCAATCTAGGCTACCACAGCCAAATGTATGACATTTAATTCAAGATTTATATATTGATTTAGAAACAAAGCTTCCCATAATACATTAAATTGAAATTTATATACTCATATCTAAGCAGACGTATATATACAAACAGATAAAATAAAAATTAATAGAATGCCAAAAATACACGTTTTCGTACACTAGATTGCAATTTTAATGTTAAGAGTAGAATAGCAACAGTTCAAAAGCAAAAAAAAAAATAATAATAGTCTATTAAAAGTATAAAGAACAATAGATGCATCTTTTAGAAATTGTACTTTTCCGGTTGCATAATTACATAATTTACCCACCTTACTGTAAAGTGTTGTACTGCCCGACCGCTGATTAAAACCATTGCCCTGGTCCGTATAAGTCTTTACCTGTGTATGACGCTGGTCCCTTTCATAATAATTTCGTTGCATTCCATGGGGTGAATGTTGAGCATTTGCATTTGACATAACACCAGATTTAACCGTAGCACCTGCACTGCTGCCTCCGGCGCCGCGCGTAACACTGCCAGAATTGGATTGATTGTTTGCATCGCGCTCGGTCGTTATTGTGCTAATGCCGTCATTATCTTTGTGAGAATGACGAGCTGCGTATTTCTCTGGCTTAAGAAAACTTTAGAAAAAAACCGATTTAGGAAATACGAAGAAGCAAATATAATATTATTACTGTTACGTACCTGGGATATTGAGGACCAAACTGTGTATAGCAACAATTATGCCAGCAGCCGCGAGAAAAAGGATTATAGCCACCTTTAAATTTGCCTGTCACTTGTTCGTTTGTGGTACGACCGCGCGACACCAACACCATATGAAAACCCGTTAAACCAAATATGGGTATTGCCAATATTGTTACAATACCCATTAAAACCATTCTAAAAAAAATTTATTTCGCTTAGTAACAAATATTGTAGAAACGAGATTTTATTACTACTTACGATACTATCGGTGCTGTATGCCTTATGTTTGGCATACTTTTTAATACATAAAATAAACATAAGGAAAATATGCTCAGCA
Organism: Ormia ochracea; assembly: GCA_963402855.1. Lineage (NCBI taxonomy): Eukaryota > Metazoa > Arthropoda > Insecta > Diptera > Tachinidae > Ormia > Ormia ochracea. The sequence goes on from OY727107.1 coordinate 41,312,458, forward strand.
TATGTATGGATAAAGAAACCAAAAAGAAAAAGAAAAACCTATAATTACGTCGTCCAATGCAATTATTTACCCAGGGACAATGGTGATCAAATGTCTGAAGTTAAAGAAATAAGCAAATGCAAAATATATCATTCAATATTTTATGTATGTTTGAGGATCAAAATGTAAAATTAATTCCGTGTAGAACCAAGTGCTCCTTAAATTGGTTACTTACTTCTATACAATGATTGCATACAGAACAGTGTGAACATCTTGGTGGTCGATAAAATTTACATGTCACACACCACTTCATTTTTACAGTTATGCCATTTATTTCAGCACTCTTATATAAAGGTGCTCGTAACTCCTCCTCCCGATCTTCATCAGAAGAAGCTGAAATGTTAAAAAAATCATTCCTTTTGCCTCAACCGTTAAATGTATTAGTTCGAAATTTACCTTTGGGTATTACACCCGGGTCCATAAATGTTGCCAGTGTGAAATTTGTTAGCACAAAAAATGTTATAACACTCTGATATGCTGGTATCCATGGATGGCTTTTTAAGTAATATTGGCATCTGTAATTAGAGAAAAGATAATATAAGGTTTATACCACTGGTTTTATTAAAGTTGATCTGTTAATGTTAAATTCTTAGGAGAACTGTAAGAAATTCTTCATATTCCAATTCGAGGATCTGATTATAGTACTTAAGGTCTCGTTTCGCTATCCTAAAAAGCCGTACGATTTAACAAATTTGGTACGAGTCGGAAAAAAATAAATAATGTGACACAGAAATACGCGATTTTGTTTGACAAATCATACCATTTGCAACAGTTTATGAAAATTTTCATAAAAAGGTAATTTTCACGCGATTAGAGTTGCTTTCACTTTAAGCAGCTGAACAAGAAAAAATTATTCTGTTACAACCAGAAAACATACGTATGTTTTTCGATCACATTTAAATGATAGTGTGGCGCCACCAATGCCAATTTGATGCAATTTTTTAAAATATAAGATTATCTCCATCACATTTACGTGTGAATGAATCGTACGACTGTCCAGGATAGTGAAACGAGGACTTTATCCGCATTATAGTTAGATTTTCAGTACAGATTAAATTTGTAGATGAAGTTCACTCAAATTAAATTTTAATTAAATTAATTTTTTCAACATTCTGTCAAAAGTTCTACAAAATTTGTTTTTGTGCTACTTTCCCTACAAATTTGTTACTTTTTCCTGACTGTATAATCGCTTCTACTTTTTTAATTTTTTTTTTGGTTTCTGCTTTAATAGTGATTGATATATTTCCCGGTGAAGTCCTCCTTATAAATGTATAACAGTGTAAAACTGTTTCTTTGAAGGTCTACTAAGGAATTTGCTTTTAAAACCAAACGTAATACAGTCATATAAGCCAAACAACTAGTAAAAAATTTTCGAGGACATTTTAAATAACAAAAATGCAGTACGTACATACATACACATTAGTAATATGCCCTAAACTTGTAAATATAAACGTAAACATAATGCCAGAAGCTTATAGATCGGAAGCTGAGGCATGTCGCTAATTTTTTTTTTTTTTTTTTTGTTAAATTTCACTTATAAGGCAGTTATTTATATTTTTAGCACATTTCAAATCAAAAACAATCATACTGCCGTACTTACGGATAAAAGAAAAAAAGGAAGGTGGTGGTTAATAACAAAATCCAAGCGAAAGTCGCAGGAATGTAACGCGTCTTGACATCACATTTGGGCATATTGTGTTTCTTATAGTATCAATATGTACCGCTGAAAATGTTTTAATATCGTTGTAATTTAATTTCCGCAACAATTAATTGCAATGATGAATACGATGTACAATAGGTGGTGAATGTTTGGTTATCCCAGGTTTTCCGTTTCTATTTCTTTTGTATTCCTTTTTAATAATTTTATGAAGACTTGAAACAGGTGCACCAACCGGAAAGTCAAGCAATATGAAATAGTCTTCTACGCAAGAACTGCTTTTCTTCTGAAAAAAGTATTTGATTAGTTTTATTGCCAGACACGCCGTATTTAAAACAGGCAATATCTTACTCAGCATAACAAAGGGAAGAAATGCCCTAGACATCAGCCAACAATAAAATGAACTTCGGCGACATGAACCAAGAATGAGAATAATGTATAAAGGTAACGCAAATAAAAATTAAATTACAAGGAAAGAACGTTACTTAAATTATGTCTAGAAACATGTTTCATTGATTCATGAAAGTGTTTTTTTTTTTTTGTTTTACTTTTTCATTTATTATTATTAATGATTTGTATTTAAATACACATGCACACAAATACACACTTACGCAAATACATATATGCAAATATATTCATTTTGTCACTTTACTAACGTATTGTAACTTCCACCAAATATATATACATACATGCACACGCATTTCAGTTTGCACTTTTTCTTTTAACTGAATTAAGATAGTTTCCCTTTTTATAAATTTTTTGTTGTTCTCTACTATGCCATCACAACTACAAAAACTATTAAAATTTAATTATGAAAACATTTTTCCCCTTCTCGCACCAGCAAAAAAAAATGTAAACATTGTTTTTTCTTAAATATTCTAACCACAATTTCGTCAACCTTTTCCATTAAACCCCGATATTTACCTTTTTTTACATTTAGCTTTTCAGACAGTATTGAGTATTAAAGTATGCTTGTATTTATTTTGGATTACTTTTATATGTCTCAAATTCCTATTCACTTTCGACTATTGAATTTCCAAATTCTATACCGAAAGCTTAATCAAATACAAATTTTTTTTAATAATTGCGGATTGTAAAAATGTTGCACGGTATCTTAATACATTTTCTTTCAGACAAAACATTTTTTTTTGGGAAAATAACACAACATTTTTCACTATTTTTATCTGCTACTACTTTCTGGCTCTTAATATTTTGTGCTCATCCCTTTTATTATTTTTAAATGTTTTTTTTTTTTGTAAATTATAAAATTGTATAAATAATACAAAACTTTTTTTTATACATTTCACAATTCCAACTTATTAAATTTACATGTATGAATAAATTTGTCCGCTGCACTGTTCCATGCTTCGTTCGTTGGCTCGGTCAAATTCGATTTTACAATTTTTTTGTTATTTAATAATTCTTAGTGAAGCCAATTTGAAAATTTTTTAGCGATTTTACTTACTGAATACTCGGTATAAATATTGTAAACGTACACAAGGCGAATCCATTACCAGCTGTCAGCACAAGAGTTGTATATGCAATTTCTAATATATAGATATATTCAATGCGAATTGAAATTAGGTGACATCTGGAGTGCAGATGATTTTTTTTAAGTGTTTGCAAAATGTGATCTTATGCTCTTACAATGTTATGTATTCGCCTTGGATATTTCAAAAGGCATTTGCAAGCGAATTCAGAAACAGCAAGAAGAAACCACTACTTAATCCTAATGTATATTCATACATATGAACAAACATATCTACATATCTATTAATTTAGAAGTTCGTACAAGTGTGTGTAGTTTGTTAGCACTAGAAAAAAATTTTTTTGATCAGTAGTACATATATATTACTATATAAATTTTTTTAATTACCAGTATATATATAATTGTAGTATTATATTTCACTCACATAAATACCCTTTTAACAAAATTGTAATATTTGATTTATATAATAATATTTCCAATTTCTACCTTAAAAAATTTAATACTGGCATACATAAACGGTTATACCCATTTTTATATTACTTATAGAGATGTGTGTAAAAATGTAAAAAAAAACAAACACGTTTTTCCGAAGTAGAAGATTGCACATTTTGAAAACTCATAAAAAACATCTGTGCATCACATCTGTGGCTTGTTTTCAATTCGCCACGTATTCTTGCATTCACTGGTTATCAATTTGCATTATGATGCATGCTTGATTAGATTACATTAGATTATATTGCACAATTTTTTGGATGGGTTAATTGGATTTGGTGCCTTTGGTGTACTAAAGTATAGTTTCTCATTAGAGATTATTTGGTAATCACATTTATATAATTTACAACACTAGCACCATTAATAAAAAATTACATTTTTTATATAATGTGTGAAATTAAATATTAGTGTTGTTAAAAATACATTTTTTTACTTCGTAGTGCTTGGTTGAAGTACATTTTTGTTTAATAACAATGGAAAGGGATCATTCAGCAAAAATACTGGAACATAATTCCTCATTCGTGCAGTATTCCGAAGTACGAGTAAATGAACGCCACAATGATATGGATTCTCCTGTACATTCTTGTGCTGAAATAAAATCCAGCGAGAAAGGCACTCTTTGTGATGACGAAGAATACATATTCGACGATGTGAAAATGATTCTAAGAAAACGTCGGGGTTGGGGGCACGAGGACTCATTATGTGCCAACGATTTAGACTTGCTGGAGGATGATGATGTTTTAGCTGAAGAAGATGACGCGGGTTGCCCGCTACCATCTACTCCTGAGGACACACAACTTATTGAAGCTGAGATGACTGAAGTTTTAAAAGCTGGCGTTTTGTCAGACGAAATTGATTTGGGAGCTCTGGCTCATAACGCAGCAGAACAAGCAGAAGAGTTTGTTCGAAAGGTATGGGAGGCAAGTTGGAAAGTTTGTCATTATAAAAATTTACCAAAATGGCTTCAAGATAATGATTTTTTGCACCGCGGGCATCGTCCGCCGTTGCCGTCTTTCGGCGCATGCTTCAAATCTATATTTCGATTACACACCGAAACTGGGAACATTTGGACGCATTTATTAGGTTGTGTTGCATTCATTGGAGTCGCCTGTTACTTTTTATCACGTCCTTCAGTTGAAATTCAAGTGCAAGAAAAATTAATTTTCGGTGCTTTTTTCGCTGGCGCTATAATATGTTTGGGATTTTCGTTTGCTTTCCATACTCTTAGTTGCCATTCAGTGGAAATTGGTAGGCTCTTCTCTAAATTGGACTACTGTGGCATAGCATTACTTATAATGGGGTCGTTTGTGCCTTGGCTTTACTATGGATTCTACTGTCACTACCAGCCAAAAGTTATTTATCTCTCCGTTGTATGTGTGCTGGGAAGTTTATCAATAATAGTTTCTCTATGGGACAAATTTTCGGAACCAGGATTGCGGCCTCTTAGAGCCGGAGTTTTTATGAGTTTTGGCCTATCTGGCATTATACCAGCTATACACTATGGGGCCATGGAAGGATGGTTTACACAGATAAGCAAATCTAGTTTGGGTTGGCTACTTCTAATGGGTTTTCTTTACATATTAGGAGCCCTTCTCTATGCTTTACGTGTTCCTGAACGTTGGTTTCCTGGTAAATTCGACTTATGGTTTCAATCTCATCAACTTTTCCATATTTTGGTTATAGCTGCAGCATTTGTGCATTATCATGGAATTTCGGAGATGGCTATGTACCGCGTTACGGTAGGAGAATGTACTGTCCCTCATGAACCAATTACATTCTAAGAGGCATTTCAATATGAAGCGAATTAAAACATTCATCATAATAGAGAAAATAAAGCGCTATATAGTAATAAATTTATAATATATATAAAAGAGGATTGTCTCCAAAAATGTGATAGTGTATTTAAATAATTAAATGTTACATTCGTACATGTATGTATCTATCGGTTCAAATTAAAAATATGTAAGCTTATTGAAAATCCGCAATTTTCGTGGGAGAACTATTCGTTGTCATTAAATGCAAAAATATCAGTTTTGTAATCGAATAACAGTAACTATTGCCAGCTGTTTTTTACTGTAAATATACCAAGAGGTTAGCAGCTACTACTCCTAAACATGTTTCATTGCTAAAAAAAAATTGCAACAGTCGTAGCAAGTCCGAATTTCGAATTGTTTTTTTAGCGAATTTTCTCTATTTCTTAGTAAATTAATAAAATTCACCTTTAAGAAACAAATTTATTTTTTTTTTCTGTAATTAGAAAAGACGCATTGAAAAATATCCAAAAAGTATTTCGAAAAATATATTTGAATAAAGTTGAAATATATAACTGTAAATTTTATTAATAAATTGAATTTTTATTAAGTAGTTTTATTGCTATAAAACATTAAAAATGTATTTTATATTGGTTTTCTTACTGCCATATAGAAAAAAATGTATGTGCTTTCTTTATATTTCTAGAGCGAAGTGAAAGAGAACCAATTAAACTTTTAATTTAATTGTAACAATTGTTACATTATTGGGCCCATAATTGATTATTGTTATGATAATGATGAGGTTGGCTTATGGTGGTTTTTGAACCAAACGTACCGATAAATACTCCTGTCCCAAGAAAATACCCTACAGAAGACTGTATTAATTCCACACACATATATTTTTGTGTATGCATATAAATGAAAACAATACTACGTACCCGCGAAACACATATGTGTACAAGTAAACAAAAACAAAAAACGCAGTTTAGTGCAAAAAGGTACACTAAACTCTTCGTAAATGTATGAGCAATGCAAATGAATTCACCTTAGGTATGAGTAGATATCAAGTGAATTAAAAATGGATTCGCCTTGGTTCAAAACAAATCGAATTGATATTATGATATATTAGCAATCGTGTTTTTATAGTCAATAGACCATGTTTGTCGAATTCAGACACGGTGAGTAACATAAGGAAATCTCTTACCCTGTTGCTGTCACCTGGTATGAATTTGCCTTACGTTTGAGTGCGTTCAGTGATAGAATATTTAACATGTGCGATAAGTTGTTCCTTTCATTTATAAACAGCCGTTTCTTTTATGTACAGTAGAGTCTCTTTAATGTGACCAAAAATATGCTCCAGTTATAACATTTTTCTCCAAACGGTTTTAGAATTTAAATGCTTTATATACAATATACAAGTAACACCTAAAATTTCTTTAAATAATTTAGTTTCGATTACATTAAAAAAATATTAGCTTTATGCCATTTATTCCAGATTAAATACATGTATCGAATTTGGAGCACTTTAATAGTTCAATGCCGTCAATACTTTGGCTGTTCACTTAAAGTTTGTAAAATCATACGCTCAAAAACATTGCGTGGAAATATGTTGACCGCATGCGGTAAGGATATTTTAATCAACTTTAACTGTAAATGATGTGTTCGTTTTCGTGACTCTACTGTACGATTTTTAATAAATATATGGTGCGGCCATTTTTATAACAAAATATCTCTTTGCATAGAAAACACACACACACGTGTATAATAAGCGTATGGTGGTGTTTACGTGTGTTAGGAAAAAGTTCTAAATAAAAATTTGGCAATTTAATAATTAAAAGTTGTGTAAAATACAGAGTACAAAAAAAAAATTAAATACATTGATAATGTCCCGTAGTGTAAGAGCTGAAACTCGGAGTCGAGCCAAAGATGATATCAAGCGCGTTATGCAGGCAGTGGACAAACCCAGACATTGGGAGAAAAAATGGGTAACGATTAATGACACCACAATGAAAATTTTTAAATGGGTGCCCATATCAAATAACGATAAGAAGAAATTAAGTTCCTTAAGCAAACAGTCTGACAAAGAAAACTCGCAGAAAGGAACCCCTACACCGCCACAGATAACTCCCAGTTACGGTTTAACTGCCGAGGATTCTAATACTTGTGAGTGTACAAGACAAGAATACTCATTGCCAAAGAAATAAATGTCAGATGACAAAATGTTGTCTTTGAAAATTTTATTTTAAAAATTCCCTAAATGTGAATAATAAATTCTTAATTTCCTTTTTTAGGTTTTTCCGTCGTCAGCGATTCACAAGGCGCAGATTTTGTTAGCAGTATGCAGTTTTCAGAAGACTCAAATTCTCAGGGTAGTGATGGTCCTCTGAAACGTTTAAAACAAGTCGACTAAAAGCTCTTTACACAACCGCTACTTAACTTACTTTCAATCGCATTGAAAAACTGAACTCCTAAATTCAGTGAAATAAATGGCTTCTCTGTACAAAAGTTTGTATAATAATATTTCCGAAATATTTCAAATCTCTATTAAACATTCGAAATTCCCACTGTATAAATTTTCGATTCCCTGGATATTGGAAAATCTAGCCTCTTCATTCATTTATTACGTCTCTTGCTGAAAAATTCACTCAAAATCGTTAGCAACTTTATTTTGTGTATTATTTATCAAAAATAGCGTAAAAAACAAATACATGTAACTATTAATATATATACTTTTTAAAGAACTGACTGCCATTAACATGATGATAATTATATTTAACAGTTACCATTTGTATAAAAGTGAATTAAAATTATAGTTTTGTAGGGCACATCCTACGGTTAATTAAGAAGTATACAGTTAAGGTCTATAATACAAATTTTTTCTTACTATTTTAAAATAATTTTCGCTAGTTATTAGTTTTTAAGTTATTCTTTGCTTTTTTGTACCTACTAACTGACACAATACAGTATCTTATATAAGAAAAGGAAGCTTCTATTGAATTTGAAGAATAAAACGTTATTGTATGTAATTTTAATAAAAAATTTGTATAATAAAATTTATTCTTATTGCGAAATTATGTAGAACAATATTAGTGCACAAAAAGTAAATGGTTATCAATATGTACTTTATCGTATTGTATAATCGTTTTCTTTTCGTTACACTATTAACTAAAGATATTTATTGCTTTTGGTGAACAAACAAACGCTTCGAACCGAACAAAAATTTCAAATGTTATTTGCATAGTCAGACAATAGCACGTGTTACTTTAATTCGGTAATTAAAATATGATAAGTGGAATACATATTTGAGTTGCTTTGCAATATTTTGCATTTTTAGTCATCGGTTATATCAAAATCGGATTTTCTCCGGTCCGTGTTGGATAAGTGAAATTGATTATCATTAAATGATATTGAACGATAAAGATGAAGTTAGACAAACTGTTACACCTTTGCTAATATATTTAATAGAAATAAACTAAAGTAGACTAATAAATCGTATGCTTTTTCTTCAATTTTAATTGTGTTGCTGTCTAAATACGTGAGCACAAAAATAAAACGCACTTGAAAAGAACGATGATAGAGAATTCAAATGGTGTAGCGGTTATAGTGTTGCAGCACCACCGGTGTTAAAGTATTCTGAAATATTACAGTATACATATAATCTTAATACTTTTTATACCTATTCGTATTGTAATGGTAATTCGTTATTGAACAATACAATATAACTTTGAATGCATGTAAATAAAATTGTGCATTAAAAAGATTGTATGCGGTAAGAATTAAATTAAATCTATGTATCTATACATTTAAAACAAAAGTAATAAGTCGTCGAACAATACAGGTAAATTCAAACTTTATTATATTTCTTGAAAAATTGTTAACTTTTCATCAATAGTTTCAATAAAAGTAAGATAGTTACTTTAAAATTACAGCTACATACAGAAATTGACATTTGCATTATATAATGCAAATATATTCCTTAAAGGTATTCAAATATAATATTCACATGCAAATACAAACATACATTCACAGTTTAAATGAAATCATCGCAAAATATAATGTATATCGATGCAAAATATATATTTAATCCATATGTATATTTCTACATATGCCCATAAACGCAATAAATGTCCTGATGGCATAATCAATTACACAAGACACATGTTTTATAGCATACTTTGTTTAAATTGATGTGTGCATGCATGCATTCATATGTACGAGTGTATGTGCGTTTAATTTTGAAAAATTTAAATATGCTTAGATACATATGCATGTGTGTAAATAAAGCACAGAAAGCAAAATAAAAATTTTGCAAGGTTTATCACTGATTTTAAGTTTTAACAAAGGAGTTGAAACCCAGTTGTAATCGCAAGGATGTTGCCTTTACATGTACTATATGCACATACATATGTATGTATGTATATGGGTAAACAAAATATTTTTTTCAAATCGATAATTAAAAGCTAAGTAAAGTAAGTTTTAGCAAATAACACGTGATAGAAAAAAATGTATTATTACATTATTTATATTTGCGCATAAACTCAGCATGGAAATTTTGAAATTTATTCATCATGTCCTTCAGCACTGCGGTTTGAGGTAAAATAGTGCTGCGAAAATGGTAGGTGCCAGGCTTTTGACCAAAACCACTTCCAGCAACGATGCAAATACCTGCAGTAGTTAAGATACATATTTTTTAACTATTCATGCTTTTATGCAATAAGATTTCAATATAAAATTACCGGTTGTTTCCAACAATTCGGAGGCATAGAAAGTATCTGGAGCCATATTTTTGGATTTGGCGATTTCAACAGCTTTGGGAGGAATATCAATTTGCGGAAAAACGTACATTGCACCTTGAATTGTATTGACCGTATAACCTTCAAAACTGCTTAATGTTTTATGCACTAATTCGGCGCGCTCTTTAAGAGCTCCTAAAACACCGTTTTTCTCCTTTATGTATTGATTATATGATTGCTCTCCAGGTTTGGGAGGGTTAACCTATATATAGATATTTTAAGATCAGTTATTATTACTTTCTTACAAAGAAAACTCTTCGATTTTAATTTACTTTTTTACTTTGGTTAAAAATTATTTGCAGAAGAGAAAGACATCTATTCAGCGAACTTACCAAAGCACTGACCGCCACCTGGCCCGCTGTTGTTCCGCACAAAGAAGCAGTGATTGATTTGGTCAACATAGCCATAACTTTGGGGCACATATTGATGATTTCCATATAACCACCACGTATACCACATTCGCCTAAATAACCTTTAGAGACTGACATGAAACTAGCTAATTCCATATCCTTAAAAGGTGCACCCATCTCACTCAAGACTTTTTTGAAAGAGAAGAATTTTGAATTCTCAGCGTAAACGTTATCTTGATATACTTCATCAGCTAATATAACAAGGTTGTTATCGTGAGCAAATTTAATAATTTCCTCAATATTTTGTCGAGTCAAAACCTGACCGGTGGGATTTCCGGGATTAATGACAACGATGGCACGGGGATTACAGGTTTTTTTAGAATCATCGTAAGCTCGTTGCAATTCCTTACGATTTAGACTCCAGCCAGTTTCTTCTTCCAAATAGTAATCAATCTTTTGTAAGCCGTATTCGGCCAGTGTGGCCGAGTACAACGGGTATTGGGGAATAGGCACCATAACACCCGGAGGCTTGCCGCCAACATGGCATCTAATTTTTTGTAGAAAAAGAGAAAGTTTTTTAAAAATGTCTCTCATATAACTATTTTTACATGACTAACTTGATTAAAGCCAAGACACTTTTAATACCCGGGGATGCGCCAGCTGTCAAAAAGATATTATGCCAATCACAAGGTATGCCGTCACGATTTGCAATAAAATTAGCAACTTGTCTGCGTACTACTTCCAAACCAGCAGAATCGGTGTAAGAACCAACGGAACCACCCTGGCAACCCGCCAAAACTTCTCTAGCATGTGCTTTGACATCATCAGGGTAATTTGGTGATTTGAGAAGTTCCGGATCAAAAGTTAAATTCAAGAGCTGAAAAACATATAAGTAAGTTAATTTTAATTTTTTTACATATTCAATAAATACATCGCTGAAATGAAATTCTAGCGTGTTGGACTGTATCGCCATTGTCAAGGACTGGAATCGTCTTTGCCCAAACAAATTTTTTTCCATGTTCTTGCACAATCTTTCTAATATCTGTCTTAACAGAATATTTAATTGAAAAATTTCATCTAACGAATTTAAAGTAAAATAATTAAGATTCTTCGTACATTACACAGAAATTAAAAAAAAATCATTTAAAAAAATTCAATTCAGAACTTTAATGGTTAAATTAGAAGCTCGTGGTGGCGTTAATGTGACTTGTCATCCAGAGCAGATAAATTTTTAAATGTCATTCAAGTTCGATATTGGATTCGCTACCTTAAAATTTATAAGTACTTACTTGACGAAGGAAGGTAATAGGCTTTTGTCCCATAGCATGACAGTCTCCGATATTTGCACGAATAACATAATCGAATGGTTTTTTCACACCCTAAAAATAAAAAATTTAAGTGCAATTAGAAATGAATTAATGAATGTGTTGTAGGGTTAACGCTGTATCGGAATAGTGCGCAAGAATTAAGAATTTAGATATGAACTGGGAATTAAGAGATCAAAGCAAATTTCGGTAGTAAGACTTATGAAAGCTCTGGTAAGGCAGATCAAATTTTGATTTTACAAGAAAGTATTGAAGTTTAGGGCGAAGATGAAAAGTTATGCGAATAAGAAGGTAACGACTTTTCTTCTAGATATCAAAAGCAACCTTTGAAATATTTTCTTTAGAAAAGAAAAAAAAATTGTCCAGATAGAAAAGAATTCTGATTTTGAACGTCATCGCCATTCTGCTTTGAATCTACTCCAATTTTTTAAGAAAATTATCGATCACGATTCTCAATAATAAATAGTCGAAGATAGATATGTGCTCGATACCAACATTAGTTGGTTTTAAACATTTGAAGGAATTATTGCTATATATTTTCTGTTTTAAAAAAAACCCCAAAGGAAAACTGTAAAGATGTCAAATCGTACAATATTGGTGGTCACTTCCATTTTACGAGAAATAACGCAATTTTCGACAAAAAAAAAATTCTTTTGTTGTGACAAATGACACTATTCCGTTGAAACTTCATATTCTCTACGTATAAAACATCAATTTTGCAAAAAAAAAAAAAAAAGCTTCAAGTGAAATCCCGTAGCGATTTCCATTTCCTTTGATCGCATTTCCATTATGGTTTTAAAATAATAGGGTTCGATGATTTCTCCGGACTGCAAATTATACCAAAAATGATAAGATAACGTCAGTTAGTGTTAATTCATCGGTCATCTGGATCTTGTAAGCCTTTTAATGGAGATCACGACGCAAATAAATTGAATAATATGTGAAAAATACTTCTGCTCACAGTTGCTATATTCCAGGTCCAATGAAACACCTTGATAAATTTTGAATGTTATAATGAATGGACTCTACCGAATTTTGTTATAAATTAAAATAAATAAAATGTATTAATACCAAAAACGCCTTCCTTAGTGCCACGTTCCATATTAAATAATTATTCCTTTTTTTTGTCCCATTCAAAGTTATCCTCAAAATTTTTCAGTAATTGGTTTTGCTTTGCCCTGCCTTTTGCTATTACTTCAGTATAATAAATGTAAAAAAAAAGATATTACAAATTGAAGAAATACAAAAATACATAAGTCTTTTATCAGTACACCTTTCGACAAAACTACATCGTGACAAAAGTAAAATGAAAAAAATTATATGTAAACATATCAAAGAAATGTTTTCTACAAATGTCTACTTGATGTCTAGTGTAGTTTAGCCAGTCAGGATATCGTAGAAAAAGTAATTTTTCAATTATTCTATTTAAGTGGTAAATGTATTTTGACCTTTCTAAAATTTGCTAAATTGTTCTTTGTGGATTTTTACACTTTTCCGATTATTTTTGCTTTTTTTACTCTTTTTACAATAGCGGTACTTGTGCTCTTTGCGGAGTTACCAAAGCTACATTATCGTGTATGGCCAAAACAAATTCGAAGCGGTAAAACTGAAAAAAATACATGTGTAGATATACAGCTGAAAGCATACATACACACATACATATGCACATATTTCTTGTAGTGTTATTTTCTAAATATTTTGCATTAAATAGAGTGCCAACACCAATTTTTAACAACTTTGTTTTACGGCTTTACATATTTTATTTATTTTTGTAATCAGAAAAATAAAAATAAAATGATAAACTGAAACATTTAATGAAATATATTAGAATTTGGTGAAACCCCCAATTTATTTATTGTTATTTGCATACGCCAGTCTAAGTGCACAACAAGCACGATTTGGAATTATTTTTAAAAGTGTTTGGCTAAAGATCTGCTGATTAGTTTACCTGTGCACCGAACGAAATGCAGGTACCTACCTAGCCTAGCATAATCAAACAACAATGAAAATAAACAACAATAAATAAATTGAGGGAATGTCCAAATTATTTTTTATTTTGTCAAGGTGTGCATACCTACATATACATACATACATATACATATATGTATATTGTGATTTCTCTTTTTATATTTTTTAATCAAAACACTAACAAAGAATCGTATTTCAAATTATTAAATTGTTTCTTGTGTTTATCTAAACATGTAAAAATTTAACAAACAAATACATAAGTATGTATGTAAGAATTTGTTGGGACTACGAATTCGCCTTGAAATGAAAATTCAGCCCTTTCAAGGTCATCATCTTATGGTTTTTGCATTTTCATAAAATGTATACGTAACAATTGACAAGGCGAATCCGCCTTACTACGTATGAAGTGGTTAAGAAAAACTTACATACATACGTATATTTGTTTATACACAAACGTATACCAACGTTGCCGCTTTCAGTGCAGTTATGCAAAAATTGTACAAAATAAAAGTGTAATGAAAAGAAATGTTTGTACTTTCACTATTGTCATAATATTTCACTATGTTTTTTTTTTCATTAAATGTTCTTACTATATACGTTCATACGTGTGTGTTAAACCAACAGTCCTTATAATTTTTTTGTATTAAGGCGTGTGTTCACTAGCAAGTGGCTTGGGGAAGAACTTCTAAAAGTATTTGCCGAAGTGTTTCCACTCAGACCGAAACATGCGGAAGTCCTCTTGCAGACTTACAAAGTACGTGGATACCCACATACGTATGTGTATATGAGGATATTTATCCCCATTTAATTTTGTGTTCGATTTACCAAGGTGAATTAAAAAAAAATTTTTGGTTTTTTATTGCAAGGTTTTTAGTCAAAGTATTGTGTTTTTAATAAAATATTTTACAAGATGTGGAAATAAACCAAAAGTCGAAACAATTTTTACCATTAAGGCCAAAGTATAAGAAGGTGCTAAAAAGTTGATGCTGTTGAAGAAAAATGTAACAGGACTATGGAGTTTATAGGTGGAGAGCGGAAATATATATTAAATTAAATAAAATAGAAATTGCTTGTGCAATTTCTAAATTGATTTTTCTTTTTGCTGAAAGTAATTATTAAACAGTTATATTGGAATTAAATATTTTTCAGTGAATTAAAATCAAATTAATTAAACATAATATCTAAATTGTGAATAATTTTTTTGGAACTTCATACAGACGAGCAAATCAAACATATGGAAGTAAGATTTTAATAAAATCTCTGTGCTCTGCCATGTATGTAAACAATGGGGGAATTTCCAAAAGTACATTTTCAATAGAATTTCGTATTTACATGCATACTATACACGTATATATAAGCTGTAATTTAAAGAGAATTAAAAGTAAAAAGTTGCGAGCTTTTTCCCAATTTATGAAATTTTAAAGGCTTTAATGTGTGAAATAAATTTTTGGTTCCTGGTAACACTGGTAAATGTTTATGAAACTGCATACATGTAAACATGTTTTTATTCAGAATTCGCCATTGGAACAGATGTTGTATATACATGTATATACATAGCATGTATACATACCTTATTATTTAAAAGCAATTACACATACGTTTTTACTTACTTGTTTTAATTCCTTTTCAATTTCACCAGCTCTTATAACCAGTGGTCCACGTACTGCGTATTCCATGGTAATAAAATTTGGATTGATATTATCCAATTGTAAACATTTGCTTGTTTGGCCTGGCATTTCTCCTGCAGCTGAATTGACGTCTGATGTTGTTAAAGCTCGGAAATGCTGAAACGTATATGTATTGTAACTCGGAATGCTAGTGCGCGAGTTCAGTCTCTGAGCTGTACTAAATGTTGTTACTGAGAATTGGCGGCGGTTTAGTTGCCGATTTGGATGAATCGACGACTTCCAACGATGTGCTACATTTTTAGATAACACTGCTGAAGTTCTAACGTTATTACTGCTGCAAAAAGAGACGCTTCCAGCAGCTGTAGACGCAGTAATAGGCTGGAGAACAGCATTGGAATTATTAAGTAATATTCGACTCATTTTTTTTATTGCTTTTATCTTATTTATTGTATTGTAGTTATATATAAGAAATGTGTGTATACTCGTCGACTGGCAATAAATATTCTACTGACAAACAGATTATTTTTATATTCAACTGGTTGGCTAATTTAAAAAATCTTTCTATTTTGTTTGCCAAATTGGAACTGCAAAGAGATTTTAATACGTATAAAATATAAAACTGATTATTATTATCAAGTGTTTTGTGTGTATGTTGTGTGTAACTAAGTGTGAATTAGAACAACATTATAAACTGATAACAAGATGATATTATAGGAGATGGTTCCACTTAATCAGATGATTAGTTTTCCTTTGCATTACTTGGAATGGTAAAAGCCAAATTTCGCTTGAAATTGACACGTTGAAGTACATAAAAAGAAAAAATTAAAATAAATCTTACTATAGTACGAAAATGAAAACAAAGCAGAATATACTGGCGAGTACATATGCACTTTCATATGTCCTCAATGTTGTTTATCAGCCATTCGTAACATGTTTGAAAAATTGTTCTTGACGTTTTTAACGAAAGTCCTGTAAGAATTGAGAAACTTTGACAAAGTTAACTTTGCGTTTCTAAATTGTGTCATTGCATCTACATATATATGCACATACATATATATATATATGTTATGAGATATGGATTTTTATCTATTGGTGGCATATACTTTCGACGATTACATTTATTTTTACTAGTTATGACACTAAAACAATCGAAAGATATTAAGTGAAATAAAAAGAGACAAAATTATATTGTAAACATTTTTCGTGGAAAGGTGCATATTAATGAAATATGTTGAAAAGTGTCAGAAGTCTTGAAAGTTTATACGTGGAGAGCCAAAGTAAAAGAATTAGCCGTATGCATAGATATGTATGTACGTGTATGTATATATGCGTATACACGAATGTGTATACAATCGATTCTGTTTTCCTCTGCTCTAGATATGCATTTCTTCTTCTTGACGTTGATAATTATCTAAAATATTTTTAATTTTTGCACAATTTGAAGCACAGGCTACATTGATTATTAATACACCTTGCTTTGCACTTTACACATTCAAACATAAGAAAATCCATGTATTCATACATACAGAAATATGCATGTAAAATATTTTTGCAAACAACGGGATGATGATATAACTGATATGTAGCTCTATTCTTTTTTAAATATTTTTAGCTTACACAATTGCATATTAGCTTATACACTAATTTGTTTCATTTGATGCATAATATTTATATTGAAGTATTGTATTATCATATATATATGTATGTGTGTAAATATACACATATATACGTTTTTTTGTTTAAAATTTTTAATTTATTAAATTGTCATTATGCACGTAAATTCTTTAAATTTATGTGTTTAAAAAAATTTCTTCCTCACAAAACCAATTCCCAATTTCCAGAAAAGCTACAGATTACAACGCGGCGACCAAGTAAAAACTTGTGTGAAGCAAATTTTTAAACACAAAATGCTATTTAAATACATCCATATAAAAGCTAAATTTAATATACTTTTATATTTATGCAAACGAATTTATATATAGAGATAACAAAGTAAACACATACAAGAAATTGTACTCTACTTCTTCACAGTTCATTTGTATGTGTGTTGGTCGAATATGTACATTTAAACAGCATGACAGCGAAGAAAAATATCAAAATATTTTAAAACGGCAAACATGCTCGACAGAACGTATTTATGCTAAATCATATGGGAGAATTGGTTTTTCCAACACAAATTATCATTATGTCGTTATTAGTTATTAGGCCATCACTAGAACATTTGGCATGAAGACTGAAGACAATGATTGCAAGTATTTTCAACCGATTGCCATATTTTAGCAGATGATGATCAACTGGAAATATGTAAAAATACGTATATGTTAAAACTAGTCTTAAAATTAATAATGGCAAAATGATATGATATTAAATTAAAATATTTTCCAACCTATATCGAAAATTGGAAATACTTTAACACCTAATATAGTCGACAATGCGCAACAGAGAATAATTTTTAATTTGATATATTTAACAAAATATATATAAATTAAAATATCCTTGTTTTCATTGCATTTCGAATCTCTTGAAAAAAACAAACACAATGCAACATAATACTCTACGAGAAATTCAATCATTTTCGTTATATATATTTTAACTACACGGCTATCAAAAAAAGTTTGTGAATCGCACTTAACGAGTACTAATTTTCCCCTATGGTCTACCCTGTGACTTTTTGCAACCGGCTTTCACTTGTGTATTTTGGAACGTCAAAATTTCGCTTTGTTTTGTAATGCAATGAGTCTACCCTGTTTCAGGCATACTATGAATGGGTTGTGGAATTGTGATAATAAATAAAAACTAAGTGTGCCTAAAATCTAAGATTTTGTTTTGAATGTATTACAATGCATAAATATTTTTAGTGAGGTAAAGGTAGGAAAAATTATAAAATTGTCTGTTCTTTATTAGAAGAAATGGCTTTAAAAAAGGAGAAAGAAAGAGCAGCTCACGAGGTAGGCGAAATGGCTGTTAATAATTCAAACACACTCCTTGATGATACGAGGTTTCGGATACGACCTTTACAACAGGTGGCATCAGCGTGTTCAGGAGCTGTAATAACAACTATATTTAGTAATTATACTACATCTACTCCAGAATACTTAATAACATTAAAATAAATTTTTGCAGTGACACCTCTAGATGTGGTAAAGACAAGAATTCAAGCTCAACAAACACAAATGTCTAATAAATGCTTTCTTTATTGCAATGGGCTCATGGACCATCTATGTGCTTGTGATCCAAAATATCCATCTGCGAAAACTATGCAACTTAATGGCACTATAGTATGTCTTAATTCAATATTACTTTGTTTCTTTTTTATTTTTTCATTTCTCATTTTGCAACAGGATGCCTTTATCAAAATTAGCCGCTCTGAAGGAATTGGTTCTTTATGGTCGGGCTTAAGTCCAACATTGATATCAGCGTTGCCTTCGACAGTTATCTACTTTGTGGCGTACGAACAGTTCAAAGAACGTTTTCTACAGTTCCACTACAGATACATAGCTGAAATAAAAGGTAGTCATAGAGGACGTGATATACCAACCGCAATACCGTTATTGGCAGGAATGGCAGCTCGTGTATCTGCGGTAACTGTAGTCAGCCCCGTTGAACTCATTCGTACAAAAATGCAATCGGAGAAAATGACATATGCTCAAATATTTTCCGCTATACGGACAGTGGTACAAACGCAAGGCATAACGGGTTTGTGGCGTGGACTACCTCCCACTATACTGCGTGATGTACCATTTTCCGGCATTTATTGGACTTGTTATGAGGCTATTAAGTCACATTTCCATGTTGTGGAACCTACATTTTCATTCAGTTTTTTTGCTGGTGCAATATCGGGTTCAGTAAGTTATGGAAAATAAACATGCATCACATTAATGTTAATCTAATTACCTTAGTTTGACCACTAAGTTGAAATAGATCAACAAATTATTTATGGATCAGTTTGCTCTGTTATATTTATTCAGTTTTAAATATGACAATCAATTAGCTTATATTTTTTATTTTAGATAGCGGCCACTATTACAACGCCATTTGATGTCATAAAAACTCAAGAACAGATGGAGTTTGGTGAGAAAGTGGTATTTACAGGTTAGTGTGTATCGCTTATCTATTTATTGATTTATGTGTATGCGTTCATGCTACGAAAGGTTACTACGTGCCGTAAATAAATGATCATACAAAAACAGAATGAGAAGAATTTATTAGTTAACTTCTGAACCATAAAACGTACAAAGAGCTTTTAAAATCATACAGGTTCTGGAATGTGTTAAAGATTGCATTAACTATTAACGCACAAACAGTGCAGGATGTATTTTTTTTGGAGAGGACACTTTTCTTTAGAGATTTTTGGATATAAAATAGTAATCGCATTGACTTCTTTCAGTTAAAAACTTGCAGGCAAAGTAAAGATTTACATTAAAAAGTAGAATTAACAAAAGGTTTTTGAATTTGATAGAAGACTAGATATTAATTTCTTTTCTGCAATTTCCGCACGAGTAATAGTTGGTCTCCAATGAAAAATATGATAGTATGGCCTAAAAATATCAGATTCTTATGACAAGCAAAAGTTTTTTTTTTCGACTTTTTCTTATTTTTTTCATTTTTAGATAAACCAGCAAAGAACTTCAATTCCAATGGTGTGACAAAACGACTCGTATCATTGTACACCTTAAATGGACTACGTGGTGTATTTGCAGGGCTGGGTCCACGCCTTTTAAAAGTGGCACCAGCATGTGCAATTATGATATCAACGTTTGAATACAGCAAATCATTTTTTTATCAACACAATATTCATAACTACAACGAAAGTTTAGTTCTGGCGAGAAAAAATAATGCTTAATATTTTTTATTATTCCTCTTCTTTTTTTAAAATTAATTGTTATTTGTATATACATAATTGAAATATTGTAAAAATAAATTAGAATAAAATTGTGTTCGACATCAATGCAATTCCAATATCGCAAACTGCACTAATTTCGATAAATAAAAGATAAAGCAATTTTACAGCCCTCAAACTTTACATTTTAATAAAGTAATGGCATGGCTACTATATGTGTCACGATTTCCTTACATGTACAAGTACAACTTTTTACGCTAAAGTTCTATAAGATTCACTTTACATTGTATTCAAATATACAAAGTATTCAAATCCTGCTGCAAGAATATTTACATCCACTAGGATATATGAATCCCTCATCAACCAGAAGCCATGAATGTTAATTAACATACTTATGCGTGGATGTGTAGATGTATATTGGATTTTAAACTTTATTCTTGCTATACTATTGCTTTCATTTTGTTAAAAAAATCCACGATACACAACAGCTAATAATACTTGGTGGCAGAGTTGCAGCGTAATTTTTTTTTAAAAAAGCAGCAATGAGTCTAATTATACATGAATCCTTCTAAAACACTAGCCAATTCAAGAGAAGACAGTTCATCATACTGTTTATTAGAGCATATAGTTGAAAGTTGATAAGTGTTAGATCATCAACAGAGATTAAAACTTGGTGGCAGTGTTGCGACATAAATGAACAATTTCACAATATTAGTCAGTTGAAGTGAAGAAAGTTCATTATACTATTTATGAACCTTGATGATTGTTAGATGCTCATCAGATTCACGATATTCCCATTTCGTAACATTTTTACTTTTCGCATTCCAATTCTAAAAATTCATTTATCGTTATCGATTTTTTTATTGAATCCTATTTTAAAGATTTATATTATTTATGCTTTGATTCTTCATCAACTCACTTTGAAATACTGAAGCAAAATTTTTTTCAGTGTTTTGTATTGGGAGCGATAAATTTTAAAATTCATTTTCTTTTACACATTTTTCGTTGCCACACGAAATTTGAAAGCGTTGATAAAAGTTCTAAAAGAGTTTTTGTACTCAGTAGTAGCAGTAACAAGATTTCTTGACGAGAACGAATTTCTTCTACCTGTTGCACATTGTTTCCCTTGCAGACACTTCCTCTTCGTTTTCATATTCCCCTCATGCGGCCGCTATTAAGAGAATGCGCATTCACTCTGCACTTGAATGTGAACTTTTTTTTTTTATTTATTTTTGATGCAATTTTAGATTGCACTCACTTTCCTATGAATTTGCTGTAAAGAGAAAAAAAAAGAATTTTATGAATCCGAAGGAGAATAATTAACTTAAAAATGAAAATTCGTGACACTAAGAAATTATTAATAATTCTAATTTATATTTAATTTTTTATTTTAGTATTAAAGGTAAAAAATTCATTGGTTATAACGAAAAGTAACAATAATTGAGAGTGTAGAACGCCACAGTGATGACGAGTAAAGCAAAAGCTTAGGAGGTTTGAAAGCTTTTAATTATAAAAAAATCTCATTTTATTTATTTATTTTTTCAAATATTATTAATATTAAATGAATTTAAATAAAAATATTCAAATTTCACAAAGAGAAGAAATTTGGGAAAGGGGTTTAATTGACCAATCATTTGGAGGTATTCACAAATTCGAATCTGGGAAATCATTAATATCTCCAAATCAGCAATTGCATTTGGTTCTTGGAATTGTGTGTGCTGCAAGAGAAAAGGAAGGAATTACAATTTCAGAAATAATAGATTCAAAAACACAGTCTCTTTCTGTTAAGGAGCCTCTCTCTATTCAATAAATAGAAATTACACTGTCTGAAGGTCTGTTTCGCTGCAGCATGGCTGGTGGTGCATGGGAGCTTATGTATGTATGTACGGATAGATGTATGTGCCTGGATGTGTGCATTTGTCTAAAGAGGTATTTTATTCATCAAATGTAATGCGTGCAAGTGAAAATTGAATTGCAGAAGGAAGGCAAACAGTTTGAAGCTTTTTAAAGGAATTCAAAGTGGAAAAACATATCGGCAATCATTCGGACATGTTTTTAAAGAACAGCCAAGTGAAGTTGAAGTCGGTATAGATAGAAGATATGCCAAACAACATGATTTGTTAACATCAGCAGGAGGCAGTGCTAGTAGACATTTTATTCCTTTTTTCAAATTGCAGTTAAATCAAAGTTTTTTATGGTCTCGAAGAAAAAGCTAACAAAAAAAGTTAAAATGATTATAGTGGTTACCTTATCAAAATCGCTGAATGCCAGCAAATATAAATAAAATATACTCGTATTCTAAGACATAAAATCAACTAGAAAAAGTAATATAAGCTCAAGTTCGGTCATAAAAAGTATATAAATAGGCTTTACCAAGAAAAAGCGCTAAAATGAAAAAAGCACTAAAATGACTAAGATAGTTACCCTATCAAAATCGCAAATTTTTGTTTTCCCTGAATGCCAGCAAATATAAATAAAATATACTCGTATTCTAAGACATAAAATCAGCTAGAAAAAGTAATATAAGCCCAAGTTTAGCCGTAAAAGATATATAAAGGGTTGATATTTGCTATTTCTTAAACATCACTATCTGTCGTTTCAGTGCCATGATTGCTACAAAGTTTGTAGCTTCCTGGTTTAGAAGCAAAAGCGTTGAATTTTATTATTATCGACTTTTTTAAGGGAGCAAAGAGTATGTTAGGAAGCCGTAGTTCCACGGTTGATAGCCTTTTGTCAAACAGTTCGCACCAACTTTGCAGAAATTATTCTATTTCTGAAAAAACTCGATGTGAATCTAATGATTCCGGAAACTATATTAATGGAAGTACCCTAGTTTTTGCTCCGTAGATTTTGTTGGTGCGTAATTTGCCATGTAAAGAAATTTATCTTTATCGAAAATATTGCAGATCTAATACAATAGATCAATATCTGTTCCATAGTCATATAGGTGCTAAGATCATTCCGGTTACTACGGTTATGTCGGTAGCAGGTGAAAAATGTACGGGACCTACCAGCGATACATCAGACTTATACAAGTAGTTGATTTTAGATACAGCTTCCAGTCGATGTGCGGTATACTCTTCCCACCATTCGGGTTGGCTGGAATGGATGATGCTTGCATCTATAGCACAACGGATTCTGGCTTTTTTTAAATTTAATATTTTATGTACAACAAAATTGTGATTTACTTGAAATTCTTTGTTTCTCGAAACTTCCAACAGTGTCGAGTTTTAAATACGATTGGACATCTTCCAATAGTTGACGGAATTGTTATGAAGATAGTGCAAGTAGTTTCGCAACAATTGTTAGTTTACGAATCTTTCTCTTTTTTAAATAATTCAGTCCACTTTCCGTTACGAATGCTCTCCAGCCACTACTGTTCAAGGACACACAGGCCTGTTGATACGAAGGTATGAAGATAAAAGCATTTCTGTTACGTAGTGCTAAATTATACTATTTAAAAACGTAAATATTTTACAAGTATAAACATGCACACATACATACAATCTACACAGGCTCTTATGGACGTGTTATAAAACCAAATAAAATTTAGCGGAAAGGGAATTATAACATAATTCGAAAATATAAACGAGCCTGATCTCATGAAGCAAACGTGTAATCGATTTTCCAATTTCACATGATGACATTTATTGATCAGCACACATGATTAATGAAAGACAATCTAAATATTTATGTGTACACACACATACAAACGTGCATATGTAACTACATAGAAACGTGCATTCACAGATAGGTTTTTTCTTTTTTTTTTTGGGAATATAATTGCGAAAAAGGATGTCGGCTATAAAAATATATTTGCTAATAATAAATTGTTTTGTTAAGTTTGATGATTTTTCGATCAAATACGTGAATGCATGTGTGTGTAGAGCAACATATGACAATTAATACAAGTGTAAGCACATTTGTAAGTACATGCAGTTTTTATGTGGCTGTAGATCTGTTTTTAAACAACTCTTATGCTATAGATAGAAACGAGCATGCGTACACTCATGCCCTGCAGGAAATCTCAATAGTGACACTCTACTGGCATACTAGCGACTCCGGCACCAGTGTAGTATGTCACAGCGTGTCATTGAAGATCCACAAGGACATTAGCACCAAGGACTAAGGAATACATTTGAGGCACAGGCTAGTATACATATTTCACTAGGAAGTTTCGGTAATTTCATGAAGTGTTTGTAAATAATGGAAATGCATACCTTGTTCACTTTGGAGTTTTATTGAAAAAAATTAAAAATATTTTTCTCCTCAAAGGAAATTATAAAGATATATGTATATATATATATATATATATATATGATAGATGATAATGCGGAAAAAAAGTCACCAAAAAAAAGGGCAAAAGTGCTGACTTTGAGAGACTTGTTCTCAAGTTGCCTTCAGGGTATCCATATCTATAGATTACAAGAATGCACACACACACACTAACTTTTGTATCTATACATATATGTATATATGTACATATTTTAGTGGTGTCTAGAACTTAATGGATTATCACCATCAGCTCGTTAAGCTTTGACATAAATCAAATAGATTTTAAAAAATAGAAATACACTTTAGAGTTGAGTTGGGAAAGGGAATGACAAAAATGTTATATGTTGATGAACTAAACACATATGAGCATACATATATATAGATTAGAGACGTGCAATGGTGTAACAGAAAGTGTTGGGAAAACATGTTTAGCAGATACATACATATTTAAGTGAAAAATGAGAAACTGATTGTCACTGATGTGGTAATTTTTTTATTGTTTGCAAACAGAAGCGATAATATATTTCTCTGTTCGATTATTTGCCGTTCTGATGGTAATAATATCGAATACTTTCACAAGCCGAAAGTGAAGAGCCCACAAATTAAACAACCATTAAATAAAAAATTCCTTTTTAGAAAAATATTTTGTTCTGTGCGCAAACTTTATCCAGCCAGTGTAGTCTTTATAGCGGAAACACTGAAAGGCATATCTGCATCCAGCCAGTGTAGTCTTTATAGCGGAAACACTGAAAAGCATATCTGTATGCACTCATATGTGTTGCCATTGAAACTGGTACTCTCTAGTGGTGCCATCGCACGTCTTTAATCTGATTGTATGCGTGTAAGCGAACATTAGTATGCATATTCATATCTATATCTATATA
Source organism: Ormia ochracea (assembly GCA_963402855.1). NCBI lineage: Eukaryota > Metazoa > Arthropoda > Insecta > Diptera > Tachinidae > Ormia > Ormia ochracea. Next base: position 41,337,949 of record OY727107.1, read on the forward strand.
TATGTACGTGTTACATATGCACGTCAGTATGTTTGCATGCATACTTTTTTTGTGTTTTTTGTGGATAATTTTGTTTAGTTACATAATTCTGAAATAAAAGCAATAATAAAAAGCAACCGCGAAATATCTCTTGACAGTTGGGTGTCATGTTTATCATTATTCGTTCATTCATTTAACGATCCATCGTTGTCGTTTTCATTTTAAAGGAATTGTAATATAAATATGTATGTGTGCATGTATGCATGTATGTATGTTTGTATGTATGCATGTATGCTTATACATTTGTATAGATGTTTGTTCATTTAAATTTGGCATTATTCAAATTTTGCAAATAGACAACCCATCTAAATCATTTCCACCTATCCCATTCTAAGGAGTCTGTGTCGAATTACCATTAAGGATATCGGTTGTTCTGCTCGTACCGTACCCTTTCATGTGTGATTTTTTCATCTAACTTTTCTGGGTACAAGCTATCACTTTAGAGGGTAATTTTTTGTGCATGTACTCGTATGTTGTCTTGTTTTGCAATTCTTTCTACACTGTTTGTGTCCCGGCCAAAAAAAATACCTTCTTCCGTTGCAAACATTAAAATTGCACATACACACTCGCAGCCTTAAATGCATGCATATGTATGCACAGGGTGTGAGTGTGTGTGTGTGTGTGTGTGTGTAGATAGATACGTATTTTACATTTGGTTAGGTAATTTATTATTTTGATTACTTTGTTTGCATTCAAATGTATTTCACTCAATGATGCAGTTGTTTTCGTTTTTTAACAATAAAAGTTGATTTACATACCAAAACGACGTGTCACCCTTTACTTATTGTCCTTTCGGAAACAGCAATCATGCGTAGATTCGGTACGTTAAATTACTGAAAAGGGTAGCAGGAGAAACGCACTTATTGTCGTGTGCGTGTGCATGCGTTTGTACACATGCGAAAGTAGGATCCTTATAAAAATCGTTATTTTGTCATAATTTCTGGCAGACAATAGAGATCCTGGGACGGAAATTTGGCTTTCGATATAATACGTATGGTGTTCGTATGCACGTACATTTATTGATTTATTTTATAACAAATTTAATGTGGTGCATGATGGTAGAAGTAGTTTATATATGTACATACATATGTAAGTACATATATATTTATGCGCTTATGTGTTTGTGTACATTTTTTATTTATTTTTTTTTTATTTTATTTTTTTTAAAATAATTTAACCTTTAAAGCTTTTAGTTTGAACGTAAGAAAATAGCCAGGAATCGAACCCGCGACCTCTGGTTTAGTAGGCTGCGCTTTATTCATACGCCTACGGAGGTCGGAGATACCCTTCGCCTACGGAGGATGCTTGCTATCATAAATTAGTAGCTTATTAAGTTTTCTTGGTGGAGCACTTATTGAGTTGTAGGAGCGACATTTGACATTGTAAAGATCACATAATATCGAATTAGCTGGAGTAGAAATGTGGCACCCAGTATAATTATACGAATTTTTGTAAAACAAGGATGATTACAGGAATATTGGCAAAGCCTATGAATTGTGTATATCCAAATGCACTAAAAACGCTTCTAGTAGAAACGGAGTAGAAATAAGGGCACTCAGTACACCATTCGTTTCCTGGAAAAGTTTTTTAAAGCACAAAAAACGATAAATGAACTTTTGAGAATTTAAAAGTATATTGTGTTGGTGTAACGATTTTTTGTGTTCGCGAACTTATTTCTTGCAATAATCCGCTGGTTTAGATTTTGATTTGCAGTAGTTTGTATTTAATTGATGTTCAACGCTGAAAACGGATTAACTGCTCTTGAAATAGTAATTGTTTTGTTTCATGTAATGGCTTAGTGCTCTCAAATTGCAATACTTCTTAAGACTTTCTTTCAATTTACGAACTTAAAATACTAATCGTGTTTTTCTGTGCTTTCATATGATATAGATTTAAGCATTACATTGCGACATCGGGTATCTTAATCTGTATACTAGAGATATATGTACACTGTCAGTGACAACCAATATATCTCCTACTCCTTTCCTTGGAAATTCTGCCTCACAGTAAGCAAGAAAGAATGGCTGTACAAAGAGGCTAAAAGGAAGTTGGGAGAAGCTATAAAAGTTAGCATGAGAAAACAGTTCGAGGGTATGAGAGAAGAGACTCGGATACAAAATAGTCAATGAAAACTCCTTCCCTTCCCACGAAATGGACGAAAACACAATGGAGAACTTAGTTTATCATTTTGTATACATAATAAAAACTTTCCATTACAAAGCAACTAGAGATAATAGAATTAGGCGAACGAGCGTATTTGGCTATATAATAAATTTTTTGCCTAAATGGTTAGATCTGAAATTATACTACTAATTATAAAAAGTTTTCGCTCTTCTTTTGGGAAGAACTTGACCCTCAAGGACAAGGAAGAATGTTCTTGTCATCTGCGAAGATTTGTTGTCTACAATTTTACTCCAGCAGTCGCTCTCTCTCTCTCTCTCTACCTTCCTCTCTCTAGAGTAATTAGACTAGGCAGATATGCTAATAAATTTGTTTTGTTAATTGCTTCAATAAATTAATTTTTTTTCTGTGAAGTACTTCGCGCCGAACTCAGTACCTTCCGAATGCAACTGCAGATTCACACCATGGTCACAGAGTTCCTAATCTCTTACATGCATTCAATGCAAAAAATGGTTAACTAAGTACTTTATAACCCATAAATACATTTCCTATTGTTGCTGCGATGTTTAATTATTGAATGTGAATCCGTTTTTTGTTTCGAAGTGTTTATCCCATTATAGACTCTTCAGATTTTATCTATAATTAGGTCACGCATTGATTTTGATTAGCATTGAGTTGTTTATACGAGAGATAATTGTATAAACAATGTTTTTTGTAGCCTTTTTACGCTGCTGTTTTCTCTTTTTCGGAAATAAAAGGAAAGGGGTGTATTTAGTTAATAAAAAAATTTGCATTGAAGCAAGAGGATTTGCTAGACTTTTTTACTCGCACTACCTGCGAAGTGCAATGAAATTCCCGTGAGCATACGGATACGGGTATTTTTTTTCTACCTTTGCATGACACACACACATACATATACACACCTTCATACATACATCATTTTGAAGTTGCAGATATGAACAGAGATATAGTCGTACAAATGCGAAGGGACACAATGCCATCATTGTTAATTTATGTGAACGTGAGCAACGAGAAGACGTACAAAGAGGAAACTAGTGTGCATAGTGTGCGTTGGTATGTGTGCAGTTATTTTCATGTTCGAGCTCGCTGATTGATACACTTTTTGATATTCGAAATTAGTAGCTATTGGTATTCAAAGGATGCTGCTCTTCGTTTCCCGCTGGCTGACGATCGTGTGTAAGCATAATGTTACATTTTGGACGCAACCACAAATCCTTTTATAGCCCCTTGATTTATGTATGCATCTTAAAAAGCAAACAAATGGAGAAAATGCGAAATGACAACACATACAATAATCTACCACATCCTATTTATAAGAATACTATGAACGATCTCTCTACCTTGGTGTGGGAAAAAGAAACCCCTAACGACACCCTTCCCTGTGTGACCGTTACAACAGACAATAAATAATTATTTCTACGTTTATCACACTCACATTTGTATGGGATATTTGATATGATAACGATACTGGGATGTCTTCCCTATTTTCTTTTTACACACACACACACACTTGTACATAAACACATCCTTCCATGCACACATGCATAGATGCAAACATTCATGGGCACATGCATTCAAATAAATAAGACATAAGTTGTATTTACATACAGAGATTCTTGTCTTTTTAAATATGACAAATTTGTTTGTGGATTACGGTATTTATTTGTACACAAATAATTAATTTTATGCAACATAGCAAACATACATACTTACATACATACAAGCATATGTAAGTTGAAATGTCACAAACGTAGAGTGTGCACTCCAACGAAATGAAATAACAAGCAATGCCTCAATGGCTGAGCTTCTCAGATATTTTGCGGTTTGTTAACTTGTAATGCTGCTTTGTCATCGTCTTCGTTGTTGCTGCTAACAATTATGCACATACGCACATACTAGCACACAGTCATAAAAATGCACACATGCATTCGTACGTACATATAAAAATGCATTTGTGCAAGCTTAAGTAACAGCAAGATGCGTAGAAAAAATTTGATCAGAATCGCGACATATACTCGAAGAAAACATCATATCCAAAAAAGCAAAAATTCCTTGACTTATTCAAAACGGGAAGAAAATTCAAATCACTTTCCCCCCTTTTTAAAGTTATATTAACATGCTCCCCTTGAAAATATAGGAAACCGACGTTACTGCATCAATTCGCCTGCCTACACCATGCGTATACGATGTACGAGTACTCGTATGCATGTATAGGAATTGTGTATACGGTGTGAACATGTCAGAGTCGATCTGCAAGCAAATTCTGCAAATTAAATCAAAGTTATATTCCAATTTGTTAAGTATATGTATTCTGCATGGAGTTTGATTTTTGAAGCCGCTACTTGAATACTTCAAGTACTTGGAGGCTGAATTCAAGAGGAAGTTTTTATACAAAATTTACTTTTAAATTTTAGACGCACACACACATACATACATACACATTTGGAAGAGCATCGTATTTTACTTTAGATACAAAGTAAAAGGCCATCATGCGTCAACTTTATCAAATGACAACCAAGTTGAAATACATACATACTACATACTTCGATGTGCATATATGTATATATATGTGTACGTATTTTCATTAGCTAAAGTCCAATCCGGCCGTCTCCATCTGCGCGGTGTACTGAAGTTGGTCAACCTCCATTTTTTGACGTATACTTCGAGTATCTGGAAGAATGTCAGCTGCGTTTTTGGCTTCATTTTGTACAACTTTTTGTGGTTGAATAGTATCCATTAAAGGCCATGCTTTACCATCCTACATAGTCGCATGATTCTTTCACATGAAAGTCTAATGTGATTCCCTCTTATATTAAAAAATCGCTTCAAAATTGCGTTGTCGATGCCTCACTATTTTATTTACAAGAGTGATGCAAATGAATTTTTTATTAGCGGCTTGAAGTAAATCAACTTCTGATCGCATGGAAATAATCAGTTTATGAAAACCTCCCACAGAAGTATTTTTAACACACACTATCATACTTTTTCAGCCGACATGTTATGTTTAACAAAGCGGGCAATTGTATACTTTGCGCAAGAGCAGCTTCCCTACAATGGACTCCATTCGTTCATTATGAGTAATTCATTTATATTCACCAGATTGAAAATGGTAATGCCGGTTTAGCATACGTGGAAAATATTCGAAATATTTATGAATAGATGCTCTTCAGGCCATCAGTTTTGTATTACAAGATGAGAACTGAAAATTACACGCCTACTTTCGCTACTACAAGTGTATGTATGAGTATGTATGTATGTATGCACGAGTATGTATGTGTGGATGGATATCTTTCGTAAGCGTCGACGAAAACTCTTAACGAGCGGCAATACATTCATTCAATTTAAAAATCGTTATCTCAATAGCGCAAAAATGAACTCTTTTACTTGGATTAGCTCTCGCCGGGTTTGTAAAGGCTTTTACATTTTTTCAAACTCCATTTTAAAGTTTTATAATAATTTCCCTTTCAAATAATTTAATTTAAACAGCAACTACCCGTAAGTAGTGAGAAGAATAATTAATTATCGTGTATGACGGTTGGACCGGCCCTTACAAGTAGGTAAATTCTGTTCTTTTTCTTGTTTTTTTTTCTTTTTGATTTTTGCGTATTGCAGTCTATAAAAGAAACTATTTGGCCCTGTCCTGAAAATCAATATAGGCGGAATTTTCTATCTAAATCAGATCAGAGTATATTTCTGCATTATTACTTTCCTTTACATTAAGACTGGATAACGTAAAGATCATCTAAAGGACACCACTAACCACCACTTCTGGAAATATAGCCAATAGTCTTGTAATATTTTTGCTTCCAACATTTCTGGAGGCGCTCCCTTTAAAAGCTCGTGGTTTTATGGAAGAAACTACAATTTTAAATTTTCATTAAACACACTTTATATTTTATATATATAAAAAAACTAATAAGATCTGGACAAATGCTGAAAAGAATATCGGTTGTATTTGTATTGAAAGGTAAAAATATCGATGTAGTTTCGTGATATAAAATGCCTTCAAACAACATACCGATATGATACCGAATGCTTGAGAGCTCCGACTATTTGTTGTACGTTTTCGTTTTCACTTTCGTTAGGATTTCCTTTCTGAGTTTAAACGGTGCGTTCATTGAAAAGTCGTATATGTTTAATACATTCATTGCGCCATTAGCCGCGTGGTTTCATAACGCAATAAAAGAAAATCTCTTCAGAATCGCAATAATTATTCTAAAGGTAAAATATTTAAAATTGATATAAAAAAAGCTTCAGTTCATCCTGTTCTTGCATACCAATTTGAAAAGGGCCTAATATTTAAATTCATTTTTTCATATTCAATGAAACCAATATCTGATGAAACTATCTCTGAACACGGCCCCATACCTTTACTAACATGTCTAACTAAAAGGGTAGCGCCAATAATGCAAATCGTTTACAGGGAAATATTTTGGGAATCTGATAAGTTCTTAATCGATTATGCGATAAACAATTAAACGAAAACTACTGAACAAAGTACAGCACTGCAATATTCTAAATGTGGTCTTTCAAGCAACGTAACTGTGTATGTAAGTACAGTCACGCCTGCTATTTTTGGAAGCAAAGTTTCCAAATCTTTGAATTCTCATTTAAAGTTGATGTAGTTAAATTAGTTATATTGCAACTAATGTAATTAAAAGTTCATATATGTACATGCAAACGAGCATACATACAATATATACGTGCACATACATACATGCATATGCATATATGTACATATTTATATATAATATGTAACATACACATGTATGGATGTGTATCCGGTAAACAATCTATTTAACTTGAAATATTAAATATATCCTTATTAACTTGTCATCCAGTGGAAAGTCAAACCCCTTTTCGTGTTTTTCAACTCCTCTAAAATTTCGTTTCGGTGCTTTTGTTTTAGTATCATCTATTGCTTTCAATTTCCACCACCTTCTCCCACACTCTATGCAAATGCAAAACTAATAGCACAAAATCCAAAAACATATACATTTGCTCGCAAATGTAGACAGTTTTGTGTACGTGCATAAGTATGTATATGCATATGTACTATACACTACTATATGTACATACATATGCATATGTAGATACGTGCATATGTGATAGGAAACATAAGATATATGAACTTTTCAATGAAGCCTGTCAGTTCCAGTTAACTACTTAACCTTTTTCGCCATTTTCTATTTCGCGGCTCACCGCGCACATTCTAACTTGAATACTAACGAAAAGTGAACAGAATTAAGTGGGCGAGGAATTAAAATTTCAGTATGGCTGGCATCTTTGTCGTTAGATGGTGGACGCAGCAGTGGCTTGTCTAGCAAAAGTTTTAATCGTCATTAGCACATGGATGAATTTGAGTACGAGTATCTCTGTACGAGGACGCACATGTTTGCATATAACACATGAGGGCCACATTTGAATACACAACGTATGGGCATATCCTTTTATATATATATACACACACACACACACACACCCACACCCACAAACCCACCTATGCAAGTAGGCATGTTTGTGTGTATGGTTGTAGTATGTGGACGGTGCCGACTGCAAGCCGCATGTACGATTGTATATACACATGTATGTATATGTAGTTGTGTATATACACAACTGTGTACATCCTGAACATCCATCCACATGTGGTTTTTGAATATTTATTTATGAGCCGTGGGGGTGGTATGTGAAGTTAAAGTGTGCCACATAAGCCTTCTCACAAGCGTAGGACATGCCATAAAGTTTTCACCAGCTTTTCTCCAATTATTAAAATTCACAGTTTCCACGAACCACTACGTACGACGGGCACCACGCGAGAAGGCGGTTGAAAGTGTATGCACACACATGCACACATCTATACATATATTTGGTAACACCGAAAACTTCTATATAGCGTGTTGTTTTGACTAGGGCGCATTTTAAGCGTCATTTTTTAAATATGGTGGCTGGTTGGAAATGAGTTTCCAAATTCATAATGGGAGTAGTAAAATACGTTTGAGTTTTGTATTACAGATAAATTTTGGATCGAATTTAATCACACTTTGTGTAAGATTCTTCGCGAAGTGCCTACAACACGGACACACACACACACATCACACACATGTAGGTGTGTATGCATTTAATGAAATAGGAATTGCTACGCATACAGAGTTGCACGTAATGTGAGAAAAGAAAAATGTGCTATGCCTTGTGCGATAAAAGTCGCAGTTACAATACTGTTTTTAAATTACATTACGGTTTTCAGTAGAACAAAAATTTGCGGTTGAACCTTAACACGTGGCGTAGCGTTGAAAGTTATGAGACTTGCTACAATCCTTTTTTATTTCTGCAAAAATGTTAATATTTCCAGAACTTTGGGATCTCAAGATCATGCGCAAATGATATTCTTAATATATGTATATATGCATATTTGAATCATTACATTGTATTTATCAATACAAAATCCACTGAAGTTTACTCTGTTGCCATTATATAAGCTTTCTTATATGTGTATTTCAGCAAAGGCAGGTGAAATATAGCCTAAGCAATACCCCACTGCTTACGAAATATATCGCTAACTAAACGTCTGCGAAAACTTTCAACGACGGCATGGATACGGTCGATTTTGATCGATGGTTTCGGTTATCCTAACTTGGAAGATATTGGCCGACTACACCATAATAATAATAATAATGAACCGATACATGAAATCATTTAAGGAGTTACAGTTTTACTAAAATTGCTTTTGAATTTTAGGTGCACCTGTTCTTCACATTCTAGCAAGTCGTCTGAAAGACTATCCATCTTCTTCATCTAGTGTAGTTTCTCATATGTTGCCACATGTTTTGAAAATATAACTCTTAGGTTAGGGTCTAGCCTTAATCCCATGCCACTCAAGATCTATTGAAAGCAAATGAATAATGAAGGAATAAAAAAGGAGTAACAAAATTTCTCATTTTAACATTGCTCTTCTCCTCAGCCATTCTGACCAACCAACTGCCGCCTGTCTTACTTTGAGAACATAAAAAATTTTATGTGAAATGGAAAACAAAAGAAACTTGTGAACTTGTGTCGACGTTTAAGGAAAAATTAACTTCGTACAAGAAATTTGCAGATTATAAGTATTTCGAAATTATTCTGAATTTACTTCTAATTTTATTTATTTCAAATTTCCAGGAAAAATTTCTTTGGGGCCTAGAAAATATTCTTACAACAATTTATAAAGAGACACTTAAAACTCATTGTGTTATATACAGATACCAGTAAAAACCAAATGAGAATTAAAAAACTAGAAGTGAAAATTAATCAATTCAAGATATTTTGATATTTTAGTATAACCTAATGGGTTTTGATTGATTCGCAGAACTAACCGGTTTTTTGGGGGTTTTTTGATCTTTACCAACACTCGAATTAGGGGACTCCTCGAAAGATTCACATTTGTGGTTGTTTATTATAATTTGAAAAGCGGTTTCCACTATTTTATATTTCTTTGGAATTGGATAAAAATATCTTTCTATTAACACTGAAAGCTCAAACAGACCAAGGCCGATCTCTCAAATCATCACAGCTGATCCCTGCAAGTCTTTTGACATTAGCAAGCACCTTTTGAGAATGTAGTACGAACAGCGATGATATTCACGTAAATTTGGTGCATTTGACATTGAACATTTGGGCGCTTGTGAATCGGAATACCCGATCCACGTTCACTAGTTTATTACATGTCGTATGAAGTATGAAAAAATGTACTGCTACAGAATATTTGACACAAATTTTATATTCGCTTATAAAATATTAGAATTAACATGAATTCCAGTTCAAACATGAGATAAGTTTGTCCTTTAATAAAGTAGACGAAATTGAGAAGGTTTAAAGAAGCAATTTAAATGTGCTTTAGAAAGAGAAAAGAGATAAAAAAGGAACAATAAGGCAGTGTGCGAACGAACCCAATGAAAGTTCAAAAAGGAAAACGTGATAAGCCCATAAAATATGCACAGTATAAATTCTTACTCAGATAAGAAATGTATGTATGTATGTTTTATATGTGTATATGTATGTGTGTGAGTACAATGTGTTGATATGGTTGTTGCTTTTTATACTGTCTATATTTTTTTATGGATGTATGTTTGTATGTATGCATATAAATTTCTTGGGTAAAAGAAGTAATCATGGCAACAAAATGCTTAAACTTTCTGTTTCAAAGGAACTGCATTTTGAACTCCTGATATTTTAAAAAGGGCAGTATTTTAAAAGCAACTTACGTCTCATTGTTCTGGATTTCACGTCCCATTAAATATGCGTTTTTAATTGAGTATTTTTCTGATCTTGCATTCCAAATTATCAGTTTTGAATATTATCCGTTTTCCTTCATAATTTCATGTTTCGCGCACACAGTACCGGTTTGAAAATATAAAAACCCCTGTTAAAATATAAGAATTGCCGTAGGACCGAAGACTATGTCGCTTATCGGGGGAGCATGCCATGATCCCGTTGTTTTTGCAATATACTCCCTTGTTTATATATGCGCTATAGGGTAAAGTGGCATCATTCCCACTGTTACCAAGGCTGTATCTGTAGATACGCTGCGGAAATCAAACATGTCTCTGAGAGCACTTCTTCTGTAAACTGCATATATATACATATATATGGCTATACATTATTATATATATATATGTATATTTGCGTGTGTAAGTATGCATATGTGTGTGCGCCAATAATTTAAAGAAAGTGCAACATAAATATTGGTGACCTCACAATTGTTGCACGAATAAACATCAGCTCTCCGAGAGAAACCAAGAGGCAACCCCATGTGGAGATAATCTTGAAGCTTGGACAAAGGCCGTTCCTACACTACTTTCTTACATTCTGTATTTATTTTATTTTAAAAGCTTTCTAAAGAATGGTTTTCTTTGTGAGGTGTTATAGAGTGTATAGTTTGATATCACATTGAATACTTCAGTTGAGAACAATGATTTTCAAGTTTAGAGCCAGATCACAAACATTCCAACACCCTTTAACCTTTCGATTAGAGGGGTTGTCTTGCGTACACATTTTTATAATATGATTTGGATATCACTTGAAGTTGACACACGCAATGAGGGTTAAAATTAAAAAAAACCGAGTTTAATTAGGAGAACCCTTCGCATGATCTAATATGGTGTGTGTCTGTATTCCAAGATTAGTAATTATAAAAAAAAAATAATAATAATAATAATTATAAATCGTTATAAATAAATAAATATAAATCGTTGCATACCAATCAATTTATTTAATATATTATTCGCTTCATATCGAATAAAATTGTTTTGTTGTGTAGACTTGAAAACTGGAAACTTTTTCTGGGCTTCCTGTGATTGCGTTTTTAAGCTTCTCATTCGATTATTGAAAATATGAGTATAATGCAAGCTTTGCTACTGTTTAAAAAGTCAAGTTGAGTTTGGTTTTAGTAGCAACGGTATATAGGGAAAACAAATAAAATAAAAAGGGGGAATACCGAAAATAATAGCAATTTTCATTACATTCTTATTTTTTTTTTGCTATTTTTGTTTTATTATTCTATTGTATAAATATATATGAAAATTAAAAGATTTTTGTTTTAATAAATAATAAAGGGAAAACTTTTTCTATTATGACTAGGAAAAATCCCAAGCCACCCCGTATGTCTGCTTGTAAATATGTTGTAGTCCTGTTCTTAGAGACATGACCTTTGTATAGGGGCAAAACAGAAATTTTTATGTAGTTTTGCGACAAATAATCAGACAAGGAAAGTTTCATTGAAATCGTCTAGTTTTGATATTTTTTGAAACATACGCTCTTCATGACCTCCAGCTAGATCATTCCTAAACTGTACAACTTTCAACAACTTCCAAATGAAGTGTGGAAAGTGATTGTATTTGTACTTTCGAGATAGAGACTTATTCATTTTACTGCAGAGTCCGCTTCTAATAATATCGAGGGGGAAAAACACAAACTTAAAATTTAGCGAAACCGATAAAATATCATGAGTTGAAAGTGCATTATCGCACTTGGCCAATTACAAAGCCTTACTGCTTATTAAGGTTTACTACTGCAACAATAATATGTAGTTAACATGAATGACAATACCAGGCAATGAATAATCTATGTGATATATGTGATATATCGATTATATATGATATACATATTATGTAAATACTTACGCGAGATCATGTATTTGTTATCTTCAATGTAAATTGTTTGCTGGTAAATAACGAGTGACCAGTGGGAACGCCTTCACCATTGTAGCTTTTCAACAAAAAAATTAATATATAAGGCAACAGTGCATTGGATTTTCATTATGATTGCCGCTGCTGGTTTTAAAACTCGACTCCTTCGATACATGTAACTGACGACTTCTAAACTAGTTCAACCAAAAGCACCCTGAAATTGAACACATTAATTTAAGAGGCGGGAATTCGTATGAGCTTAAATTAGTGAAAAACAACTTTCTGTAACAATGAATATAATCATTTTGTTCATTTCAACAAAATAAGTTAATATTACTAAGATGAAATTGTTCGAATTGGCTTATTAAAGTATAGAAATGCAAGTCTATTCTTTTCTTTAGTAATCGTTTCCTTTAAAAAAAAAAATAAAAAACTTATTAACTAAATATGAAAACTTTAAAAAAGGTTTTCTCTGAATGCGTATATCCTTTATTTGCCTTATACATATCTCATTTCAATGGATTGATATTTATTTATACTATTTTCGTAATGAAGAAACAGAGCGAAAATATACAAAAAAAAAATTATAAAAATAAATAAAATAATTATGAAAAATAAAATAATTATAAACATAGACTTTTGTTAGGAATGTTAGAGATTATAAATGTACGGTGCGAAAAAAAGAATTATTTTAAGATGGGTAGAGATAGATCAGCGCAGGATTACAGATTTTTTGTTAGGCAAACATTATAAGAAGATTTTCTGTATTAATGTAAAATAATGAATCTATTTGCAATAATATATATTTATTATTGCAAATAGTTTTTCGTTATTCGTCTTCTCAATTCATACATTGCGTGCATGCTGAAAAACTTCTTAAATTAAAATTATACAAAGGGGAATATTATATATGCATATTTCTTTATTTACCAAATATTACAATTATATGAATATAATTGCAATATGTATAGAAGCACTGGCTACTGAGGCCTTTGGCTTCTGGGTCCCCGGGGAATTGAACCCCTGACACCTGCGTAACATACCACTATATACACTAACACTATGGTTAGTATACTAACCACTATACCATCGAGGGGCTCATATATGCATATAGTTAGATTAAATGTACAGAAAATTAGTTTAAAATAATTTTAATATTGTGATAAATTATTATTTAAAATTATTTAATTAATATTAAGTAACATGGTAAACATTTTCAATTAATTTTTTTGCTTAATGTCATATCAGCTGTTCTGTGTAGTATTTTACAATTTTTGGATTGTATAAGAAATTCGTAACAATTTGTTAAAAAAGAATTACTTTTGCTCTGGCTTGTTTTGTATTTAGGCTAGTTCAGATGCCTCCATTTTATTACTGCCTACAACCAAACTCATCAGTAGGGCTTGAACCAAAAAGTTTTGATAAATAAATCCACACCTTCTTATGATATTCCCATATTGTCAGTAATCAATTGAGAATTTCAAAAGCACTATCACAGTAAGTCTTGAAAAAGTATTTCAAGTCTACACAACAAACAAATTTTATTCGATATGAGTCTATCTTATATTTCCTATAATCATTGATGGAAATATATATAAATTTAGACCTGCTTAACCGCATAACACAGAGAAGCAAAATAACAATCTAAAGGGGGAATGCAAAGGATACCAATAAATTAAAAAATTTTTTTATAAATAATGTCCTCATAAAGATGGCCATATATGAAAATTACAATAAAATCAAAAAAATTAAAATTTTTCATATAAAAAGTCTGAAAAAGTATATGAGAATTATATCCAAAATGTTTAAAATACAGAGTAAATCTTATATGAATTACTTTGCCAAACATAAACAATGTCATCTGTCACTCAACAAAGAAAGGACCCCACGCAACAGAAGGTTATTAGGAGAGTGTTTAAGGTGTATTTTTCTGGGAGGGAAAAATGTGCATCCGCTCATTTTTACCACAGTGGTCATTAATTGCTTCTTCAATAACTTCGCTCTACAATGAAAAAGTACTATAAATAATTTTAACCAGCTTCTTCTTATTTAGCCATACTGAATACAAGTTGGCAAGCAAAAGTCATTTATTAGTTCAAGTTTTTGCCATACTTGGCACTTTTCGTATCGAACTTGATGCTGCTGATGTGCATTTTCTTAGTTGGCATAGAATGATAAAAGTACGGCCGCGTATTCGCAAACTGTGACTAAGTGTTTGACTTTTTTCCAGCAACTAGTTTACGTTTAGTTATGGCTAAAGATGTAATTCAATGGCAACTAACAAATAACCGCCAGGTGATACAGCAATGAATTTCACAGTGAAAACTAATAAACAGAACAAAAATGTATGTCAGATCCGAATTTGGGTCTGTAGCTCTCTAAAATACACTCTATTATAGAATTTTCGGAATTTGAAAAGGGCATTGACGTTTCTGAAGAAAGAAGGAATTCCATATTGAATGCACATGCTTCACATATATTTTCCTATTTACAAAACGTTCTGATATTGATGGAATACTTCACCATAAGCTTCTTCAAGGTAAGAGTATGAAGTCCTTATCCATTTTGCCGCATCATAACGGACGCTCAAATAAATCATCTGTTAAGGGGTTTTGCATTGCTAGAAAAAGATGCAGATATTTTTGTTCAGATATTATAAAACATTTGGTATTATAAAAGAGGTTATGGCTTCGTAATTCGACTGCATCAAAATGACTCCAAATGAGCAAATGTAAGATGACTAGCGCGACAGTTTTTTCTGCCGTAATTGGATGACATTAATATCGGGAACAAGGCGGTCTTATATTGAACAAAGCCGATTAATTACTAAATGAGACATTTCTATTTCCGTGTACACTCTCCCTTCGGTGATGGCGATTGGTGCCCTAGAACGTGCTTTTTAAAGCCATTACATTTCTTCTTATGTGGTTATCCAAAATTACTGGTCCATATTAACAAGCGCACAACTGCCTTTGCATTAAGGGAGGAGAGTCAATGCTGCTTAACAGAAATTCAGTCAAAATTGTCATGCATGGTTTCGACCAACGAGTGCAATCTGTTTGGAAATCCATGGACCGAAATGTGATTCCTTAAGTAATCCATAAATAACTTTGTGATTTAATAAAAACAATAATCATCAAACGATTAAGACTGTGTTTTCTAAATCTAATTTTTGGGGCAGTCTTTAAAACGAACCCTGATGAAAACTGCCCGCAAAGCAACGGGGGAAAATTGATTAAGGGGCGCCAAATGCCGTCGGTCATTAATGAGAAATTTTTGTAAAGGCGAGAGCTTTAAATTACTTCTATAATATGAAAAAAATTAGCCTGAGACCATTTCCGTATTGTCTTCTGAAATGACAGGATTGAAAGTTACGCAGAGCTTGATTGCAACGTGTCGTTGGATTGTTTTCCGGATAATATTTGGGATTTCAGCTATGAACATGGGGGGCACTTCCTTCAGTGAATGGTGAATTACTGCTAAAGTGTTGGTAGAGAAGCAGAATTCAAGAAGGCAGCGAAACAAAATATCGCAAGTTCACTGTATAATTTCTGTTAATTTTTTTTTCTTCTTAGATCACTAAGTGAAATGGAAAGCCTCTAATCGGGCACTGTGCCAAAGTTAGGTAAATGGAATATATTTTACTAATTATATTTACTTTACTGGAATGGAATATTGTAATTGAGAATTCACGAGAAAGTTTAACCTCATTACTACTAGACTGTGGAGATCGAACCCAAAGTTTTAGCCACGAGTAGTTGAAGCGTTTATCAACTACTTTATCTTTATGCAATGAACCAAAAAAAATAGTTGCAGATTTTTTTTTAAATTTTTTCAATGTCCTGTCAATTTACAAAGTAATAGAAATGGCAAATTATTATAATTTATTGCTTCATAATCATTATTTTTCTTACATTTAAAGATATTCTTTCAATGAAATAACTGGCTGAAATTACAATCTAGTAGTCATGCTATTATTAGATGATTAGAAAAATTGTGAGCTGTAGAATGTGAAAGGGATGCCTTTCGATACATTTAATTATATTATAAATTATGTACGTAAAGCGTGGCCGAGCTTTGTACCGCATAATAAATAAAAAGTAATTTCTACATAGTATGGGCCATTCCGACTTATAATTACCTAGTCTGGCTTCAAAAAAAAAGTTACAGATTACAAAAAAAAGTTCCAGCTTATTCGTAATAAGAATTTGGCACGTTTGTAGATCAGCTGACTCTGTCATATAATGAAAACACTGCAATGAAAACAATCAGTGAGTAATATTTTGCTAGAAAGAATTCTGGTGAGAGGTTTTCTTTGATTCATTTTCCTCATGGCCGGTCATATTACACTTAATTGTTCTCGTACTTTTAAGTGGATTTCCATAGCACTGTTCGTCATTAGCTCGCAAAGTTTGTAAATAAAATTAAATTTTAAACGGCACTCTTCTCCAACCGAAAACAATTTCAAATTAATAAAATTCTCATTTCTCAGAATCTCCTTTAAGTACTTGAATATATAAAATTTAAAAATAATATTAAAGAAAACTTCTATAAATAAAGAAGTTACAGAAGTTTATCAAATTTTGCTTTAATTTCATTAATGTTCTGAATTATTATGAATAATTGTGATCACAGTTGCAATTTGGAGAGGTTTAGTGGGCTTCCACTGCCACTTTGCAGGCCAAAAAGAGAAATGAACAAGAACAAGACGTGAATATTAGCGAAAATGCTAAAACAGATCGATTAATCTGATTGTACTGTACTTTGCAATTTAACCTGTGATAAAAAGGGAATAAAACAAAAAAAAAACATCGGGAAAAGTGAAACACATCAGTTGACACAGCGAGTGAGGCAAAAACTGTTATCTTTACCTTCGTTTTTTGCGTCTGGATTTAAGAACATTTTGCATTTCCTTTTTATTCATCTCAATCATCTCATTTTCTTATTTTTATATTTGTTTTGAGTTAGATAGAAACAAAGTGGCATGGTGTGGACTTTTAACTTCAAACAACAAAAAAAAAAAAAAACGATTGCTATTCTCAACTGACACTACTCCTTCCCATAAGTTCTCAATAATATTTTGTATTATGTTTCCTTTTCATATACATACATACACACATACTCGAATACATATTTAGCAAGCATCCATCCATCTATCCATCTATCCATACTTTACATTATGGCTCGTTCAAAAACCAAACATCCTCGCACACCATTTAAATATTTTAGGTATGTAAGTATGGTTACACATACATCCTACATGTACAGTATACAGTGTACACGAAGCAAATAAATATAGAACTGTTTGCACACACACACACACATGTACGTAAGTATGTACAGGCTTAGATACGTATCACAAAGTACTATATAAAAAATTGGCAGTTGTTGGATAAGCGAAAAAACCAATTCGCAAGTACTTTGCATACATTTCCATACACAGCAGCGTGTGTGTGTGTGTGTGTGTGTGTGAGTGTGTGTGCGCTTACTTACGTATTCGCAATTTACAATGATATTCTACTCGTAAAGCACCAAACCAAAGAAGGTAAACACCCTTTTTTATTAATTTCATTGTTGATGTGCGGTTTCTCTGAATACTCATGCAAGTAACCATGCCGGTGGTTTGCATCCCATCCAAAAGACTGTTGGCAATCTAAGCAGTAGTGCGATCCACAACGGTATAACGATACAACGATATAACGATATAATGATTCGCAGATTATTTACGAATTTCTATAATTATTTCCGGCTGCAGGATTCTTTTGATTCCTTGTGATTCTTCTTCATCTGAAAAGCCTTCTGCAATCCATTCCTAGCAATTTCAAACAGGTCTATACTACTTTAAATACAACCTTGTAGAGGTTAAAAAGATTACTTTGGCATAGAGGTATTTTTCCATAAACAATATTGAGATTAGGCCAATTTTCTAAGGTCCGGTCTTGTGAGCAAAGAAAAAATAAATCATTCAAATAATTAAAGAGTATCTGGACTGATGTGTGGCCATTTTTTAAAGGATGGGGGCTTCCAGACTCTTGAATTAGGATGAAAATTAAATATAAGGACCGTTCCACACGATTTCCTATCACCATTTCTCTTCGAAGCATTATGGGTCAAGACTTTATCTGTTTAACAAAATTGTTTTAAAATGACTGAATTGTTTTTATGACTTTTCATAGGAGTTTATATTTATACGTTTCCGTAACACATGACATATCTTACAAGTCGTACGACTATCTGGGATAGTGAGTCATGGCTTCAAGTAAAGTTAATAAAACTTTAAAATAATGTTAAAATGATCAAAAAGAAGGCATTTAAGTTAAATAGTAATGTGTTCTGGTATAAGATGGCAGCTTAATACGACTTTCCGGTAAAAGAAATTACCGCGATTTGCTTTCCTCTTACATATACATACACATATATATATATACGAGTGTACATATAAAAATGTTATTTTTTATTCAAAGCCAAATAAGTGATATATTAATTGCGAGGTAATGAGTCTACACCACAAAGAAAAATATGTGAATTTATAGTTTCTTGAATAGTTTATAGTTTTGATTGGTTGATTGGCTATAAAGGAATAGAGAACAACAACAGCTGATTAGCACTGATAGCGAATACCGTTAAAAATTTTTATGAATAATCGTGAATATTCGGTAAATATTCGTTATATTTAGTTTAGCGACACGATAATCGTAAAACAAGTTTGGGTATTGGAAAAAGAAGAAGCTGGTTTTTGTGAGAGGTCTTTCATTACGAAATGGTTACATTGTAGTGACGGCTGGTTACTTGTGCAAAAGAATCGAATATCGTGGAGTGTTTTGGTATTGGACACAAAACTGACATCTCTTAAAAATTATCCTTATTTTGAAACTTGCTTATGATAAAAAATATTTACATCCTTGGCAGCAGGCATGAGTAAACTTGAAAACTTTCGTGGATGGGGAATAATACCAGCTCATACACAGAAGCGAATAAACTGATATTCAGTTGTGTGTACATACTTCGCAAATCTATGGCTAAGGATAGACGTATAAGGACCGAATGTGTTTAGGGGGATGTGTGTGTGTGTGTGTGTGTGCTTGTGTGTATTAATGAAACATGCATACGTTTGAACATCCATATCAAAGCTCGTCGAAATATAACGTTTGTTGGCCAAGAAGCACCACTGATGTGATGGTTCAATTCATACATTCATTCGTACTTATTTATGTATATACTTATGAAAATATTACATACGTACTTGTTGTTTGTTATGTAAATATAAATGCTTACATACATACATACATATGCATATATGCATGTATGGCCGTATGTATGAATATGTGTATAACTTTGTTTATTCGCTACAATACATTTAGGTCGTTTTGTTTAGGCAGCAATCACTTGTACTTGTGCTGCCAGCTTTTGGTACCACCGACTAAAATAAAAAATGATTATCCTGTATTTAATGTACAACGTTTCATATAAAACATAACGAATATATTTGAGCATAAAGCACGTATAGGAAAACTATATATACACGAATATATGGATCTGAATATGTGTGTGTGTGTGTGATTGTGTGGGAGTGGGTATGTTTTTACATACGTTTAAGCGAACGTGTGTCTACGCTATAACCATATGAACAAAAATCATAGCCTTTTTTGTCTCTTTTGACTGTCTCAGATAGAGAACGGATGTTATTTGAATGGGCGCTTGGTAATGGCATTTTAGTTAATGTTATCCTCATGTGGAAATGGCAGATTCTGATGGTGGGGTACTGTGGAAAATTGTTTTGTGGGATTAAGTTGGAGAATGTTGATGGTGACAGTGGCGGTGAATATGAGGTTTGCGATAGTGAAGTAACAATGCCCCTAATGCTACAGGATAATCAAGTGAAGTATCAAAAGCTGTTTCCCTTATTGGTTTTGTATTTTATTTTAAGAGAACGCATTTTAATGTGCGCTGCCATCAATATTGCCCCGAGTTGTAAATGTTTATTTATTTATGTACATATTTATTGAAATTCTAAACCCCCACATAAAATATTGTAGGCAAAAACTAGAGTGTGTAGTTAAAAAATATCTCACATAATTTTACTTTAAAATTAAAGCAAATTAATTGTATGTATAATATTCGGAAGACTCCATTAATGTGGACTCATATAATATGTATGTATATAGGTCGTCTCATAAATCACATCAAGCCGAAAGTCTTTGAGAATGCTGAGAAAAATTCAAAACTACAGCATACTTGAAGTTGCAGTATTATTTCCTGCACCGCATACATTGAAGTCAGTAAGTTAATTTGCTTAACTAGGAATGCATTGGGATTATGTAGGGATTTGGATGATGTAAAGTAGAAGGAGGATATGGGGAGTTGTATTTGGTTGCACTTGATTTGAATCCTCCAGGATGAAAAATGACAGAGAGATCGCCCAAAAAGAATGAATTTTCTCTGCAATAACGATTGCGGTTACTACGAATATCAACCACAAAGAAGAGGCTCTTAGTGAGGAGGGAGTGACTTGCCAAACAATGGGAGTTTTCGAAATAAACTCCCCGACTTTGATGCAAACCATTCCTATAACACAGAATTGAAGCAGACACTTGAGATTCCATCTGCTACATCAGATGGACTGATTTGGATTTGATAGTTAAAAGTGTGCTGCCGAGAACAACGAGATCTTCCGATTACCTAATATCAAGGTATCATTCATATTTACATATTCATCTATATATATTTATATACGTAATTGCAATGCTAATTAAACAAATAAATAAATAATAAAAGTAGGCTCAAAAAGCTGAGATGTCAGCTCAATTGCTGGTATAAGGTTTGTAGTAGGAATATCCGTCTGGGAGTATGATGAATTATGGTCGCTTTAAGGCAGCTAATCCTAGGACATATGATACATGAGACGTTATCTTCACTCTAGGAATTTGAAAAGTTAGTAATTGGGCAGTGAATACTGTAATTCCGTACTATACACTACGAGGGCTTTCGGCTGTGATAATATGCCCGATGACTAACAAGATGTGCCGCGATGGTTCACGTATTTTTCCTGTTGCATTTTTAATAATTTAAGGTCTGGTTAAACTTCTGGAATTCTTTGCGATTGTGAGCGCGCACTTTTTCGAGAGGCAATCGACTTTTTCAAAAAAATCATTCTTATATGAAGAATCAATAATGTTACAAGAGGAAACCCAAAAAAAAATCAGCTGAATAATACCGATTAATACCGATTTTTAATCACGATATTTTCAAAGAGCAAAACAATATATCTATGCTTTAAATTTACAGGAACTTCGATCTAAAGGTTAATGATGTAACTCGAACCTGGTAGTTTCATCGAAATTATTCTGCAAACCGGAGATGCGGTTGTAAATTAGTTGCAGTCAATAATTTTCTGAAGTCCATTGTGGTCAGGGTACAATTGCGTTCAATTTTCCATTCGAATTTCAAATACTTATTTATTTATTTACCAAATATTACAATTATATGAATATAATTGCAGTATGTATAGAAGCACTGGCAACTGAGGCCTTTGGCTTCTGGCTCCCCGAGGAATTGAACCCCTGACACCTGCGTAACTGGCGGGTATACTAACCATTATACCATCGAGGGGCTTTTTTCAAATACTTAAAACAATTCAATATTGGGAGAAAGTCGAGTCAGTTGCTTTTTGTGCTTGCAGACTAGCAAATTCAAGTGGTGTAAAACATAATATTTTTATTGGGCTGTTCAACCGAGAGAAGCTTTTAATAGTCCCTCCCTACGCTGTATAGAATAGCGCTAGTATGATAGGAAAAAAAACTCCCCAAGATATCAATCAGAAGCCATATTTAATATTTGCAATTAGTTATAGATATAGAAATTGGAACGATGCGATTCTTATAAATTGTGGTCTATAAAATAAAAATATTTAAATTAAAATTTAAAATATTTATTTACATATTTACACGTATCTGGTAGTTACACGTTACATAATGTAACTACTAACATACATGTGAAAATATACCTGCATGTATTTCTATAGAGTCTTCCAGCAAAATATTTAATTTTGTGATTATCTTTATGCTAAATACGACAAAATGTCATCTGCAGAATAAGAGTTACGTTATAATCAGAGGTGTATTCATTTAAAGCAGCTGAATCTAAACATATGCTTGCATTTTTTAAAATAGGATATAATCATATTTGACTTACGTGTGGATGAATCATACGAACGTGTATGACACAGAATCCTGGCCTTTATCAAGCAAAAATGCACTTTCTTTTTGTCACTCCTGTTTGGCCTTGTAGTATTGTTTGACAGAGATGCCATTTGATTTCAGAATTAAATAAATCAGACAATAGAGGGGGTTAAAGAATAAGTTACTGAATAACATCAGCCTGATGCATTAAATACATTTGTCATAGCAGCTGCCCAAGTCCAAAATGAGGAAAATAGAATGCTCAATGTGACGTCCTCTGATGAAGCTTTCGCCAATTTAAATCTTTGTATTTTTGTGACTGAATTGAGTATGCGGTATAAAATTATATTATTATATTTAAGAACAAATAATATTGCAAAATGAGTTTAAGAAATATATAATCAGTTTCGAAACTTATTTCTCCTTTTTCGGATGTTGTAACTATATTTGAAAAAAAAAGATTATTTCCTCAAGACTAAAACTTTTGAGAGAAGAATTATTGCAGTATTCACTATAAACTCTTTATGATGTCGCTTACAATTTCGAAAAGTTTTGTAGCTGTTTACTGGCTGACTTAGAACTTTTCAAGAGCTTTAAAAGTTATTGAGTCGCACTACGTTTTGTCTATCAAGTAGTTTAAGCTTAACTCATTATGGTGAAATGTTAAAAATTGAACGTCCTACCAGCATACCCAATACATATACATATACATATTTGTGCAAGTTATGTTAACGCAGTCTCAAGAATTAGCTTTACAAGCCTACATTCATACATACATAAACGAATGCATATATTTACATCAATATAACAGGTAAAGGCAAGTTTATTACATTTGCTTGCAGTTACCAAATCAATAAATACAATTTTTTTTTGGAATTACCTGCATCTGTTTTCAGTAGAAGAGAAGTTTACGCAAGGAAGTCTTTTTCTGATGCTGTAGATTTTTTTATATCAATATTTTCATCCAATTTATGCAGGATTTAATTCAATACCTTCACTACATTTTTCCAGATACCGAGAAGTGTATGCAGTAACACTGGCCATCATGAAGCTGAAGCTTTCGCTTTCTGCTACAAAATATTTTTCAACTTCATGCAAATTCATATTCGTGAAGTGTTAGATATCCTTGGCCCTCAGCAGTGGCCAATAAAACATATTTATAAAGTCACATTTTTAAAGAATTTGCTCATTATACTCAAATGGATAGACTGAAAATAAAGTGGTTTATGGGGGAAATAATGGTAATGTGTGTATGTAGTAACGATCAAGCATTCAATTTGTTTTCCGGAAAATTGCTGGTATGAAAGTGATGTATGAATGCTTGTGCAAATTCTTATGCAGGCACGTATAAAATAAAAGCATTTGCTAGAAGTGAACCACCCTAATACGTATACATATTCATCGCTTTCAAATCATCACATACATACTCGTACACACATGCAGATGAACCAACCATTTTACAATGTAATTTTTCCCCTCCTGTTTATTTCTTTCTTGACTGTCAAGTAATAAAACAATATTACATACTCATGAATGTGTGCCTGCTTCGCCTCCTTTCGAAAGCAGGAAAATACAAAATAAATCGTACGATCATATTAAATTGGACGTCTTCAGTTTCATTACAACCAATACCAGTCAGCATCGACAAAATGTGTTTTATTTTTTCCATGGCCACAAGCCGCATTCGTCCAAACCACAAACAAATTCGTCTACAATGATTTGTATTTGCTTGGATTATAGTCCCGACCATACGAACATACACATGTATGCATGCACTCATACAGACCAGTGTTCGACATACAAACATCGATAAGACTGGATAGAAAAAAGTGTGCAAGGATTTTGTAGATGCCTTGCGTACTTTGGCGGCTTATGACCATCAGAGTTGGAAGTAAGCATACACAAGATACATACCTGCAAGCATACCACACCAATAGTGTACATCTAAAATACACTGAACATAAACATTTAGATATCCTTGAGAGAAATGAATTCAAAGGATTGAGAAAGCGATGTTATAATCCATATCCGCATGCTTTTATGCTTGATGTTATATCGTTCACAAAATTCTTGATGTTCTTTTTCCATGCTAACCAACCTTTGTATTTTTTCTTGAATATGTTCAAAATTGTTTGAAAAAATTAAATCAAAAATTGGAAGAAAACTTGAAAACTTCTTATGAAACCATTAAAAGCACCTGAAGTTGTTAACAATTTAAATTGTATTACATTTTTTAATTATTATTAATAATATTATTGGTTTTGATTTATGTATATATGTGTGTATACGTGTATGTAGTATGTATTCATGTTAAAGAAAGTATTATTCGTATAAACGTGACATCAGCTGTTTTTAACTAAAGCAAAAGTTTTTCCTCTTCTTCTAAGCGAAGGGACTTTGCCAGCTTTTCTACTCAAAACGGATTAGTATAATTAGTATAATCCTCTGAGTAAACTTAATTTTCAATTCAACACGAAAATGCTTTTGCTTTTGTTTTTTCTTGGGTTTTTAAAAACTTTGTTACATATTTAATTTCCAAAAATATTTCTTTTCTAATATCAACGATAAGCTGCCATCGGGGTACTATTTTCTTATTTCTTACGGTAATTATGAATATATAATTTTCTGCCTCGTGACTATAAACAATTAATCAATATTTTCGAATTCAATTTTCTTATAATGGAGACGTTTTCTTCCAGTGTACATACATCCATATATAAAAACATGAGCGACTGCCAAGTCTGCAGTGCATATACGAAGAAAGTGGAATGATTAATAGTTCGAGATTTAAATTCGATTATTTAAAAATTGAATAAGACTTTAGAGTTTTAAAGGTATTCCTGGGCGAGACAGAATTATTTTTACTTAAAATGTTTTCTAAAGAACATGATCAGAATGCACTTTTATTCTAAAAATATAAAATTTATGATAAAAATTTTATCAAACAGACTCTCCAGAAGAATGAAGATGCCCATGATACCAAAATCCATTTCGAAGCATTGGATTAATCGCTGTTGGCTGCTGTTGGTTATTGGCGAAGAAAAGAGTATTTATGAATAGAATTACCACCAAGCTTAGAGCACACACATACATGCGCATAGAAATGAACACTTACTCAGGTACACAACATATATATCTCTACGTGTAAATGAATAGCAGCAAAAAAATTCCTAGAAATGTTTCTTAAAAAAATTTTTACAAAATGTCAAATTTAGTTGTAAGTTGTGTGGGGATGGAAAGATTCCGATATTTCGCCGTTACCTTTTTTACAAAAGAGGGCCATATCTTACCTAAAAAGTTCATGCTTGCATTCGTATCTCGAAAAGAAGATCTTAAGAAGATCGGCGTGTTGTATTTTAAATATGTTACCCGAAAATCATTGAGGTCTTGATTTTTTTCATTTTTACTTGGCATAACCAGGAGAATATAAAATAAAAATGGAGGCTTACAAAATTATATTTTCAGAAATATCATTATATCTGTTATTGTACGAAACAAACATAAGAATATAATGATGATGACTGATTATCGGTGTTTTTAGAACATAAAGATTTTTGGATTTTAATACTCAAACAGAGTGTTGTGTCATCACACATAATTGGAAAAGTAAAATAAATCACATGATTTATTTCGATAACAAGAATCTTTTTTAAATATCAAAAGTTGCTCCGCTTCTCAGTGTTCGCGCTTTAAACTATTGAATATTAGCTAAGGCAGCGAATTAGATTTATTCCTTTAAATCGAGTAGGATTAAAAGCCAAGGAGTTTAAACGACAGATTTAGGAATTGCAGAAGAGTTTTCGGCAATTTTTCATCTCTCTGTGGGGACACTCCATGTAACAAACACTATAACGAATAGGTCTGCATTATGCCATTCGTTATAACGAATTTTGTCTATTCCAAACTATTTTTTAATTTTAATTGACAGTTGTTTGCCTCAGAATCTGTAAAATTTTGATTTGGCTTTTTTATTTTAGGATAACAGACCAGATCGTGACCAACTTCGCACTCCCACTTCTTTTGCCCATTAAAATTTTATTATTTTAATTATGATCAGACGATAGACTTTTTTTCCCAAAAATATCGTTTAATGTCAATCAAATTTATCTTAAATATTAATGGAATTAGTTTGGCTTCCTTGAAATTCTTTACGATGCTTTTGTTCAACATTTGTTCGGCCGTGCAGGTCTAACCTTTACAATTTGCTTAAAACAAATGATCAGCAGGATATCGGCGCATAACCAAAAACAAAAACACACACACAAATATTATTTATTATTTATTATTTGCAAGGCTATAAAAGCATGCATTAACGAAATTAGTGCAAAGCTTAGATCCAATCGAATTCCTTTAAATTTCATATCTGCTATTGCCGTAGGTATGCATCCTTGTACGCAATTCAAATATTCCTGTCCTACTGTGTTGTAGTGCTAAATGAAGTTTTGAAATTTTATTTTCGTTTTGCTTTATAATCACAGTTGTGTCAAAGTGTCAATCACTGTGACTTTTGTTCCTACTCACCACTGTGAGAATGACTCTATTGATGTTCGCCTTTCTCCGCTCTGATACTTCTTGTTCACGTAGAAATAAATTTGCATTTGCACACATTATGCCCATTAACCCATACATGCAAGTTTGTACCCTACTTGCACACTACATGCAAACCTTCAAGGTGTGTGTGTGCATGTGTTGCCAGTTAAGCATGCACACACATACATATACTTTTAGTTCCACTTCTTCTTTAATTATTCACCCCAAACAACCCGTTCGATTTTGTTTCGGGTAGAATGAAAACACAATAAAAAAATAAAAATATTCTCCAGGTGTCCAGCGAATAAAGTTTTTTCTTTAAAAGAATTTCCGTGTGTGATTTCAATTTACCGTTAAGATTTCAAGATAACGTTTTAAGGCACAAATAATCTTGAACGTCAATATTTTAATGTAACATTTTGCGCAGCCTCTACCAAACCCCGATGTTTTTCGACAATTCAAACGAATGAAAAAAATTTCATTTCAGTTGCTTTAATAAAATATTTAAAAAAAAAAAATATTAATAAAAAAATTTATATAAATATTTTTATATATTATAATATTTAAAAGTCCGAATTCTTATATTTTTCCAGCCATTTCCAGATCTTTTATTTGCGAAAGATTGTAATATTATTTGCAATATCTCATCTTCTTAATAGAAAGCTTCTTCAGAGAAAAATCAAATAAAAATTTATTAAAATTTTGAATATTTTTGAAATTTAAATTGTCAACCATAATTTTCCATTTCATTTTTCGCAATTCTAAAATTAATCCTTTTGCCTATTGGGGTATTAACAATATATAACATTTCCAGCAAAAAACCTCTTTTAGAATTAGTCTCTCTCTGTTAGGAATTGATACATTTCCAAAATTCGGCACATTGTGATTTTATTGCAGGTCTTTGCGAGTACCTAATAGTACTCGTAGTACCTGTTATTCTTTATTGCAACCTTCATTATTATTGCCCCTATATAGCGCCTTATCTTATATGCCAATACTAAATAAGATTTGTGCGATTCTCCCGTTTTATTTTTCATTTTACTAAAAATATAGCCTATCTGTTGTATGTTGTATGTTCCTATGAGCTATTCTATAACCACTCGTATCAATATCATATATTTTTGAATTGTCTAATCTTTCACAAGCAAAAGGACTCGACGCCAGTCAAGGCTTTATATATTTTTCGTTTAGCCACTGCGCTCGTATTATTCATTATATTCTTATTAAGTTTATTATTACGAATTTAAATTATAATAGATAAAAACTAATATTTATAGACTTTCATAAATGAAATACCTAATAAAAAAATAAAAGATAATCTTAAGAATCATTTTTAAAAATTTGCAAATTCTAAAATTATTTGTTTTTAAAAGGCAAGTCCAAAATACGAAGCCTTCCTAACCTCAGAATTTACTCACTGTCGTCTAGTAAGGTAATAGTCAAAGCATTTCTATTACTATTAGGTCTGTCAGCATATACATATTCTGCCAAGCGTACTAGTTTCGTCCCTGACAGAGGGCATTTTTGTCTCAAAAAGTGTCTAAATAAAAAGTTAGAATGTTTTATTTTTCTTCGCCCTACTTTGAATTACCTTAAAGCTTTAGAGGACAGCTCAATGTTGTTCTGTCTAGCACTAAGTGAGGAAATCTTCGTTGTGAATGAAGACCGGTTAGACCTGTAAGGAAGAACAAATGTTGAACGAAAGCATGGTAAAAAATTTCAAGGAAGCAAAACTAATTCCATTAATATTTGAGATGAATTTGATTGACATTAAACGATATTTTTGAAAAAAAAGTTCTCAATCGTCTGATTATAATTAATAGAATATAATTTTAGTGGGCAAAAGAAGAGGGAGTGCGAAGTAGGTCACGATCTGGTCTGTTGTCCTAAAATAAAAAAGCCAAATCAAAATTTTACAGATGCTGAGGCAAACTACTGTCAATTAAAATTAAAAATTAGTTTGGAATAGACAAAATTCGTTATAACGATTGGGCCTAATGCAGACCTATCTATTATATTGGTTTTTGAAAACATTTGCTGCATGGAGTGTCAATAAAATGGTTTTATTCACCACAGAGAGGTGAACAATTCCAGCTGACTCTCTTGCAAGTCGTACTCCTTATGGTTTTTTAAATCTGTGTAGGAACCATTAATACAATCTATACTAACGATTTCGAAGAATTCGTCGGTTCTTGAACTGTTTGTTAGTGTTGGAAGAATTTGAAATAGTCTATGGATTAGAAATTACCGAATTCCAGAGATTCTTTTCCTATCCAGTACAGTTTTCTGCAGTATTAACGTCAACGAAAGCCAAGCAAACTTTAATTCATGCACAGGATCACATCAACACATACATATCTAATATATACATATATATGTATGGAATATATAATAGTTCGGCTTACTGAAATATCTGCACGGATGTAGCTTTGGCCACCAGGCGCGAATTTCTTTTTTTTTATGAGTGACAATAAACAGGAATAGTGGCGCCAGTACAACCAATGAAGTCAAGTATGCGATTTTTAAGTGATATTGTTATATTTAACAGCAAAGAGAAATGCATTTTTACATTTTCAAATCAATAATTTTATATTTCCAATTGCGTAATTTTTTGGAGTAGCTTTCGGCGTTGCCTCTTTCAAATTATACTTTGCTGAAGGCTACAGGGCTGCACTAATAGCCAGAGGCATTCATGTGCTCTGCTGTGGAGATTGTGCTAAAGCACATTAATTAAATATTTTAAATCGAAGTGAAATTTAAGTCCAATTTAATTCTCGGGAATTTTAGTGCACTTGGAAACAAAAAGGAAACAACTTTAGGACAAGTCAATTCCAGAAAAAAAATTAAATTAAAATTTTAAATCTCCTTTTCACCACCCTTTTGTCCTGGACAATCAAAATGAGAAAATAACTATGCCGCCGACTTTACTCCATATTTTATTTTGAGGCGTATCCGTACATACACACATACATGCATGTGGATATGTGTGCATCATTTGTGAAGGTTCGAAACTAAAAACAAGTACTGTTGAATAATTTCATCCCTCTTAAAAATGTTGAAAGTGTGCTGAAATTCGCATTTTTTGGGAGTTTTTCTATGAAAAATTGCAAAATAATTGAGACATTTTGCTGACAGTCATTAACCACTATTTTGACCTCCCATAAGCAAGTTCAATGGATTGTGAAGAAAACAATTGCCCTGAGGGAATGGATTTATTCGTAGTTGTACATTGAATTGTGGAAACATAAATTTACCTCTGACCATGTTGTTGACATTTTAATTCCTTTAAGAAATGCCCTGCGTGTGCATTCGCTTTTAATCATCACAGACGGATGTGTGTGCTCGTATATTTTTAGGAGCGCGTGCATTTCTTGACCAATGGTCAAAAGTCATAGCATGGAATAAAAGATTGACATTGTAGACGCCATTTTTAAGCAGTGTGCTTGTGTTGATCGCAGTAAATAGGAAAAGGTCAGTCAGCGTCATTATCACGCTTGTCGTTCGTCCCTTGTCCCTTGATATTTCTGAAAGGTTCGTGCAGAACGATCGCCAGCTGTGTGTTTGTTGAATGTTTAGTAAGAATTTAATTTCATCATCAGGGGATGGTACATGTACATGCGCATGCATGTTGGTCATTTGCCTTGACTATTCAATAAATTATATGCAAATTAAGTCAATGGGATTTCTATTTTGGTATTTCTTGTTAACAGTGTGCGGAAGGCAGCCAACATTTCGGGTTGAAGGTCTGCAACACGAACTACAACTATTGGTCAGCGAGATTAAAGGTATTCCAGAACGAAAGCGACAACAATGATGGGTGTGATTTTAATGGCAAAAAGCATCAGAATTTTTCTTTCATAAAACAACCCATAAATCATCAGTTTATTGCTTTTAGCTGACCAGTATTTGGCATAGCGAACAATTTGTATGGACAGTTAAGGGAAAACATGGGATGGGCACGTGGTTAAACACATGAGGTCAATTGAAAATATTTAATTTTATGCTTATAATTGAAAATGTTTTATGTGCTTTTCCGAATTGGGTAGGAAGTTTTATTGGCAATTGGGGGATTATGATTATGCGTTATTTATTATTTTTTTTTTTTATTATATTTTTCTCGCTTCATGAGTAGAAAGCCATTGCTATACCAGAATATTGTACGCCAAGAAAGTTTGCTTGGAAAGCTTACCTTCAAACGATTCCGCATTGTGATTTGTGATGCCAGAAGCTCCTAGCGTGCACCAAATTGGAAATGACAAAAATCGGTATGTGTTCTAGTTACATAATTCATTACCACTTCCAGGACACGCTCATATTTTAACACTGGTTTCTCCATTGCCTTGCATTGCATAGGCACTGGTTCGTAAATGAAATATAATCGAATAACTTTGCAACCACTTTGACAGAGCTTTATACTTTCTCAGTTCATTCGCGGAAACCAGAGGAAATTGAACACCTGGAAATCCACATTCAAGAAATGGTTATGAAAATTGGTGTTCTATATTACGCCTTACACCTGGCAGCTGTTACAGCCACATGCTTGGATTTACATTTAGACTTGGATACTATAAAAGTTTCTCTCTAATAAAGCCCGTTTCAGTGATATTAAAAATACACTTTTACTTTACACACTTTACTTTATAACGATTTAAATTTGTAACTCAAAGAAGACGTATTATGAGGAATTGGCTCATATCTTAGTACTTGTTAAAGTGAGTCCGTCCTTTTCTCCAGCACTATTTTATCGGCTTCTTTAAAAATAATAATTTTTTTTTAAAGTAACTAAACCTGCAAAGCTTTCGGCTTGACCGCAGAAAACCATCCAGGGGCTAAACACGAATCGACCCCCGCAACCTACGGTTTAGTAGGCTGCGTATTATTCATTCGCCTACGGAGTCACCCAATAATCGATGCATCAGTGACTAGCATTAGCCTTTAGTTGTCTCTTTCTATCCTTCTCTTATATTCTTTACAATGCAGTGCATGGGTATGGCTTCTTGAAGCCATAGATATCAAGTGAAATGTATAATTGTTTTAATTGAGGAAGAAGTGGCTAAGGAAAACACTTAATTTGTTTTATCCTGCTTGTGCAAAAAAATGTGGCAAAGATATTGAAATAATTTGATTGTTATTCAAAATTCTTTGATTTCTTACTAGCTGGGAATAAAAATAGTGTATACTTTTCGCTCTACTTCAACGATGTGTCAGAGTGGTTTTTCATTCAGGCCAGATTGTCGAAATTTTAAAGTTTCTTCGCGTTTGCACTACCGTTGTAGATTTTATCTCAGACACATTCGGATGGGGCTGAGTTCAAAGCACATAAAACTCTTTGCTGTACTTGTATTATGCCAGCATCGCTCGCAAAATAGCCCAAACAGTGTCCTGGGAGACATCAAATACGCTTCAAGACTGTTCTACTTTTTCCGTAAGAAGTGAAGAAAGACGTAAATGCATTCATAATAAAATAATCTTACATGGTAGCAATAATTGAGAGAAATTGACCGATACGTTTTTAAATAATTTTTTTTTTTACTAGAAGGATTTAGGGAAAGAATATGCGTATGGGTGTATGTGTCTTATAAGGATTAAATAACAAATGGTTTATCCTTTTATGCACAAAACAAAATGGCGTACCGCTTATTGATTGAATCTATTGGCGTTTCGTATGCATACACATATTAAAAATGCACATGTAATATATACATTCACACAAATATTTACATATTTACACACACCCGAAATTGCGTAATAAAATGTTGTATATACCTATTGTTGTTATAGTTGTTCTTCAACGAGGATGGCGATAAAACCAGCAGTTGTTTCACCACCCACCCAACTAAATACAATACATGGATTTCTCTTGCATATGTATGTATGTATGTATATGCATGCGGACACATTCACGTAAGAACACAAAACATTGATACCTGTATAACACAGCAAACATTTTGGCTTATATTTCAAAAGAGAATCGTATCTAAAGTCAAAAAAAGAATCAAAGCGAAAAGCCCAGCTTGCTAGCATTCCATTAAGATCAACAATTATATATAAAAAAGTTTTAAGTTTTTTTATTCTTTATTTAATTGTACTAAAAAAATTTCGTGATTCAAATAATTAAAGAAAAACCACAACGAAAGCGGCAGCGTTTTTCATACGAGAATGACAGTCAAAATAGGGACGATTAACTAATATTAACTAATATTTGCTAATATTGGAACTTCCATATTTTTTTTTACGCCAGAAATTTGACGCTTAACTACAACTTCAGAGAAATCTGCAAACCAATTAAAATTAGTTAAGTGAACATTAAGCCACAGAAAACGAACACCGTGACATTGCTAACTTTCCAAGGCAGGACATGTAAGTAAAAATAAAAAATATAATTTTTCAGAAAAACATGCAGATGCGTTTAATATATAGTAATTTATTGATATTATCAAGAAATTTTGAATGAACTACAATCCGGCAAAGAGCCGGCGCTAAGAACGGCAATACATGAACATTAGCGGTATTAACTATTCGGTGCAAAACTGTGGCGATAGTGCGACTGCAAATTTTGTTGCTTCTCTTTTTTCGAATTACAATAAAAAATTTAATTTATAGTACAACACAGTCGCAGCACAGAAAAACTCGAACTCTGAATATCGCTATAATGTTTAAGGTAGCTGTCGTTTTCGAAATAAAACTTAACACATACATACATATATAGACAGAGAAATTCCATTAATGTATTTTAGTCGATCGCATAATGTTTACTTGTAAGTGCCCTTTGTAATTTCGCTTGAATTGTAATTCCAATAAACAAATAATTAATTCCATATTAGGTATTAAGCTGCTATCCTAGATGTTATACCTAAATGGTTCGTGTTTGGCACCGTAATGTTTGCATCGACTTCTGTAATGCCATTCCTTAAGTCTTTGTTAGTCTCTTACAAGAGTTATATCAATGACGTATGGCCATGCTTGAATTGTTAGCACAGCTGGTTGCCATGTACCGAATATGGGATGGGCAGTAGATTTGGAAATGATTTTCTCCCGCTTAAAAATGAGCATCCAATTTTCATAAATTTTTGGTTGCAAGCTTGATTTTATATCCTCAAAGCTTACATGTTTTCCTAGTCACTTTGGCAAGTTTATGTGGTTGCTTCACTATTCTGTCCATAAAAATGCTTTAGACGTGTAAAAGCATTTTCCATTCCTAGGACATCAGATCTACTGGAATTGCACCAGATAATGGTTCCGATAACTTTTTATTTCAACTAATTTAATTAAAAATTAATTAATTAAAATAATTCTGTTTTATTGTTGCACTTCTCATCTTTGGATCCTCAATTAAGTCTATCAGGTTGACTATTCCCATTAATATTCCAGAACAAACAGATTTCGAACTTTTTGTTCGTGAAATTGCTTTGTCGTAGAGATTTTTCTAGGACCATTATTATAAAGTAGTCGGAGACTACTTTACTTCAATAATCATGCTGATTCAGTCGTATGTTGGTTGTGCGACTACTGAGACTTTTGCTGCTGATCATGGCTTCATCTGTCAGATCTCGAATATTTGAAACACGATTCTGGAAACTTGATATGTACAATTTTCAATCTCGAATTGAATTTGCTAATCAGGCGACAAGTGTTGATTAAAGGCCACGTTCCTGTTTCAATGCCTACATGGAGGTATCAATACACTATTCCCATTTAAATATCAAATGTTTCGCAAAGCTTTTCTGGTTTGAAAGCTTTTGCAGTAATTGCTGCGATATAAGAAATTAATTATAAACATATTTTTATAATATTTCTGTATAGCACTTTGTCACAGCAATTTCCTGTGTTTGTTGGTTTAGCATCATCCGAGATACTCATTAAGAATCCTCGAAGTTTGTCACGTATGTATGGATGTATGCGTGCGTGTATGTATGGATGAGTACATGCAAATTACACAAGCGAAATAAGAAAAACAAAGTAAATGAATAAACAGCAGGATTTATGTAGCTTTTGATTTATGTGTTTGTGTGTGTGTGGGTGCGGGCTTAAATATAACTCTTCCATTCTCCGTCGGAGTTATACAACTACTTAATGAAAAATATTTTATCTTATATTATTTAACTGCATGCAAATGTAAGAAGAAGAAGCACTTGACGTTGGCCAGTTCGATTTTCCAAGATTTGTTGGAAGCATCGCACTGTAAAATAGTGGAAAAGATACTTTAAAGACCACTCCTACATAAATTAATATAATTATAACAGATTCTGATATAATCAGAAATCCAAATTGTAGAATATGCAAATTAGCATATTGAATTAGTGAACATTCCTATCGGTACCGAAGTCTGCAATCCCCACCAGATATTGGTTAACGATTTATTTAAATAAGATATGACTTGTAGGTGCTTAATGCTCTTTCTTAATTTTCACTTACGTGGCTTCCCAAACTCTACTCAATACTTTAATTTAGGGTAACTGGTCTTAACCCAAATCATATGGGAATGAGATGATCAGTATGATCCAATACGATTTGGTAAAGGTATTTTCAATATGCCTTAAATTGATGCCTTTTTGCCTTTGAAGGTACCACATCAGAATGTCAAATGACCGATTGCCGTGTGAATAAATTTGATGTTTACAATAATATAGTAGATTGAATGTTCTTTGTGTCATATTGTTATGTGTCACATTAGCCATAGAGTTGAGTGTCTTGCCTTGTTGGTATAGCAACCCTCAAGATTACTTTCCTTATTACGGTTCTTGTATACGGGCTGTAAAATAAGACTCGTCCATACATACACGCGCCCATATATCCATATATAAGTGACAAACCGAGTATTCTTAACGAGTATCTCGGATTATACCTTTCTGGTATGCTTACCGAAAGCTACGAAATACAAACCTGCTGACAATTTAAAGGAAATTTTATTAATTTTTTTTAATTTACTCAGTAATTCGGCTTTCCTTCACAGTGGACCATTGCACATTCCTCTTCATCATAATAAAAATTTTAATTAATTGAATATTTTATTGCATTATTATTATATATAATTATATAGAGGATATCAGGAATTTGTCCCGAACTTTGTTCCGGTTTTTGTGGTTTAGGTTACGTTCAAAGAAAGTGAAGATGCCCATAATCGGAGCTATAAAACTAGGCAATTTATCGGCCTGATGTAGGCTCTCAAAACGAAAAAAAGGAGTAAGAATCTTATGCGTAAAGAAGCTCTGTTATCAGAGAGTAGTTCCTCAGCGCTACATGCGGGACCCCCAAAAATACCAGCAAAAAAATAATGAACCTCACCTCAAGTAAAGGTGAGACGGTACAAAAGAAGTCCCCCATCGTCTTATTGCCCTCCTGCACACGCTGTTCTTTTTACTATCTATCTTTCGCCACTACAGATTTCCCTTTCGGGCAAAGTTTTGGGTATTTATAAGAAATAAAAATATAACATTTCGACACAAATTCGGCTTAAATTTTCGGGAAAGATAGAAAATTTAGACACAACGAATGTTATGTTAAATTCTTGCGACATTCTCCTTTATTTATTTTTAATCATGGGGCAGTCCGAAAAATTAAAGCAACATTACTTGATGAGACAACAATATAAATGAAATTATAAATTTAGGTTTAACATTACGAAAGAAGTTCAATAGAATGTATAGTCGTAACATATTTCAAAGATAGTAAAAATGATAAATGACACAAAAAAAAGATTGATGATTCCACCCACGAAAAAACCCTCTATAAATAATTGCACCGTTGAAAATGTCAATCGATGAAACATACAGTCGATGTACAACTATGTACGAGTAGATACATATAATCATTGCAAAACTAAATAAAAATTTTTGTTTGTAGGACCTGCAATCAGGGGGTGGCCCCACTTGTGCCATACACGGTGCCAGAATTAGGAAAATGGGTCAGTTGTTGCAAAGAAAAGAACTTCGTAGATGTTATTTGGGATCACCTTTATTATTGGTTTTTAATTCTTTCTACGAAATACTGGAGCGGAAGAACTGCGAAGGACCAGTTAAGGTATGTACATGATACATATGAGATGTTACAGCAGTTTAGAAAACGTAATGAGGTTTTTCAATATATAATTTACGGTTATAATTCTACACAACTTTCTGCTAACTTTAATAATAATCCTTCGAATATTATGTATGTATGTTGCGTGACGTACTTCAAATAAGAATTATTCTGTTGTTGAATTATTCAGAATTATTCAGGTAAGCTGAAGAGTCCTGGTAACTACTTAATTTAAGTCGATTTTTAAAGCCCTTGACAAAATTTTTATCACAAGAATTCATTAAAATAATATGAAAAGGGGGTTTTTTTTTTTTAATTAATATCTCAAGAGAAAGCATATGCGGATCCGATTGATTTTACTTGGTATGTATTCTGCGTGTTTTATTTTTTTTTTAAAGTTTAAACCGGAAGTGCGATTCACTATCATGTAACGATTTCTAAATAGCAAAATTTAGCAACAATTTCATATATGCGGTTGCACTAATGATTTTTTGTGATTTAGTATCTTTTTGTCACTGAATGTTAAAATATACACAAAGTTTAAACTAGCTGAACCCGGTCCGGCTTACTGGGCGCAAATTTTTCTTTTATTTTAAACTGCCTCTCGGAGAAAATCAAAATCAGAGTTTTTAGTTATTTATAAAAGAAAAAAATTTTATGCATGAGTCGGTGTCAAGATACTTTACGCCGCTACACGCTATAACTTCAGCGAAACATACCATAGGCTTATCGCGGAAACGGAGATTAAAAATTAAAGATATTTACTTTTTTAACATTATTTTTTAATTAATTTTTTTCACGAAAATAGGTTAAGTGTGATTCGGTATTAGGCTAATTAACTCCGCTACACACCGATTAAGCCCCCAACGAGAAACAGATAATAGGATTATCGCGCTAATCTCTATCGGGCAAAACACAAAAAAACTAAATAATGCGGATAAACTTCAAACAACACCGAAACACTCCTCACGGCCCATAGAGCATGCATATAAAATCTGGTCAAAATCGGTCCAGTAGCTTTTGAGTTTATCGATCACGAACATACACGCCATTTTTATATATATGTAAAGAAAATGTACCTGTGTCATCACTTGTGCCACTGTCAATTATGTGTTCTGTCAAATATGTGTTGTCAAAAAACACAGTTATACGGAGTAGAGTAATTAAAGTAGAGAAACAGTTATACGGTATGCTGTTTCTAATTCATTTTTAGGCATGGTTATAATAAAAATATGTATTGTTAAATAGGCTAAATAAAACTAATTCATTTTTAGAAAAGCAATTTTGTTTTTATTCTTTGGAAGTAATTCTTTATTACTATACTATAGAGATCAACAATATTCCCCTCTTATAGAATGTCGATACATACAGCTGCACATACTGCACATACATACATACGTAGGATATAATTAAAAATATATAACTGTAAATAATATAATTACAAACAAATGTAGTTCATCAAGAAAAACAACCTCAATTAGAGTTTCATGAATTTTCGTATATATTTCTCTACTATCGTTAAAAATAACAACGAAGAAATTATAATCGGTTAATTGCCGATGGAGGCAAAAGATAACCAAAGCAGCTGGTTGCACTCGATGTCCAATATCGGTAACTATTTTACTAAATAGGATTTTCGATAAATTGTCCTTATAGTTAAATGAACGATACGATTATCGTGAAAAAAGTTAGAGAATAGCACTATATGTTACGCTGCTGGCAATATTGCCTAAAATCCAATATTTGTGGTCTTGAGTTCTGGTTTGGACCAAGACCTATTAAATAACGGCCAATCTTATTTCCTAATGAAATCTGTGCATATGTGGGTATTTGATTAAATTTTTATAAATACTATTCCCCGTTCACATGAGATGCACGAGACTCATGGACGAATAACAATCGGCTCTGCTTGGTACATGGGCAGTGGTGAAGGAGTGTATTGCTATACTATGGCAATGTGTATGTGCATACATCCAACCCATCCGCATGTACTTACAATGTTTTACACATACGAGGACTCAGCACACCCAACAAACACAAACTCAAAAGTATATTTTAAGATGGTTATTTTATTCCAATATTTTAAAATGCTAAATTTATTTTAATTTATTGCCAGTCTTATTAAGGCCATTAAATTGCTCATATTGAACTTTTGTAGTTTTTGAGCCTCGAACGACACAGGCAATTAATGTTTGCGTTACAGATAAATTTTCCGCACAGGATCATTAGGATTATTTCGCCACTTTACAAAACATCGTTATGACATCTATAAATCGTCTCACTATACGAAAGCATTAAGCATTATTTATGTATAAACTATAATCAAGTGAAGTAAGTATGTGGGGATGTATTTGCACTGTCAATCCTATTTTCTGAAGATAATATTTAAAATTCAAGAAAATTATTTTCTCTATTCGTTGGTACGTTTGTCTTGCTGAAGTCACAGTATTTGCAAGTGTTTACCCTTTCAGACCGAGTTCTATTGAAAAGCACTTCAAATTCCAGATCCAGCCTTTCTATTTACTGGGTACGCACATGAATACTTATGTACACATACATATATATGTATACGTGGGCAAATGTGCTGCGTATTTATAAACATGTCCTCCTTTGTCGTCCAGGCGACCATTTCAAGTGCAGGATACCTACGAGTGAAATGTACATGCAGCTTAAACATCAAGTAGACGCGTGTGGGAGAATAAGTAGCATTTTCAAACGTATGTATGTATGTTTGCATGTATGTGTATGTGCGTACACATACACTTCCATATGTAAGCATTAAACCTCATGTATTATGTTGTTGCCACTTAGCAAACATGTATGCTCAGAGAAAATATCCTTGAAGGTTGAATTGAATGAACGAACAGTTATAAAGCCGAAAAGAGAAAGCAAATACATTATGAATGAACAAAAGCAATACACAACATTTTGTTAAATATCAACGGATTTTTATGAATTCTGCAAACTTGCCAGTGCTGCCGCTGAAGGATGAGCATTTAACTAGCACTTTTGTTATTAGTTAGTGGAAGCAGTCCTTCAAGGGCAGCAAAATCGTAAACTACATATTGTTAATGTATTTGTAAACTGAGCAAACATTGTGTGTACATCCATATGTTACAACTCATGCTCAGACACACACACACACACTCAAACACTTATCTATACATACGCCAGCTAACATATGAAGCATCCACGCCCGCATCCAGTAGCTTCACTAAACCAAATAAATAAAACAACAAAAACAAGGAAATAATACACAATAATAAAAAAAAAAGGAAAACAAAAATATCTGTGTTGTGTAGTGGTGCTGTATTCTCATTAGTGGTCATGAGAAGGACTAAATGAAAACAAATGTATCTCAACTTTAATGAGTGATTTGCACATGAGTATGGCACTGTGCACGTAACATACTCCCATGTGTGTATGCATGCATGTGTGTACGCCATATATGTTAAAACACATACATATATGTGAATCACACAAGCACTCACCTCGTACTACGTACGGCGTGGCGACTGTGTACTGATTCAGGCGTAGCAGCGAATCGTATGTAAAGGTACTCACATGTACATAACGTCTAAGGGGAATATTTACATATATTGATAAGCAATTCATCTTTTGATGTAGGGTATGTATGCTGGCAAATACGTGAATAATATACTCCCCTGACAATGTCTCCTAATCTCTTCTTCATACACACGCATACAAGTGTGTATATCGGCATTAGGGTGCAGTGAGTTGGCCCAAACGTCATGCAAAATTCGCAGACGGTCCAAACTCACAGTTAAAAAAGGGGTCACGTATTGCCTCGAAAAGGTTGATTGGGAAGCCTCATACGAGTGTTGAATACACTAAACTATGCTAAGATGATATATCGCTACAGATAATATTTACCACAACTTCTTTTCTGCATGAGACTACTGTGAAATCCAGTCAAGTCGAAGTAGCTTGAAAAAGTACAATATCCTCTTTTGTCTTGCAAAAATTTCTCTCGATTTCATTTCAGCATCTTTCAACTTTTATTATTGATCTCAAACTTTGCGATACATTATACTTCTATATCCGCACGTATGCACACACACATCTACGTACATTTTTATACATACAGCCCAAACTTAGAGATTGGCAACCACCCTAATGTAGTAGTCATATGTAGGTATGTGCACATGGGCGAATGTGTGTGAGCATATAAGTTATTTGCTCTAAATCCATATTTCTAAATAGCTCGCATACATAAAAATGTATGTGTATACATAAAATTCAATACACATACACATATGCAATCGGATAAAAAATTTTCCGATTATTCGAATATTTGTCTTTGATGGTTTTCAGGCAAAGAATACATTTGAATATATAAAGAATATATTTGGCCAATACGCAAAGAAGTCTAAAGTGATACGTCGTAAGATACTAATTAAACGTACTGCTCCGTCGTACCACATTATATTTCCAACATGACAAGCCGCAAAACTATTTTTATGGCAGTCGTAAAATTTTATGCAATATATTGAATGCAAGGCGAAGGAACACTCGGTGAATTGGGCAGTTGATAATGAGCCAAAACCATTTATGGTTTTAATCAAGGCCTATTTATGCAGGGCCTATACACGTAACCACAAGATTGCTTATAATGGTTTAGTTTGACCACCAACCTGGCAAATGGGGCTAACAATTATCGCACAATACTTTTGTGGCACAAATTTTCCGGAATAATTTTTATTTACTCCTAAATGTTTGGAGTAATAAGAATTTGGAAAACTGTAATGGTTTGTTTGCTATCTCGGTGAATTGGTCAATTAAAAGTAGTCAATTTAAGTATGTCAAAGAAGACCATAATGGAGGAATTGTAACTACTCTTGCTATGCATTATGACGGAGTTATGGGCGGCCATCAGCATTAAGTATTTGCTGGTAACCATTGACAGAGCAAGTCCTTTGACAGTTAAACATTCAAGGAGAAAAATTCATGCTTTGGGGAATCATATGTGACACCTTAAATCTATTTAAACATTAAGAAAAGTTTTTATAAATATTTCATCGGGCAATATTGGCCCTCTGTTTCTGAGCACTTGAAATTCGCCAAAAAAAATTATTCAAAAAAACTCATTCTTCATGTATGGTTTTTTGCGTTATAAAATCCTGAAAATCCTAATTTTTTTCTTGGGAACATCTACTTGCATTCATGTATGCATCCGCACCTCATAACTTAATGTCAAAACTTTGCCGAG
The DNA here is from genome assembly GCA_963402855.1 of Ormia ochracea. NCBI lineage: Eukaryota > Metazoa > Arthropoda > Insecta > Diptera > Tachinidae > Ormia > Ormia ochracea. The sequence goes on from OY727107.1 coordinate 41,380,245, forward strand.
TACGATTATTCGTTAAAGCGCTTTCCTAGGATGTATTCCTAGTTCCTAAATATAAGAGTGTATAGATAGAAATGTATTCTGAGTATTTAAGTGGAGTGCATCTGTAAATCTATTTGCCTGCAAGATTCACCATGCACTTCCCTTCTATACATGCATGAAAATGTTTTTGTTTTTTGTTTTTTTTTTTTTTTGTATTGCAGACAATACAGGGAAAAAGCCAAACTGAGCTGTATGCATGTGTGTGCATGCTTACATGCATTCAATGCTGAATTAGAAAGACATGAAATAATTAATTGATTTTCAGATTTATAAATGCAAATATTCTTATATTTCCCAACATTTAAAAGGAGCGATTGAACAAAGAGCGGTTGTCACAATCAATAATAAATAAATTGATTCTGCAGTGCCGCAACTTTAAGCATCAAGGCACTCGAAGCTTTCACAGTATTGTTGGTAGGTGCACAGGCAATATTATTCACCAATGTTGTAAGTTTTCATGACAAGCACGAGCGTGTTGCATACTAATGCACATATGGGCATTTATCCTACATACATACATGCATTTTTAACCGTGTGCTGATTCAAATAAGGCAGTGTGATGAAAATGACTTGTAAAGGTTTTTCTGGAATACTTCCCGCTCCTGGCCCTGGTTCACTATCCTACTCCAGCGCTCGATTCACTCACAAAAATATAATATAACAGGAATCGGACCGACTTAGAAGAAATTGCTCAAAAAAGGCTTTGCAGCTGCCACTGTTGCGAATAAAATAAATTTCTCATAACATTTTATCCAAAAGATCAGTCACACAGTTGCATTTCTAACAGATGCGACATATTTGACATATCGTGTGTTGGTAAATGAGGGCCTTAACCATGCCAACACATAAATGGACATACATGCATAAACAGGCGATTATTAGGAGGTGGTTACATTTTCAGTTATTCTAAGGAAATTTGGAGAAGGCTTTATTGATGATCTGATGATCTGATGATCAGAAGTTGGCGGGTAATCCGCAATAATGTTGTGAGACTTTCTGACAATTTATTTGCAATAAAGATCGATGTAGCAGGAACCTGCCATTGAACCTATAAGACATTTTCTTACAAACTTATCGTCAAGTCTAAAAAGTTAACTTTTAATAGGAAAGGTATGAATTTGATCGCAGCATCTGTACAATTTGAAGATGTACAATTAAGGATTGCCAGTGTTTGATGGATTATTGGATTCTTTGAAAGCTACAAATGAGAGGTGCTTTTAGTTTTTAAATTCCATAAGATCTCATAATTTTCGTTTGGTTTCGAAATGAAAAGATTTGCGATATACCCTGATGTAATGCGATATCTTTGCCGTTGTGGTCACATATTTCTGGAGGAGATAATTGGTAGGATGTTACTCATTACATCTACATGGGAGTGCCCAACATACCTATGGACTTTATTTCACCTGAATGCGACATAAGACTATTCTTATTAAAAAAATATAAAACATATTATTATTATTGTTATTGTATGGATCTGAGTGTGAGGTGTGAGCACGAAAATTTAGATTTGGCATATAAAAGGATCAATATAAATAACATGTCCTTTAATTTGCATGTGTATTTTGAAACTATTAATAAAGAAAAATTGAAATTACTCGCTGTCACAGCCGATGTTATTGTATGGATTTTGTCATGTTATTAAGGCGAGAGAGGGATGGATTACCTGAAGAAAATTCTTTCAATATTCCCTACAGATGAACAGATGAATATGAAAACCCAGTAGTCATTTGCATATCAAGTTCAGTCAGAAAATACATGAAATATCGAAATATGAACAGAAATGGAGGCATCTTTAACCAATTTTGGAAGATATACATATGTACGCCCTTTCATGCCGCGTATCGCATAAAGTCGCCTAAAATATTTCAAACCCGATTGTCAGCCATTTCTGACTCATTTAACAGTTCGTTATTAAAAGGCATGTTTCACTATTTTAGGCAGTCGTACGATGCATTCACACGAAAATCTGATGGTGATACTCTGCTAGTTTAAAAAATCGCATCAAAATGGAGTTGCTAGTACCATCCTATCATACAAAAATAATTTAAACAAATTTTTCTTTTGAATTGAAGTAAATGCAACTCTGATGGCATGAAAATAGTCCTTTTATTTAAATAAAAATATCTTACATTTTTAAGCCACACTATTCAGTTTTTTCAACAGAGATGCCATATTTAACAAATCGTAGGACTGAGCACGACCATGTATCAGATCCTTAAATGGTTTATAAAAGAGAGGGGCTGCCTATTTCCAGTTATAGCAGACATTGTGGTATTTAACTAATCGTACAACTGTGTAGAATAGTGAAGCATGACCTTAAGCTTCTATTATGGTTGTATTATGCCATAAAAACGTTCGCTATTGCACTTGAAAGGCGTACCGGAAAATTCAAACCGCTTTGATAATATTTATTATCAAATTATATATTTATTATTGCAAAAGAGTTTTTTTATAATTGGTTTTTATTAAACACAAATGTTTACGGGGCACAGTCATATAACCAAGCTTGTGTAGCATAATAAAGGGCGCGTGATGTTGCAATTCGTTGCAAGCGGTAAGAAAACTCTAAATAAATATATAATAGCAACAACAACAATTTTCTGCAAGCATTTTGCAATTATTAAAATATTGATTGTTCTGCTTTCGGTTTTATATATATTGAAATGTGAAAGCCTTCCGCTCTTCACAAAAAACTTATTGAGTCTATTCCTGTATAATTTGCATTTCTACAGTGTGGGGATTGTCCCATAGTAGAATTTTACATAATAAAGGCATTTCGAATTTGAATTACAATACATATTTTCTTCTATAGCCAAGCCTAGAATTGTGAGGAGTTGCTTAAATGGAAATCACGCATGTCGTTTTAAACCACCTTTTCATAAATAATTTGTGCTACAGTTTTTTAATTTTTCTCTTCTATTTTCGCTTAATCCCATACAAGGGAAACAAAATTTACATATTTAAATAAACGAAACTACAGCGAGCGAGTGCGTTCGCGTTCATGAAATAATTTCAAGGTATAAATTTTAATGCGTATAATTTTTTTACATGCTCGTTTATGTGTTATACATACATACATTCACACATAGATACATAAATCAATGTACATAAGCCCATATATGTGAACGAGTCCTATAAACACAAAATATTTACTTCACCAATAGAGGTATGAAAACAGATGTCAGGCTAGAATAGATGCATACACAGGAAGCACACATACATAGACATGCCTGCATACTAATCTACATATCTATGTATATGATTTATAAAGAATCATGTACGGATTAGTATGTTGAGGCATTTTCGCGCATTTCATATCTGAAACTATAAAAATAAATAGGATTTGTTAACGAAAATCCATTACACTTTTAACGATTTTTTATGACGATTCGTCAACCGTTACCGGTTGCACTAACGATACTTTTTGTTATCAATATCGGTATAATTGTTTTTCATATGCCACAATATACACAAAGTTTGAAATAATTAATTTTACTACTTTTTTTACCATACTCGTTTCTTATAGAGTGTTGATAAATGCAAGTGCAAAAGAGACTAAAAAAACATACACACACACTACAGCTGATTGCAGTCGATAGCGAATATTGTTAAATATATTACTAAATAGGACATTGTGAAAGGAAATACCGCTGGTTCAGTTGGAGAGCACTTCTAGGCGCTCGAGCTTTATTTATTACTGCTTGAGCAGACCTAGTCTGCTCAAGGCCTGGTATGCCTGAGCAAAACTTGTCCGAACTTGTCTTACAATAGAAAACTGGTTCACTTACAAGCTAACTTTGAGGACGTTATCTTACGTCTAGAGTTGAGTGGCTTCCCAAAGCCGACTCAAATAACTTAGATTACACTCATTAGTCTTAACATTGGATGTATATATACATATATGCACAATTAGCAGGAGGCCTCGAATTCTGAGTGGGAACAATTAAATGTAATTCCAAATGATTTGTAAGCAAATTTTGGAATGTGGACCAAATGTACTCAAAACAGAACGCTCAGTTATATCTGCCATTAGTGTTCGATTTGCCTTTCCAAATGCGCGTCTGAGGAGTCAAATGGCCGCAACTTATGTGAATTACACAAGTCATACCGACTGTCCGGGTTATACTAAAACATTCATTTTATAACAACTACCTAATTGCTGGACGGTCCATGACAATCTGCGATCGGCGATAGCTGGTGTTAAAAATATTAATACTCAGAGATGATCCAATACGAATGAACAAGAGTACTTAAGAGGTTAGGTAGATTGCATGGCGGCAAAGGAAATCCTGTAAAGATTGAAAATTTTTTTTTAAAAAGGCAAAGGAATATATTTCTTTTCTTATGTTTAACCAATTGATTGAGGCGTCTAAAAATTAGAGACGACAAAATCAACACAGCGGAACTGTTCCACGAAGAAAGTGGCTGACATCACTGTCGTAGGGATTACTCAATGAAGGATGCAGGAGGCCAGTCATTTAAGATACATAACCTTTTAGTCCTACTTGGGTAAAAAATATGTACATTTTCCCTTATTTTTTTGTATCGGTTAGGTAAACAGATATCTGAGAGGTACTGTAGCCTAGCCTTTGCAACCTTGTAAGTGAGCTCAGGCGACATACTTATACCAGGAAGAAAGCCCTATTGGCCTTAGGCAGTAGAGGCTCTACCGTCAAATAAAAAAGCAAAAGCAGAACCTAAGAATACATTTACTTAATCCTGTGGTCACTGGAACTAAACTGGCACCTGATTGATTGATGCTCTAAAATGTCTTTTTTATCGAGTAACTTAGATTTTGGGAAAACTCGGAATCTTGCTATTCTAGTAATTTTGATTGGCTTTTTTTGCATTTAATTCTGCTTAAGGCTTTATTTTTTTATCTTTAAATGCAAATTAGTGTTCAATTAATATTTTTCCTTTCAGTTAATTGTTAATGATTCCTAATCTGCCCTGTTGAAATCTCTGGCGTGTTATTATGTGGGCTTATTTGAAGATTTTATGATGCGTTAAGTAGCATAAAACTATGGAACAGCAAGTACGTAAGTATCGGCGAGGTCAGAGTCTGGCAACAACCTCGGCCGCTAAACATTCGGACGATAATCAGGGGCTTTTCGGATTAGTTTTGGGCATGGGATTTAGTTTTTAATGTAGTTGCAATTTGTTGTAGCACCACAGGCGTATTTCCTGGCAAGAAGAACCTCACGACGGTAACCTCTACCTCGAAAATAACCCAGCATGCCAATACCACCAACAACTTAAACTCTCAATCCCGGCTTTATTAGCTTCCTGGGGGAAGCACTTCCCCAGAACATGTTTTCACAACAGCTATAAGGGTTCCCCAGAATAATCGTCTATACATTTATTGGCGGGTTATGTATGCGCCTACTTCTATACCCTGTTCCAATATAGGCTATGTTTATTTGTATGCGTATATGCACATACAAACAGATATAGAGTTTGCGTTAAAGAGCCCAAAAAAGGTATCTTGGGGAAATAATTGAGAAGACAATGACACATGAAGCAATGGCTAAAGCTGCAGTTCCAAAGAGGTGCTCTGCATAGAGTTAATTTAACTATAATTTACTTTTGCGAATAAAGTTCTTAATTCGGAAAACGAAAAGTGGTTTTTGGCGTTACATTTCGAAAAGTCTATGAAGTACCCCATTGCAAAGCATATAATCCCGAGTTCATTGCCTTCAAGTGGAGCTGATAATTGTGTATTTTTAGATGCAAAGTAAAAACTGGCTCCTCATTGCACCGCCATGATCACAGAAGGAGTTTGTGTAGGACCATCAGGTACTCGTATGAGTTTAATGGAATATTCCCAATATTTCCCTTTCCCTGATTTATTTCGTGCAATAGAAAGCTGCAATTTTCTCGAAGTAGCAAAACCCATATTGCATTATTTTAATTTAGAAAATTTCATAAAATATCACGTTACAATATTCATCACGACCCCTTTCAAATCAGTGCAGGCTTGCAAGCGCATTGCAACCAATTCACAATTCCAACTACATTCATTAAACTTTTTACTTTGATTTATGCCACAATTTGCATGGATAATAATTTGCGTATACCTGACAATTTTTCGTTTGCGAAAGCGGAAAAGAACCACATTTTGCAAATTTCAATTCTCACACACGTGATTGTTACACACTTCATTTGGCTGAATGCGGAAAATATTTTATGCATGCCCGTAAAGTTGCAGGATCCCTTTCATTGATGAACAAGGCATACAGTTAAGAGTAGCAATAAATATAATTTTGCATTTGGAAATGGAATTCCAATTTATATTTATTTACACTCATCCTAAAGATGAAAAGACAAAAAGAAAGCAATTGTTCAACGGATATTTGCAGTGCTCAGGGTTAAGACTGAGGTGCATGCAAGCTGGGGTTGATTTTCCTTCCCATCCCATCTACGCTTGTAATTATAGTCTGAAGAAAATGCACACTCGCTCTCATAGAAATGTGCACAGATACTGTTTTCATATCAAATTGGTGTCGGGTTCTATTTAAATGTTGAGAAAAGGAAAATTTGATTATGAATCCTGCACTGCGTTGCACGAACGTAATTGAGGTGAATTAGAACTCTACGCATTAAAACCGAAAAAGAAAAAAAATATGCAAAACGGTTTCTGTTAAATGCCATGTGCCCGTCACTGCCAGCAGAGATTTAGTTGTTTTGTTCTTAAGTAACCCTTTCCTTGCAAGAGGCTGGAATGAACTTATTCATTTATTAATTAGAGAAATTTTCTCATGACCCATTTTATTATAATTTTCATTTCAGCAAAAGTAAAGTTATGCTAATCTTGCGTCGAAGGCGAAAATTATTTTTATCCTGGAATGGAAACAAAACCATTTTGCATTGAATATACAAAACCTTTTTCGAAACTGCATTAAAATTAATCAATCAAGGTTTGCATTAGCAATCCTGCGTGTAAGAAATCCTTTACTCACACGCATATATACACACATACATATACACATTCATACACAGTTGTATGCAAACGGATTATGTTGATACTTAAATTCGAAACTATTCTAAAAGCAATGTGTTTAAAAAATTTTGTTGCGTTTAAAAACGGCGAACTTTGAACGTGTCATAGTCCATCGGCCTCTAAACTAACCAAGCAGAGCAACCAAATTTATATTTTTAAATTGTTTTGCGGCTTCGCTTTTTAGAAATGCAGCTGCCTACAGCTAAACCTTCGGTTCCTCCGTAAATGGGTGGCACATTAGCCGCAGCATCACATTCCTTTGTGACTTCGGAATGGAGACCTGCTAGACGCACTATCTGTCAAATGTGATATATCTGCTGGATAAGTGTGTTAGTATGTAGTACTGAAAATGCATTTCGGTAGCAGATTTTTGATTTTCGTAAAATTATAATTTGCATTTACTGCATGCAATTTGCATTGACGAATTAACGAATTTACTGCAATGGTTTCTGCGCCATTCTAATTTGACGTTTGTGTGCGTCAAATGTTTTTTTCCATTTGACGTTTACATTTTCATAAATTCCACAACAACTTATTTCTAGAAACGGAGATTTTGATTGGCCTCCAAGGTGTCCTGGTTTGACTGCTCAGGACTCCTTTTTGTGGGGATATAATCGTATATTATAATTATAAATAATTCCTTGTAAATTTACATCTGCTAAGCCTCTCACCAACCTTAAATCAGCATTTTTCTACTCAGCCGGCAACGTTGATTTCGCAATTACACCTGAATAATCGCCCAATCGGCTTTAAGCGCGTTACTTGACAAGAGAGTTGACTACATTATTGCTGTCGCAGCGAACAAGAGGCTCTAAAGAGAATTTGATAAAAAAATACAATTTTTCTTTTAGAAAAAGAAATTTTCATTGTCTACAAATTACAGTACGACCTCGATTTGCGCTACGGAAAAGAAATCGGCATCCTTGTTGCACATTCCGAGCAGTTGCAATAACTGGCCATTAATTCATTTATTAAGTGTAATTCGACTTCCAGCTCCTGATTAACGGTTTTTTTCTGCAAATTTTTATATCGCATGCTGCTGTTTTCAATGCCCTAGACGGTGGACTTGTTAACCCATTTGTAACGCATTTGAAATTAGCTGAAAATTTTCCATTTTTGTTTTATAGTTGGCTTAAGAACTTTTTTCTATTTGCACAAGTGAAGGATTAAAAGACAATATTTTCATACATTACGTTGGTGTAAAAGTATTTGCCCTTAAACAATATTGAGATTATGAGAATTTTGTAAGCTCCGCTCCTAAATTGGCGTGGGGTAAGCATTTTTAACGTTGGCTCTTGTAGAAACCTTAAGCACCGAGAAGAAGAAATTCAAAGAGGAAATTGCTTTAAGAAGACATGTGCAGTGGAAACTCGAGCAAATGTGGTCTTATGATTTATAGAACATTTTGCGAGCTCGATTTGTGCCAGCACCGATTATTGCTGGCGATCCCGTTTAATGTAACAGTAGTTTTTTTTTCGTTATAAGTTAAATTTTTCTATACGATCAGAGTTGCATTTACTGCAAGCAGCAGTAAATTCAAATGTTGTAATAAAAGGGCCACCTACAAGAAATTTTGGTGCGATTTTTTAATTAATGTGACAATAGAATAGAGAATAAAGTTATACTGGAAAAGCATATAATGGAAAGAATGCCTGCTGTGTTAATCGAACTCGTACTGTATTCTTATTTAAAATGCAATAGAAATGAATGAAATGGATTTTTTTGTGAGAACTGCCATATTTCTAGTATTTTGTCGGTTTTTCTTTTGCAGTGCGAACAACAAGATTTGGCAACATCGTTGGAGCCTGTACCCCTTTGCGGTCAAAAGCAATTCTTCTTCTTTATGCCTTTATAAGAAAGAAAGTGTAAAAGGAGAATCGTCTCGTACCATTTCCTAATTGTCCATTTGCATGTTAACATATACTAAGGCAAATCATAGAAGAACATTAGCTCAGAGCAACCAGTACTTAAAATAGGAAAAACGGAGCTTTGAAGTCTGTGGAAAAGCTCTGCGCTAAAGTGCTTGATGTACTTCCATGAAACTGAAATATTACTGTTTAAATGTTCTTGTTTCTCTCCATCGACTGGCGTATGTACATATCGGGCAAGTCCTTCACCAAGAAACGCTTTAGAGCTTTGTAGGCATTAAAAATGTGTACCAGCTTCCAACACACAAAAGAAAGCCGCGAGCAGCTACACCCTTGAGTAAATAACTTGTTGCATAATTTTTTTTATTGTTTCTGTCTTATTATATATAAAGCAACATAAATAAGGACATTCCTCTTCTTTTTCCGTCAAAACAGAAAGTTTTTTTAAGTAATTTTTTCTGCTTTAAATACGACCTTGAAATGTAATCGTTGTAATCTCGCACCCTCCTTAAGTGCTTTTTATGAGTAAATAATTTATGCGGCTGTATGAAAAAAAATTAAAATAAAGGAAGAAAAAAATTTAGAATAAAAAATATGTACACCCCCTCCCCCTCTACCAACAATTAGATACTCATTACGCAATTATCGCAGACGGCAGGCAGACTTGCGAGGCAAGAATGAACACAAATTCATAATAAGAATAAAAAGTGAGAAAATATAGTAGAATAATAAACGAAAAGCTCGCCTTTTTTTTCCCAGCCGGCATTGTAATGCGACATCCGTACAAACAGTTAATAAAAAATGAAAAACAAGATGAAATCTTAAAAAATGTTTGTGAAAAATAAGGAAAACTGTTGCTTTTGTATCTCTTTTCTAATTATATTATTTAAAGTTCTTTTATTTTTTCGCTTCATTCTGTTTTTACGAGTAGTGCGAGCACATTTAACAAACTCAATAAAAGCTCAGTTATTTACACTGCGAGTTCAACAGACTTTCACAGAATGTTCGCACAAGCGAAGTGATGAATGAATGAACAAGTAAGTGAATTAATGGCGTCATGGGAGGGGGCTTCATATTAAATTTTAAGTGCTCTCAACCTTTCGCAGAATATTAAATCAATTTTAAAGAATTTTTTAAAAGTTTTATGCATATTTTATACCTACTGCACACACACACACACACACACGCGAACTTTTAAATGTGTTTACATTGATTGCTGTTATCGATTTTAAAAAGCGATGATCTGTAAAACTTGCGTAAGTGTTGCGATATAAAAGTGTACTCGCAATCCGGTGAGAGGAATTCTTAAAAAAGATATTATCAAATAATTTGAAAGCATTTCCTCTGGCATTTCGTTAGGGTTGAACCACAATCAAATTAATGTACTCGTTTGTAGAGAAAATGTACCAGCGGCACAATAAGGGTTAAAGTGGAATCGTCTGCGAAATGCATTTTAATGTCCATCTGATGAACACACTTTCCTTCAACTGTCTTGTTCTTCCTGCTGCAACATTCTGTTCTTAATTTAAACCTTTCTAGTCAGGCTTGAGTTCGTTACACACATTTGTGAATGTGATTAATAAATTGGGCTGTTTTAGGCAGATCACGGCATTTAATGTATGAGCTGGGAGTCTGAGATGGTGCTGGAGTAAAGCAATAGTGCTAGAGAAAGAAGGGAGCTATGGGTACACTTTCCTTCAACTGTCTTGTTCTTCCTGCTGCAACATTCTGTTCTTAATTTAAACCTTTCTAGTCAGGCTTGAGTTCGTTACACACATTTGTGAATGTGATTAATAAATTGGGCTGTTTTAGGCAGACCACGGCATTTAATGTATGAGCTGGGAGTCTGAGATGGTGCTGGAGTAAAGCAATAGCGCTAGAGAAAGAAGGGAGCTATGGGTACACTTTCCTTCAACTGTCTTGTTCCTCCTGCTGCAACATTCTGTTCTTAATTTAAACCTTTCTAGTCAGGCTTGAGTTCGTTACACACATTTGTGAATGTGATTAATAAATTGGGCGGTTTTAGGCAGACCACGGCATCCAATGTATGAGCTGGGAGTCTGAGATGGTGCTGGAGTAAAGCAATAGCGCTAGAGAAAGAAGGGAGCTATGGGTACACTTTCCTTCAACTGTCTTGTTCCTCCTGCTGCAACATTCTGTTCTTAATTTAAACCTTTCTAGTCAGGCTTGAGTTCGTTACACACATTTGTGAATGTGATTAATAAATTGGGCTGTTTTAGGCAGACCGCGGCATTTAATGTATGAGCTGGGAGTCTGAGATGGTGCTGGAGTAAAGCAATAGCGCTAGAGAAAGAAGGGAGCTATGGGTACACTTTCCTTCAACTGTCTTGTTCTTCCTGCTGCAACATTCTGTTCTTAATTTAAACCTTTCTAGTCAGGCTTGAGTTCGTTACACATATTTGTGAATGTGATTAATAAATTGGGCTGTTTTAGGCAGACCACGGCATCCAATGTATGAGCTGGGAGTCTGAGATTGTGCTGGAGTAAAGCAATAGCGCTAGAGAAAGAAGGGAGGTATGAAAGACTAGACCTTCAATCAATACATAAAGATTAAAGAGTTTTACTTAAAATGACTCTGTCGCATTTTGTATACATATTTTACATTATATGACCTCCGAATAATTTATGTTACATCAAGTTCTGTGATAAAATAATTCATTTCCTGGTAATTCTCCTATGTTGTTTAGGAGTATTCGTATTTATTTTGTTTGCTGTTTGCTTAAGGCAGTAGGGATGTTTGCATTTCATGCGTAGACACACCTTTACGACACCTTTCCCAAAAATTAAATGAGAATTATAGAAAAGTAAAGCATGTAATCTAAACAACATGCAGTTAGGCACCGATTGGTGGGGAAAATCTAAACTCGCCGCAAACGAAATAAATTTTTACTATAAAATATATTTTTCAAATGTTATAGAAGGAAATTTTAATTATTAAGACAATTTATTGCAGCTGTTACCATTGCAAATATGTATATTAAAAATTGACCCGTCGTGATATATCTGGCCGAAATTCCCTATTAACATTGCCGAGTTGATAATAATGGAATTCAGTATTACAAATTATGCGACTAAACTAATTTTCGTCGTCATAATCAAGAAATGTAATAAGTTCTGGTCATCATATATAAATTAAATTACATCGGCAATAGTGCGGGGTAACAAATAGACAGCAGTTGTCTACTCTGAATAATAGAAAAATAATGAAAATAATTAAATACTTTTCAATAATGCCTAAAAAGATAATTTCAACAATTCGATGAACAGACCTAATATTGCCTTGTGGCAATAAGGCTGGCAAATCGATTTCTTGACAGAATACTTTCTATCATTTTGTTTCCGTGCCTAATATTCTATCCAGTTGGGAAGTACGCCTTTGAAAAAACTTTCCAATCCACAGTTACTGGTTGCTTTCGCTATCCTTCCCATTGACGATAGTAATTAATTCGATATTCAAAATTCATTCATGGATTTCGTTTTAATAAAATATGAAATAATGACTTGACATATACATACCTATGTATTGGTATGTGTAACACATACACAAAGGTGTTTACAAGAGGTGGCAAAGAAGTTTTTCGCAAAACGCAGTCACAATGAATAAAAAACGAAAGTTTACGTTTGCGTATGAGTTGGTAAAGAAAACGCCTCAAGGGAGAAATAAATAATTTAAAATTAAAAAAAAAAATTAAATTAAAGAAAAATTTACACATTCTAATTTTATTTCAAAGTATTTAAGATATAGTTTTATTATAAGAAAATAGTTTTTTATTTTCAATATTTCGTTAACACTGCGGGTAGGCAGAACATTTTGCACGTACTCGTACAAACATCTTTTTCCTCTGCGATTTGTCCTTTAATACGACTTTTGCTAAATGAATGCTTAACTGAAATATAAAATTAATTAATATATAATTAAGTAATAATTTTTAACTGATATCGTATTACACTCAGAAAATTATTGCAGTAACGGATTGTATTTCATTCAAGAAATATTATTCGTCCAACCATTTTTAAATTTAAAAAAAAAACATATAAAATGTTAAATGCCAATTTAATTAGTTGTGTAAATTTTAAGATATTCTGGGATTAATTAAAGCAACTAATAATAACGATTTTTAAATAAGCATTTTTGGTAACCCAGTATTAATGTTTCATACTTTTTTATAATTGCAATTAAACAAAATTTAAGATAAAAAAAATTGTTTCTACGAGTTTCAGTAGCTTTTTCTTGTATTTTAAATAGGATTTTTAGTAGATTTTACTCACAGAATATTTCGAGTGTACAATAATATATTATATAAAAGATTTATCAATACTTCAGTATTTAGTTTAAAGTCTTATAGAGAAAATTAAAAAAAAATTGTTTATCACACATGAGTATTTATTTAGGGAAGGAAACCTTTCGTAGTACCCAGAAAACGCATAACCATTAACACATCGTGGACTTCGACCTTTCCCTCTTACTCTAATAAACAATTTTTACCTCGAAATGTACTAAAAATACGTACTTCAACTAAGTTTGGCTCCGAGTAAATATATTGTTTACGAAGGCAGCCGAGTGCAAAATGCCGAAGCATAATATGTCACTTTGTAAAGGCCTAGTCATATACGTTGAGTTTCATGCGTGCACTTACTTACTTACTTACTTACTCTCTCAAGTAACATAAAGGTGGCGACGGAAAACTTTCTAACAACCAATACCTTTCTAACGTATTAAATCAGCTGTTTTTACACCTAAAAGGAAGAAGCAAGACCATCCACTAAAGACCAGCTGAATATGAATGCAGGCAAAGACGAAATGACACTTGCCAAAGTATTGAACGTATACAAATAGTTAAAAGTTGTACAGCTGTCCTACAACCCGTTAGCGGATGCGTATTGGCTGCAGTTGAACTTTGTTGTCAGTTGAGAAAGGGCAAAGTACACATATGAAACATTCTGTGCGACTCTGCCTTAAGTCCTTTCAGACACGCAAAATTTATTTGGCAAAGTATAGAACTTATAGACGAGAGGCGAAGAGCGAATGACTGTTTGTACAGGTATTGCCGTTCGTGCAAAATTCTTTTATTTCTCATTGCTCACATGGTTGTATTGCCAATGCTTGTCACTTTGAATTTGACGTTTCCTGCAAAATTTGTAAAATAAAACCATTCGTGCCTTTTCGTAGATTATAGAAAAAACTTTGTCTCCCTAAAAAGACTCATCCGTTGAATCCGCTTTCTGTTCTGTGGTCCCAACTCTGTTTGGTTTTGGACTCATTCTAATCTCCTTTCTATTTCGGTTTTCGGACAAGTTGAAAGAAAACAATAATTAATTAAAATATCTTCATTAACTTCAGTTTCTGCCCCGCGAACAATTCATGTTTTATATATAAAACTTCATTCTAATCGTCTCTGAATAAAACTTCTGTGATATTAAAAATTTAATTTTTATTTATTTGCATGTGTGTATGCATGAGTAAATCATACATACATACATATATACATACATCCATATATGAGATAGAAAATTGTGTTTGTTGCACAAACAAACTATTTCCTGACTGGCACTCGTTATGCCTCGGAAAATTGGGTCGTTTATTTGCAAATGCCTTTTTAATTATGTTTATTTCAATTTATGAAACACATATTTATAAACGCTGCATTCAAAAGCGAGCTGACAGCGAGCAAGTACATGATTGACACTATTTTTTTGGGGTGGGGTAATGAATGAATGCATTAAGTAGCGGTTAGGGGTGGAATTCTAGTGCAGCAGAAGTGTGCAGGCCAATTATAATTATTCAACCATTTAGGTCTGAATGCTTATGTGCCGGGGTCACTGCATACAGTACATATGAACAATTATCGGCAAAAAACAAAAATGGTGGACTTCTATTATTTTCATTAGGGCGCACCTTTTCATTTAAGTATAACCACGCACTCACTTTAACTGTTTAATTGCATGCCCTGCAACTGCCACGCTCTTGACTTGTATTTAAATATTGTTTGTCTTAAACTTCTTTACTTAGGAATTATATTTATGTTTATTTATGCACATACATACATACATACACACATGTAATATGCATTCCAATATTTTTACACCTCATGGATTGGCCATTGCCCAAAATATAAGAAAAGATTTAAAAAAAAGATCAAAAGATTTTAAAAAGATCAATTTATTGTGCTGAAATAATTAATTGAAGCCTCGTTTCTCTATCCTAGATAATCGGATGATTCATTCACATGAAAATCTGATACTGATACCCTCCTACTTATAATGTCAAAATAATGTTGCTGATAGAAGTAAATACAACTCTGATCAAATGGAAATTGTGATTTTATGAAACTTTTCATAAACTTTTGCTTGTCATAAAAATGCTACCTTTTGAGGCCATACTATTCTATTTTTTCAGTATTTGCCATATTTTACAAATCGTACTACTGTCTCGGACAGTGAAACAGGTTATTTCACAGCTAAACCCATGACATCGTACGATGTCGTTTTCCACTATTGGCTTGCAGCAGCTGATCTGATAGCCAGAGGCGATTTGTGTGTGAACAGAACAACAAAGGCGAGCATCCGGGCAATAAATTGTTAATAAATTAAAAATTCTCTTCTATAAACAAATTGTTATTACATGTAATTTTTTATGGACGAGTAGGAAAATTTAATTGGAAAACGTAATAAAAATACTCAGTATACATGAATATGCATGTATGCAGTGACTCCGGCACATAATCATTTGAGAGTGCCTTTTTTTATGTTTAGCATAAAAAGATCGAGTGGAGCAAGTACAGGTGCTGGCTGAGCACATGGAGGCAACTTCAGGAGTTTGTCAGAAGAGGTGGAACGATGGCATTTTTGAAAGCACTAAACACTTTATGTCGGGCTGTTAGGTTAAGCTGTCAAAAAATTTGAATACTCGTAGACCTCCTGCGCATCGCTTAAAATGCACTTTTCATATGTAGGGATTTTTTAATCGCAAAGGATGAGAAAGTACTAATAGTAAAGAAGGAAAGTGGTGAAGACACTGACTGATAGAGGAGTTTTACAGTGTCTCTAATGTCAAGGAAGGAGCGTTTGAGTTCCGAACCCATTTTTTAGCATGATTAAACAGTATACTAGTATGAATCGAATGACTATGGAAATTGCAGCACTTGAATATTTTGTGGCCGCCAGAAGCAGGGATCTTAGCCATTTGTCGCCAAATTCCTTCTAGCCAACGGTACCGCCATTGGCTGGACATTGGCGCAACAAATCTATATGTGTCTACATGGTAAGAATAACAAACGTACGCGAACTTCTTTCTGAAGCTTTTCACATTCAATGTTCTAATTTGGAACGAGTGAATGAAAATTAAATTTAAAATTCTTCCAAAATATGTATTCACGTGTTATTTGTAATTAATATAGACGCAGCTTGAAAAGTAAGAATACAAACGCCTTCTAGAAGAAGGAGTAACACTTCTCGCTACATTCCGTTCTTGTATCTATTTTACACACACTATCATTGCTTTTTAAGCCTTCCACGCTCTCTTCTCTCGGTAGAAGTTTGAAAGGACTTCATTTCCTGCCAGAAGGCTGTACAGTAAAGGTCTTCCAAAAGAGTTCTGAAAGGAAGGCTGTTCGAAGGCTGCACAGTAAAAGTTTTTCAAAAAGGTTCCGAAAAAAGGTACTTTTGAAGGCCTTTTAGATTGTACCTGTGAAAAGGTCTCAGAACTGACATCATTTTGAAAGGATGTTTGAAGGCCGTCGGCTGCAAGGATTCAAACCGTACTGCAATTATAAATAAAAACGTTGCTCTTTACAATTTGAAATTTCTTTTTACACAATTTCATACTCATATATGATTGTCGGTGTGTATGTGTGTGTATATGCACATGCACGAGTGTGTATGCACATAAATATTAATATTAGAATTAATTCCAATGTTGCACCCGTTCATTAGCAATTTCTCCTGTCGGACGGAATTTTCGACACCATTCTAAGAGTTCAATCTCGAAAGGTTTTGTTTCTTCCTTTTTTACATTAAGTTCGGGTTCAACTTTACACATATTATTTTGGCCTTTTATTTCAAAATTACTCTCGGAATCGTTTTTATTATTTTCTACATTTGTATTGCTGAATTTTGGCAATAATTTTTCTTTTTCTTTTTACACTGACCATTTAAAGCTTCTTTCCCTCATTTTACTCACTTTCTTCACTTCTTTCTCACTTGTATTCTGACAAACGCACAAACTTTAGTTGAAATGATTTACGTCTTTTATTTTGAAGGTCATCTGCATTCTTTTGCGTTGAAATAAGAAAAACCAGAAGAAGAAATATTTCTGCTTCTTTTCTCGCTCTTGAGAGAAGCGAATGTGGGATGTGTAGGTTATCCTTCATACAGAACTATTGATGCCTTCTATAAGGCATGAGACTTGTAACTGAACAAAAAAAGAATCGGCGGAAGGCCTTGGATAAGGTCCGATATACAAAGGCCTTCATGATTTTACTGCTTGGAAAGTTATCATACAATTTTCTCATTTACATGGTTAATTATGAGTGTGTGTGTGTGCATAAAGGAATTGCAAAATGCGGCACCAGATCTTGATGTAATAATGTAAACTCCTGTAACAGTGCCTGTAACAGCTGTTCTATTTTTAAATTGCTTATTAGCAAGACTTATTCTTCCATTCTTCAAAGCAATAACGCGATTGCCACTATAGAAAATACGCTGTTACCACGCTGTACTCCCAAAATGCGTCTCGTAAGAGTACCCCACTTCTCAATTTGGCAACGAGAGCGAATGGATGCAATATCAATTATCCAGGCAGAGAGTCAAATGTATGTCTTCCGCCCACGCTTTCTATCGGAATCACGTATAATAAATTTATTAGCAATTTACTCGTATAAAATATTTATTCAGCGTACGACTTGTGATTACAAAGAAAGCTTCAGCGCGTATAGCAAATGAATGTGTTTGCTCATTGACATTATATTAACGATTGGTTCAAAATTTTTCTAATTAAGAACCTATTTTCATGGCATATCGTCAGGTTAGCTTGAAGTGTATATATGTAAAGTTATTTGTAGGGGGATCAGAAGCGAAACCTAAAAAAGCTTCCGTGAGGCAGAGACTGTCAGATAATTTTTGTGATAATTTCAGGACATTACTTTTCTCTATATCCCTTGGGAAGTCTAAGCGATCACATTCTTAGATATCGCCATTACAAATTCTTTTATGTATTTTTCTAGTGCAACCCCATAAGTGAATGTTTTTTTTCCATTCCATTCCGATAATTTTTATCGTCGTACTTTGAATGAATGAAATGAATGTCCTTCTTTGGTTTCTATTTTTGTGTCACTTTTACACTTGCGCAGCTGAATATACACTAAAACGAATAACTGCAATTTCGGTCTAAGTCCTCTTCGATACCACACTCTGTTGCACTTCCATTGCGAATGCATATTTCGTTCATTTTCATTCTTCATCGTTCGTTGAAGCAAGTAAATTCGACGTTTGTTATATCGGAATGTCGTAAAAGTGGGGCTGTACGGAAATCCCGTTTATGGGATTTTTGGTATTTTTTTTTGGGAAAAAATTAGAATTCTTCAGTTTAATTTTTTTATTGGAATGTTTCTAGAGGTTCTCACGTTTAAAATGGCAATGAAACGTTGTTTAAAGCCACGATTGAAGAACATGTTGCAGAATCGCTACCCGCAATTGACATCCTTTCAAAGATAAAAAATTATGACAAGAAATTGGAATGGAATAGAACGAATTGGAATGGAAATTTTAAAAAGTGAAAAAAATTTATTTTGGGTTGGCTCGAGTTATAAATGAGGCTCGGGTAACCAAAATCACTTGATCTCAGCTATATGATTAATAGTTATTTTCACAAAACTCTTGTAAGCGTGTGATAAAAGAATAATAATAAAGAAATACATAATAAATGTGTTCTGTGGCATCTACAACGCCATTTTGAAAGGAATGACCAAGGAATCGTTTGACCGAGTAGTGGCCTGACGTGTATTTGCATGGTTGCTTCAGCTGGTTGACACCACAGTACTATTCTCGTAAAATGAACGAAAACTCGTAAATAGAAAAAATATTTCACGAAAATTAATGTAACGCCTGATTTATATTTCGCCTGACGAAACTGACACCAGACCCCTCTATTCGGAATTTATATTTTACTCACTATTACTAAGAAGCAAAATCGAAAATTTAAATTCGTTACATCCTTAAAGTGGTCTTATTTCACATTTTACATAGAAAATGCACCTTTTGTAATAAGCATGTCGTCACTTGTGTGTGCTGGCATTTCATTGGTGCTCCCGTTCATTTAATTGCATTGTATCGTTTATTCTCATTAACACTCAACAAATAATATTGCTGTTTCTTTTGTGCTCACTTCATCTCCTTAATTAGTGTTTCTGCTTGGAGGCAAAAACTACTTCTGGTAGGGTGGCACCGCTTTCGAACAGAATCAAATCCACTGCAAATGGAGTAACAAGAAACTGAGTCTTAAGCCTGCCATTGATTCCATTTTCCGAAAGTCTTTTTACGATTTAACGTTATAAGATGATGGGAGAAACGAGTTCAAGCATCATGGGTCTCCAGCTCGACGAGTCTGATATATTAAAATGCAAATAGCACATAAATGCATTTCTGCAAGGATAAACTGAAATAAAGAATAATCGGAAGGATGTTTTTAGTCTGAGTCGATTTGGGACTGAAGATCTTCGACAGGATACTGAATGGCAGCATAACACAGAGTGATTCTTTAATCTTATACTTGCGCAAGGATAAACTGAAATAAAGAAGTACCTATTGGTGATAAACGCACGGCTATTTTTGGTCTGGGTCGTCTTGGAACTGAAGACCTTCGACAGGATACTGAATGTCAGCATAACACAGATTGATTCTTTAATCTTATACTTCCGCAAGGATAAACTGAAATAAAGAAGTACCTATTGGTGATAAACGCACGGCTATTTTTGGTCTGGGTCGTCTTGGGAGTGAAGACCTTCGACAGGATACTGAATGTCAGCATAACACAGATTGATTCTTTAATCTTATACTTCCGCAAGGATAAACTGAAATAAAGAAGTACACATTGGTGATAAACGCACGGCTATTTTTGGTCTGGGTCGTCTTGGGAGTGAAGACCTACGACAGGATACTCAATCCAAGCGTAGCACAGAGATTGATTCTTTAATGTGCAAAGATAAACTGAATACAAAAATACCTATTGGTCATAATCGCCAGGCGATTTTTAGGCTGAGTCGTCTTGGGATTCAAGACTTTCGACAGGATACTAAATGGCAGCATAGCACCGAGATGGATTCCCTAATCTTATAAGCTGTCAGAAAAAATGAAGTTAAAATTTGGCAACCTCAAATATTTTTGGAGGCTTGGATAGAGACATATATTGGAACGTTAAGGAAGTGTGTATGTGCATGGTGAGGACAGGAAGAAATATTTTCAAAATGATAAATGCATTGCGCAGAGGGCTTCCCTTGACTGATATATGTGCTGCAACACTCGCATGATTACAAAATCACATGCGATTCGAAAATCGCGAACTTATTTTCTGAGATTTGCCGCTTTACAAATTTATATTGGAAAATAAAAGTGATGCCGATTATGTTTGTTTGTTGTATTTTGCACAATATTTGTAAGCGCTACAATAGGCCAGTAGAAGGTGAAGAGAAGAAATTTAGGAATATAATGCTGAATATCAAATAAATAAAAACGCTGAAATACAACACAAAATCGCGTTTTCGTTAATTTAAAATATGAATTTTGTTGACCTTTTTTTTCCGGAAGTCGCATTTATACCTCTAATTTATAACCTCCAATTTAAATTCATGCTTTCCATTTCAATTTTTTCAACGCCAGTACATTGGCCAAGACCCACTCATGAGCCAATTCGAGTTTTGTATTTACGACTATATTTCCTCTCGATATATTTTCAATACAGATGATGTGCCGCTAAAAATCGCCTCCTCTCCGCATAAAGAGAAATATTCAATATTCATTCAATTTATTCAATTTTGAAAGCACCATCTTCTCAAGAAGCAATAACTGCTTTCGCTTTACTCCTTTCCCATGGAACTAAAGCAAAATTTTGCAGACTTTTGTGACACCCTATAAATTTAAATTTTGCAGTTCATATTTAATTTCAATTTTAATTACAATTGAAAGAAAGTTATTCCGGAAAATAATCTTTTTATTACAGGGTTGCATTTTTTTGATATTGAAGCACTCAATTATTTCCTTCAAAAATTGTCTGTAGCATTAATTGCTGAATACTCAGAGAAAATCGAAAGTATTTCCTCACAATATACGAAAATAACTCAATTAATTTTTATCAGCTGTTTTGAATCAGCTGTTTATGATAAAGCGCAAGTAATCCAGTTACAATAAAACATTTACATTCTTAAAATTTAAATTTTGTAATTAATTTTTACTAAAAATCACAACGTAGTTGGGAGTTGAGGTCGCCAAACATCTGCGATTGCGAACTTCCTTTCTTTCATTAGTTTTAGGCCAACTGTAAGAGTGAATTGGAAGGTATTCAGTAGTGACGATATTTCTCGGGAGGAAAATTTGGCTCCATCCAAAATTTTATAGCTACACACTTGCAACTATTCACCATAACAATTTTTCAGTTTTGCTCCTTAAAGGTCATGACTCAGTCGTGCCATTCATTCACACGAGAATCTAATGAAATCTGGAAAGTTTTTAAATATGCTTTTTCACAAGACTGTAATCATGTTTGTTCATGGAGCGGGAAGAGATCTTATACGTTTGTTCCTTAACTATTTTTTTATTTCGATGAGTGGAGTGGATTTGGGTTTGATAGTTCGAGTCGATATCCTGCAGCCAAATAATTATGTAAGACTGTCTGTAAGCCCAAAATGCACCCTGAAGAGGAATTCGTTTTATTTATAAAAGATAAAAAGAAAACACGAAAAGGCTTCCAATACTTTAGCCCGGGGTATATCAAAATTAACAATCTATCCATAATTTAAACTTTTGGCCAAATTGTAAGAATTGCCTCTTTATGAAACGCTTCTCAAAGCATCATAAAGGCAACTTTAACATGATTATGTGACCTTAATACCCATAGATATGTATGCGTTGTACATATGTAAGTATGAGAGTGTATGTGTTCTTCTATGTACACGCACGCATGTATGTGTGCAGATATTTATGTGTGCAGATAAATTCAAAATTGCTATCTATACCGATTCCTGTATGTGCAAATATTTTAAATTACATGTATGTATGTGATCTGTGCACCCACACTTATGTAAGTGCGTATGTACTTACATATGGGAGTATGTGCATGGCTGTGTACAAACATACATATATACAGATGATTTTGTATTATTCCATACAGTCAGCAATGCCATGAATTTTACGCCACATTCGTTTCAAACTCGTCATTTACCACATTGTAGTCGAAAACATTTTCAAATGCTTTTTTTTACTGTTACTGCTGGTGTTGTTGGCGCTGGCGGTGGCGGTGGCGGTAGCGGTGGTGGGTTTCGTCGACATTGTTATTGTCGTTGTTGTCGTTTTTGTTTTTATTTATTTTTTTTTTTTGATTATTATTGAATGGCTTTAACATTACATCAACTTCAGCATGGATGGCGTCGCGCAAAGCCAGAAGACATATCGCAGTGTGCTTGTTATTGTCCTAGAATGAATTCAGTCGATGAGGGTGGACAAAAGGCTTGCGGAACGGGTGGCTAAAATGTTAAATGAGTGAAAGATGACGGTGTACACAAGGGACGTTGGCACTAATGGTTTTACGCCACTTTTGCATGTGTGTACATGCACACATATGTGTAGACTCATATGAGTATATGTAAACACATATGAGCATTTAGCCGAGTATAAAAAGGTGTGTGTGTATATACACTGCTGTATATATGCTGCCATGCCACCTACTCATACTCGCTCTCATATGAAGACACAAATAAAAGTCTAAACAGCGTACTGTCCTTTTTGCAAGAGTTAAACACACACACACACACACACATACACAAACATAGAGAACAAGAATGGAATTACAACTTATTGTATATGAGTGTGTGCTTCAACAGGAATCAACAAAAACCATTACGAACATAATGTCTATATGCGAATGTACGTTCGTATGCACACATCCAGCCTTATAAATATAAATACAAATATGTATATGTATATATGTATATATATGTGATGTGTAAGGACCTACACACAAACATGTATGTGCATGAATCCATTTTATATTGGAATATCACGCAACGATACACATACACGTACATGCCCACATACCTTGTTTCACCCTCGCTGGCATATCGAATCTTAGCAAGTGTCCTTTTTACGAGTATAAGCACATACATATTTGTTTTTTGCATTATTTCGAGTTCGTTAGTTCGTTCCTTCGAGTTCATTATGGCCGCCATATATTATACAACATATTCAAGCAAACACACAAGCGGAGCACCGAGTGAAGCACACAGGCGAAAGAAAGTGGGGGTGCGTGTGAATGTGCTTGCATGAACGTATACACCTACGTACTTCTAGATGCCAACACATCCATGCATACACACACGCACACTCATGAACTGATCTATGTCCGTACACATGTAAATATGGCCGTTTGTATATCAACGGATAGACAAGAGACGTTTGGGTGTGAGATTAATTTTTCATTAGATTTAACCAAGTTTTCGAAGAAGTACATGGGTGTGTGTGTGTATTTTATATGCGAGTATGTATGCATGCATGTTTGTAAATACGTTGCAAGCCTTTCCACCAAATTATATCTGTGTATGTATGTATCTGCTCACTCACTCCGCTCCAAAGTGACAATATATTTTATAAAATTTGGGTTTATTTAATATTAAATAAGACTTGGGTCCCCATGCTCATGGGCGACTGTGTACGTTGAATACACGTTTATTTAAGTATGTGAATATGTGTATGCCGTAGGTGCTGCCACTATGTGTAAATGCAAATGTGCTTCGAGTTACTCGTATGTATGTACGTATGGATGTGAGTTAATATGTGCATGCATGTACACACGTATGAATGCATTTATGTGTGGGCACAACAAATACATGTGCGATTTGATAAATATGGACTCGATACATACTAAAACATGAATAAAATACATTCGCAGTTAATCTTTCATTACCATAAACGTTACCAAACAAGAATCACGCATATTTTGTTCCGAAGAAGTAAAATATCTGCATGCGCTTAAGTTGTTGCCTAAGAAATCTTTTGTTGTAGAGACTTCTGGATTATTTACATACAGTATGCAAAGAGCGCTCTAATCAGACTTTATGGCAGTGGGGATATGCGGGAAACTAACACAAACACAAACACACCCACACCTACACACCCACATGCACACACATGCACACGTATGCAAGGAGACGTGAAAGATTTATCAATGTTGAAGACCACAATGCAAAAATCAAATCACTCGGCACGAACAATTGCCGCACGTTCGGTGCAAAGGACTCTGGCTGATTATTGATCGCCAACTCTATTCCAATTGTTATATCTATTGTATTATACTGTGTAAGATTTTTATTGTAATTAAGGTTTTCAATTTGTATAATTAACAATTTGGATTGAAATTGTTTAATTTGTTTGATTAACAATCTATTAGCTCCATCTGCAGTTGATTAGTTAAGTGTGTAGTGTAACTGAAAACTCATAGATGACACCACTGTACACGGCAAGCACATATCGTGTCTTTTATTGGACACATGTGTGTTATTGTCGTTGTTCTTTAAAGTATTCTTATTGGAAATATCTGGCACATTCGGGGTGGTTTTCCCACTCACATATGAATATGCATGAGCGTCAACTTCGTGTGCATGTTGCTCAACATACAAATCAATTTGAGCACAATGTGGAGCCTTTCCATTTTAAATGTACGTATTCGTTCGTATTCGTATTGTATGTATTGTTGGTCATGCGTTCTTTTCAAATTCGATACTAAATTCTTATAGAGCAATAAGCAATAAACGTACTTATCCAGCTCGTATGAAAGAGTTCCTTACAGTCATCTTGAAATTAATACAAACAAATATGAATGTGTACGTGCTTGGATGGGCACATATATGGCTCCATGCATATGTGTTGTAAATAAACTCACGTATGGGCTATTCCATATAAACATACTTGTATGGATATGTGTGCTGTACATTCACATATTCACTTCCATACATACCACTCAAGGCAAATAGGCAATTTGTTAAACTTGGTTGTAGTTGGAAAATCGTTTCTTGCTAAAGACTACGCCCTGTGCTTCTTCATTGCTATGCTGATCGCATAGTGCACATAAAAATACTGAAGGCATATAAATGTGTATAAAGCAAGTATAATGCCAGATCGCCGATGATACTCCAGTTCAACACACCATATGCAGAATGCATGGCATTGTTTGCTTTAGACTCTTCGATTTAGCCAAATTGGATACAAAACTTGGAAAATCTCTCCCAGGCACAGGTACACGCATGCATAAATACAAATTCCCATATACCAGGTTGCCTTTTCTGCATCTATGCATGGATGTGCAGACGCATACATACATGTTCTTGCATACATACTGCCAACAAAAATAATTAACAAGGCTGGGCGAGTAGAAGGTATTTGTGTGTGGCGCATGTATGTATGTGTGCATGCATGTGTGTATTTTGTTACTAATTGACTCAGAACGCAATACATACAATTTTGGAAGTTTTATTGTCTGTCTATTTAAACACGGATAACTCACACAGTTCCGACGGAAAAAATTTAATGTGCAGTTATTTCTAACTGCAGGAAAATGCCACATCATAAGGAAAAGTGATATGAAGTATAAAATTTCATCCGTTTATTTTTGCAGCTCCCCTCTTTTTAAAGTAAGTCCGACGTTAGCTTTTCTCGAAACTCAATCACTTGCTTGGCGTTGATATACAAATATAAAGGATTAGATATTGGAAGACCCTTAGAAGAAGATATCTTCTCCTCCGTCCTTTAAAGCCCAATGTGGTGAAAAATAATAATTTTTGGATAAAAATATATCTCATTACAACTTTACCTGTAACTTTTATCTCTTGTCTACTCAACTGCATACAATTGGCACGATTCTGAGGAAAACTCCTTCTCCTCGCATAAGTGCCTCCGTACAAAACACTTTTTCGAATACTTTATGCCTGGTACTGCTATTCTATCGCCATTAATGTGAAAATCCAATATAAGCCTGACACTGTCAGAGCTATAACGGCGCTAAAAATCTAGCCACAAACTTCCATAACTTTTTCTTTAGTGGAGTTAAATTTTTCCCGACCTCATTACTCATTACCCTTCTCATTACTTATTACAATTCAGAATGTACAGTATGTGCCCAATTAGAAAATTTTACAAGATCAATGATGGTGGGGAAGTCTGTTGACCTTATCTTGTCGGTTAACTTCATAGCAAGAATATACTTGATTAAATAGCTTTTACTTTTTCCATTTTAGTGCCACAGATACCTTTTCCACTTTTACTCAGGGCTACGATAATTTCCATAACCAGTAAAAAATCTGCTTAAAAATAATTTAAGTTTTCAAAAAAAATATATTTCTAAAGTAAGCAAACTAAATTTACAAGTAACCTTTTTCACGGCCATATCATCTGTTGTAAAAAAGCTTTCCCCCCACAAAATTTTATGTAATTTGTTTTAAAGTTTTTATTTCGTAAAATAGAATCAGTGGGTTTCAATGAACAAAATAAAATAAACTTTATATAAATTAATTGTAATAAAAAAATTGTTCGTTGATCGGCTAATGATGTGTCAAACACGAAATCCCTGCTACAATAGTTCAACCCCCAATATGCAATAATAAATTTTTATAAACTTTGTGAGCTTTTGGGGAAAGCTAAATAGGTGAAATATTCGATTTCAATGCAGTTTATACATTTTTAAATAATAAATTTCTATTAGTTGAAGATCGTCGTAATAAAATAGAAATTAAAAATGCATTTGCTCTCATTCTGGCCTTCTGTTCGCAAATGCAACAATTATTGTTGACATGCATTTTAATTATTAGTTTTATTATTATTATTATTACATGTTTTGTTTCTCAAAGATTGATTTACTATCCATGTCCAGGACGGTTCAATATAGTTTAAGAGCCAACCATCACATGCACCTAGTGCTAAAGTCTAGACATCAACATACATTCATACACACATACTCGTACTTACAAATATGAATATACATACAGACTAGTAAAAAGTAGAGACAGACTTTTTTAAGAATGTTATAGAATCCAATCTTATTGCAATTGAAGTTGAAAGCGATAAAAAAATTTATATTGCTGTCATGCAATCGACTGTTATCAATTTTGTGTCTGCACTAGAATTTGTTTAGCTTTTAGGTGCAGCTTGCAACGGCTGCAACTATTTGAGGCTTTTTATTTTCCATCGTTCTTTTTCCTTTATTTTGTAAAAATGTAAGTAAATATTTACAGATTTTTAAAAAAAGATTTGAATGCACATTTTTGAAGAAAAAACGTTACAGTTATTTTGCCTTAAAAGATATTCGAATCATTTTGTTGCTTTAATTTCAAAATAGCTGGAAGTGCAAACGAGACGAAGAGGAAACGAGACTTTGTTACCATGAAGATGAACCCAAAACAATCTTGTTTTGCTACATTTATTGCAGCCGATTGTTCGTTTTAGACTTTGGCACAAACCAACGTTCTACCATAGTTTTGACAAACACCATAAATACGGATTAGATCGTAGGTGTGTGCAAAATACTGTGGTCGAACGTGTTCAGAAACACTGAATTTAAAATTAACCACTATTTTCATAGCATATTTTAAGGTGCACTCGGTTTGCAAATTTCCTCTGTTCCACATATAAGTCTACTTTGTGACAAAATCAATGACTAATCATGTAGGAGTAGAGTGCAACTTTATCTTTTGTATAGCGCCTATAGGAATAGCTGGTAATATTAAATAATTGTCATTAAAAATGTTGACGTATGAAGTAGAGGAAGTAGTTTAGCATAAGTTAGTAAGTAACGCTTTAGCTTGATCTTGAACTTAACCTGCAAAGCTTTAGACTTGACCGCAGGAAAATACCCAGGGTGTAGGCAGGAATCGAATCCGCGACCTCCGGTTTAGTCGGCTGCACATTATTCATTCGCCTACCGTGGCACCCTTTGAATAGCTTGGTAATCGTTTGAATTCCAATATCCATGATTATGCGACTTTCTTGTCTAGAGAGATTTCTAAGCGAGCCTAGTATATTCAGTTCCATTGATTGCCTTGTAACCTTTCCAATACCAGAACATATGAAGGCGCATACTGACATTTCTAATAGATTAGTGCAATTATTTGCACGTGTAATTAAAATATTTAATAAAAATAAATTTTGTTGAAATATCCAAATGTACGTCAAAGAATTGCAATTCATTGAAATGCATTTCATTTGAGGCCTTAAGTTAAGAAATGATACAAATTCTTTGCAGGAAAGAATAAAAGCGACCACTAAAAATAGCCACCCTCTGCAGTGATGTATTCAAGCATGTGTGCATGCATAAGTACACACAACCATGTGTATGGGAGGAGGATTCTCTTGCATGGGACAGTGAGTGGAATCAAAATGCGTGTTGCACTTGATATTGTGCATCTAAACGAGTAAAAACTATTATAAAAAATTCGTTCGATATGTTTATGAAGCTAATCCAGTTGTCAATGCAGGCCGAATCACTATTATTTGAACGGCTGAGTAGTCCAAGGTTATTAGCAGTTGTCCAAATACTTGCAAGGCATTGTTTTATTATTTCTGACTGCAAGAGAATTTGATTTAAATATTTCCTTACTGATCTTTCAGATTCAGTTTTTGTAAATTTCAGCAGTGCTCTTCCTCCCCTACCTGTAATTCAGACACTGCTAACAAATCCTTTGGTATAAGTTGGTTTATCCGGTAATAACCAAATACTCGCTAATCTCTGGAGAGGAGATAGCTTTAACCTCATGTACGTCCTAATATTTTTTAACGTCCATCCTTTTTCCACTCAACTCTTTCCACTTTTCCAGTAAGGACAAAATTATAAACCACTCTTAGAAAGATTTCAATATATTGCATCCCCAATATTCTTCATAAGATAATTTTAGAACTCGTGGAGGCTTTTTGGAAGCTTTTGTAGAAGTAGGTTACAAAAAAAAAATAATTCTTTTAGAGCTGGAAAATATAATGAGTAGCCAACTAAACCGTATTATTAAATAATAGTCAAATAATTTTAGATATTCGTAATTGGTTTTCTCCATCAAATTTCTTGCTTCTCTCAGATCTAAAATGAAAATCCTTCTCGCAATATGAATGCAAAATTTGGCATATTAACTATTATTTTTAGTTATTTTCAAGCTGAAATGCATGTTGTTTTTAAACGGCCTGAGAACTATAACTATATATAAGAACAGCCTGAATGCTGAGAATAACGAACTGGTTTCTCATTCATCGTTATCCTGAATCATTTAAAGCCACAAAAGCTCTTCGAAATTGCGGAAATTTAATTTGAATAAAATAAATTAGTTTTTCTTTTAGTCTTAACCAAATCAACCTGCAAAGCTTTCGGATTGCTCGTAGGAAAGCAACAAGGGTCTAGGCATGCATCGAACCCACGATCTCCGGCTTAGTAGGCAAGCTTCATAAACCACTTCCTCCATTGCACGGGCACCATACTTCCTGCGGCAAGTTATGGTTTGTGGTATTTATTTAATTAATTTATTGATTTCTTAAAATTCTCTCCAATCTCGCGGCCCAAAATCTGGTTGAATATACAGAACTCCTATTTTATTATATTCGGATATCCCAATCAAAACTAAAATATAAATGACGAATAAATATTAATTTATTGAAACGACAATTAAAGTGGCAGAATATTCTTATTGTGTCGTTCTCATTTCGGTAAATAATTTAGAAAGTGAAAATTTATACTGAAACAAGAGAGAACACAAAAAGGAGAGCTCAAATAACTCTAGAACTAAAACGACCAACAGTTCATAGTTATAATAGTGCGAAAAAGCACTGGGATATTGCAAAGCTTTTCACACACTTCTCAACCGAAACTCTCGCTTATCTAAAACCTTAGATTTTATCTTAGCTTTTAAATCGCAAAAGCTTTATTCCACCAAGCATGGAATAGGCTTGTCATCTCTAATCAGCAATATGTAAAGGAAACCTCTTTACAGACATTGCAAGGAATCCAAAATAAAAATCTGAAAGCTTTCGTAGTATACCTAGAAGATACTACGAGATAAAAGTAAAGTGAGAACTCTAAGAAATTTGTAGAAACTTGAACTTCTTCAGGTTCTTAAACTGAAGCTGAATCTCTCAAAATATCCACACCATATCTTATCTCCAACTCTTTACCCCAGAACCGTTTGTGCAATATTGGCTACCGATAATTACAACACTGTAAGCAAAATCGCAAAACTAATGATATTCCATTTCAAATATATTTAAATATTTTATTCTTTCTTGGATAATTAGCAACGTGCATATGAGAGACTGCGAACGGCTGGCTTACTACGGTGTAGCTACACATATCGGTAAATACATACACATCAGCACGTCCTTTTGCTTGGAAATTTAAGGAACTTGTGTCATTGTCCCAGGCTCTACACAACAATAGAAGAGAAATTATAAATGATTTCGAACCGTGCGGTTATATTTCCGTTTGCGTTTTAAAATAGATATCACTGGGGTCATGGAATCGGCAGTCCATAATTTGACCTTTGAAGCATATTACTTGCCCTCCCATGCTTGCACATACGCAATGTGGATACAGTTGCCAGCATACTCGCAGTTGCGTTAAGGCACATGTGTATCAGAGGAAGACTGGATGGACGCTTTAATGTCTTTAAATCTATAAACTCATGGTAATGTTTTTAAGATCATGATTTATATGTATAAGTATGTTCCTGTAATTTATATATGTATATCCATACATACATGCACACATACATACGCACATGCATACATAATTGTATCTTTTTAGTTCTAAAATTAAAAAATACATTTCTTGTCCGGGGGAAAAACGACGGTATGCAAACGAAGCGAATAACATCGAAAGAAAAGTAAACAATATCGGGAGAAGCAACACCATGTCAATGTCAGCAACACTCACACTTGCAACGCTATAAAAATAATATCTTCGAATGGAAGAACAACAACAACTTTAACATATAAAAGAATGCATTAGTATTGGAAGTAGTGGTCGCCAAGGGGACTCATCTGCGAGATTTGTGTGTTAGAGCAGCAAAAACAAAGTAAGGCGTTTACGGCATCGCGGACTTTATGGGATCCATATGTGTGGATGCTATAAAAAAATTCACCCAGCCAACAGTTGCGTTACCTGTGAGGCTGTTTTCTAATTTCCACATGTAATGCGTGTGTTGCAAGCTCGTTCTTATTCAGAAAGGCGTTTGAAATTGAAACACAGTACTGTCTACAGACATTCTAGAAGACTCTGTCTTCTCTAGCACTATCCATCACAATGGGCCGCCCGAGTTTTAATCTTGCGTACCAGTAAAATTGGGCAACCTGGTAGGTATTGAGTAAATTGCTTTTTCAGTATATTTGCCAGTTCGATTCAAAATGCTTGCTGGGTGTGCACATTGATTCCACTAAAAATAAACGATCATACTACATACACATGCAAATCTTAAAACGTGAAATATATGAAACGCAACACATATGGATCGTTGAAGCTGAAAGTATCTGTCTTCTGTAAGGAAGACCTTGATTTTTCTTCCCTTCTTATTGGTATTATTAAAAAACTGTCGTCCAGACTTTTACTGCTTGACAGCGAGAAAGATGAATCGCTTAATGTTAACGTTCACATGTGTTTTCGTATGTCCACTTCTGTCTGTATATGCTCCTCGTTTACACGCACATACGACTACTTGCAGTACATGGCTTGCCATCATAAAAATGTGTCTGAAAAAAAATGCTTTCGTAAAAATAGTTTTAAAAATTATCGCCAGAAATGCGTAATTAATTGCCTTTAAACAATTGAGGTAGACAATTTTAACATTTTCAGCTTCAGAAAGTAATTTTTTTTTCGCGGAATGGGGACTAAAATTCTTCGGAAAGGGGACTCATTTTTATTTTAAAAATAATTTTGTTTAATTTAATTAAAATTCTTTATTAGGACGATGTCAAGAAGTTAAGGAATTGTAAATTAAATACTACGAATAATTTTCTCGCTGGCGGATAAAAAGCGAAACATTTTAAAGCGAGTTTTGCGAATTCAAAAGGTTTTTGCTTTTCTGCCCCAAATGGTGGAAAATTTTCCCCACCTTGTGAAAATGCCTTTTCATATTTGACGAGAACAAAAACCAAATTTCAGAAAGCATATTGCCCTGGTTTCTAACAGCTGATTAAAAGATTTTGGCTGGGAATTAAATGCTTTATCGCCACTTCTGCGCATACTCGCAACTATAACTTCTACACGTTCAAGTATTTTATGAAATTTCCTTTTGCACCAAGTAAACAGAATAGCTCCGTTGGCAGATTGCTGATCGCCGAACTTCAGAACTCAAAAATGTTTCTATTTTAATCGAAATGCTCGCTTCGCATGATAATAGATTTAAAGATAATTTTGAAAAGATAATTTTAGGAATCTTTTGATTTGGAGCAACTTTACGGCATATTAAATCAAAGATTTTCCAGCTATATTTTTTCACCAGGTTCCAGTCGGAGAGCCGCAATTCCATTAGATAATAATATGGGGGAGTTCTTGCTAAACCTTTTTTTCGTATATAACCATTGGATACATTTATAAATGATTTTTAGCATTATTTTCCGCCCTTATGGAAAATATTTTAATAGTTACATACATAAAGTATTTTCACATTTTTGAAAGCATTAAGAAGAGTTTAAGTGAATCTATCAGCTTAAGAATAAATTTGAAAATTTTTAGTTACTTTTTAAAGTATATCAATTATTCAATTTATGCAAGACAATACATGCGTAATATTGGTTGAATAAAATTTGATAATAATATCCTGAAATCTTGAACACTAGCAGAAATCTGGCGGGAAAAGGCGAGCAGACCGTACAACATCTACATGATATAAAAATATATATATGTTATCGCTATTGGTTGCTTTTTCTTTAACGTTGGGGCATAACATTGTGCGCCTCGTATTACAGCTAACAGCTGTTTTTGTTTCTATTTATTTAAATAATTTTGCAGACCTACGAGCTTATAAACAATTAAAATTGGAAATCTATTTTTTATAAGGCGTACAATTGTAAGCAGCCAGTCTGATCTCCAACATGTAATTTTCACATAAACGGGCTCTTAATTTCTTTATTTACTTCTGTTTCGGAGTTTTGCCAGATGACAATATCGGATTCGATGTGTTACTCACAGCAGTTACATTTTTGGTTTGCTATTATTTGAAAACTTATGACGTTCTGACTACTTTTTGAATCCCCAAATTACGTATTAGGCCACTCGCACGACTACTTGACATGAATATCTGATGTCATCTTACCCCAGAGTGTCAAAATTCCATTGTAGTTGCCACACTATTGTAGAAAACTCTTGTAGCTGGTGGAAAGTAATGCTCGTCTGAATGCATTGAATCTGCCATTTTGTACCACAAGTCGTACGACTTGTCAAAAACATCTGCCATTGAGTGACTTTAAAATTTTGGGATTGCTTAGGAGAGTGAATACTAATCTGCAAATGAAGCTTTGAAATTTTAAACATCAATTATTAATTCTGCGGCATTGCGCCATCCCACTTTTGTTCTCTATTGTACAAAGTCTCAATACTTTTGCGTCACACCTTTACACTTTTATTTACGTACGTACGCATGTATTCATTTTTAAAAATAGTTTATTGTATTAAATTTTAGTGGGAAAAGGGGTACGAATAAAGTTGTTTATTGTAAACAAATTTCTGAGGCAATTTCCAAAGGCCGATGTAAGAGGATTAAACTGAGAAGAAAATCGAAATTTTAACGTTGAAATGGGCCTTTCTTTGCACATGTGCCATAATTCTTAAATTACTAAACGCGACTTAAGACATTCGTTTACAATGACACTCAACGGAAATGATCATCCTGTGGCACCCTCTTTACTGCGATCAACATCAGTTCTCCATTTAAAAATTATGCATTTAAATTTGGATGCGCTACGTGTATGTGTGTGTAGGCATTCCTGTGAATACGTATGAATGTGTGAATTATGTAGTTGTATACGTATTACGTACTGACAAGATGTGGACTTTAATGATACAAATGCAATGTAAACATGCATCCACGTCATCGCATGAACTATGAGCAACCCCATGCAATTGGATTGGGTCGAACACAAAACCAACCCAATATTTGTAATTCAAGTAAATAAATACAGAAAGAAGAATTCTAACGGACATTTCAGAGTGCAACATTTCTTGACAATCCCACGTCTGCCTTGTATCCAAAAATAGATAACATTTTATACGCTGTCATCCAACCATCGTCCGTGAGAGTGGAGTGTATGTAAACGTTCAATGTTCATTTCAGAAAGGAACATGTGTTTAAAACGAATGTTCTGCTTTTAGATTTTGAGTGCAATGGCTTCAATCGCTACTGTGAGAATTGAAATTTTAGAACTCCACATCAAACATTTCAATTTGTTATTTCGATTTACGGCACTCTCAGCGACTCTGGATCTCATGATGGGTTGGCTAAAAGTTGGCTTCTCAGCGGCGCTCGCTTACGTTGAAAGAACAAGACATGTGGAAGTTTTTATTCCTCCATATAACTCTCCTAACCTATTGATAGTTTTTTGTCGTTTGAGATACTACATCGGCGTGTTATCCCTTTCCCTATACATTAATCTCAATCATACTCTAACCAGTACAAAGTCTAAGGGAAGAAGCTTCTCTCGAATCCGTAATTGCCTGAACCAAGATCACCAGAAAATGAAGACAAAATTCTATTTAGTAAACCATTATGGGGAGAGACCTTCGCTCTTAAAGGCATATTTCCTTTAGAACACCGAACTGACAACGAAACTCCTAAACAACATGTCAAAGTAGTCATGGAAATATAGAATTTTCATTGTCACAAATTCCCTTTTGTTGCCATTCACGGATCATGAACCGAAAATGAGGGAGAGGGGTGACAACTGCCCACTGGCAAATATTTTTTCTCTTTATGGGAATTAGAACGTAATTTTCAAAGCCCATTAAACTTAAAGTGAACCAGTGGATAAATTTGGAGCTTCCACAATAGAAACCGCAAAACATATCTGGTTTTAATGGATAAAAAAAGTAACGTGGCTGACATCTTATTTACAAGTAGTGAAAGTTCTTGAATGGAGAATAAGGGAAAGATAGTTATGGGCACCTACAAACTTCAAAGCCATCGTTTGCTAATAATGCACTCGTGTACTTAGCATAAATGCACGCGTATTGCCGTAATCATTTGGACGCAATCACAACCTTTCGTAATTGAAATGTAAAATTTAAATTTTTCTTTTTTGCAACACTTTCCAACTCTATAGATTTTTATTCGGATTTAGCAGATTCTATTCCACACACCTTTCATGCGAGCAGATGTCCCTCAGTTCGTAGATTCTTATTGTGAGGTTTCTCAAACATGAGTTATTGACATCAGTTTGGATAAAAATCCACCAATTTAC
Organism: Ormia ochracea; assembly: GCA_963402855.1. Taxonomy (NCBI): domain Eukaryota; kingdom Metazoa; phylum Arthropoda; class Insecta; order Diptera; family Tachinidae; genus Ormia; species Ormia ochracea. Next base: position 41,415,849 of record OY727107.1, read on the forward strand.
ATTGAACCCATTCCCATTAATAAACACACACACAGCCTTACATAACATATTATAATTACGCATACATTCATGCGTGTGGATAGACGTTTTATGTTTATGTGTTCTTTTGTCTATCGGATTTTTTATGATTTAGTATTTTTTTTTTGTTTTTATTTTTGGCGGAACAAAAAAAAATCGAAGACACCCCTTTTCTTACGTTCCTGAAATTTTTCCTTTAATCCTTGAAAAGTTTTAATTCGCAAAAAAAAATAAAATTTTGTAGTGCAGACAAGAACGGCCGCAAAATTGTTGCAAATCTAGAAATATTCTCTTTGTTTGTGTTGCATCTGCAATATCTTTCAAGCAGAAATGCGGGGCCATCCTGCATTTGAACGTGGAGGTGAACGTGTTGGACAAAAGGATTGATTTAATCTGCTGAATGGTATTGCAAGAGGATCGAATTTTGTTCAAGAATTATCAACAACAAAGTAAAGGGCAGAAGAGTGGTTTCTAGTGTTGGGGAGACGAAGTAGTCAGAAAGTGTGAACAGCCAGTGACACGTGAACATATCTCAGTTATAAGAAGTTTTTAAAAAAGTTATAATTTGAAAGTTGTTACACTTTACCGCAGCCCAAAAGCCATTTGCGAAAAGAAATCTGTAACCGCTTTCTGATTCCCCTAATAATAGCCTGTCTGGCAATAAGGGGGCCGCTGAATTAAGTATTCATACCAGATCCTTTCCTTTTACAGATCCTTTCTCAGATGGGATTTCTTAGCAGAATTTCCAATTGAAATGAAAATTTTCATTAGAGCCGCTTCTCAGTGGTGCAAATTGCTTTAGGAAAAATCGCCGGTAAAAACGGCGAAAACAAAAAGTAGTCTTCATTGCCACGTTATTCCGGCTGTATGTAAATTATGTTCCCTGATAGAGTGACCATAAAAAAACTTTCATTAAAATAACTTTACTTAACTATTTAAACATTAAGAGAAACGCAATGTTGGTTTTTGGTAGATCGATTTAAATAATGCTCAGTTGCAGCGACATCAGGTCGTTTTCCGTTTTACTTTTTGCAGAACAGTGTAATGAAATGACGCCTATAAGTATTTTCGGGGACACATAAGGAATTCTAATCTCAAATTTAAATTTTTTAAGGCGAATCTCCCATTAAAAAGAAAGATAGACCGATTGGCGTATATTAAACCGCTCAATGCTTGCGAACTATTTCTTTTACAGGATGTCTGTAGAAAGGAAACTTGTTTCCAAAGCCAGATGACTTCTGTCTGAGGACACTATAAAAACTCTGAGCATCAAATTGATATAGATTTATATGATAAGATTTAATATTGGAGATGTGAGCGATATGGTACAGCTTGCAGTTTCATTCGATGACAGGCACATTTTGGAAAATTAAACTTTCCATTCAAGAATATTGAAAAAATTTTAAACTTCTGAAAAATATTCCCATATAACGAAAATGGGAGTAATAAACTAAAATAAATCAAAAGCAGGAAATAAATACTACGGAAAAGCCGCGTATCATAAGCCTTTCCAAGGACTTTTTTACAGCATATGAAATACTACATTCCATTGAAGTTAATGTAGCAAAAACCTGCTTACCTTCTCCCAAGATGTTTGCTTAAGTTTATAAAGATTAGTTAGAGAAACTGGGAAGCTGAGCATAACCTTTTCCAAGTCGCTCTCTATGAAATTGGAAAAGGTCATCTTTTGTTCACAAAACTGAACGTAATCATCCCTCTCAATAAGGAAGTAAAAGTAAATACAAAAAACAAAACAAAAAAAAAAAATAACATCCTCACAGACAATCTTTTTTTTATAAAACTTTCAACGGGTTACACAAGTTTTCCAGGATGTATATTTAGGGTACGAGTGGCACATCCTCTACCTACAGATATGCGTTCAAACTGCCAAAAATCAAAACGCATCTTCGGTGTATAATATTGGCACACCACGATCACAGATAGTTCTCGTGTTCATATGCAAAAGGGTTGTTAGCACGCCATCAGACGGAACCAGCACGTTTCCAATACTCTACTGACACTCACTTGAATTATTTCATTAAAAAAATGTATGTAAATATAAAATATTATATACATAATTTATGCACATTTCCTTTTTTCCAATCGAGCGATAAAGCAAATCAATTGATTGCAACTGTACTTCACAGACTCTATTGATTTCCAATAGTGGTGATTTTTTATTACTGGGGGTTAGAGACGCAACTCTATCAGTTTGGTATATATTTTAATAACTGCACAAGCCTCCATCAAGCATCACCATGCAAATACAAATCCCTGCATACACACTTATACTGGCATACACACATACCAATTGAGATTACTTCTGTGGGAAAGTATGTCTATTTGCTCAAGTAAGTGGATGTTTTAATATCATCAAAAGGCTCATCGCAATTGCAACAAAAAGTAATCGGTAAGTAAGGAGAGCATTTCTTCAATCATTTTGCATATACAGCGATTCATTTTGCAACCCATCAGTGTGTGCACAGTATACACACATGCATACACACATGCAGCCACATACACATTAAAGTCAGAAAGTGACAGTTTATTTACCAAAAGTACTTTTACAATAAATCGGCTTTAAAGTTTTCAATCTGTAATGCAGCACCTCTAATGGGTGTCAGTATCCGAACACGAAGTATCCTACACATCAAAACAGAGGATAGGGTTGTGGATGATAGGTATGCTGGTTATGAGATCTCCGGAAGAAGTAAACAAGCTATTCAACATCTCACAACCAAGTTTGGTGGCACCTGTTCCAATCCCACCAAAAACCTTTAATTATCCTTATGCAAGTAAATGGTAACACATGAAATGTAGTCAAAGGGTAATAAGTGCCCCACACATGAAATGTCGTCAAAGGGTAATAAGTCCCCCATATTGGATGACAGAAGCGAATTAAACTCAATCGGCAGGACTAAGACTGAACACATTCATGTGTATGTATTTTAGGCGCTGTTATTTATACGATTTTTATTTTTACGTATACTCGTATTACATAAATTTTCCTTATTTGAGTTTATTATTACAAAACTCTTCTTCTTCTTCCGTGTAAGAAGGCAAAATGTAGTAGCGAATTAAACTCAGCTGATACAAATTTTTTGTTGTGTGCTTAAGCAAGTTTAGGTTGCTGAATTTCCATTGCCATCTGTAGGGAGACCTCCAACCAAGCAGATTTGAAAAATAACAAAGTTATAATTTGTATGTTTACAAGTACCTGGAACCCACTCTTTTTTTCTCGGCAAAGAAACAACCTTGATTTAGCGATTTTAAAATCACTTAAACTTGCAGCATAAAAGCGATTATAAATGAAAATTTTCAAACTTTAGAACGATTCCTTTTCCGTGTAAAGAAAACCAATCTTTTAAAGGCCCTTAAAGCAGCGTATTAAAAATATTTGAACTGCTATTTAGTATTCTAAATTTTCCCTCTATCAAAAAAAAAATATTGTCAATGTGGCCAACGTCTGTGCTAGTCGCTATCAGTGGTGCCAAATTTTTCTCAAATAGAAAAATTGAGAGTCAAGAAGAGAATCGTTTATTCAACTAATCGAAAAGCTAATTGTTTATCTTAAGTGAATGATGCTTTTTCCCATATTTCGCCAACCTTTGAAGAGTTTCTTCAGATAATTTTCTTTTTTTTTAGGAAAAGGGAATCTCTTCCTTAAAATAAACAACAAAATATGCGATATCTATTAGCTTACGACAACGAACAAGAACGAGACTGTAACTATCTCAACAGATTTTTTTTTCGAATACAGAGATTTTAAAGAATTTTCTTCTATAAGTTGCTTTCAGAAGGTTTCATGGTGTAAACACGTATTACAAGTAGGATTCCAGAAGTCACGGATTACAGTAGTTATGAAGAAGCACATGTTTGTAACTTGAACAACTTGCTGTGAAGTGCAAGTGCTTTGAAAACTTAAAGAAGAAGTCGGATATATGTCGGGTACAGGATAGTAGACTTCCAGAAGTCACGGTAATTATGATGAAGCACATGTTTGTAACTTGAACAACTTGCTGTGAAGTGCAAGTGCTTTGAAAACTTAAAGAAGAAGTCGGATATATGTCGGGTACAGGATTGCGGTAATGAACACAGAGCTTGTAAGAGATATGGAGATCAAAAGATTTCCACTTCACTATCTTTGGCACAATTAAATAACGAGATGTTTCTAAAATATTAAACAAAATTATAAACGATATTTCGATCTTCCAATTGAAAATAATATCAATTTTGGTTAGAAATGGCCACTCTACTTCCTTCTGTCCTACTTTTTGTATTGTTAGCACGAATTGTAATTTAAGGAAACCCAATTTTAAAAATTGGTTTTTAATAATATTTCTATAATGAACTGTACAATTAGATCTCCACCAAAGAAAACACTCTCTCAGTAGCAACATTCATGGGCTCATGACATTTCTGCCCACGAAAAATTTGTGTTTTCTTTCCTCGTGGCTACTAGTAACCCCTCAATTCCTGTACAAATATTTATTTTATAACAAAGTGATATTTTCGCAATCGCTACGCATTTAATGTCCTTTTTCAAACAAGCACCTGCACAGGGAGAGTAAAGTAGCCAAAAGAAACATTTTATGCTCTCGAAATAAGGAAAGGTATCGCCGCCGGCTGAGAGAGAAACCATGTGAACTGAGATACCAACTGTTGCAACGTAGCCAGCAAATGGGCTGGCTCTTTTTCTATGGTTTTAAGCAAACTGGCAAGGCGAGCCATTTCTGGTCTGAAACAATACAAGTCAGTATATCATTTTACAACAGTTGTTGTAGATAAGTTTCATGGCTGCAGTAAATAACAGGTCAAGTGTTGATTCACTTGTGTTTCAGGATCGTGGTGTTACATGCGGTCAAGGATTGTGATTGAATGTACGTACATGTTTGCATACAAACACTTTGCCCCCTCTGCTACCAGTGTCTGGCTACTTTCATGTGATTAATCACTACCGGAAGCGATGAGCTGCTTCGGTGAATGATGTGTAGATATTTTACGTTGTCCACATGTTACATAACAATCCCATGGGAAGATGTTCATGCCATACTGCAACATGTGTGTGTACAAGGATGCATACATGCAGAAGAATAAATCTTAAACACACACATACAACAAATTCCTTTAGACTCACATCACATCCTTGTTAAATAACATTCAAGATTAGAGTGTCCAATTACATATTTTAATTTCAGCTCTTTACGGCCAAATAATTATTCGCTGGTGCCTCTTAAGGCCTCCTTGACTAGCCAGACAATCGTATGGTTTGTCAAATAGGGGCAATTCTGCTGTAAAACGGGAATAGTGTGGCTTCGATTTTTGTGACAAGCAAAAGTTTCTGGAAAACTTTTCATAAAATAACAATTTTCATGCGATCAGAGTTGTATTTACTTCACGACAGGATGGCACCACAACTGAACTACGATGCGATTTTTTAAAATAAGACTATCAGATTTCAGTGTAAATGAATCGTTCGATTATGTAGGATATTGAAGCGAGTCCTTTAATATTAAACACAGATGTTTAGTAGTAGAAAGAAACAAATGAATAATAATGATAAGGATAATACAGGAAATTTCAATAGAAAGACTTGGGTCCAATTCCATTTTTATTTTGTTCCAGTAGGTTTTAAATTTATTTGATTCCATTTTTCTATAATATTATAATACAGAAGAAAGTCTTTTGAAGAAAGTCGGGAGGTTTTACAAGCCATTTTTCTTGTGCTTGTGCAGGCCACTAATACGATTATATACTCGCGTATCGTATTAAAGACGTGCAATGGTGCTTCTGCAGTGATGCAGATTCTGCAGCTATAGATATGATAGTTTTCGTTACTCTAAATATAATATTTCCCTTAACACTTAATGTTGGACGAGATCACTTATTCCACTTAAAGTAGGTGACAAATATTTGTGTTGCAAGCAGTTGCTTAATAAATAGTTCTTCCAATATAGAACCACAAATGGCACTTGCCCTCAAATGAGGAGGATGGATACGTCAGAGCTAAAAATGGCTACACATATTTACATCATTTGTAACCGTTCTCTCATTTATACAAGAAGTATATGACAAGAATATATTACATCTGATTATATACTAGTCTCTGTTACCCCAATGCCCGTATTTACATCGTAAATATGTAAAATCAATGTAAACAACCCTAAACAACATTCACGGCTCTAGTCTAAAAATTAATTATTTACCGTTCAAAATCTATAACATCTCTAAACACACGAAATCCGATTGGCGATTGTTCTCGTCATTGTGAATGAACACATAATGAACCTCTTTTAAGCAGGCAAAATTCACTTTAGCGAAGCTTTTGAAATTTTTCGGTTAACTTTGGTTTGGTGTTCATGCGCGAGCCGTTTTCCTTTACAAAAGTTATTTAAAAAGTCAACACAAAGTGACAAGTCCATAAAAATACAACTATGCTAACACGTGACGAAATTGGAAACCAGAAACTTGGGGATATTCACTCTCCTTTTCTCTCTCATATAACTACCTCAACCTCAAGTAATGGAAAAGAAAATTTGACATGTCTAAAATTGGTCTGAAACCTAAATTTTGGTGCATATATCATTTTAAGAGATGCGACTAACAAATAGGCTTGAATAGCCTTAAACAAGTACCTTAAAGGAAAATAACCTTAATTGGATATTTAAATACTCTGACATCTCATCTGGGGATATCACCTATTATAAGAGCGATTTAAATGCCATGCTGATGAGCTCGATTCCTAGACTCTCAAATAAGACCGCGCTACCAAAAATGCAAAGAGCATTACACAGAAGCCTCACACAGAATCGCTAATATAAAAATAGATTCATGTTAGAAGCCGTAAGTTTCGAACCACCAATTGATAGCGCGCCAAGAAATTTTAGACTCTCAAAAAACGAAAACGTGGGAAACATTTTTTCGGATCTCATCGCAAAGGAATAGAAACAAGTCCTTATGGAAATTTTCAGCGCAGATGTTTGACCCTCATTGGACATTCTCAGGTGCCTCTCACATATTTATTTAATTTATTTCTGTGGATATGAGGAACACAGCGAACACGACTCGTGGCTCTCGTTCGCCTTTGAAAAATGGATTTTAAAAGTCAAGAATCGTTAAAAAAAAAGTTGCACAATTTAAGACCTGCTGGCCAATTTTAAATCTCAACATCAGCATTCCCCGATGTCTAAACTAGTTAGGACAATAAATGGGAAATAAGGAAAATAAATGTTTTATTTCGCTTAAAAGCCAAACTGTAACGCGGATTTAACCGATTAATAAATTCATCAATCCGAGTATTATTAAATATCCGGCTGATGGTTGCAATAATCGATTGTGCATATACACCGCTAAATGTTTTTATTGAGGTTTTACTGTGGCCATTACATTCGATGTGTTCACACATACAAGTACGAACGCCTCTATTCTCCGCTTGAAGCGGCCTAAATTATTTTATCTTTTTAATAGAAGTGGAGTATAAAGGACTTAATTTTTTCGTATGCGCATTGATCATTTCTTGAACGCACAAAGGAATGCTTTCAAGCATCTAACGGCACACACATCCTGCTCTCATCCATTGAAGCGATTTATCTATTTACCGTTTGTTTATACGGTAGCCACTTGCCGAACTACGAAAACAAACTCCCAGCATTTCTCTATTGTTTTCTTTTAGTCCCTTTTGTTCTAAGTAAATGTATTTGGGAATAGAAGCACATACGAGAGTGTGGATGTGCGTACGGTCTCGTAAAAAAACGCAAATATGAAAATGTTTACTTGGATCTTCTTGGGTTACGAGAGCTGTCATTTCGTTTACAGTTTAAAACGTTTCTTTTGTTATTGATTTTCTTAAACGAACATCTTGGGAATCTGATTTCTTTACACAGAAATTTACTTTTTTATAGGCTGAGCTTTGAGTTCGGCTCGGCGAATTACTGTAAACGGAAGATGTTCTTTGTTCCCTTAACGGCAGGTAGAAGGCACCAGTCGTTTTTGTACAATTAATTCTTTGAATAGGAAGGAATTGTAATTGTATTAAAAACTCATAACACGAAGTTTACCTGCGGGATACCTTTACAGGATGCGGTGACCATTTACCACGTGCAAAACTTGGACACTTTTCAGCTGGAGCTGCCACTAACTTGCTTGCCAGCTCATATAAGAAGACATTGCATGTATGCCAGATAATATGATATGTGATATACCCCACATAGCTCCAAGTTGTGTGTGTCGTAGATCGCCAGCTACCAGAAAAGTATCGCTCTCTAATTATTTGACAGACGGCTTCGACTTAACACTCGATGTGTTTTAAAGCTTCAAAAAATTTCCTTAAATGATCACAAAATCCCTTCTCGTATTAAAAAGTTTTTTGCGTTTTTGCTTTATTTCTTATCTTTTTCGTGGGAAATGCCATTCACAGTAATCAATTAATTCAGGTTTCGCAGCCAACCAAAAAAAAATTATCGCCGAGCTATCTTTTTAGAGCTTTTCAATTTCGAGTGGGCAACACCGCTGTATTTAAAAAGCACAATACAAAATTGATATTGAATTTAATGCAGAGATGGATAAGTGTTTGGAAGTGCCCAAATAATATTTTATTTTTTTTTTCGAATGCGAACTATTATTAACAGAGGAATCTTTTTTTGTGAACTTTGACATTAAATTTAGAAACTATGCGAACACAGACACTTTTCTCAATTTCCTATATCATTCATTAAACCGTGCTTTGAGTGTCTGAATATTTATATTAAGTAATGTAAAGAAATTTTAGTTGAACAGTGAAAATAATGCAGCACACCCAACAAACAATCCAGTTAGTACTTGATGAAGAAGTTAAAGTATAGTCAATATTTGCTTGATTCACAAGTATATCGGAAGTATTTGCTCTTAAAGCAAAATGACGTTGAATTAAATAACTTATAATTTATATCAAAAGCTCTATTATGTTCAGAAATTCAATATCAATTGCAGATCCAAACAGCCCACTAAACGATTTTATTAGTTGTTAAGATAAATGGACAATTCAAAGACTTGAGGCTTCTTTAGTTTTTCTTATTAAAACTATACGAAATAGCAAATATAGATGCTGAGTCACAATCATATATAAAATACAGTGAAACTTCGATATAAGAACTCGCAAATAGAATCCTAAAATACTGTGTTGTAGTTATTGCTTCCCTACAAATATAGTCAGTAAAGCAAAATTATAACACAATTTGTAGAAATGCGAAACAATTCTAGATTCTATTTAACATGAGCATGCTAATAATCTATTGTGGTATTTTTGTTATTTTGGTTTTATTAATTATGATTTCGTTACGTTACACCATCTGAATGCAAATTTCACTATAGAGGCTTGTTTGCTTAGAATTTGTTTGTTATCGCTTAAGAGGCTTTCTCAAGAGACTCTGTAAAATATAAGTTATATTCGGTTTTATGTTACAGCGAAGTTCGTTATATCAAAGTATCACTGTATTTACATTATGCATTTTTCCGATTAGTTTCATCTAAGTTGCACTTCCGCTTTTGCTGCTCCTACACACATACTACGCCACAGTGTACATCAATAAACCTTTTGTCAGTTAATTTTAATTACATACACACACACGGCCACATACATATTTAACAACACAAATTGCTGTACCCTGTAAATATGTATGGATGCATTGCTCTCTTAAGAAGACAAACAGCTCCAAGACATTTCTACTGATTCGCAAATACCACAAATAAGTAAATTTAGCAAAAGCAAAAGCAAAAGCAAAAGCCAAAATGTTAGCAAAACATTTATTTCGTGATTTAATTTTGACCTTTTGCGGCCACTTTTGCACAGTACAAAATACAGACCATCCCAAAAGCTACAAAACTGGACATTTAAATATCATTTTTTCGTGTTAAATGTTAGAAACCGATGAGGATGAATTATACAATTGTGTGAATTTGAAAAACGTGCTTTAACGTTGTCGTTTCTTTGCAATGCATTGTTTGTGAAAACGGTCAAAATATGATACCGAAAGGTGGCAAAATTAAATAAAACGCGCTGTTCAACATTCAGGCTTACATGCGCATGTAACTGCATCACTCCTTTCGAACAATATCAAGGCTGGGGGTAAAGTAGCATTGACAGAACCAGCAAGGCTCATTTACATATCCACGAGTACACACATGGGTGCATGCATACAGGCATACATGCTTACAAGAATACTGCACATGCACATATCATGTGTAAAAATGTAAGAGATCGCTGAAGCATTTGAGCAATTTAATAAACTGTTTTAGATATTGGAAATTCGTTGACCTTTTGCTGTTGAAAGGTGCAATTTTAACCCGCACTTACACGTGTTTAGAAATGTCATTTTGCACACCTGCGCACATTTGACGAGAACGCAACAGCTGTTCGTAATAGCTTACAAGAACTTATTTTCCTTTACATTATTGCTTGGGAGCTCAAAGGCACTGGGCAAGTATAATTGCCTACCAGCAGAGAGTTTCGCTTAAGCGGTGGGAAAGAATTCCATGTTTTTATGTTGACTTTATTTTGTTTTATTTTATTAAACAGCTGATTTATTCTTCTGTTCTATTCCAAAACGTCAGTGAATAATAAAAAAGAATCTACAAACATGCATACCTATGGATAATTCCGAAAAAGTTTCTCTTTTAATTGGCCAAAGCTTTTTAGACTTGTCTATATGAGTAATTGACAGTTGGCCGTTTCGCTTCTCATGAGTCTTGTCTTTAGTTTGCTTTGGAGTAGTTCTCTTTATTATGATTGCTATAGTTTGGAAAATTTCAAATGAAAATTCTTGTTGCATTCAGCAATTCCCATCGGGAAAATAGTATCGAATACGAGCTACGAGATGGGGTGCTGGCACCTGCCAGGCAGTTAGTGATCATGAATTCAAGCTTCAACAAGAAACATTTTAACGCATGAGAAAATAATCATGTAAATTTGGTTCTTTCTAGTTGAGCTGGCGACAACCTCAAAAATGTAAAGAAATGCAACTCCTATTCAATTTAACACGATGTTTTTAAAAAGATATTTCAAAAGGATACGAGATTCCGCTAAAGCCAATTTCACCCAGCTTTTTGATGGGGAACTTTCCCAAACCTAATTGTAATTAAAATATTTTGCAAATTGTTCTCTTCTAATAAGTTTTTTCCTTATAGATTTTCATACTCGATCACTACCTGCAAACGTACGTAACATTCTCTTTTAATTCTGCTTCCTTCACTTCTGGAAACGAATTGTCTTGTCAAATTGCTTCTAAGCGTACCTTCAATTTAAGATAATCGCGGATAGCGGGAAAGTGCATGAACCTGTGCAACATGTTCAGGTCTCATCGACTGCAACCCGAAATAAAAAAGAAGATTCAACCTGTTAAAAGGCTAAAAGAAGAAACGTGTGCACTCGCATGGCCTCCACGATACATGCTCGTACTTTACGTACAGCATGAATGTAACGTCATAAATTCTTCCACCGCTGTGTTAGATACTCAAAAATTATGACGTTCAATGCCACCAACTCTAATTATTGCTCATTAATCAATAAAATTGATTTAATGCAGCATTTTCGAATGTTCCGTTTTCATGCAAAAGTGCACACTCACTTTATATATCGAAATTGATGACGAAAAAATAGGAAACACGTATGCATGTGTGTGCATCGATATGTTCATGTGAATTTGTGCACTTTGGTAAGCATGTCTGCATGCATGGCCATGCCTAACGTGACCACATATTTCATATGTGTGCCAGAGATCACTTCGATTTGCCGCAGTTGGAAAGTGTAAAAGATTTTTTAAAGATCATTATTATCAGAGAAGGATGGAGATGCCAACAAGTGTTTCATATTCTCGGGAAATGGAAAATTTTTCTTTTAAGCGATACTCAGACAAATGGAATCGGTTGACAGGCAAATAAAAATAACGCCAACACGATTCACAAAAGGAGTATCCAGTTTTTAATAAAATATATTGGAAAAGAAAAAATCTTGAGAAGAGAACAATCCAAATTTCAGTTAGATCGGCCCACGCCTTACTATAATACTTCTATTTATTTGCTTTTGCCCATTTGCACTTATGCACATATGGATTTGCATTCATTCCATTTTTTGCGGGCATTGCTATGTTCGACTAGAGGCTGTTCACACGATGCAACTTTTTCTCTCTAACGTAGGAAAATATCCTTCATTGTTCTTACCCATTTTGTTCCACTCACATATGCTAAAAGTAGATAATGACCAGAGACCGCAAGGAAGGATGGAATCACTAATAATTTATTGTCGTACAAGAGAATATAAGAAAGGGTCGAAAAACTAAGTTTCATATGCTAGGCAGGCAGTTCTATCTCTGTTAACGCCTTTTCCACTTCTGTTAACTTCCTTCGTCCTATTCTCCTTTTCCTTTCTATTCTCCTTCCTAACAAAATTGAGAGGAGAAAAATTCTTGCAAATATTCAAGTACTCGTTTCACTAACCGTTATAGCCGTATAATTTTTTAAATATGACATCTCTGCTGAGAAAATTGAATAGTTTGACATAAAAATTTCCGATTTTTATTTATTTATTTATATAGGCATAAGGCGAATAATTGAATTATAAGCTTACGTGCTAGGATAGGAGCTATAACTTCTATGGTCTTAAGCTCAGACTTGGTGGCAAAGTGTACACATGAGATTGAGTGCATCCTGTCAGGGTACGTTTAACCGTTGTCTTCAATACAAATTTAAATCCGATTTTTATGGCAAGCTAAAGTTCATGAAAATTTTTATAACATAACAATTGTCATTGGATCAGAGTTGCTTTTGCTTCAATTACGAAAGAGAAAATTTTTTACATCATTTTTGTAAGCTAGTGTAACACCAGCAACACCATTTTCGTGCGACTTATTAATATAGAAGAGTATCACTATCAGATTTTCGTGAGAATGAGTGATACGACTTTAATAGTAAGGAATTAGCAAATCAGCTGATTTGCGTTTATATTTCAAATCAAATTATTGAGACAAACTTAAAATACAAGTATGTGGCGAAATTTAAGAACTTACAGCTAAATGAAAAATTTTGAAACGATTAAAAGGATCAAAAGGATATGCCATCCATTCCATTCCATTCTAATCTATAAACAGTATTTTTACAACTCCGCTTCCGACCAACTGATGAAGCATAGGATGTTGGAATGGTTTGACAAGGATATTAGTTTGACTGCAAGAACGCAAATTAAGGTGCCTCTAAACACGAAATGTGATAAAATGGAATCGTGTAACAAGCGATCTAGTTTTCAGGAAATTACCTTTTTTTATTTATATATCGTAGTAATTGAACAAAATTAGTACAAAAGAAGGTAAAGGGGGAAAGTTAGCATGCATGGCGAAAGGTTAAGTGTAATCAAGGTGACTTGTTAGTTATAAGCACCTTACTAATCACACGCTTAGTTACCTTTCACGCTTATTTACTTCAGTACACAAAGTCACCGTTATCTACTTTCACTTAATTGCTCCGTTCAAATATGTGCGAGTGTGTATGTGTGCTGCTAACTTAAAATGTTTTTACCCAAACCCAAATTTTCCCTTATTTTATTGGCTGCAGACTTGGCACTACAATCAGCCAATTCGAGCAGAGAGTGAGGCCATTAAGCCCAGTGCGTTCATTTAATTGCACATGCGCAATTAACTTACTTTGGATTTAAGTGAGAATATAAATTGTGTTTCTTTCTTCTGTACTTCTCTTTGCAACACTGGCCGTTCGGCGCGGTCACATTACGCTCGGTAAGCCTGCCAGTGGAGGAATGAAAATAGAAGAAACCAGTCTTACTTGCGTGCCAAAAGCGTGTGCTAATGCTGGCAAGTACCTGCATCCGCAAATACTCCTCTCGATCTCAAAGTAAAAAAGTAAAAAAGTGAAAAACTAAAAAAGTAAATGAAATCAAAGCGATTACTTCAAGTCAGCAAATGATTCTTTAGCTTTTGTCGTGCATATTTAACTCTACTAATTTGATTTTAAAGATCCACGAGTGTTACGGTCAGTGGCGCTAGTTGGGTAAATGACGCTTGCAGCAACGAAAGTTTTGCGTATTTCGAGCACATGAAATGAAGTTAATCGTCATAACCAACGAAATTGTAGTTATTGGGGGCGCATTATGCGGAGTGTTAGTCGGCATTAAGTCAATTATTTCTTAAGAAGAAAACAGCTTAGACGCATTTACGCTCACCCATACATGCGTAGTTGCACAAGCAAATGTAGTTGTAACGACGTCGTTAAGTGCGGACGTTCAAGTGTGTTGCAATTGCTAGAGATGTGTATGAGAAGAGGGCCGTTGTCTTTTGAAGAAATTGGTGCATTGAGCCCAGCTAAATCACGAAGTGTGACAAAAAAAAACCGTTAAGAAAAAATCGTTTAAAAGCAAATGTTTACGTGTGTGTGGATGTGTGTGGATGTGTGTGTGGCTGTTTGCCTACGTAAATGCATTTCAGAGGATGTTTCATTTGTATTAAAAGTGTTTTGACAGCCCCACCAGCCAACATTATAGTTTTAATAGTAATAAATGTATAATGCCAACTGATGCAGTGGTAATGAACTGGATTTCTTACGTTTGTAAGAAAACTTTTTGTTCGGCACAAACGGAAAAATTCAGTTCAACTGATAATTACTGATACAGAATTAGTGATAAAAATCTTGTTTCAAAACAACTTAGCTTTATTGATAATCCCGTTCGGCTGTTTGGAACCACCATAATTGCTTTTGTCAAGAGAAGGACACGTTTGTTACCATTCAAGTAAATGACCTTCACCCTTAACAGTTAATCTATCCTGAGAGGATGAAAAGGGTTTAATGACAAGAATAACTAATGAAATGATTGATTTTTCATCTCAAGGACATAAGAAATAATTTTTTGTACTACCGCCCTAAAGACGGTTTACGGATCTTCCAGATCATATCCTATACAAATTAACATACACGTGCTTACATATATTTATTTATTATTGCATATATTTTTTTTGATCACTAGCTTTCTGGGCATAGTCTCTAAGAGTGCAATGCATAGTGGTAGAGGATATATATGTAGAAGGGGCGGATACATGCATCTGCGCCGCTGGCCTTGAAGTAAGTACTTTGCCCATAAAGTAACGTAGAACAGCGGCGAGGAAGGCTGTATGGGGTCAGCTGATTTTACTCTTTGCTGGTAAATCTCAAGTGAACAAAGAGAGTATCCGTTCGTCAGAAAGAAAAATTTTATGATTCGAATTTTTGATGATGTTACTGCCGTGAGTGGGTGCAGACCCCACGACTTTAGTCATTTCTCATTGACCGTCTTATGTTGCACGTTTTCGATTTTTGCTTTTCGAGTTTTTTCTGTTAATTTTAATTTTCATCTACAGTTTGACATTTCAAGTAAATTAAATTCCCCTTATTAATTACATCGAAAAAGGATATATTTTCCGCTGGAATTGCCCAAGTTGATATACTGTTTTGGGAAAGATAAAATTTTGGCGATTTTCTGCAAGATGACAGCGAACACATCAGCACATCAAAAACGTACTTATATAAACGAGGACACGGAGAAGTCTCTGATAATGTTTTTGTGCATCGTTTAACTCGTACAGTGAAACGTAATGGCGTTGAAGAATTACAGAAATGGATATGGTACCAAAACTAATATTCTGCCATCCCAATGAAGGACTTTTTGCTGAGTTGAAAACCAGTTTAACTCTCCAAGAACACGAAATATAATTGGGATATATGCCTGACAAAAAAAATGCTAATTCTGATATTTCTATATCTCGATGTATTCAATATTAAGTTATTTGAAAAAGTACTGCGAAAGCAGAAGTAACGCACATGCAAAGAAAAATGGTCAAAAGGGCTGAAATTAGGTGCGGTTCACGGTTGCCACCGTTGCATCTAACAAATATAATTTTTCCAGAAGGTTACTACATTCGTTTGCGTACATAAATACACTTTTACATGCCTACTGGTTGTCATTATACGGTAGTTAGTGAATTGCTGATTATTACACTCAAAAAAAAAGACCGCGATAAATAGTAGTAATATAATTCGACAAAAAAATTAGTTCATAAAATGAACCAATTTCAGAAAAAATATATATAAGATAAATAAATGTTAGTTGAATGCAACCCGTATTGGTCATGCTACTTAAAGTGGCACAAAATGTTATTGTTACATTTTATGTAATATTTCATAAACCTGAGGAAACAATCCCTAAGCACGAGTAAATGTTTTTTGTTTGTTTTGCAAAATTACTTCTAGTCTGCAAAAAATTTTACGCATTGAAACTCTGTTTTCCTAAATTCAGGAGAGAAATTTGCATGTAAATTAATATAAACTTTTGAAAGCTCTGGAGGTAAATTAATAGGCGGTTGGCTTGCCAAAATAGTTGCTGCTTTGATTTTACCTTTCAGTACAAACGATTTAGAATTTCAGAAAAATACTAAAATTATAGTTAATGTTTATATAACTAATAGTTAAAATAAAATACACTGAAATAAAAAAAAAAAATATAAATGATATTAATTTGTAATTCTATTGAATAGAAAATTGCATGAAGCCCAAAACAAGCTATAATTTAGAAAAATTAATTATTAAATTTGCAAAAAAAAAAGTATTAAAAACCGAAAATTAAAAAAGAAAACTCTCTACAAAATTCTGAAAAGCTTTCGGAAAATTCCAAAGTTAAATTTAAAGAAAAATTTGATTCACGTTCTGTAAAACAATTTTGATAGTCAAGTATTGGAAGAAATTTTCAGTTCATTATTTTCAGTTCGTTATTTTTCTGAGTGTACGAATTCTAAGCCAACTTCCTGACTTAGTTGCTGTTGGACTTTAATTTGTCATTTAAAGTTTACGTACTTACAGCGCATGCTTACGCTTCCACGTGCATGTATGGATGTGGGTCTGTACGTATGTATGCACCAAAAACGAAAATTGTATTTATATGCAGTTATGTATGTATGTATGTAAGTATGTAGCTGATATCATTTCTCGGCGAATGCCTTTGCATTGCTTCTTAATAGATTATAATCGTTAATATTGTAGCTTCTTGCTTAACGTACATACAAATGCACATGCATACATACGTACGATACGAACAGCTATGCATGCACTTGAGTGTGTGTGTTTTTGTGCTCGTGTGTGTGTGTGTAGATATGCATAGTAATTTGGTGGGCAGCGAGCGTGGAAACAGTTGGAAAATAACATGCATGCGACATTAGCAAAACAGCAAAGTCCATGTGTGGGAAGCACTGAGCGTTAAATTTTAGCCGTTTCTGACAGTTTAATACGACACGACACGGTGGCGACAGTTTTTATAAGAAATAAATCACGAAAATCAACACGATGCGCTCTACTGTTTTCCTTTTTTATTGTTAGACAAAACTTCCATTCATTTAAAGTACATCTACGAGTATGCATGTAGGTATGTATGTATGTATGTATGTGTGCATGTGTTGGCTTCATAGTAGCTTTTTAACTATTTCTTATTCTTCCTATTGTTTTTACTTTGCTTGTTGAGTGCATCATTCTCATCTGCCGCAGCTTTAAGTGAAGAAAAGCCTTAAATAAAAACCTTTACCAATATTGCCACAAGCTAGATCCCGCAGCAACTGGCAAATCAGACAGCATCGCCATCGCAAACATCTCATATGCGATTTGTGTATGTACACATGTACGAGTATGCATAAGAATATGCCCATGCGCACCCAATTCACCACACCTTTAAAACGGAGCGATCGTTGGCGTAATTTTCATACGACTAGTCACTCACAAGTCACGGTGTTACCATTGAGCAAATAGATGTCACGGGAGACTGATGGGAAAAAGTTTTCGCCTGTTAAAAAATAGTTACATCGAATACGTTATACGTATACTTTGTACTATTTCAACTGACAACTAATTTAAACTATGTGTATGCGAAGCACTAAAGCTGTGAAACTTTTAATTATTTTCTCCTAAACATTTATGTGCTAAAGCTTTTATCGTGTTATTAACATAATAAGTCATTCCTACTGAGCAGTTTAATACCAAAAATAGAGTAAGACATCTTACTGGAACACCCTGTATTTTTGATTACACAACCACAACGAATTTTAATAGCGAATATCAAATATTAATATCTCCTTTCTCAACGCTATGTGTTCTTGGAGAACGTGGACGGTCTCGAAACTTTAGATCATATAAAGTGACTTACAAATACAATCAAGAACTTTCGTCCTTTTTGTTTACGTTGTGTACACGTAAATGTTTCAACTCTTTCTAAATGTTTCCAGCATTTTTACAAGCGCGAATTTCCGGCAATTTTTTAAGTGAATTTTCTGTAAGTGGAACATGTTATTGTCATCTATCAAGCAGTTGTAGTTTACAATTATTAGAAAAACCAACTTTTGGCACACCCTGTAAAATTTATAATATTGTTTTCTTATAGTTTACTAAAATAAGCGACCTTGACATTAGCTGTCAAATTTTCTTCTTCGCGGTAGTTCCAAGCTCATACTCGAAATTTTTAAAAACTTTGTGATCTACTATGCGATATATCTTTTGTGATTGTGAATAAAACTTGCATCTTAATCTAAAAGCCATAAACATATTGCCTTCTTGGACCGTTAGCCCATATGAATTAGAAATATGTCTACTCAAAATTTTTATAAGTTCATTAAAAAGAGACATCATTAGTTAAGCTTAAGATGCTGTATTTCAGATTGTCGCATTATAATAATTTGCTGAAAAATCAATCAAATCAATCGTTTAGCGAAATGTTTTGTATGACGGATTGGTCAACTGGGTATGCGACAAGCAATACGTTCACACTTACACGTGTAAAACCTGAACAGAAGATCCGTTTTTTGATTTACTGTGGTCCGATATTTTATTACTTTTGTAGCTTTTAGCTTACTCTAGTATTCACACATGTATGTGTGTATTGCATGGTACATAAATACGAATATATGTATATGTATATATGTGTGTAGATATCTCACTACCAGTGGCGTTACGTGAATACAAGTTTTATGAAATGATTTCTATATGTTTTTCCTTGAGGAACGTATAAAAGTAAGAAATATTCATTAGACTTCTCCAATAGCACCCGAAGGGAATTCCAACAGATTTTTTTATTGTCTATAATGAAGATATGAAATATTGCAATATTGCCATACTTTTTACTTCCAAAAGTAAATTCTCAGCCGTAGTGCTGGATATCTTATCAGCTTCAGGTTAAGAATAACTTGCCTCATAAACCTATTTTACTCCTGATACTTTTGCTACTTTATCAGGGGATTTTTGCATACCTGTGCTCTCTAATATGCGATCTATTTCGAAAAGAGTGAGCCAAAGGCTGGAAATTTTTTGACATTCATTTGACTTTTTTTTACAAGTGGTACGATTTGTAAAACTCTATGAGTAGTTTCAAAAAATTCTAATTTCCATGCGATCAGAGTTGCATTTATTTCAAGCAGCTGAGCGATAGAAAGTTTTTACTCCATTTTTTTGTAACCCATTAATATGAAGTCGCCCTGATTTCTCTGAGATTTCTTCTTCAGTGGCGAATCTATCGATAAAAAAACATGTTCCAGAGAGGCTTGAAAGATCATTTTATGGACTAAAATTACTTAAATGTATCGGAGTGTAAAATAATTGAAATAGTAAATAAGTTATTTGTCTATTATGCTCCAATCGTGGTCTTGGGGAGCCCCTACTAAAATCCTGACTGCACGTTACTGCTACAAGATTATGATATACTACTTACTTAGGATATATAACTGCATCTTTCGTAGCTGTGAGAGCACTTACATTTGTGTGTGTAAGCATATACTCGTGTGTATGTATGCATGTATAAGACTTTGGTAAGAGTATTTCCTATTGTCATAATCATCAACGAAATTGGTAGTCGGTTGGTGCCAGCGTTGGCGTCTTGGCTAAAATTTGAGAGTGATTTACTTTCGACTTTTGCCGAAATCACGAACACATCTTGCCATCTTCAGCACGATTGACTACAAACGATCAGTCATATTCTTCTCAGCGTGTGCACATTAGGGGCATACTCAGTTTGGGAAATATGTGTTGAAAATCCAATCCGATCCCGGCTGAGAATACTTCAGTCTTTTGCAAAATGTTTTACATTTCAATAAGGTAAATATTAAAATAAAATGTATAAAAAATACAATTCAAATTAGTTTTATATTTAAATAATTTCAGCCGATAAAAGGTTCTTTCCACCCTCTCTGTAACGTGTTTTAAGAATGCTAATGCTGCAAAATGTAAATATAATTTCAAACTTAACTGATTGTTGTTTTATTAACAGCACGTGTAAATTGTGTAACGATATGAAATAAGTGAAATTTTTTCGCACATTTTTGCAGACGATAATAATTTTTATGCTTCTCCGCCTTTCTGGCCATTTTTGCAAAGGACCAACTAATTTTTTTTTAATACTTCTAAAATTCTGATTTACCATCATTCTGGCAAATTCCAGGCATACTTCCATTGACAACCTCTGTGGAGCAGCTGCTTATATATATTTTATTTTTAGATATTTTATATATATTATTCTCACCATCTGTTGTACTTTTCGTTAATTTCTCCGCTCTACCGTGTCAAGATTTAAACTAAATGCTTTTCACGCAAAATACTATGAAAGAAAGGAAAAGAGTTTCCAAAAACAAGGACTACCCTAATGAACATATGCTGAAGAAGTTGCGATAGGACGTTCATGTATACACCCATACATAGTGATGAGTAAACCGAATGATAAACTGAAGAGTGTAATAATAATTAACAGTACTTTTACTGTAGATAGAAAGTTAGTTATATCAGTTACATACAGGGTGGGCCAAAAGTCACAACAGAAACTTCTCGTTTATAGTAGTATATACTTACTTCTCAGATCACACAGATATGTAAATAACTCGTGGTGTTTTTTTTAATATTGCAGGGAAATTCAAAGTTTACAAATATTTTATGGAAAATGCTCTAAAATGAGCCCATCGTTGCGATACATGTGCTCTTCTGCTGACATCTACATTAAACAGTTTCTACTAAACTGCCCTTTGTAGCCCTCTCTTAACCGACTGTCAATATTATCCATTACTAAGCGTATACCAGGTTTATCGAAGAGGAAGAGCAAGGATACTGAGGTACTAAAATGTAGTGCTCTTATGTAAGTCAAAAATTAATATTCAGGAGAATATTATATATGTATTGTATTTAATATATGAAAAATTTTGTGAACTGATCAAGGAAGATTTTCAAAAATCCAAAATTTCTTACAACATCTGTTACTTATAATTTTTTTACCGACCGTTAAGTATTTTTGAAATGCAGGTATATATTAAAGAACAGGTGACCACAATCTTGGATCAGGTGAATGCTATGCTGTCACCTAAAACAAGCATTTTTTCAGGTATTCCTGGGGTTCATGTTCATATATTTGTAAAATTATATATGATTATATATCGCAAATGAATACATAAATACTGGCATAGAAAAAATTCAATAAAGTAGATCATACGTAGAAAAGAATCTAAAAATGGTTCAAGTTCGTGAAACGTGGAGCCTTAGGACGCCTTTTTAGAAACGATGTTCCATTTAATTAAAGGAAAATACTCATCTGAAAACTGAACTATTGATAAAGAAGATGACCTGGTTATATTCCATTTATAAACGTGACATATTCCTCTTAACCACATTTCAAAATGTCATATAATTTTCAGAAAATTTGGCAACCTTTGAAATCATATAATTGAAAATACACTGAAAAAAATTGCAACTTAATTTTGTTGAAAATATTATGGAACTTATAAAGCAGTGTGGAGCAAAACTGAGACATAACACTGCTTAAAATCGAATAATTGCTAAATATTGTATCCCAACTTTTATACACTTTCGGTAAAATATACGAAAAAAACAATTGCAATTGAAATTGGAAAAAAGAGGAGCGTTCACACGGAATATTGAACAAAGAGCCATCAGCTGACAATAAAATAATAATAAATAAGTTTACACAGTTCGACTTAAAGCCAAACAAGCTCTAAATGTATTCATTGTAGAACGGAAGTTCATTTTGTATTAACAGTCTTCCCCCAGCATTGGGTCCGGTACATACATGTGCATTTCGGAAAATACGTTTGATTATTTTATCTGTCATACGACCTTTATCAAATGCAAAAAGTTGCGATCTCCGAGATAACCCAAACGCTAACAGGAAAATTTTAGGAATCATGTTTGTTAAAATACGAAAAATCGGTGATCAAAGGATGGCAATGGAATTCGTAGCTTTTACAAAAATCAGTTGTCAACGTTTTCGGTTTAAGTATGTAGAGAGCATGTTTTTGTCTGCGGAACTGTACCGATCAGTTTACACGAAATAGTTCTGTATTTTTAAGTTCCTCTATCAAATATTTAAGCACATATCAGCTGTTCCGATTTCTACTACAGTACAGTATAGTAAAAAAGTACGTCTGCAGTTAGCTGTTTAAGATCGTAGTATATAAAAAAATTTTTGCATTTAAAATAAACTGTGAATTCTTTAGCATGTAATTTAATATCCGTCACAAGTGTTGAATTTACACTTATTCCATGAAATAGTTGACAAGTAAGACCGGACCTTGCGTTACTCTCCTTCCTGGGAAATCATATTGGTGTTTGACAAGTATATAATCAAATCGATGGCTCATGCCAAACTGGTTGCAATTCAAATACACACCTCGCGCTTATTATATTATTAAATACTCTTAATTTTTTAGATTAATGCCGAGTGAGATAAAATATATAATAATTGTCTCAAATTCAAAAACATTTCGCCTTTAAGCATTGCTTTCGGAAATCAAATTCCCACTTCTTTTGAGAATTAGTTCATACGAAGGATAAATTTATTCAGCACTCCTCTTGCATGATTACTCATATACACGATTTGTTGTTGTTTTCATTTTATTTTTTCTAATTTGAAGGAAATTGATTAAAAATAAAACGACTGTCAGATAAAACAATACCATTGCCCACACAATTCATGATCACAGATCATCATCACCAGACGTTGTTGACTGGATAGAAGATCTCTAAAACAATGTCAGCAATTGCGCGATATCGTTGTCATTTATTTTTTACTTAATTCAGCTTTATGGGAATAGCAAAAAGCGAGTTCGTGCAAAAACTAACATTACATTTTGCATAGAATGTTCAATCATAATTTTTGCTTTTTTATTTTTATTACCAGTCTTTACACACTAGAGCTGACACGAGGACTACTTATTCTATTCCGCCGAAAATGTACCAGAGAAGTGACTGCAATTCCTGTTAATTACTATTCGATCAAATTGCATAACCTCATATTGGTTAGGAAAATATACAAGTTGTATAATTTACAAAAAAAAAAAAAAAATAAATTTGACAGAAAAACCAAAAACAGGGTGGCCTGCCTAAACTAATCAATATTTAAAGAAGTGCATTCAGGAGAATTTTAGCAATCACGTTTATTGAAATACGAAAAATCGGGCATCAAAGGATGACAATGGAATCCAGGTACGCCAAGTCGTAGCTTTTACAAAAATCAGTTGTCATCGTTTTCGCTTAAAGTATGTAGAGAGCATGTTTTTGCTTTCGGACCTGTACAAAATATTACGTAGGGCCTAGACCCTGAGTGTTTTCCTGCAGACAAGCCGAAAGCTTTGCAAGTTGAGTTAATTAAAACAAAAAATAAAAATTTAAAACCATTTTAAACATTTTAAATAATACTTTTCGCACTTGAAACAGAAAGTGGGGAGGCGAATTGATAGAAGTAATTAATACAGTTAAACTAAATTTTTCTTCCAAGAATTGCTTACATTTTGACAAGGCGACAAAATATTAAATGCAAAAAGGAACGTGGCAATGGATGTGCAAATAAAGTTTGGTCCTGGTAAAGCAAAAATTTTTTTTAGTACTAGCCAAAGGCTTCAGCTCTTGAGTCAATTGAATATACAGGGTGTCTGGCGGGAAGGTATAATACTTTGTCTGTTTACAATTTTTGATTAAATCAAACATAGCGGATCTTATATTGATAAATGTTTTATTTAATGACGACAATTATGAATGGAATGTTTGAGTTGCCCAAGCGTTTCTGGTTTTTTTTTTTGCATAAATCTTGCTTTTCAGATATCCACATCAAAAGAGGACCATTTCACCTCTTTTTGAAATAACTTGTTGTGTGAAGAGGTCCTGCAGTAATTCTTGCACGCGTTGTACTTCCGTTTTTTGAAAGCCCATGTTAATTAAGCCCAAAGCTTGCAGTTGTGATCTTAAAACGCTTTAAATCATATCACGACATCGCTCCCCATTACCAGTTACCGTTACGCTATTTTCGGTTTCAGAGAAGTAAGGTTCAATGATTCCTTCTGACCAAATTGCACACCACACTTTCGCGTTTAAAGGATGCAAACAAAGGTAACTGATGAACAATGTCAAGGTTTCGCCTTCACCAGAATAGTCTATTCACATATCCATATAAATGGAAATGTGCCTTATCACCTATTATGATTTTTGTTGTCATGGGCGAGCTGCATTTTCCGGTATGAACGGCGTTATAAATGCTCTCTTGGAAGAAGCTCTTGTATCAACTGCATCTTAAATAGAAGCAAAAGCAAGTCGTTATGAAAAGTTGTGCCGAAACTGACAGCTAATAGCAACAAATGGTAGCAAATCAAAGTGGTAAACCTCCCCGGGGACACCCTGTAATGCTCTTTCCAAGTTGTGTTAATTACACAACAATTAATTTCTTGCTTCCGTTATAGGTGATCTATGGGCTAAAATGAAGCAATAAAACCGGCTTCTACCCATTATTGCACCAACATGTAACAAAAATTATTAAAAGAAATTAACATTAAAACAGCTGGTCAACGTCATTACGAAGCAAACGATTTACGACAATTTTAAAAAAACTTTATGACAATATGGCCTCAATCTTTAAAAAAATTAATATTTTTTTTTAAAATTTCCAAATCAAAGATCTTAAGGGCTAGTTGCTCTCCTTAATTTGTGTAGGATAACTTAAGAGATAGTTGGCCGAACGAGAGCACCTTTTTTTCGACTTATCCACAATTTTCAATCTTCGTATCCCCAAATTCCCCTTAGCTTATCTCATTACAGAAATATTGATATAGATGATTTATGTTTATTTCTAAGAATAGCATTCAGGCGATAGCCCTAAACATGCAATGCATCGCGACGGGGAATTATGAGAAATGAACAGAGATAGAGAAGACGGAGACGTTAAGCTTGAATTTGACAGCACTTTATTAATGGTTTTTAGATAGCCGATGAAATACTTCTACATAAGAACTGAAGGATGATATATGTGCTTGGATGAATATTATTTTCGAGTTAACACTAACAATGACAATATCGGATAATAATCTTTTATCACATATGCCATAAGTAAGTTGTTTTCTATCCGCATTACATCTGGTTATATCTGTAGTTCAACAGTTGAATAAAGGAATCAGTTATTGATAGCGAACATAAACCCAAAAGATTTGGAGATGGCCAAATGCGTGTGATAAATAAGGTTTCGGACTTTTATAAATGAAAATATTAAAGAGCTTTAGCACTTAAGGCGATAAAGTAGCGCTAATGAAGGACGTAGAAAGCAAGCTTATTGACATTTCAATACAAACATTCATTGCAGTGTACGAGTTCGTGTTGCAGTTACATTAAGACAAAGCCAACATCAATCACCCAAATAGACATATAGTGTTGGCATTTATGCAGAGTATTTTGTGACCATAATCGATCAAACAAAATTGTTTACTGCAACAATTAATAGCTGGGCAACCACGCTTACTTTGGCAACTGTGATGACGGTGCACACCAGCAGCAGGCAGTGTTAAAGTATTAGGGTGCCATCGGCCTTATTCGCCAATGATTATCTATCTATCTATTCAAATTGGTGGCCTATAATGATTGGTAGGTAGTAAGAACTGAAAAATTCTGGCGTTTGCCTCGTGACCGAGTGAGGCACAAATGCCAGAAACATTTACAAACCAGTAACTAAATAACAATCTGTGCACTAAAACAGCTTTCTTCAACCAACACACGCACAAATTCTAAATATTTAACCAAGTACTTCAGTAGCTAGACAGTCAGCCAAACAGTCAGTCAATTACTGGGAGCTCGCTAGTCGGCAAACAGATGGAAATGTGCATAAAAAATAATGTGTGTGTGTGCACTATTTTAGCTGATCGTTTTCAGTCGTTGCATTTCATAACGATCGCGCCTTCCTCATCGTAATTATATGTGAGTCTGAGTTAAGAGAGGAAAGATTAAATTGAGCCAACGTGATTCGCAATCTTCTACTATATTTAGGCAGGCTAAAAGATGTTAGCCGGTCTCGTGCCTAAAGCGACCTGGAGGAATAGAGAAGTTTATACAAATTACCAATTTTCTAACACTTGCAGTGTTGGACAAGATGAAAATAAAACCAAACAGCGATACACTTTACAAAATAAGAGATGTTAAATCGCATAAGAAAACTTCGGATGTAGGGATCGAACACCGGACCTTATTGTAGGAGCTTGTAGTATAAGGCCAAACAGAAGAAACAAATCTATATTCTTTAGTCAGTAATACTTTTCTCACATATGCAATTAAATTATAGAAAAAGCTAGAGGTTGCCACGCGTATTTTATTCTTGAAAGTGATATGCTGCTCGCTTACTAACGAAAGTATTGGTTCCTTGTAAGACTAGAGCTTCAAGCAGTCTGTTCCACGAAGTTCATTTAAGCAAAGCATTGCAACTATTTCTGCTGGAACGGTTGCTATAACGAGCGAATGGCGACAATCGCATTCAGAAAAAAAGTTCTCTTATACGGACATTTCGTTGATTTTGTCTGACCTAAAAGTATCATAATTTAAAAATAAGGTTGGCAAATAAGGTTGGTATGGAAAATCGCTCCTTAATGAAAAGCATGGCTTGATGTTTTGTCACCTTTGCCAGCTTTTACGCTATGCAAAAAGTTTGGATAGAAAATTCCGCTCACTATTAACAATAATCCGATTTTTCTAAAATATCATCTTGGAAAAGACACAAATATAGATAGACTGCCTCTAAAACAGATCACCTGTAGAACTCCGTGTCGTAGGACTGATTCGCAGACGAAATCCTAATGTGTGCTTAGATGTATACTGGATTTGATCCGTGCGCATAAACAAAATTTCAAACATGGTTTCAGAGATCTCAACAGATATGTCATTGTTAGACGATTCAGCTGTACTAAGGATACTTTTAGCCAAGTGCATGCTACGCTATACAGCTTTATATTGTTACTAATTTCTGAAATGGCTGTAACAGATAGATATCAAAGGTTTGCATCTAATGGCCAAGCTGAAAATCTGACGAGTTTGCCATAATTTACGCGATTCAGGAGGAAACGTGAACTATAAAGAGCATGGATCGCTCAAGAAGTATCCACAGACTGTGGTATTAAGTTACAAGATTGTTCGATAATACTGAATGACAAACACAAACTTCAACTACATATTTCAGCGCTCTCCGTTGCCAATAGTGTTGCATAGCAACCTCTAAACTATCAACGTTGTTTATATTGCCATCAATGCTAAGATTTAAAATAAATCGATAGCCGAAAAAAACCGTAACTATGTCACAAAAATATGAATTAAAAGTCATAGATATTAAAAAAACAGATACATACACATATGTATGGGTGACGGATATTCGTTATACTTTATAGATATATGATTCATTCACATGATAATCTGACGTAATTCCCAAATGCGTTCTAGGTGACACACTATTGTATAAAAATGAAGCAAATTAATTTTTTTTATTCAGCTGGTTGTCAAAGAAATCTGTCACACAGTTGCATATTTAGCATTCATTAGAATACTTTTCCAGCTGTGGCAAATCGTGCCATTCCTTAGGATAGTGAATATTGACTACTATAAACACAGTATTACTAGACACGTACATATCACATGGATCCATTTTAATTAATTATTTTTCTGGTCTCAGAAAAAAGAAAACTGCTTATTTTACACTGATACGCATAATATCAGTACCAATGGCAGAAGAAGCAGTTGTATACAAAAAAATTGCCTATGGGTAAAATATTTGAAAATACTTGGTGGGGGCAAAATAGCAACTCCATCACACTATTTGCCGGCAGTACCATTCAAACTCCTTGAATATTATCATAATTGGTCTTTAATTATACCCCACATGGGGTTTCCTACAGAATTTAATCAATCTTGAAATCCCCAGCCAACGGAAAATTATAAGACGATTGAAAGCATAATGAATATCTGAGATACAACATTTTAAATTGCGGCCAAACACTTATCAGCTCCAATTTTAACAGCAAATGCGCTAAAGTTATCGAATTCAGTCAATCCTTGCAGCTTGTCATCATACAATTTAAATTTAGGGTGTACATCACCCTAAGGGACACATGCAGGAGAGAATTTTCGAAACTAAATACAGAGTAGACAATGAAATAACTAAAACAAACTTTATTAGGGACAAACTAAGGCTGCAGGCAACAGTATTCAACTCTATTCGGTCTCAGAAATGGTTAAAGAAATTTTTCCGAAAAAATAATAGCAATGATATTAAAAGAAAAAGGATACAAAACTAAATCTGCTATTAAAGGATGTAAGTATGCTTATATGCATATACATATATACATATGCAAATCAAACTAAAAAATATATGTAGTCGTATATGCACATACATGTCGGTCGCTTACTACATACATACATGTCGGTCGTGAACAATGAATGTT
This sequence comes from Ormia ochracea, assembly GCA_963402855.1. Taxonomy (NCBI): domain Eukaryota; kingdom Metazoa; phylum Arthropoda; class Insecta; order Diptera; family Tachinidae; genus Ormia; species Ormia ochracea. The sequence goes on from OY727107.1 coordinate 41,444,636, forward strand.
AATTGAATAAAAGTCAGATTAAGAATATCTTGTGTGAACACTTAATTGCTTCAAACACTATGATTCTGAACAGGGTTTCAAAGACGCTTTCTCCAACTAAGTGAAAAGTGACGCTTTATTGAGCTGTGAGAAGTAGCCTTTCTCGGCTTTTTCTTTTAATTCTGCAAGATAACTTTTTGCGTTTCCAGCTTCCCTTCAGTAAAAATGCAACATCAAAGTAATTTCCACAGCATTTTACTGCGTAATTGCACAATTTCATTTATTAATAATTGTTATCTTGTAATTAATATTACAATTTAATAATCTTTATATTTGCAACAACGCAATAACCCACAACTTATGACACCTCAATATAAAAACTGAACGATGAAAGGATATACCACCTGATTGGTTGTTATGCAGCTCATTAATTAATTGACCTTGGCAATATCTTAAAAGTTCATGACTGCTTAAAAAGTGGTGTCAAAAGTCGGAAAAAAGTTGCAATTGAAATGTGTATCAAAATATCTCAGTTTTCTTAAAACGATGTTTTGAGATAATTTCGCGTTTCAAAGACGACACAGCAACATCTTTAATTGTATGCTGGTAACTTTAATTTTGCACATGAAAGTAATGTAAAGCTAGAAAAAGACACAGCAAACCCTCCTGCAGAAATGCAGTTAAAATATAAACATAAAAATATAATGCACTTAAGGCAGAGGGCAGATAACACAACATAATATAATTTCCTTAACAGCACAAACTTACATGCACACATATATTGAAAGCAACTGCACATTGAGAGTAAAGTAATAATATATATGTATGTATATATATACACATACATAAGTATGTACATATGTATGTATCTCTGATTAAAACTTTTATTTTAAATTTATAATTTTGTGCAGTTAAGTTTAAAGTGCATTTAAACAAAAAGCAGTTAAACCAATACCTTTTTTATGCACATACCTATGTAATGTATGCATAGATATATGAATGTGTGTATGTATATAAATATTTACGTAAAGTTGCATTTTAAGTTAAAATTTATTAGATAGATTTGTCCTTTTCGTCAAAAGTGAAATTACAAAACATTCTTGATATAAAAATGCTTTCTGTAATGCATCACAAGCCTACGTGTGTGGGGAGGATGTGCATAGCACATACATATGTAAGTAAATACATATTTCCATATGCATGTACTAGAATAGTTTCCATTACATTCTACTAAAATATTTCCACGTTAAGACTTTGTACAATGTTCCCAGTAGCTCATCTTTGACTGAAGACAGAAGTTAATAATTAAAATATTTTTACATTTAAAATTCCATTTGCAAGCCATGCTGAGTGTACTTATAAACCATGTTTTTCAGAGCTTGAAAGTTAACAAAATGTTACTAAGCGACAACACTGGTTGTTACGTTTTGTTGTTGTTAACTATCTATGCAATGTAAAGAGAAATTTAAATCCAACTCATATGAATTTCTAAGAGAGTGTAAGTGATAGCGCATGGTTGCCAATTATTTAATTTTGACTTTCGGAAATCCAAATAATAAAGTGTTACTTTGTTTAACCATATTAATGTCTTCAGTTGGGTTTTGCATATGTAAAAAAAGCACTTAAACTGTTAAGGCAAAAAAAATAAGAAAAAAATAAGATCACGATCACTTTAAGTGTTCGATAAGACATGACAGTGCAGAATGATTTACACAAATAATGTGTCTTTAGCTTTTTTTTACTTTTCCAATTTCCGGCATTATTTTTTATAAAACTATTCTTAAATGCAGTTAAGCAAAAGCACAAAAAAAAAACTTTGATATTTCATTTCAATACTATGAAACGAGAAGAAGAAGATTTTATAAAAAAGTAATTCACGTAGCAAGAATTTTTAAAAAAAAATTTAAATTTCGTTAGCGCAAAAAGTGACACAAACAAATTGTTTACAAATAATTAAAAACCACGAGTATTGATTCAAAGCGATATTTCATTTTTAATTGTCAATATTTAAAAATTTCGAAAACATTTAATTTTATTCCGAAATTAATTAGTTTGTTTTTCTGCTGCTTTGTCTTTTTCGTGATTTTTGAGAAAGTAAGCATACGATTCGAAATTAAATTAAAGTCTTAACAGAACTGTCAACAACAAATTATATAACAGCTGTAAGCAAAATAAATTACAGAAAATATCCAAAGAAAATTCTTCTTCAAATATGCCTGTAAAACTAAATTGCTACAGAGAAACTTTGCAACGGTAACTCTGTTAAATTAAAAGAGAATGAAAATTGAAAATACTTAATAATGTTTGACAAATACATGTATGGATTTATATAGTGTGTTGTAATGAATGTGGTAGCTTTGTTGGTGGTAGATGTGTGTTGCATATACCATTCGATACACTACCACATACAAATCTTATCAATCTCACCAACTTAAGCACTTCTGTATATAGAACTAATGTTGGTATTCACGTGTGTATATACATACGCACACATATGTACAACAACGTACATGTTTCCACACATACTAGGTGGTCCACTCCTGACGAAGAAATAACCGTTTGCTGGGGAGTTTTACTCGCGCCCATCCGCGGGGGCACACATTCAAATATATGTACATATGTATGTTCATACATTTGTATATATAATATGTGCACATGAATGTTTTCACATTCCTACACATCCATACTAGTTATGCATATGCATATGTTTCCATATCCATATGTGTGCATGCACATACATGCATACATGCTTTATATTATGTGTGTTATATGGTCGCATACATACATTCATACATATGCATATATACATGTGTAAGAATGTATGCAACTTTAACGTGCACCGAAGGGTACAAAAAATTAAGCTGGACGTTGTTAGTGTGTACATTTGTATAATAAAATATTTGCGGACCCACACATTCATGCACAGATGTTTGCGTTTAAGTACACACATATGTACATATGATTTAAGTCCATAGTAAATATTATAGGAACTGTAAGTATAAAAGCTTGCTTTGCATGCTTACATACATTTATACACAGAAATAACGTATGTGCGTAAGTACGATGAAAGACACACTCACATATGTACATACATGGTGCGTACATATGTACATACATTTGTAACTAAAATAATGAAAGCATCATTATGTAGGCAGTTACATAACAAAATATGCATACATATCTACATATATATATATTTTATATGGTCAGTGAAAGAATTTTTAAATTTCTGGCTACTAAAGCAGTCAATTTACAAATAGTATGAATCCATGTACATACGGATGTATTCACATGTGTATGTGCATATGTATGTATGGATGTGTGTACATTTGTACGTACCCTTTTTTGTATAAAATTAGAACATTTTGAACTTGATTTTAAATTTTCCTGCATATATTAATGTGTTAATGCATTTACATACACATCCACATTCCAACATATAAACCACATATGTATGTATGCATAGATGTGTATAAATTATACATACTACATACATATGTACATACATACATACTTCGTATGGTCGTATGTGGTTACGGAATATATACATATATGGACATACACACGCATTTCTTTGTAGCCGGATGCATCCGGAAATTGTTACCAGCGCGCACTCCAACTGTATTATAAACGTATGTTCATATGTGAACACGTATAGTTGTCGGTAAAGTGAAGTATTTAGTGAAACTTTGCGATGCCAAGGAAACAAAAGCAAAGTATTTACACTACATCGTCTTCATTGATGCCACCACCAAAAACCAATAACAACACCATCAGCACCATCTCTACCAGTGGCAAAATAAATGCGAGAGCGAGCAGCTTTAATTTAAATAAACTCTTTTCTTGCCATTATTTTGCACACACACACATGCACACGCATGCATGAGCACACAACTAGTTGTATTTGTGTGCGGACATTTATTAACTTGCTGGCATTTCAGTGTGTGTGCGGTGTTTTCGCCTACGCCGGCGTCGACGTCGCCAAATTAAAACACAACATTTGATTTGGCTTGGAGAGCCTCTGTCCCGTGCCCATGTACCATTTGCATTGAAACATCCTCTTGTAAAATATGAGCGCGGTGAGTGAACCACCGAATGAAAGAGTAAAGTAAAAGCAAAACAAAAACAGAAACAGAAACCGAGTATAAAAGCAAACACAACAAACCTCCTCTAACTTGTGCTAAAGCCAAGCAAAGCAATGTAACCGTTTGCTTAATTTGCACAGAGCAAAGATGAACTGAAAAAGATGAATGAATAAATGTTTGGATGGATAAAAAGATACTAGATGGATGGACGGTTGTTGGCAGTAGTTGTTGTGTTGAATAGATATTTGCTGGGCAAATGCAAGCTTATTAGAAGCTTACGGTCTGTCGCATTGTGAGGACGTGTTGTGTTTACAGTTCTTTTTAGCAGTGCTTTGTATGACAAAATCGCGTATTTTTTATTGTTTTATAGACTACGAACGAAATCATAATTTACATCGCTTGCAACGATTTCACCGCTACAGCAATTACAATTCTATGCCGTACTCTTTTTATAGGGCATGAATTGGTCCGCGTAGAAGTTTAACTTCCTCAAAAACAACCTCTCTGGGCGCTGTTGGCATCTTTGACGTTTGTGTATGTTTTCGCAAAACTTACAATTAGCTTTTCATCTGGAAACAATAACAACAAACACACACGAAACAAACAACAAAAATATCAGGAACTCATTTATTCATATTCCAATGAACATACAAAGGAACTGCGTCGGAATTTATACACCCAAATAACTAAACAACAAATATACGTACATATATATATAGGTATATATGTATGTATGTATGGAGGTACATACATATGGCTGCATGTATGTAAATGGAGACCATGCATACACACACGTAACCATACGCGATTCTGAACACACTCAGCCGCACCACACATTTAAACAATTCGCAATATTGATGTTTACTATTGCTTCTCCAGTAATTGTCGCAGCTTTTGGTTGTGGTTGCGTTACACCTAACTGTTTTAGCAATTCGTGCATACATATGGATGTATGTATGTAAGTATGTACATACACACATTGCTGTATACGTACGTGTGTATGCGTGCTTATGTGGACATGTGTATTTATGTACGTTGACTGCTGCTTTGCCGCTTGACTGGTTGGTGTGTTCAGCAGCCGTAATCTCCGCTGCTGCTTAGACACTTAGTCAGTCATTTTATCCACCGCTCGTCGCGTAGACAGACAATGAAAAGTCCACACCGACACACGTATTAGCCGCTATCAAACGGCATTCGTATATGAAACGCCAAGTGGAATAGTCGCGCGCGCGATTGTGTGTCCACCCACAGCAGAAACAATAACAAAAGTACAATAATAATAAGAAAAAAGACAATAATATGTATAAAAGCAAATACACATTCGTTAGTTATATCGGATTCTCATATGAAAACAAGCACATTAGATAAAAAGCAAAAACAAAATATAACAACAAACAATAACAAACAGCATTACCACCTGCCTGTTCGTTGTTTCTTCTTCAATAATAGTTATCAGTAAGGAGTTAACGGCACAACCCTCTCCCGCGCATTCGCTTTCTCATTCAAGTTGACGGCAACACCACACCACCAATCAGCCATCCCACCCACAATCTGACAACCCCCGCGCGAAACCAACAAAAATAAAATCTAATTTCCAAATTGGCATCAATGTGTAAACGCCGAAAATAAAATTGAATTATCTGCACGTATGTGTCCGTAGTCACTCACAGGACATAGACGTGCTCGGACGTGTGTATTGTTTGTTGGACATTTCTTAAAGAAGGGAAATTTATTTCTTATTGCCTCATAATAACCGAATAATTTTATTATATATATATATATATATATATATATAACTAACTAAATAAATAAATAAAAATATAAAAAAAGAAAATAAGAAGAATAAAAAAAATTATATAAAATAACATAAAATGAAATAAAAGAAATAAAACATACTCAAGTGTATAAAGAAAGTCCAACTAAAATGAAAGGCAAACGGAGTGATAAATAATTTAAACATGTACACGCATACATACATATGTAGGTATGTACATGCCAGTATATAAAATAAAAATAAGAAAAAACTAAATTAAATAAAATTAATTGTTTTCTACAAGTACTGCGGTGAAACGACAACAAGTTAAACGCATACATACATACATACATATTAAAAAAGAATGTTTATTATATTTGAAATAAAAAATACACATGTACATACAACATACATAAATGAATAAATAAATAAATAGATAAATATATAGAGTCTAGTTGCATATGATAATGATAACAACAGAGTATTCAAATATAAAAAGAAGTTGACAAGAAAAGAAGAGAAAAGAAAAATATATGCTGAATAAAAGTTTTAAACGTTCCTATTAAATAATATACATACATACATACGTAGTGCATATTTGCGACAAAAATACATACATATGTATGTATGTATGTACATATATGCACATATATGCATGCATAGATAACTTGTAAAAATAGAATAGTATAGAATAGAATAAAGTGTATGCCTAGCCAAAGAACTCCTAAAGAACTCCAAGCACACACCGCGGTCCCGAAAATATGTAAGGATTTCGACACCTATTTTGGGCTCAGACACGCATATGCGCCACAACAAGCACCGCTATACAAACGCTACACAACCGTGGATAAACTTGACTAAACTCTCCATCTTGACGTGTTGCCTAGAAATCGAAAACAATTTTGAATGCGGCTTGTGGTCTTTCTTCATCTCACCTTTTCGACTGGCGCCATCGAAGCAAAAAGTTTAAAGTAAAAATTTTTATTTGGTCGAAAATGCGAATTAAAATGCCTGCAGTTAGAATTGCGCAAGGTTAGTTACCATCTAATATTCCTTTTATTTCCAGAAACAAAAAAAAAAAAAAAAAATAAGAAAGGAAAACAAACAAAAATTAAACAATTGCAATTTAAAGTGAAAGCGTGAAAAAGTTTTGAAAATTAATTTGAAGTAGCAAAATAAGAAAGACATTCATTCTGTGATAATCCTTCCGTTCTCAGATGGCACTACAGCAAATGTGCTCCGAAGGCGTCTGAGTGCAAATGTATGCCTGCATTCATGCATGCATATTTCTGCACTGATTTGAATTACACACATTTTGTAAATAAACAAAATAATTTATTAGCTCGCTGGCAATTGCGTGAAGGCGCATAAATGGCTGCCACAAATCATAAAATGATACCTGCCAGAGCCAGAGCCAGAGCCAGATTGGAATTTCGCCTGCCTCGTGTGCGTATTTGTTTATGTGTTTGTGTTTGTGTTTGTGTTGAAATTTATTCCTCAATGAGTAGATTTTAATGTAAAAATTATTGGTTGCAAATCTATTGCAATTTTTTTTCTTTGTTTTTTTTTTTTTTGGTTTGTAATATTTACGTATGGGCGAGTACTGAGTACTTAGTGTGTGTGTTAAATTTTTTGATCAATCAAGTGAGCGTGACACGACTTAAATACATACATATGAATTTATGGCCAACTTAAGCCATGTATACAATACTTGTGCTAGTCATACATGCACACGCATGCATGCACATACACATTTTTTAAATCGAGCTTTCAATTTGCCGACGGCAGTTCGAACTGCGAACGAATTGCGAATGTATTGAATTCACAATTGCTCATGTATGGGGAGGTGCGTACACATAGATATGCATACCCACATGCACATGTATGTGGGTATGCCAGTGCAAGAAATAACCCAAAAAGGAACTCTTCAAATATTGTATTATAATGTGGTGCAATGAAAGATCGCGCCACTTCAAAAGAAAAAGAATTACAAATTACTTGTTGTATGTACTTATGGAGTTGTAAAGCAATAAAGAATTTTAAACATAATTTATCAGTATACAGTATGCAAACGCCAGGGGTGGGCACTTGAATGCCTACAAGTGGCAAATGTGGAATTTCGCTGTTTTTACTAATTGCATAGTTTTGCTATAGACAAAGGAAAATCAAATTCTCTTACCTTTACTGTAACGGATACAATCATACATACATACCTGCATAGGGGGCATGTTTACTAATTTAATTTGTGCTTTCCAAGGCTCGATATCATTGGCAGTCATTATTTCAAATTTTACTGAAATAATAGAAGAAGAAAATAAAAATTCTTTAGAACGATACTTACTAAGAATATTTTCTTATCTCTAAAGAAGAAAGTAACCGAAGATCTTAATATTTTTTATTAACAATTTATTTAAAAAATCACACACACACATGTCGTAAAATTTGTCAGAACACAAAAAGAGTCTCACTGACTGTACACTGAAACAATTTTTATTCCGAATGCAGATATTCCTACAATACACGGAGACGTGAATGAATTTATGAAGAACAAGAAGCTTTTGATTAATTTTAAATTGATATTAATCCTGATAAATTGTGCAATTTTAAAAATCGGAGCAAATAGTAAAGAAATATTTTCCACCATATTATTTTATTATATGTTAATTTCAGAGGTCCTTCCAGGGGCTAGGCCTGACCTCTTTATCCAATATTTCCATTATTAGATTTTATTAGAATCTGAGTAAGAGCAAGAAAGGTAGTTAAGTGTTAATAAACGTAAAAGTTTGCAACATTGGGAAAGTAATGTACCGTCAGAGAGACATCTTCAGATGTGCCTCCATGGGCGAATGAGTAATGCGCAGCCTACTGAACCTGCGGTAGCGGGTTCAATTCCTGCCTAGACGCCGGATACGCCGAAAACTTTGAAGGTTACATTACTTAACAAAAAAAGCAAAAAAAAATATATATATTAAGGATGTGCCATTTGCTTTACAAGTGCCACGCAATCAATGTTTAAGGACGAGCTATAAAATAAATATATTAATACCTGATGTTTCATTCACATTCACCTTTTTATCTAAATCTTATACTTCAGACAAGAACAAATAAATTGCATTTCTGAGTTTGTCATTTGCTTACGCGGGATAGTCTGACTGAAAATCAGCTCTCCAAATTTAGGAAGAATAAGAAGAATCGCTTCCTGCAGAGCTTTCATTTGCTTACGCGGCATAGTCTGACTGAAAATCTCAGCTCTCCAAACTGCGGAATAAAGCGTGTAAGCATCTAAGAATGGTATTTAATTTTGCTTGAATTAAATTTATTTAAAAGCTTCGGTTGTTACAATGGAAGCTGAAATTTCTAGGCAAATATTTTTACAAAGTCCAAGTCCGAATTATTAGCCTACTTAAATTACTAAAAAATTTGTTTTTTTACAACAAATTATGGTGAAACATGGAAATTTGTCACGGACCTGCTTTAAAATTAACTCAGGCAACTATTCACTGTATGCCTGCTTCAGATAATTTATATAGAAGTGCGGGCCATTATTGTTATTTTAAGGTGGAAAATTTTTGTTTTCTTCTAACTTGTAAATTGAATTTAAACTGAAAATAATTTTTTTTTTTGAGGATTCATTATTTACGCTAGAAGTATATTGTCTTGAACTCAGTTGGCGATTTCGATAAATTAGGCTTGTAGTGAATGGATCATTCTCAGTAACTGAATTTAATTTAATTTGCTAAGTCCATACAAAATTCAGTTCCTAATGCGGCGAATCGAAACCCATAATTAAAGGCACAAGCAATTTCTCTAAAATTATAAGACTTGCTTCCCGTATAAATTGATAGAATGGAATATTTTGCTTACAATTTTGTACTAGTAACCCTGGATATATTTGCAGACCCCGTTAATACCCTTGAATCGCAAATAACAGCTGTTGATACACACATACATTTAAATATTTAAATGCAAATGTATGCATAAGATTTTATGTAATTGATATCACGTATTTTAAAGGAAATTTCTTGTCATTTGAACGTTCCAGGAAAGTGATATTTTTTTATTAAATTGCAATTGGCATTCGAAAAGGCTGATTTCATGTCCTTGCGCGTTTCACACTCCTGTGAATAAACTGCAGAGTCTGCCTCTTCACTAAAAAGCCGTGATTGACTTTCGCTTCACTAACAAAAATGTTTTCTCTACGACTGACTGCCCTAAAAAAAGTTTTAGCATTCTTCTTCGTCCAATCAGTTAAAATTATTGTTCGAAAAGGGAGCTGTAAACTGGATAAGGCACGAATAATAATTGTTGTCAAAATGTAATAGAATTTTATATACCCTTCTCTGTCAAAAAGCATGGATATGGGCATTTGTAATTTCTACAATATTCATATGCGATCCTTTAAGAAATCCTGGAAGGGAAGTTTGTCTGTCTGGTCTGTCTGTCTGTCCTCGCTATATTTTCTTATTTTTGTTGCGGTATTAATGGATTTTAAATTTTGCTTGTGATCGACTTTTGTATAGCAGTTCCATATTCTAATATGTCTGTATGTACATGCCTCCTCTAACTCCGAAAAACCCCCTCTTATATATAAATTCTTTATCACATTATAGCAAGGATAAATATCTCGTTTTCCTCTCCGTCCTTGCTTAACATGGCAGATCCGTGAAATTAAATTAAAAGATGAAATCCGCTACTGAAACTTGACAGCCTTTCATGTGCAGGCTAACTTTGAAGGTAATGCCTTGGCATCAAGCAACGACTCAAATGCTTCTTACTAGTTTTTGCGGTACACTTCCAATCCCATGCAGTAGGCGTACAATCCGAAATTCAAGCTTAAGTTGGTTCGAAAGGAAGAAGTACTTCCGCTAACATTGTTAAATGTTATGCGACAGTTGATAGTGAAACAGACCCCTTAGCTTATGACAATTTTACAAAATTTAATACAAAACCAAAATATTTTATTGTTATCCGTTGCCATGTTTTTACATAGCAATATTAGAGTTGCCGATATGTGTTTGCCAATTCACTCATATTTTATTTTCATTTCACTTTAATACTTTTGAATGTAAAACGTTTTCAATGGCATCGCATCAGGCCGACAAATAAATGTTACATTCAAAAAGGATCGCCATCCAGGGGGAAATGATTGGCTACATGTAATTGTTGTTTTTTATTAGTAGCCGCGGTTGGCGTTCTCTTTCGCATTTCCCGTGTGTGTATTAAACTGGTGCATTCAGGTTGCATTTTAGATATGAAGAATAACTTTGCAGTAGTTAAATACTACTTTCAATTTGGTTTCTCGCAACTCTCGTCGAAGCTCGATTTATAGCGTAGATTGAAGAAAAGAGTGCTCTGAGATATTTGAATGATTCCTTCGCTGGGCTATAAGCTTTGAATTAGCCACATTCTACTTCAACTCTGCAAAAGCACAAATAACGTATTCATATTTGAGTTTTTCATTATGTGCATCGCCAGCCCTCGTAACTTCTCAATAATGATCCTTCAAGAGCTCAATAAGCATGAAAGTTGGGAAGAAATCGTTTATGTGTTACTATGGCATTACTATTGTAAAATATGGAAATATCCTGCCTGCCATTTGCGTAACATATAACGCTAAATTGGTTTTAATGGCTAGAAACATTTTTTGAAATGATTTTAACAGAGTGATTGGCTACTACAGAGATTGCGGAGCAGAGAAATCTATATAAGAAGGGAGTGGCGAAAAGTGATTCATATTGAAACTGGGCGCACAATTTATAGTCGAACGATCGATTTGCTGGCTCATTAAATAAGCCAAATCTCTATTTGACGAAAACACGACATGGCAATCAAATCGGCGACAGCGGTCTGTTGAAAAATTTTGCGCATGCAGAAATGCATTTTTTTCACTCACAGTTCGAGCCATCAATAATTCTATAGATTATGAATGTCTTGTTTTAGTTCACTTTTTCTTTTGTTGCGCTTCATTTTACAAACATTACAAATCAAAGCCGACAATGAGAGAAACAACGTAATGTTTTATTTAGATAAAGTGCCAACAACTTATTGTTGAATTTGTAGCAAATTGAAATAGACAAAAGCAAACAACTAAACGCATTCACTAACACAACACGACCACTTTTCTATATGTCGAAAGAACAAACTCCAACACAAACTGATACACATTCTACTCATTATACGTGTAATTATTTTTTTCCCTTCCCGTTTCTTGTATACCTCGACTCGACTGTGCGGTTTCCATTTGCCACTTTGTCCGCTTATTGACTTGTCCATCCCAGTAAATGAAAAATTAAAAAAAAAAAAAAAAAAAACGAAACAAAAAACGAGAAACGAAAAATGAAAAACGAAAAACGACATAATAATAATTATAATAATAAGTTACCTTTTAACCATTTTTATTATTTTCTTCCACTTAAAACTATGTGGAAACAATCTGTTTATTTAGCTGCAACGTGTTATCAAAAACATAACAAATAACCGAGCAAATACAAAAGTTAACATTAAAAATATGTTTGAGAGTTAAAGAAAACAAAAACAATTTTGTCTTTAGCCTGGCATACCGACAACAGTTCTGTGGTAATTGCTTCAGTTTCATTTCAATAATAATTTTTATCTCAAAAATAAGGTTGGTGCCATTTTTATCTCGATGATTGTAAACTCGAAACACATCTAATTAAAAACTATTTTTCTACTCACATCCTGCGAGGGCAGTGCGAAAAGTACCCTGAATACACGGCGGAAGATTTTTTCATCTCGGATATAAAACTAATGAAATGTCTTCGCCAGTTCATTCTTATTCGATGTCCTATTTAGATGTCTCCGCTTTGAAATGTCAGCAGTAGCCAAACTGTGGCACTAGGGGTAAGTGGTTAGAAGTTTTCGTAGCGAAGTGAATCTTATTGTAGGGAAATTCTGACAGGACAAGATGGCCGAAACTAATTCGTATGAAAAGTAAAAGTTTTAAGAGCGTAGGATGGTTAATAGGAAAATGGCAAACATCTTGTAAATATCGGTATTTTTGGCTTGCACTTGTCTTCTTTTCTGATTTGGTAAGGAATTGAATAATTAATCAAATGAATTTTATTGGTGTCATCGAAATCATCGAGAACTCGCCTGCATACTTCTCGTATCCGAGTTTATAAGCGAAGCTATCTTTTGAGGCTTATAAATTCCTTAGATTTTCCTTGATTACATCAGTGTTTTCAAAAGGAACCGGCTATTTCTAGACCTCATCCCAATTTTCAATTTTCATATCCCCAAAAACCCCTCAGTTTATTGATCATAAAATGACATTAAACCTAAGAAAAAAATTTAGTACTTTTTTTTTCTAAGCCCAGCACTGAGGCTACAACCTCGCTTTATTACCAACTTGTTTTCAAAATACATGCATATACATATACGCATACTTATACATATGTATTTACTTATATACTTGTACATAAGTAAGCAATTTCACTATGACTCGTATGTATTTTTGCATGCATACAAATGAATTGAAGAGTATCAAAAACTATCGCATAGACTTTACCATTTTTCAAAGAGAGATGAGGAGAAGGGCGTTGAAATTGTCACGTATATTCGATTTGAAAGTACATGAAAAGAAAAAAAAAATATTAAAAATGTGGTTTTCGGTTTCACTATCGCCGATGTGAAACGATTACTATACGATTTATAATATTTTATTGCCCCAAAAAAATCCACTATATGTTACCAACAAATCTGCAAAACTCAGGAGCACCGCTTCCTTTAATTTTGACAGGTTCTCTGAAGCAGTTCTTGTAACGGATACTTTAAATTACAGGAGAGTCCGTTTAAAACGCCAATGCCAAAATTTTAAAATAGTTGATTTGTAAAATAAAGCTTTGTTCATACATCAGCAGTTGCGGAAGATATTCCGTTAATTTCTGTAGACGAACAGCAACGCTGATATCTTCGAGAAGGTAAATCGGGTAAAATCATCTTTTCCATTTTTCATTCCAGTTTTTAGTACCAGTTTAGTTAACAATTAACACGAACTGATTCTGAACGTGTAATTTTAGCTGGAGAAATTATTATCGAGCAAAAAGACGGAATGGATAAAATGGTTTCTCCCTTTTTTTACTCATGATGACCTCTCATGAAAGTAGCCGCACTTGATGGTCCTTTCAAACTTGCAATTGCTAAGCAAACTTTGAAAGGCTAGTGGAAACTTCACATATCAGAACTAACACTTCCATATAAGCATTTCCATAGAAAAGGAGTTCGCATAGCGTTGCGTTTGGCATTCCCCTTAGTCTCCATTACATTAAATTAAAGCAAACATTGGGAAAATGTGACTTTGCCAAATATCATGTCTAAAGAGCTCATTGAAAGTGAAATTTGCAATCGGAAAATTGTGAAGACATGGGACCCATTATTGAAATTTTTTTCCACCCTATTTCTCTTGTTATTCTCTTCAAATTGTAATGGAGACTAAGGGGAATGCCAAACGCAACGCTACGTAAGCCTTTTCTATACAAATGCTTATATGCAAGTTCTAATTCTGAGATGTGAAGCTTTCAGTGCCTTTGCAAGTTTGAAAGCACCAGCAAGTGCAGCTACTTTCACGAGAAGTCATCAAGAGTAAAAAAGGGATAAAACATTTTATTCATTCCGACTTTCAGTTCAAACCGCCAAACTCACAATAACGAATGTTTAAACCTTGAACGTAATGAGCTTTTACTAATTAAACTAATTCATATTGTTTCGTAAAAGTCATCCGCAAATTCACTTTTTCCTTCTCCAACAACTTTATTAATTAATTTTCGGCATAGTCATTGTTCAATTGACATCAGCTATTTCCATGCCACTTCGAATGTAATCACTCCTCCAAGTCAACCACTCTTATTTATAACTCCAAAGCAGCCACAGATCTTCGCATTGAAAGCACAACCTGCATGCACATGTTCTGATTGAAACCCCGTTTCGCAAAGCATTTTCAATTTAATTTGATTATCGACCAAACGGTGCCCATAAGCATGTTGCTTAAGTCGATGTAGTTATTATTTTCATTATGTGTCTATTTAGGTAATATTTTAAAAAAAGCACCGAGTGGAACTTTTTGTAACATTTTTGACAAGCAAATGTTGCGTCGCCATAGCAATTCTTGTCTGTTATAAAATAAAAAAAAAAAAAAAAAAAAAATCGTGTAAAGCCGCATGGATAAAAATGCCGCAATTTATTGACCCAAGGTTGCTTAGGAAATGGCCAGATGTAAAACAGTAAATTCATTGTTAGAAAATAATAACAAGAACAAAAAGCGACGACTGGCACTGCCACCGTGCAGTTGTGAATGTATTGAAAAGCTCTGATTAAAAAAGAAAAACAAAGGACTCACACTCACGCTCACGCTCACACCAGTCCGCAAACACTTGCATACACATGGATTGCATACACATATGAATTGACATTTATGGCTGTGTGTGTGTGTGTGTGTGTGTGTATGCGTGTAAATAATATGAGTACAATAATATTATAATTAAAGGCATCCATATTAAAGCCAGTGAAGTAAAACTTGTCATGAGCTGTCAACTTAAGCTACACGCTCAAAATAAAAGAATAAAATAAAGTTAAACTCTACAACTGCATGTCTTCCTGCTGGACTTCATTGAACGAGCATGCAAAAGTTCTCCGCAATCAAATTGTGCACGACAGCAGCACAAGAGGCTGAACAAGTCTTTTGTTACGCATGAGACTTGAAAACCAAACAGGATGCGAGTCCTTTATACGAGATGCATGAATGTAAATACATTCATCTGAACATATCTACATAAACATATATATATATATGCTTGGTCATGTGCAGTGTGGCCAGATTGTTGACAACGGAGAGAAAAGCGCATTAACTTTCGCATTAAAGCTGAACGAATTTAATAAATTAATTATGAATTTCGAAAAGAAAGCGGAATATAATTAAGACTGCATACACTTTTTCACAAATTACTTCGTATGCCGTTTAGTGGACATTCGTTACAGAAAAGTGAATCTTTTCAAAGTATGGAGAGATCTCATAAGTTCTGCTAATATAATTCTCATATGCTTCTGTCGATAACTGATTTTAATCAAATACTTTAATATGCGTGCCATTATTGCTGGCCAGAAAATGTAGAAAAATAATGAAATAAAAGAAGTTACAAAATAAAATTATGCGTTTGACCTAGAAATGCCGAGAGTTATCTTTGCTCTTTTTTTCTTATTTAATTCTAAAGATTATGGATGTTTCTGAATTATTAATTTATTAATTTACATATAATATTTATTAAGAAATTAAATGTGCAGTCTAAGGCGAAGGCCCCTAGGCCCAGTTGTGGCAATTTTTTATATGAATTCAATTTTGATTAAATTTTTTTTGGAAAGAACTTGTAAAGCTTGTAAAGACTCAATACAGTCTTCACTGTAATTGCGAACTTTTTAGAAAAAGGCGCGTAATATTAAAAAACTTTGATCCAATATATAGATCCAGGATACTTTATAGCACCGCCAACTAAGATAGTAGAAATTATCATTCCCACATCACACCTGAATATATCCCTCCATCTTTCTTGACAAAAAAAAAAAACAGATATTCTTCAGGACTTAAAAAGGCAGTTTGTTACGGTAAGAACTAGAAACCAGATTATTTTTCTACGAATTGCGAATATTCGTTAACAAAATTTCTACAATCGTGTTTAAAGAGGAAATCCATTTTTTTTTTTTTTTGTTGAACTTTCAGGAGAATTTTGATTTTGCATCTTTACTTTTTCTTATCTGATGGCAAGAAGTCTCTTGCCAATAAAATTGCATTTTATATTTTCTATTGTTTTATTTTTGTGTTTCATTTATTTCGCAATATATTTTCGAAGAAAAATGTGAGGCAAAATTTATAAGCAATTAAAAATAACTGATTCTATTAACAATTATATAAATTATATGACGTTTAGACCTAATTGTCTTCTAAGCGGTCGATCAAGAATATGCATCTTCTGCGAATATGCAGACTAACGCGTAGAAGCGAAATATCTAACACTGAGCCTGATTCAGCAATTTTACGTAATTCTTCCCAAAATTATCATACAACTGTTTATTGAATGACTCAACTCCCTCTGCAATTCCTCTGAAGGCGTATGTTCAGTGAGCAATTAAGCTTCTGCACTGGCAGCACTGAGCGACTGACAAATCGAGAATTAAAAAAAAAGTACAAGCAATTGTTATTTTAATTTATATACTCTAATTTAGTAAAAGCTTCATGCAGAATCTGCAGTGTGAGCAGGGCATAAGGACTAGTATAAAATTTTATATATATTCTATCCTTTAAGGGCTTGTTTCACTATCCCACACAGTATTACAGATGGCAAACTTGGCATGTATTATGAAAAAGTATTATAATGTAACATAAAACTGTATTATTTTTTTGACAGTTGAATGTCACTTGCAAAAGTTTTTGAAAATTTTCATAAAATGATAGATTTCGTCTGAACAGTCTTGATTTTATTTTAAGCATCTGAACATACAAAAAAATTATTCTGTATTATTTATCTGGATATTATCATTATTGTATATATCTTTGGAAATATATTTCTTTAATCCACATTTCTTACAGTACCAACTAGAATAAATTACTTTGCTTATATGTAACAAACATAAAACATATGTTTTCGTAATACATTTAAAGTATGGTGTATCATCATATACGTCATTTTTATGTGATTTCATAAAGTATACGGCCATCACTTTTACACTTTCTTGTGAATGAGTCGTTCGACTGTGTGGTATAATTAAACGAGGTCTTTATGTATATGGATAAATTCAAACCTGGTCACAGTGCTAATGAATGCATACAAACCCAGCTGTCCATGCCGGCAAGGTGTCACAAATAACGCTTGCATAACCAAAACACATCGTAAGCGACACATAAACTGCAAATTAAACTTTTATAAGGGAAACCGCAACGTTTATTTAGAAGACAGTATTGCTAAACATTATTAATATTCTTCTTGTTAATAAAAATTGTTATTTTTTATTTTTATATATAAACTCGCATTTAAAACTAACATTTCTTTTCTGCTTTGATATATTTTTAATGTCGCGCCTCCATCACATACAGAATAAATGTAAATTCTTGAATATTAACAAATTACTGTCCTACCAAATGACTCGTGTTGGCTTTAATAAAGTTATTAATTTCAAGATAGGAGGGAATCCATATAAATGTCAGTTACTTTGAGCTTAAGATGTGCTTCTTGTCGACAAGCTGAAGTTATTGTTGGCAATCTGGTCGGCAATACGCGTGGCAAACGACAAAGTGAATGCAGATATCGCTTTGTTGTCTATAGTAATTCAAACTGGTTTTTGCAGGCGTCGTTGAGCGAATTATTAAATCCACTAACTGACCAAAACGAGCGTGTATACATACGAGTGTGTCGCCATACGTATGAGTGCCCACAAATGTATGTCCGATTGGAATTATTGACATGTGTATATCAATATATTTGCTCTTCTCATCTGTTTTATAAACGAAATGAAATGTCTCAAAACGACATAAATATATATGCAATTATTTCAATCGTTACCAATAAGTTGTTATTTCCTGAGGCAAAATGCATTAGACAAGTAAGCGCCGAAATAAGTTGTACTTATTGCGACTTGTGGGATGTTTGGGCAACCAAAAATAAATTTTTAATATTAAAAAAAATTCTTTTATAGTTCTATTCAATATTTTACACTATTGTCTTTAAAAGAAATATATAAGTAAAGATTTAATAGGCAAACTTAAAAGGTACTAGAGAAGTTCGCAGTCACATAAAAAACTTTTAGTTTTTTAAAAGGAAAAAGCTTTTATAAAGATCAGGTTTCACTATTCTAGACACGAAAAATCTAAAAAATTGTATGAAAATGGCGTTACTAATGCCACACTGTTATACAAAAATGATGCAAACAATTTTTTCTATGCTGGTTGAAGTAAAAACAACTCTGATCGCTTCAAAATTGTCAATTTATGAGTATTGTCATAAAAATCTGAAATTGTTACGTCACACTATGACAGAGATGCCATATTCAACAAGTCGTGCGACTGTGTGGGATAGTGAAATATGGCCGTAAGCATCATACATCAATTATAGAACTTTAAATTTGAGGATCGATTTGATACGTTGATTTGCTTTACGAAATCTTTATATGATTTACATTTTATGCATGATTTTATATGATTTTACGTTTTATTCTTTCGGTATTTTGTTACACTTAAATTTATTATTTTATGTAAATCTTCAGCTCAGATGATGAAAAAAAAAAAAATTCAAAGGTCTGTACAAGTTTTTCCATTCGATCTATTAAGAAAACCTCTTACGGTTATTAACTGCGTACTTTGTAATAGAACTGCTGCTTCTTTTTTTCTAAGGACAGTTACACGGTTAAACTGAAAATAATGATATAAACTTTAAATTGGTTTTTTTTCTCCAACTTGTATCACTAAACTTGCACATAAATGCATTGAAGCAAGTTGAGCAAGCTTTGTACAAATGGAGCAATCTTAAATCAAACATAAATTTGAATATGCATGTATGCGTGAGTGTATTTTTGCTTGTGTGTATGTGTTGCTGCTTGGCACAAAGGAGGCTCCGCTTGCATATGCATATAAGCGTGTACATGTGCATGAGTGGAAAACGTTTTCATGGGCTGTAGCGAATAATTATAGCGAGAGTCCCTTGGTTCCTTGCAACTACATAATCAGCCGGTATACAGCAAACTGTATTACTTCCGTTGTGGCGATTCGCAACACAAACGCAGCCATGTATAAGTGATTGTTTGAAAAGTTCCTTTCTTAAAAGTATAGCGTAATTTTATTTTGTCGGTGTATGGATACTCGAGTGAATATTTGTTGTTTATTCCTGCATATGGAGATAAATATTTTGTTATTTCTCCTGCTTGGTGTGATCCATACATAGAGACTAGAAGGAATTCATAATAAGCTTAAAAAACGTTACAACACCCTCGTATTTAATTTGTTTCTAGTTTTATTTGTTAGAACCCAACGGAATAAAAGTTTTTAGAAATGTGGTGAGTCTTAAGGACAGCACTGAGACTTTTAGGTTAAATCAACAGCTTACAGAAACATTTGCCCGCTTGCAGCTGCCACGACCCACCTCAGATGATTGGATTTAAAAAGAACAACGTTTTAAACGCTATCGATCCTTCTAAGCTGAGCTTTCATTTAAAGCTTAGAAAGTCGATTACATAAATAGAAAAAAAATCATATTTAAATCAGCTTATTATTATTCCCGTATTAGGAAAGTAAACGCATAATATATTTTACCAAGTGAGGCACAATTCCTCTTTTTAAAAAAAGTTTTAAGATCTATGGCAATAGTTGGAATCATAAAATATATTTAATTTCCACAGAATATGTATTTTTTTTTTATAATTTTTCTACGAAAAATGTCGCGAAAATGTTTTTTACTGTGCTCTATTTAAATGACTTATTATTTGACTATTTAAATGACCATATAGGGTGATCATTCGTTCTTGTTTTTTAAAGGATGTCTTTTAAGTTTTTTTCAAAGAGATTTGCTTTTATAATAAAATTTATATAATTTTGTTGTCTTTAACCACTAAGAGAATATGGTTAATTCCTCACAATACCAACACCAATACAACAAAAACAAAAGCTACACAACATACTTGGCAACACTGAAACAGGTGTGTTAAATGTTCAGAATGTGTTGTCAACTTGAATTTTAAATTTAAGAAACAAACAATATTCAACAATAAATTTATTTAATAAAAAAAAAATATATATATATATATATATATATATACACCCTCAACTTATTTTCGATAAGCGACCAAAAAGAAAATATATTTCTAATAGTGAAACTTCGAAACTTCAATTCATACATGATACCATGCAACATGCTGTGGGGCGGGTGGATGTGCTTGCATATTAAATTCGTTTAATATTGTTTGCAGCAAAATGTGCCAATAAGCTAATATAGCCTGCAAATCTTTCGGCTTGACCGCAAGAAAATATCCAGGCTATAAGCAGAAATCAAACCCGCTAACTCTAGTGAGTAAAATTTGGTTGATTTATTTTTTGACTGCAATGTGTAGGTTTCGAACCCAGGACCATAGCCATTTGTACTTGACGAACTTAATTACTAATCCAGCCAACGGCAACTGCAGTGTGCTGAATGGCCTAACCAATGTTGCCCTTCTTCGCACTGAATGATCTGACATTTAAAAGCTAAAAAAGTAAAGTACGTGCCACGTAAAATGGAAATTCATCGGTTATTAAAGTAACTGATTTCATTTTTAAGTATTACAATATAAAGTATTCAAAAGTAGTTGGACTTAAAGCAGCGAAGTAACACTTTCTGATTTGTGTATACCGAGCTTAATTGACAATAAATTGCTGAACATTTAATGCCTGTGAATAATTTAATTTAATCTAAAGTTACGCCTAAAAAAGATATCACGTTCTTTCGAATTTTAGATGACCATAAATATTTTACAAATTTCGAAATGTATATTTATATATCATATTTACTTATAACATGTAAAATAAGTTTTTGAGTTTCCGTAACGAGACGCCGATCGATATAAAACAGTACGAATTAGGTCAAAGTGGCCAAAAAGGGTAATTTACCAATTAAAAGGGCGCTAAGAAGGGGCCGTGGTGGCCCTTTATAATAAAAATGGTGATATATGCTGAACATGTTTCGGATTAGAGGGAATATTGAATCTTTTGGCAGAGTGCTTTCTCAGTGTTGTTCTAGTTTGAAGCGAGACACAGTTTGATTTCATATCTTTCTCAATTTAAGATCACAGTTATACATATATACTAATGTGTGTGTATGTGTGTATATGTAAGAGCATGTTTGCTGTATTGTTACACCCATCACATGATTACACACACACACACTACATGCATATGCATGTTTGTTCTTTACGTTATACGTTCTTAACTTTTGCAGCACGTGCCAAACCATAAACTTTGCCTTCAACAAACTCTGTCGCTACCAAACACAACACAACACAACACAATGCATACCAATAACAACTATACCCACTAACACAATACAAAGATTTTTATTTGCGTACTTTAGTCACCACCAGGAGATACGATTCATTTAGCATGGATGGTACCACACAACTCTTTAGTGTAGACAATGACATCCAAGAAAACGAGAACGAAAACGAACTAATAAATACAAGAAAACATGCAAGAACAAAAATTGGTATCTTACAAAAAACAACTGAAAACAATTCAAAAAGTTTATTATAAAAAAGTGAACACACAACATACATGCAACCATTCATACAAACACATCCGTACATACATACATACATATTTAATAGGTTTGTCTACACAAACCAAACTGATTTATTTCGTTTAAATGTATTCAAATTATGACACACACACACACACACACACACACACACACAGACATTTCTGTTGCTTTTTATCCACGCACTGAGATGGTTCTGAAGCGTGCTAATAAATTCTCATATTATTCGAATCTCAGATCGCCGTGATGAGTATCAGTATAGTCAGTCGTACGTTATGTACACACATGTCTACATATATGCAGGTGTGTATGGCAACAAATGTGCACGTAAGTTGCCGTATGTTTTGTATGGGTGTTCAGCCCAACCCAAGAGCAAACATGCATACCCAGCCAACATAGTTGTCCGCGTTCGTAAGAAGGTACGGAGAAATTACCGAATAAGCGATCACTTACAAAAACAAAAATCTTTCGACTCCATTTAGGGAAAATGTAACGTTTTTGCCAACGAATCAATTATAAAGAAATAGTTGATATAATGCATAAAATATATATAAGAAATAAAAGCTACGTTGGCATGAATATGTTCGCTGGTCATGTACGAAATACGTACACGCACGAATGGATTAGCTGGTAAAGCGTTCAAGTCAGATCTGTAGTTGATCATTACAATTGATTACATCTTAAACTTTCGTGCTGCGTTTGTGTTCTTGATTGTTTCTTTTCGTCTTTCTTGTGACCACAAACGCCTTCGCATTAAAACGCCTTTTTACCTGGAGGTCTAAATCAACAAACGTGTCATCTGTATTATTTGTGTTTATTGCATTTTATTTATTGGAAATTTTTTAATTGTTTGCGCAATTATTTCTGACTGAAATGGAAAGACGAAACTCCAGCCACAATGCTTACACACCCCATTCCAATGTAGTGCTCGAGTAAACTTGAAGCCACATATTCCCATCGAAGTGTAAAGCCCTAAGATGCTTTACTCTAGTTTGAGTTGTTGCATCCATTAACAGAAAACTCCGTAGCATGCACAGGCATACATCCGTTTGGATTGATGCGTTTCCACAGTAAAACATTTTTCTTTGTTAATAATTTGCCTCTTAAAGAAACAACACGAAGACATGTGTGTGGGTTTCGTAAAGCAACATTTGCCAGAAGTAAAAATTTTTTTTTTTTAATAGATTTCGAGTTAATTCCAATAATATTACAATAATGATGAGAAAATGGCATTGGAACTGATCCGATCCACTCACAATCGCTCAAAAGACAATGACTAACAGAGGCGTCTAAAGGAATGCTTTCGTTTACAATTATTCCATGTTTTTGAATAAAAAAGGATGCACCAACAAGTCCATCGATCTGTCCATCGATCTGTCCATCGATTTATGGCTAAGTGAAGAGGGGATTTCGTTAAGAGACATTTGCGTATGAGAAGAGAGGTAGTTATAGAAATCTCGTATAGCTTTAGTGCTTGGCACAGGGTTAAGATTAATCTGGCTAACATTTGTTGCTCATGCGCAATGGGGTTTTACGCTTTCCACCAAAAAAAGGAATATTAAAATTGGAATACGGTCGAATTTTATTTTTTCACTCGAAAATAGTATATAAAGTTTCCAAATTGCTCATTCCATTTGACTTGCAAAAGTTGCTCGGTCTCTGTGAAAAGATTTGTGGACTTAATGGTGATTAAATGGCTCAGGGACAAATTCATTTTATTATTTTTATTAATAATTGCAGCCTTTGCAACAGATTATTATTAAGGGATGCTTCAGAAATGATATATAATTATCATGAAAGAGAGTAAAAAGTAATCGAATGAAAGAGAGTAAAAATTGAGAAAAATTCAAAATCGCTAACCTGAAAAAAGCGCAGAAAATGGTTTCAGGTGTAATTTTGCAATTTCTAAAATGAATTGAACTTTACTTGTCTGTGAGTTTATTTGAAAATTTGTAGGTGAAAATAGTTTTATTGTGCTCTCTTGCCGATTCTGAGTTTTGTCGTCAAAGTAGAGCCGATGGAATTTTGGTTCGCTTGTACTTTTTTAGACGAAAAATTTTGGGGCATTTAACCAGTACTATTCACCAGCGTTTTTCCTCTATTAGGGAACTTATTTTCCATTTTCTCTATTTTATTTCCTTTTGAGCAACTTTTTTGTTATTGTAATCTCTGCGCGGATTTGGCATTCTGCAGGTTAACTTTTAGTCGGCACAGTTGTATTTAGTGGCTTAAGGGAGCCACATAAAGTAAAGGAACTATAGCGGCCAGATGGGAGACAAAGTGGATGAAGAAGGTACAGAAATCCTAATCATTCAGCAAATTTAGCGATAAAAAATTTTTTATTTTTTAAAAGAGTCTTCCTGCGTTTATTTCTTTTCCTTAACTCTGGCTTAAGACATTATTTTTTTTAACCCATAAAAGAACTTCTTCTTTCGCATACTTCAGTTTCAGGTCGCATTTTCTGCATCATCAGATAATTTGTTTTTATTTTGATGCAGTCCGCAATATAAGTGGCACTATTTATTTTCTACATTTTCATAATATTTTTCTCTATTCCATTCCAGCTGTTCTGCTCAAAATTTTCTAAAAATGTTCTTTAAAGCAAATTGTCAATGCAAAGTATCTGGTATTGGGGCATATAATATTTCGAGTAGTGATTGCGAAACCGCCAGCTCTTTTTAAGATTTAATCCTTTAACGTCGTACCGATTCTAAGTCCCGATATCAGAAGAATCTTTTTAACGTATGAGAATATTAAAAAAAAATTGTTTAAATTAACAAAATTTCCTTACAATAAAAAAAAAATTAAAACGTCACCGAAACGCCAGCCAATGCAACTTCGTCGACTACCGTTCTTTGTAGTGGATTCCAAACATTTCCTTGTTAATTTTACTACATATTGTATATATTTCTATTTTTTTTTTTAAATTTTACATACATATAGCCCATGCCAAACCCTGAAATCTGGCAAGTAACCAAACAACTGCTACCAGCCTACGTCAGTATCCTTTGCTTAAAGTACAATAGTGCAATTCGGTGGAGAAGACGCTGAAAAGTGATTCTGTGGTTTTCGCTTTGATCAGTGAGCTGACGTTGATCATATTTGTAGTGCTAAAAACACTTTCGAATTTAGTAACTCATGCCCTCTCCATTATGGACGCTGACGAATAAGTAATTGTTTCAATTATCTTGTGTTCAAAGCTCGTGTTCATCACAGTCGGAAGCCAACTCCAGTATCACGATCCAGCTAAACATGTGTGCACATAAAGTTTACTAAGCTACCTTTCACATCATGCAACATATCGTTGCACAGTCAATTGTAGTTTTATTTATATAAAGACATGCATGTCTGTCTCTACATTTGCATTTACACGATTTCAGTGAGCACATATTGCACAAATATACGATTTGCATGTATCCCCATGTTTGCAGTGGCCAATAAAAAGCTCACATTCACATGCATAAGTGAGGCTTCAAGCTGTGATCGGTATTCGCATAATAAATAAATACATATAAAATGATTACACAAAAAATGCTTGTCGCCCTCTTCACTCGCATAGCTGAGATCAGCTGGAGAGAGAAAAAGTATATCCATAAATATGCAACCAACTGACTGCACATCCACATTAACCATATAAATGCAAACGTGGGTACGCGTAAGCATATACAAAAAATGCATTTGCAGAAGGAGCCGTAAAAGTCCGGCAATAATAAGACTTGCAACGCATTAAAATGTGACACAATCGCCATGAATATCGCGTCAGCTTAGAGAATTTCCGCTGCTTTCGTACACTGCGAAAGTGGGTTGGAGGCTTCCTAAATCACGGCCTTTACGCCAGCCGGGCTTTAGCTGGCAGAGAGATATTTCTACGATGGTTTATCGAATAGCTGGTTTGCTAACACAACACTTTTCGCCTGGGAGGAATTCAATCGCTGATAGGTAGAAAATCTTTATGTAGCAAAGCCAATAATATACGTTGTATTGGTATATGTATGCATGCATGTGTGAGTAGTGTCTTGATTTACTAATCTTCATGGGCATTATGAGTCTGGAGATTCTGGCATATAATCCATATTTGTGTATTTATGAGGTCGGACTTATGAATTTGTTTATTTAGAATTACAATTTCAATGATTTTGAAATAAATTTAATAAACAGGGTAGTTTTTTATCGCTTATATGTCGGTATCGATTGGTTGATAAATCGATTAAACGATTTAATAATTTTTCACGATATTTACTTGCAGTGAGAGCCACGTGATTACTTTTAATTCACTTTTTGTTATCAATAAACTTAATTAAAAAAAATAAAAAGGTTAAACATTTTTATTAAGCGACAAGAACATGCGCTGTAGGCAAAAAGGTATCGCTGTCACTAATCAGCTGATGAATTGTAAGTTTCTAGTTGCGGTTGAGTTAACATTATTTTGCAAGCTAATGAAAAGATTCACCTTTAAACGACTGTGACCAGCAGTAAAAATTTGGTTAAATAACCATTTAAGCCTCATTTTTTTTATGTTTTTTTTTCTTTTTTTGGAGGAATCGTAGTACAGAGATTTAACAAACAAAATTTATGTGTAGACAGCTTAAAAGCTTTCGATATAATACGCTGTTTGTAGCTTAAGTTAATTAGAATGCGCTGCATGTTTTATTTAAGATATGAACTACAAAATGCTCAGGAACGATGTTCTGCTGTCATCTCTACAGAGAAACATTTTAACTCAGATAATAACCTCGTTCCACTGTCCGGCTCAGTCGTACTATTCATTCACAAGAAGATGTGATAGTATACCCTCCTATTTTAAGATATTAAATCAAAATGGTGTTGGAGGTGCCACACTATGACTAGACAACGATTGATTGCAATTCTTAAAAGTATTTGAAAATAAATTTTTTTAATAATATTCAAAGTTATTAAAATTAAAAAAGAAAAATCAATTTTTAATGAATTCAACTATAAACAAAACCTTGAAAATATAAATTTTTTTTTAAAGTTTGTTCTTGTTTTGCGTGAAGTTTTCTTTCTTGTTTTCTCCGTTCAGCTGCTTGAAGTGAAAGCAACTCTGATCGCATGAAAACTATTATTTTATTTAAAATTAGAACTTCTTTGGGCACACAATTCTACTTTTTCAGCACACATGCCAAATTTCACAAATCGTACGATTATACAGGTTACTATATCATGATTATTTTAAATAGCATAGAAGCAAGCCAGATTTTAGTGTGAATGAATCGTAAGACTATGTAGGATAGTGAATACTGGCTTTTGCTATGCAGGCGCAGCCGATTACAATTTTTAAATTAAAAAAAAAATAAATTTCAGAATAATCACAGAAAATTCAAGTGACCAGAAAGATCTCCCGTTTTGAAGCACTCGATATAATTGATTACATCCCTGGATATACGAGTTGTTGCATATTCAATGTATGGATTTGCAGAGTTGCAAAGGCTTCTTATCTTTTGAAAATATAATAATGAAGGTCACATAAACACAGAAATATATTTATATTTTATTTTATATTTTATTGGTATAATTAGAAAATATTCCAGAAATGGCAACAAATCGGAGGTGCCGTTCCATGTATGCCAGTAATTACTACGCTCTCAAATAAGAACATTTTTTTAATTTACTCTGGCATATCACTTAGTACATACTTGCATATGTGTATGTGTAAAATGTGCATGGGAATATAAACTGCTTATGTACTATTCATTTTCGAGTCCAGCCCAATCCTCTCTACATGCAATGTAGCGAGCAATTTATGTACCTCCTAATTATAATCTTGTATATACATTTTTGCTTGCTTGCAGTGTCATACATTGACAATGTAGTGCAAACATTTATGACTATGTATGTATATACAATTGTATGTGTGTTGGCCGGTAACGAGTCTAAATATCGTTAAGTGAATGCAAGGAATTTTCTGTGTAAACTCTTTTACATTGCAAATTATCTCGTTTACATGGCCAAGTACGATTATCTTAATCGTGGATATGCTGAGAAAACATTTACGCATTTGACGCAACGAAGAGAGAAACGATCTAACGATTCAATCACCAACAAAGGCGTAGCATTGAGAAAAGAGACAGTACTACATCTATTGCATTATATGGGCGCGTGTGTATGCATACATAGTATGTATGCTCATGTACAAACACACACACACACACACATAAATGGCTGAGTACGTGTAAATACGCAAAAAAGAAAAAAAAAGAAGAACAAAAGCAAACCTGATTCGACGTCATCTCGATGAACCATATGATCAACCAGCACACCAGTTAACCTGCCAGCTAGCACTACTCCCTGCGTTAATACCAGCACACAGCATACACACATACCCATGCACACGCATACAAATATGTATACATATGTACATATTTACCTTTACCTAAAAGTCAATGCCTGTATCTATGGAGGTAGATGTTTTATATAAAGACATATTTATTTCTAAAAGAGCGCCAGTGTGACCAGATTTAAAAATCAAATGAATTTTCATTACTTGTGGCATGAATGCAAAAGTTATTCTATTGTATAATCTAAAATATTTTAAAGCCAGACCACAGGGAGGTATCTATTAAAATAAATATTCTCGCGTAAATTAATTTTAATACATTTTCTCACTATTGAATGCTTTTAAGACAAGTTTTTTCTATTTTATATTATTAATCAATACCTTATTTACGTAAAACTAACAACTGACAACCAGCTGAATAAACATGAAGTAAAAACTAAATGACACTTGACAAAGTATTGAAGGTATGCGAAAAGCTAAAAGTTGTACAGCTTTAGTACTTGGCTTAACAGCTGCGATTTGACTGTAAAGAGGCTGATAGTGACTATGTCAGTTGAGAGAGTAC
Organism: Ormia ochracea; assembly: GCA_963402855.1. Taxonomy (NCBI): domain Eukaryota; kingdom Metazoa; phylum Arthropoda; class Insecta; order Diptera; family Tachinidae; genus Ormia; species Ormia ochracea. Next base: position 41,473,593 of record OY727107.1, read on the forward strand.
TAGGCCATTACTTGTATATATATTTAAACGGATATCTTGTATATATATTAAACGGTGCAGTAGAAAGCCCTATGTGTTTCTATAAACTGGCAAATAAAATATGGACAAAAAGGGTTATAAAGAAAAAAGGGTTATTCGTTACTTTATAGAATAAAATATTAATATGATTTGTATCAAACTTCGCCACATGGTAACCCTCTCGGATTGGAGTTACCAAATATTTTATAGTAAAATTATTGGTGTACTCTGACGCGTATTTGTAGGTTCTTAGAATTGCCATTCCATAGAAAGTCTAATAAGGCTTAACTTGAATAGCATAAAAATTAGGTATAAAATATAAAGCTAGTTGAAAGAAAATATTTCTAACTACTAGAGGTACCAACATGTATGTATGTCGAACTTGTTGAATACATCCAGCCAGGATATATTCAAATGCAACATTGCTTCAAACTAATTTAATTTATACGAACGCGGTACTAATTTTAGTTAAAATGGGCTGCAGCTGACAACGCTACATACATGCATTTGGCGGTTTGAGGCAATGTTTGATTCGAACAGAGCGGTTCTAATTCAATTGTTTGAGTTCGAAGCAAGTCAATAGCGCATAAAGTTAATACGGGCACACTGGAGGGCACACAATATCTATTTACTTACCAACCAGCTAAACTCACACAGTAGGTTGTTTATCAGTTACGTTTCATTCGAAACTCAGGCCATTCAGCGAAACGTTGAATAAAAGGGGAGGCGTCAAAGCATACAAACATACGTATGGAAGTAGATACGTATAACAATGATCAAACAGGTAAAGTTATATTGAAAGCGATTCGTCTAGATATTTCATGAGAACAATTGACTGACGATCTTATGAAATATCAAGGCAAAAGCAAGACAAAAGCAAAGCAATTTTCTTCAGTAGACGTGGCTGCAGAAATATGGGAATTCTTACAAAAGTAGTGCATGCACGAGTATGTATTTGCACGCATTTGCATGCAAACACAATTATGTACATATGTATGTATGTACGCATGTATGTATGTATGTATTACTTGCAATTAGAATATGTAGAATGGGAAAATTAAACATTGACTGGCGTCATTGAGCGTTAAAGCTTAAGAGTACTTGTGAGTGGCTGGAAATAAATTGATTACACAATTTTTACAGTTACAATTTAAAGCTGCAATTAGTTACAACCGTTATTTACTTTTAAGTAAATAATTTGCATTTCCCTTTAGTTAAAATGCATACAATTATATTTTTGGGAAGGGCGCATCAAGGAAAGTCACATGATACGACATGTTGGGTGATTAAATGTCAGGGGCCTTTTTAGAGGACAAATTGGCTTTAGTTACAAAACAAGCAGAGATCATTGTTATACGAGAAACTGGCCCGAGACATAATTTCTAAATTTGATACCTCATTATTTCCACCTGACGTCGTAAAACATGATTTCGGGCGCGCGGCTCTCTATTTTCGACTTCCCCTTTTTATTCTGTAAAAGCCTTTTGACAAACTTTCAAACCATCTTTTCATAAATTTTTTTTCGGGGGGCAAAATTTGCGATATACAATTTTTACAAGGCTGACAATTGATGCGTTTTTAAGCACATTTTTTAAAATACGAGAACTCTCTGGAAGTACATTTAAATTAAAATTTTTCATCTTCTAATCAGTTGCATTTCGTTATGAGATGCGCAGTATACGATATGGGCCTTTTTTTAATCCTCAATTGGTTTTGCGCCCTAAATGTTCCAGAACTTTTTATCTGTATGTTTTATATAAATTGTCGTTAAGCAATTGAAGGCAGTGCTATAAATATTCAGACACCATGGGAATTTTTTTGGTTGTATGTGCACACAAGAGGCGGAGACAGTTTCTCTATTTTGTATTTCTATTTTTGTATGTATTTGTCAGGGTCTCTGCTATCAAGTAGGCGCATCCTTACACATATTTTAAGGTGTATAGTTTATTGTTAATTTTTCACTTCGTCAATGAAATACGACAAAAAACTCTCAATAGCGAATTCGAGACAAATACATTGGTAATTTATATTTCTATATAGCCGACGGATAGCCAAATGTTTCCGGATTTCTTAGCGGCTATAGGTTATCTGGCTCCGTACCCGGCATGGCCATGTGCTTGTCACTACTAGAATATACTATATATATAGCATGTCATGCTTTCGGAAACGTATAATATTTTCAAAGGTTAAATGGCGTTTTCTTTTCTACATTAAAAATGTTGCCCTGGTGAAAAGTTGCCTTTTTAAAATGTTTTGCCCGCTTGTTTGCTTGAGAAAACAATTTTTTTTTTAATATCTCATACAAATAAGCAGCCGCATAGTTTGTGGTCTTTTCTTTGTTTTATACGATACAAAATATAAAAATAATTATTAAAATCTAATTTTCTGACTCTTTCGACTCAAAAGTCTTATTTTGACAATTGTCTGGTAACGCTGTGTAAGAATAAAAACCATGTGTTTTACAGGGCAATTTCTGCCCTGTTGATTTGCTGCGAAAGTGCAACATTTTTTAGAAAAGAACACGCAACCCTGTCATAGGGCAACACATTTTTGAGAAAAGAAAACGCCATAAGAGGTTAAGAGTTTTATACGAGGTCTGTTTCAAAAAAAATGCTGTTCTCAGAAAATATTTATTTATTCATCAATTTCTGTTTTGTACTCTACAAAATAGTCTCGCTCAACTTTGGTAAACTTAGATGTAGATGTTGACTTTATCCTCAAGCCAAATCCATACATTGCTTTTCCACAATTTTCCCCTAAAGTTTTTTTCTAAGCACTGCAACATTTTGGTCTTGGCTCTTCAATTCTTCTTGTGGGACTTTGCTTTTTTAGCCCAAAATTCTATGATAAAAATCGGCGAACACACTAGACACTATTTAACACATGTATGCCTCTCATGCAATACAGATGAAACTGCGAATATCAATAAAAAATAATTAAAAAATTCTACTGACTTTTGGGACTGACGTCGTACTTATAAACATACTGACCCAAACGAATGCTGTCCAGAGTTGTCCAGTGCTTAGTTTGAAGTAACCAAGAAAGGAGCATCAATGCTAATTAATGTCTTTGAGACAATGTTTGATTCAAACAAATTAGAGTGTCCAGGCTTGAACGCATTCATAAAACAGGCCACTCAATACATGTATGGCCGACCTTGCAATCAGTCCGAAAAGTGCACAAAATTGTTAGTAACATTTTCAAGGAAGCCCTTAATTTTTTTGATTTTTCTTTCCTGTCTGTGAACGGAGCTGTTTTGTTTGACATCAAACCAAAGCCGAACACCAAAGTTGGGCAAAGTTGTGCTCAACCGCATAACAAGCGCAACTAAGGAATCAAACAAAATGCTTGGCAAAATTGATAAAAACGTGTGCAATACTTTAAATATTTTAATACTTATTTTATTATTATTTTATTATTATTATTATAATTTTAGTTGGCTGGATAAGGGAAACAGCAACAACTCAATTCAAGTATAATGTATCGTTACTCTGCTTTCTCCCGCAATTTCGAGTAAAAACTTGGGAAAACTTTTGCAAACCGCCAAAAACTAAGCGAATGAATATGTGCGCGAATATTTTCATGTGTATGTGTGTTGGTCTACAAAAAAGTTCTGCGAAATCAGTAACGACCTGTTTTGGGAGCCTTGGAAATTAACTTTGCTTTTCATTATTAATACTTTTCCACTGCTCTTTATATAATTTATGTGTATGGGTATGTGTGTGTGCAGTACATGGACACTTTCATGCTCTGGAAATAAAATTTTATTTGTCTGACTTTTGTTATTTTCCTAATAAATATAAATTAGGCTACAAGAGATATTTCGCTTGGCTTCGGTACAGGATTGGATTTAATTTCAGTAAAATGAACACTCGATGTTTGGAAAATTTTAAGAATTTTTTTAAAGGAACTGAAAGATAATCCAAAGTAAAATCGGGGTGTTAATCAAAATTTAGGCCAGCCCTTTTGGCTGCTACATCTCTGGCTTCAGATTGATTCTTTGTTTTTTCCAAAGAGTATTTCCGAAATTAATAAATAGAAACCATAAAATATCGTTGGCGTTAAAGAAATAAATCCAACATCGGAAACAGTTTCACATCTGATGACAGTTACTTTTTAAATCTCGCCACACACGAGACGTTGCGTGCAACCAACTTGCCAACTTTGTGACTCACATAGAATTCTGCTCGCCTGTCAAAAACCTTCCTTTTTCAGAACGTTGACAATATTAACTCTCAAACGTACATGCACAATCATGCCCATATGTATGCATGTATTGCGATGTAGTAACTTTTTTTACGATAATATAATCGCATTCGTTAACATAGTTTTAACGATAATTTATCGCATTTGCTGTTCTATAAAAATCCTATTGAGATTCGCTATCGACGGCAATCAACTGTTGTTGGCTTTTATCAGCAACCAATCGCAATACTTTCTGCGTTGTTATTTCTAGCGATAGTCTAGAAGTGCGAGTATATACGAAAACACTTCTATGGATTGTTATTATACATCTCTAACGCACTTGTCGACACCTTATAAGTAACAAGTATAATGTTTTAAATAAATATTAAAATATTAAAATTTCGTTTAATTTATAATTTACAAAATTAATTGAAACACTTCATGTTTATCGTATATTTTGGCAGTGATGCCGTTGGATGGAACACTGCAACGATGTTGACAACAACACGTTACAGAATGCCTAAATCGTTATTGCAACCGAATATAATTGTCGGTAAATGTCGTAGGGAATCGTTCACAGATCGTGTATGAAATTTGCTGCCAACATCGTAGATAATTTCTCTTTAAATATTTAAATACGAGACGGTGTTTTATTTATTGCAAGGCGATAAACAGCTGTCGCAAATATTTTTAACTTTAAGATTTTCGGCTAGTGGGAAAAAGGTTTGTTTCGAGTTGCTGTAATGTCATTATTTATGACGATTACTGATAATAATATTGCAAATTTAATAAATAAGTAAGCTTAGGAATATGTCACTGCCATCACGGAATAACTTTGCTGGCGCCATAAAACTACGGACGTTTCTATAATTTCTCGTTCATAAATTCCAATGTGTAATAAATGATGTAATAAATAATTGTATAGGTATGGCTTTTGAAAAATATTAACTTCAGCCAGTTGCTGCCACGGCCAACAGCCAACAGCAGCTGTTTTTTTTTTTATCAGCTGATGTCAAAAGATTCGTTAGCGGAAACAGAATGTGTTGTGAACGAAAAATCGCCAGGTGTTTTTATACTATCCTACAAGGTCGTACGATTCACTCACATGAAAATTTTTCATGCAAAAATTAGGCGAATAATTTTTTTCGCAAATAAAATGGTCCTGTGATCATATGGAATATTTCCATATGATTTTTTTAAAAATAATCTGCCACACAGTTGCATTTTTAATACATTTAGTTGCACTTTTTTAGTTTCCCCGCTCAGTTAGCGAAGAAAGTATACGTAATACGTAGTCTACGTTACTAGATATTTCTTCAAGTCACCAATTTTTATTCGTTTATTATTATTTTTATTCAGTGTATATGGCCTACACAATCTTATCTGTGATAATTTAAATGGCCGCATCCCCTCTGCGTCTTTAATTTCAATTCTGAGCAGCAATCCCGATTTGTTTCCGTATTTGGCAAATTAATTAATTAATTTTTTTTTTACTTTTGAAATGACAAATAATTATGCAGATATTTTTAACTTATTTATTTTCCTTTTATTTTAATTAATTTCGTTAAACGTTTTCCCACAAACTGCGGAAGAAAATGGTGCCGATATTAAAGAAAATAAAATTTTTAAAGAAAAATGAATATCAGTTTCATTAAACTGATTAAATTATTTGTGGAAATTATATGTATGTTCGAGTATATGAGCAGATTTGTGTAATTTTTCTAAGCGAAATATGTCAAATATAGAATATGTGCAACTCCACGCTATTTTTCTATTCATTGAAATCGCCGAGATTTAGAGAAACTGCTTAAAGCCAATTTAATTGGCAAGTTTTAACTTAAAACTGCATGTAAACTGTTGTGGTTTCAAATATTCCATAAATTAACAAATAAAAAATAAACTTAAATTTGGCAAAATAATTTTTCCTTTGTGTGTGTGTGTGTATGTGTGAAGCACAGCGGTCTGAAATGGGATGGAGCTGGTGATGGCATGATTATTTAAAAGCTCTCTGTTTATTTGCGAACTTGTATTTGCTCTACACACACACACACTCACCCATACACACGCGTACAGCCACACATACCGCATGCACTGCAATAAACAAATGCAAACGCAACATTGTCTGAAAATTGGTAAAAAGCATAAAAAGGAGCATCTAAAAGGCCGTTATATACTTGCGTCCGTGGCGTCCGTGGCGTCCTGTTACCAAAAACAAGGGAACCCCTGTGCCGTCCATTCCTAATAAACAACAATAAATAGTCAACAAAATATAAAACTATTTGGCGTGGAAGGAAATTTTTATTTGTTACATGGCTCTCATTTGCTAAATGCCAAGTCACTTGTAATTAAAATGTAGTAGCGACACACACACAAACACACGCTTACGAATGGTTATTGTGACAGTGTTTGTAGTGTTGGCTCTATTCATGCATAAATTGGAGTTTAAATATCGGTTTTGAGTGACGAAAAAAAGTAACAATTAGAGTTTATCGAACGAATTTCTGTTGTTTTCGCAAGCTGCAGCATCGGGCTTAATGCATGAATTAAGCTGTATATGCATGTATGCTTGTGCGTTTTATGCTATTTGTGTCTGTGGGCGGAGTTATCATGTGAGACACGTCCACAGTCATAAAAACTACATACTGAAATACACATAAAGTTGTATGGATACACAAAGATACGTTGACCAATTTAGCAAAAAGCATTGTGCCTTGTTAAAATCAATACATACATATACATATGTGCGGATGTATGTATGTATGTTCGTATGGCTGTGGCTATGTGCGAATGGCTGTACACAAATGTGTACTGAAATGAATGGTGTAAATAGATGTGTGTATGCAGGCATTCGCAACCAGGAGTATGTGTATGGTCACAACTAGCAGACATTGTGGCGCACTCCCGAATAACATTCATTTATTTTTTTGTGTTTTTATTATTATTATTTTTTTATTTTGTTGCTGAAATGTATGTGTGAGTGTTTGCATGTATGGATAGATGCCTGTACGCTTGTGAGTACATACAAATGTGGATAACAATTCAGCATAGAGATGTGGAATATGTGAAATGTTAAAGGCTGACTAAGTATATTGTGTAGTTTTAGTTTGGTTGTACTAAATGCATAAACACACACACACACACACACACACATGTCTCTATTCATACATATGGAGACATATTAGTGTGTTTGTCGGTACATACTCGAGAAAAGTATATTTTCTCTTGGATATCCCTTGTCCTGTGCAATAAAAACCCAACACAATTCCGCATACATGCATACATACATATGTTGTATAAGTACGTATGCATATAGATATGGACGTGTGTGTGTGTGTGTGTGTTTGTGTGTGGATAGGATGAATAGTAGGTTGAGCGTGTGTAGCATATCGTAAACCCTATAACAGATTTAACTACCCTGCGGCTACAATGAAAACTTTTACAGCAATATGTTGCAATAGTATCCCAGCAAAAACGTTAAAAATACATGTCCCCAGTCAAAAGATGAAAGCAGACACATATTTCTGTGTATGTTTAAACAAGTTGCTGTGTTGTAGTGAAGGATACTCTGAATGTCTTCTGAAGTGGTTTGGGCGGCTGGGCAAAGGATGCTGGGGAGTAGTGGGGAGTAGTGGAGAGGTGAGGTTGGTTTCCCAGCGTACTTGCCACAGTACAGTTTGATGTTGAAATTTGTTTGTTTGATGTCGTATTGTACATGGGCTTCCATGTGTGCGTGATGCCTGCCCTATTTGATAAACATTTGTGAATGCGAGGAATGGTTCTATGTATGTATGTATGTATGTATGTGTGTGTGTGTGTGGCTGTGCTGTAGCTGGGCATTAGTATTTTTTTTTGAAAGTTAGAAGATTCGTAAGTCCGAACAAATCAGCATAAGAGATACTGCAGCGATAGGACACGAAGTTTTCTTGGATACAGTATATTGTAAAGAGTTTCTGTTGTTTCCCAACCAACGAATTCGCCTGCCACACATGCAGTTTGTGTGATTGTGAACGCCAGTGGCGTACCTTGTTAGATGCAAACACAATCTCCCCACACTCTTAAATAAATCCTTTTTTTTCGAAATAATTATTTGAAGACATTTGCAAGATGCAGGAAACACAATTTTAAATATAAATTCCAATATGATGCTCCATTTAGCTGTTTAGTGCACTTGTGTGCTGTCCTTCTTGCCGTGAACTTTCTCAACGTTCAGCATGCTAGCAAGTTTACGTAGTACGTTATAAAAATTCCTGCCTGCCTAATTTGGATTTATATGCGTCCAATATAAATACGGATTGGTTAGTCCCTCCTAAATGCGATCATAGAGGATTTAAATTCACGTGCAGGGAAAATGCAGATAAAATTTTATACATTTTTAATGGGAATAAATAAGAATTAAATGCAGTGCTGCTTTGCAATTGCAAGTGGTTTAACTCTAATTGTATTAAATTGTATGATAGAAAACACAATACAATCAATTGTTATATTCATAATTTTTATTTGAATATATGTGTCTGCATCCAGGCCAGAAAGTGCATCGAAAAATACTCTTCTGTATTTAGACAACATCTGGTAGGTAATTCCCTCTCCAAATGCGACAAACCCCTCCAGAACCCCTCCCCACCAACTGAAAATGGGATTCATAAAATTAATTTTGGCAAGCTCTGCTTTGGCCTCTTTCTGTTCTTAATGGAATGTAAAAACCAATTTAAAAAGAAGAGACGTATCAGCAGCTAAATGGGTTGTCAAACAATGCAGTGTTGCCACCTTAAACTTCTGATCTCCAGAAGGAAACTTCTTTAGGAAACTTCTAATGCATATTTCTTATTCCTTAATCAGTTTGTCACGATTATTCAAAAAGGTTACAGTGCAACATCTGCACGTGGAGAATAGAATGTTGCTTTCAGATGTTGTATCCCCTACTCTTTGATATCCACAATCGGTTTTCGCAGGTTATTTTATAATTTCAAAACAATGATACTTTCACGAGTTTTTTATGGCGTATTAATTTCTTCTATGCTCTTTAAATGAAAGAAAAGAATGGAAGGAGAGATAAAGCTTTAGAGATAAAGCGGCTTACCGATTTCAATATATTTCCAGTGTTGAGTAACTGATTAACTAGTTGTGAAAAGCGAAAAAGAATAGCTGATAGTTTTCCGAATACTACAGAAATATTTTAAAAACTGAAGTTGGGGAAAATTCCACGTGCCCGGGAGCCGCGCATCTCTTTCAAACCATTTTTGTGTAGAACGGAGTCAAACAAAATCTCCCTAGCTACATACCTTGCCCCAACTATGCCTTGACATAAGTAACTGCTTCATTGAAACAAAAAAAAAAAAAAAAACAATATTTTCAATCGCTTGGAACGCTTCTGGCGTGGTCTTGGCCAATGTAACAACGAACACCTTCTAACGAAACTCATAGCCCGTACCTGACATATGCATACACATCCATGCACATATACATTCGTGCATATATATATATATAAATAAGAATGTAGGCATGTATGCATGTGGTTTTGTGTCCGTGTATGTAAATTAAAAAATAAATAAAATGAAATAAAATAAAATAAAATGAAATAAACTGAGACTAAAAATACTTAACCGCACTTTAGTCTTAGATGAGAATGTCTAACCCACAAATAATCGAGGAATATTTTACAAATGCAAGATACTTTCATTCCAAGAATTAATATATAATTTGCACAACATATGCAATAGGACGCCATTAAAGGACGTCCGCAAAATGATTCAATGTTCAGTCGTAGCAAAAGTTATTCATGTATGTATGTGGCAACGTGCAGATGGAAGTACGTTTGCAAAGCCAGGGACGAGTATAGAGGAAAATAGATTATTTCTCTTTCTTGTTCTCTAGAGAAAGAACGCCAATACCAACTTGTATTATTAAATTAAAGCCCGAGATCAAATACACACTTTTAAGTTTAAGAAATGTGTCACTTGACTTTATAAACCACCAACTGAAAATGGAATGACCAAGAAGTTGGGTGCTTGCGGAGCAGCCGAAAATCTTTTTTTATAGATTTAAGTGGAGAGGAATTTAAATTTTGTACACACGAAGCAGAAAAATCCTGAAATTTAAAATTGGAACAAAAAAAAAATTATTTCTAATATGGAAGCGGTCAATGTGGCAGTTTCGCCGTGGGATTAATAATTCGAACCCCAATAGCATACGTGACACAATTTGCGCAAGGATCTCGGATTAATTAAAAAATGTTCAAACGTCCTTTTCCCGAAAAACTAGAAATTACAAATTTGAAAAAAATTATATTTGGAAACTCGTTTAGATTTGCAATCTTCAAATAATTTTCCGGAAGATTGAAGAAATAGGTGAAATGAGAACTTGTGACAACTCCGTAATTAAATTTTCAGAAGAATTGTACTCACGTTTGATAAAACCAATTTTTACAGACGATTTGCAAATTATTTACTTAAATTTATTTCATATTTTTTATTTACTTTCATATTAATTAAGCAAAATTTCCAAATTTCAGTTGAATATTATTTTGCCGTGAAAATAAAACTTTAAGGAATAGCAAAATGTAAGGAAACAGGACGAAAATTATGTGAATCCTGAAGATGTTACTAACGCGTTTGAGACAGCACAGAGTCATATTGTATACTTTTTTTTCAAGTAGCTTCCTAAGTAACTTTTTAAAAGCGTGTGGGCAGACGTTTTGAACCATATGGCCATGCTGAGATAACTAGTTCAGGACTGACTTAAAACGCTCCTTATCTTCGTGCGAATTTCCACAATATAACAACTAGTTTAAGCCAGTCTAATGAAAAATGGCAATAATTTCTAAAGCTGTAGTAAAGTTTGCCACCTGTCATGGTGCCAGAGGCGGATACACCGTATATTGCATCGAGCAATAGTCTATGAAATGATTGAGAGTTGAAAATTTAGATACGTATTTCATTTCGAAAAAGTAAAATAATCCATTGCAAAGATATTTGTCTGGATGTGTGTTAAATGTAGAAACACCCTGGTAATACACTCTGGGTATTTGCGTAATAAAACGTGGATATTTAAGCAGACATAGCGGCAATACCTGTCAGGTTTTTGGGATCGTTTAACATGAATTCAAAAGTCGTTATTGCCTACTGGAGTCAATGGCTTACTGATATCCTGAGTGGAGATTTAATACCACATTTTAATTGATTACTTTTCAGAAGTGTTTGCCATTAGCCCTGACACATATAAAACACTTTATAAAATATTTCTTTTCATTTATTTCTTGCATTTACATTTGAGCTGAAATAATGCAAAACCAGTATAAGAATATGATTAGCATTCAAGGTATTGTTAAGTTCTTCATACATCTCGGATTTGATTCGCGCTTGGCGCGTCTTTTTGAGAGGTGTCTGGTCAAATCCAGATATGCAACTGCCCCCCAGGGAAAATTTATTAGTTGGTAGAGAAATGCGCTTTCCAGCCAGCTGATAGCAGCTTTGTAAATTTCAATGTGTTTTCCTTTAACAAAAAATCAGTTTTCTATAAAATATCAATTTTTAATAATTTAGTGCAGTTTAGCTGCAATAAAGAAATTTTGCTAATTCGTAATTATCAATCGCTTTAACAGTTGTAAAATGCATTCGACAAAGAATTGTTTATGATGCAACCATGATGCACTTCCAATATATTGAGGGCATTTGGAAAGGACAATCATTTGCTGAAAACAACTAAGAAATAAGTGTGACATATTGCCGTAAGTGAACAAAAGCTGTGTGTGGTTGTATGTATGTGCATACATGTGTGTATTTCTTTCTTCGAGTTTGTAAATAAATCCTTTGAAAAACTCTTAATTTATGACCCGTCGTAATGCACAATATACTTGGCATTGATAAGCCTTTAAAAGACTGTGAAAAGAGCCAACTAAATATGCATGTATGTAGGTATGCAAGTATCTGTGTGTGTGTGTGCGCTTGTGTGTGGAAAACCGAATGCGTCTGTCTAATTTGAATAGGAAAAAGTTTTACAAAATTTGTGTAGGTTTTTTCAGCATCAATACCTTTCTGACAGTTTGCCGAAAATAGTGTACTCGTATTTTTTGGTGTTTCACAGTGTTTTCTATTTGGCACGGAACTTTTGAATTTATTAATATCAATGGAAAGTTTTACAATACATTCGCACCCGCACGCAGGCTTCATTGCAGTGAACTTGTGTGAAATATTTATCGTGATTGTTTTAACTTGAACAGTAAATGAGTGTCGATTTTTCGACATTTAACGCAGATACAATAATTTTCATACGTTTCTAATATGATGGCATTTGCCTGCGAAATAACACATTCGTGCATACGCACGTATGCCCATGCACATATTTAAGTGTGTGTGTGTGTGTATATATAAACAAGGGCACATCCATACAATATGTCTCATAATTGCAGGCACACATAAAATACATGCCAAAATCCCAAAACGTCAGCACAAGCCATGCACCAATACATGCCAATCCAGTTAAATTTCACACACACACACAATCTTACAAACACACACTCACTTTCGAGCAGTAACACTTTCTTTGTAGTGCGCATGAAGACCTTTGTAGTTGATTTAAGAAAATGGGACTAAACAAACTTTCAAATTGACCAGAAACTTAGACAAAAATTTAAAATCCATTGTTGCAAAGGAGACTGTAAGGGGTAAGGAGAGGTTCATAAAAAATAAGAAACGATGCTGTTCTAAGCCACTATTAAGAAATTTGGCATGATATGTGTTGAAGCTGCTGTAGAAATGCCCCACAAGTTGTGGGCATGGTGGCAGTAAGTTTGACATTTTTGGATTCATTAAACATGAATCCAGATGCCATTTTTTTGGCTGGAATGAATGGGTTACCAATGGTTAGAAAAGGAAAGTAATGAAATATTACAGCTGAGATCTTTTCATAAAATCTTCCCAACTGGCCTTCCAGACAGACTTCATTTGTTTTCTCACTCTCGACGGAATGTTGGAAAAGTTGATGATGGCGAACAGTTTCCTTGTGGGAATGGCTTGATATGGAAATATTGAGATCAAACAATATTTATTTCGGGACTTGGACCACGAAACTTCAGAGCATGTTTTATTCGGCTGTACTTCTACGTTTGTTTTTGTCCACTTTTCAATATTTTAATCACAGAAAGAGAGGATCTCCTATAAATATGCCAGAAGGATTTTCTTAAATTATTTAATAATTGTCAGTTTGTTTTTTTTTTATTTTGAATGTCAGATCGAAAGGGCTTAAAAGCTTGACACATACAGAAGCCTACCATATCCGAATATTTGTTGTAGGAAACCACACCGAAATAATTTTTCTCCATTGTAATGATTAATGCCTCAAAGATAATGACGCAGATGAAATGGTTTCATCGACAAGGCAGATAATCTTCAGGAGATTTAAAATATTGTATCATTCCATTAGGAAGGCACCTTTTTCTTATCGTAATGAGTTTACTCGTATGCTTTTTTTTTCTCATATGAATTTTCTCCAAGAATCTATATCCAACCGGTAAGATACAAGAAGTAAGCAAACAAAAATTATATATTTTGAAAGTGTGGCAACGTTCTATAATGGCAGCTGCTTCCTTATTTAATATAAGAGTTCGAGTATATGATTCAGTTCTATGTGAAGGAACGGGATTTCGTAATGGTTTCACAGGGCAATTTATCGAGGCGATAATTTCGGTGAAGAGAGAGAATAATATATAACAGAATATAAGAGAATAAAAACGTTTATCCTAAAAGCTGTTGAAATAGTTAAATCAGTCTTCGGTATATGATGTGGTATTCAGCGATTAATGAAAATAATTGTATTATTAGTTGCACGATTTTGCATTTCAGCAAACGATATATTTATTAAAAAAAAGTCGTTTAAAATTGGTATTAGTTTTTTTTTGTCTACTGGAAGAATCGTAGGAAAAAACTGCCTTTATTTCAAGATATTTTTTATGCTTTTAGAGAGATTGAGTTCGATTCCAGAGCAGAGAGCTATAAAGTGGTTTTAATAAGTAAAATTTTCATTCAATCACACACACACACACCCACGTAAATATGAAATGTGCACATACACAGTGGTGTCTCAATAAATTCATTTTCGTATTTGTTGGGCGATGCCGTTAATAAAATGTTATTGTATTCACACCGCATTGATGGGCTATTTGAAAAGTTGAAGAGGAAAGAGGCTGCGCAATTGACTACTGCAAAAGTTTTACAAGACAACAATTGAAATTTGAATTATTTTTTCCACTGTGTTCAATATGAATTATGAGACACTTTTAAGAATTTATGGACAACCAATGCATCGGTTAACCGCATTTGTATTATTTGCAAGCCAACAGACATACTACTCTTCGCCTGTATTAAGATCCGTGCGATACGACTTACCTGTGTGTGTGTACACACACAAACATGCATACGTACGAGTTTCCATGCGCATCTTTCATATGAGATGTACAAGCCAAAGTACGTGTGGTTACTAAGCAACGTTAATATTCATGGATTTGCTTCTAATAACAATCAGTCTAAACAAAAGTGAAGAGCAGTAGTTGCTGTTGCGGTAGCTTATGGCTCTCCAACAGCATCAGCATAAACCTAAGCAGTACGGATGTATGTACGCATCTAAATGATCGCCTATCAATCGAAAGATCTAGTAAGCGATCGAGATTCTCATCGCCATCATCACAAAACAGCGTTTGCAACCGCAATAAATATCGTTTGTAATTGCCACGAAAGTGCATTGATCCCTCTGGATCGCTATTTTTAATTTAAATACCGATTGTTGATGTCAAATAAGTTGTTTGCTAACTGTTTTGTTACAATTGTTTCGTATAATTTGCAAAGTGTGTACATTTCGAAGGATCCTTTTAAAATGATTTTATAGAGTCAACTGTAACGCAACTACTCCCTCGTTCGACGAACCATTATTGTATTAGACGTCTTAGTTGGAGGATCCGTACTTAAGACAGCCATAATATCTCCGGTGCTAATTGTGGTTGGAATGTTGAAGTGGCGTAGGCACTCAAGTAGTCACTGCAATTTATAACGCGTGCACGTCTAAGCACATACACCGACCCATCTTTTAGGTCTTTCTGTAGCACTTTGCAGCGGTATTCTATTTGTATGCCCAATATTTCGTTAATTCTTTGAATACATCTACCTCAAATAATAATATTTTTAAAATGGAAAATTTCTTAAATATCGCCAATCGAATTTCAAAGTCCCATTTTACTTTCCTAAACAGTCGTACGATTTATCAAATATGGCAACTCTGCTGAAAAAATTTTTATTTTCTCAAAATGAAAATTAAAACTTTCATGAAATTTGATATGAGAGAGAGATACCATTTTCGTTATGCGATTTACCGTCCTCTGAATAGACTTTACACGCTTCTGAATGGGATTTGAAGTTTTTTTTATTCAAGAAAGTATTAATTTATATGCTGATGTCGGAAATGGGATTGTAGTCCTGGGATGTCTTTCAAATATATCTTGATATTCTGCCGCCTTTTACTTTGGACTTTCAAATTGTAAGATTTGCTTATTCACCGATCGGAATTGTTTGGTATATAATTCACTAGAACTCGCCAACTTCCTGCCATTATTTCAGAAATGCCAAAAGCTTTCAAAATTCAATTTCTTTTGTGCCCATGGCTTCTCTCAGAAACGTATAAATAGTACCTTGCCAAAGATTTCAGAAAAAAATGGAACAATATCGATATGAACTTTTCTCACAATTTTTAGACTTGCAACCAGCTGTCAATTCACTTGCTTTTCTGTCGGAAATTCTACCTTAATTCCCTCATTCTATTACTATTTACTTTGTCCCCTCTTATAGTGTTATAGTGATAGTGTTTTAGAAAAGGCTTTCCATAAACAATTCAACTGTTAATGGAAGTCTGAAATTAGATCGTTAAGCTCTCAAAAGCTCAGAAATTTGCGGAAACCATCGATTTGACCACACACTTGAGCAAACCGCTGTGCCGTAACGGAGCAACTTTGTGCATATGAACAGAGGTTAATCCCAACCGAAACAATACCGCAGTCATTAACGAATTATTTTACTCTGTAATGCTTCATTTACTGTTCCCCCCTTTGTATACGTTGGGGGACGCTCTCAAAATAGTAACACCATACAATGTGGTACCGGAAAACTTTCAAATTGCAAAATCAGTTAAAAATTATTTCCGATCGTTGAAATTTTGTAAAAGAAGCCAAGGGGCCGCCAACAGTATGGAATAATTTTTTCGAAGCAAACGGTAAATGAACCCAACTCGAGCCAATGGTAAATGCAGCAATGACGTTGCATGGATGCGCATTACCTTATGCTTAACTGCACTCGTCAGCAAGAACTATAAACTATAAACGATTACTTTTCTATATTTTTCCTTGCGGTTATTCACAAACAGCACATTTAGAAGGTTTCTTTTGAGAGTTCAGGTACGATCATACTACGGCTGATTAAGTTGTATGACTGCTATTTTAATGAAAAGTCTAAAAGTCCCATAAAATTTATAAAATTGTTCAATTATTGTATTTACATACAGCGTGATTAGTTTTTAGACAAGTTTCAGACAACAGACGCAACGAAGAAAACCAAAATTAGATCAGAACAACAGAACTAGGCATGTGCATGCATGGTCGTCGATATGTTGACGAAGAGTTTTGCTGAATTTCAGTATTGTTTTTAAGCATTCTCTATTGATCTAACATGGACAGTGGTGACATTTGAATGGCTTAATACGAAATCTTACTCAACATGACATGGTTGCAATCAAAGCTGGCCGACGACAAGTACACGATTACTTGCTTTTGATCTACGCAATCATTTCTACTGACATTGTGCGGCTGCTGTAAGATACAACTCTGGCGACTGCAATAACAACTGTCGTTAATGATTCGCCTTTACTGATCGATGTGAAGCCGCGGCGACAGGCCTACATATCCATCGTTATTCATTAGGATGAGAAAATGCTAGCAAGGAACCCCGAAATCGATTTGACAATAAGCGTTTTTATGTGTGTAGCGTGACAAAAGGAATGTTAATAAGTTAATCAAGGTGTAGAGAATGTATGAAAGTGTGCAGCAACAAGTTCGTACACATGCACACTCACACACGCACACAAAAGAGTACACTTGAATTTGTGCATCATCTGCGTAGATGTGAAGGAATGAATGTCTGTACATGTGTTTCAGAGTGTAAATGTAAATGATTTTCTTCTGTCCCTTGAAAATTACCCATAGAAAACTAATCGAGATGAAGTGATTTGTCTTTTTTGTCTAGCTGACTGCCTACCGCTTCCCGTGTTGTCCGTCTGATGCTAATATGTCCTTGTGTAAACAAACAATTAAATTGTTTTATTGGCTTAAATACGTAGTACTATATAAGATACAAGCTTCCCATGAACGGCTAACTAATACACAAGTTTTTGTACTGCGTGTACGAGTCAGCAGCCGTACAGATAGATTTAAATGGGTTACAAAAAGTATTAACCTCAGACAAGACCATAAGCCAATTGAACCGCATTTTAAAGTTCATACACATTCGTTTTGGGAGAGTGTGTGTGAGTTAGTATTTTCTGGCTGGCATAAACATATGAGCACATACGAGCACATACGTGCACATACTTACATATTTCACTACCTACATATTGTTTTTGATTTAACATTTTAAATCTATTTAGCAAATTCAGCTCACACACCTACACCTACTCGCTACATACTTTACATCATTAGAGTGATGATGATGCTGCTGGTGATTGTGACGATGAGTACGGCAATGACTACAACAATGGCTTTACAGCAAAACTGTGCCCTCTAAATGCGCATACATACATACATACATTCATCCATCCATACATATATGTATGGGCACATATCCATATTTACGTGCATGTGAATATGTCAGTCGTTTTCAATTGAACAATATTGTCTACAGACGGAAGGCTACAACTAACCAACTACATTGTCAATTTAAGCCTAAACATGGTCGTTATACGATTAAGTGTTTTTACAAAACTGCATGCATACATGCATATACACATGTATACCCGATGTGACGAGATACAGCATAAATAAATATGTATCGATGGATGCATGTTCACGCTTGCATACAACATTTTGTATGCATGTATGTATGTATGTATGTATTTATACATTAGCATCAGAGACCGGCAATAATCGTGAATGAGCTGTCATAACTGCTCTCACTGAAAACTGAGTTCAAACTGGCCAAGCACTCCCCTTGTTCAAGTCGCATGCATGAATCGGAAAAAACTGGCTAACCTGCATGCACGTTTGTTGCATCATTGCTAACGTTGTAGTTGGCTTGCTTTGCTTCCCAACTAGGCAACATGTTTTTTTTTAATAATAATCGTTCACTTGCAGCTGGCTTGAGTTGCGACTGAAATAAAAGGATGGAATCACTCAAAGATTAATATATTTTCGTGTTCACCAATAATTTACAAATTACTTGCTGTTCGAAGCAAACACGTATCCATATATCGCCACTCTACACAAATAATGTCTTAACTCAAATGAGTAAACCCAAAAAAAAAAACCCGGTTGCAGTGTAATTAATTTTTTATGAGGACCTACGAGTAACTGCACGACAGGCACTTAAATTGGTTGAATAAAGTTTTAAAATAAACACAAATTATCGCGTTAATGTGCAATTCATGTAGCATTGCATGCAAGTTGCAACATGTCAGGAAGCCATGCAGCAACAGTCGTGTGCTAGAAGCGAAAGTTGCTGCTTATAATCAATCACTCCTTGTATTTCCAAAAAAAAGAGAGAGGGACTTTTTAAAATATCAGAACCTAAGAACGAGTTGAACAGGAGCTTTAACACTGTGTGCAGTTCGCTATCAGCTATAGAATGGCTTTGCTTGTCTCTGGCATAGTCGTAAATGTGTTGAAGTCATGCAGATTTTATACAAAACCTCAACACCATTCAGAACAACAATGGGTTTAACTGCTGTTTTTCCAACACTGACAACTAACTACGACTAGAAGGTCTCATCCAACTATTCAAGCGACAAACTATCCATTCATCCTGCCAGCCAGCCAGCCATCCAGCCATCCAGCCAGCCGGCGAGCCAGCAAGCAAACCAAAAATATACTCAATAATCCATCTATTCATACAATCCATCCACACCACAAATACAAATTGAAAGGTAATCACGACGAATGGACACGACTATTGTTGACTGTGAGTTCAAAAACTTCTTGAGTCATTTCGTTCTCAATTTTGAATTATTATTAATACTCGTGGTTTTGTGGTAAACGTAACAGGGCAAGTTATGAGCTAAAAATATAAAAAATAAGATACGAGTAGAATAAAAAGCAGACAAAATAGTTTCTGACCATCTCCTCATGTCGGGCATCGCACTTCTTTATATCAGTGACCAACCATTTCACTGTTTTTATTTAAAAACGTTCACCTCATCCCAGTTGGAATCTTTGCCTATGCGATATTTGACACCTATTCAAGGATCAGTAACATCTGTGGCGCATAGTCATCCAGAAATAATATATAGTATACCGAGTAATTTGCGCTTCTCTGATTGCTTGTGGCAGTAATTTTTGCTGCATTTACTTGCATTTCAATTATATAAATAAAAAGATCACGCGTTAAACACATCTGCCACCGCAGGCTACTGGCGAACACAATTTCTCAAAAATGGAACACATGTTTGTATATGGAAATTATTATTTTTGGAAGAAATCGTCTGCACGGTTGCCATATTTATGAGCAACGGAGAGGAGAAATAATGCTGCTGTGAAGCACGCGAATCCAAAATTATATTATAATTATTAGACGTGTTAAAAGACGTGAAAGATGGTGAACGTGATTAGATGCATCCCGATTACAGGTAAATGTTAAATGATCAGCAGCCATGCCTTCGCAACTTCAACATTCCAACAGCCGGACTTTCGGATTGAACCCTTTATCGCAGTCATTTCGTCGATCCTATTAATTCGCTCAATCAACAACATATTGAACGCAAATTCTCCTTCTGCTCTCGCCCAACATTATATTGCAGTACTGGGTATAATTTTACACAAAATCGAACAGAAATTCTAAAGATTCAGATTGGCACTTTTGATGTGAATCCATCCTACTATTAAATAATGCCATTGTAGGTGATACACTATCATATAAATTTGATGCCAAAAATTCTTGAAGTAAATGCAACGCTGATTGCATGGAAATTATAATTTCATGAAATTGTTCATAAAGTTTTCCAAATCGTCTGATCAAAACATCTGTCATACACATGAATTTCCAAGACACTCTATAACACTAATGTTTTCAAAAATGCTAAAAAAATTTTATTAAATCTACACTTATATATGAAAAAAAAAATTAAGAATTGGACTTAAGGGGACATTGAAAATAAAGAAAGAGAGATACTTTCATGACATAGATTTTCTTAAAAGCCACGTAATCAATTTTTGTTGCGAACAGCACGCTTCGCTTCATATACTCGTATGTGGTTATTTTGACATATATGGAGTTTGAGCCCCTAAACTCCATATATGTCATACTAGTACACATGCAATTTAAATATAATTTTAATTTTTATTTAAATGAGAATTTTACCATCACAACAATTGTTTATCTCTCAGTTAAATTTTACAAAGACCAATTGATTGATTATGCAAATATTAAACCATGGGGCAACTTTGATTAAAAAAATGAAACTATTGGCAACTTTGTTGGAATTTGTTCGGACAAAAATTAAAATTCAACCAGTTCGAGCCGAAAATGATACAAGCAAAATCATACTCTCTTCTTCTCTCTTCAGTGGTTTCTTGTGATGCTGTTGAGAAGACACCGTTTCCTACCGGGATAAGTGAAAATGGCATTATTCTACATTTTTCCTGCTAATTATTGCGAGGCTTAAACTCAAGATTAATTTAATATGTTGAGAAAGTCTTTCCATTTTATTTTTAGATTTGAGGTATGGTGTATGGGGAATGGGGTACGGGGTTTTGTGTTATAATTATTCCTGTTTTGTTGGTGTGTTGTTATTGGTATTGGTGTTGTTGTACACTACTTTTGCATCATTGTTAATTGTTCGGTGTACATGGGTACTCACAGGTCGCTTTACACATTGACACGCCAAAAATGTGCTGGTTTGTCGTGCCCACAATAATTGGGTACAGTTGTCACCATTCTCCATTGTGCTGATCGAGTTGAACTGAGTGTGGGAACGTAGTACCCTTTCTTTTGCACAGCAGCCTCTGAAGTCAGGTGTAATACGATTTCATTGTTCGCTGCATTTCGCTCTGTAGTGTTCAGTATTGCAACTATTAAGCTGCTGCTTTGCCTTAATTTTGTTTTTACCTTCTTATTTGTTTTTACTTTTAATGGTGGAGAGGCTAATGTGGATGCAGTACAGAAATTGCAATAGCCCATGCTGCATGCGCACTAGTACAAGATTGAGGGCTCTTTAACGACACATGCACACTTACGTACGTATATACATGCATACTCTTTAAGATACCAGTAAACAAATATGTGCAAGTTGGCAGTCAAAACTAGATGAAAAGGGTAACAGCCGCTTAGGTACCACGGGAAATGGAGCGTACAAAATTAGTACTCACAAATGTGTAGAAGTGGCCATCAGTTACTCATCTCTGCAAATGTTTATCGCCGTGAATACTCGTACATACCTCACATGCAGAGCGGACAGTGCTTATACGGGAGGATAATTAGTTTAATAATTGAATGAGATCTATTTCCCAAATTGTACCCAGTAGGATTAAGGAAAAAATTTACTTTGGTTGGAAGCGAACCTGAAGCTTTCAATGCACAGATATAAAAAACGTTTACTTAACTTTTATATACATATGTATGTAATAGTGTTTTCACACTGAGGATAAAACCTGGTTTTAAAACAAAATTTGGTTTTAACTTTAAAACCAACCCTTAAAACCTGGTTTTACCATACAAAATAATTCTCATAAAACCATCTTAAAACCTTTTTTGAATTGGTTTTAAGTACATTTTATAATATACAACCTTGTTTTATTCAGTGCTACCAAGTTAGAAAGATTGAAAACAGCTGATAATTCATTCACAATTCACAAATATTCATTCACAAAATGTAAAATCATTTCAATTTTAGATACACAATTTCAAAATTTATGTTTTATATATACAATAACAACTGTCGTACAGTTTCTCAAATAAATGTGGGAAGAATAATTACAACAAACACATCTATTTCTTCAAAAAAATTTATTTTATCTTTAACAAATTTATTTGACAAACTGTATTATAAAACCTGATTTTATAAAATTTGTATGTGAACACAAAATCAGCTGTTTGTAGGTTTTAAGTTAAAACCAGGTTTTAACTTTAGGTGTGAAAACACTATAAAGTAATGCGTTCGTTCAACACATTTAATTTTCTTAGAAGAACAAGAAAATCGCAAAAATAAAAAAACTCCAAATTATGGAGCCTTCAAACTAAAAGTGATATCGAAAATTAAAAAATCTCATCATTAGTAAAGATTTAAAATCTCGCATACCTATTATTGTCAAAGCTTAAGCGTTTGAAGGGCACACTGAACGGTGAGGAGAGTATTTGGAATACTGAAAGGTTATTAAATATAGTATAAGAAAATATGGCAATGTGGAAATCGGGACCTTTGCACCCAAGCATTGTTTGTAATTTAATATTTATATATTTATTGAGTAAAGGTAGATAATATATAAGGTAGATATATATAATTCTCAAACAATTTCTCATACTTAATATATAAGCTATATATAAAATAATAATATAATTTATAATATAATATAAAATACTCGTAATACAGTTTGAGATATAAAATCGATTGCATTTGTAAATTTTTTTTACCTTTTTTTTTATTTCGGTTTAAGAAATTAAAATCACTTACTTGTTTAAAAGTTTTTTTTTTGGTGACTTCTCACACGGCGTACTTTTTTTATATTGCTTTGAAACGAAAGCCAAGCAAGTTCTTATTATTACTATTAATGTTTTGCTGGCAACAATTGCAAGTCTCTGTTGAAGCTATTTTGCTTTTAAATGTTAATGTTTGATATTATTGAGTTTTTTCACTGCCGGGTGAAATTTTCATTTTGCAAGATAAAGGTGTTTATACAAGTTGAATTGTTGCACTATTCGGATTCTTGCGATTGCCGTATTAAAATTTCTTAGCTATATTTCACCGGGGTTCTTTATATTAAAGCACAGCATACACGTGAAATTAACACTTTGACCCATTTGGAATATGTCGACGTGGATAGTCTTCAGTTCAGATTTTGTAGAAATCCCTTTGGGCCACATTCCTTATCGTACCACACATAGATTATGAAGACTGCCTAGTCATCAGTAAATTAACAGAGACCTGTGTCGGTTGGCCAACCGCCGATAATCGTTTGTAAATTTTGCCGCCGGTGCATTTGGTGGTGAAACACAATTTTTTCGCTGTAAATGCGGCCAATAGGCCGCCAAATATCTTATCTAATTAAAATTAAAGTTCATAAAAAGTGTAATATCAAAGAGTATCTCTGTGCTTTCTATTACCACGTGCTCTCAAAAAAAAAAAAAAAATCCTTGTGTGATGGATTTTTTTATTCTAGGGCAAATTGCACAAGATGTAGCTCAATACGAATGTGAGCCAGAACTGTTAATTGCTGTCGGTATAGCGAATTTAGCATTCATGCCGATGATCTTATAAATCGACAATTTATTTTAAATTATTTCATATATTTAGTAATATGGCCAATGCAACTCTTCAGTGCAACTTCTTCTTCAGTGTACCCTGAATAGCATGAAAATTAAATTGCCGAAAACAGTAAAGCAAATCATTTTCGTTTTTTTTGTACAATAATTGACTAAAAGTTAAATTAAAATTACAGTTATCTGAACAGTGTGTTAAATTTAACAGGCCATTTTTAAATTCTGTTTAGATGAGAGTGTTCAGATCCGACCAATTTATGTTAAATAACCCATAATTGAAATTTTAAAAGAGTAAAATGTGAAACTCAACTGTTGAGTTACAGAGGTGATATTAGTAGCAAAGCTGCAACTCAGTGTTCGGCTGCTTTATTGGGTCCAACTGTTGCTAGTCATCGTACCAATTGTAAAGAATTTACCAAATATATGTTGTAAAACTTTGCCCGCGATACGAACCAGCCATGACAAAAAAATGTTCTCCATATATACGAATATTATAGTATTTTCAACTATTTCGCCTCGTATTGGAGAAAAAATATGGCAAATTTTATTTTATCAGTAAAACAATATTATTCACAAAAATAAATCAAGCAACCTTGATTGGTACACTTATTGAAACATAATTCCAATAAAATATTTAACACACAGTAAGCTGAAGCTGCCGAACAAAATATTCTGCGCAGGCCTCTGCGAATTAGCCGCATTTGTTGACTGCTGGTTTTTGTTTTGATTGTGTACTTTAGAAAATCTTCTTCTTTTTTCATGTGCCATTTTCCTTCACTGGCTTTTTCTTTTTTGCATTGTCGACTTTTTATGTAGCTTCTTTAATTTGAGGTCGTGAGAATCTTCTCTAATTAATTGGCTCACTACATGTACTACACGTACTATTTGTTATGTATACATCCGCTATAGAAATTTAAAAGGAACACAATTGACTATATTCCGAAATGCATAAGCAGCTAAACACCAAACAAACAAATGATCAAACATATAATTCGACATTGTTAGTTCGGTTAATGGCAGCATTTTCTATTGATTGATAATTTAAAAAAAATAAAATGAAAGAGTAATGAAATAAAAGATCTAACCAGGACTCTGTTTTCCAGTCAATGAATTCAAATAATTTACCAGATCAGAGCGTGAGCAAATTGACCACGAACCAGCGCACTTGATATTGCATCCATACACAAGCCGCCCATACGTAAGTATGTAAGTGTGCAAGCATGTTCGAATGCTGATCAATAAAAAACATTCTATTGATTTTTTTTTATTGCATCACGATTGCTGGAAGATTCACTCAAAAATGTCATCTCAAAGTTCACAAACATCTGATTTGTCAATTTTACGGCAAATTTCTTCTAAAGACAAACATTTGCAAATGACACGCGGGGAAGACGGTACAATAGTTTTAAACAATTGTTATGTTTTATACATCTATTTGGAAACATTGGCCCTTTTAGGGCAGTCATAACAGAGTGAAATTACAACATTTAAGACTCCCGATGCTTAGAGTTAAGAAAAAAGAAAATATCGGAAGGCTTGGTTCGCCAATGGAAATTTATTTACAAGGTAACTCTGAAAAAGTACGAATAACGGGAATAACAATTTGTACACATATGGGTATGATTGGGAACGCGAAGCTATATTCGAGATCCGGCTCCGACTATGCAATTTAAATGCGTCAGCGGAAGTAAAATTTCTGTGGCCTATCAGAAGGCAAGGACATTCAACGTTTTGATTAACAAACCATCAAAATTATTATACATAAAAAAAATGTATCCCGGTAGAGGTTGCCTGAAGGAAAAAGTTAAATTTTTTTAAACATCTCAGACGTTTCAGTTTTGATACTGGGCAGGGCACATATTGGCCGAGGAAGTGATCTACTTTTATATTATACCTCCAGAGATTTTCAAAAGGAACTATGATGGATATGCTCGAATGAAAATACTCGTAGTTGTGGATGTGTAAGGCAATGTTTCATTACGGTTTCACTGATGATCTGAATTCCTTCCAAAGATTCACTGAGAAACTGCTTTCAATAAAAGAACGAATTAATTTTCCACAAAGTGTACAAAATAGGACTTTTTCGAAAAATTTCTTAAGTTTGGCAAAGCTTTGAGTTCGGGAGTTACGAATCTTCCTGCAGCGAGCATGACGTCCATACGTATAGATGTGCGATACAATTACTTCCACTTGGAACTGACGTCCATACTTGTAGATATACGCTACAATTAGTTCCAAAGGTTTGCAAAAAGCACAACGGAAGTGAACTGCGTTCCGCTGCAGAAACGTTTAAATGTGCGTGGCAAGCTTACCATCATAAACATAAACAATCAAAACAGTTCACATTATTTTTTCGGCCGGTTGCATTGCATGTGTATTGCAGAATGGGCCCACGCTCTGCCAACTGGCCGCATGAAAAATAATTAAAGCCTATTCTTTTAGCTGAAAATAATTAATTGCAAGTTTGGGAAAACTTTATTTTTTCTCTCCCAACATGAAGTTTTTATCATTTGTTGGCGCAGTTTTATTTTATAATTTTCAAGATTCGCCGCATTTTTTGCTTTGTAATGCCTCAACTCGGTTACGAAGTTGGGGAAGTGCCCTTGTCGAAAGCTTTCTCCTTTCCTATTATTTTCTTATTTTAATATTTATTACAAAATGTTTTATTTAGGAATATGAGAAGAAAATGTTATTACCAGCAATTAATGAAAATTTTCTCTTGGATCTTATGCGGAGTATCTAAAGTTCTAATGGAGACTACAGTTGGAGCTCATTTAACAACCACACAAACAGAAATTGTAAGAAGTAGAACAAGACCCTACTACTTATTGCTTTAAGACGAATCTTTACCCTTCTGGGAGTACGAGTACAAAAAAAAATTAACAAAATAAATAAATAAATAAAAAAAACTTTTCGACCCACAACGTGGTGTGTGTGTGTGTGTGTGTGAGTGAATTCATTCTGTTTTGTAGATGTTAAACCACGTTGATCATAATCATGATTGTGCCAATGATGATGTTACTGTTTTTAAAAGACTGCACCTCATTTTCATGAATGTACGTGTACGATATTCATACATATCGCCACCTAAAAAACGTTAAATTATTTAAAACTTATCGCAGAGACAAAAAATCGCCGCTAAATAAATATCAGTGGCAGTGTTGCCAAAATTTATCAAATGAAAAATTGGGTTTAAAGGGACGAGATAAAAAGAATATTATAAGCGAAGGCTCAGAGGTGTAAATAGCTCCTCAGCCATCCACTGCACTTAACAATTACTCTCGAAAATTGGTGTGAGTAATTGTGTGAAATTGATTTGAAAGATTTTGAAAATTTTTTGAATAGTTAAGTTTCGGAAATTCTATATCTGGTTTAAGCCGCAGATTTGTGGAAAGCCAGCTAGAGGTGCAAGTTTTCTTTGTATTTTCTACATAATTAGGTGTCGATTTGTGTAGGAGGATTTGGTAATCTACTTCATTGGCTTGTAGTTTCATCGAGATCAGCTTTTCATATACATATATAGATCCTTATATACTTCTGCAGAATAACTGCTGACGCTTTGCTAAGCTGTACCTTCAACAAAGTTTTCAGCTTGTATATTGTAACTTGTTCCTACATTATAAACATATAACAAGGCTCAGGGTAACCTCCGAAGCTTTTCGTAGCTTTTCAGCTGTAACTTTTTCTTTGTAAGTCAGTAAATCGTAAATTAAAATAAACTATAACATATATCATTGGCTTTCCAAGATATCTACGGGTCGCTGTTGTACCTGCTGAAAGAAATAATAAGAAGCAGAAAACAACTAAAAAAATATGATTGCATCCGACTCGGTTGCGGTTTATGCGGCGATATGTTACCACAGCTGTGAATGTGTGTATATATGTTTCCAGATGCCCAAAGTTTTGATTTTCTAATGCTTTTGTAGCTGGTAATGTTAAAGCTCTTGCTTTCTGGACACGACAAACTGCTGCCGCAACATTACCAACGTCTATATGAATGGAAGTATCTTAATGCATACATACACACACACCCAAACACACCACCAACACGTACACACACCCAAACACACACCCGAGCATATATAAACATGCATGCATTTGTGTATGAAAAACATTCCTTCATTTATTTGCAAATAAAAGATATTTACATGCACACATGCACACATGCACACTTGCATACAACGCTTTGCACATTAACGTCAGTATAAATAAGCATGTTTGTATATTTGTGTGTTTGTGCAACATTAATGCATGCAACGTTTGTGTGGTTGATCACATACTACTTAGTTGACTTACACGAAGACACGAGACCGCGAAGTGCTTGCACTAAATATTACTCTTAAGTGTAATCGTGTTTCCATGAGAACATTCTCACAATTGTTGTGTTTGGACACCGCAACTAGCCGTGCATTTTTATAAACCAAATGATGATCCGTTTGTATGTTGCATAAACATGGCATGAACTTTCAAATGCTGATGCTCCACTATACACTCCCCTGCTACCTACCTGTCTGCCTACCACAATCGATGCGATTACAACCGCGCGCATGCACACACACTCACACACACCCGTGCAAGCATACCTGCCAAGCGGTTAGCATTTGGCTACTGTTGCCTTTGGCTGGTTGCTGCTGTTTTTTCACAATTGTTATTAGGATTTTGGTTAAGGTGAAAATAGCGTTTATTTTGCAAATTATTTATTTATATTTCTCTTGTTTCTTTTGTTAACATTGCCATCGCCATTACCAACACTGACACGAACTTCTGCAGTGAATGAAAGTCACTTCCACAGCTTGGGAGAGTCCCACGATGGGAACTATTTATTGCATACAACGCAACAGTTAACCGTTACATATTGAATTAATGAATATCTTAATGAAATTAGATTAAAAGGGCTAAAAAAGCTGATGGGGAAAAGCAACGTTATTTTGCACAAATACTTTAATGTTGTATGCATTTGTTGTTGGGTAATAGAACTCCTTACAGCTGAGCCAAATTCCTACTTGCGCCACAGCCCCTACTTTGTGCAATTCCTTAATTCATTTAAAGTCTAAAAATGTGATACGAAAAAAAATTAAATTAAATAAAATTCCCACACCGATAAGTTGTCAAATGTAGGCGATCGACATTCCCTTAATCCTTGTTCGGTTTGCAAACAATTGAAAATATCGAAATACGTGCAGCAAATGGACTAGGAAATGCGACCTGAGAGGAGAACAATAGACACTCATTGATTTAAGTAAAAACTGTTAATGAACTTGCTGCACAGTCACAACACATGCACATGCACATGCACATACACAAAACTGAAACACTCACTCAACTGAACAGGGATTAAAGGACAATGAACTCAATGCAAAGATCATCATCGCAATGTACGAGCATTGTGTTGATCATTTTCAATACTCGTCTTTGCCCTTTTGTGTGTTTTAAATTTTTCTTTCACTTTCCTTCAACTGCAACAAAAATAATAACACAAGCAACAACACCAACAACAACAATTTTTTTTTTTTTTTTTTTGTAAAATTTGTGTTTGTCTTTATTGGCTATTTAAGCCAGCCTAAATTTGCAAAACCTAAAAAAACCATTCGGAATATCAGGTGGCTCCCATGGGCATTTCACTCTATGATAATGCAGGCCATTAGGGAGCAGTTACCGAAATTTAAGTTGCTTTTAAAGCTTAAACGAAAATAATCATTGTGTGTTATGTGTGGGAGGACGACTCTGCCGCGCCTTAATGCAGCAAAGAGTGATCTAATGAGATCATTTTGTCAAACTTGTTACCTTCAATTCGTTTAAACGTTCACGTTCTGTGCACCAGAAAAAGGCAAGTATTTAATTACGCATATACTGGAGGAAATATAGTATAAGGTATCCAGGAGTACCGTATGGCTGCAAGGCATACTTGTGGGCCGATTGTTTTTAAAATAATTATAAATTTATTAAAACACAAAACAATTAAATAACAAAATAAAATTATTTGACTGCTCAGTTTGAATTCGTATAAAGCAACTGACAAGCAGCTGATTGTTTTGAAGTTTGTTGATGCACTGAGACAATACCCTTCTCCAGATGCGATTAAAACAAGGTTCAATGCGAAATATGAATGGCAGCTACAAATTTATAAATAATCATGCAAATTTTTTCAACAATTTTGCATAATTTAAAATTATTGATTTCCTCGATAGTGTAGTCGCCAGGAAATGCAACTCTGCAAGCATGACTTATAAATTTTTAGTTTATTAACAATTCTGCTATTATTTTTTTCTTAGCTCTTCTTACGTATGTTAGTCCTCAGGAAATCTAAAACCTCCTTAAACCTATTCCTTAAATCTCCCTCAATAAAATTCTTCGCAGAGTTAACTATAATTATTTTGGGATGTTTATAGTAATAATTAATAATTCCTACAGAAGGAGTCGAATTTGGTTACCAATGTGTAAATAACTTATTATCTGTATCATAATAAGTAATTCTTGAACTGCGCTGTTTTAACCTATTTAACTAGATATTAACCGATTTTTCGGAAAATATACAGAACAAATTAGATACATATTTCATTATAATTTTCGGTTCTATTTTAAAATTTTCACTACTAGAATCTAATAACATTTCCATGATAATGTCAGCTGTAATTGGAGAAGCTGTAGATCCCATAAGGATGTGTGATCCGCATATCTGAAATATCTATTATTATCTATTATACAATCTTCCCAATATAACTTTGTATATAACCAATATAACTTTGTATATATAAGGCTCTGATACACTGTCCCATATAGTGCGACAATTTGCTAAATATGGCATCGCCGTTGAAACAATGGAATAGTGTTGTGTAAGAATGTCAGATTTTCATGACAACAAAAAAGTTTATGAAAATTTTTATAAGATGACAATCAGAGTTGCTTTTACTTCAATCAGCAAAGAAAATATTGTTTGCATCATTTTTGTAGTGCGGCACCAGCAACGCCATTTTGATGAGATTTTTTTTAGATAGGAGAGTATTTAAAATGAATGAATCGTACGACTGTGGAAGATAGTGAGGCATGGCTTTTAACAGCATGATGACGGTCTTGCAAAGTGGTGCCTGTCTGGGAAGTTTTCCACTTTGCCGTTATAAGATTTACTTTACAAGACCGGAGCAGCTCAGTGGCATCAACGCCATTTTAATGAGATTTTTTTTAGATAGGGGAGTATTTTAAATAAATGAATCGTACGACTGTGGAAGATAGTGAGGCATGGCTTTTAACAGCATGATGACGGTCTTGCAAAGTGGTGCCTGTCTGGGAAGTTTTCCACTTTGCCGTTATAAGATTTACTTTACAAGACCGGAGCTGCTCAGTGGTATCAAGAAAGTGACTGAAGTTTTGAAAACTGGCACGGATTACTTTCCTATTAAACAGTTGCGGCTCCAATATCAAACCGCCTTAAAAACTTTCAATTAAAGTGAGTATGTTCTTAGTAAATATAACGCATCGCAGTGAACGATTGATTTTAAGGACGAAAACGATTCATAATGAACTTTGATATGTTTGATTAAATTTCTGTGCATTGTCGTATTCATATAAAAAGACAGAAATCTCCTTATCCTTTAATTCCATCATGGGAACGTAAAGCAGGTGTGTTCTTACACCGGTGAATAAAAAAATTATCCTTTCGTTTCATTCCTTTTACAATTTCTTTTTATGCCGAGCATTGTAAAATTATTTTTCATATTTTTCTGCTTATCATTGTTACTTCTTTATTATTCTCCTTTCGTAAATTGAATTGATCGTGAGTTGCCATTGTTTGCCATCAAATCTGCTCGGAGTTTTTGCAAATGACGTTTTTAAAAAATAGCGTGCAATTGAGGGTTGTTTGTGTATGTGTATTAGATTTTTTGTGCACGATGGACGAACATGTTGTTTACCTGTGCTCGCTACTATTTCACTTCAATAATCACAATTGATCCAGTACCGTTAATCGTTTTTAGGCAATTGGCAGGAAAAAATCTTCACACGCTCAGTGCTTCATACGCAGCACTGACGACTAAGCGAGTAGTTAATAAAATTTAAGTGTTTGTCTGTAAAGGAAGTTCGCCAATTAAATGGGTTTGTATGCGTTTCAAATTTATTCCGGCCGTGCATGTGTGAATGTGAGTGATATTTGTGGGGAAATGGCATTTCAGCCACATGTTTATGTGTGAGTGTAGGCTTTAATTATTTACATTATATATTATTAAAGGATTCAGTTGTTAAGAAATCAACTGGATATGTATAGGGTGCCTTTCTAGAGTTACAACTTTCAATGGTAATAAAACAAACAATTATATCTTTACTATCAATGGAACGGGTTTCACTGGAAGCCATTATTATTTTTGTTATGTCATTCATAGTTAAATATAATACTGGGAATATCGCCGCCACATTTTCGCCATTAACCACATCAGGCAGGAATTTTCTGTGTTTCGCCAGAAACTTGTAGATTGTCGCCACTCCAAATGCCTAGTCCATTCAACTCATAATGGGGCAAATCGGAGAACAAAATTTGGCTAGCTTTCACTATACAATTTGTGCTTCAGCCCATTTGCCACCGTAAGTCCCTTCTTAATGAAGATTTAAATAAAATTAAACAGAAATTCATTATCAGCTGGCAAATGGGGCAGTGTTGCCAACTCAAAGTTGTGAACCTGTAGAAAAAATCCCTGTATGTGTGTTTTTTTATTTTTTCTCATATTATTTTCAAAAGTCGCCAACTTATAAATCCTTTTCTCATTTCTATGAATAATACAATACACTCCTCATAGTTCGAAGTGAAAACATATCCGTTTTATTCATTTCTAATTGAATCAGGTTATAAATCAGCTACATGTTTCTAGTCAAAACGAATTTGGTGTAAAAATAAAATATTTTATTTATATTTGAATAATGAGTTTAACGATAATGACTATGGGTTTCCTGCAAGGGGCTAGCAAAAGAAAACTGCATGTTGTGCAGTTGAAATGCAACACCAATAATTGAAATGTGTCAAACTGATGGCCTTTGTAGCTGATGCTTATTTGATGGACTCTTTTTGGGTTAAATTTTACATGAAGGAAATATAATAAATGGAAATGTGTGCAAAAAACCGGCAAAGTATTGCAGTTTAAAAATTATTACAGCGCCAACTCCCAGGGGTATCCTCAATGCTACAATGCATTGGTCTAGCAGAATTGCAAGAAAGCATCTGGTACGCAAACCGCGGAAAGAGACCCCTCTAATAGGCGCCACAATATCATATGTCTTAAACTGGGTACCAAATTGTTTAAGGTATTTATGGAGTGTCCAAAACTAACACACAGACCACCTCACACACTGGCGAACATATCCAGTATGCGGCCAAGTCTTATAGCATACGAACCAACAGCTACTTGATGAGACATTGTAGCTTTGTAACACTGTGGACACTTCGGGTACTACTATTTTGACCTTTATTTGACTTGCAGGTGCTTGCGGTTCAAAGTGATATTATCGATCAGGCAAACAACTTCTTAAGTGCAAAGGAGTTCAGCGGTTCCTGCCAATGCATTTAAATTACTGCTCTAACAAAAAATTGCACTTCTCTAGGTTGCATGTATGCTTCCTAACATTGCCCATGAGAACGTTGAACGCATGAAGCTGCTTATGCGATTCTTTACGAGGTATTCCGCTTCCGTTCAAAGCACTAAATTGATCAATAAGAGCTTACATACACATTTTTTATACAAAAGTGGTCGATTTTCCGTACAATCGGTCCGCCCTAATGTTATTATGTTGATTTAAATGAGCGGATGTGCATGCAATTAGCTTGGAAATATGTGAAATATGGATGCGTTGATGTCGATGTATGCACGTATCGATGCATATGAAATCAGTGTAATGCGGGATATGACTGGGATGTGCAGATGCGTGCATAGACATGCACACGTATTCATATATATTTCGCTGTTCGCGCAAACATGCGTACGTGTACAATTAAAATTTGTTACATTTACATTTCCATGTCTCTGTTTTATGTATCATTGCCGAATTGCGGATAGTGATGCATTGACAAACGATACGCAATTAAAAATTGTAACTTCAATTTATACACTTGCAATGATGCCTCTCAACCCTTCCCGACCTGACCCGCATACTCTTTTATCATCGCCAACATATTTACAACTAAACCGTTCCGCTGTTTGTGCTCAAGTGGAGAAAATTGATTTGTCATTGTAAAAGCATCAAGTAAAACTGTAATCAAATGTGTACTCATAATAATTAAATTTTTCTGACTTTAACTAACAAGTAATTTACTTTTACACCAGTAACGTTAATCCAGTAGAACGACTTAGAGTTCAGTAAGGCGGTCCAAGTAAAATTGTGGCTCTGTTTAAAGTATTTTTGAAATCCTTTAATGTGTTTAAAATAGATTGTATGTGTTGTGTGCGCGCGCGTGTGTGTGTGTGTGTACATGTGTGCGTTAGTGACTGTAAGCATCTAAACAGAAACTCCCCTGTTTTTGTTTTCCTTTATTAAACCCAAAACTTAGAAATAAACAAAACAAAACGTAAATAAATAAAACATACGGTTTTAAGAAACCGCAAACTACAGACTTTGCACTACAATAGAGGACAGTATGCTTAAAACAAATAAGTCACATCCTCATAGACGGTGCCCTTAAAACAAAAAGGAAAGTACGAAATCCTTTAGATGCTTTAGGATGACAGTTGTGCAATAACCCTTAACATGTACCTGGAGATCTTACAGATAACACATCCTATTCTATTTCATAGAAAATGGGGGTGTTGCTATCTCACATTCCTTCGCCAGTGTACATATTTGTGTGACTGTGCACTCTTTCATTCATACATACATACATGCAAGTGTGCGCATATGGATGCGATAAGTAGCGAAGAAACTAATAATTTTCATTTGAAAGTTAGTTTTCCATTTCCAAATGTGTTGCTTCTGGTCTTTTGCATATTTTAGCTCTGTTACGGTTTTTGGCGATTTTCAAGCAAAATTATTTTTTATATGGGAGTTTTAATTCAGAAAACTCCATACGCATCACTGGACAGTCAATCGCTCCAATGCTTATGAAATTGTAGGATACCATTTCGAAACGTGTTTAAGCTTAAATGACTTGATATGCATTTTAGAGCAGTTCAAAAATTTTCCGAGTTGTTCTGGAATGTCCAGTTTTGTTAGATTCTTTCGCTCCATCTTAATCGATGGTACTAGTTATGTAGCTTCTGAGTACTGATGTGAGTGGAAGAAAGAATGGAATATGAGGAAAAGGCATATGGTTCACCGTTCTTGCACTACTTGCGTTTTGTTTTCAACATTATCGTAGCAATTTCCCAAGTAAATCTTATTGGTTTTCCGGAGAGGACACTTTTCGCTGCTGACCGCCAAATATTAGTTGACCATAAATGAAATTTGATCAGATTTAGGAAAGAACATACAGAAAGCGTAGCACAGATACATGTCAATGACCTTTTCCAATACATAAGATGAACATATTAAAACACATACGAGAACTATTTTTCTGTGGTCGACCTTTATATTCAGACATATGGATCGCCGTACATTCTTGTCACATTGAACTTTTATTCCGAATTGTTTAGTAAGACGAATTGAGGTCGAAACATAAGATGTACGTATCCATGCACACATGTGAGACTATGGACGTGTGTAGGTGTCTCGAGATGCACATGAGATGTTTTTTTATAACCAGATTAACACATGCAAATACATTTTATGTTCAAGTCAAAAACTTTCATATCGCGAAACAAATCGCAAACACTCGCACTACAAAATCTATCAAAATTGCTTTTCTTCTAGATCAGACCGCAGTGCAATTCTATTCGCTGAATGAAAAATAGAATGCTTTTGAATATGTTTATTTTTATCGTAATTAAATTGCTTAGCGGTTTGAATCAATTTCGTGGACATTTCGTATTTCTTCAGAGGCGACCGTATTCGATTTGGTAAGCGATATGTTTTTGTATTTCTGTACGTTTCACACCCATTCGATGGATTCCTCCGATAAACATTTTAAAAACAAGCATTTA
Organism: Ormia ochracea; assembly: GCA_963402855.1. Lineage (NCBI taxonomy): Eukaryota > Metazoa > Arthropoda > Insecta > Diptera > Tachinidae > Ormia > Ormia ochracea. The sequence goes on from OY727107.1 coordinate 41,509,555, forward strand.
TCATTGGGCGCATCACTTGAAAATCTTCATGCTGGACACGTATGGATACACCAAGAAATCTTTCTGTTCACTACCTTAAAATACAAATAGAGTCCGTATTCACTGCAGAACAGTATTGTCCACATGTATTAGCAATGAACCGTTCAGCAACTTCCCATGCCGCTGATCCCGATTTCAAGCAAAGATGTCATATGAATAATTGTCATGTACGGCTTAATTTTTTCTCTTCATTCGTTTGAATGCTATGAAACAAGACCATTAAGAACAAACAATAACGCTAAAGAAACTGTGTGGTATGCACGCTCAGCAATTCACATACAAAGTTGGATATTTAAAAAAACTACGAGTACACATGTTTGAAAATGCGTTCTTTATTTACCCAGTCTTAAAAAATACACTCGTGCATTCATACAGACACACGCACACACATATACCTACATTAGTACATCCACACATATGTATGTATGAAAAGTGGAGACAACAAAAGAAAAATAATAAATATCTCGGACATCAACATGTGCAACATGTTTCATTGTTTGTCTTAATATCTGAGAGTGCATTGCGCAATCGATCTTCTTCAGCAGAGTCTTCTCTATTCATTTCATTTATGTGGCTAGAAATGAAGTGCTGCTGGCTCGCCTGGCCCTCTTTAAATTTAAACGTGACGGAACATTATGGTCAGCACACTTGTATGAATGGATTTACATATATACATACACACAAACAGAAAAATCACAGCTGAAAGGCTTTATCTAATTCAAATCCCGAATGAATATGCATTGATTGGAGTTCGTAGTTCTCTGCCAATGTATCAATCTATTGCGTTTTCTCAATTACCAGAAGATTGAAATTGGCCTGCTTTCCGTAAACGCTCTAAACATTTTCAGCTTTTAATTCGTAAGCAAACTGAATTACCAAAAAACTTGCATAGTAGAATAAAACGATCACAGAAAGATTGCATGTTTGGCAAAGTTTGAGAATAGTAATAAATGCAGGGATTTCCCCAATATGCCTTCTCAAATTTGACAATTAACGAAGAAAGTGCTTTTTATAATTCAGGAAAAAGGAGTGGTAATAAATATACTGTTTGGTTTCAAAGGAACTCCAATAAAATCACACAGACCCAAGATAGTGGTGGCGGACAACATAACCTCTGCATTGCTGCAACAGCGGTTCGGTTTCATTTCAATACAATGAAAAAAAACTTGCTTTTTCTCCAATAAACTTCTTCTAGCGCTTGCTCGACGGTTTGTGCCTGTGCAATGAGCTGGAAATTAATTCCCAACTATTAAATTATGAAATTGATTATCTTGCGCCTGCGTCAATTATTAAATTAAATTAAAATTACTTGAACCATTAACTCCAATATTTAACGTTTCACTCATCTCAATTTATCATATAAAGTATTTAAGTTATAAAAATGGTTAATTTATTTTCAATTGCCTCAAACATTCAATAAAACGACCGAAGGCATGTTCAGTGAGCAAATAAACATGCAAACATACTTGGCAGCACTGGATGACATGAATAGTTAAGAAGTTGCTCTTCTTGATTTGTGCAAAATAATTGAGAAAAAACTTCATCTAGATTGTGATGTGAGATATTTCATTGTTGTCGAATAAACTGACTCAATAGAAATTACGTTTTGAATGTGACAATTTTTTGACATAGCAAGGCTCTGTCGTATTTATATTTAGTGTTTCTATTTGAAATACAAACGGTGCCTCGCAACTGAATTTAAGTTCTTTGGGCTTCGTACGGAATTTTGACCAAGTGAAATAAGGGGCCATATAAAGGCTCCGCTGGCCAACCATGACAAGATTTTTGTGCAGTTTTATTTATTTTTTTTTTTTTTACATAAAACATTATAGATGTGTATGCATCAAAAAATAGGCGGAAGCCATGACGCAATCTTACGATTGGTCAAATATGAATAGTAGGATATTGTGGCATAAAAATACATCTGTGTGAGAGATTTGTTTGATTTGTTGTTTAAAAACATTTTCATTAAATTATGATTTTCATGCGATTTGCTTCAAGCAGCTGTAGGAAAAATTTTTTCCATCATTCTTGTATGATAGTTTGACACCTACAAAGCTATTTTGTGGCGAGTTTTTAAACAAGTATGAAATCACGTCAGATTTCCCGATTGTGAAACATAGTGAATCAGGGCCTTGCAGAAGAACGATAGGAATTTTTATTTTATTTATTGAGTGAGACGTTAGAACAAATACGCAAAGTTTTTGCATAGCTTTTCCCATGCCATACGCGAACAGCTGAATCCTTTTTTTAAAGCACTAGTTCCTTACGCATCGTTATTATCTGCTTCGGAAATCGGTAGAAGATTTAATGAAAAAGAAATTTATGGGTCGGAATTTAGCATTACTTTTGGCACATTTTCTTGTTTATAGATGACTTTATTTAAAGAGATATAAGAGACATGTATATAGTATTTTGAAAACTTCTATTGGCCTAAAAACTTAAAGCTTTTTTGACATTTCATTTTCTTGTTGTTCTTTGAGTATTTTTTCGGCTTTCCGTGAATGTTTTGCCACAATATTATTGTACAATAAAAACTGTTTAAAGCAGTTGTCTGCCACGCTTCTCTTGTTCGGCCCTTTCCCCGATTAAGCTAATAAGGTAGAAATTTAACTAAACACAAATTTAATAAATTTCACTTTTCAGCTTTTGTTAAATATTTGAGAACAGTTGTAAAGACTCGCTGTGTATCGCCAGTAGAAATTATAAAAGCTTTTTATTGTGTTTTTTAAACATAAAAACTAAAATAAAATTGACTTCATCAAAATTATTTTTGCACGATAAAGTTACTGAAAAAAAATATAATTCTCACCGACAAACTGGAAAACTCATTTGGCATTTTGGAATAGAGGTAATCAAAAAGTAACACCTTCGTTACTTTTAAAGTTTCGTATTTGTAAGACTTCCAGTAGTGCATATTTGCTGAATGTACACACACCTCAATAAAAAATCACACTTTCAGCAATTGCCTGCATTACATTGCGAGTCCTTTTTTATAATCCTGATATGGAAATGCTGCTTAATTGTGTGTTTGTGATCAGCGCGCTGGAATGGAAAATGGATTAGATCTCACTATTAGAAATACCAAAAATCAACACGCAGATTTTTCCCTAAAAAAGCATCCAGATATTCTGTGCAAGTTATTGGCCTTTTGAGTTTTAAATATTTTTGAATTTCTGTGTAAAAAATAGAAATTTTGAAATACAAAATTAAGTGAATGAATGCATACCTGGATTGCATAAACACAACTGTCTTTTTCGTCTAGTAAATCCACAAAAACGTAATGCGTGTGTGTTTGTGTGTATGTGTGAGTAAATAAAAAATAAACATGAAATTTATCAGATGTGCTCGAAATTAAAAATACGAGACCAATGCACAGCATAAAAAAATAATAGTTTCTAAGGATAATGAGCAATTGTCAGAACATTTTTTATTATAGATGACGGAGGTTCGCAAATGCATTTTATTGTTTGGCTTCCCATCCCATTTAGTAGTTTCCTATGCAAAACTTCCGCAACGCTTGGATGACAGTTTTTTATTATCATACTCGATGGCATCCTTTTAAGGGGATGTGCATGTCTTAAAATATCATGGGAAAATCTTGCCCACAAAGAAACGAAAAAAAGAAGCAGCCGTACACACTTTTTATTTTTTTATACCACACATACATGTGTAGAAATGTATGCATAAAAACTTCTCGTTCTTAAAGCAATACATATGTATGTACATATACATATGTTTGTATGTAGATGCTTTTTTAAGAAAAACTGATATTCTTACCTTTTTATATTCTGTGGTGCTGGATGGAAAAATCTTACTATGAATAGAATAGTAAAAAAATTCTACTTGCACATTCGCAGACTGCTTTTTTATATTTATCACCCCATCCCAAAATTATGTATGCGCGCGTGTGTGTGTGCGCTCGATATTTATATATCTGTACATATTTGCATAAGGAATACCGTTATAAAAAATAGAAACCGTTCGCTACCTAAAAAGTATGCGAGAAACACGCGAATGTGAATCCAAAAGGACGGAACATGTTATAATTTTTAGCGTTTTTTTTGTGTGTGTGTGCGTGATTTTCTTTCGACTGATCTTATTGTAATTACAAACATATCCATACACTCGTACCTATATACATACATCCATGCATACCTACTTGTATACACATGTGCATTTGTGTACGGCCATACCTCTGTGAAAGTTTTTCTATTAGTTTCAGATTTGCCGTCTTACATACGTAGGTACGTATGCATGTATGTGCCTGCATAATCGTACATTTATATGTATTGCCCTACGGGTTAAATTGGCCGGGGAAGAGTAAGGCACTGACAGTAGTAACGGCAAGCCGTGAGGGATACAACTTTGAACATCCTTTCCGTGACATTGATAATAACACCGAGTGTGTAGAATTTTGCCTAGCATTTTTTATTGAGGAAAAAATTCACATCTCCAAACAAAACTGCGAGTAGCCACATACAACTGGCTGTTCGTCTGCATGCACACATATGTGTGTAAGAGTGTGTGTGTAAGAATTAATAGTTTAGTAAAAAATTGCTAACAAAAACGAAAAACTGCATTCATTCGGATTTGCAATAATAAACACGTACAAACACTACGCAGGCTCCTCAAGACGTTACGTAAGGGGTCACAAAAGCCTGGTGAATAACTTATTCCATGCACTACGTGTTTGTGTGTTCACATACACAGCCACACATACATATATGCAAATATGTGTATGGCTGTGTTCAGCATAGTTTCCTATTTATAAAAATCATAAGAAACTCGCATTTGTTTGCTGGATAAACAATCTTTGTTTCTTGATTTTTTTAAGCTGCTGAATTTTTTTATCAGGACATTAGCAGCATCCTTTTTCATAAGTGAGTATGTGTCCAGCACCAGCTTTACTGTTCGCCTCAAATTAATTTTTTTTTTTATCAATTGTAAAGAAACCCTTAATAAAATTCTAAGGGTAGGAATAAAAAACGTCTCCTTTAAATGATGTGAGTGCGTTTTTTGTAGCTCACACAGCGTCTGCGCGCAATCTTAGGGGTCATGATGGAATACAATAGAATTTAATCATTCTTTGAGAAATATAAAAAAATGAAAAAATAATATACGAGCGCACACACATGAAAATATTCTTGATTATTTTATAAACGCATTGCAATGTGTGGATGTGCGCTCTACATTGGCAAGCTGAGGAGTGTGTGTACGTTCCTTCTTTATTAGTTTCACTGTTTTTGATTTGAAATTTGAGTAGAAAGCATCAAACAAAATAATTTTACAAAAAAATATGAAACATTGTCAAACAACAATAGGGGTTTTAATGTTCCTTCCAGCAAGCGTAGTCGAATACAGTTATAGGATGAATTGGCGAAAAGACAAATTCTATTCTCCTCCAAATTTTTAAATTCTTCCAACAATGCTAGCAAGCATAAGAATCATTAGTTCTTCAAAACAAGGAAAGTCCTTTTAATTTTTATCCGACTAGATCTGGGCGCAAATGAAAGGTAATACTGATACCAGGCCGTGAACACAAATATGTATATAACAATAGCGAGGAAATGCTTGTGCATGTACAGGATTTTGATCAGTGATCAGTGATTAGTGATCAGCGATTCGATTCAAGTAAATGTATGAAAATTTGGAAATCACACGAATAATTAATAATTCATAATTTTGCTTAACTTAAAACATTGCGGATAGAGGAGGGCCAGGAGCACTTCAGGCATCTCCCCCAAATTAAGGCTGTTTCATACACTCGATTCACTAGGCTGCTGAGCATTTTTGAATATAAGATCATGTCTCGTATAACTGATCGTATTTCCGATCATTGATCGAATCTTTTCTATTTATGTTGGATTGGTGCTTCACACGCCCATGTGTGCTCTCTGAAGTACCCCTCCTTTGCTTGGGCAAAGCGAAGCAATAAGCTTACCACAGCGTTTTCCAGCAGATAGTCGTCATCATTGCGCATCCCTCTCCCCACTATTCCATACTCCTAATTCTTGCATAATATAACGCACGAACGGGAGTGCTCTTTCTTGAGTATGCCTACTATTACATACTCTCCAAGTCCCCAATCGAGTCCATACACAGTGGACTCCTAACGCGTAATGTGTTGCCATTTGGGTTTGTCTACTACCAGAGATGGTAATTACACAAAATGGCCAAATATTTATTAATACATTCTCGGAGATATTCATGCATTTTAAAGTAATGCGGTCAGTTTACTTTGTAGAGTCCCGGTCATTGCCTTTTCACTAATTTCGATGCAATAACAAGAAATTCTTGCTCTCTTTGTTTTTATACATAATTTCTTCCAGAGATTGTAAATCTTTTTTAACAATTAATTTAAAGAACTTAAAAGGGATAAGAAAAGGGTAAAAATGTAAAGTGAAGTGAAGATCCATTTCCAACAATCTCTTGAGGAGGCTGCAATTAGGAAAAGTTATATAATCTGAGAAATAAAGTTTATCAAGAATTCCGATGAGAAGGCGAAAAAAATTGAATGGTTCCCCCATCAGCTTTTATTTAAAGTTTAATATAAAAATTAATTTTGCTCCAAGTTCGTAACGGGAGTTTCTAGTAAGCGTTGTCACAGGCATTCAGAATTAATGAATCAATCATTATATGTATAATTATATGTATGTGATTGTTAAATAAGATTCATCTGATGTTTTTATCACTATATCTCTATTCCTTTGTAAAGTTCTTTACAGTAGAGAATTTCAAGAAAGGTTATCCTTTTTTCCTCTTGGCGTACTTTTAAAGGACTTTATTATAATTTGAGAAAAAACCGGACCTTAACGGATGCTGCATTTTGTTTACTTTTTACTTCTCATCCTTTTAAGTTTATTCTTATTGATCCTTTTATTGTAAAAATAAAATATTTTGATCCTGCAACATGAACTTTCTGAGTTGAGAAATGAATATTCAGAACATTAATGAGAGCCACCATAGATACATTTCTATATCATGTATAACGCTAGCTGAACTGCAAAAGAAACAGCTAGTAGAACCTGAAGTCCATACAACATAGTGAAGTTGCCAACACTTTTGAATTTCTAATTACTTTCCATTGATATAGGGCAACACGGTTATAACGAATTCAAAGGGACAGGATATTTTAGTTCATACAAAAAAAAAAGACAACAGTGTATAATGTTGATTTTGGATTTCAGAGATTTCTTGTTTACTTTTGTTTCCTTTCGCAACTTCATGAATTATTTGCATTTTTGTTGGAATCGAAATGGAGTTTCTTTTGTTTTTATCAATATTTCGCTTTTTGGCTCTCTTAGAACTTGAAAGCAATCATCTGTTTGGATTGTTTGTTTGACTAGTCTAAAACAGCTGTGAAGTGATGTTGCATATAAGTGTTACCTTGTAGCGATTTTTTTAAATAAGATTTTTCTTAGTTGGTTATAAACGTTGTAATGTCTTTGAAAATTCATTGTGTGGCCCAAAACAACTAGTACGCTAAAAAAAAGTTCGTTATAACCGTGTTCGTTATAAACGTGTTCACTATAAACGGGCTCGTTATTTTGTCAGTGTGAGTATGTATGTATATTTGAGTTTCCCAGCCTTATAGACAGATCTATAAATATTTGTACTTGCAAATATACGTATGTATGTCATATGCGAATTATGAAAATTTTATTAAATTTGTGTATGCATCTGGTGTCATGCGCTTTGAATTGCAGAGTAAGACTCTCGGTCCTAATGACACGCGCTGGCCTCTTAAATTTCCCATGATCGTGTGAGGTTTTGCTACCTTCTTTTCCTAAACCATGAATCCTAATGTCAGATGGGAAATCTAAATCAGATCGCGTTCCATTTTTTATATGTATGTGTGTATATGGAAAGTCATTTCAAGTTATGTGGGTATGTGTGCAGCTTTGTGTCTTATGTGAAGCTTTCAATTTCAGTATTACAGTACAGCAATTGTGAAGCTTAAATTTATAACGAAACGTTATAAATAATGACGCATGCAGATTTCAGACTAAAGTACGAACTGAAGTTATTTGAGGATTGATATTAACACGTCTTACGTACATACATATGTATGTATATAGCTAAAGTAAGCATATACATACTTACATACACATATGATCGTATATTTAAGGACATGCTGCATGCATGTTATGCGAAAACCTTTAATAGCCATGAAAAGTCCACAATTATTACTTTTTGTTGCACCAAATTAATAGTAAATTCGTATTTTCTTGACTCCCAATGGGCCTAGATGCTACGTGCATACATACATATCTACATACAACACGCATACTCCTGCATGCGTATGCGTGTATGAGCAATTGTGATGGCACTTACATAAGTTTTTATGCGTATATGACTAATTATGCGTTGCTTAAAAAAATTGCGCATTAAGTGGCTGAAAGATTTATCTCAGAAAATGTGTATCGTAATAGAATTTTGAACTCTATTTCTGTTCTCGCAGCATCAACGCTAACTGAAGATGTTGCAGCCGCGTATTTGAAACGGAAGCAGAGTTCATTACAGCCAATCCATAGAGCGAAATTATCATCCCCATCGAAGAAAAATACTCACACTTTAAACACATTTGCTTACTTTGTCACAATGTGAATGGTGAAAGGATGTTAAAGGGAGACAGAGCGATAAAGTGTTGCTCTGTGTGTGTGAGGACTCACATTTTTTCTTTGTTGGTTCTTACGTTTGGGTCATCTATGAGCCTCTGTTACCGTCAAAATAGTCAGCAGGACTGTCAACACAGTGTGCATGAAACTACAATATCAGTTCACGTGAAATCTTTGTGGGGTGAACACAGTCGCCAAAGAAAAACTTGTTGAAAACACTGTGAAGGAAAATAAATATTTGTTTTAAGAAGTTTCAAACTTTCAAAACATTCATAAAATTCAAATCGAAAAAAATATACACATAAAATATTAATTATAAATTATTTATGTACTTATATGTGTGTGTGTGTGTGTGTGTTTGTTCGTTTGTTTGTGTATGTGCCAGCAACCACACATAATTGTGGCTAGTGTATACATGTGTGCATTCATATACGATATCATACACGTGTATGTGTCAAATATTTTCAAGCCATTCGTCAATATTTTGCAATAAATCATAAAAAATACACACATTTCGATGAATCGCCAAACGACGCAAACGAGCAGTGCAACAAAGAAAACTTTTTCCAATTGAGATGTACGCAAAAATGCTTTCAATAAGCGAGGATCAGGGATTTCGTTCTTTAAGCCGTAAGTTACCATTGAAAATCAATTTGTTACATACATACGTGTGTACATATGTATCTAAGGATGTACATACATATGTGCGAATGTTGAAAGCAATGCCGAGAAGGAATTCGTTCATGTTAAGGCTCTTGACGAGCGGATGAGGTCGTTGCTTCCAGCATGAGTGGAAACATTTTAGCTTTTCCCTGATATTATCACATCATTATCAGTGAGTGCAAATGAGTGGGGTGAGAATTTGCTAATTTCACTTAATGTTTCTCCGACTTGGCACGACGGTATGGGCACATTCAGCAACTGAAGTGACCAAAACATAATAATACACCGTTTGCTAATTATAAATTATGTGGAGCAGCACAAATTTTTTTTTTTTTTTTTTTTTTTTTTTTATGCAATAAAAGTTGTTCCAACTGTTATCATCGCTTGCGATACAGTCCAAACGCAGTCACCAGAAATTTTCCATATCACCCCACCGAAAGCAGTTATTTGCATAAGACTTCAGTTTGTTTAGTGATTATATGCGGGTGTTACATGAAAGAGTACGTGGTTGGACCCAGTGGCTTTTTTAACTTAATTTACGAGTATGTTGCATACTCGATATTTGTATGTGCGCGTGTGTGCAAACAAGAAATGACTTTAAAGGTGCTTAACCTGAATACACCTGGCTGTGGCAGAAAGCTAAACTTGTGTATTTGTGTCTCCAGCTATTGCTTGATAAGAATGCTTGAATGTAAAGCAATGACTACCCTGTTTGATGGCACCCAGAACGAGCGTATGGAACTCCAGTAATAGAAGTTCGCTGATGCAGTTGAAAAAGGTGTTTGAAATTGATTTGTCTGCAACTGAAATAAAAGTCAATGCAATGCTTTGTCATATGCAAAAGGTGTTGTCACAGCAAATGACTTTTCTTGAATACACACATACATATAATACTAAATACATACGAATATATCGTTATATGAAATCTCAAAAGCCCTTAGTATCACATGAATGCATTTTCAGGCGAGTGCAAAATCGACAAGGCGTGTATCTTAATAAAATGATTAGCATGCCAAACTGGGCAGAAAGTCGCAGCATTACTAATTTTTTTCAAACATTTTATATTTCGCTCCTTTTTCTTGGAATAAATTTTTCTCTGCTAGATGGAATATTTCAGAAAAATTGTTCAGTCTTATGTGTGTACGCAGGGCATGCGTGCTACTGGGTTCGAAAGAAGGGATTTCAAGGATTTCAATAATCGCATTTTAAAGAATGCCAAACTTAATGTTTTCTTGCATGTACATGCAGGAGCATTCGGTCCTTTTGACAGAATCACCTCAAAGAATTCCTCCGTCATGTTTACAATAGACCTGTAACTTGGAAAGTAATACTGATGGTCATTTGGAGGGTCAGCCATACTACGAAATAGATTCGGAACTAGTTCGTTTGCTTCGGTATTAAGCTATTATCCGTCCTGAAGTGTCAAGCACGCACAATATCCAGTATTAGGTGCGAATGCAAAATTTCACTAAATTCAAAAAACAACATTTACTTTTACATTTGTGATGTCCAAATAAATAATAAAACTTTTTTGCTATAATCTTAGAAAGCTCTCCACCCTCTATTACAATATAGGCGCATCTATTGCTTTAACTGAAATTATTCTCTTATCAAAAAATATTCCTAAAAGATGTGATAAGAAGTCCTAAGAAATTTTGTTACTTCTCAGAAAATATATGGAAACGAATTTAAGAAATGCATAAGTAAAAGAAGAGATATGTTTCTGCTTAACACTGCATGCATTTGCATGCATAATGTGTTAAGGATGAAGGCCACTTTTCCACGCCTAAGCTATAAAAAAGCAGAGGTCGAAAGAACTTCAAGTTGGCTAACATACCACATTGAACTGCTACATATATCAAAGAATTAGCATGGCCCACAAGGCTTAAGTTTGGCCTTCCTTAAAATTCGACTACTAGACAGAGAGGCTCAGCACTACAATTGTAAAAAGTAAATGACTGGAGGATTTAGATTTTTTTAGGTTTTCCCTCTACGAACGTGCTAGGCAACTAAAATTATGGGATGGTCTGGTGTTGGATCCACAGACCTCTGGTTATATAATCGATAGGTTTCATTTAATAACATCTTCTTATTTGTATGTAAAAGAACAAGGACATGGTATGCTCTGCTTTGATCTCAGAAAGCTTTTGTGCGTTTACACTATCTTTTCATAAATGGTATTTCCGGTTTAAGGACTTTTTGCTCTTCATATAGAAAAACTATCTTTTAGACGTTCTTCGTTTCATATAACCATACATGTATGTACACACAATATACTTGCTTATGTATAACACTGTATCCATTTATGTAAGTCCGTATGTAGAACTTGTAGCTTCTATAGATAAAGTATATACTCACATACCTGTGCATGTGTAAGTGGCTCAACTCCCTCGCTTCTTATCACAAAATGTTTATTTGCAGTATTTTTTACTTTTTGGAATTGTAGTGTTCAAATGTAAAACAATCAAAATAAACACGGTGTGCCGACTAAAAAAAAAAAATAGAAAAATGAAACGAAAAATGTACTCAGCTATTTGAAACGTACGATTTTGTGCTTTAGCAAATATTTGTGCAGACGGTTTTTTGTCATTTTCTAAATTTTAATTTCATATACCTTTTTTATGCGGCCTGCAATGTCACCGCGTTTCTCTGTGGGAAGTGTTGGAAAGGACGGAAGTAATTTAAAATCGAAAATTAAATAAATTACTTCTATCGGTCGCCCCAAAGCTCCTTTTCGCCAATAAATATTATTGGTGCCGGGAGTATTCAAACGATTTTATTATTCCAAAGTTGGATGTGTACCAAATAACCTACTTGCATTAACGATTAAATCCCGGCTCGAAGACGTCTTTACATCACAATCACAAAACTTAATGCATAAAAGATTACCTCTGCGATATCAGAGGTTACCCGAGTATTCCGGAATTCTGCAGAATTTCAAAAAAGGGGTAAAAAATTGGAACAAAGTTCCATACTCTTCGTTTCTTTTTACTGCCGGCATTATGAATCTGCGTCTTGCGAAAGCAACTGATATTTCGACCCAATTTGATTTAATATTTAGGCTTCTGCAAACTGGCAGACATTTTTCTTTATTTGTGGGGTTATCATTATCTTATTTCAAAACACACTAAAAGTTCCAAAAAATTCAATTAAATTTGACTTAAAAATACATTGAAATTGATTCTATAGGGGCGTTGCTTTTTGGGGGGTCAGTTTTGAAATAGACATTTCCTTTGTCAATGGCAATGGGAGAGCATAAATTAATTCCTCCCTGAAATACAACGAGATGCACCTATTGTATTGTACTTGCCGAGGGGCTTTCCGAGGCCATCATCCCAATAACATGTTTTTGGAATTATGAGTGGTCCAAATTCTCGAAAATTTAGCAAAAGTTTAGTTCATTGGCATGCCATTTACTGCGGCATATGTAACCAAAATTTTCGTTATTTATGTCGATATATATATTATTCATATATATCGATATATACATTATCTTGTAGCTTCTACATTATTAGATGCCGGTCAGTTCCAGGGAAATTTATAAAAGTCCCATCACCAAAGCAAACTTTACAAGGCGAATAAAATTTTCCAGTTATTTTTCCTATACAACTTGATAATGATAATGAAGAAGAAGTTCCTCAAATTCAATGTGTATTTCCTGGTGACTGTCAACTCGCATTGATAGTGTCTAGAAATAATTCCATTTCTACAAAATTTCAGTTCAGTAGAGAACCTCGTGGTCGTTCGAAACATTCTGCAATTGAATTGCGCTGAGATGTGGCCCAAGCTTTTTTATAGAAAAAAGACGGCAAGTTTTTATCGGTATGAAATTCGAAATTACCGAGAAATATTCCGATCCCACAGAGGTTTTAATTGCAGATGCCTCTTATCCGAAAGCTAAAATAGATTTTTTTAGTATCACATTCTTTTTCAGATTAAAGAAACTAAAGCACTTGATGGAGCATATGCCCCCTCGTCCAACGCACTTGCATAAAAATGTATATGCGTCTCTATGGCTTTAGTTTTAATAGGCCTCTATAGAAAATCTTAACTTTCTGTAGGTGGAGGTTAAATATTTGATGCTGAACGCATGCAAACAAACACATGCCATCGCATAAAGCTTTTCACCGTCTTAGAAATTTGCATTAAAAGCACTTGAACAGGTATATGTATGTATGGATGTGTGTATGGGTTTGTGTATGTATCTATGAATGGCAGTGGGTTTGCATGTGTTGTGAAACTTTTTGCTGTTTGAAGAACATACTTTGGGCGCCATTAAATAAATCAGCCATAAACAAACACTTACAAACACACGTACATACTTCCATTGTTGACATTTGAATAAACGCATTGAAGGATAGCTGTGGCAATTCGCACACTCTCTGACACTGTTCGCTTGCTACAATTGTCTAATTTGTAAATCAATATTCGATACAAGTGTGCTACACCATAAAATGGGTATTTAAGACATTCGGCACGCTTGGCATATATCCACATACGGGTGTGTTTGTGTTTGTGTGGGCCTGTGTGTGCGTGCAATTATTATGCAAATGCCGATTAAGTGGAAGAAAGTGTATGCTGAAACACACACGCATAATAATAATAATAATAATAATAATAATAATAACAATTGCTAATTTGCTGAGGTGGGCATCGAATTAAGTGCATCATTTGAAGCACACATTTTGATGTTTGAGGAATTTGGCAGTAAATTTTGGCTACCGTTCAGCAACCGAACTGCGTTCACTCGTCCTACTGGGACATAAACATGCATACACACATACATAAATGGCTGCGTGTGGAATAGAGGATTTCCATTATGCGTTAATATGATTGTCGGTTTTAATATTTCATATAATTTATCTGCGGGGGAAGGGATTTGTATGCTTAAGCACAATACTTTATTAATGTTACAAAAGATGACATCTTTTTTTCAATAAACTGCGATGAAAAGTGCTAAAAGTGAAACAACTAAATATGTTATACGAGTGTGTATGTGTGTATGCTTGTGTGCATGTGCGTATTCGTATTATTGAATGAATGGGCTTAGAGTTCTTTGTCATTTGCTTCAATAAGTGACTGACTGACATATTATCCAAGTATTGAGCAAACATAATAGAAAATCTCTGTTAGCTTGCCCTTAATATTACACATTGGAGTTGACAAAACAAAAGATAAGGATATATAAACTGATTTATTTGGAAGGGTTGAATTTTAGCTACAAACAAAACCAAACGACAAAAGAACTAGTAAGTGGCCATCTGATATTTGACATTTGAGGCAAATGTCAAACATCAGCTGTGGCTGGCACATTTATTGCCTAAGACCTTCGCAGCCAGATAACAATGACACATTCGACAACAAACAAATGAAAAAAAGAGCGCTAAACTTTAGATTTTTGCTTGGAGCTGATGTGGAAAGCTTCGCGCTTGCTGCAACATGCTTTTCATAGTCTTCAGTAAAGCCTTAAATAGGCGATAATGTGTTTCTTAATTATAATCCTTAACCGCCTCAGCCAAATTGCAATGACAAATTGCAATTAACTAAATATCCTGTTGCCCTTCAATGCGTTACCACCCCCTGCATCAGCCGCACACAAAGTCCCCCGTAAACCGAACCTTTTAAAAAAAAAACAAAAAAAAAAACTATAATTTTTCGTATAAAAAGTGACAACATAAAAAGGCAATAACAATAATCGTCGGCAAAGTTGTGATAATAAACCACAACTAATAAGAATATTTTACGGAAACATATCGTTTACGAACTCATCCCAGTCAATCACAAATTAATAAGTCAATGTGTTTTGTGTGTTAATGTGTTGCTTTTTTTCTCATTTTTTATTCTATTATTTTTTTTTATTATTACTATTATTTCGCTTTTTGTTGTTTCTTTTCTTCTGTTTCTTTTTTTTTTTTTTTTAGTTGTACATTTTTTATGTTGTGCTCGTATCAATCACCCCCAGGAAATTCCCAAAAATTAACAGAAATTACTGACACATACTAGACAAACACACGCAGTTAAAGCATAAAATAAATATATAAAAAAAAAGACTAGTGATACCGCAGCTTCAAGGCATAAAATTGTATCCGTTTGCCGGTCGGTCGCTGCTGCCCACATACACATGACAAACACTTGAACATACAATTCGTAACGTACGTTTAAATGTTTGCAAGCGAGCGTTTTAGTTACATCGTTTATCATCATCTTGTTTTGTTGTTTTTTATTATTGTTATTATTACTATTTGTATGCCCGTCCGCTCCTTCCATTCATTGACCATAATTGTGAGTTGTATGTCATACAGCACCTAATTGACAACTGGATTGTTATGCTTGTTAATATGATTATCCTTGTTTTATCATGGGATTGCTGCGACTTTATATTATTGTTTATTTTTTATTCTCCTCTATTGTGTTTTTGCACACACGAACACACACGCACATACACGAGCAACCTGCATTCAGGCAGGCATACGAGTCCATGTGCATGCGTATGTGTATGTGTATGTGCATGTGTTTTTCAATTTGTTTTTTATAGTGTGGTTAGTATTTTTATTTATTTATTTGTTTGTCTTTTTAGTTTTTTTTTTTGGTTTTTTTTGTTGGTTTTTTTTGTTGATTTAAACACCCATCCACACGCACCCACACATACGCACACACAGACCCAGCCATAGAGAGAGGCCTAGTCATATCGCAACTCAAGCAAGGATAATAAAATTGCCTTCAGTTGTGGGGCTAATCATAATCATGAAATCATCAGGACAAAACTTATATCGTGCATATGCTAAGATCCATTGTGGACACAAGTACTAAACCGAAAGTCAAATAATGTCAAAGTTGGGCTAAAGAAAGTTTTCCACATGTATTCGCATGTGCATTCCTTTCGCCTCGTTCTGTTTTCCTTTTGGTAGTGCGTGCATGAATTGTGTGGCAGTGTTAGTTGGTGTTGCCTTGAGCTGAAAGGTTCAAAGAAATCACCCCCTATCTTTATAATGGTCAGAGTTAAAGTGAAAAATAGAGAAACCGCACATACATAAAAAGGGACCGAATACGCACAATAGCTGCAGATATTGGTAAATTGCCCATTAACAAACATTGATTGGAATTTATAAGTTTGCACACCGCAAACAGTTGAAGTTGTTTTCAATGGAAGCACCTTTTGCAAATTATGCAAGAACTATTCATATGCTTAGATGTGTATCTCTGCAAGTGTGTGTGTGAGTGTAGTGTTTGTGTGCACATTAGGGTGGTCACCTTCTAGGCAAAAGGTCTGCTGCCAGACCTCAGAGAAAGCTTAAAGAGTAGAGGTGGCTGCCGTTTATTATCATTCCGGAATAACGGCTAAATGCACTTGCCCTAATGCACACACCCACACACGCACCCAACTGCACATACACACACACACACACAATCAAACAGGAATTTTTTCGATTTAATACATTTTTTCAAGTTGAAACTATGAATAAATTGCGTACGGCAAATTGGTTTAGATTTAATGGCGGTGGGATTAGATCGCAATAACACAGCATAACACCCCACTTAGCAGCAAAGTAAGGAAGAGTAAATAAAGTGTACGGAACCGAACTTGACTTAATATTTAGTTGGCAGCCCACACCACTGCATTACACTTATCAGTTTGCATATCATTATCAGCATTCTTTGTGAAAATTAATTGCTTCTACTCGTACGCATCTTGCGAATGAATTTATTCACAATTTTCACCAGTTGTTTGGATGAGTGAGTGCGTGTGCGTGTGCGTATGCGTGTGCTTGAGCATGTGCGTGTTCTATATGTAACGAAATAAATCGATCTGATGGCAGCGGCATTTAAGAAGAGAATCGTAAATGGTGGGCTATTAATTTGACTGCAAATTAAAATAAACTATAAGCCCATCAATAACTTACACTCATCGTTTGGTGGCAGGAGCCAGAAAGACGCCATAAAACTCATACGCGTATGCATGTTAAGCTGCTTCTATGCCATTCCATTCATCTGCTATTGTAATTGGCAATTGGAGGTCAGGCTTTTACTGCTTTATTAAGATAAAATTTATTGAATAATTTATTGACTTTATTCAATACATTCTGTTAAGAAAAAAATAGTCGGCAAATATGCATACGAATTAATATTTTTATTTGTTTTGTTTTTCTTTTATTGCTCTACCACAGATTCTGACTCCACAGAAGCAGATGCTATTGCTCAGGATATGCTTACATGCGGAACTTGTCAAAAAGTGTTTGCTCTCTCCGATATAGTGAAATTCATACAGCACAAAGTTTTGCAGTGTAATAAAGAGAACTATGGCCAGTGTTCAAACCAAGGTAGTCTCAAATAGCACACGCGTTCTGTATTCCAACTGATATTAAAACGTTCCTCAGATTCCTCATAGAATTGATGCTGAATGAACGGGTTATCAATAGCGAGGGAGCTTTTGGGAAATGTGTTCGTTTCAATATCAGTGAAAAAACAGAGGGGTGCAGACATGATATTCTTGAATGGCTGATAATCTAAACTGCATTTCTATATTTACAATACCAGGTCCTTCAAATGATAGAGCTGAAACAGAGGATGGCAGGCCACTGTGTTTGGCGAACAGATGTCCTTCGTTGTCGGCCACCTCCCGCAAGGCATCTGGCGGGTCTCGAATTCATACACCTCCACCTAGTCCAGCGGATATGTTGGCGGATGGAGCCTCAAGTACGCCGAAACGCCTGGTTGATGGTAAGTAGAACAGTAATACTTTTTTCTCTAATCGATCTTAAAGGATGTGCTATGGGCTTGTGAGCCTGTGGGCCTCTATTCTGGAAAAACTCTTATTAAAGATGTGTGTGTATTTAAATATGCGAGTATATTATGGCTACTCACAGGCAGGATTGAACTGACACTTTATTATACGACCCACGATTAAAAAGCAGTCACTTTCAGCAATTCCAGTCAATAATCGCTTTATATTGAAGAAAATGAAATATTGAAAAAGCCACCTTATTCAGCAACTATAAATCGGAACGAAACCTCAAATTTTGATACAACATTTTCAAATATGGCAGCTTTTTCTTTTTGTAATAGTATTATTTTGCAGGACTCGTAATTTATATCCTTTTAAAGGATACAATTAGACTTGACGAATGCCTCGAAAATCACATTAAATCTCATAAACGAAAATCTAGAACGCAATTTTCCATAACGATGGATTAAATTAGAATCAATTAAATCTCGGAAATAACTTTTATTTTGATTTTTATTTTATTCCAATTTTTCTTTCAATATCGAAAATACCATACCTTTTTATCAACACCTTTTTAAGGCTCTAAATTTTTGAAGTGTGGAGTTTCACTCCAGATTGATGTCTTTAAATTTTTTGTGCAACATAAATTTGTGTGAGATATTTCCAAAATTCTTTCTTAAACCAAATGAGAAGTTATGAAATCATATCCAGCATTAAACACTGGTGTACTGCAAGTACAGAACACAGAACCGTAGGAACAAACACCAAGGATCTCGGCAGGAATCGAACCCTCGCCTCGACCTTCGTTTTATTAGACTGTTAATTATCTATTCGTCTACGCAGGCACATTTGGCGTTCTTTGATACCGTGCAGTTGGCAACAATGTTAATCCGATAGATCTAAAGTTGAAGCAAATAAAAACAATCCTAGAATGCAATGCATTTTGCCGGAACTACGAGTTATGAATAGGAGCAGGAAAAACAGACCGGCCTATTATGCTTACATGTGTATTATCACCGATGTCACTTGTTTGCAAAAACAATTTACAGGAGAAATATTAAAGATTTGTGTTTTTTTATGACTGTCAAAAATATGTAGGTGTCGCCCGAATGATCCTGGCCATTTTCAGTTGGTGGTCTTACTAACCAGTTTAGCCAAGGACACTAGCCAACAAATAAATTAATATTTCTGGCGTATGCAACATGTTAACAGCAAAGGGAACAAAGTGAAACAAAAAATATTAGTTGCATCGTATGTTTCCTGGTACGTGGGGTTGCTTTTCAAGTTGAAATTCATAGCGAATACTTGTACCAGCAACAGGAATCGGGAGTCTAAATACAAAAAATAAACTCGGTATATTCGTTTCTAAGACCATTTTCTATCTTCTGTTTTATTTGTTTTTATTGGATATGGTCTCGCAAACGCTTCCTATCTGAATAATGATAAGTATATAAGCCAAGTTTAGTAGGCCAATGGGTGACACATCATCCATTATATAGAAACCTTCTCTTAAGTTTATTTTTTTTTCGGATTGTTCGTATGCCAAAAATTGCGATTTTGTACTACAACAAAAAATTCAAGTTGGCAGAAATTTACAACTTGGCTTACGTGAATAATAAAAATAGGTGAAATGGATAACTATTTCCAACCATTAAATACATATTAGAATAATGAGAAGGAAGAGTAAAATATGTGCGCTATCCCAGATAATATCACTAGGCTGAGCCCAGTAATGCATATGAGAAAATGTTGTCTACTTCACTGGCACGAGCTAACCAATCGATAGTTCATCATTAGGAATATTTAATGTTAAAATTTCTTTATCATTAAAGTAATCGTTCGAATCCAACATCTCTGTTTCTAATAATATATTTTCTATTTATGTATTTTAATATTAAATAGAAAACGACAATACAACTCCCAAAAGTGCAGACTCCTCTTGCAAGGATGTTAAAAGCGGAAGTACAATAGCGAATATCAAACAAGAACTTAATCATGATAACAACGAAGATGAGCCTGCAGAAAGCAACAACGATACTGATGACTGCCAACCTCTGACGAAACGCCCCAAGATAGAATTTGTGGATGCCGAGTCAAATACGCTACAAACAGGTAATATTTTCGTTCATAATCTCCACACTTAATTCATTTGCTTGTTTTGACTATTTCAACCATAACTCTTGCAAATGAATATGATTTAATTAAAATTCCTTTGACCTCAATATTACAAAATCCTCCGCTATCAACCCTTAATCGCAAGTCAATCACTTGCAAAATATTTACTCGTTCGCCCTTGAAACTCTAACGGCATCAGTTGTTTCGCAATTTCGCTCAATGCTTCGCCTGACATCCGTTTTTGACCATTTTTTTCAATTCAAAAACTCTTTGATAAAATATAATAATAATAAATAAAAAAAAAAGAAAAACAAAGAGATTTTGCAATAAAAAATAGTTCATCACCGACATCAAAAGCATCAAAGCCAGAGCAAAATGTCATATTTGTCACTGCTGACAAAGAGCAAGAATGCAAAGATAAGCCGCTATTAACATGCCGGTCCATTTTGTGCACAGCATTTGTTAAATTACAAAAATAAACAGAGAAAAAGAAAAAAAAAAAAAAGCAAACAAACAAATAAATAAATAAAGCACGCTGTACATGCAACACATTTACGACATGCATAAAAATGTCCTTCCACTGAAAATCAAATTATTCAACTGTTCGGAAACTGCCTGATGCAAGCAGTGTTGTCAGGTTGGGGGTACTGCCTCAGCAATATTTCAATACGAGAGTAAATATATTTCTGGTTAAGAGCACTTGCATACATACATGCGTACAGGAATATGTTGCATAACTGAATACGTATACATTTATTTCTATCGCTGAATTTACTATAAAAAAAAAACGTACCCAAATGATAATTTCCCGAAATCAACGAAAGTGCAGCTGTGATGCACTACAACTATAAAACATTCTCCTTTTATTTCTACGAAGTACGAGTCAACAGTGAAAACTAACCGATAGTTTTAAGCCTCCGTTGGGTCATAATCAGTAATAAGTTGCTTCTCCATTTACAATGCCGCTATGCGATACTCACAACCGGAAAGCCATCCCCACTGCTTTACCAAGAGAGAATGGTGACTTTTCCGATCATCAACTTGACACAATCGCGAAAATAGAAAAGGGCAAACGCATATATTTAGAAAAACTCGTGAAGTAGAAGCAACCACTGGGATTCTGGCCTTCAGTTTATTTTTGCACAAAGTTATATTCTTAGTTGATCTACCGGCAATATCAGCAATTGATGCCTTCACTAATGAAACGAGAGTACAAAAGTTGCTACCAATGAACCAAAAGGTTTGGTTTCAGTACCTAATACTTATTGCCCGATACGGCCTAAAATATCAAGTGTGGATCACAGATCAAGATCCATCTTATAAACATTGAACGTTTGTCATAAACGGCGATTTTAAGAAGCTATAAACTACCTTCGTAAAAGCTGCGACAAAACGAATAATTGAGAAATATTAACTTTTCGCCGTTACAGCAAGTGAATAACAGAAATACCTCGTAAAACAATTTCTTAAATTATTTCGAAGTTTGTCAGGGCGAAATAAATATTTAATATTTCCCATCAATACATTCAACTTTATTGTGATCCACATATCACAATACATATTGGGCTTGAGCCGGGCCCCTCCCCCGTTTCTTCCCAGTAACTCGCCAATATCGTTTTATTGTACGATTAATAATAATTATTTAAATCGTTCACATAAACCATTTCCCAGACATACGCTTGTTTTAAGAGAGAGCACGTCTTTTACTTGGAATGAACTCTCTCTTACGGTAGAGAAGATCTGTGCTGCTAAGATCATCTATACAATGTTTCGTTGACCTCTACTATCTTGAAATTCGTAATACATTACCAAGCCCGTCTACTTAGTATCAGTAGCATTGCAGTGGTATTCTTCTATGGCCAGAGGAAATCTGTCAAACAGATTTCTTAGTGGCAACACTAATTCGTTATTAAATGAAACATTAAAAGTGGAGGAAGTGGTGGTGGCATTTCATCGCTTCACTTTCCTGCTGAATTTTTATTAAAATTTTATACACAGAAATATCTCTGCGCTGCTTTCAAGTGCAATAATAAAAATATTCATAGATGCCTGTTTCTAAACAAACCCTTTAATTAAGTGATTTTACATGTAGTTTACAAGCACAGAGAAAAAGGGCTGGCAACCTCGATCACAACCCTCCTTTCGATAAATTATCAAATTCATGGAGTCAGTGCCTCTAGTGCGTGCTTAAATTAAAAAAAAAATTATAATGGAAATTGTTTTAAATACGAGTTAGAAAAACCGGTAAAGAGGTGGATGCTGTATGGACTTTAAAAGGTCAACTTTTTAATATTTTGACAAAAACGACTTGACCTCTGACACACTTTAACAATTTCTTATTTGCATGCCAAACTCACGAAATGATTTTCTTGTTAGTCATTCACTGATTCATTCAACAAACAAGTTAAATTTTGTGTTAAAAACTAAAAAAAAAACCCCAACAAAATTAAATCCATTATTAGCTGACTGGTCAAGCAACCGTGTGACCAGAAGGTCACTACTCACTGCAAAAGGAGTGGTACCTTCATTTACAAATCTTTTGTGTGGTGCGTCAAAACTGCGAGAAGAATTATCAGTTGATGACGGCTATACAAGTCTAGTTATACGTGAAATCATTACAAAATACATATGCGCCAGTGTGTGTGTGTTTGTATGGAAATGGTCATTTGATATGAATGTATAGTACTCAACTCAGCGTACTCGTATGAATAAACTAAAGTGAACTGCCCTCTGCCTTCTGCCTTCTTTCTTGAATAAGTGACTTCAAATAATAACAAACTAGGCAAATATGATCTGTCATTTTGCACAATGGCTTATGAGTGTGAACAATGGGTTGAAAAGCAAGAAAGAAGCACTATTATGCTGGACAGCAGCATATACGAGAATAAAAGATTTTCTTTAGATCCTTGAGAACATAAAGTGAAGCGATAACAGTTTATATGAACATGAGCATTTGCTTGTGTACTCTTGTGTGTGTGTGTGTGTGCACGTACGTACAACTTAATAAGAATAGAAATGAGACAAAACGCAATTGCCAGAAACAAAGCTTCGCACAACTTATCTTTGTAAAGGTCCCATTGTTGTCCATGTACTCCTTTGTCATTACATTTGTGCTTGGATGGCCTTCAATTGAACGTATTAAACGAAATGGAAAAGAGTTTAACATCATTTATTATGGTCCAACTCTCTCAGCAGCACATATCATGCAAATCCATACTGGGGTGGGCCTCACTTGCTTAAAGGGAAAGAAAAGCAACTAAGAATCTTCCTATTGCAAGTTAAGTAATATCTTTGCATGTCGTTACTCTAACAATTAAAATTAAACGTAAGAATGGCTATCAAAAACATTTCATTTTTCCTGCAGCTGGAAAAATAATTTTGTTTGCTTTTTGCCTTTTCCCCACTTAGCTCCTTTACGGCGCAACTACATATCAGATATTTTTGCGTTGTGGTCGTTTCCCGTGCAGTAGGCGATAAGTACGCAAAGCTTTAAGGCGACATCATTTCTACGAATCTCCTTTCAAAATGTAAGCAAAATTATAAGAAAACAAAGTTTTGAGACCAGCAGAGATGCCATATTTAACAAATTCTTTTAAGAGAAGGAATAAATAAAGAAATATATATATAAATTCCGATTGATTGAAAAAAGTGTATTAAATTTCTTTCAGCAGAGCTCTGCCAAGTTCCGCCTTACTTTAACTGCGTTATTTATTCTGCATTACAGAACAGCTGAATTGTTAATTATTTTTTTTTTTTTTTATTTAAATTATTTGAATTTGTAATGCTCCTGCCAGAGGTATAGTCGTAGCAGCTCTCCATCACTTGAATATTGTGACAGTGATTTCTATTTTTCATCGTGAAGATTGATTGATTGATGTAAATACTTTTACATTTTTGATTGAATTGTGGTCTGAAAAGCAATTACGTGTGTAGTTAATTCATGTCCAATTAAGTCCTGCCACGACCGGCAGGACATTGTCGGGCATGAATTTGTCTACGTCAAATGGAAGAGTGTCGCACATGTGAACACAATTATGTGAATTATGCCTTAATTATTATAATTACCTTCACTGTGAGGGCTATTATTATACTAAAGCCGAAAAGAAAGCTTTAACAGAGTAACAGAAAAATTTGGTATATTTTTTACAATGAACATCTGATTTTGTTTATTTCCTTGGTATGCCAATGTTCCACGACCGTCCATGCCATTGCCTGCAAAGCTAGATCATATAGCTATAGCTTTGCTACTTTTTAACGACCTTAAAAAATTGTAACAAGTTCTTAGTTAAGTCGCTCAGTCACTTCGATTTGTGAAAGCGAAGTGATAAATAAAGCTTAATTTAATGACTTTCAAACGCTGCCTGAAACTTAGTCTTAGCAGCAGAAGAAGCAAGAACTTCACTTATTTGCACTTTTACCTGTCGTATGATTGACTTATGCGAAAATCTGATGTCGTATCACATCAAAATGACGTAGGGGCAAAACAACGATTCAAAAAAGCTTTTGTTAGTGACTTCAAGTAAATGCAACTCTGATGACATGGAAATTATCATGTGGTAAACGTTTTCATCATGTTTTGTAAATCTTACGACCTTTCCAGCAGGCATGTCACATTTGACAACACGTACGATTGCGTTGGATAGTGAATCACGACGTTTAATAAACAAAGTAAGCCACACTTGGAAGCATTTTACTTTAAAAATGTAATATATGTGTAGAATTATATATAAAGTTCCCTTTGGCGACTCAGTATCTAAAAGAACCCAAAATCGTTCTAGATACATTTTAGTGGTTCTAGTGTGTCAGCTCATTTTTCCTACTATCAGGAAATAACGTGCTCATCATTACATAATACTTATTCTAGGAGCGGTACTTTTGTGCTGTATATATGGAAAGGGATAGTGGTAGAGAGCAGAGAGTAAATTTATGTAGCGCCTGTAGCATAGAACAAGGCGTTATGAAACTGATGTTAAGCTCAGTTGTAAATCGAATGAGAATTTTGTGTAACTGCTCGATGCAAGGATCGAACTCACGAAAAGTTTGGAGACCACTGGCTTGCCGATTAGAGTTACCGCTAAGTATTGATAAGTATTTGGTAAACTAGATTCTTCCCGCTAAGCCACTCTTCGGCATACCCAGTAAGGAGGCCCACAGATCACCCTGAGGACTCAGTCCTGCAAGCACATTTCTGAAAACTTATGAAAAAATTCAGTCATCAAACAAGGCGAAATTAAAAAATTAATTAAATTTTAATGTTCTTCCAGTGGTCGGATATGTTTTCAAATTTTTTCCAACCCACCGTGTACCAGCGAAAAAAAAAACTTTTTTTTAAAACAGAAATATGTGCCAGGAGCAGAGGAAAAATGTTTTTAAACAGTAATCCGCATACATGATATGACGCCACTGAAAAAATTTATAATGAAAATTGATATTAATTTATTTGCTCTCACCGCTCCGCCCGTACATTCACACGTTACATTGTGTTAATGGATAAAAAGGATATGAAAAAGGGTTTTTGCGATTTCAAACCGACAGGTGTGTGAATGTCTAAATAAAATAAAGTGATTTCAATAGTACAGCGCATATGGATGTTGACGTACGAGTATGTGTGCATACGTATGCGGTAGAAGAGCTACTGTAAATAATCTGAAATCCGCTAAAATCTAAAGTAAGCAAAGGAGTGAAAGAGTTTCCAATAACCGGTCATTTCCTAACATTGTGTAAGTTAACTGTGTAATATTTGTGCTAACAACATTAGGGGCATTAGGATATTAAGTACTTTGAAATGAAAGGATTACTTCTCCTTCAGTGGTGCAACTTCATCCGTCCTTCTATACACAAAATTTAAAAATGAATGTGTTTACTTACTTAGATGTCTTTAAAAAAAAAATAAATGTTGGACGATGCTGCCATTGAGAAAGCGTAATCCGCTTTCTTCTGTACACATCCTTGCACACACACACACATACACACGCATATACAAGCCCTAGTCCGTGCAAGCATACACGAATAAATATGCATGTGTGCATGTTTGTATTATATGAATCTGAAATGAACAGCAACAACGCCAAGAACTTTTTCAATGTTGTTCAATATTTGTGTATTAGACACAGTGATGGAAAAGCTAAAACGAACATTATTTTGTACCCGCAGTCGGAGCAGGCTATTAGAGGTCCTCTAACTAGCCAGAGGATTCCACAAATTCAATGTTTGTTCGCAGGCATTAGCAAAAAGTCCTTTTCAACAACGATTTATTGGAATAACTTGACAGCTGTGACGTTTAATTTATAAATATTTCCTTTGTTAATAAAAACAAACTTGAATGAAAGCTTGCTGCCGATCTGTAAAAAAAAATACATTCGGATTGTAAAGAAAACTTCGTGTTGCAAAGCATATATTTTGCGCCAGTTCTATTCCTTACTACAATTAATTGTAAGTAAGTTTAAGAGATGGCATTCGCGTAATCTCTCGCGATTGGCTGCTACAAGTTATCTGTAGCGCCATTCGCTAACAGGTTTTTAATAAAATTGATAACGTAAATTGATCAATTTTGCTATGCTGTAAAATTTTTAACAATATTCTCTGCCGGCGGCAATCAGCTGTTATTGCTTACATATTCTGTTAGGATTCATTCTCATTTCGTAGGGAATGAGATTTTATTTTATATTCTGCTTATTCTTGGATATATATATGTAGTACGCATATATATACGAAAACACTTTATGTTATACTATAAATCTAGAAAATTCCTCTTCGCCGCAGCCTTAGCGGATTCTCCAGGATAAAGAAATTTATCTTCTACGTAGTAGGCATTTGTGGCATTTAATGGAAAATTGTAACGATGCTGATAGCAAAAAGGTACTGATTCGCAAAATCGTTAAGAAGATAATTGTCGTCTTGCTATTTGCAAATCGTTATGAGTTAGTGGATCGCACTACTGATCGCCTACTGTGCGATGAATGTAGCAAATAGATATTCTGTTTTACAGCCTTGTAATAATGCCTGCGTAATTAGTTTTGCAATAGACAGAATTATTTTATCTTGACACCGTCCTTTTTCTGTGTCACAAACTATGTGAATCAATGTACAGGGTGTCACGTGCTCTATATGGATTTGCCAAGAATTTTCTCCTGAAACTATCTTAAGTCCAAGGGTCATAGCAATAATTCAACTTCTTTGATGAAAATATTCACTACGAAATCGGGCTCTGCCAAATGCATGCAGTAAACCCGAAGGCTGATATTTGGACTGCATAACACTTTGCAAGTTATACTCTTTCTTGTGAAATGCTCTGTATTTTTTAGTGGAGAGGCTTCCAAAGACGACTATATTTAACTCATTACGAAAATTGATTGGCGGGAATTACATACATATATCAATAGCCGTATATTATTAGGTTGATATTACAAACAGCTTAGGTGGCGTTCTTTTGTCGCAGGAAAATGCAGTACTTAAAAAGCTTCTTCCATGACCACCATATTCCAATTTTCCATCCCTGACTTGGTAAACGTAGGAAAAGCCAGAAAAAAAAAGGAAAAAATTAGAAAAGAAAGATGAGCTACATAGTTATAAAGAAGTAGAGAGAAACGAAAGGAAAACATTTTAACAACAAAGGAAACAAAGAACATCAGAGACATTATTATCACATCAAAAACTGAAGAGTTTTCAACATACATGTCAGCAGGGTACCAATTGTTTTGTTTATGGTTTTCTTGTCAAATGCGGTCACTTATCCCTTGTATGCCAAGAGAGTGTGGGGGTGCTGGCCGCTTGCTGTTTTCTCTATCATCGCTTCGATAGCCGCAGCCAAAGGGTTGCATCCAATCTGCCAGGAACAGTAAACGGTTCTATTATATTTCTGAAGTGTGTATATTTGCGTTACGTTATTCTTGGAAGGATTTATATATATTTCTTTGGCAATAAGAAATCGTTTGCTTATGCATATTTCATGCAACGAGAGGAAGGAAACGCGTAACATGGCAATATTCTCCCGCTGATAGTTCTTCATAATGTTCTCAAAATGTAATTCTTTCTGCTGCGAGTGCAGCAGACCGTAAGTCTCTTCATGCAATTTGCTGTCAGACAAACAGTCAGATTAGTTTCTGTCATATGTTATTACTATCTCGTTTCGTCATCGAAATCATCATTGTCGTCTATGAAATTGGTTAAAAAAAACACAAAAAATAAAAAAAACACACTGAGAACTGAATATTATATATATATAAAAAAAAACAGATCATATGAACTTTATGCAGAAAAGTGTTTGGCACATGCGATGCTTACGACAGGGAAATTGCGTAAACCAAAGATGGTTTTGTTACGTACACAAAAACTGAAATCGACGCGTAGTTTTTGTATGGAGAATATAATAAATTAAAGGTAAAATATTACGCGCATGCCATTCCTTAAACCCTTGTCCTCTATCATTCAAACATTTTAAAGGACTTTTTACCTTCCAACCCCTACCATTCCACAAGCTTCATTCTTCATCCATACGCAAATCTATTTGTGAAGATGCGTTGCCTTTCTGTATCCGGTATGTTTAGGTTCATTTGCATGTGTACAGGCAGCTTTGCGCCTTTACAAATGCCAATAAAAAAAAAAAAAAAAAAAAACTATGAGATATGCAACCCTTTAGACTCTCTGCTCTTTTTATCAGACTAACCTTTGATATACGAAAGTGATTTCTAATTAAGGAAATATTGAATGGATCATGGTTAGATGGCATTACATGCAGACCAACAAAAGCAAACCAAAAAAATAATACCCAGATATTTACAATATATTTTCGCTGGTTTGTGTGCGCATGAGCATCGCCGTACTTTGTTAATTGACGTTTTAGGTTATTACAAAAATATAAATAAAACGATCTTTAGAACTTTTAATGCACGCGTGCAACTGCAGGCAGTGTGACATGTAACTTTTCCTTTTAACCATTTAGTTTTTGAATTTGAGAAAAATTAAAAGTATTTTGCAGCTGCTCTCACAGGATGATATTTTTCAATTCACATCCGCTCCTTGTATGTGCGTTTGTCTTTTTTCATGACGTAGGAAGTGGTACAGATTGTTTCGAGATGCCACTGGCTGTGGCATGTGGCATACACGATTCAATATTTCAGCGCTTACGTGTAGTGTAACTCCTCCTACAACATCCGCAAACCTCTGGCTATTAGAAGTAATCCTTGAATCAGCAAGATTTCCTTGTTATTCACTGACGGGCCATGTTTGTTTACTATCCAACTCCTTTAGATAATAATTAACTTATGGGCGGAGCATGAGTGGTTTTCTCTTTGATCGCTAGAGAGTTGGCACATATAGATCAAAGCTTTCGCTCTTCCAAAAAAACCTGTCCTTGTTCATTGTTTTACGCTCGGCGTGTTTTGCAAAAGAAAAACTCTCTTCTAATTCAAGTGCAACTGACAGTCCGAATTTAATAACAGAGATGCATTCTTGCCTTGTACTTCAGGATTCACATCTCTCGTGCTTGCACAGAGCTTTCCCTCTATAAAATGTTTATATGTAAACAAGTTAATAAAATAATAAATAAACTTATTTTATTTTAAAATTTAGTCACATTGGCCAACGCTGGCTCCACAATATTCCACAGCTGAAATTCTCATGAGTTTCATTTTTCAATGGAAATGCCCATATGCTGGCTGGGTTGCAAGCGAGAAGAACAAGCTCCTATGCACACATTGGAATGCTTAACTGTTAAATGTCCACGCAGTCATTTTCTGTGTAAATAATTAACCTGATTTTTATACCCCCCCAATTTTAAATGAAATGCAAGAAAAAACGCTTCGCCTTTCTTCGTAGTAGCGCATTGCTTTCGGCACGGTTGGACAACAGGAAAGAAAAAAATCGGTAAAAATTAATGGTTGTGTTCATGGCGAAGTTCAGAAATGGCCATCACTGGAAATCGTTGTAAAACAAACCAATCTGCATTCTTGGAGGGGTGACAATTTACAAGTATTTCCTCACCACGCAACGTCAGTCCAACCAATTCACACATGTACATACATTAATACATGTATATGCATACGTATTTACGTCATCATCCGTACATATGTAAGCAGTCGCCTGACAGCGGGTTAAGTTTGAAAAATGTTGGCGGTTTCTTAAAATTTGCAAGGGATGGTAATGTGCGTGATATATGGTCCACATCGTTGTCAGGATGTGTATTACGTGCGGTTACATATTTATTGCTATTCCGTTTTTTTCTTTGTTGTTATTTTAAATTATGTTACATATTTTTAAATTGCGAATTTTACTATCCGTCGAACGTCAGTGCCAGTATTTGCAATTTTTCATTTTTGGCAACATATGGCGCAGCCATCAAATTAAAAACAGAAGCAGAACACATTCAGCTGAAGCCTCGTATATTTGCACTGCTGGTGAAATTCGCACGGTCCCAGAGCGGTAAAAATTTAAACTGAACTTTCCACGATATTTTAATATGAGTATTCCTGAATGTATTTTCGTTTTTTCTTTCCGTTTTTAATAACAAGAAAAACAAAAAAAAAAAAAAACTTTCGAAATTAACCACAAGCTCATCTTCACTTGTATGTACTCGTATGGAACTGCGTGAAAGGGATGATTTAGTTCGATTATCTAAACCACTTTCTAATCTATTTGTTACGGTTAGGCAATTTAAAAAGCTCCTGACACTCAATGGCGGTCATTTGTATGCGTAACAGCACAGAACACGTAACAGCTCATACTGATGAAGGAGCTGGCAGCCATTGCGTCAGCGGCAAAAGGACACATTTGGCGATTTTTCAAAACTGTATCTGATAACAAACTCTTACATATATATTTATTACACTTACACACACACACACAGGCACCATATAGTGCACCAATAGCTAACGGAAGTGGTTATATGCATAAGCGTTGCGACGCATAATGTAAGCCTGCCACATACAAGCGTACATTTCGAGCCTTCAGTGCCAAAAAAAAAAATCGCAAGAGCAAAATATTGTTCTGGGACGAATTTTATTAATTATATTTGTGCTAAACCGCAACACTACTGCAACACTAAACATACATACATACATATTTCGGTAAGAGTCGGTAACAGCAAGTTCCACTATGGCGAAACTTTCCGGGATGACAATTTGCCAGCAGATCATCGATAAAATGGAAATCGTAAGGTTTGCCGCTTGCGTTTGTTCGGCAACAAGGGCTCCATATGTTTGCAAGTGTGTATGTTTAAGAAAGCAAAACAAACAACTGTGGGACGAACACACCACAAATCTACCATCTAAATGTAACATTTTCGTATGTCTGTAGTCTGAATGTTAAACAGAAAAAAGCATGCTATTACAACACACGACGTATTGTCTGTATGTATGCAAGTATGTGTGCATGTGTGCTTAGGTGTATGCTTGCATATGTATGTATGTATGCATAGTGATGTCTTCTTTCGTTTGGTGTGCCCAGTCTTGATCAAAAATTAAGGTGTGTTGCGTGACGTTAACTTTTATGAATTTCCTCAATAACTACTTTAATAACGAAAATGACGACGAATATGAGAATAGTGCAGGCAAAGACGACCAAATTGTCTACTGGCTTAAATGTTATTGGGAATCTTTCTGCCTACACACTGCAGCGTCCGCACCTAAGACTCATTCATAATGAATGCACACCACATACAATAACAGAAATAATAGCAACAGCGAATAATAATAATTGAAATTAAAATAACAATTGAAACAGCAACTCCATCGATAAGTTTTGTATAAAATGCAATGATTGCAGTTTTACGGCGATTCACATCTTCGCGATTCAGTTGAAGTGCGCTGTTCAAAACATTGTCGCGTGGTTGCTTCTTAGTTGTTAGTTGTTAATGCTCCACGTTCTTGATGTAATTGTATGCACCCATAACCATTGCGTTTTCGCACACTATTAATTATATTAATGAAATCATAGCGAGAGAGTAATTTAGGGATAGGTTTAGCGACTCATTTGCATAAAACAACAACAAGCGTAGAAACAAAAACGAAAACGAAAACGGCAACGACAACGAAAACGGCAACGGCAAAAAAACCGCTTGCTAATGTAATCTGTGGGAAGAAGACATCACAGCCAAATTAATGTTTGGATTTATTCTTTCTTTGATTATATAATACAACTATGCATGTAGAGCTGCCAGCCATCCAGCAGCATACAGCACTTTACTAACTTTCAAGTTGGCGTACTAGCTTATCTCGTCTTTGTATAACGTAAGCGGAAACTAACCAATTTCGGTGATTTTACGAAGCCAAAAGAGTAAATAATTAATTATTTGCTCGATAAGACAACACTCGTTCCAATTTGGCAAGTTTTACACAATTTTCCAATAATATTTGATATCGGTTCACATCTGTTGTCCGCCTTCTCTGACAGTTCACATCACGGCCGCGTTTCCAGTCTCTGCCGGGCTGAAAGCGAACTACCAGTCTCAAAGATATCTTACTTGAGATTCTCATTTTTACCATTCTGCGTTTCTTGAGCGGGTTTGTAGGCTATTTAAATATGATTTGAAGGTTATTTCATTGCTAACACGTCGGTTCATATCTGTTGTCCGCCTTCTCTGACAGTTCACATCACGGCCGTGTTTAAGGTCTCTGCCGGGCTGAAAGCAGATTGGCACTCTCAATGATATCTTGCTTGAGATTCTCATTTTTACCATTCTGAGTTTCTTGGGCGGATTTGTAGGCTATTTAAACATGATTTGAAGGTTATTTCATTGCTAACACGTCGGTTCACATCTGTTGCCCGCCTTCTCTGACAGTTCACATCACGGCCGCGTTTCAGGTCTCTCCCGGGCTGAGAGGAGACTGAAACTCTCAATGATATCTTGCTTGAGATTCTCATTTTTACCATTCTGAGTTTCTTGGGCGGATTTGTAGGCTATTCAAACATGATTTGAAGGTTATTTCATTGCTAACACGTCGGTTCACATCTGTTGCCCGCCTTCTCTGACAGTTCACATCACGGCCGCGTTTCAGGTCTCTGCCGGGCTGAGTGCAAGCTTAGCGGATAATTCGTTTTCACAATATACTCGTACTTACCTAACTCATGCAACTCCTTCAGATAACGTAAAAACCTTTACCCCTCACCACAAACTAGTTGTTATCCGATTCTAATGAGTGGGCTACTAGTCAGACGACGAAAGTTAGTGACATTCTCACGATATTGAAATTAAAATTTAGGATGGTAAAATTGGAGTGGAAAATTTGTATTTCAATTCCGTTACACTGCCGTCAAGAGTATTCCGAGTTTGCTTGATTGTGTAAACGTCTTTGTCCCTCCCGATTGCAAATTAAAAGCAAATTATTGTTATAAGGAATTCTCTGCTTCTCTTTAGGAAAATATTCTAGTGGTTTCGTAATCTCTTCAAATGAAGTTTTTTCGTCAGTCATTCTATCGTTTTGTGTTAATTTAATCCATTTTATTGCATTTTCTTTCCATATTTGCTTGTTTTTATCTTATTTTATTTTCTTTTATTTAATTTTTTTATTTATTTATTTACAAAATGAGGTTGCAGCAGTTAATTTGTCACATGCAAACCCTTTTCAAATATCAGAATTATAAAACCCAAAAAAAAGCTTTTATATTTTTTTAAATGGGTTTGCGTATGTATGTATGCATGTGCGAGTATGTAAACCGTTTGATGGTCGCGCAGGTGTGTTGTTTGCTGTACTTGAATAACGAAAACTTTTATTTGTTTTGATACAATAAATGCTTTTTTGACCACGCATTTCAAGTCATGGACACAATGTTCCAGCTCATTGCAAAGTAAGCATTAATTGCTGTCTTGCTTTCATATACACATTTGTATGTGTGCATGTGTGTGTGTGTGTGGTGTGTGTGCGTGATGTAAAAAATGACAAGTTTTTCAAAGCACTTTTGTAAATTTATTGCTCATGCAAACAAAAAGCAATTGCGGCTCAAAATGTTACATGTCAAATGGCAACGTATTTGAATATTTTAATAACTTTAAATGAGTTAAACCTTCAAAGGACATACACATACCGTGACATATATGATGCGTACAGCGTCAGCCAACTAAGTGAAATATATTTTTTTTATTAAATTCTCCAAATTAACATGTTTAGAAATGTAAAGTTTTTCCTAAAAAATAATTTGGTATTCCGTCAATTTTTCCCGTTTCATTCCGATTTTTTCATCAAGCAGAATTCGTCCTTCATGTTCATATTTAATTCAATTACTTGCCAGTTTCTATTGAGTGGCCCATAAAACACAAACATCTCTACAGAAAGTACTTGGAAATGAAATAGGAAATATTTTATTCTGCCAATTAAGTTATCCAAAGCTTTCTGAGCGATTTCTGCTTCTGTGTCCTGAACATTTCTGGTGATAATATTCGAAGATGTATGTCGTCTATGGATTAATCGCATAGTACGGTTGCTTCAAACACGGCGACAAGTAAAACCTAGTAACTGGTTACATTGAAGTCCTCCAATCAGGCCAATAAAATTTGATAAGCCCAGATGTATAATGATCGCCAATGAGGGAATTGCAAATACTTCATACTTCACGATGTACCATAAACAAGGATGAAGGCAAGGATATGAAGGAAATACTTAACAATTCAATTCAATTGATTAAAATGGACTAACCCATTGAATTATCGAAGCGTTAGAAGCAATAAATATATTTTAACTGATTTAAGTATACAACTACTGTCAATAACTTTCAGGTTGAGAAAAGCATTTATAGAAAAAACCGCATATCTATATAACATAAGATTTTATATTGTCTTGTCTCGTTTATGGCAACAAAATAATAGGCTACTGATTCCGTTTGCTTATTTATAAAACCGACAATCATTTAGAAAAAGTTATTATGCAGCCTTTAACACTTTGTTGTTTACTTGCGGAGGGTCTGAACATTATCTCGGATACTCATATGGACTGACTAAACAATACGGTTTTTAATACTGACTGCAAATCGTATCATGTCGCTGCTTATATACCATCGGATGCAATAATGTATTTTCCGGAATAGTTTGCAGGAACGCCACACATTTGGCAAGGCAACATTAATGATATATATAATTGCATATAATGATATATAATTGCATTTATGAAAATATTTATAGACACCATTTTGTTTATATTCATCTGACTTTATTACTGTTTAAGCAAGCACGTACAATGGCCATCACTATTCGGAACATCTGGCTATTTATTACGGTACATTCGAATCTTGTGTAGGCTTTTTGAGGATATGAACCATGATGTTCGTTCCTCTTCTGACGTTCTTAACATCTTATAAGCATACAAGTGTGCTAACAGTACCGTGGGGTAAAGTACAAGCACACCAACGTTTTAGTTCAATTCACATTAATAAATAAAAGTGACCGCTTTGTATAGAATCCACTAATTTTCGTGTGGTCATATATGAATATAATCCACTCCTAGAATCATATCGTTACTGCGTCGGCTGAAAATATAGTGAGATTCAAAAGGCAACTACATAAAATTCACTTTAAAGACTATAATCAGTGCTTTCAAATTATGTTACACCACACATGGAAAAGTTCCCGTTAGTTCTTAACTGTCAAAGCCGCACTTGAGGCAGAAGAAGCCGCTATTGCCTCCATGGTTAGTTCAATGTAATAAACAGGAATATAAAAATGGTTTAGAAATAATTGATTTAAAAAATATTAAAAATGAGAATAAAATGAGGCAGAATGCAGATGGCGGAAAAATAGTGCATTACGACCTGAAAGATATTCGAAAAATTTAAACCATATTCCGAAGGGAAAGCCGATGTAACCATAGTAAAAATAAAAATC
Source organism: Ormia ochracea (assembly GCA_963402855.1). Classification (NCBI taxonomy): domain Eukaryota; kingdom Metazoa; phylum Arthropoda; class Insecta; order Diptera; family Tachinidae; genus Ormia; species Ormia ochracea. Next base: position 41,545,523 of record OY727107.1, read on the forward strand.
ATTTTAATATATTTTCTATTTTCAGGCCGATGGAATATTATGAATAAGAGAAATAAAATTCAGAACATTAAATATTTTGTTATTCTTGATTGTTCAATTATGTTCTTTCAATGTATTTTCAGAGCCTAATAATTATACCTGCTCGACATGCGCAACTAGATATTCTTCGGCTTGGCATTTAATTCAACATGTGCAACATTCGCACGGAGTAAAAATTTATGTTGAATCTTCGACGTTAGTGGATCCAGCATATCGGGACTCAGAATCGACAATAACTACGCAGCAGAGGCAAAATAGTGCGAATAGTACAAACAATAGTAGTCCTAATAGCTCGGTATGCTTAACATCGCCCATTACAATGTCCAGTCAACAGCAGCAACAAAAACATCATCAACAACAGCAGCAAATACATCAGTTGCACCACAGAGCAGCGGCTGTGGCAGCAGCAGCTGTTGCTGCTGAACATCATAAGCATCAACAGCAGAATGATTTGACAACCGCGATGCAAAATGCACAAAATATGGCTGCTGCCGCTGCTGCTGGCATGCGTCATCATCCGCTGTTACCACCTCCAGATATGCATTCTGCAAATCCATTCAATTTGCTGCGCATGCCTCTGCCACCGACTCTCGCTCAGGGATCAGTAGTTCCTACAGTTTCACCTCTTTTCCCGCGACCTCATTCTGAACACTATCGCATGGAGCAGCTTGTATCAGAGCAATTTCGTCATCATGGTCTCAATTTAGCAGCAGCAGCAGTTGCTGCCGCGAACTCACTTGCTACTCCGCACACTCCATCTTCACAATTTAACCAAAGTTCTAGTGTATCAGGGGGATCTGTGGAGCCTAGGCCGCCATCGAGTAGTAGTTGCCATCGTGGTTCAACAACGCCCTCTTCGTTACCTCTATTGCCCGGGCAACAGCAGACATCAAATTCTAATGCGCAACAGTCCAATTCCCTTCCATTGGAGCCCCAGATGGATTTTTACTCGCAGCGATTGCGACAGCTTGCAGGAACAACAAGTCCTGGAGCTGGAAACATTGTTAATTCGAGCTCGCCGAGTTTACGACAAAAGCAATCGCCAAAATTTGCGAGTCCCTCTCCATCGCATCAACTCCCACCCACGCCAGTCACAAATAACACTCGTCCCCATTCTTTGACACCACCTGAAAAAAGCAATACTGTATCAATAGAAAATGGAACAGCACTGAATACGACACCTCGCTCTGCCTCGACACCTCCCTCAAAACCAAGTGTAGATTCAGCGGTAAGTGCATCTGTACACACATGCGCCTATTGCGATAAAAAGTTCCGCTTTGAAAACAATCTCATCATTCATCAACGAACACATACAGGCGAAAAGCCATATAAGTGTACTGCCTGCGATTTCGAATGTTCACATATTCATAAACTTATGAAGCACATGCGTATTCATCGCAGTCCAATGGAGGATGGGTTAAGCAATACCGGTTCAGTTGAAACGAATGACTGTGACACTGACGTAGAACCCGATCCCGAAGAAAATCCTGATGATGAAATCAACGAAGACGACGATGAGGACATGGATGAACAAGGCGAAATTGACTATGAAGCAGAAGATCTTAGTGTCAGTAATACTCGTTTAGAGGATAACACAGATAACAATAAAAACTCATCTTCAATACCAGCCACGTCCTTAGTTGGCGAGCTAATGGATAAGTTTGGTTTATCAAACATTGCTCAATACTCCGAAGCCTACAAGCAGGCTCTTCAGGAATCTGGCAACTTTAAGCAGCTTACTAAAGATCCTGATAACAATAATTCCAACAGTGTGCACATGAATCAAATGGCGGACAAACTAAATGGCTTTCCTGCTGCCCTCCGCCTGAGAGAGGAGTTTGCAAAAAATATATTCCAAAAGCAACCCCATCAAGATTCCAACCATTCTTCGTCACAGGTTCCAATTTTCAATCCATTTCCTAATCCCTTCGAGCTATCGAAACGTATGAAAATGGATGGCAATGAATGGTGGAATATACAATCCCTACATCGCAATGATTCCATTTTCGAGAATCTCAAACTCAAACCATTAGCTCTAGGCACAACGAATTCCTTAATAAATCAAAACCCTCTAATGAAGAAGGAATGTCGTCAGCGAAACGACACATGTGAGTTCTGTGGCAAAGTTTTTAAAAATTGCTCTAACCTTACCGTCCATCGTCGCAGTCACACTGGTGAAAAACCGTATAAGTGTGAACTTTGTTCCTACGCTTGTGCACAAAGTTCTAAGCTAACACGCCATATGAAAACACATGGCCGTAGTGGTAAAGATGTCTATCGATGTCGTTTCTGCGACATGCCTTTCAGCGTTCCCTCCACATTAGAGAAACACATGCGAAAATGTGTTGTAAATCAGGGTAAGGCAGCAGCAGCAGCAGCGAATGCTGCAAACGCTGTTGTAGCGGCACAGGCAGCTGCAGCCGTTCAACTTCAAGCCCAAATGCCATCACAACAGCTTTCATCCCCTACTTCGAATGCCTCATTTCCGCCACAATTCGCCAACATGACGGGCAGTTCCATTTCCTTGCCCAGCAGCATCGGCGACAATGACTCCAATGCTTCGACAAGTGTATCGTCCCAAAATGCCATTTCAATAAAACACGAGGCATGACTTTATCATAATTGGAACAACAGTTCTAATAATATTAGCTCTACGCAAGCAGTGCGGCACCCACAACAACATCACCATCATCATCATCATCTGCTGACGCCACCACAGCATCACCATCTCCAACATCCTCTGCCAACGGTGAATCGCATTTTGTCACGCATCTTCTAAAGAAATCCCAGCCTGCAACAAAATTCATTTCTTTTTTAATGAAAGATGCTTCTTGCGTGACTCCCGGTGCCCTGCAAACCCCCGCCCCCAGCCCCCTTTGAAAGTGCACACATTCTTAATCATACAGCAATGGAAAATACCGAAAGACAAAGCTTAACAAGAAAGTATCGATGTGAACTCGTTGTTTTGTATTTCAGTGATACAATACATACAAAAAGCAAACCTACAATACATACTTACATGCCTAGATGCATAGAGGCATACATAAATACGTACACATGTATATGTAGATACGCAGTTTTAGTTCTTAATTTTATTTCATTGATTTTACAATCTGCTAGTTAATGTTAATTCCAGTGAATTTAAGTAGATTATTTTTATATGTGTATGTATTTTAATTTTAATTTTAAATTTAACTATAATTATAATTACAATTTTAAATTTATTTCCAATTTTAATTTTAAATTTAAATTTAATTTTAATTTCAAGAATTAGGAATAGTTTACGCACATTTGAATATCTTAAGTGCTTTTATTATTAGCTCATTCGCCGACTTGTCAAAATGTTATTTGTTCGTTTTAGAGACTGACATTTTATTGGGTTTTAGTTGTAGTTATGATTTTTAAGGATTTCAATTTTTGTGATCGTTGTTATCTTTCGCTCGTTATCTTGTGTTGTTTATTGATTAGTATTGCTTAGAAGTCTAGTTTAGAAGAGGATTGTAGAAGAAACAAATGAAAAGGTAGATAGATCGACGGATGGACAGGTGGACATATCGACGGATGGACAGATGGACAGATGGACGGAGAGACCGCCAGCAGACCTCGTGAAAACAATTTTTTGTACAAGTTGCAATAAAGCGAACGGGTACAAAAAACTGTTTTACAGGCATGCCCACCCACCATACACAAGCATCCAAAGAATCAAATAAATCTCTTCTATTGGTGTGTTCAATGAACAAGTCATCGAACTGCCAATACAACTGATTTTTGCTTTTATCTGAATACGTGCATGCACACACACAAAATACATCCATGCATGCACGTATGCACACACATGCACACACGTGCATACACAGCTGCATACACTTACACCATGTACAATACACTCTTGGTAATCCTCCAAGCCTTTTTGTAAATTATTTTTGCCTTTTTAGTTTTAATTGAATTTAAATCGAATTGTACACATCCCGATATCGCCCACTGGTATCGCATATACTTATTTATCTCTCCACTTTTGTTTTTATGTATTAGAAAATGTACTGTAATATAACTACTCGTAAACATAATTTTAATCGTATGTACCAATTACTTTAAAAATGCGTTTCATTTTATACATAATTATTATTTAACAACCGGATCAATTTTATTTCATTTCAACTTCGTAACTGTTAGCCAATTAACACTGTACATACACAAATAAAATAGAATTAAAAAAGAAAGACATTGTAGTTGTAACTTTTATATAATATTGTAAAATCAATAATGGTGATATCGATCCATTGTAATTAGTACATATTAAAACATGGAATACAATATGAGTTTTTTATGAAAACAAAATAAAAGTAAGTACAGATGCATATTTATTGTTCGTTTATTTTAAAAAGAGAAAATTGTGCAAATACGTATTAAAATCAATATTTTCAATTAAGTAGTTAATTAAGAGTTTCATATGAAAATGACAAAAATCTTATTTATAGTGTATGTGTTAAAATTCCATCATAATAAATAAAAGACAAGAAAATATTAAAATAAAAAAAAATTAAAAAACTGCAGAAAAAACAAGCAAGACATTTATACATAATAAAGCATGTGTTTAATTTCAAATTTCAACAAAGCCAATTGAAATAGGTGGCAACATGCCTCTGATCATGCAACCTTTTCACAAGCCTACTCCATTGAGGGGGACATGCATTTGATCTGGATCTGGTAACCTCTACAATACCAGTTTGTAATCCTATAAAGTATCCTGGATGCATATAAAAAGGGAAGGGGAGTTAATTGGCCTTTGTCCATCTGTCCTCGTTACTTTTGTCGCAGTGTAAATTGAGCTTCAATTTTACTTAAAATCAAAAATTTAAAAACGCCTTTGCTCAGAATTTTCTCAAAATTATACAGTAAAAGTGCAGAAATAAGCCATGGAATCAATTAGGAATTTTTTTAGTAATAAAAAAATTAGTTGCTTTTCATGTATCGCAAATCACATAAAAGTGTTGTTAAAGTGTTGGCAAACACAGGCGGGAATTTCGTGCATATTTATGAATGCATTAATTCCACTTTAAATTTGTTGCTATCGTCAGAGCAGCGTTTCGCACTATTTTATTAAACTCTTTGGAGGAAAATATATCTTAAGGCCTTGATAGACTATCCTAGACAGTCGTACGATTTGTCAAATAACATCATCATAACATCAGATTTTCATCTGAATGGATTGTACGACAGTGCAGGATAATGTATCAGGGTCTTTATTAACAATACAAAAACTGTTGCAATATTTCCAAAGGACTACCATAGAGTAACCAATTCTTTTTGCAACCACATTTACTCATAAATTTCAGGATTATAAGGAAAGCAAAATTAAAATTTTTAATATTTCCTGGTAATGAGAAACATTTTTCAAAACTAAAGTTTATTTCAAAGCATTAAAAATGTATTGCACGATAATTGCTATGGAACACATTCTCGCTGATGGGCTCAGGGCCAGGGCATGGCATTCAATTTATTTTAACTAGTTGCTACGTCACAGACTTTCTTAAATTAAAATTGTTAGGTTTTTTTGGACTGCAGGAGATGGCGATCAATCCCACGACCTTTGGCATTTGTAGTTGGCGAACCTACTAACTAGTTCAGGCAAGAACCACCTCTGTATTATGTACATACAAAATTTCTCCAAATTAGAAGGTCTCAAGTTATGGTTTTCCTTATTTAAATGCTCTGAATGAAAATGAGGACAAAAATTTAACACATCGTGGTACATCCTTCTCGTTTGGATTACCATGGTGATAGCTGGCCAAAAATGTTTTAATCATATTTTCTACAGACTAAGACATCCTTATGCATATACGTGGACTTTAAAATATTTTCCTCGCGGCCGCTTATGATGTCTTCGGGCGGTGTTAATAATAAGTTTTTGCGCTGTCAAGTACATTAGTACGTATGAGCGCGTAGAATGCAAGATTTGTTACTTAGAACCGTGATTACACACACATACCCTAGCAGGTCTACACGTGTTAGAAAAATGTTGTCTCTCCTTATAAAAGAATTATTTTGGACTGCTTCCAATTTGGCTCAGTAACATGTTAACTTCATAATTCATATTATTAGAAGGACACGTTTATTTGCCGAATATACAAAGATGCATACACACACACGCCCCCACATACATGCATTTGAATGTATGCACATGTATGAAATTGCCTTATCTTTTATTAATGTTTCGGTCAATTTTGTAAATAAATTAGTCTCTAAACTACAAGTGCGTTAAGTGTCGGTGTGTAAGAAAGCAGAGCAATCATTATTTTATTGAAATTTCTTCTAAACACATTTCCCACTCCATGTGTGACAGTCACGTCGTAGAAAATGTCTATTAGCCGTAACTTGATTTTTCTTTTCAAGTTACAGAAACACATACACACGCAGTGCAAACAACTCCAGCTGTGCGAGTGGTCACTTATTTATTTTGCCAAAACCCATTAGCGTAATTAGACAAGCCTGCAGCACCAGACAGGTAACACACAGTTTTCAGTGGCCTTTGCTGACTGGTAAACAGTACGTGTCCTTTTTTCCTTGACGTTTGTAACATAATTTAAACTGCGCCGACAGCACACAACAAGATCGTAAAAGTTTGTCGGCGAGACTGCAAATTGAACGACACTGTTACATTTCCTTTGAAAAGAAATTTACTGTTTCTAATATAATTTTCTCATCTTTAATTTTGATATCTGGCGTCATTTTTTATTGAAGAAGTGAAGCAAGCAGTTTCGCAAAGCGAAAATTTGCAAAAGAATGCAGAGAAATATTTTTTTAACCAGCCGTGCAAGTCCGCAACATATTATTTATTTAACATTTTCTATTTTTAAAACGCTGGTAGGCACCGAGAAACGATAAGTTCAACTGTACAGAATAATGGTTAAGTGTAAAACGTCCTTAAAGCTTTTAAGACAGCAAGTAAAATAAACTGTTGACTGCAATAATTTGGAATTTTAGTTACTAATTTCAATAGAGAAAACTGTCAATTGGAACAGTTTGGTTTTGGCCACTACGTGTAATTATACATTCCCGGTTTCACATTAATAAATTCTAGAATCTCTTTTCGTTGGTAATTGTTGTTGACTCTACCAGGATAAAACTTGAAAAACTAAAATAATTAAATAATGAAATATATGTGACACTCCTCACTTTACAGTACTTTCTTTGCGTTTCTTTTACAATATTCATATTTAACATTCTGAGTTCACGGAAGACCGCCCCAACGACAAACAAATAGTTTTTTTTGCACCCTCTACCGTTGCGTAGTCCACTTATTATTTGGTCCTGTTCAAACAATTTATTCATACGCCTTATTATATGCTGTACTATTCTTATGTAAAACTGTCTGCCACTGATCAACAAACCACCACTGTCGTCATCAACAGAAATTGACATATGTGGCATTTGCTGCTGAATATTAATTTAAATAAAAATACAGTAGACTCTCGAAAACAGGAACTCCAATGAATGAGAATGAGTAGTTACAGTGATATTAAAAATAGTTTTTCACTTTTGTGTAAAGGGGAGCAAAAGATTGTTTGGTGATTCTCGGTTGAAGATATTAAACCGGACCTCGAATGGGTCAGAAAACATTACACACACACAGAGTTGATGTAAGCGAATTACATCGCCAGTTTACGATATCGTTTAAAGTCAGTTGCAAAGATTACAGTCTCTCTTGCACGATCTAACTTTTTTTCATCTCATAATATTTGCATATCTCTTATCATTTCCCAATTTCTTTATTCTTTTATTTCCAATCAAATACTAAAATGCTATCAATCAGCTGTTCTTTGCATGTGTTGCTTGGTTGGCATTCGGCTACCTCTTCATCCATAATTAAAAGTGCACTTTCTCTGCTGAGAGAAACGAACTGTGAACAACTTAAGAAGGCACTTGAACAAAACTTGCTGATCATTATAATGTCATTACAATGTACTGAGAATTTTAAATATTTTTTTTTCTTTGTAGTTAAAGTGCAAAACAATTAAAGAAGGGTATGGTAGGCTTCAGAGAAAACTGATAAGGATCTAGCACTAAGGATTTACTTTAAAAATATTTTCTACCTCAAGATCAATGAATAAAAGTGTCTGCATCATCTGTCGTGCTGTAGTAACACTTGGAATAGTTGTGTTTTATTTAATCATTCAGATTTCATTGCAGCCTGAAGGTATGCTGTAATATTTTCTCCGCAAAATGTGATACTGATCAATATTTCAAACTCAAACCCGTTATGACAATAAATGTCCTGTTCGTTGGCCTCTATGCAAAGCTAAAGGTGAGCTGTAGATGGCACTGCTGATGCCAATATCTGCAATAGGTATCGGCAGTTAATCTTTTACGACTATCGGACATTGTTCCAGTGCAATCGATTCATATTTGAAATCAGTGGATACTTTTTAGTATCCACTGATATGCTTTTCAAACGATAACAATTCTGTTGTGGAAATTTTAAATTCGTTTCTTTAATTTCTGCAAACGTTTTTGTATGTCTATTAAAGATCGTTAAACGTTAAATAACGTTATTTTGTGTAACGAATATAAAAAGTTTTTTTTCCATACAATATTTTTTATTCATTCAATATATAATCTGAAGTTATTAAAAGCCGATGTCGGAATATCAGCGTATCAGATCAATTGGAAAAATAGTAAAAGTTTTCCATTATTTGCAAGCCGACTTAAAATTGCATCTTCTGCTTAAATTATACAAGAACATAATTCTAAATTATATATATTATATAGTTATTATATATACATACACACACATATCTAAAAGTAGACACACACATACTATTTAAAATGCTATTATTAACTGCGCGTGCTCAGGTGCGTATTATATCAATATTTTTTACTTAATCAACTCAAATTGCAAAGCTTTCGGCTTGTCCGCAGGAAAATGCTCACGTTCTGGGCAGGAATTGAACCTGCGAATTATCGTTTAGTGGGCTGTTCATTATACATTCGCCTGCGGAAGTAGCCGTATAAGTACACTCTATTAGGATGTATCCATTCTTCAAGCATTAGGTGCAAACCTTCCGACGAGAGATATTAAAACTCATAAGAAAAATCATTGGCCGACGATCTGAGATCATTGATAGTTGCCGAACTTCCTAATTTTCGTTACGGAAAATAACATTATACGAGTATATCGTATAAGTGAGGCGGTACTACACTCGAATAAACACCTCAAGTAAGGAACACTATTCTGTTGTGAAAGATCCAAAGAGTGCCGCAAGTGTCATTTTTCTTTTAGATGCATCATTTCAGAAGAAAAGTATGAAGGAAAGAGTGCTCTTCAGAGCGCAGAGTTAAACACCGAGAAAGAGAGCATGAGACGCATTGAAACCCATTCGAGCTGGCTGGTTAAAATACAACTATATTTCAAAAACATTTGCGCCAAAAATTAAGACGCATTTAAGTATGTGCCCCCAAGTCGCTTTTGGGGGAGAAGCGCAGTCAACCATGTAGGCATCGGCATCAGTTCCTTACATTTATAATTCTTCTACGAATTCTATGACGTTAAGTGTAGGTACTTGGTTCTTCTTTCCAGAAGTCTCCAATTCTTTTTTAGAATGCTTGTAGTAACCAGAAGCAATAGCCTGCTTCAGTTCATCTTAATGATGAAGTGGACAGCTTCCAATTAAGCAGCTACGATCATAAAGCATAATACGAGTACTTGCAGTCGAAGAAGCCAATCGAAGAGAAACGGAGCGGAGCGGAATTGCTATTTCTCAAGGTACTTGGATTATGTAAATCGAAAGGTGTCCAAGCTCGGAGAAGTACTGATTGGAAGCACGTTGATAGATGAATATCAAACGAGTTTTCAGTGGAATTCAATTTGGGTTTAATTACCATCCGTAATATCAGCACTGCCTTACTCATCTCAAATTTCATTCCTCAAATCAATGATTTTGGGAGAGGGGGTAAAAGAGAATGAAAAGTGCTGAGAAAAGTTTAAGCCAAAGAGAAAACTAAAGAGAAAAAACCTTTCAGTGCAGAATTTCTGGCATAATAATGGTGATGTGGCCACCGCACCATCACAGAATTTAACGAACCAACCACTCGAAAGCTGTTGGCACAACTGATCGCATCGAGACATACTTTAAACACTCTCACTTCTTAAATGTTACTTTTAGAGGCTGCAGACGCCAAATCCATGGTCGGGTTGTAATAAAACACCTAATTGTTGAGGAATTTTTTATTTATTCCATAAATTGTGAATTCAGCCTTCCATTTTCATCGTTCTATTATTTTTCATTTGCTATTGTATTGGCAGCAGCGGCAACGCTGCCCGTGTAGCCATGCCATGAAAACTTTTGTTCTTTGGTTTTGACATATTGGGACGTCAGTGTTTAATGTCTAATGAGTCCTTTAATAAAGAGAACAAAAGCATTTAATTATTTTTTGTATGTTCTTACGCAACTAGGAATGGTTATGTGTGCGTATGGATGGATGTGTGTGTATGTAAAATGTCAGCACGTGATTGTGATGTTATTGTTGTATCAGAAGCGTAGCAGGCAGACGAAATTAATGTGAGGAGGTTCGCTTACAATTAAGCTTTTTTCATTTAATTTTAATTATAAAATTCACATTTCAGGAGCGTAGTATTTGTACTAAAAGGCCATAAAACTTTTTGAAGGGTATAAAACTTTTTCTTATTTCTTTTGCCGTATTGCGTATTGCGATTCACCTGTCCTTTACTATTCGAGTGTTTAAACAATTTAAACAAATTTCATTTTAGTTTAATCGATACAAAACTCACATTAAGTGCAATAAATTTCTCTAGAATCTCGTTGTCCTAAATGTTTATCTTGGGGTCTTATTTCAGCATCACATGACCACAATTCCAACTCCAGCACTTCAACTTTTATACTCGCAACAAACTTTATTTACAATATTTGGGATTCTGGGCGTCTTTGAGCGCACCATTTGTATGTGTGGCCAAATAACCCTTAGTTTGAATAAATGAATGAAAACAAACGAGCGGACAACATGTGCTTAAAGGATGGATAAGGGTTTGCTAATATTTACGTGTGGTGTGGCATTATTCAGCAGCTCTTATGATAAATCATGCCGTTTTTGTCGCAGCTCTATATCCTTCTCTTTCTGACGCTGGTGTACAATGTGTAATGGCCAGTTATATTTTGTCACACTGACTGGCAGAGAACAAGAGAAGTGTGTGTTGAAAAACTATAAAACCGTCTGTATATGTGTGTACAAATGTATCGATGTATGTATGTATGTATGTATGGATGGAAGGATACAAATTTGGAATTGCAACCTGCAAATCTTTTTTAGAGATACCAGCCTTCTGGTGATAAGTATATGTATGTACATCCAAAGCATTGATAAATTTTGTATATTATTAATATAAATATTTAAAAATTCATTTGAATTGAGGAGTGGTTGGTGCCGAAGAGAGTGATTGGTCATCCAGTAGGATAATTTATGCACTCAGAGGTGCTGGCTGCACTCACTCCTAGATGGAAATGTCAAATTAGTATTATTCTTAATTTTTATCATTGAATTAGTTAATAAAATATAATTTTTATAGTTAATAAATACTTTTCATAATTAAAAAAGAAGGACGAGGCGACCTCAACTGAACACACGAGATAGCATGAGTAGGCACTCTATTTTGGTGTCGTCTCCTAAAATGTCAAAATGACACCAAAGGATAACCTCAAAAAATGCTCATTTACTTCCCTACTACCCCTTTGTTTACGTATCGTAAAATAAAAACGAAAATGTAAAAACATCGTAATGGCTTTTAATTTTTATTACGTCCCCAAATGAATATTACAAATCAATTGATTGATACTGCTTACTGATCAAAGAAAGTGGGGTGCATAGCGAAGAGGTGCAGATGCATAAGAGTTTGCTAATATTTACGTGCTGATATTTAGTCTATTTACAATTGACATAAAGAGTAAACAACTTTTAAATTATATAATAAACATATTTTTGGTTCTTAGACGCTCTTTTTATTTCCTCTTAAGCGATTAAAATTAATGATAAAAATTCTTCTTGAGATTCTTTAAATAAATTGAAAAATAATTACAAAAATAAATAAAACGTATTTTAGGATTGCAATGCTGCTAAGCAGTTGCTTAGCAATGTATTATTGTTCTCAAAAGTTCCATGAATTGTAGTCTTTATTGCTGCTCTTTCATTATAAAGGCCACAGTATCCAATAGTTACCAAGCTACCATGTTATATTGATGTTTGCCCAAAAGTATGCTTCACAATATAGAATTGCATAAGTTTATGGCTTAAATTGACGAACTAAATAAGGACATTCCAACAGAAAACTTTTACAATTTTCAAATTAACGGATGCTACAGATTGTAGCAGAGCATTCCGGAAAAGCGATTGTCAAGTATTTGCGCTTGTGGGCTGTCAGTGTTGTGAAGATCATTGTGAAATGGACGCTATTAAGAGCTTTTTGTAGGAAACAGAGGACTGCTAAAAGTGTCAAGCAGTCATATAGTTTTAGTATACGTTTTCTACAATTAGTTTTTGAATTCACCAGCTCTTATTAATGTCGTATGTATTGTGAAATCGTCTAATTATGCACTATATTTTTTTTAATTTTTATATATTTCCATTTTATATTTTCTTAATAGCTCGTCTGAAGGGAGGTGGCGGAATACATATTTTTTTTGTTTATACTAATTTTTAAAAATCTACTTTTTCATCTCAATTTTAAAAAGAATCGCTTATAGCGAACTGTTTAATGCGACATCATATTAAATAGACCACGCCTACTTCAATTTCATGGATCAGGCCATGGTATAAATCCGGCCAAATCCTGAACGATTGACTGCTCAATCGTATAGGACTTAAGCACGGTACAAATTGTATCTTGAAAACTTTTAAGGCCAGACCCTACCGTAAAATCCTTGCCAATGCTCGTTCACATAATCGAGTATTAACGATGGACCATTGACCGGATTAACCAGATTCACTGGTTTAACCGCTTCAAAATACGGTCATATACGGCATAAAAGTGAAAAAGTGCGCTATAATTTTTATGAATAGAATATTTCTTTTGGTAAAACTTGTCAACAATTTGTTAGCTTTGCTCTGCTGTAAAGCAGTGGTGCCAACTGAAAGTGTGAACCTCTAAAAAGAACACCCAACAAATTGAATGTCATCTTCAGTTACAGAAAAATATATAAACAAACAAGAAAATAAACTACAACTAAAACGCGAAATGAAAGTAAATAAAGACGCAATTAAAAAATGTACGCAAATTCTATATTTGTGATAAGACTGCAAAGATCTCATACGTATACGTGCACATATATGTACGTATATATAGGGTGACTAAAGTTGATGTATAATTTTATTTTTCAAAATGCTATTCCGGTTAGTTGTTGCTAAAATATTTTTTGAAACTAGTAAATGCTCCAACAGATCATGGCATCAAGCTGATGGCTGAGAAATGTGAAGGAACTGGATCCGTTCATGATAAATAAAAGAGAATTTTTCAACGTAGTGCACTCCAATAGAGAATATAGCAAGTGTGAGCAGATGTGTTGAAGGAGATCCAAAAACATCCATCAAGCGATCTACATTATGTATTCAACACTATGCATTGTGGTGTAAGAGGCTTGGAAGAGTCGCCAAGCGCATCAAGTAGGTAATTCTATTCATGGGACATCGAAAAAGCGGAATAAAATGAGATAAAATAATATCACCGACGGAGTGCATTTTTATGTCAATGCCTTCACTGGATGAACAAAATCCAAGTTATCCTTGACCAATCTTTAAATCAAAAAAAAAATATGATTTGGTATGGTTTATGGTCCGGAAGAGTCAGCGGAAGATATTTTTTTTTAAAGGAGAATAGAAATGCTTCTACGTTCAAGTATAATCGCTACAGAAAAACAATATGAAGTTTTCTACAAGGAAAACAATAAGCCTTTTAAAAGAAAAGTTCGGAAATCGCATTATTTCCTGCAAGAACAAGTCTTATACATCAACGATTGGTAACAGTTCATTGGAAAACGTACAATTTTTGTTAAAAGATTAGGAACCTGTGGAGGCAGTAGTTCACTTGACCGGCATAATTTTTCATTTCCAAGCGGAACTTAGTTCTAATATATCAATGTGAAAGCACAATTTTAGGAACTGTTACATTGCCGGCTCAGATGAGCTTAAAGATATCTCGGCTTGTTTCAAGCGATAATCGCTATAATGCAATTTTGAAAAGAGCGCCTATTGCAGCAATTCCTATTGTAAATGGAATGCAATGTGGCCCATATAACTATTTATATTCTTTCCTTCACTTGCTTTTTAATTTTTGAAAATATCTAAAAATACAATCGTTTAATTTATTTCCTGAGTTATTGGCTTAATTCCATTTTAAAATTTTATTTTCTTTTATGGATCAAGTTTGTTCTTATTTCATACATGCGACTCTACTCATACACAAATCCTCATAAATAATATGAGAATTACAAAATTACATTTCTAACAGCATTTTTTATCATTTTATGACATAAAGATTATTAAGAACAGAAAACGAATACTTTTTTTTTTACATTTTATGTAGACTATTTTGTTCAGTGTGCGATGTTGGCGACAACATTTTAAGAAAAACATTTTTCACAAGCATAAATTAATTGGCAGTCACAAACAGATTTCTACACCAACAATTCACAAAACACTGCGCCATCTTTAAATCCTTGTAAAAACAATTGAAAGAATTATTTCGTAATCAGCCACTGGTCAAAGTATTTAGTATGTACACTGTACAACAGAGCACACGCACACACACACGCGCGCGCGTTTGTACACATGGTGGTCAACATGGCCTTTGCCATTCTGGCTACAAAATTGCAAGGAACGTGGTTGCATGTCACCAGAAGGATACCGCTCTAGAAAAGGGTTGAAAATAATCAACCCTTTTTAGACTTTCACTTGTAGACACGTAAGTGCTTCTATGGAAATGCATGTACATGTACTCGTCCATGGACAGCATTCGAGTATTTGTATGACAGATACATATGTGCGTGTGTGCATCACCCTTGTAATGCTTTGGTGTGTGCTGGAGCTGGAATTTCGATAACATGAAGTGTTAATGTATTCATAATTTCTTAGCGCAGTTAATTTAAATGCAACGCGATTATCTCAGAAAGAGAAACACTTAAAAATTTGTTTAGTCATCTGTCGAGAAAGCAGAGTCATCTGCATATCAAGTGAAATCCTCAAATTATAAATTAATTCATCGGCAATCCATTGCTAATTGCAAAAATTTCTGTAATCCAAACTACTGACCGCTTCGTCAAGACAAAATGGCTGGCATGCCTCTAATAAGGCTGCAGTTCATGTATCGTGTAAATAATCATTGAATCCCTTTTGAATTACACCAGCCAGCCGAAAGCTGCCGTCAGTTCTACTTTTTGCCAAAAAACTTGGCATGCAATTGCATGCAATTATGTCGAAAAGGACCGCTTCGTCAAGGCAAAATGGCTGGCATTCCTCTAATAAGGCTGCAGTTCATGTATCGTGTAAACAATCATTGAATCCCTTTTGAATTACAGCAGCCAGCCGAAAGCTACCGTCAGTTCTACTTTTTGCCAAAAAACTTGGCATGCAATTGCATGCAATTATGTGGTATATTCTTCGGAATGAACTTGCACATCACGGAAGAGAACTATTTTAGGCTGCCCCACTATAATATTCAACTTAATCTTTTATTTATGTAAGTCTTATTTTTAATAAATTTATTTTCTATATTGTGGGTTCAGTACATGTGATATCTTTTCAGTCTCGGAGTTTCGGATTGCTGAGCCTAACAGGTTTATTTATAAAATAATTATGAATATCGTGCTGGACTTTGGCAATACTAAAATCCCTGTATACTTTGCGTTTTTCTATAGCGAAGGACATGTTGGCCAATCAGCTGTTTTAGACTAATACCTTTAAAGTATTCCTATATTTGAATTTGGGCTGTGTGTGCCCCAGACTGCACTCCACTAAAGGTTTTTAAATTGGTTTTAATCCTGAGGATTTGCCGAGAAATCTCCACATTTTCCTTGTAATACTGTCGAAGACATTTATAACGAACACTGGTTATAATGAACTATGCGAATAGCGAACTAGTTTTTGAGAGCCACACAATGAATTTGCGGGGACATTACATCACTCCACAGATGTTTCAGACTATACAAACAAACAACCCAAACAGATGATAGCTTTCAAGTTCTAAGAAAGTCAAGAAATATGGATAAAAATAAAAGAAATTCCATTTCGGTTCCAACAAAAATCCAAATAATTAATTAAGTTGAGGAAGGAAACAAAAATAAACAAGAAATCTGTGAACTTTATAAAAGTCCAACATCAAGATTATCCACTGTTGTAATTTTTTTTTTTGTATGGCTTTGACAAATTTTTCTACTACGTCTATACCGACCAAAATGTCCGCTGCCTTTGAGTTCGTTATAATCGTGCTCGACTCTGTTTCATTGTTCACGTTTGTGTCAAACATGTTCCCACAGTGTTGAGCCTCCATCTAAAGGCAGACCAAAATATTTTACACGATTACTTTTGAGTTTAATTGATCTATTTAAATACACTGGATTACAGTAGTCTTTCGTAATCTGAACGTTAGAAGAGTAGACTAAGATGATATAAAAGGAGGATCGGATAAGATAAAGACGGAAGCATACGCATATGTAAGTATATATCATTATTTTTATAATTTCTTATATTAAAATGTTTTAGCTCCTATTGCAATAGAAAATCATCGATTTGATATTATTACAGCATTACCATGTATGCGTTTTTCGACGCATTTACTTATTTATTGGGTCATATTCTTATAGTAACGCTGTTCCTAAATGTATTCTACATATATTGGCAAGGAATAAAAATAATATCTTTTTGTCATTTTCAGGATGAAAAAAGGATATCAAATCATATAAATATGATATATAATTATAATAATTGACAAAATTGAAACGACGATTAAAAAGAAAGCTTTGCTTGAAATAAGTGTGTATCTAAGATGTTAATGTTTAAATAGAAAAATCTTCCATCCAATTATGTACAACATTTTTTATTATATATCCTTTTGAAGGCCGTTTTATCTTTAACATGTAAAAGTGATATATCCGAATGTACCGAATCTTATATGCTCTTTTTTAAGCTCTACATTGAAGTAAACTTTAATTTTGCAATTTACTGAGGAATATTAAAAAATATATATATTAATATTTTATACTTACATATATATAGAAACTTCACAGCGAGGCAAGTACTTTGACTGGTAACGCAAGCGTTGATGGTTTTGCCTGAAATTGTATAGAAAAACTTTTTTTATATTTCTTTTATTCATTAATCGATTTTGAAGATTTTCCTACAAGATAATTTTGAGAAAATTGTAAGCCGAAGGGTTCAATTTACACCGGGAGCAAATTAACGAGACCAAAGCTCAATTAACTTCCCTCCTTATATGGATCTTGGTTGCCAACACTTTACTGCCCAATTGGCGGCAAATTCTTTTTAATTTATAAAAATTCAATTTATGCATAATCCAAATTCTGAGTTAATTTCGGAACTAATTATATTTGCATAGAATTTTTACGACTTCTCAGTTGCATTGTTCGATATTGTATATCCCTCGAATTCAATTCTTGCGTTAATATTGGGAAACCCTTGCGTGAACTTTGCAAAACTGCACTTATTATAAAATGTAAGATATACTTTTAATTTCTTATGTAAATCCTCTTGAAACGCTAAAGACGTAACTGAAAAAAGAAACCAATTAACAACAGCTGATTTTCGCCAACTGCGAATTTCGTTCAAACTATTAATGACGTTTCATATCTTTGATATTGCAAAAACTGACAGACCACAACTCGCAACTATTGGATTGCTTCCACTAGGCACCACTAGGCGCTAATGGTTAGCCTGTGCAAAGCCTGCATATCCTCATATCCCGTCCATAAAATATATTCTAAAAAATAGAGAATTTCGCTTTAAGTAAAGTTGTTTTAAAATGTTACGAACACGGCTGCAATTATATTGGCGAGATTTTGCATTTATTATTTCCTTGTCATGCTTGTATTTGTATCATGTTTGTCGTGTCCTTCTTCCAACATAAACCAACAACAATTCGTTAAGGTAAGGGCAGCCGCTTGTTTAAAAACATTTCACAAATGCGTGTGCTTTATTTAAACTTTTAGGTCGCATTTAATAACCTTTTAATCTGCCATTGGTTTAGACGTGTCTTCCTTCGTTGCGAGTCCTGCAACATTTCAATACACAGTTTCGTACACATATGCATACGAGCAGGCATTTGCACATCCAACAATATTGGAAGAACCAGTTTATTTCCTATATTTGGCATCTGTGTCCGGTTTAAGCAGAAATCCGGTTTATTTTTTGTATCACTGTATGCAAATCCAATCGCATTTTCATTTTCCCTCACAACATACCCTTCGACAGCAGGAGCAAAATAAAATTATTCTTCTAGCACAATAATTTATAACACTTGTCATTAATATTAGAGAAAATTAGAATTTCTATTAACTAATTATTACAGCTGACCATACGATTCCAATAAAACAATTTTATATAATTTCAATTCTTGTTCTACAACAATATATTTGTGGCATTCCGTTCCGATTTATTAAACACCCAATACCAACTCGGAAAGCAAATCAGACCTTAATGAGGTGTCACTTTTAAAAATGAAGCAGATTCGGTTACAATGTTTATATCGTATCGTCATCTGAAATGTAAAACTACTTTAACAAAAATATTTCATTATTACCGCATAATTAAAAAAAATAAAAGTGAAATACATTGTATACATAATTATATATGAAATCCAAGATTTTCTATTGCAATAGGAACCAAATCGTTATATCCAAATCTTTACGTAAAAACTAACTTGTCAAATTATGACAGACGTGCAATCCTCAGTACGTGAGATTCGTGCATATTTTCAAAAATCATAACCAAACGAGTAAAACAGATACTAAAAAATAGTTCACAGGTAGTTATAACTAGTGCTCTCAGCTGTTTAAAAAAATGCAACCCTGAATATTGACATGTGGAGAAAAAATAAAATATCGATAAACAATAAATAGTTTAGATAATTAAAACACATTTTGCTCTTTAAAAAATTTATGGAAATTCTTATAAAACTCAACCAACTCAAATTTATTTTATTTTTTGTATTGATTTTTTTTTAAATGAAAAGATTACAGTGTGTTTTATATATTCTAACTTTTCATCCGATAATATCTGAATATCTCTTATCATTTCCCAATTTTTTTATTCTGTTATTTCCAATCAAATAATAAAATGCTTTCAATCAGCTGTTCTTTTCATGTGTTGCTTGGTTGGCATTTGCCTACCTCTTCATCCATAATTAAATGCGCCCATTCTCTGCTGAGTGAAACGAACTGTGAATAACTTAAGAAGGTACTTGAAAAAGTCAACATTTGCCGATCATTTGTGCGCATGCGCCATTGTTCATCCGATATTTCCGAACGAACATCCCTTAACTAAGTAGTCTTCGAATTTGTTCAAATTGATGATTAATTGATTAATTGAAGATGCGGGTATGTATTAAATCATTAAATACTTTTTTTTATGTTATTGTTAATATTAATATTATAACAAATCATGCCAAAAATTTTATTTAAGACAAAAAGTATACAAATAAAGTAAAAGGACATGAACAAAATATCTTCTTAACTTTTTTATTTCGAATTAAATAAATTACTCATGAAAAAAAATTGAATAAATTAAATTAAAAAAAATTATAAGGCAACGCCATGCAGTTCATGTGATCGCCGCCTTTACGTATGTAAGGATTCGTTCCTTTTCTTAATTCCAATTGAAAACAAATATATCTTTTAAATTTTATTTAATTAAACTAAATTTTAATTTATTTTTCTGACAGTCGAATATCACTTGCAAAAGTTTTTGAAAATCTTCATAAAATGATAGATTTCGTCTGGTCAGGGTTGATTTTACTTGAAGCATCTACACAAAAAAAAAATTATTCTGTATTATTTATTTCTAATTTATCTTTAGAAATATACATTTTTAATCTACCTTTTTTACAGCACCAACTAGAATAAATTACTTTGTTTATATGTATGTATCAAACATAAAACATATGTTTTCGTAATACATTTAAATTATGGTGTAACACCATATACGCCATTTTCATTTGATGTCTTAAAGTATAAGGCATATAAAGCATACACTTATTTGTGAATGAGTCGATCGATTGTGTGCGATAGTGAATCAAGGCCTTTATGGATGCCAATAATTGTATACACATTTACGTGAGAAAATCAGCGACGAATGTTTATTAGGGACGAGAACCGTATTATCTGACAGGTGTTCACGTGACTTTTAAAACCTCTTCTGCAATCCATAGTGGATTGTACAGAAATGGAATCTTCATAAAATTAATATACACCAATTGAAATAATCTTCCCACAGCTGGTAACTACCACATGGTTAGCATCACATGGTTTACACCGCAAGAAGTTATGCACCGAGTAAATCCTAGAAGTAGTTGCAGACTGATACGAAATATAGCTCTCTCTCTCTCTGCACCAAAAAAAATTTTATATTAACTGAAAGTTACTAAAATGAATGACAATTTCATTGTTTTATAGCCCGTTCAGACGTAAATTTAATTCGAGTTATTAGATGTTGTTATATTTTGTGTTTACTTTTAACTCGGAGTCAACTACAACACTCGTATACTAATCAAGAGAGCAACTACTTCCACCGTGTTTAACATACGGAATTTAAAATGGCCAACTTCTTCAACTATTCCCTACATTTTCATTTTTTTTTTAATTTATCTGGGGCTTTCAAATATGTTTCTATTGGGAGGGTTCTTAGAGAAATAATATATGGTGCTACAGAGAGCAATATCAGGTTAACATTTCCTGGAAAATATAATATCTTAGAATAACGCTCGTTATGAAACTGACCTGAATGACCACGATCATTGTCAAGCATGCTCAATATCCCAAAAGCGTTAGATTTATACCGCGAAAATTTGAAAAAAAAAAGTTTTAAAAGTATCCAAGGGGTTTCGTGTGTCTGTATTATATCTACTCCTGTATGCTTATTCTGAATTGCGATGCAATAGTAAATTCGTATTCTGCAACACTTTCGCAATCGCAATCGCAATCGCATTTTATTTTAATTCGCGGCAACACCGGTCAAAATTAACAACGCTGGTACCAGCAAACGTCAAATTATACTTACAAAAGAAAAAGAAATTTGCGGTTACAAAATAAATATCTGAATTAAATAAAATAAAAATTAAAAAAAAGTAAAATAAATTTCTAAATTAAATAAAATAAAAATTAAAAAAAAAATAAAAAAAAAATTGTGTTTTCCTTTTGTTATCAAAAATGGATTCTGTTGCTCTATGGATTTATGATGAAGAGGAGCATGAGCAAAATGAAAGGATGAAGAAAAGAATACTTGGAAGCAAGTTTGAATGTGAAAAGGTAATTTATTTTGTAGCATTAAAAACAATTAATTATGAAAAGCATTTCTATTCCAGTTTTGTAAAAAATTTTAGACTGACCCAAGAGGCATTTTTATACGTTTTAAGTAATATTGGCTCCGAATTGAAATCAACCAGCTACAATAGTACTAGTAATAACAATTACACAAACATTGCTAGAAATATAAGAGATGAAATAAAAAACAATATAATTTAGAAACTAACAGTCTTCTTTTTATTTAGAAACTTAAAGGCACTTCTTTGGTTATATATATCATTCATTTTGCTCAAAAAAAAAATTTATTAATTTAAATAAATGAACAAAATTATAATTTTTTACTTAATATTTTTGTGCTTTGCGGTTAATGTTTTGCTGCCGAATAAATTTTGCGATCATCGCATGAATCTGACATTAGCTTTCGCAATGCAGAATACCGACTTAGCACATTTTCGCTATGCGAATACCGACTTACCACTATGCGATAATCGCAATACTGAATACCAATTGTTCGCATTTGCATGTTTTCGCATCACATTGACTATTGCATCGCAATTCAGAATAAGCCTACTGCTATGTATGTGTTACTGGTGTTACCACCGTTACTTCAGGAAAACGACGGATGCGACAATTGCAAATAAAAAGTGGTGAAATCTTTTTTCTCTCTGTGACGAAACTTCAAAGGACATTGAACGGTGTCATGCACGTAGAAAAAGTACAAAGTATACGTATGAAGTATTCCGTGCCACTAGGCCTTTAGACCAGAACAACGCTTGCGATTAAGTTGAAGCAGAAATTTATATTGATATTGGATTTCCATTTGAAATTTTGTACTCCACTAAAACCCATTTTTGGTGGGATGTGTCTCTAAGCAAATAGGATGTCAGTATTTGGAGTTATGTTCCACAAAAAAAAATTACGGTTAGATGACAGTTATCTCGCTAAAATGTGTTTCCAACAGGCTGTAGCCACATAACTGATTCATATAACTGATTTATACAAGCATAATGCGATATAACAGATTGACTCATTTCACGAAATGGCCATCAGGATCGTGGAGCTAACTCCATTGGATTATTTTCTTTTGGGTTATGAAGAGTCACTTGTCTACGTTGATAAGCCACCACAATGTTCAATTGATTAATTTATTTAAATGTAATTCTCGCATAGTTTTGACAAGAGTTTGAAATGTGTAATAATTCTTATATGGCAAGACGATGCCCATCTGCCCTACTAGTCCCTAACAGCGTAACCACACACCCTCTCTTGGCCAATTATTAAAAGAGAAGAGTTCGTTGCAAAAATATAATCGTACACTCCAAGCCTAAATTGTTTTCGAAATCTGAAAATCTCTATAAAATTTCTGTTACGATGGCTCTCCCATTTAAGGCTAGACAAATAAAGGAGGCTCTGTTACATTTTTGCTACAGACACAGCCAGATTAAATTGATGAAATCATTTATACGCATGTGTGAGTGTGTGTGTGTGTGTGTATGTATGTATGCACGTATCTAGACTGTTAAATCTTATATTGAATTTGGTCCCTTCTGACACTTTCCATTTTGAAAACCAAATTAATTAATTATATAGTAAAAGGTCCTTAAATCATTTCCGTTTAAGGCAAACTAAACAACTAAACACATTTGCTCATTTGGCTATTGAGAAGAAAATAAATACAAAATACGATACAATCAACGTGAAATTACCCTACAGCATGTGATGCTGCGGACTAGCAGACACCACCTAAGTGAATCACGGATGCAAACACAAGCACATGCACGAGTACACTGGCATGTCAGTTTGCTTAGAGGCGTTCGTTGTGTGTTATTTCGTTATTTCGTCATGTCAGCAGCATTGAGATGTCCTTTTACATAAAAAACTTGAAAATCAACATTCTGTCTTAAAATAAAACTTTTTATAATTATCCGATAAATTGAGATAAAACCAAACAATTTAATGTGGTTTTTTTTGTTAGGGAAGGATACTGTGACCCTTAAGTTTAAACATGTTGAACTTTATAAAAAGGGAAATGTCAAAGCACGGGGTCGAAAATTGTGATGCTGGGCCAGCTTTGCAAAAGCACTTCATATGGAAACTGAACTAATTTCTGACACTCATCTCTCTTGCATTGTACTTATTTCAGCTATAAATATTTAATGTCAGCTTTTAAAACATTTCAAATTTATTACTATTATTATCAGAGGCCAAACCGAGTAACTTTTTTTTATTTATTTAATAAACGACAGGCTTTGTGTTTGCTGAGGAACCGGAAGCTGGGACACATAAAAGCAAAGAGACTTGTTAACTGATCGCATGAAATAATCAAATTATTATTTCTCGGCGAAACATGTAAGTCATCAGTTGAAGTTTTGAGTTTTGGAACCTTTTAGGGGATACCGTAACCGCTGGAGTTTTACTTAAAGTAAGCGACGAAATCAGGAGAAGGGTTGGAAATTTGTTACAGGCTTATAAAGAAGAGATGTTGAAGTTTTTAGTTTGAAGAATTGAGTGTCTGCTGCTGTCACGGGAATTATGTATTCCATATACGAGTAGAAATGAAAGTAAAGCAGTTTTACCTCTTCTGGATGGAATTAAAAAATAATGAAAAATTTAAGTCTACCAAGTAAGAGAATTTATGCACAACTTCGGAATTAAAGAGGGCACATGTTTAAGCGTTCATACCATTGCCTTTTTTTGCACATACTTCCGCTAATTCTGCGCATCTTCAGCTTTGCAGGACTTTTTAAATATGACTAAGCCCACTTACACCCATACATACATACATACATACTAGTACACACATACAGCGATGCATAAATAATCAAACCAGTTCACATAGGTGTACGTACATGTGTGGATTACAAAGGGAGCCGGGTTGTATGTGAATAAGTATACTTCATTTTTCTCCAAGCAGCTAAAATCTTTAACAGCAGGCCGAACCAAATTGAAACTGTTTGATAAGTTTTTGCAAAACCTACCTACTGCACTGGCCTCTTGGCCAAATTGAAATGCTAGCCTTCGGTTTTCCTCCCAAATAATAACAATTAGGTTATTTCTAACTACTGAATGTCATGATTCACTATCCTACTCAATCGTACGATTTCTCCAATGAGACATGTCTGCTGAAAAAATATGATAGCGTATACTAAAAATTCATCAGAAAAGTCGCAGATATTTCAAAAGTGCTACGATTTCCAAAACTGTATGGAAATTTCCACAAAATGATAATTCTTTGTTGCGATCAGAGTTGTATTTACTTTGCGCCAAAATAAGAATTTACACTAACAAACAATTTGTTTACATTATATTTACATCGCCATTTTGATGTGACTGAAATGCGATTGTGTGACTGCCTAGGATATAGAATCATGGTCTTCACTAACAACGGCTGATACTTTTTATGAGGTCGCTGCCGTCTGATTCGTTGAAAGGAAAGAAATTAATTTAGATTAGATAGATAAAAGAGGGAACGTATTAAAATTCCTGGATTATTTAAGAGTTTCCCTCTCGTATTGATCTAGAGAGCTTTTGTAATTCTCAAAACTTTTTGTTTTGTTGAGTTTAATTTAAGCGCAAATCGAAAACAGGCATTAATACAGAAAATAAATATTTCAACTAGACAGCTGATGAAAATTCTATTGAACAACGTGCACACATCACTATACATCACTATATACTGCAACATAACAAGCAAAGTCCTTGTAGTGAGCAGAAATCAGAAGCATCCACAAGCAGAGTTGTACTTGGTTGACATGGTTACCAGAGTTGCATTTCATGGCTTTAAATCAGCACAATGTTGTAGCGAAATGTCACTTCTCAATTCTAACCATTGATATAAAATGTATGTAATAAATAGATACATTGTAGCAATTGAGTGATGCTATTTTTAGATTCACAACTGTTGCATTTTTAGCGCCTGCATCTGTAGTATAAATTCTTCAATTTCTTTGTACGTTCACGGTTTTAAGTTTTCTAGTTCACGTGGTACATTCTTTAGCTTAATCATTTTAAGTTCTCTATCACTTCTACGCGCAAGCGTACACATCGTTTGAAAAAAATACTTCTCTGAGAAAATATTTATTTACTTAGAAAAATTAACTTTTAACTTTAACTTTTTTAACTTTAACTTTTTTAACTTTAACTTTTTAATTGGACTCTTGAATTGACAGTATCGAATTTATTTGGAGCATATATATGTATATAAAAAAAAACTTCTCTGTGGAAATATTTATCATGTTGGAAAATGAACTTTAAACATTTTTATTGGACTCTTGAATTTACAGTATCGAATTTATTTGGAGCATATATATGTTTGATTGCTACGCTTGAATATTTTCCAGGAACGCCAACAACATTCGTCGAACTTCTTAAATAATACTATATCTCATCGTAGGATAAGATCACTGTTTTAAAGTCGTCAGTAGCTCTATAAGTTTTCCTGATATGAACTGGCAGTGGCTTCTTCTTTTAGTTTGAACAGTAGTTTAATGTACAAGTATTTATCTCCCTGGGAGTCACCTCTAGCTAATTAGCTTTCGTTACTGCACAATCAAGCATTTTATTAACTTTTATTATAAAAAATAGGAAAGTAAATAAATTTTCCTCACACCCGGCCGTGATTTGCAAAACGTACAAACGTAAAATTTCCTCTCTTTCATGCTCTACATAATCCAAGGGAGAGTAGCATCGGTACTGCCCTAATCAAGACCAAGCGCATCATCTAAAGCTTTTTCGATAAAAGCGTTATCTAGATTATGCAGAATCCACAAAGCGATTCATTAGCCAAAAGCGTACGATGATAACTGTTTTCAAGCTTTGACAAATTATCTAAGTTTTCCATGAAATCCCATCCCCCAAATCGCAGTCATATACAAGGACGGTCCTAATACAAACCTTATGCATTAACAATTGGCTCCTACCTAATAAATAGGAACTTTGAAAGTGGAAAGTTTTCTTCATACAACGTTCCGACTTTCATCATTTTTTTATTCACAGTTTAAATTATTCAAACAATTTCATTATTTATTTATGTTAATATGTATATGGGGAACTGCCAATGGCTGGTGGATAAGTAGCCAGTCTTGTAATCAGCGCCTGATCAGTGCCACTCAAACTTAGCTTTTTCTAAAGTCTCTTTTTCTAAAATCTCTCCGTAATATGTGCGAGGTTTTTATCGCTTTGCCATCATGAGATTTTTCAAAAGTTCGCTGGGTGCATTCCTAAAGTATCTTTTGTCTTTGTGTCAAATTTATCCAATTATGATATGAATTTATATAGCAATATCGCTACACGCCATATGCCAGAAGGATCTCTACTATGCAATTATCGCTGCATTCGATCAAAATGTGTATCTTTTTAAGCATTAATTAATTAGCAAGTCGAATACAAAGAAAATTTATTAATATTCATACATAAACACATAAATGAACAGGCACACATTCATGCATATAAAAATGATTATTCATTTTCTACTACTACATTAACATATGCAGAACATAACCATAGACATAAAATGAAACACTACTCAAGGATTTTATCCGTTATACGAACAGAAATATCATCCCCATTTCGAACAATTGCCATTTAGGGGTGAAATCAACTCGAATTCCGTCTGTATTCAAACTGCAGTTGCGATGAAACATATCTTGATATGTTGTTTGAACATGATTGGCTTGCGTAGTTCTAATTGGACATGGGAGGATCGTTCATCATATCGTCATCCTTTCTCAGAGAAAAAGCAAAGCATTCAGTATAAGAGATAAAGGAATCGCAATTAACCGCATTGCAGTACTTAAGCGAACGCATCTATTTAAACTTGTCATTTATTTTTGCCAGAGAAGTGGAAAGGGGCTGTGAATTCCAGCGTGGTTAACTTAGTTACTATTCTGATTGATTAAATCGTGTATATAAGTTATACAACTAAAATAAATGCCTGTGCATGTTACTTTATTCTATTCGAGCGAAAAGTATTTAAATCCAGAAATCGAAATCAAAACTAAAATTGAAAGGAATCAAATAGTTATGTAAACAAAAGAAATTATAATTTGGAAAATAATAATAATCTTATACAGCAGTGTGTAATTAAAAAAGTAATAGATGAGACTGCATGAGTCTGTTTAAATAAAGATAATAATAAAACCATGTAAATATTTGTGTATTAACAATAATTGCGTACAAACTCGGTGTGGAACCTTGTAAAACTGTTTCGGGAGAAGTGGCAACGCTGATATCAATTGTCCTAGGGAGTTGACTTCAATATTTTGGAACGTTTTTTTATTGACATTCGATGTAGGTGGATAACTTTATTGCTAAACCAAGAAACCAAGTTAAAGCCCATCAATGTCCGATAGCCGAACTGCGAACTAACCCCGACAGTACTTGCGCTTTCTGGAAATTCATCGCTTTTAGAATAATGGTCACTGAAACCTGATCTCTAATCAGCATAAAATTTTACAATATCCATTGATGAGGTTTGGCTGGACTCTGCTGTTTGAGATGATGCTGGCAATATATTGGAATTAATTACTCATCAACCACTAAATATTCTTCTACGCGGATATTTTGCAACAATGGTGAAATCTTGAAGAGCCATACGAAGGTATTATACGAGGGTTTTATGAAAAGTTTCTGCCCAAACAGAGGTATTTAGGAAGGTAACATCTTTTTAAATTCATTAGTGCCACATTCCACTAGATGGCTCTAAAATTTTCTAATCGATTACTTGATTAGCATATATTTGACATCGAGTCCTACGCTTAGAATGCCTAGAGAGAATAGAAGAATTAGAATTCTGTTATGCGAACGGTAATATCCAACCACCAACTCGTATTCCATCTGTGTTCAATCTGCAATTCTGATGATATACAATAGAATTTAAGAGCAACAGCAAAGTCATAGATCATATTAATGAGTATTTCGAGAGGCTTGACGAATCACGCCATTAAAATCGTTTCTCTGCTTTGGAAAATCGCTATAGAAAATTTATTAATCTAGATGTAGAGTATATTGAAAAATAAAAGGAAAAAAAATTTAAACTAAGTTGTTTTTCTTTATCAAGCTGGAAGCTTTCCACCTCACCCTCGCATTTTCAGTATTATTGAGGTGCAAACAGTGTTTGGTAGCTCCCCATTCATTAGAAGTCTTGATCAATAATATGTTTGGAAAAATTTTTATTAGGAGTTTCTTCAATTTTTTTTTAACTCCTTTATTTGCATCAATTAGTGATGCAATTCAATTCGTTTGATGTGCAATTAAGGTTTTGAATTTAATCTTAAAGGCGATAGGAAAGCTTTTTTCATTATTCCTGCCGGTGATTGCACTATCTCAATAAATTCAGGGAATCTCTTTACAATGAAACATTTTCGTTTTTATAAGTGATCCCTGATCTGTCTTAGGAAGCCCTCCGTCTCAGTACCCGATATATGAGCATCATAACTGTGATCACCATTATGAATTTCTTTAGCATATTAAAAATTGCCGTAATATGATCGCACTTCCGTTTTTACTGCAAGAAGAGCCATATATTCTACCCTATTCTCAAATTCAACTACCTTATTTAACTCAATAAATAGTTTTTAACCCCAACATCAAAATGGAGCCTCTCATAAGGAGTTAAATTTTCCGGATGCTAAATGTTTTTTCTCATGGCAACACTGAAGGTAGTAGAATATCGGACACAAGGAATAAACATTGAAGAAGATCTTTAAAGGGATTATATCGATAGCTTGAAAAGTATACATACGAGCAAAAAATCAAAGTTCAACCACACGCTTGCTACTGATCGCATAATATAAAATGACTAATTTCACGACCTACCCCAGAGTCCTTAACTTTTAACTTTAAGATAACAGCAGAAAAGGAAATAAAAGAAAGTTGATTGTGCGCTTAAAAGAAACACACTGTGTTGGTATTTGTGGTGGAAGCAGCGTTGCCAGCTTCGGCCATTTTCCCCTATATAAGGTTTATTATTTATGATTGGGTATTAACATTTTGAGCAAATCCCCCGGTTATTTTTTTCAGGGAAAAGTTTTGTTTTAGTCGATAAAAAATACAAACGGTGTTGGTGGCTTTTAGTTGCAAACTTAAAGGTGGAAATAAATATAAAACTTGAAGAATTGTTTTTGTTCGTTATATGTATTTTATAAACTATATGAGAATTACAACGTGTTTTTGTTTTCTTTTTGAATAAAGTCAAAATTTCTGTGTGTATGTTCGAAGTTCTATAAAATACACATACAAATGTATTTTGTTTATATCCCTCTGTGCTTCTTCTGCAACAGTGTGCCATCGGCCAAGGAAAAACAATTAATAAAATGCCAGCAAGTTATAACTTAACTGTGGCCATTTCGACGCCAATGACGCCGCAAAAACTCAACAAGCCTGTACATTGTATTGCATAAGTAGGCACTACACACTCAAGAAAGAAATATATGAAAATGTTTCCTTGCAAATAGTACATTTCTATTTGCAATGAAGTGAGGGTATTTTGGAGAAGAAGAAGAAGTGGAAAAGTGGCATCTCTGGCTGGTATTGCTAATTCCAATTACCTCAAAAACACACAAATTATAGTTTTTAAATCACTGTTTCAAAAGCTTCAGCAAATGCTAATGTTGAGCGCCACAAGTATTCAACTCTAATCCCACTTAGTTCGCTCTGAGAGTAATTTCTGAGAATATTTGTTGGCTCCGTCTCCTTTTTGTTCTTTTCTTATTTGCATCACGTATTGGGATGTGTGTATAATACAGGCTTTAATTATACACACACATACATATGCATAAGTATGCACTATTGCCAAAATTGCACCTTTTTTTTATTTATTGTTTATTGTTTCCGTAAAGCCTCTCTTTCCATGATTCTGCAGCATACGAGTAAATCAAAGCAAATTTAAGAGTACTGTTGGGGTTTCTAGAATATTTGCTTAGACAAGAATCTGGAACAACATTTGACTGAAGAAGTCTAGCGGTAAAATATTGCACAATCTCATTAGTCATGCAAGTCTGATTTTGAAAAACTTCTCGTTTACTTCCAATGGAAATTAGAGGAGATTTTCCGTTTTAGATTACATCCTGTCGCTCAATATTATACATCATAGAAAAAATCTAAAACAGCTGAAAGACATTGGAGTGCATTTGAGCATTTCATGGCTATTTGTTAGGCAATTCCGTAGATTTGTTGTCAAAGTTCCTTGATCTTTGTTGGAAGTTGGCTGCAAAGAATCTTACAATATTCGCCAGTTTACACCGTTTATGTTGTCCAGCATCTATAAAAAGTATTTGATGTCCGTAAAGTTCTTCACTGTAATACAGCATCCATCAGATCATCCGCCCATTGATTGTGTCAAAAAGCTCAAAATCATATTTAAAGGATAGATTCTAAATATTTAAGCTCTGCCAAAAACAAAACAAACTAACCATATTCCAAGGAAATTGTTTATTTATGGTCATACTTGTACGTCAAGGCGACAATAAGTGACACATGAATGTCTCAATCAAGTCTGTTAACAAGTTTACAAGTAAATAGCGAAAGGAAATTGCGTTGGTAAACTACGGCGGATATGAGAATTTATAGTTACAGGAATAAGCAACAGAAGCAACCAAAATCTATACCGCTTAGTTATGCAACATTTCCGTTCCATCTAATATTAATTATAATGTGTGAATTTTAATTTTGAGGTTCAATGCACGGAAAGGTTGTACGGCTGCTGTTTCTAAAACATGATATAAATTCGGCTGCATTGAAATGAAAGTGCCATGAACAGCATAATAAAAAGTAATACACAAAGTAGCAAAGTAGCAAAGTAGAGGTAAAGGGTGTTCCAACTATAATGCAGAATATTAACAATCCTTAACAAAGAGAATTTCCGCAATTGGGCAAATGAAAATCCGCTAGTGATTGTTGGAAAGCCGATGCATCTACAAAGAGTGAAGATACAATAAATCCACATAAAAGTTAAAAAATTCCTCACTCGGAGGATAGTAATGCCATGTAACAGAATTGCGAGAAAGGGATAGTTGTAGGAGAGAGACGTTGTGAAAAAGTATACAGACGGAGCTGTAGTACAGTACCTTGGGTTCCAGTTTTTCTGATCTTACATCATTTTTTTTTACTTTGGTCCGCCGATGAAATATTGGTACAGAGGAGTCAAGGGAGATTTATTAAAAGATTTAAATTTAATACTTGTAATAAAGAACGAACAATTTTATGTCACACTATTCAATATTTTCAGCACAGATGGCAAATTTCTCAAATCGTACGGCTCTCTAGGATAGCAAAACAAGGCCTTTACCAAATTTTAATTAAGTTTAAATTAAATTAAATATGGCAAAATTGTCAATAAACATTTACATAAAATGAGAAATTTTGTTTAGGTGTTACGCCTTTTTTGTGAAATATTTGCCAAGTATGTCAATGCGAAAAGCGGAAATCTGAAATGGAATATTCGTGAAAAAGTTAAAGAGTTTCCTTTTCTTTGAAGACCAGTAAAAATTGCCTCTAAAATTTATTTCTCCAAAATCAAATCGTATGCATATCCCAATTTTATAAAAAAACATATTTCGAGTTCGATACCAGATGCTCTGCAAAAAATAAATCCGCATCTTCTCTGTCATTAAATATTTCTCATAATTTGTATGGACCGCATCAGAGAGACAACACTTCATTTACATCTAAGAATTAAGATATGATATCTGATGCATCCTGAGAAGGTCAAAACTAAGGTTACTATCCAAAATAATCTGGCATCCCTGCATCAGAATTAATATTATGAATGATTTAACAAGCCAGCACCATGTTTTAACAATTTTGTTCATTGTAAATACATTTTAAAATAAATAATTGTTTTTCTCAAATCGCGAATGTGTGTAGTTCTTAATTGAACTGTCCGGTATCGTCTTTATATGATGGCGCCTCTTTTTTCAAAAACATATATAGCAGGTGAATGCATGGCTACAGCGGACTTTGAAGTGATGCATTCGTGTAGCCTACTGTGGCGAATGTGTTGAACTCTTTCACGAAGCCACTGATGCACTCTAACGGCTGCACGGCTGCTGAGCGGTGTGTGTTTAATAAGCTTACAATGCCGCTGGTACGTTCTAACGGCTACATGGCAGCTGTTGTGAAAACCATTCGCTTCTGATCTGCCAACTCTTAATGTTGCATTTTATGAATGTCGGATTTTAATTACGAACAAGAAGTATTAACCCTTTGGTTACGTGAGCAAAAGGTAAAACTTAAACGCATCTTGTTACCTGAATTCGCTACATTTCCAGAACGGCAACTCAGCAGAATATTAAACATTTATTATTTGGGGTTATCAGGTGGTTGCTATGCGCATTTCACTGCTTACTCATGCAGACCGTTGGGATAAATTTCCGTATTTTTCTGTTTAGATTCACTTCAATTATAAATAAATTACAAGCCTCGGGGAAGGAAAATTTATTTCTTCCATCTACTAGAATAT
Source organism: Ormia ochracea (assembly GCA_963402855.1). Taxonomy (NCBI): domain Eukaryota; kingdom Metazoa; phylum Arthropoda; class Insecta; order Diptera; family Tachinidae; genus Ormia; species Ormia ochracea. The sequence goes on from OY727107.1 coordinate 41,578,553, forward strand.
CCAAAAATGAGTTACACACTCCCAATCTTAGATAAACAGATACAAGCATGCAAATGCGCATGCATACACTCGTAGTGTGTACTCGATAAGTTATCTGAGTAAACATCTAATGAGTTTATTGATCTCAAGTGATCTCAATGTTTAAGTGTGTGTGAAAGTAAGAGTGTGTGAAATGGCAACTATTGTTAATAGTAATTGGATATTTTATTTTTGTGAAATTTAGTTTCAATTCCTTTCGTGGAATTTGAGATTTTTTTGAGAAGAACTTTTTAAATGTTTCCTACCAAATAAAATGTATAACATCGTTAATTATAAGGCTCAAACTTTGTAGGCATTGTGCGTAAGACCTTCGATAACCTGGGTCAGGTTTCACGATTTGTTACTTTTAAAAGATTTTGCAAATAAAGAGCAGAACGCTTTATTTAATTCGATATTCGATTTTGAACACGTAAGTTGAATTAATCATGATGCCATTGCAAAAATTGATTCTGAATGCAGTGTAGCCGCATAGTGATGTTTCTGAATGATATATCTTTGAAAAATATACTCAGAAGGGTGTTCTCCAAAAAAAGCCCTGCGCTCAATAACTTGATTTTAAATTTTATACATCACATCCATATGCCTTCACATAATCGTAAGTCTAATCTGTACAATTTAGACTTCAAGACTTCATTTTTATTGAACCGATTTTACTTTGTGACAGATAATGATATAATGTGACAGATAATAAAATAATAACATTATTTGAATGCCTTTTTGCCTATAATTCCAAATAGAAATGTAGCATTGTGTTGGCAGGGCTAATTGTTGTACGCGGAATCTTATTCACTATTAAGTGGGACTGCTATAATGCGCGATTTTAATTTTGAGACACTTTCAGCTCAGTGGATACGTTAATAAACCGAATTTTCAAATTTGGCGAAATGGGAATCTACAAGTGATTGTTCAAAAGCAGATGTATCCGCAAGGTGTGGCTGTTTCGGGGCGTATTTTAATGGAAAAGAGGTGGGGCAAGCATTTAAGGTGAATGGTGTTCATTCTAGCAAGATGACAACCGACTTCGTGCATCTAGAAATTGAGGATGTTCAACTGGACGATCACTGATGTCAGCAGCATGGTGCCACGAAACGAGGTTTCTCTTTGCACGGGAAATTCAATACCCCCGTTATCTCATGTCGGTTCGAGGTATTCGAGCAATTGCCCAATTGTTCTCTCACAATACAAAATATTAAAATAATTCTCTGGACCCTTTTTTTTGGTTTTAAAATTGGATGTAACATAGTGTGTTTTTTTTTAAATCGAGGGCTCTAAAACTTTTTTCCAACAAAATTGAAGCAAATTAACATTAATTGCTTTACATTAATATCATTTCGTCTCAATTGCTGTATTTTCAATCCGTATTCCGCTCCTCCAAGCATTTTGAAGGAAAAAACTTTAAACGATTTTAGTAAAATTTCATAATTACAATCATCTCCAAATATATTGTTTCATATTATGTGCTAACACACCTGCGCTCACAACACAACACAAACAGAAAACCTCACTGGCATGCACAGTTACGATCTCAGCAAAATAAGGAATTCCTTCTAAAATAATAAACATTCAAAATATATAATTTTTAAATTTGCTAAATCACTTACTTGCCTACTGTACTAATACCTCAGAGTAATGTTTCTGCCTTGACAATATGAAAAGGATAGAGGATAAACATGCGTACGTATTTAAATTACTTTAAAAAAAATTTAAAAAGGACCATAGCAAACCGATGGTTAAATTATGTACACACACATACCTACGCACACACACGTACATATCTGTTCGAAATGCTGTAAATATTTGCAAAAGTTGCTATAGTTCCTCTTTCAATGGAATCGTTGCTGTGGTTGTGTGTTTTTTATTTTTACTCAAGTTTTTTTTGCTTCTTCTTCCTTTACTATTTTGTGTTTGGGGTTGAATTTGAAGTTTTTCTTCGTTGCGCCTTAAGGGTTGTGCTCGGTATTGGCTTTGGATGTGAGGAAATGAAATGAACATGGCACAAGGACAAACTAAAAGACTATAAAAAGGTCTTTGAAGAGGGTCAAATGGATATAAATTTGTGTATTTTGGGGCAGCAATAGGAATAGCATGCACACCAAGCCAAACATGCATCTACTCTCATACTTATCTCATTTCGCATACCTATGGGCAAGTGCCGTGTGTATGTTTGAATATGTTCACATATGTCCACAAGTTAGTGCCCAGAGAGCATTTTTATAACTGTTGTTTCACCTTTTCGCATTTTGTAGCATTATAAGCTGGAGCACTTTTAAAGGTCCCCCTACCCAAAAAAAAAACTTTCAAATGCAAATTATTTATCTCGTGTCCGTTACCTTCCGAGCTACCATGAAATTTTAAATTGTTTGCTAATGCAGAGCAACTGGTCGGGGTAATATTATTTTTCTTTCCTTTACACATTCAATTTATATTTGTTGTATCCTTTTTCTATTACTGGAAAATAATAAATATTTTTTAAAGTTCCGAGTATATCCATTCCAAGGAAATTTTTTAAGAAATATTCAGATTGCGGATCGCTTTGAGCATGAAACATTAATTTTTTTACAATCCAAAAGTAAAGCCACGACAGTAATGAGTCAGATATATAATTCACATAATATTACGGTAATATAATAATTCTAATTTAATTTTTCATTTACATTATCTACTTAAGGGGCCGTTGCACTATCCTAGACAGTCGTAAGATTCATAAATTCGTCTAAAAATTCCATAAATATATTACTGTTTGGACATCGTTTGCAAATTCAAAGAAACCAATCGGCAAATAAAAGCAACGCAATCAGCTGATTAGTAAAACCATCGCAACGTAATCATATTATGCAGCGCAGTGATGCATTTACGTATAATTGCAGGTTTATAAAACTAGCTTTGTAGTGGGCAACTTTCACGACTGTAATGCGCTCCGAACGTCATAAAGTTTGTCTACTTGGGCCTATTTAAAGGACATGAACTTCCAATGTTGCACACAACGTGCTAACGCAGAAGTGTACCTTTAAGACTCAGACCATTAAAATGAATTTAGTTTAATATTAAGAAAGTAATGTTCGAGAACCCAATAATTTGTAATAATTTACACATATTATTAAAAATTTTTATTCGCCGTCATGTAGTCATTCAGTGTACTTTATATACTTTTCTCTTGGAAAATTTGTAAATTTAACATTATTTAAGACAAACACGTATTCTTCAAGACTTGGGAAGTAATGGAAACTCGCTTTTCGCCCAGCGATACGACATTCTGATATTCACTTCCAGGTTAAAATTATTATTTCTTACATCTGAAGAACGCCGAATCCTTTTGAACACCTTTAATACAAAAGAGATATGTCGCACTTGATTAAATCGTTCGTCAGCATTCAAAATTAGGCATGCTTAACTTGATGCAAGCATTGAAGCACTTGAGGGAAAGGAAAATTCTCTTTCCAGTGAGCACTATATCTGTGATTAGATGTATGCTAGCTTAGCGATGCAGTGATTTCTATGGCCTAACGGCGTATTTCAGGATTATGTGTGTATTTCAATACTTGCAAAACATGACTAGAAGAAGTGGAACTGGCAATTATTTTGTATAGGGCTTTGTCTGATTCCGATAACACCGAACTTTATAGACTCAGTACTGAGGCGGAAAATCGAAAATTTTCCAATGAGAAAAAGAAACCTTTAACACTACAAGATGATTAATTTACATGGCTCGTAACATCATAAATTTCAATATATGCACATGAGTTAGGACAGCAAGCATGATCTTCCATCGTGAATACCAAGTTCTTTAACGTTTTTGTTCGGAAATAATAAAAATAGTGAATACTTGTAGAATGTAAAACCGTATTTTACATTAAAGAAATAATGTAAAATTACACTAAACTTAAAACTACAATATTTACATATGCACGTATTAAGGCTAAAGGATACGTGGGAAGAAGTGTCTCTGCTATTTTGGTGGCAGTTTAATGTCACTGTACGCAAAGCATCCACGTTTTTATATTTACCCCGCTTAGAAAAGAGATTGTTATGGCTGAGTACCTCTTCGTCTATTACTTTTCTACTAATGAAATTCCGAGACTTAAGAAAGTAGAGATTCTCATTATCTGCATCTACTTTACAAAAACACTAATAGTGTGAACTAAGACTACCGAAATAAACTAGAGAATCAATGGTTAGAATGCCCACATATGGCCCCAGAAAACCAATGATGCCAATGCCGTAGTCAATTATCAATTACGCGAAACGACATACCTTACTGGTGACATTGTCAGTAGTAAACCCGTTCACTTTCATTGTTGACATTTCCTGCAGTGTATTTTTGGGAATACGGTTGTATTTACATATACATACATACTCGTGTATGTTTATGTTTGTGTATGAACACATAATTTTTTATTCACATAAATTGATTGTATGCAAATTTAGTTACATACTCGTGCATGCATGTGCACATCCATAAAAAATGGCAAAAAGAATAAATCCATATTGAAAATGATTATACTTATTTACATCATCTGGCAATATACATTTGTGTGGACGTACATATTTATATAAGTATGTGTGTCAGGATACTTACGAATGTTAATAAAATTATGAATATTAACCGCCAACTGAATGCTCTCATACAGAAGAGATATTGGGCAGGCTAATGTGATACGAAATTGTCGCTCTCAACATATCCAACTTAATCTTTTGTGGCAAAAAACCATTGCACGCGTGTACCATAACATTCAGAAATTTTAAGTTATTCAATATTATGATTAATGTTAGGAACAGAACTAGGACGATTGACACATTTCATCCAAAACCACAAATTTGTTGATGAAATGATAAATATGCTTACTAGTAGTGTAGCCATATTAGAAAAATATCACTCAGTCATTTAAACATTGACGGAAACTAACACCAAAACGTAGCCACACTATACTGATTTATTCCTCTTTCTGTAAATCCATTGAAGAGTTCGCCGCGTACGACAAATTTGGACATTGTGAGGAATGCGTATGTTCATGTACAAAAATGCGTTATACTTTTGATTGTGAAAATAACTTTTTTTTTTAGAGAAGTAAAATTTTAACTTATTATTTGCGGTACTGTTGGATCCCGTGAGGGTTTTTCCTATCTCATCAACTCTAGGGGTAAGAATCCTCTATTCTTAACTTTATGAAAATATGAAAAAAGAGAAATGGAAGTTATAAACAGAACCTTTCCTTCTTTCGAAATTGCAATTTATAATTGAAGGAATAGAAAGATAGGGAAAAATTTCTCGAGACTTATAAACCTTAAATCGGAATACGGACTTTGTGAGAATAATGCTTTAATATAAGAGATAAAAGAAAGAAAATAATTTATCGTTTTGGGTTATTCCTTCAAAATGGTAAGGTTGAACGTGTATGATGGGTTAGGTTTTAGGACCAAGTGGAATACAGGATTATAGAGTGGGTTCACCACACAAAAAAACAAACAAAGTAATTTACATTATATGTTTCAAAACATATATTGAAAAGTATGTATATTCAGGCCTTGAATAAAGCCATTATGTCTCATTTTAATCTGACCGATTTACTTGGGTTGTTTACTTTCCGAATCGTAGAACTGAAGTGACTACAACTCTACTCTCCACATTCCATCATGTAATTAAGCAAAGCAAGATATTTGATTTTATCAAACGTTGGCCTAAACAATTTGAAGAACTTACGTTACGAATCATCTATTTGCATCTGTGGTTCGTCCCGTACTGGAATGTAAGTCAATTATGTGGAATTAACGCATTACATTCAACGCAACAATACTTATCGCATGAAATTAAAAAATGTATTTGTTGAATTTATTACATATTGCGTAGTTTCCAAACAATTCCTACTTGATCACATATTATATGGATTTTGTTCTGCAGAAATCCATATCCGTCACAAGCTCCGCAATAGATGTATCTCTACGAAACTTGTAAATTGTAAGATTTAGAGTTGACCTCTCAGACATCTTCCCATTGTTATTTAAAAGTTATATCATTCACATCCCTGCAGCGGCTGGCTTCATAACTAGTGTAGGAAGTGCGGAGTTAATGACACTCATGGCGAGTAGACCGTCTTACATTTATTCCAGGGTAATCACTGGTCCACCAGCAATGGGCAGAGGTGAAGCTTAAGCAGAATCACACTCACCAAAAGAAAATTAATACGGGATCCATGAATTATAGGTAAAATTTTTGATATCTATTATAAATATGGCTGTATTACCCCGCCAATATAGTATATTATTCAATTATTTCTGGAGCCCACAGCATGGATTGTTTTACTTCCACAATGACTTTCGGATGAGGCCTTATGTCCTCTGACGTATATTATAATCGATGTTCATGGTTTGCATGGTAGGAGGGATTGCAAATTGATTTCTTTCTAAGAAACGATTTTGTGTTTCGCTTGGATTCCATAACATATCCGATTAAACAATAACATTCCTAGCCTCCAACTACAAAGAGCAGTCTAAAGTATGCATAAGGACCGGTAAGATTGAAAACAGAATTGGCTTTACATGGCCGATACTGCAACTAGGAGAAAATATAAGAAAGCTTCGGACACAACAGTGATTTATCATAACAGTAGTTCCCCAAATGGGAAAAGAATTCTAGACAGGTAAGCTATCGAAGTCCTACTTCGATTTAAGAAGTACTTCGAGTTATCGAAATTTACTTCATGGAAGACCATTTTAATTAAAATAGAAATATTTAACGAAATTTATTAGAAAAATAAATAGATTCATGTCGAATAAATTTTTTTTTTTCTTTTGTACGTTCCAAACATTTTTTTCGCGTCTTGCTTTGATTGTATTTCTGGAACTTTCAATTGATTACTGAGAATATGTGCATATCATAGCATGGCTTGGTACTATTTTCCAAGACTGTTTGGTTGTAATTCTTCTGATGAGTTTGGATTTATCATCAAAGAAGTGCAGGCATCTAAACCAGCCGAACCCCCAAAATTTTTTTCTAATTTTCTCTGCCTCGGTCTTTATATCTTGAAAGTGCACCAATGTAAGGTACACATATGCAAGTAAGCAGGAGATTAATTTTTTTTTTTCCTTTCAGCTTTCTGCCAAAAGTTGTTTAAAATAATCTAGCTTAATTTTTATTTCTCTTTAAAACTTTTGCAGTCGTTTTTTGACTTTGTGGCGTTTTCTGCTTTTTCGTACTTTTGAATTGATGTACGAGTACGTACTTACTCACACATATGTATGTATGAAAAGATGTAGCTCTAAAATTACAGCTAGCAAATTATGAAGGACAATTTTTGTATCCATATGTATACACTCGTACGCACATACATACATACAAAACCAAAAAATTAAAATTTCCAAACCATTTTCAAACAAATATTAAAAGTCTTCAGCGAGAAATGTATCTCATTTTTTATTCAAAATGTAAATTTACCATTTTCTGCGACATACACACACACTCGTACATACTACTGTTTATTTAATATCTTATAGTTCTGTGCAACATTTCTGACATGCATCTACACGCACGAGTATACGCTTATAATTATTTTGCAATATTAATAACTTTTCAAACATTTTCAAACTCTTGATTATGGTTGAATGAAGAAAACAAGGCAATTTTCGGCGGTGTATTTCCCCTCTATTTCTGATCTGACTGTTAAATATAAATAACAATGCAAGGTATGATAAAAAAATTAACTTTTATTTATTTATTCATCAATAACTATATTGGCCCTTTCAAAGTAATCCCTTTCAGATATAATACACTTATGCCAGCGTCTTTCCAATCCTCGAAACCCTTCTGAAAAGCGCTTTTTATATCACCAAACAATCGTGTTTCGATTTTTCTTTTATCTCCTTAATTGCAGCAAAATGCTTTCCTACCATCGGTGTCTTCAGTTTTGGGAAAAAGTAAGCTGGGACCGAGTCCGATGAATACTGTGCTTGAGGCGTGATTACGGTTCTGTTTTTAACCAAAAACTGACGCCCAAGCATAGACGTGTGATGTGGTGCGTTACCATGGTGCAAAATCCATGACTACGAATCGTTTCTTACGAATTGCTTCGCGCACTTGGCGCATAACTTTACGGCCTTGTGGCAAGAATTCATGATGTACCAAGCCAACGCATTCGCAGAAAACAGTAAGCAACACGTTCACATTTTACCGAACTTGACGTGGATTTTTCGGTCTTGGTTCTTCTGGACGCTTACATTGGGATGATTCGGTTTTTGTTTCAATGTCGCAGCCATACACCTATGATTTGCCATCAGTTATGACCTTTTTGAGCAAATCTGGATAGTCGTTGACGACGTTCAACTGCTCCCTTAGTAAAAATTGGGTTCGAATAGTTAAAAATGGAAGAGCACACCGAAACACGACAAACCTTTTTATCCGCCAAAAACAAACTGATAATCCAAAATAGCTGATATGGCCAACATATATACCAGACATGTTTGCCAACATAACAAAAAAAAATGCCAAAATGGAACACACATAACTCACGAAATTTGAAAATAATGGTTATTTTTGATCACACTTCGTATATGTAAATAATAAAAATTATTGTTATACATCTATAGATAAGATATAATATTATATTATATTATATTATATTATATTATATTATATTATATTATATTATATTATATTATATTATATTATATTATATTATATTATATTATATTATATTATATTATATTATATTATATTATATTATATTATATTATATTATATTATATTATATTATATTATATTATATTATATTATATTATATTATATTATATTATATTATATTATATTATATTATATTATATTATATTATATTATATTATATTATATTATATTATATTATATTATATTATATTATATTATATTATATTATATTATATTATATTATATTATATTATATTATATTATATTATATTATATTATATTATATTATATTATATTATATTATATTATATTATATTATATTATATTATATTATATTATATTATATTATATTATATTATATTATATTATATTATATTATATTATATTATATTATATTATATTATATTATATTATATTATATTATATTATATTATATTATATTATATTATATTATATTATATTATATTATATTATATTATATTATATTATATTATATTATATTATATTATATTATATTATATTATATTATATTATATTATATTATATTATATTATATTATATTATATTATATTATATTATATTATATTATATTATATTATATTATATTATATTATATTATATTATATTATATTATATTATATTATATTATATTATATTATATTATATTATATTATATTATATTATATTATATTATATTATATTATATTATATTATATTATATTATATTATATTATATTATATTATATTATATTATATTATATTATATTATATTATATTATATTATATTATATTATATTATATTATATTATATTATATTATATTATATTATATTATATTATATTATATTATATTATATTATATTATATTATATTATATTATATTATATTATATTATATTATATTATATAATACCCTCCTTTCAAGATGCATCGTGGCGTAGAACCATCTAGAACGTTGCAAGTAAAAACCGCCTGCGAGGAGCTCGATTTCAATTTATCTACCTGCCTTCTCTACTCGTACTACTATTGTTTTCTAAAAATTCTTTTCACCTTCGTCAAAATCCAGATCGTGCTTACGCCGCACTTTTTTGACACCAGCAAGATTTGATTTCCGTTTCATGTACGGAAAATTTAACATTTTCCCTCGAATCGTCGTATTACATGCAAAAAATGTTCCTTTTTAACGAAACATCTGGCACACACACACACGCCCACACATCCAAACATATGCTCATACACTTTCCAGCTAATCTAAGAAACTCCTTTTTTGGGCCGTTTTTTATGAACAAATTTTATATCTTCGTTCTAAGTTTTGCAACGAGACACTGTCCTCCCGGAAGAAGTGCGATAAAAAATGTTTATTGGGTACAAGGCTATCCATGCATTCCCGAGTATGTCTGATTGTAGTGCGCGCACCCACACACACACACACACACACACACGATTGTAAGTTCAAACATATTGGAACAGAAATACTTATTTAGCATATTTTTTTAATTCGAAGATCTCGGTATGAAAATGATGCGTGAGGAAGTAAGCAAATATGAATAAAAGTACCCGTATGTGTGAAAGTGTGTGTAAGTTTGTATTTGTTGGGTCGTTTGGAATATTCAAATATGTATGTATGTATGTACGTATATGCAGGCTAAATATAGATAAAAATGTAACAGGTTTGGAAAGGATGTCAGTATTTCTATGTGGCCATGTACGTTCGTGTGTATCCAGATAAATATGTAAATGGTTTATTTACCCTGCCCATTGCTGTGGTGTTTTTCTTGGTTTTCCTATTTTTCTCGTACGGTCACTTCAGTGGACGGACAGAACATCTCATGGGACTGTTTCCTTTTTTTTATTATATGTATCCTTGTTCGCAAAAGACATATGAAAGTGGTGGGTGGATGGAGGGTTATGTCTGACTGGCTTTTACTTTGTAAATTGCGTCTTTGGGTTCGCTTCACTTGGGCTTTACAAGTTATGTTAATTTGAACGTATGTATGTATGGATGCATGTAGTTATGTGTGTGTTTGTTTTCTTTTTGTTCGACTACGAAGGGTATAAAAAAGTAAACAATCATTTTATTGTACCACAATGTTCGCAAATGGATGGATGATATTTATTTATAAATTGGCATTAGCAAGGAATGTTTCTTTTATAAGCACGATGGCTATTTGACCAAACTTTGTAATGGTGATTTATGAAATGGGTTGAATTTTAAAACTTAAATTCCTTAATGTGTGTTGTTTATTCGTTTTTCCTGCTAACGTCAGTTTGATGCAAACTTTATGTTCATTGTAACATGATACGTTTGAATTTTTCGAATTAACCTGTCTCTTAGATTTTTGGTTTTTGATTTAATATTAAAAAAAAATAATTCAAAAAGGACGTATTAAATGGCATGATACATTGGCAAATAAATGCATGTATGCGTGTGTGAGTGTGTGTATGAACATATCGCTACTCTAATGTAGAAAGGGCCTGGCTTTTTACTTTGTCAGAAGCTAAGTTGAATATTAGAGCCTTCCTGTATCAGGATACACTCACACACAGTTGCATACTTGCGAACGTGTAATCAAGTGAATGCAAAACTCCACACGCGGTCGCAGGCAGTTGCAAAAATTCGAAAACAATCAAAAGAAGGTAAATGGAGTTGGACTGTGACAGAAACCATGATTAAGGGAAAATCTTAGTAGTTTATTCAAAATAATGTAAATAAAATGAAAATATTGAGGAGCTCCTAATGCAGCTCTCAATCTATTTTTAAGACTTTTGGAGATTTTTCAGTTTACTTAGTCAACAAGTATAGTCGTAAGATTACCAAAAGTAAGTAAATAAGCGAATCCCTACCAAAATATTAAGTTTGTTTATTCAGAGCCGCTCTGGTTTCCAAATTTTATATTTTTACTGTCAAGTAGGCAACAGTATGAGGGAGTAAAAATCACACGAAAAGTTTTTGACCTCAATGGATTTGTTTTCGCTTAATTGTCTATATTTATTAGTTCAATAAGACATGATGTTCTACGCCTTATACCAAGCCGGTTTGTGTAAGTGCAAAATACACTATGCAACCTCGGCCCACATATAACACTTGTATTTCACTTCAATGTAGCGAGGCCCCTCTAATGGAAGCCACTCTAATTCGTTAAAATAAAAGCCGTTATTAGAAAGAAAAACTGTGCTGGTATCTTGTGTGAGTGCTTTAGCGTGATTTTACTGTACGGTTCATATTATAGATTACTACGAAATGTCTTAAATCATTTACATTTATGCACATATCTAAACTTCACATTAAATTTGCATCCCCGGAAGACAAACAGAATATAGTCATCAATCACCATCAGCAAACGTGTATAACTGACCGTACAACAAAAAAAAAACATATAGTTCCTTGTCTACTAATTGTAAATCTTGACCATTTGACAAAAATTGAACTCGACAAATACGAATATGTCTTGGCCTTTGCCACCGCATAATAATAAAAGAAGTTCAAAGTAAGTATGCTTTCAGACGTTCATGCATATTCAAATATGTATGCATGTATATCATGAATACACACATGCATACGTACATCATGCACAATTAAACACAATCATAAGTATGGATAAGAATATAGCCACATATTTTTTCATATATATGTATGCAGATGTGTGCATGGGTATGTGTGTATGCACGTGTATATGAAAGTTCATATCGAAATTATTCAAGTATGATACAAGTAGATTAAAATAAAGGGTTGCAAATCTCAACAGAAGCAGAGCACTGATGAATGAACACTATCTGTGGCGAAAAGAGATAAATTTCTTTTTAGCAGGATTCACTCATTATTCAGGATATGTTAAGCTATCGGAAAGTAGAACGATACATTCTTAACTAACAAGGAATTTCTTATTATATCTGTATATTTTCAACTTACGTTTGTGTTGGAATTGATGGAGCCACTAAGAAAACCAGCCAAACAGGACATATTGTGCCTTACATGCATACATGTATACATACATATGGATATAATGTACATCACATACATACATGTATGTATACATATGGATGGATATATATATATGTAAACATATGGATGTATATATAAATATATGCACGTAAATTTATTTATTGAATGACCTCAGCCAGATCGTTGAAGTTACATCTCAAAGTCAATAATTGCTTGTGAATCCTGTTAGCACGAACGGAATATTCCATCACATTTTGAATTTTTAATTAACCGATTCGTTTCTAACCACTGAAGTCTTTAATTTGATTATTCCAATTCGTTTAGAGTTAGTAGTTTATTTTAACTTTGGTATTGAAAAAATTGTTTAATTAGTTGGTCCCTTTCTATAAAAAGCCGATATCAAAAACGTCACCAATCACAAACAAACAAAGTGAATAGAGCCCGGATATTTTAGTTCGTTATAGACGCGGTGGAAAAAATTTGTCAACCCCGTACAAAAAAAAAAAAATTAGAGTAAATATTTTTTTTAAGTTTTATTGCGTTTCCATTTATATTTAAGTCCTTTCATAAGCGTTTAGCTTTTTCGGCCAGGAATAGGTATATTTTTTTCTCGACATTGCTTAAAGCAAACCAGTAAAGCCCTTTCCAGAATTTCATGCTTTACGAATTCAAGTTTTTATTGCATTTCCTGATGCCTTCTGTATACAAAATAATTTTTATTTTATCTTTGTTTTTGACAACAGTGGATAATGTTGATACTAGAATCTTATAAAGTTCACAGATTTCTTGTTTACTTGAATCGGAATGGAATTTCTTTTGGTTTCGTCCGTATTTCACTTTTTAACTTTTTTAGAACTTAAAAGCAACCACCTGTTTGGATTGTTTGTTTGTATAGTCTGAAACAGCTGTGAAGTGATGTTGCGTATAAGTGTTGCCATGTGGCTATTTTTTTTTAAACTGGCCTTTTCTTAGCTGGTTATAAATGTTGTATGGCTTTGCAAATTCATTGTGTGGCTCACAAAATCTAGCTCGCTATTCGCATAGTTCATTATAACTAGTGTTCGTTATAAACGTGTTCGATTGTACTATGTTGGATAGAATTCTTGTCAACTTTAGCTTGTATTGTACCTGTCCGCCCATGGGAAATTAATTTGGGTTAATTGTGACAAAAGCATGTGGGCTTAAAATATACACAAATTTTTTAAAAAAGAATCATTTCAGGGCTTCAAAGCATGTAAGAAAAGCCACACAAAAAAAGAAGGATTGCTTTTAACTTTTTTAATATCGCATATTCACGTTGAAACGTATGTGCAAACATATATATCTTTGTATGTATGTATGTGTGCGGTTTACCCACATCCGGATTTCGTCATCTTTCGGATTCGAAATTATTGCAGAGAAATGCCCAGTTTTATCTGCGCACGTAAATTCCATATACTTGCATATACACAAACGCACACACACACACACACACACATATATATATTGGACAATCTGAAGCATTATTATACATCACATTATATAATAATCTTTAAAAAGCATAAAAGATGAATTCTAATCGAGAGGATATTAGAGACACAATCCTACGACTTGTCTAATATGGCAAGTCTACGAGAAAAATACGTAAGTCTTTATGAAGATGCTCATGAAATGATAATTGTCATATAATCAGAGTTGCATTTACTGCACGTCACTAACAAACAATTTATTTTTATCGTAATTATATAGAAATAATGTGGCACCTATAGTGCCATTTTAAAGCAACTTTTTTACAAAACAACTGATTTAGTACAAAACAGCTGATTTTGGATTAATGACACCTCATAGTTGTGACGCAAAAAAACAGAAACGTTCACTTATAATTGAAAAATTGAAGCACTGCTTAATACCACGTTCACCACGATTCATTTTGAATCTTACAAACTCTAAATGAAAATGTTTACCAAATTTAGTATTTTTGAAGAGTAAAAAATCAGCTTTGGAGTACCGGCGGCTCAGCATTACAAATGCAAGAAGTACAATCATCGTGTGAAGACCAGCGATCGCAATTAAGACTCAGATTGCGAACCAAGAGAAAGTAAATGACAATTAACTTATTGGCCATTTAAATATGAAGCCAAAACCTGGCCAGAATATTACTTTAGAAATTACGTTATTTTTATACAACCCCAGTTGTCTGGGAATATCATCTGGTAGCATGTGTTGCAGTTAGTGGGTACGGTTTTCATTACTTTTGGTAATTCCACTCTATCTGACTATCTCACAATTTTGAGTTTTGGGTAACATACATATATTAATGGTTGTCGGTGTCAGGATGAGTGCTTACGGTTGTTTCCTTTTAACCCAATTTACATGTCTTGGCTTGTAAGGTAGCCAAAAAAAAGGTGTTCAAGGAAAAAGGGTTTGGCCTGCTATTATCACAGAAATAAAATTGGAAATTTTAAATTTTCACTTTCTAACTTCTGCCAAGCAATAAAAGAAAATATTTGCATACTTTTAGGCTACGGTTAGCATCGCTTGCAGTAACAATTAGAATTTTCAAGTGTTTCCAATTTCTAAATAATTTTTGTTTTATGTTTACATAAATTAACTGTAACCAAAATTTAAAAAAAAAATATTAAAAAATTGTGTACTGTTTGGAATTTGCTGTGCGGTTAAGCTGGTCCGGATGCCTACATTTCGTTGGTGCTAAAACCAAACACATCAGTCTTGTACACAGTTTTGAAATATAATGCCAATCCCGGTTATGTTATGCTCATATTCTGAACAATCAATCGAGAATTGCAAAGTCACTATCATAGCAGACCTTTTTTTTTTTGGATATGAATTTATTATATTTTTCTAATAAAATTTTTGTTAGAAAACGATGAAAGAATTTGAATATCTTTCAAAATTTTGTTCGAGTATCTTTGCGAAATTGTTGCCATACTTTAATTATTATTTCATACAAAACTTTAAATTTTGTATGCGAAATATAGGAAAAAACGAACAAGTTCTTTAACACTTTTTCCCGAAATTTTACTCCTTTAAGCTATTTTATATTTTCAAAAGGATTTGCCAGTTTTAAAAATAAAATAAGCCCGGCGTGATTGTTATTTTCTTGCCAATTCAATTCCACAATTAAAAATTAAGAGAGACATTGAGAAATGTCATTTAAGAGACCTGAGTCCTCTGGGCTAGTGTAATCTTTAATTCTGTCTGTGTTGCAAGCGACTTTCTTTAATATCCTTCTAAATCAATTACGCAAAAATTCTTGAATGTATAAAAATACTGATTTAAGGTTTGGAGGTAGCATGGTCACGAGAAGGGGTTGTAATTAAAAAGTGAAATCCAAAAAAATGAATTGCAGGGTTGTATGTAAGGGAATGTCCCAATAAACCACTTTAGATTGTTGCATGCAAGTGCATGCCCAAACGTATTGTAGAAGAACCATAAAAATACATTTAGACACAAAGACACAGACCAGTATTAAGCGTTGTGAAATTTAATGGTCAGTAGTATTCGCATTTACATATCTTCGGCGCTCTAGTACTAGTATAGCCAGTAAAGTCGGTTGCTATTCTTCGCCCATATCCTGCACGTTAGAATAGGCCTTAAATAAACGACGTTTACAAGAGAGTAATAATTTATTTCTTCTCGTATATACGAGTAGATGATAAATTATTACGGAGATCAGATAAAGTGAAGTATCTGTATTTCCCTTTTAAAAAACTGGACCACATTAATCCTTCCTTTGAAACCTCCTTAGTACTTTGAACAAGAAAGCCAGGATATATGCAGGACGGTACCTCGAAAGTCTTTGTAAACCGTGAACACCAATATGTACGAGTATGTAGAAATATCTTTATTTGAACTCTGTAACTGACAAATAGATTCCAAAATGTTATTGGCTATACGGCTATACATATATAAATATATACATAGTATACATGTTTATCAGCGTTAATCAATTAGTTTTTGTAATTAGAGCATCAGGTAGACAAAAATAACGAACAAAAAATATAAATAAAAGGCGAACTCTGAGATCTTTCCAAACAGCAGGAAATCTTTCCGCAAAACATGCCCTTTCACACCACATTCAATAACGTACGCTCATTTTTCCCATGCTTATCACAACGCTTTTAAATCAAATCATAAATAAAATTAAAGGTATTGTGTAATGCATCTAATGTCCATTATATTTGGATGGCAGAAAATGAATTAGAGAGCATCGTAATCTCTGTACGCTGCATCACATAAAAAGGATATACTTGCACACACGCGCGCACACACGCACGCATCTATACATACACATTTTCAAAAATATTGATTAAATTGAACACCGCTTTTTTAAATTATTTTAAAATTTCACACTAGCAAATATATGCGAATGTACACATGCACACATACATACTGACAAATGTGCACAAACAAATAGATACTTTTGCGATTAAAACGGATGAGTGGCAAAAGGGTTTATGGGTTTCTAAATATGTATGTATGTGCATGCATGTGGACTCGTATATTCATGGAAATGTATATGAATGTTTTTCACTGCAATACCCTCTTGCTTGGTTCCTTCGAATCTTTCTTCGGCAAATACATATGTATGTATGTATGGGTGTAGAGATGTGTGTATGCGTGTTTGGGCCAAAGGATACTCAACGCAAGGGTATAAAATAATAAAACTCGCCAAAAATATCAACAACACCAGCAACAAAACCGATGTAACCATTCAGTTTGTTCTATATATGTACGTACAATACATGTCAGTTATCACTAAACAAATATGTATGTATGCATGTGCGTGCATACTGATGTGTGTGTGTGCATGCATGACTATAAATATCCCGAATGAGTAGATTTGTGTACGTACGATGTATTTATGGCAGGATCATCGGTGAAGTCAATTGTAACATATCGAATTTTTTCGAATTGAGGGATTTGATTTATTTGCAGCTATTTATAAGTTTTCAAACAACCCGTTCAGTTTTTTATAGCTGGTAGCTTGCTCCCATACATGCATGCATACATGGGCACAACGTTTCCTTATATAGTATATGCATGTGTGTAAGTAAGAATCGCAAACATATTTGTCTCATTTATTAAACATATCGTATTTGCTTAAATATGTTTAGATATGTGCATAGATGTATGTATGGATATATGAATGTGTGTGTGTATGTTTATAGGAACAAAAGCGGTAAAGGGAGTAGAAAACAAAATCAAAGTTCTAAACAATATGTCTCGCAAACACTCTTGTCATATTAGATTATCCTAGTTTATCCAAAAATTTTGGTTTCTGCCCTTTTGCCCTGATAAATAATGCATAGTACGAGTATTTTTGTTTTTCGCTTTATTTTTGTTTTTGTCTTTTTTTTCTGCTTTTCAACTTTTGGAAAATGCAATGTTTGATTATTAAGCCATCAAATAGAATTTAGACAAATTATAGGAAAAATAGCAGTGAAACTTCAAAATACGTCAAGGACAATCTAAAATACTTAATGAGTGTTAATTCGCACGAACACACACATACAAACCCACACACACTCACATGCATTGATATACATTCAACTTTACACGTGCGCCAAAGACAGCTTTCACAATCATGAATTTTATTTAATAAACGTCGCCATGAATAAAATGTTATTCTATTTTCAAAGGAGTTAACTTTCTTCTGCAGGATTGACTCTCACTGGAAGAAGCCCAAAAACTCATCCCAAATAAATCAGCTTCAAGCACATAACATATATGTATAGGATTATATCTCTGGATCTTAAAAAATCCTTTGACGGGCTATGGGAGTATAACCTTATTATCATAAACACATTTCAAATCAAAGTCTATTTTCGAGAACTCTACATCAGTTGGGACTCTCATTAGATTGACCACTTATATATTTTGAAAGAGGCTCGTTTTACTACCCTACACAGGCGTACGAAAAAATTGTATAAAGAGCCGATTATGAAGAAATAAATATAAAACAAAATTATATAACGAGAGAGTTTCCCATTAAAATATCTTTTTAAATTTTTTTTCATCAAATTTATTTTTCATTTAACTTTAAAGGTCCCGTTTTCCTATACAGTTGCACGAGTCATCCACATGGAAATCTGATAGTGACATCCTTCTATTTTAAAAAATCACATCAAAATGGCATTGCCGGTGCCGGACTATCATACAAGAATGGTGGAAAAAAAATTTTCTTTGCTGATTGAATCAAAAGCAACTCTGATCGCGTGAAAGTTCTTATTTTATAAATATTTTCATAAAGTTTTGTTGTCATAAAAATAGAATAATTTTATGCCACACTACCCAATCTTTTTAGCTGAGAGGTCATATTTTGCAAATCATACGACTATATAGGATAGTGAAGCGAAGCCTTAAAAATTATTGCAAATTTTAAAGTATTTTTACTGAGTTATTCAAAATTAATCCAAAAATGTTGCAGGGAGAGCGCCTAAAGAGAGTGTAAAATTGAAAAACATAAATAAAATTTCTTTTAAAAATTTACAAGTAAAAGAATTTTACCATCAGGTGAATGCAACTCTGATCGTTATGAAAATTTTCATAAATTTTAGCAAATCGTACGACTTGTGGAAAAACTTTGTCACAAAGTTGCATTTTCAGCAACCATTTCATATTTGAAAAATCGTACAATAGTGTAGGATGGCGAAACATCGAACCCATTATTTATATTTCCTAATAAAATTTCTGAAAGGAGCTTAAGATACCAATATTCATTGAAATTTAAAAAAATGCAAACGTTTATAAAAATTTTAATATAATATAAAAAGCAATTCCAGCTTAAATTAAGTTCAACAGCGCACGGAGTAATTAGACCATAGCATTGTACTCCATATCAATCCTTTTATAATTGCTCTTCTGAATCACTAATAAACATTATATATCAATATTAGCTGGCAAATTTCGACCAGTAAAGTGTATTCTTAGTTCTTCAAAACTTTAAGAAAAGCTGTGGAAGCGTAGTTTTTACACGCTCGTTGCTGGTTTCTGGTGGCAAAGTAGATGAACAGACCAAATATGTTTTAAACAAGCCTAATATCGCATCAGAGAACCGAGCGTAACTCTTAATGCAAAGAAGTATATTTTTATTGACGTTTAATATCAAAAAAACACGAAAATTAATTCCATTAAATATTCCATAAGTCACACCTTTGTACCAAAATCTTACTTCGGAAGTGAACCACACTAATACAGTAATACGCGCTCGCAAAATTTCAATATAAATGTAATATCATTTGCTTTTGCCCCACTGTATATCAGTTGCAAAAAAAGCTACTTGCTGAAATGTGTCTTTGTATTTTAATTATATAATTGATGGAAATAAAAGAATAAGAATGGTGCATCCTTTTTATTAATCAATACAGTTAAAACGCCATTACTGGGCGGAGGGTGGATTAACAACATGAAAAACTGACCCTTTTTACGTAGTATTGGACAGCGGTTTGTTACCCCAAATGGTACAATCGTACATACATGCATTTCTACAAGAAAACTCGTTAGATATATATGTGTATGTAAATAACTACATGCATGTGTATGTGTATATGGACTTTTTTATGCACTAGACACCCTAATGAAAAAACTACTTGTTTGTGTTGTGTCCACCATCCAACCCCGCACTGCTTTGAACCATTTTGAATAGCTAATATGCAACGTGAAGAACAATTCCATGGCCGATATGAAGTACTTGAAGCCATTTTCATTACACTCTGATCAAATGTACGCCTATATGAGTAAGTAAGCATAGATTTACAACACAATTACAGGGAGTGTTTTTAGAGGTACACAAATTAGAGTTGTCAGCAATATTTTACTTGACATTGACAGCAGATAGTTGCTTTTTATTTAATTTGATTTCATTTAATTCAAATAATAAAATGACACAAAAACACAGAACAATTATTTTTATCAATGACTAAAAAGTGTTGCCTGCAAAAAGGGGCTGGTAAGCATATCGTACGAGAAATGTTAGGACATGGTTCCAAAAGTTTTTCAATCGTCTGTTTTAAAAGATAATATAGATTTAATTAAGTTAATTTTTTTAAACCGTGTTTTGCTATTAAGGCAGCTCAGGCCAGTTCCGCTGCAGACACATAATCAAGTTTCACCTGTACTTTGATTCACTTTATTAAAAAGAAACAAATATAAATACTTAAAAGCATATTATATTTATATTAAGGTTTGGAATAATTGCTAAATATTCGTATATTCCCTTATATTTGCCACTTTTGAATGCGAAAGTGTTAATTTATTTTTTGAGAGAACTGTTGCAAAATTTGTTTCCACTTTTTCGTTGCCGTCTTTCGTAACTATAGAAAATGAATAGGTCTTGTATAAAATAATAAATAAATAAATGTTAATGAAGGTAAAGCATTACTTATAAGTAAAAAATATTTAAAACAAAAAGAATTTACAAATTTTTTATATTCTAGTATTAAATTTAATTGCGATGAAAACCATACAGTAGCCGAACAAAGTATACATACATGTATGACTTATTCAATTTAAATTGCATTTATTACAATCTATTAATAAAAATATATTTATTCAAAGAGAAGAAACTAAACTTAAATCATTGAGGTCCTGGATAGTATAGTGGTCAGTATATCCGTCTGTCACGTGGGAGACCGGCTTTCATTTCTCCGTCGGGGAGCTTAGCCGATAGCATCAGCAACCGGTGCTTCCAAACATATTGTAATTATATTCATATTATAATTATATTCATATAATGAGATCAGCCCTGCTAGATATTCGTTAGTCTACCTTAACATATTGTTTAAGCGAAGGGGGAAAGCATGGCCCACTATTCGTCGTTATGGAAAAGGAATATAGATGATAAACTGGTACAAATGAAATTGAAAATTATAGAACTTAATTGGCCTATTGAAATAAATTCAGATTTGAGTTCATAAAAACTTCATCTGGGCAATGCTATTCTCTATCCAACTAGCCTTTAAGGGATTCAGTACGGCTTCTAGAGATAAAACCGACCAAATAAACAACAACATATGATTCCTGGCACTCGTGAATTCTAGCACTACCTCCGCTGGTCATAATTTAAAACATTCTCATGGGTTTTTCTGAAAGTGCTTTAATATCTCATGTCCTAATTGTTTGTTGGAATGCTTAAGTGACAAAGGCATAGTCACCGATCACTTCACATATACCAGTAAACAATGTACATTGATAGTTATGTAATATATCTCTGCATACTCCGTCGTCGTTCGACGAAAAAAAAAAGACGGTGCCTAACACATCAAAAAGTCGCTGACCCACATTATTCTTAGTTTCAGAGCCCACGCTCCACTAAAAAGAAGACTCACTCGTCCTTTCAGCCGAACACTTGCGAAGTGAATGAAGGCAAAGGATCTCGCAACGTCCTGAGGCAACCAGTTAGCTGCGGTTTGACTATACTATAAATTTTGGAGTCCAGCTTTCATTAATTACCACTCATTCACTTTTAAATGAATTTGCGGTAAATGATAAAAAAAGCGGTAATAAATTGTGTGGAACTTTTCCTAAAGCATGTAATTTTTCAAATCAGTGCTGCATTGTTGAAGAAACAAAACAAAAACATGTATTTACTTTATCTCTATTTTCCTTCCATATGTTTAAAAGGCTCAACAATAATGTAATAATACTTTCTGTTGTTTCACAATCGCGATAAAAATCAAACAAAAAGAGAACAATTCTTGAAGATTAAGATACGAAATGTTTTGTGATCACGTTCGGCATACAATACCGCACAGAATAAATGCCATAAAAGCGTGAAAACTGCTAATTTTATATCCTTCTGCAAGAATAAAGCAACATATCAGTACTTTGCGTAAAAACTGTTGCTTATAATGACGTTCGCATGTGTATGTAACAATTTTATTGAGTGTGGATTGTTCAATCTGTTCCCATTCAAAATCCCATCCGGGGTCATCGCTTTTGGCGGGGTACAAACTATAGCAAATGAAGCACTATCGACAATGTCGACTTTTAGCGTTTTTACACTTTTTCTGCCAACATATTGGAAGAACGCGTGGAATATGTATAAAATTTAAAAAACTTGTTCACACGCAACACATTTCACCTGTCAATTTTATTGTCACGTGCTTACCAACTTTGAGCAAAAGGAAATTAAATAAAATGTAATTTAAAAATGCTACAAAGTTCGTTGGCCTAATAATTGCTCTTCAGGAGGAAAATAAATTTCTACAGCACTCAACATTGAAACATATTTTGCAAGAGTAGGACGATAATAAAGAAATACTGTGGACTCTGATGGAATATATTTGACAGCGGTGCCACTAAAAGCTTTGTCTAATATACTAGACAGTCGTACGATTCATTCACACGAAAATCTGATAGTGATAGCGTTCGATTTTAAAAACTCGCATGAAAATGGCGTTGCTGGTACCGTCTTCTCAAGCAAAAATTATGCAAACAATTCTAAAATCAACTCTGATCATATTACAAATCCTTATGCTATAAAAATGTTCATAAACTTTTGCACACTTTCATGCCAAACTATTCAATTTTTCCAGCAGTGATGCCATATATATGAGAAATCGTACAACTGTCTAGGATGGTGAAACGAGTCCTTAGAATAATTGAAAGACCAGACTAAAACAAAATGGAGAAAGTTCATCTTGCAAAAATGTTGAAATGTGTGACATGTTAGCGGAACGCGGAAAAGAAGTTGCAACTTAAAACAAAACGCTTACATAACAACATCTGTCCTATTTCCCTTCACCTCTTTGAGCAAATAAAAAAGGAATTTAAGAATCCCATTGTAATTTACTTAATAATTGTTATTGAAAATGGCAAAAAAAAGAAACATTAGGGCTTTATATTCAGATTTGAAGGAAATTTTTACATTTTTAATGATGGGAGGGATATATTTTTTGACAGATCTTGTTCTCGATTCTAGTGGTGACACTAGATGATGACAATCGAAAGATGTTGAGTGAGAGGGAATGGGAAAATATAATCTCGTAATGATGTTGAATTTTTATATCGTCATCTTCATCCAATATCTTGATGAATAGATGAAACATGAAATACGGTGGAACTTCGATAATCCCGACAATTAGTTACATGAATTAATCCTGGCAATTCCACATACTTATGAATTTTTATTTATTTACCAAATATTACAATTATATGAATATAATTGCAGTATGTATAGAAGCACTGGCTACTGAGGCCTTTGGCTTCTGGCTCCCCGAGGAATTGAACCCCTGACACCTGCGTAACAGGCGGGTATACTAACCATTATACCATCGAGGGGCTATATACTCATGAATGTATCTATTCTTTATTTGGAAAAGCCTTCAAATCATAAATCGGCCATAATTGGAAAAAAGCCCGCTACCAGTTACATAGAAAATTATTTAGAAAAAGTAATAATTAGAATAATTTTGTAAATTGGTACCAAAAATATTCAAAAAATGTATGCACATACATTATAATAATAGGCTTATATATCGATTCTCTTTATTGAGACCATTCCCTTGGGAATTACATAATTGGAGTTTAACTGTAGCTTAGAATAAATGCTGCTCCGATTACGATATCCGAAAAATCGTTCGATCTTGCAGGATAGATCGTACTCGCGTCAAGAATGACAGGAGATGCAGATGGATGTTAATAGTAAATAGGATTAGCAGAAGTGAGTGCATGTTTATTGCTCCATTAATTTTCATTAGTAATTAAAATTTGGTAGTATCTTCCCATCAAAAATAAATATTATCCCTCTGTAATATTTCTATTAATTAATTGAATTTACAATTTTAATTTAAATCCAATTTTTTGGCAATTCTTAGCACACGCTCTTCCTTCCGTATACAAGAAAGTTTTATATTTTGAAAAACTTAGAAATAATTTAAATAATTAAAAAAAAAAAGAAACAAAAAGTAAAGTCCAGCTGTGGACTTTATGTGGACTATAAACAAGTTTCGAAGTTAATATTTCCTTCAATACTTTATTTTTGATGAAGTCTTTTATGCGCAGGGGCATGCTTTTCTATAAGGTCACCTACTGCGGATGAAGCTATTGCTCGGCCACATTTTGTGGTAACTTGATATCAACTTTAACTGCGCCTTATTAAGGTCTGGATTTGTGGTGACCATTCTAGAAGCTTTCAGCTTTACTGCGCTGAAAACACATGCTCTTCTTCGGGATATGCATTCATATCCACAAAATTAATGTGGCTTCTTCAATATAAGGTATAATAAAGCTTTCCCCCAATGCTGTTGATAAAATTCAGCGAAATTCAGAGATCAGATGAGGATCCCCAAATTTAGAAAATGTTACTGTGAAGACTTTAGCACTCAGCTTTAGAAATGAGTTGCTGTTTTTAACGCTATCGACATTTAAGCGGACTTGTTCAAGAGTAAACTGACAAAACGAAATACAGAAACAGATTAGAGAACCCCATATTGGAAGGTATTTTGTATACTCTGGAATATCTTGTGGGTGGTTAAAAGTTGGTTCTGTTTTCCAAAAACTTTTTTAAAACTTAAATTTAAGTTTAATTGAATTAAAAGATGGAACGGCAAAGTACGTAAATGGTACAGTGAATAAAAATGGGAAACCCCTCCAAACACAAAAGGGTCTAGTAATTTTATAATAATTAATACGTAATACAAATGAAAACAAAAAAAAATTATTATCCGCTTTATTTTTTTTCTTTTGGTGAATGTAGTTGCAACTCCTGGACGATTAAATCAAACTTCCTTCATAATAAATCGACCAGGATTATTTTATGGACAATGTTCAGAAATTTGTGGAGCAAATCACAGATTTATACCAATCGTAATTGAAAGAATTCCAATTAATTATATCATTAAATGAATTTATAATAATTTAAATTTATCATTAGATGACTGAAAGCAAGTATTGGTCTCTTAAACCACTTTATAGTAAATTAGCAATTACTTCTAATGAAAAAAAAAAATTAGTTAATGTTTAACATTATTAGTTAACATTAGTTTTAGTTGAATTTTTTTTCTTTTTCTACGGAAAGTTTCGGCGCCACTACTTAACGCGAATCGAACGTAAGAATGCAAGTATGGAATGCAATAGTCATCTAGATATGTGTGCACAGAAAATTGTAATGTATGTATGTGTGTGCATTTTAATATTAAGTGCAGCCCTTTAATGCATCCGAAAAAATTTACGGTGTTTTGAAATTTATATTTTGAATAAAAATTTTACATAAATGTGTGTGTGTATGCACGGATGCTTAATCAACCCAAAGGGAGAGGGTTAAAATGCATATTTAGCGAGTTTAATCCCTTCCGCTTTATCCTTGCGGTACAGTCCCATGAATGAGCGAACATCCTTGTTTCGTATAGCTGTACAAATATGCATATGCACATACATTCATACATACATACATACATGAATACATATATATATATATAGATGTGTGTATATGCAAAATACACCCATCCTTATGCATGTTAGATTGTGTAAATACTTGACACACATAATCACAATTTAATAAATGTTAACCATTTCCCCATACATCCACACACACACCGATGCGATGCATAAGTGCGTTTGTATGTGAGCGAGTAAATTAGGGAAATACGTGCTATTAGCGCTCTACGTGATCATCATAAATTTTTAATTGAATTTAAAAATTCAATATGAACATGCAATCTTCTTTCTTACCATGACACGACAATATTTCTAAATTGGAATATAACCCTTATACATACGTAATACCCACTACCATATATTGTGATTTAACCTTTTCGCCAGTGTTTGCACAACTGACACTTTGGCAGCAACGGATTACTTTTTCTCAGGTAGGCTTAACTGTTTTGATTATAATACATATCCGAACAAAAGATGAAAGATCATTTTTCTTATTTCTTTTTTTTTTTTTTGTTTAATAAATTTTTAAAATTTGAAAATTAAAAGAGGTATCGAAACAAAAGATCATGGGATCAACATTTGCTGTAACACACATGCGCACATGCATACCTACATACATACATACATACAGACATATTTATATAGTTCATGACAAGTGAGACAAAGCAGAAAGAGTAGACAACGCAAGTAAGGAATCCGAAGACTAACCCTTATGTTGACATGAATGACATTTCTTAACTCAAGTTTTTAGTATCTGCAAATGTCCTTGTCGTTGTCCTGTCCCTCTAAACATAAGACATTTGGATGTGTGCGTGTGTGCGTGTGTGCGGAATGGTTTTATAGGTATCGTTAGCTAAAATGCAAAACCATCTGGGCATACGTAACTACACTTTACGGCAAAAGGAAACAAACGCAATAAATTTTGTTTTTGCTTTCCTTTTCATTTCTTTTTGTTTTTTGTTTTTTGTTTTTGTTCAACGAATGTTTTTGTAATTAAATAAACGACATTCAAACATAGAAATTGCGTGAGAACTTTTACAACCGACTGTATATGCGAAATATTTTCTTTTAATTTTTATGACAAATAAACAAATGTATATGTGATTGCTTTTGTGTATGTGTATTATGCGCGTTTTCTTCTTTGTAATTGGCGTACAAGCACACATACATTTACATAACTTCTCTAAAACATGGAATTAAGCCCGCGGATACAGGAACACAATCGAATTCAATGCGGAAGTCCGCTGACAATATTCGAACTTAAATCATTTCTTACATCCTGTTAGCTGTAATGGATCAATATATGTACATACATACATACATACGCACATACCTACATGTTTGCACAAATGTTTGCCATAAATTTGTAATAATTGGTGCAAAACTCCATAATGAGCAATTAAATTTGCACAAAAAATTCAATTTTTGTACCCAATGCGATAACTTACCCTGCTCCCAAGTGCGACATGTAAACAAGGAATAGTTTTCCAAAACGTCCAAAAAGGAGCGTAATAAATTTCGGCATTATAAAATCCCAAATGCCGACTCTGTCTACTCAAAAGTTGTGGGGCAAACTTTTCATTTACTTTTATTTTCAAAAATTTTCAAATAAATCAAGATGATAACCAAATATACAGTGTAACCTCGATACTTCGGACAAATAAAAACCTAGTGGTGTCCGAAATATCAATTTGTCCGAATTTCCCTAACAAGAGAAAAATTAAAGTAGTCTCTTGTTTAATATATCTATATGTATTGTGTATAGCAAACATATTTTTGTATACAAGTGTAGTGTGATACCAGCCGTCTGCATGACATGCACTAAGTAGCACAACACAACAGTCATAGTTGCCTGCATTGAATACATGTGGAATACATTAATGTCATTCACACATGTGACGGTCATTTGCACTTGAAAAGGCACGACACAATTTATGTGCTGGACAATTGTTGTTATGTTTTGCTGCTCCACATTAATACCACACACCTACACACAGTCAAACAAACTGATGCATTTGCTGAGTACATTTCAAGTGCATCATTACACATGCTAAACATTCCAAATTGTTTATGATTGCCTGTTTGGAATTATTGTTATCCAATACTTTCTTATGACCATGAAAACTATAATTTCGCTAACTAAGTTATTTTTGAGTGACTTTAGGAAGTCACTCAACTCTAGACAACAAATTATATTTTCATAAATTATTTATAAGCAGAAGTAAGTAACAATGTAATAAGGAATAAGAACTTAGGCGTTGAGCAGACAAGAGCTGCACTTTTAAAGACTGGCTTAATAAACATAAAGAGCCTAGTTGCGCTCCCGAACAACAAATTTAAGTTATTTCATTTACACAAGAAATTAATTTTAAATATAAATTTAATTTACGTACGAGTAAAAGTAATTAATTTTTATAAAATTATTTTATTAATTTTTGCACAAATAGCTGGATATATTCATCTGTCGAAGTGTAGTATCGTTTTGCTTTTTGTATGCAGCATCTCGGAAGATTTTTACTTTTAAAATATCCCCACCCAGCAGATTTTTTTTAAAAGCAGATATGGCTTCAGAATGATGTGTTTTTGGAATATTATAACAATATTCTTTAATAAATGATTCAACCTCATCATCTTCTACAGACTCATCATCATTGCCTTTAACTTCGTCTCTCAACCAACCATTTACCTCACTAGAATTACAAATGTCAGGTGCTAAATCAGCAAGTAAATCAATTACTTCGGCGGATCGGTGCTTATCGGTCTTGCTAGAGAAACTTCATCATCTGTGCCCCATTCGTCTTCAAAAAAATTTTATTAAAGCACTTTTTAAGAATATTTGTCCCAACTTTATCCCAAGTATTGCAAATCAAAAAGGACACATTTTTAAAGGTAAAACTTTTAAGAGCATCTACGAACTTTTCTGAAGTTGACAAAATATCGGATAAAAATCGTTTATGATAATTAATTTATATGGAAAAAGCGAGGAAAATAACTGCTGTCCGAATTATTGAGGTAGATAAAATGATAGTGTCCGGATTATAGACTACTTAATGGCAACCAATTCAACATTCGGTTTATAGTGTTGTTCGGATTTTCAGGTGTCAGAAATATCAAGATTATACTGCATTTATATGTATGTATGTATGTGCATATAACTCAGTGGCCTTTCTTTAAATGAACATATTGCACTTCTGCAAAAAACCGATTGTTTCTCGGTGCTTATTGCGGTGTTGCGATATTAAATTGGTTAAATTAGGAACAGTTCAAATGACGACTGGAATGCGGTTCCGAAAATGTTGGACAATACTATGGAAAATATTTAACGATATTCGCTATCTGGGGGCAATTAACAATTCTTTAATTATTCTATTAACTTTTAGCTAATTTGGCCTATATAACTAAGACTTCATGGTTTTTATTATTCTCTTTCCGAAGTTTCGCAGATCTTTGCTCTCCATTATCAAGAGATCGTAATTGTTACTAGTTATTTTTAATTATTTGGATTAACTTCAACAGTCGTCGTCCTGCTAACTGTAGTTACTTATCGTTGTTATTCTTGACGATAATCGGCAAATATATACGAAAACATTTCCAAAAATATAAATTACAAATTTTTTTCATGATGAAATATATGTATTTGTTTACAATTCTTGAAAATTTCCTTCCTGGTAGAGTCTCATGCTACGCGATTCACCATTGACCGAAAACCTTCTGACTACTATTATTTTTGAAGGGATTGCCTCCCTCCAAACACGTATACGTGCCACCAAAAATTGGTTTCATCCGAAATCAACATTTTGAATGGGAATTCAACATCAAATCTATTCCTGAATAAATTTTCAAGACAAATTTACTCTGGAATAAAATAGTGCCAACCACTAACAAAACTCCCGGCTTAATGCAATCCAAACTATGGAATTTATATAGAAAAAAAACTGTGGAACATAATGTCGAATATTAGTAATGTGGAGAGACGATATAAATTATAATAAAAAAGTAATGCGACCGAAAAAGGATTTGCTGCCAACTGCGTTACTGGCGAAATGTTGACCAAAAAAAAAAAAGTTGTTAAAATTGCTATTCCAGATTTTACTTTGTACGGTGTAGCCGTGACATCCACATAGCTGCAATCATATTTAGATATGTATGTATTAACATTTTCTATCCTTTTTTTATGATTTAAACTTCAACTTTACAAAAACAAAAAAAGCACCCTATATTTGTGCGTGCCTAAAAGTATGCTTTATGAGATAAATTTTTTAAAAGTTTTAAAAAAGCAAGACTCGTTACCAGTATTGTTTAGAAAATATTTTTGGAAGAACTTACTGGTTGCAAGCAAGCATAAGGTTGTCGCATTAATGGCACTACGAGTCAGTATAGAGAGTTGTAGAAGCAGTACGAAACGGAAACGCGATAAGCATCTGTGGAGAAGCCTTTTCCGCAACATCCCATTCGTACAAAAGTTTTTAGCATTTATTTACTTGTAATCCAGAAAGTTAATGTTATGCAAAATGTATGATGTAACTTAGCAATGTGTAGCATTTGAATTATAATAGTGTAAATTGAGGTCGGTGTAGCTGATGTTATATGGCAGCTTGAAATCGTACAGATTTCAACAAAAAGCTCTACATTTTCATTCACGATTGCAATTATGTGTTTTGTAAGCTCATCCTTCCACTTACTATTTGATGACGTTATTTGACTAGATCAACTGGCATAGCTTCTGATAGCCCTTTTCTAATAAGCTGTAAAAGTATTCACTGATGTTCTGCTCAAAGTGCATCTACCAGCAATACCCCATTTGATCGCCTTTTGAATCAGACTAAAATTATCTTTTTTTTAGTTGAACTGCTTTAAGTTTTATTTGTATCATATTAGTTGCAATTGGAACACCTAGAGAATAAGCTACGACCGATATACATATACATGCATACACCAAAGTTGAACTTGGATATTGATAAAACAACACGCCGGGAGTACTCAGTTCTTTTTTACTCTTTATTATTATTCTGAATAATAAATTTATTTAAACGATATTCCCCACTTCACTGAACACTGAAACATTTGCACGCAACTTTTGAAATGTGAGTTCATGATTTAGGGAAGAAAGCGGGATTGCGAAGTTGTATAACGACGTCTTGCAATGCCCAAGCCTTTCAAACTACTGGCTTTTATTGATTCATTATAATATTTATTCAAGTACTTTTGTATTTTTCGCATAAAATAAGTAATGTAATTGAAAGTCTCATTCAACAAACTTAAGCCAAAGCAAATAAAATTCTTTTATATTAAAAACCACTCGTTTCAACTAAAATTCAGAACTTAATTTTTTCAAAATAATTGTTTCGATTTTGTTAACCTAAAAAAAGGTAAAATTGTTAAATCCAGCAAAAGTTCTTAAAGAAAATACTTTTTAAAAAATGGAAATTTAAAATTTTTCCAAAAATCGAACATTGTTTTTCTTTATTATTAGCAAAAATATATTTTAAAGACGTTTTCAAAGAATGCCGATTTTTGGGCAAAATTCCAATCAATAATTAATTCCTATCAATAATTGAAAATTTTACCAGAAATCGACAAAATTTTTTTTTCCTTTATTATTAGCAAAAATATATTTTAAACATTCGAAAACATAAAATAAACATACAAGATCAATAAAACACAAGTTTTTCATTCAAAAATACACAAACGGACGATTTCAAAAACTGACGACTTTTTCACAGAAATGCAAAGGGGGTACCCAGTTACAGTGGCACAGAATATTATATAATACATATTGCCTATTTTTTCTGAATACCGGCTAATTAAAGTGAGATGGGTATTAAATTTTTATTGGCTGCCGACTGATTTTTACTTCAATCCAATTTTTTTTTTTTTTTTTGTTTGTTAATAAATTCACTGCACTTTGAACTTTTTAGCATACAAGTTTTGGAATTTCTGAATTTCGATTAATTACTTAAAAATACATTTTTGCATGTTGCTTTTATTAGTCTACATTCAAAAACATCAAAATGGGGTTATACCTATATAGTTTTCTGTGTCACTGTACTTTTCGCAGAACCAGCATTGAAGGAAATAAAAAAAAATTACAATCTCATATATTCAAACTGGTTGTACATTAGAGTGATGAATAAGACTTTAATATATGGTTTTAGATGAAGGTAATAATAATTAAGGAATTTTTATTCAGATATTTTTTAATATTTAAAATTAACTTTTGCTGGAAATGAAGTACCCAAATAATTATTGTAGGAATATGCCCACTGTACCAAGAACGCACTTGAACTCAGCAATTTATAAAAAATATAAGTTGTAAGACTTTCATTACACAACTAAGCTAGTTTGTTATTAATCTACATGTATACATGCGTATACGTAAAGAATATTGATTTTAATATTTCGTCAGTAAATTATATAATTTAAAAAAAAATGTAATAGTTTAACTTTTGTGTCTTTTTTCTTCCATTATGACAGCTTGGAACGTTTCTTTGCAATTGCATCCTCAACTGCTCTTAATTGCTTAAGCAACTCTTCACGTCTTGATTTCTTTGAATCTTTTTCAATTGGTGCTGAATGAGATGGAGATGTCAATGCAGAAATTCCGACAGCTGCAGGCTTCTTCAACTCAATTGATATTGGAGATCTTTTCTTCGGCACATCTATCAAAAACAAGCCAATTTTTTTTTATTTTTTTTTTTTATTTTTTTTTTGATAAAAAATCTGAATCTTACCCTTTTTAGCCGCCTTTCTCTCATTAGATGCCAATTTATCAGAAAGTCTTAATCGCTTGGGTGGTGTGCGCTCATGCGATGGAGATGAACTTTCTGATGACGAAGAACCAGACTCGGATTCGGAGTCAGAACCTGTAGATTCTGTTATATCTTATATATTTAAAAATATGAACGTATAGAAGCAAATAAATAAATTATTACCTGAGTCAGATGAACTGGAAGAATGTCTATGCTTCAGTTTTGATTTATCACTACGGATTTTCTTTAATGTCGGTGACACTCTTTTTCTCTTATGCACCGGGCTATACAAGCCTCCTCTATTATAAACCGGTGGAGATATATTTCCTCTTCTCTTCATTGTTGGTGATTGGCGCAAGCCTACAAAAAGAACGTATGCATAAATATCGTTTATTTTCATTTGTTTTTGAACTATATTAGTTTCTTTAAAATATAATAATTTATTTTAATGTTTTCACGAATATATCGACTAGACACATTTCATACTCATTAATGTCCCACTAAGCATTAGGACGGCTTCTAAATTAAAAAAAAATTTCAAGACAAAATATAATTAAAAGCATATCCTCGTATACATATATATGCATCCATTTATACAAGTAATTGAAATTAATAAAAACGTACTGGATGATCCTCTCGGTTTCCTTAGTGGTGGACTTATTGAACGCAAATTTCGGCCACTAGCTCTTCGTGTTGCTGAAGGAGAAGTTTTGTGAGAACTACTATTATACCGACGTCTGTGGCGGTCTCGAGGGGTGAGCGAACGACTGGATTCGGAGCTGGAGTCAGTTTGGGAGCTACTTGAACTTGTATAAGATGAATTGCTGCTGTAACTGCGATGTTCTCGACGTCTTTTATCTCCGTGTTCACGTGATCCCCCTCTGCCATTCGGCGATTTTGAACGCATCCATGGATCATTCCAATCATCGCTTCGACCTAATGGTTCTACTCTCTGTACAATAACCTCACGTGCAGGGCGTACACGTCGCTCATCTTCATACTGAGGCATTCTATGAGCTGGCAGTTCTCTGTAACGAGTAGATCGACCATATGGATCAATTTCATCATAATGACTCAATGGAGCACGCCCATAACGTTCACCAGCATTATACACATCTGCAGCTGTTTCATACAAAGGATGTCTAGCGACCTTTAAGAAAATAAATAAATTAAAAGCTGAGTTTAGTAGTAGTAGTAGTAGAAGATTTATTATTAATATGATAACATATTTTATGTTTCATAAAACAAATTGAGATTTTCTTAAAAAAGTATAATGTTTAAAAATTATTTATAAATTATTTTAACGAGTATTCAAAGAATTTATTAACAAAAAAGAAACAAAAGTTATTTTCATTTTAAACCGACATAAAGTAATATTATACTTTATAATTTTTAATTTTCTAAAAACGATAAACATAGTTTTTTAAATTGCCGCATATTATTTTCTGCTTTCGCGGCAGCTGGTAACGAGTTGAAAAGGCTAAGACCCTTATACATTAAGGTGTGTTGCGCCGTATTTGTCCTTTGAAACTCCGATCTAAATTCGTCCGCGTTCCTAACGGGGTATTGATGTGTATTTTTAACATACTGTAGACTATTCGCAAGATATCTCGGTGCTATGTTGTGCTTGATTTTAAAAATCGTCATTAAAACGTTTAGCTTTAGTTTTTGATCAATACATAACCATCTTAATGCTTCTAGCATGAAATTTACAGGGGTGTAGAGATTGCATTTGATGATACATCGCATAGCTTTATTTTGCAATTTCTGTAACCTTTCGATCTGTGATTGATTACAACACGTATATAATACAGTAGAGCAGTATTCAAAATGGGCTTTCACAATTGTGTTGTAGATCTGTATGTGCTTATTGGGCGAAATTCATCACACAATTTCGTATTGGCTAACTTCTCTACAGGAGTTATTAACGAATCCTTCCATATCTCTGGAAATATTCCGTTTGTCAGTGATTGAGTTATTAGTTTCATTGGGAATGGCCCTAAAACATTCCAATTTTCAATAATTAGTTTTGGGTTCATTTTTATACTATCAGATTTATTTTTCATTTCTTTACATATTAGTACTCATTTTTATTGCCTTGAAATGAAATGTTTCCGAACGATGATCTATGTAGTTAATATAGTTTACTTCTTCAATTGATTGATTTATAATTTGGACATTATCAATAAAGTTTTTGTTAAATACATTTGCGATATCTTGTTCGCGACTTATTTCTTCATTTTAAAAAATTACATATTCGATTTCATTTTTACTTTTCCCCATTATAAGATTATTTAAAACTCTTCACATTTCTTTTTGACCAGTTGCATTATTAATTTTTAATTTCGCATATTTATTTTTCGCTCGTTTTATTTCAGTTTTGTAAGTATCACGAACATTATTATAAACTTCCCATGAATTACGGTTATTAACTAGCCGTGCTGGTCTGATATGCTCTAATTTTTTGTTCTTTTAGATTTCTTAGCATTGAGTTGAACCATTTATTACAATCAGAGCTCGTATTCACTATCTTCTTTCTGGTATTGCTTAAGATTACTGATTTAACAGAATTCTCAAGCAGAAATGCGTTCTGATTTATATCATTCGAGTCGACGTGTTTTATATTTTTAGAAATAAGGTCGCGGTTAAATTCAAACGGATTATAATGAAAATACTCAACTATTTTGCGTCTTGTATTTTTTACATATTCTCGTGAAGGTTTTTTAATTACAATTGATTCATGGTCAGATATTTTTTGCGAATTTTCGACTGAAACACTTAAATCTTGAATGTTTGTAAGAACATAGTCGATCAAAGTTTCCGAGTTTATTGTCACTCTAGTATATTCATTTACTTTTTGTGTCAGACCAGAATCATTTATTATTTTCTCTATTTCCCGTTTATAAAATTTACTTTTAGACCAATCAATATTAAAGTCACCATATATTATGGTATTCTTATTCATTTCCATTATAAGTTCAAACTTATTACCTAATATGTTGCAAAACTCCTGTTCACTGCTACTGGACGATCTATGTATATATTCCCATAATGGCAAACTCATCACTTTTTACCTTACAGCTTACGGTCAGTATCCATGTATTTGAATCAGTAACGAAGCGATCAATTAACTTTGTTTTAATTTCCCTACGCGTATAGATTAGTACACCGCCAGTTCTCTTTGAGTTAGATACACAGCTAAAATTTCTAAATTTCTCTATTTTTATTTCAATGACATTTACTTTATCTGTTAAATGTGTTTCCGATAGAATCACAATATCATATTGGTATTCTACAATAATATTTTCTAATTCTGGTTTATTATTTAGAAAACCTTGTATGTTCGCGTAGAGTATATTTAATGATTTTGATTTCTAGTAGCCTACTTTTCTCTTTTTAGCTTCTAATTTATTTAGATACACTGGACAAGACTTGCTAATTGTCAAATGGTCTATATCTAAACAGAGATTCAGCCTTTCGTTTGCCCGTTGACAGTTTATACACTTTCTCACAAATTCAAAACTACAATCCTTTGATCTATGCTTTCCTAGACATTTTACGCATACTTCGTCATTCTTACATTCAGCGGCTTTATGGTTGAATCCCCTGCATTTGAAACATTGTTTCCCATCAAGGCCATCGTATACTCTGCATCTCCCCCATCCTAAATTCAATTTTTTAGCCTCAATTACTTTTGGAAAAGATTCAAGATCTACTTCTGTTAGTGCATTATAATAAATTGTGTTCAATTTTTTTTGTTTCATATCGTGGGATTATTCTTATATTTCCCTTTTCAGCAAAATTATTTTGCTTTTTAATAATTCTATTAATTTTAAGTCTGTATATTTAAAGTTCATTCTCGATAGAACAAACCTTGGAAGTAAAACGCTTGGAATCTTTATTTCATATTTGTCACCAATTTGATTTTCAATAGCACTTTTAATTTTCTTTCTCTCATCATCATTCTCAATTTCAATTAAAATAATTCCATTTGATTTTGTTTGAACGTTACTTATTTTCAATTCTTTAGGGTCTACGTTTTTGTTAAGATCATTTCTTGTTTGACTGCTATTTTGTTTTACCTTTGGCTTTACTATTAGCGGTACCACCTTTCTAATTTCAGGCAGAAACTTTTTTTGGCTTTTGTTTTTATCATTTTTCAGTACTTCAGCAAATGACATTTGATTGCTACTCACTTTTGATTTATTTGTTAGCTCCTTAATTTCATTCCGCAACTTTTTATTTTCTTCATTATTTGTTGTAAGTTCACTAAATATTTTCTCACTGTCTTTCTTAAAGTTATCTACTACTTCCCCTATTTTTTTGAACTCATTTATACTAATCTGACACTTGACTTGCACTTTTTTCTTTTCATTAATTTGCTTACAGTATTTATTTTCAATAGCCTCTAACAGGAGTTTGATCTCTTGTTCGTTATGCCTAAGCGCCTTATCGAATTCACCTTTATAATCTTTTAAAAGTGCATTATTTTTTGTTATGTTACTTTGCATATCTCTCATTGCCGAATCCATGTTGTGTATATATGTAATGCAATCTTCGCACATAAATCTAATTAATCTGTTTTGATCAAATATTTTAGCAGAATATTCATGTAATCCCGAACATTTTGATTTTTTGATATGGTATATCTTTCCGCATACTCCGTCACAGTGTATTCCAGTTTCGCCACGAATTTGTGTTTTACACTTTTCACATTTCATTTTTAAATGCAACTAAAAAATATTCCCAGAATAATATAATATCAGATTGGGAAACCCACTTTCAAAGTACCCTTTTCCGATTCACGAGCCTATCACACACTATTTGTGATAAAAAATTTAAAAATTTATCCTTTTATAAATATTTTTAAATAATTTTTCAATCTCCACACTATAAAACTTGCTGTTTATTATAACTGTTTATTATGAAAGTTATGAAGTTATAGAATTATAGTTATAGAAAATCTCCGCTCATAAAACGTGCTGTCAGATAACAGAACTTATATGCCAAACATATTGTCTACAATTCATAATTAATTTTCCTAAAGCGAAATAGGGTCGATATTTAATTCTTTGAAGCTACAATAACGAAGAAGCTTTGTTACGGTTTAAATCGTCTTAGTAAAAGAAATTTAATTTTTTCTCAACGCAGTTAGCTAGCGAGTTCTTATAGAATTCGCTTTGTAAGTTTAAAAAAAAAATCCCTCAAAATGCAAAAAAAATTAAATTAATTTCTTTGTAATAAATATATATCTTTCACTGATAGTGAATACCAGCGATAACCAAATAGAAAAACGAATAAATGCCAGAGCTTAACTGCCCCCTTAAAACTAAACTTGTAGACAGCTAATCTACAATCTAAACTTTGCTACCCTATGCTACTATATATGGATGTGTATACAGCTTTTCTAAAAAATTGAATTATTTTATACCGCATTAGTTTTAATTAATGTAGCATTTTCGAACTTATGATTAATTTCACATTTTGAGAAGTAAAAAGACCTCTAATGTCAAGCATATTTATGTTCACACACATCTTTTCGAGAAGATTCAGTAAACATTTACTATCATCATAAGTCATTTTTTTTTAAAAATAAGTAAGTGGCACATTAAAAAAAAAATACTTATGTAATTAATTTCTTTTTTTTTTGTAAATGGAGTGTATCTTGCACGAACTTCAGTCTAACTACATACCTACGAGATAAGCAATTCCAACTAAGATAAAAATAACTAATGTCCCAAATTTTCCAAGGTTTTTTGCGTTGCAGTTCAGTAAACGCATTCATTCCTAATATAATATAATTACTTTAATTTCTTAAACATTTAATGTAATACGATTAGCTAATTGTATTACTTTCTTAATAACAGTATTATTAAAAAAACTTTTCTACACATAGATATTTATATACAAGCGATCTATTCTATTTCAGAAATTCTATCAAGATGCATCAATGCTAGTCCTTAATTTTTTTACAACAGCAAAGTTAAAAAAGATAATAATGATAAGATAGTTACCACTTCGGGTGGAGATAAGCGGTCCTTCAAGTAATATGGGTCCTTTTCCAGTTCATCTGGCGATAATGTTAAATTCATTTTTTTATCTTCAAAATCCATATCTTGCTCTTTCCTCTTATTTGCTTTTCTCATCATTTCTTTGGCTGTGCGCAATCCTCTTTCCCAAGCGCTCTCAACAACAACTGGGCCATCCAGAGCTACTTTACGGGTTTCATGATTCGATGGATAAACAGCTGCTGCATTATGGTGTAAAGATGATGTACGATGATGTATTGCAGGACGCTCACTTCTATAATCATGAAAATCAGCAGCATGTATTGAGTAGTTTGATGTTCTATTGCCAGCACTTCCACTTTGTGGCAGAGGAACCGGCCGCACTAAGTCAAACATTGTGTAATTCCCCTTGTCAGTAACTCCTGGGTGAAGAAAACGGCAACTCATACCCCAAGTACACTGACCACGTGTATAAAATCTGCATACTGGTTTGGGTTCCGTCTCTTCTGGACGCTTTTCATCTTCATCTGTAACTTCGCCTTCTTCCAATTCTTCATCTGACTCATTATTCTTTCTTACAGCCAAATCACTTTTTTCATCACTTATATCATTTTCTTTTTCGTACTCTTTTCTTTCATCACTCTTATTGGACTCGTGACACTCCCCTTCCTCTGCTTCAAAGTCCAAAGCATCTTCATCATTAGGTTTAACTAAATCTTCCAATGACTCCTCGGTTTTCACCTTGCCACTTATTTGTTCATCATCTTTTCCAAGAGGTTCACTCTTTTCCTAAAAGCATACAATATATAGTTAAAAAAAAGGTATATTCTTTATGATATCTCTGCTTGAAAAAATTGAATAGCGTGGCCAGACAACGTCAGATTTTAATGACAAGCAAAAGTTTAGGAAAATTTTCATAAAATTACAATCTTCATGCGATCAGAGTTGATTTTACTTCAGTCAACAAGGAAAATTTTGGTTTGCATCATTAGAAGGACATTTGGTTCTATTATTATTCTACAAATAAAAATTACAGTGTATTTCTAGTGACATTGAACTCTTTTAAAACACATTGGACTTTCGTCTTTAATCTTTTTTTTAAATTGTTTATAATTATTATAAAATTTAAGGATCTTATTTAACCACATCAAGTCATAATAAAAGCAATTGAAATAGAAAATTTCGGCTTTTAACCGGAAAATATTAATATTAAAGATTTACTTTATTGTTAAAAGCATATATTATCACTTAAAGTTAAATTTATATTCCAGTGACAGTTTCATAAAATGGGAAGACATTTTTAACAAAAAATCTTGTGGAACAAACAAAATAAGAAAAATTTATTTTCAATGTGTCAGAAAATATAATTGTTTTCTTTGTTTAAATATATTCTCAAATATATTTGTCCATCAACATCGTCATACTTAATAGGTATAACTTACATTTGATTGGTACTTCCTTTTTTCAAGCTTTTGACGCAAATCAGTAACATTTTTCTCTGTTTCTTCATATTCATCGATGATTGTAATGCTTTTTTCAACTACATTTTCAGCGTTCACTGGTGACTTTATTTTGCAAACAGAATCCCTTTTTTCACTATCTAAATCACTAACATCACTTAAATCTTCATGAGTGATGTTTAGTTCATTTTGTACTTGAGGACATTCTCCGCTAATACTTCTACTGCGATTCGAAGATAAGCTACTATCTCTAGAGCTCTGACGAGACGTGGGAAAGGGAGAAGTCGACAAATTTCTTATTTTGTCGGTTACCTTGCCATTCTCGCTACAAGCTGAATTCGATTTTTTTTCCATATTAATGTTGTTTGATGACTTCGTTTCGTCGTCGTCGTCATCATCATTTTCACTAAGAGATGTGCTCGAAGATGAATCCGAATCAAATTTGGATTTAGAACGTGAATTTTGAGATCCTTCGTAAATAGAGCCTGATCGACGCGAATGGCGGCTTCTTGTACTACTATTTGGGCTTGCGTCTGCACTATGAGATTGCAATTCGTTATTTTGATGAATAGAAACTTGCGAAGAACTAGATGAACTGTTTGATGCCGAAGATCCTGGGCGGGAGTCCTCCGAATCCATAGTAAATATTGTTTTTACCAACGAACCTAAATAATATTTGCAAAAAATAATAGATTTATAATTTAAAATATACGAAATATAACAATATGGCCAAATTTTAACAATTGATATTTATCACTTATTTATAAGCCTTAAAAGTTGAATTATTCAATCTAATCTTATAGGGTTTTAGTTTTATAATACACCCATTCAATGTTTAAGTTATAGTTAAAAGGGACATTCATGTGATCAAAACTAAAGCAACTCTACCGCACCACCTAAGTTTGCAGAAACATACATATAACACCGGCAAACTGCTTCCCTATTGCCGAAGTTATTATTTTTTTCCAAGGCATTTTATTGCAAATTTAAAACACGTAATCAAACAGACATAAAAAACTTGTGCAGAATTGAAAAAACCAATAAAAATATTATATCTCCGCTAAATTTGCTACTTATGGAAAACATTAGCTGTCATACGATTCATTCACACAAACATTTGCGCGATCCATCTTATCTGAAGAGCTCGTGTAGAAATATTGTTGGTGGGGTCAAACTATTATACAAAAATTACGCAAAACAAATTCTTTGTTCTGCTGCTCCTCTGATGGCATGGAAAGTGGCATTTTATGAAAATTTTTATAAAGCTATGCGATGGAGTAGCATACTGAATACCGCCCCTTAACAACTTTATCTTTGTATTATGCTCCTCAATAATTCCATTACTTTATTAGATCTTATCCGTGTTGGATCATCTAAAGTGTAAAGATTTCTGTGGCTACAGGCAGGAGTGCATAATATTGTAATAGTTTTAAAATTAAAATTGTATATAACAATATTGTATGCATGTGCAGATGCATGTAAGGTTATATGCATGTACGACCCAAATAATTAACAAAAAAATATATATATAATTCTTAGAGTAATGCCTATGTGTATATTTTTTTATGATCACAGGAAACATAAGGAAATACTTTAAACTTATTCTCTTCAACTTCGCCAATATTCACTTTTGTGTATTTATTTGCTCACTTTACTTCCACCTCAAATATTAGGTTGTATTATTTATACTGCTTATGGTAAATGCAAAATATATATATATATATATTATTTATATATTTATTTTATATCATATTTATATATATATGATATAAAACTAGAGAAATATAATAACAAGATTTTAGAACCTCTAAACTTTAAAGCGATCCGAATGTGAAATATACAAAACCACCTGACTTTTGAAAAATGCAAATATTTAAAGAATTTTTGGCACAAGCCAAATTTTTAATTTCAACTTAATCAGCGTACAACTCGAAAGCAAATACTCAGAGTCAATTTTTTTACTTCAGATTTCCTCCTTTTGCAAAATACGCTCCTTATTCCAATGTCTACATACTACATATGGAGTTACCTACATACATACTCACAATTGAACCTTGCACAATATCCATATTTTCATGTTACATGGGAACATCTGCTACCAACCAACCATCCGCAGTACCAGAAAGTGAAGGAACTTATATCTATTGATTTTATTTTTAAATCTTATTACATACACACATAGTTGAAGTGGCGCTGTATTTTTGCTCTAGTTCTGCCAATTAAAAAAAATAACATCATTTACATGATGTGATAAAAATTTACTTTCGTTGGATAGGTTTTGCGGGCACGCACGACAAAGCGTTTTGTAATGACGGTGTAAATCCTAACCCAGTATATTTAGATTAAATTGTATACACTTATACTAATAATTGGTCGATTTCTGGGTTGAATATTTATTAAAATATGATTAATTCAAATCTTACCTCTTAATGTTACAACTGTAGTTCACAAATTCAAAAACTAAAACTTCTTAATACTTTACAAACGATTTCTCATAATTTCTTTTTCCGCACTTTTTGTTTTATATACACCACTGTACTGTCATTTAATTTATTATAATTCATTTCTATGCAAATATATTTTAACATTTTAAACAATTGAATTTTGTTACACATTTTCCTTTATGTTTGGGAAAGTAGAAAATATTTTATACATACATATGTATAGGAAAAAAAAAACTTTTGTTTTCGGACAGTCTTACCTTTTTCCGCAGATACCGGCCAAAAACGACTTATTTATCCTTAATTAGGTTATTGTTTATGGAAATATTTTATGTAATACGTAATCTGCGTTTTTATTTACAAATGAACCATGCAGACCAAAAATATTTTAATATAAATGAAGCTGGCTTTATGGTTTATCTATGCTGAAGAAAATATGTATGTTGTAAAGAATGTCCACCAAGCATTGTAGATGGCGGCCAAAGACGCCTAGAAAATATGTTGACGGCGGTGCAGAGCAAACAGAACGGCAAGGAATTAACCGGCAAGGCGAATTCAAGGTAATGTAAAGCAATGGATTCATTTGGTGTTCTGCTATAACAGTATGAAAAAACTTGCAGTAAAAAAAAAAAATCTAGTTAATATGACGTCGTGTATTCTAGTTATAACGTCTGATGGAGAGGTAAGATAGTGCTCCAGAGATATTTTGACAAATTATATGCTGTTCAATACTTTATGAAACTTTTTTTAAATTATAATTTTTATGCCATCAGAGTTGAATTTCGTTTAACCGATTAAGAGTCTGTTCGCGTTCATAAGGGGCCATTTGAAGCGATATTAAAAAAAAATAGAATTACGTCCGATTTTCGTGTAAATGAATCGTACAGTAATATCGGATATTTCAATCATAGCCTTTATTGAATTTCACATCATTATTTTGTATATGAAACAGATGTTTTTGCATTAATAGCGATGCCATAGATCTGCCACAAATAATTGAATTGTTTTTCAACATAGTATCCCATACAATACCACATTGTCGAGTTTTTTTAAATAACTTGTAATCACATCAGATTTTCGTGTAAATGAATTGTACGATCAAGTACGATAATAAAAAAAAACTTTTTTTCCTTGCTGGATACGCTCACATTGTGTCCGCCAGTAATTTATACTTCTACTACAGTAGAATAATGACAATACATTTTTCTGCTGCGGTACAAATAAAATACTGTCACAAAAATTTTATGAGAGTCGTAACGAGCTAAGCTTGAAAAGAATAATAAAACCAACGCATTCCAGAAAAAATTTAACATTCGGCGATACAATTTCATAGACACGGACATTTGCCAGAAGGTTACCCAAAATGGAATACAATGGAATAACAAACTGAACCCCCTGATGCCCACAAAACAATTTTTGAACTTGTAAATTCACGAAAGTTTGCCCCTAGCCCTATAAACAGTAAATTTCCGCAATTTGAAATGGAACTGCACTTTCTAATCTAGTGCAAAAATATAGAAGAATCTCACAAAATAGTTTTTCATTTGAAAATCTATATTCTGAACAACTACACCAAGGATTCACCTCAAAATATAAATACTGACGTTTTATTCCACCCACTTACAGGTCAAACTTGAAACCTATAATATATACTTACTTATTTGAAGAGACTAATCAGACTGATCGGATTTAAGAATTCCCTATTAAATGAATTATTGATGAAAATAATGTTTTTTGTCATACAAAATTCGTGGGAAACAAAATAAAATAAATATAATTTCAAGAAGCGATGAAGGCTAAAATAATAATTACTTTATCGTTGAGCACCAAAAATTTTACAAAATATCATTTGATTTTATTACATTTATTAAGCTTTCAAAATGCATTTGTATTTATCAGTTATTTTTCCAAAATCGCATTTTATCAAGAAACTGCGTTAATTGTCTTCAGCTGTCTAAAAGTTCTAATAAATTACACATATTAACAATAGGAATTAAAAAAACGAAAATACTCGTATACAAAACGTAAACTTACTTACGTTATGTTACAACATAAAAATAGTAGTATTTACATTATTAGCTCAAAAATTAAATTAAAATATATATTTGTTTTTATTTTTAATAGATGT
Organism: Ormia ochracea; assembly: GCA_963402855.1. Classification (NCBI taxonomy): domain Eukaryota; kingdom Metazoa; phylum Arthropoda; class Insecta; order Diptera; family Tachinidae; genus Ormia; species Ormia ochracea. The sequence continues at coordinate 41,623,349 of OY727107.1, forward strand.
TCACATAGAGCCGATTTACATTCGGGGCATGATCACTGCGGCAACGCTTACGTCCTCTTTTAGAGAATTTTCTTAAATCCATACTTGTTTACATAAACCCTTTTTTGTCGCAATAGTCACGCACTTTTAAATTTTTTTTATCAATTCTTATGCGTTCAATTAGAGTGCAACGTTACAATTTATTTTTGTAAAAAGTAATAGTGCTATAAAAAATATACCTCACTGGGAACACTGTCCGCACATAAAGGTCAAGATGGTCACTTCAATCAATGCAGGTTTCTCTACACTTTCCGCCAATAAAGTAAAAATGTAAAAATGCTCTAACTATTTTATTATTTCAATATTAGTTTACGTATAAGGTTTAGGTATAGTTGTGCAGATCTGCATATACATATGTATTACATATGTAGCTTTCCTTGAATATAATCAAGCATATCCCTTATTATTTAAACTCTCATTCGTGGTTCGCTCTCGAATCATGATCGAGTCTACAGACATATTTCGCCATACAAATTTTTGGGAGCCAACCATCTGGTTTCGTTTGGAATAGCGTTGCAGACCACGAAAAATTTTTCCATCGCCAATTTTGATAAGAAATTATCTCTAGTTTATCTGAACTAACCGCAGAAAAAAAAATAAATTAAAGAAAAAATTAATTTATGTAGGAAAATAAATAAAATCATTGCATGGAAATAAAAACTATATATTTACATTTATTAACGAATTATAAAAATAACAAATTAAAAAAAGAAAATAGCGCTTTTAAATAGTTGAAGGGAAAAAATTATAATAACCTATTTACACTCACCAACATCTTAAAGGAACGCGTGGAAGATATTGAAAAATGAAATGTGTTTACATTACGTCTGTCCTCTGTCATATTTAGACAAACGTTATTGTAAAAACAAAAATTTCATTAAAAACAATTAAAAGGCTCTTTAATAATTACCTCATTAAATGGTCTTGAATATCTAAAACCATTATTAGCACAGTATACAGAAATAGTACAAATGATGTATGTATGAAGACGATGATGGTGACGATATGATATTTTACATGCAACATATATCAAATGTACGAAGCCTAAGCACCTTAGTAAGTATTTTTAGTTAATTTATTTAGACATAATTTTCAAAATAATGAAATCGTAGGATTGTTGGGAATGTTTTTGGGAAAACTATATTCCTAATAGGAGCTCAGAACTTTTTTAAAGAGAGCTTGCGAGTAGATAGGCTACTCTTTTCTGTGCTCTTTTCTCTATCTTTTCTTTTTTTATTAATTTTTTTTTTGACAGTTGAGTCATTTTTTCTGAAGATGACACAAAAATAATCATAAGATTATGAGTGAAACCAAATGAGACAGAAACATCTTTCAATGATGTTGAAGGATGTAGTGTTGTTTTAGTATCGATTTTATAGAGGAAGATATTAACAACTTGGTGAGTAGAAGAAAGATGTTGGAAAATGTAAATAGGATAGAAGAAATAAATAATAGTAATCGGGAGAACCAACTGGTTCATATTGTCGTGTAAGCATAGTATTAATCTAGTTGTCAACATCAAAACGAGAGATTTTGACTGGTTTTCAGTTTTCGATATCGAAGATTATCGCAGATTGTCAACATGTGCAAGATTTGAGAAGCGATATTATAATGAGACGCCCATTTTGATGAAGAATCTAGTATTAATTTAGAAAAAAAAATTACCCCAATTACGAATAACAAATCCTCGGAAATATTTTCTATATTTCATGTTCTTATTCCAAGTAATATCTAAGTAAAAACGTAGATTCGTTCTATCGTAAACAAAAAAGCGGAAAGTTATCCTAAAAAAAGGACATATTACATATATAAAATGTATAGTTTTTTAAAATTCTTTCTCACAAATTTTATATTGAACACTATACCAGCTGTTTTAAATGAAGAAATTTAAGAAAATTTCATTACAATTTTCAAATACAACATTTCTGCACCTTAATAGAGAGAACAGTATAACTTGGTCTTGGTTTTTCACGGAGAAGCATGTTTAACAAATCTGTTGCCGCGGTGTAAATAAATTATGAATTTAATTTATTATAACAGGTGAAATAGAAAATTTCTCTCGAAAACGAATAATAATATATCTAATATCTTTTCTGCAAAGGAGAGAGGTATTACTTGACACTCTTAAAGGACATACTTCACTATCCTTCACAGTCGTACGATTCATTCGCTTAAAACTATGATTTGATTTCATCCTATTTTAAAACATCGGATGAAAATGGTGCTGTTTATGACACGCTATCATACAAATAAGATGTAAAAATTTTTTTTCACAGTGCCTTGAAGTAAATGCAACTCCTTTCGCATGATAAGTACCATTTTATGAAAATGCTCATTAAATTTTCTACAATATACCATGCAGATTTAACAAATTGTACGATTGTGTAGGATATTAAAATCATGGCCTTAAGGGCGCTGCTGTAGCAGACGCAAACAATCAAAACCGAAATTTTGAAAATTATAAAAAGGCAAAAGCTTGAAGAATAAGAAATAGGGATCTTAGATACAAACTTGAAGAACTGTTTTGACGACTCTAATAATTTTTTTTATTTTTAAATTGTATTATATTTTTATTATTATTGCTGTACATATTGTTAATTGGGCCAAATAAAAACTAAGAAGGATTAAGTAGTTTGAGAAATAAGTAAAATACTTTTTGAAGAATCCTTCTTTCCGGAAAATTTTGAATCAGCAGAATATTTAAGACTTTAAGAAATTTAAAAAGTTTTGATGTCGAAATCTGCTGTAGTTTTAAAAAACACGTGAACTCTCAGAGAGCATAGGAGGAGGGTCTAGATTAAAGCTCCCAGAAAGCATTTTGCATGCAAGAAAGTTAAAAAAGCAACTGCTTTGGTATTAACGGAACACAACTGGCCAAACAAAACTCTTAACGTGCATGCCCAATTATTGGTTGATCAATATGTTGGCTACATTCAAATCTTTCTCAGAAGTTTTGACCCTCTGGACATTATTTTTTTATTTTTGGATAATGTCTTTCATTTCTAATCAATTAAAAGATAACAAACAAACCAAGCCAGCTGATTTAAATCTTTAGGTATACAGTTTTGCTACGTGGACAATATACGATAACAGTCAATGTCAATCTGTTGCATTAATCTACATTATATTATGTTTTATAATATTATTAAATATGTTATTGAATTGATGTTGACATGGGCGACAAATTCTGGAGTTAAAGTGACTATTTAATATCTCTAGCGTATTTTTGTTTCTATAATTCTTCTCGCTTTTAATCATTTTTCCGATTTGAATTTTTACGCTTTGATTTCTTTTCTATCGAATTATTCTAATGTTATTTACGGCTTTAGTCGCAGTTTTGCTTTAGCAGTGCCATTATTTACTTTTTATCACATATGCATGCATCTGTTAGTTCAACGTATAAATAGAAAATATTAAGTAACAAAAAATTATAAAATATTTTTTTTAACTTTCAAGGCCAGTAATTATACACATGTATGTTTGTATATGTCTAATCCGATAAGAACACAATTGAACTGTCTGCAAAAATATAAAAATAATATTAAAATTTACATTATAAGTTTATACTAATACCATTATCTAACGAGATTTATTTTTATTTGGATCACTCTTCCAATTTATGTATGCTTATTTATTTGGTTTGTGGTGTTACTAAACTTAAACTTGTTTATGATTTCAAAGTTTTTCAAATGTTCAGAATTTCAAAAAAGACATCGAAAAAAATGTTTCAAATCTACACAACAAACATATTTTATTCGATATGAATCTAATTTATTTCTCCTCTAATCATTACACAATTAGCAAAATGCTTTTTATTTACTCATTCCTCAAACCAAGAATAACAAAAACTCTCTGAGAATCATACAAAATGTAGCAACAAAAATTCAACTGAGAGGGAATACCGTAAAGAGAAATATTAAAAATTCATACTAAATAAAAAATTGTTTTAAAGTCGAAAATGCACTTAGGACAGAAGGAATAAGGATAAAGCGTAACAAGAGAAACCGAAACTAATGGAAAGAGAAATGTGAAGAAAAAAAATAATTAAACTGTGTTCACAGAAGTTGAATCCTAATTTTAAGATTGCCAGTTTTTAGGTGAGAGAGACGAGGGGTAAAGAAACGACTACTCAATATAATGTACTGTCAACACGTTTCGTTTTCTCATTCGTTGCATTCCTCGTTTACTCACACTCATTATAAAAATGAAATATTTTTGTAATAAAAAATATCATATTGTTAACGCCGAAGATAGTTCAAAAAAAGAAAAAGGATACGTTTTGCGTTAATCGTGTGAAACGCCTGTTGGTTACCTATTAACTGTAGGAAGAATAAAATAGATTCATATCGAATAAAAGTGGTTTGTTGTGTTCTTTGCTGATTGTTTGATTATGAGGACAGCCGAGGATATTTTTTCAATTACTTTTCCAAACTTTTTGTTTAAAGCTCTGCTGATGAATTAGACTTAGCATCAATGAAAGACGGGCATATATATTATAACTTAACAACACAACACCAACAAAATAAATAACTAAGCCCTCGATTTTACCACATATTCATATATATATATATATATATATATATAATCGTGCATGCATATAAGCATGTGTGTATGTATGTACATAAGCAAATTCAACTAAGAATCACCCAAGAGAACTGCCTCATATTCTATAGTTATGTTTATTGGAAAACTATTGCATGCCTGCAAGGGAAAAGCCTCCTAGATCGAAAAAGTACCGGAGACATAGAAGGAAAAACAAACTTAATTTTTATTAAAAAAAAATAAAATCACAATTGTCAAAAACAAGTATTTTGGACCATTTCTTAAATTTAGGATTAATGTTAATACGAAGTATTTAGGAAAAAAAATTCCATATTTTTATCTTAGATTTGGGGAATTGTACACAGTGAAGAATATCTCAGAGTCAATCGCTTGTCATCGAGTTAGGGCGATTGAACATTTACACAGTTGGTGTGAGCGATTTCCGCTTGGGTGATTATATATATAACCGATGTAGCCGATTCAAAATAAATACATACATACGTACATACATGCATGTTTCTTACATAAATTTCTCATAGTTACCTAAGGAATTATTGATGCATCCACAGTATTTGTACGGTTGTATATAAAATTTATGTCTTCAAGAATTTACATAGTCATGCACTTATTTTTAATATTATTTCAGAGGCTGTACAAACAATTTTATGCCGATATTCCACCATCGTAAGCATAGTCGGCTTTGTTATGCATAACAAGCTGGTTATCAACAAAGTAAAAGCTATCTGAACGTGTTTCGAATGGACTGGATATCATTTCTGAAACTAAATTAATAATATATTATATAGAATAAAAAGTTACTTAGAGTAGGTGCGAGGTGTGAAGTAGAATAACTTTTAAATTTTACAGTTTGGACAGGGCGATGGGCTTATGTTGTTTTTATTATATTTGAAAAACGGAAGTGAAAAATACTCCAAAGCATAGCAATTTGATATATGTAAATAACGTAGAACTACATGTGTTATAAGATTGTTCAGTCAGCCTTCTAACAAATTTCGATCTAGTTACTTATAGAATTAAAGATTAGCCCAATATTTTATTTAATTTTTGGGCACATTCGTAGATAACGTCTTTTCAATTTTGGTTTGTCTTACCATTTGTAGCCTAGTTACTCATAACGTGTACATTTCTCTCTATTGCAATTTTATACCGCAATGTGATATTTAATTAGAAAAACGCAATCTCGCTAATTATTTTTGTACTAAAATTTAACTCTAAAAATACATAATAATACCGAAGATTAGCAATTGTTAAACTGCAAGAAATCCAATGTGTGTACAAAGTATCTAAGAAACGTATCTCAAAAAACCAGTGACATACGATAAGTTTAAAAAACTGTGCCCGAATGGTGAGAAACTTAAACGATTACGTGATTTTCGTGATTTATGAAGAAGCAAACATTTTTTTTATATATCATAAACAGTTTATAACAAGAAATAAAATTTTGAAATCGCAATTTTCACTTTCTTATAGTATTGCAATCCTATTCCTGTTCATTGCCGCTCAAAAGCTTGAAATTTGCCTAAGTTGGCAGTAGCTACCAAGGTGCATGAATAGCCAGCACAACTATGAAAATAAACATTTTAGTGTGCATGCCTGTATTCTATTTTTTATAACTCGCCGTCGATATCCTGCTGTGGCGAATATATTTACTGATGTGGAAAAATAAATAAATATTGTCTTCCGCTGCAAAATAGATCTGTTTGGCAAACTATCTTTTGCCGTTGGAACATAATAATTAGTGTTTGTAAATTTTTTAGTAATTACTCTTTTGAATGTTTGTACTATTTTTGATTCTAACAAAATATAAATACATGCGAATCAAAATGAGTTTGCATCAAAGTTTGTATATGTTATTTTGACTGATATTTATAATACGAAGCCAATTAATTCTCTTGAGTTACTTTAAAGCTCTACGTTTTGTGAATTTTTCATAGGAAATTTCGAACTTCCTAACAGAATTAGGTGTATATATATGTATGTGCTTATGTGCATATGTATATTCATGTGTTGAAATAAAAGAATATAATGAAGTATATAATATTAGAAAACGAGGACGGATATCATAAGGTTTTTCAAACCTTATCATTTGGTTTTTAAAATGATTTTTGCTACATTTCTTTTTAATAAAACTTACCAAGATCTGTTGGAAGGTTAGGAAATTCATAAATATGTTCACAACTGTTTTTCGAATAAGGAATACAATATCCAAATTCAAAGTCGAATGTTTTTAGCAATTTATCTCGGAAGAAGTGACGTTCAATCATTCTAAAGTTATTCACTGGATGGCTTCCAACGGTAAATTCAACACTAAGTAAAATTTAAAAAATAATGTAAATATACAAAAACAATCATTATAAAGAAAAACACATTATTACGTGGCGCCCACAATTTTTAAGCTTAGAAATGCCGGAGTAAATTGATAACGAACGTATCTTCCTGCATTTGGATCAGAACTTTCGTCCAAAGTGAGATCTTCGGCAGCTGCCGTCATGTCCGCAATATTACTATCACTTATTTGATCACTAGGTGGCTTCGCTATTTCAAAAAGTATAGCACCACTGTCCATATCTCGAATCTTAAATCTGGTGAAATCAATGTCATATATATTCGCACTTGGAGAGCACAAATAATCCTCACTTATTTTATTAAGACGCAACACATCATCTGGAGTTATCGAGCAAATATGTGTTGCCTTACCATTTTCAATTGAGTCAGACTTGTTTGATTGCAATGTATTTAATTGTTTGCCTATTACGCTCATTTTTGCTACATATATGGTGAATATATAAAATATTCTCTGTTTACATGGATATGTAATGTTGCATGAATAAATTTTTCTATTCAATTTGCACAATTTCAACAAATCATATCTGTTTGTAAACACTAGGAAATTTTGTAATGTAATTTTTTGCACTATAGTACATACATATAAGTACAGAACACAACGCCGAATAAAACAGTTAACGGCGGTAGAAAAGTAATAAATGAACAAAAAAATTCTTTGTCACAAAAGGTTACAACACAGAAGGCTTTTAAAACAAGCTAAGTGACAAGATATAATAATGAAAAATTAAAAACAAGTTATGCAACAGATAATGCAAAACAACACATATAAATTTGTATTTGCAACTGTAAAGACGCAAATAATTTATTAGCATAAAGACGTTGAGCATAAAGGATTCATAACCACAACATTTTACGCTTCTTTGCGTCAAAATTTTAAATATATTGTTTATAAGTATTTGTTATTCGAAAAGTGTGGATGGATTAAAAACTGAATTTCAAATTATGATCACATAATACCAACTTAAAAAGTAGCTGCCAATTGAAACATTTTTTTACATCCTGATGAGAAAAGATTAATTAAAGCAAAGTAAACGCGATTTGGATCTCTGTAAAAATAAATGTATTTCGTTTGTGTGAAATTAGCTCCACTGTCAAAATTTTCTTATAAACAAAGCAGGATATACAACTAAATAAAAAAAGAATTGTAGATTTTTGATTAAATAAGGACATCTTATGAATTCGCCTTGAAAGCATTTAATTATATATGTCGAATCTGACAGCAAAAGGTTCTAAGCATTGCTAAAGCAAACATAATTTTTTTATGACAAACATTAAATTCTCGGTTTATATGACAAAATAATAATGAAATTGGTGTATATAAGATATTTTTATGCAATTTATGTATATATAATATATTCATCAGATTTTCTGTAGATTCATCAGATTGTCGTGAGATTATGGCAGCATTGAAACAAACCTTTTACACAGCAAAAATTGCGTTGAAAAATATTTTTTATTATGTTTACTATTTAGATACAAACAAATTTGGTTTCACAATTTTTTTATTTTTTTCTTTAAATAAAATAAAGTCAATACTTATAATAAATTTATGGATATCAAAGGTATATTTGAACTCATAATATTCTTTTCGCTCTCATTAAGATTATCCTGATTTACAAAGTAAATTTTGCTTTATAAAATGAGTCTAATTAAACAAACTTTGACGTTTATTAAATGTTTGTCATGTGTAAACCTTTTTTGGAACATCAAATTTATAAGCGGAAAAAATAAAAGATTTGCTAATTGAAAATATTGAGAAAGCTCGGTTAATTCAAATATACGGCATAAAGTAAGAGTGCCTTACCCATGGTGGTCATCGTTCTGTGCAAAGCACTGCTCATTATCATCATAAATTGAATACAAATTGAGGAATTCTGCAATGTTGATTCGTAATATTTTTTTCCACAAAAACCTGCGTACTTATTGCAATTATGCTCACCCGGTTAAAATGGCATATAATGTGTACGAAGGGAAGAATACAGATGTTTCTAAACCACCATTAATGATAATGCATGGGCTTTTCGGATCAAAGCAGAACTGGAGAGCAGTGAGTCGTTCTTTAAGCGCAAAAACTAACAGAAAAGTATGTATGTACATACATACGTAAGTATGTACGTCACCAGATTAAAAGCTCTTACGTAAAGAATATGTGTAATAATGATGATTTTAGATTATAACATTGGACGCAAGGAATCATGGAGATTCACCACATACTAATGAACACACTTCTTTAGATATGAGTGTCGATGTAATTAAGCTTATGAAAGATATGGGCATACAGAAATCATCTGTTATGGGTCACAGTATGGGCGGAAGGACAATGATGTTTTTGGCATTAAAATTCGTACGTATGGTTATTCAATCTCATTAATCAGCTAATGCAATAAATTAGCTCATTCTAATAAAAAGCCTTTGCAAAATGTTGGGAAGAACTATCCGAACTTTACCATTATTTCTCAAAATTTTGTGTTGCTCTTTTTGGATGCACTAGTCTGTTAGTTATTATTTGCTTATCTAAAAGTTTTTATTCGCATCAATTTTATTGAATATTTTAATATTTTTTCATATGACCTCTGCGAAGCATCTAAGCAAATTGTTTATATTTCACGGATTGTCATCACCTAGTTTATTTTTCATTCCATTTAATTTATTTATATATATAACTTGTCGTTATTATCACATATACATTATTTACCCTTTTTAATAGTATCTAAAATATACTAAATCCACACATACTAAGTACTAAGCAATTTTCGGAATGTGAAATAATTTAAACGTTAAATCATTTCTTCGTTTAAAATATGTTACAATATAACTTATGAAATTTTTGCATAACTCGTTTTGTAGTGTAATAAAGAAATTTGAAAGAATATTTTGTTAGAAGTTTTGGGAAAGAAAAGGACCAATTATCTTCCTTTTCATTTGAACAATAGGTATATTAAATGCTATCGATACATAGGAAATAACAAATAAATAAGAAAATAATATATTGCTCATATTAAAAAGAAGATAAATGTAATTGTATTATAAATTAATGGTTAGTTGAAAGATAGTGAATAAACTTGCGTGCAATTATAGAGGTGCAAAGTTTTTTTTTTTTTTTTTGACAAAGACTTCTCAATTTACTTTTAAACTTTGTTCCGTATTTAAACGTATACCCTTCTAATCAACAAACTCAAGGATTTACAATGCAAATTTGTCTAAATGGTCTCATATTAGGAGGGAGATAATTTAGTTTAAAATTAAAGACCTCACCAGAAGTTATTCCAGCAGAGTCCGATGTAGTGTAACAGTCTACCCTTTTAGAAATTTGTTAAAGAGAAAATAGAAATGGTTAATAATCAGTTATTTAATGATGATGAAGAAGAACGCAAAAGTTACAATTAGCAACAGGTACCTTTTCGCGAGAGGAATGTAAGGCTACTTCTATTTTCAATACCTTTCACTTGAATTTAAGTTTATTATAAGAATTTTCCTCTTATGTTGTGTTAGCCTCTTGGAGAATAACAACTCTTACTCGTAAAGTTTATTATGTTCTCCCCATCTAAACGTTTAAACTCGGTAGTGTATAAAAATGGATAAACTACTTAATGAACTACAACTTTCCTTTATATAGTTACTCAAATTTAAACAGTTTCATAATGCATAGACAATTCAAATTATTTATTAATTTATTTATTTAATTAAAATTAAAATTGTATATTTCAGCCAGAATACGTACATGATGGAGTAATTGTGGATATCTCTCCCATTTCCATACCTCGAGATGTTTCTCAAATGGAACAAATTTTTCTTGCTATGAAGAACATTCGCATACCAGATAACTTATCGATGGCAGATGGCCGTAAATTCGCTGAGGAAGAAATAAAGAAGGTGGTTCAACAGAAAGAAACAGTTGATTTTATTTTACTGAACTTAAAGAAAACAAATGAAACGTAAGTGAATATAAATATTAAAAATATCTAACAAAATATAATGTTTTATTTAAAAGTGAAGTAACACAGTGTGGGCATGTCCTCCTTATTTAAATTATAATAACTCATTTGATATGTAAAATGGCATCCCATTTGTGCACAACATGCAGCTTTAGCAACATAATCCTTAAAATAGCTCTACTCCCTGTGGAAACATGGCTATTCGAAAATATTCCTCTTTTTTCTGTCACGATTCTAAATTGATTTACAACGAAAACCAATTAATATTTTATCGGAGTGCTCAAAGAAAAACGACAATACTTTCAGCTTTAAGAAAACTTCGCTGTTTATTCAATACCTGAAAGGTTTTGAATTGTTTTTTTCATTCAGAAGAAAATTTGGTATAATTCCATACTATTTTAAAAAGTTGCATTATGGTGGGTTTCTGGGTGTCACACTGTTACTATGTAAATGTCATGCAAACAAATTAAATGCATCCCAGATCGCATCAAAAAATTGCCATTTTACACAAATTTGCATAAAGTTTTTCAAATCGTACAAATTGTCAAAAACATCTGTTACATAAATGAATTTTTAGTACACATTGTCATACTTTTCATATGGAAGAAATCGTACTTTTTTTTAGTAAATAAAGTCAACAATTTAAAAAATATATATAATATATGTAAATATTTATAAATTATATTTCAGATTTTCATGGTCTGTTAATGTTGATGCTTTATATAACAATTTGCAACATTTTACTGCTTATTCGGAGCTAATTTCAGAAGTTCCCCCTTTCAAAGGCAGAATGATGTTTGTGTGTGGGAACAAATCGAACTTTGTTGAGTATGTTGAAATTATATATACATATATATTTATATATGCCTTTGTGTACGTATATACATTAATGTGCTCGTTTATGTGTAGACAAGATTGCATATTACAAATACATTTCTATTTATATCATTATATTCTATAATGGCAATGAAATTTAACATTTTTTCAGCCCTAGCAGTTGGCCTCAAATACAAAAGTTTTTTCCAAACTCTGAGATACATTGGCTCGATGCTGGGCATCTGGTTCATTTCGAACAACCGGCAAAATTCGTGGATTTATTGATAAATTTTCTTAATAAATAAACTCAAAATGTTACATTTTACAGGATTTATTTTTTTGTAAATCAGTTAAATTTAATTCAAATAAGTCATCTCTCATTCTAAGTCATCACCTTTTGTTGTAATTCGAGATTGTTTGATAAGTATGTTAATTGAGTAAAGAATAAATGATCTGTTTAAAATCCGCATAACGTTTGACTTGCGTTTAAGAAAAGAGAAAAATGGGATGAGGAAAAAGAAAAGAAAATTCTGCATATGAACTTACAAAATTAAAATAGAAAATCAAATTCAAGAAAAAAATATGGCATATCTACCAATAATAATGATTCAATTCCCTATTTCAAAAATACGGTCTTTAATGTACAGCTGCTTAAACGATGTGGTGCTGGAAACACAAATTTAATTTTTCGAAACTTTTTCCTGCACCCGCTAAATAATCTTTAGCAAAGCCAACAACAAAATAGTGCAAAATAACTAAGAGCTGGCAACACCACATTATAATTGTTATTACCTATGGAACATTTACAACGAAAATAACAACAACAAGCACAAATAATACTTAAACTTATGAAGATTTTTAATGCTACAAGCAATTCCGTTACAACAATTCCCTCTACTTTTCGAATAATTTCGTGCTGAAATTTTTTTTAAAGATAGTCGCTGTTAGCGGCAATTAGGTCGGTCATGGAAAACCTTCTGCTGCTTGTATTATACATACAGGATGTGGAAAGAGCGTGGTATCGCGACTCCTCTATAAGAAATAATCCCATTTCCTAAATTTTCTTTCACAAGACCCATAGTCTCTTCTGCTGTTTGACAAGTGGTACATACATATATACTATTAAAATATATTCTCTCATTTGCGGCACAAAAAGCTTCGTATCATTTCCTTTTTGCGACTTCCGTTTTGGGTTTCGAAAAAATGCAATACGAATATTCCTACTTACCACTGACCACACCAAAACCTAACTTTTGTAATGGAATGCTTGCTCTAAGAAAACTCATTACAACAAAAGCAACCATACAGCTTGTTGGCGCAGCTATTGAGTTGGAAATTGACTTTGTCCGTGAAGATTATTTTCTTAACAAAAACCTCATTTTAATGATCTTTTTCAACCCCACAAGAAACGAATTGACGATGTAATGCGTGCTCAGCTAGTTATAATTGTTACGTCAGCGGATTTTCTGAACGTTTAAATAGAGATCTCGATGCAAAATGTTGAATAACGTGGATCATTTGATGTTTAATTTTGGTGCAAGCATTCATTTTCCCAATATATACTAAAGATGTTAAAAAAATCGGAATATAAAATACACTCATACATCTATATGTAACTATTAGTTATTTATTATTTAGTTTATATTTATTTACTTAAAACCTCAGAATCGCAGATTCTTCTGACACTCCGGCCTACCAGTCGATTTCTTTTGTAGTATCCACATCACATACGAGTACTGATATTTTGACACAAATCCTTTTCTTTTCCGGAAACTTAAATCATTTCCTTCCGCTGGCGCTGCTAATATCAAAACGTATGTATACAAAATAATTAGAATTAGAATTTTATAATTATGCAATTTACATACACACATTTATACATATGTAAGTATGTATGTAAATATGTATTATTAAACTTTTTAATTTCCCGTAACAGTACGCAACATATTCCACACACAAATATGTTCATACATATGGGTGCACATGTGTACTGTCTACGTCAATACACATTTCCACACATCCATGCATACATATGAACATACATACATATATAAAAAGCGGGGAAGAAAAATGCAAATAGGAGAAACTGCAATTGTACACATGAGTGTGTATCCATACACTCCCATATGAATGTTGCCTAAACCGAAGTATAGTGTTACAATATACAATCGCATGCATACCTACATACATACTTATATATACATATGTATGTATATTTATCTACACGCATGCATATGTAACTTTTCTAAATCGAAACTGTTGATTTCTCGAAAATTTTAGTTCTTTTAATTCTTCAAGAACAAGATCGAACAACTAAAATACATATGTACAGATGTGTGTTGAAGATCGTACGTATTTACATGCCCATATGTATATACATATGTATGTATATATTTATCGAATCATCTTCACCAATGAAAGCAATTTTAATATTCATACTAATGATGGGAAACGTAAAATACATGATCACATATGTACATAAGTACATACATGCAAGCATATGTACACACTACATTTACATATTGATACTATATCCGTACATAAATACATATGTATGTGCATATACAAACTTACTTACTTACTTACATATGTATTAATAATATTTATATAATATAACAACTTACAGCGGTATGGGAATGCAGCATTGAAAAGAACTAAGAGCAGAATTGAGAAAAATTAATCATAGAAGACCGCTTAAAAGCTTAGGGAAATATTGTAATGAAATCTAATAAAACAAACCCTATCAAAACTGTTTTTTTGCAAAATAATTCTCAATGATTGCTCAGTAAATTTCCTATTGCTTCAAAATTAGCCAACCTGCAATTCTTCTATAATTTGATTTTGGAAAACAAAACAACAGCATTAATAGCGAACAGCTTGAATTTCGTAGACAACATTCATCCCACCGTTCACCAGATTAAAATAATTTAATGAATTTATTAAAAGCAATTGAGGAAATCTCAAAAATACTGCCGCTGCTTTCCTCCACCATTTGTAAAGCTTTTCGAGGAATCCTCAAGGTACTTGTCGCCTGTGTTGAAGTAACCGGCACCCATGGAATTATTGAAAGCATCGCTTTGTCACACCCATTTTATTGCCTGCATACGCGCGATATAATTATTTGTAGGCCTCAGAAGCAACAATTTATAAAGCATTTATACAGACATATGTATGTATGTATGTACATATGTACATACATATCGATCTGTGTTAAGAAAAATGGCCAAATGCAAGGAAGCCTCAGCTGATCTCAAAGTGGAAGAGTTTCCTACAAGGTACAATTAATATCCAATATATACAACAGATTTTCGATATATTCAGATCTACTTACTAACTTTCTATGTGATTTATTTATATTTACACACGTTTGTACATACATAGGTAAGAATATATAACGCTATAGTACGTTAGGGATTAATCTAATTAGGTAATCTAATAGGTGTGCATATGCCAGTGTTGTCGAACACCATTTTGCGCTTCTAAGATTAGACTTTTATAGCGACAAAGATCATCTCTAAGGGCAAACTCCGCGCGATTTATTTATGTGTGTGCAGAATGCACGATCAGTATTGAGCATTAATTTTTATCGGTAACAGTAGAACATTCCTCAAAACTAGATTGCGGTAAATAGGTACTATGTGTTCTTCTGCAAGCACATACCCACATAAACACTGTTATTCTTTACGTACGTACATATGTATGTATGTACATAATTATTATTTTAAAAATTTTGTTTTTTGTTCTTGTGTGTTATGTGGCTGCGTAAAATATAATTCCAAGCCCTGCTATATTATATGCATATTCTTAACAATCAATTGAGAATTAAAAAGGCATAATCAGTAATTTATTCGATATGAATCTATTGTTCCATCCGAACAATAAATAAACAATAACTTGGGGAAATACCTCCAATGATAAATTTCATTAAATATTGTTTTAATAATTAATAATTCCTAAGCAAGTTTACACGTACTTACATACAAATGTAAGTCCTTATGAATACATACTTAGTTACATATAGATATAGCCACCGAAATAAAACTCTGTGTAGCCCCGGTGGCATGAATTGTTACAGATTGAATTAGGAAGGTTGAGTGCGATGACGCTACTTAAGTAGTATTATTATTGGCGCATCCACACATACGTACATACGTACATACATATGCATGTATACCCATGTTATCGGAGTAAACACAGTCAATATCTCTCCCGTTATATATATGTACATCTATGTACCTTGTATAGATAAATATAAAATTTATGTACATACAGACACAGGGAATATATATACATGCATATTTATGTACTACATGTGTTCATATTTTAAGATCGTGCATGTATGTACTAACATTCATATACATACATCCATATATACTTACATGTATGTGCATGCACGTCGCCACTCTGTCTGGTATAGTCGAATGAAGTGGTGGCATACATATGGATGTACATATGTATATACATACATATTAATGTATGGTCATATATACATATGTATGTTAGTACTCAAAATTTGAACACATATAGTACAACATACATACGTACACCATAGACACCTTGCAGCTACAAACATATACATATATATATACATATGTACATAAGGATGTGGTTTTTATACAAATAAATATATACACGCATAGATACATACATACATATCTATATAAAGAAGCTGATAGGCTTTTCAACCTTATTATCATTAAATGCACCATGCTAATAATGAACATGTGCAATTGTTGTGTTGTTGAATAGTGCAAAACAAGGTAATTCAATGCGACTTAAATAAACACGTCGACACTCTGTCTGGTATAGTCCCATGAAGTGGCGACATTCAGTCTGCAATGATCCCGCGTTGTTGCCACATTTAACGTCTACGCAAGCTATAAACTGTGAGTAAACAAAATTCAAAAATAATGTACAAACATACACATGCCATGAGTTCACTATATTAAGAAAGCAGCAGTTATTATAAGAACACCGAATACATTATATATGGATGTATGTACGTACTAGTATATCCACACATATGAATGCATGCATGGATGTAGGTATCTGCAGCACACAAACTATGCATCCTATAAAAAAAAAATTTTAAAAGTGTGTGCATTCACTACTATAGGCACAAATAACCAGCCACACATGTATAGTAAAAAGAAACAAACATATATACATATGTATGGACATATGTACATATATCTGCATATGTTAATAAATATTGCAGTATGCACTTACGTATTCATAAATCTCAAAGAATGTTCTACGTGAATACATACATACATATTTAATAATATATGTATGTATATATGTATATACATCCAAACATGAATCCATATGAATTACGTTTCTGGCTACATACTTACATATGTATGTATGTAAATACAGAAGACACCAAGGAATGAGTGAATTTAAGTATATCTAGAATAAAAACTAAAATAAAAATGTATGTAGGTATGGTCACATGTATGTATGTTTGTATGATGTATATTAGTACAAACCAAACGAAACAATAAACAATCATGCATGTGTTCATACTTACATACATCCATATGTCCATATGAATGTACATACATACATATGGATGTAAGTACGTATGCATGTGTGGCTTCGTAATGGAATTTCACACGAATGCTGATGAGATACCCATACACGTTTTCGCAAGTATAAGTATGTGTCCATGTGTGCGTAAATAAATTCTTATTAGTCCGTAAATATTTAAGTACAAGTCAATGCATTTGTAGGAAGGAGAATACACATGATTGTGTGCACATGTACACTAAACAATGTATATGTATGGATGTGTGCTGAGTGAATCGTTTTTCGAATGTCGTCTGCTGAAGTTGTTTATGGTTAAATCAGTACCAGGAGGGAGAGGAAACAAACCGAACTATTCAATGATATTGCGTCAACAACAGATCACAAACAAGTATTTACTTGAAACATGGCAACATGGAATTTGTTTAATTCATTGGTAGTGGGTTTTAAAAACTTGTTTGTCAACTGTAGATTTGGTAGACAGAAATGCATACTCGCCCATAGATACACACGTACCGACAGAGCCACACGTTCATATGTATGAATGTGTATACCCAGCAAACACACAAGCTTAATCTATAGATAACATTTTTAATCGATTTGAAATAATTTTAAGAAACGTGTGTACCTATGTACATAAATGCATATGTAAGTAAATGTGTTTACGTATTATGCATATTATCTGTGCATTTAAGCTAAGCTCGTTATTGGTCCAATGTACATATGTACACACATCCATATGAACATTCATACATAAACATAAGAACATTTATATTTAATCACTAAATCAAAAAAAAGTTGCGAATATTTGAATGGATATAATTATACATACGATTACATACATACATATGTATATTTTATTACGACAAAAACTAGATTTTTGGTACACAATTTTAACTTACAGATGACTTTGTACTTAAAATGAAAACACATTTATATAGTACATCCATACATATGAACTTGTGTACATATATACATAGGCACATAGTTATATGCACATACATACATATATTTTTCACACTGTCCAGTAATTAATAAAAATTATGGGTAAATTGTTAAAACCTCTTCATTGGCTCGAACAAGAATTAGGAATAGCGCCTATTACAAGATCGTATTCCAAACGTATGACCTTCTGCTTCCTGGGTTGATAGACACGAATATACAGATGTACATACATACATATGTATATATTTATAAATATTGATACATACATATGTACATCCATACACGGTGTGTAAAATTGTATAAAGGTGTGTGAATACATGTACATATATATGTATATCCCTGTGTATAGATGGATGGATGTACATTCATATGTACAATCATACATACATACTACATACCTACATATGCAACTGTGACGTTGAATGTAGGCGTTGTGGCGCTCATAGCTTTTTTTAAGCAAAATGGTTACACACAGAAGTGTAAGTATAGATAAAATATGTATGGACATGTATGTATAACATATGTGTAGGTATGTGTGATGTGTAGCCGTATGAATGATATACATACTTATATATATATAACCATTAAATCATGTACTTATTTATATATGTTCGTGCATATGAATATTATCAAGTGTTCGCGTACTTCCCAACTTGCAAACATACCAATGAATGCAAATATACACATGTAAGCAATTGTAGGAAGGGGTAAGCAATGGTTTTATTCGCACTTGCAAAAATACGTACATATATACATACATATCCATACATATCCATATATGTATGCGTATGTTTATATGTACATAGGGATGTAGAAATGCAAAAATGTATGTGTGCATCTGTGTACCTGTCGTCAGAAAATATTATCTCATATACATATATGTACATATGTACATGTGTTTATAGCCATGTACATACATATGTATGTATATGTATGTATTTAGGCTAATACTTTGATGGAAAAAAAAACTTATTTCCAGGAATTTTTTTTCACATTTAATCAGAACTTAAATACACTAGAGCCCCGATTTGCATCCCTAATGTGGACCGAAGAAATAAGTTGCAAAACGAATAGACACACATTGGCTTAAATATTTAGCACCGAAATCTATTTCCGATAAAAATTCTATATTTATATCTATTTCCAATAAATATTTTTATTCTATTACTTGTTTATATAATGCTGCAAATTGTTTTATCAAGCTTTCTTTCTATGTCAACAGCTTCTTTCCCCCACCATGAAACTTTTCATGTGTCCAATTTTAATTTGCAACAATGCACTTTCTTTTCTTTGCACTCATTTTCTTCTTTTCTTAAGTTGGTTTATTGAATCGCACTAGCATGCCTTATTGAATACTAAATTCTGACTTCCTAATACGAAAGTATGCTTAGAGTAACTTACTTAGAGAACAAGTGTGGACTCCCATTTCAACATGTAAATTAACAAATTCCTCACTTGTAGTTATGACTTCAGTTACAAAACTTGATCATATGGAATCAAAATGACGCAAAGGGGACCAAATCAAATTTTTAAAACTTGCGCAAAGCGGAATAACTAATATGTTAAGGGGCGATGTTTTTCACATGGGCACAAATCCAGGATCCACTGTACACCCTCTAAATTTAAATTTTAGAAATAATAGAACCAACGCCGCTACGCTGTTGCGAACAATTCTTGAAAATTGTACAATATTACATCTCGGCCCAGTATGTACAATGAAACTTCGATATAACGGCAAACTCATTGCAGCCTATTGAGGGCATTAAGAAAACCTACTCATTGTAAGTTTCTCATTCAAATGACTTAAAGTAACGAAATCACAATAAATAAATCAAAAGCGGCTGTAATTGGAGATTGCGAAAATCAACCTACAAAATTAACTGAATAATAAAAATTAGTAAATTTTTTATTGACATTATAAAATACATACATACATATGTATGTATATGAGTTAAATAGAATTTGAATGTAGAAAAATATAATTATAACGAATTGTTTCGTATTTCTTCAAATTCCGCTATATCAGACTTTTCCCATTTATCTATATACATAGCACAGCAGTAACTACAACGCGCTATTTTCTTACACCCTTGGAATTTGTTATTTCTAGGCTCCACTGTATATAATGCCTACAAGTACGTAAAACTACGGTTCTCTATATTGTCTAAACAAAATAATCCTTGTCTTGATCAGTTATTACCTGTAATACATGAATCATACAATTGGGAAATTACTTGAGAATATAATCTGCACCAGCCTGGAAAATTTTCTTGAAAACGGGTTTATCCATTTATCCATCCTTTTTAGCGACAACAACGTCAAATCTTTGAAAAGCCTATTTATATATTTTTTTAAGGTGAACCGGCGTTTATATTACTTTTACTAGTTGATTTTTTGTCTCAAAAAACGAGTATATTTCTTATATATTTGCCAGTAATTGAAAACCACAAAAAATTGCGATTTTTGTAAGGTAGCTACCTTAGTGATTTTTGGCCGCCCAACTCCTTCCTTTCTCCTTGAATTCCTCCTTAAGTTGAATTCTAAACGGGAAAATACCATAAAATGGCAAAAACTTAACTAAAAGTAAAAAATGATGCTCGATTTGATGATATCGTTCTTCTGGACGTCATCCTTAAATGGAATTTCAAATTTTTTTAAGGTGAACAGGCGTTTATATTACTTTTACTAGTTGATTTTTTGTCTCAAAAAACGAGTATATTTCTTATATATTTGCCAGTAATTGAAAACCACAAAAAATTGCGATTTTTGTAAGGTAGCTACCTTAGTGATTTTTGGCCGCCCAACTCCTTCCTTTCTCCTTGAATTCCTCCTTAAGTTGAATTCTAAACGGGAAAATACCATAAAATGGCAAAAACTTAACTAAAAGTAAAAAATGATGCTCGATTTGATGATATCGTTCTTCTGGACGTCATCCTTAAATGGAATTTTAAATTTTTTTAAGGTGAACAGGGGTTTATATTACTTTTACTAGTTGATTTTTTGTCTCAAAAAACGAGTATATTTCTTATATATTTGCCAGTAATTGAAAACCACAAAAAATTGCGATTTTTGTAAGGTAGCTATCTTAGTGATTTTTGGCCGCCCAACTCCTTCCTTTCTCCTTGAATTCCTCCTTAAGTTGAATTCTAAACGGGAAAATACCATAAAATGGCAAAAACTTAACTAAAAGTAAAAAATGATGCTCGATTTGATGATATCGTTCTTCTGGACGTCATCCTTAAATGGAATTTCAAATTTTTTTAAGGTGAACTGGCGTTTATATTACTTTTACTAGTTGATTTTTTGTCTCAAAAAACGAGTATATTTCTTATATATTTGCCAGTAATTGAAAACCACAAAAAATTGCGATTTTTGTAAGGTAGCTACCTTAGTGATTTTTGGCCGCCCAACTCCCTCCTTTCTCCTTGAATTCCTCCTTAAGTTGAATTCTAAACGGGAAAATACCATAAAATGGCAAAAACTTAACTAAAAGTAAAAAATGATGCTCGATTTGATGATATCGTTCTTCTGGACGTCATCCTTAAATGGAATTTCAAATTTTTTTAAGGTGAACAGGCGTTTATATTACTTTTACTAGTTGATTTTTTGTCTCAAAAAACGAGTATATTTCTTATATATTTGCCAGTAATTGAAAACCACAAAAAATTGCGATTTTTGTAAGGTAGCTACCTTAGTGATTTTTGGCCGCCCAACTCCCTCCTTTCTCCTTGAATTCCTCCTTAAGTTGAATTCTAAACGGGAAAATACCATAAAATGGCAAAAACTTAACTAAAAGTAAAAAATGATGCTCGATTTGATGATATCGTTCTTCTGGACGTCATCCTTAAATGGAATTTCAAATTTTCTTAAGGTGAACTGGCGATTATATTACTTTTACTAGTTCATTTTTTGTCTCAAAAAACGAGTATATTTCTTATATATTTGCCAGTAAATGAAAACCACAAAAAATTGCGATTTTTGTAAGGTAGCTACCTTAGTGATTTTTGGCCGCCCAACTCCCTCCTTTCTCCTTGAATTCCTCCTTAAGTTGAATTCTAAACGGGAAAATACCATAAAATGGCAAAAACTTAACTAAAAGTAAAAAATGATGCTCGATTTGATGATATCGTTCTTCTGGACGTCATCCTTAAATGGAATTTCAAATTTTTTTAAGGTGAACCGGCGTTTATATTACTTTTACTAGTTCATTTTTTGTCTCAAAAAACGAGTATATTTCTTATATATTTGCCAGTAATTGAAAACCACAAAAAATTGCGATTTTTGTAAGGTAGCTACCTTAGTGATTTTTGGCCGCCCAACTCCCTCCTTTCTCCTTGAATTCCTCCTTAAGTTGAATTCTAAACGGGAAAATACCATAAAATGGCAAAAACTTAATTAAAAGTAAAAAATGATGCTCGATTTGATGATATCGTTCTTCTGGACGTCATCCTTAAATGGAATTTCAAATTTTTTTAAGGTGAACTGGCGATTATATTACTTTTACTAGTTCATTTTTTGTCTCAAAAAACGAGTATATTTCTTATATATTTGCCAGTAAATGAAAACCACAAAAAATTGCGATTTTTGTAAGGTAGCTACCTTAGTGATTTTTGGCCGCCCAACTCCCTCCTTTCTCCTTGAATTCCTCCTTAAGTTGAATTCTAAACGGGAAAATACCATAAAATGGCAAAAACTTAACTAAAAGTAAAAAATGATGCTCGATTTGATGATATCGTTCTTCTGGACGTCATCCTTAAATGGAATTTCAAATTTTTTTAAGGTGAACTGGCGTTTATATTACTTTTACTAGTTGATTTTTTGTCTCAAAAAACGAGTATATTTCTTATATATTTGCCAGTAATTGAAAACCACAAAAAATTGCGATTTTTGTAAGGTAGCTACCTTAGTGATTTTTGGCCGCCCAACTCCCTCCTTTCTCCTTGAATTCCTCCTTAAGTTGAATTCTAAACGGGAAAATACCATAAAATGGCAAAAACTTAACTAAAAGTAAAAAATGATGCTCGATTTGATGATATCGTTCTTCTGGACGTCATCCTTAAATGGAATTTCAAATTTTTTTAAGGTGAACCGGCGTTTATATTACTTTTACTAGTTCATTTTTTGTCTCAAAAAACGAGTATATTTCTTATATATTTGCCAGTAATTGAAAACCACAAAAAATTGCGATTTTTGTAAGGTAGCTACCTTAGTGATTTTTGGCCGCCCAACTCCCTCCTTTCTCCTTGAATTCCTCCTTAAGTTGAATTCTAAACGGGAAAATACCATAAAATGGCAAAAACTTAACTAAAAGTAAAAAATGATGCTCGATTTGATGATATCGTTCTTCTGGACGTCATCCTTAAATGGAATTTCAAATTTTTTTAAGGTGAACCGGCGTTTATATTACTTTTACTAGTTCATTTTTTGTCTCAAAAAACGAGTATATTTCTTATATATTTGCCAGTAATTGAAAACCACAAAAAATTGCGATTTTTGTAAGGTAGCTACCTTAGTGATTTTTGGCCGCCCAACTCCCTCCTTTCTCCTTGAATTCCTCCTTAAGTTGAATTCTAAACGGGAAAATACCATAAAATGGCAAAAACTTAACTAAAAGTAAAAAATGATGCTCGATTTGATGATATCGTTCTTCTGGACGTCATCCTTAAATGGAATTTCAAATTTTTTTAAGGTGAACCGGCGTTTATATTACTTTTACTAGTTCATTTTTTGTCTCAAAAAACGAGTATATTTCTTATATATTTGCCAGTAATTGAAAACCACAAAAAATTGCGATTTTTGTAAGGTAGCTACCTTAGTGATTTTTGGCCGCCCAACTCCCTCCTTTCTCCTTGAATTCCTCCTTAAGTTGAATTCTAAACGGGAAAATACCATAAAATGGCAAAAACTTAACTAAAAGTAAACAAGTAAAAGTGCTATATTCGACTGTGCCGAATCTTCTATACCCTTCTCCATGGATATGTTCTCTCAAAAAATAAGCAACATAAAGAAGAACTTAAAAACGTACCCATATCGTCATAGTATTACTTCGTGAGGAGGTGTTCACCGATTACTACTTTCTAAGATTACCTTTCTTTCTCTTTCTGCTGCTCTCTGCAGCGCTAGGAATTCCTTGCGACGCCACCCTCCAAATTCAAGATCTCCATTGATAACAGCTCCACGGAGGCTCTCATGGCTCCATATCGCAGGCAATCGAAACACAATAGCTATATATAGTTGGAGAAATTTTTGCAACACTGTGTGCATGCATGTACAAAAATGCTTAAGAAAACTATGATGGCAAAAAAACACTTCATATGCCAGAATACTATACAATCGTATTGCAAACACATAAAAGTATACACAAACAAAACCACCACCAAATGAATTTGCGTTTGCTACAACAAAAACAAAAAACAAAAACAAAAACAAAAATTTTCTATTCATATACATAAGCATCCCGCCACGGATCCCAAGTGGCTCCGTTGCTTTACAAATATACTCAAAAAAAAAAAAATATAGCACATATGTCGTTCAAAAAGGGTAAAATTAAGAAAAAATAGTCGTTTATCTACCCAACTTTATAGTAAAATTTTAACAGCAAGTTTGGCTGCAAACGTAGACGTGCTTGTCAATACACATGCTCTTGGTTTGTTACTCAGCGTGGGTTTTTTGCATTTTCTTCATATAAATATATGAAATTATTTTTTGGCTATATTTTTTTTATTTATTGGCCGATTTTGGTTTTTTTTATAAGTGGTACTTTTGAAAGAAATTAGAACAGATAGGTAAAAAAATTTTTGATTTTAGACAAAATTTAAGGTCAATTTTGAGCGCAACAAAATTACCGGAAGGAAATGAGGACAGACAGACAGACAGACAGACAGACAGACGGACAGACGAAATACTCCCCTTCTTATAACGATCCAGAATATATATACTTTATATGGTCGGAAATCAATATTTATTGAAATTGCATCCCCTATATCAAACTTATTTATACCCTTCCATCCTTTTTGGAGAAGGGTATAAAAATGATGCTCGATTTGATGATATCGTTCTTCTGGACGTCATCCTTAAATGGAATTTCAAATTTTTTTAAGGTGAACCGGCGTTTATATTACTTTTACTAGTTCATTTTTTGTCTCAAAAAACGAGTATATTTCTTATATATTTGCCAGTAATTGAAAACCACAAAAAATTGCGATTTTTGTAAGGTAGCTACCTTAGTGATTTTTGGCCGCCCAACTCCCTCCTTTCTCCTTGAATTCCTCCTTAAGTTGAATTCTAAACGGGAAAATACCATAAAATGGCAAAAACTTAACTAAAAGTAAAAAATGATGCTCGATTTGATGATATCTTTCTTCTGGACGTCATCCTTAAATGGAATTTCAAATTTTTTTAAGGTGAACCGGCGTTTATATTACTTTTACTAGTTCATTTTTTGTCTCAAAAAACGAGTATATTTCTTATATATTTGCCAGTAATTGAAAACCACAAAAAATTGCGATTTTTGTAAGGTAGCTACCTTAGTGATTTTTGGCCGCCCAACTCCCTCCTTTCTCCTTGAATTCCTCCTTAAGTTGAATTCTAAACGGGAAAATACCATAAAATGGCAAAAACTTAACTAAAAGTAAAAAATGATGCTCGATTTGATGATATCGTTCTTCTGGACGTCATCCTTAAATGGAATTTCAAATTTTTTTAAGGTGAACCGGCGTTTATATTACTTTTACTAGTTCATTTTTTGTCTCAAAAAACGAGTATATTTCTTATATATTTGCCAGTAATTGAAAACCACAAAAAATTGCGATTTTTGTAAGGTAGCTACCTTAGTGATTTTTGGCCGCCCAACTCCCTCCTTTCTCCTTGAATTCCTCCTTAAGTTGAATTCTAAACGGGAAAATACCATAAAATGGCAAAAACTTAACTAAAAGTAAAAAATGATGCTCGATTTGATGATATCGTTCTTCTGGACGTCATCCTTAAATGGAATTTCAAATTTTTTTAAGGTGAACCGGCGTTTATATTACTTTTACTAGTTCATTTTTTGTCTCAAAAAACGAGTATATTTCTTATATATTTGCCAGTAATTGAAAACCACAAAAAATTGCGATTTTTGTAAGGTAGCTACCTTAGTGATTTTTGGCCGCCCAACTCCCTCCTTTCTCCTTGAATTCCTCCTTAAGTTGAATTCTAAACGGGAAAATACCATAAAATGGCAAAAACTTAACTAAAAGTAAAAAATGATGCTCGATTTGATGATATCGTTCTTCTGGACGTCATCCTTAAATGGAATTTCAAATTTTTTTAAGGTGAACCGGCGTTTATATTACTTTTACTAGTTCATTTTTTGTCTCAAAAAACGAGTATATTTCTTATATATTTGCCAGTAATTGAAAACCACAAAAAATTGCGATTTTTGTAAGGTAGCTACCTTAGTGATTTTTGGCCGCCCAACTCCCTCCTTTCTCCTTGAATTCCTCCTTAAGTTGAATTCTAAACGGGAAAATACCATAAAATGGCAAAAACTTAACTAAAAGTAAAAAATGATGCTCGATTTGATGATATCGTTCTTCTGGACGTCATCCTTAAATGGAATTTCAAATTTTTTTAAGGTGAACCGGCGTTTATATTACTTTTACTAGTTCATTTTTTGTCTCAAAAAACGAGTATATTTCTTATATATTTGCCAGTAATTGAAAACCACAAAAAATTGCGATTTTTGTAAGGTAGCTACCTTAGTGATTTTTGGCCGCCCAACTCCCTCCTTTCTCCTTGAATTCCTCCTTAAGTTGAATTCTAAACGGGAAAATACCATAAAATGGCAAAAACTTAACTAAAAGTAAAAAATGATGCTCGATTTGATGATATCGTTCTTCTGGACGTCATCCTTAAATGGAATTTCAAATTTTTTTAAGGTGAACCGGCGTTTATATTACTTTTACTAGTTCATTTTTTGTCTCAAAAAACGAGTATATTTCTTATATATTTGCCAGTAATTGAAAACCACAAAAAATTGCGATTTTTGTAAGGTAGCTACCTTAGTGATTTTTGGCCGCCCAACTCCCTCCTTTCTCCTTGAATTCCTCCTTAAGTTGAATTCTAAACGGGAAAATACCATAAAATGGCAAAAACTTAACTAAAAGTAAAAAATGATGCTCGATTTGATGATATCGTTCTTCTGGACGTCATCCTTAAATGGAATTTCAAATTTTTTTAAGGTGAACCGGCGTTTATATTACTTTTACTAGTTCATTTTTTGTCTCAAAAAACGAGTATATTTCTTATATATTTGCCAGTAATTGAAAACCACAAAAAATTGCGATTTTTGTAAGGTAGCTACCTTAGTGATTTTTGGCCGCCCAACTCCCTCCTTTCTCCTTGAATTCCTCCTTAAGTTGAATTCTAAACGGGAAAATACCATAAAATGGCAAAAACTTAACTAAAAGTAAAAAATGATGCTCGATTTGATGATATCGTTCTTCTGGACGTCATCCTTAAATGGAATTTCAAATTTTTTTAAGGTGAACCGGCGTTTATATTACTTTTACTAGTTCATTTTTTGTCTCAAAAAACGAGTATATTTCTTATATATTTGCCAGTAATTGAAAACCACAAAAAATTGCGATTTTTGTAAGGTAGCTACCTTAGTGATTTTTGGCCGCCCAACTCCCTCCTTTCTCCTTGAATTCCTCCTTAAGTTGAATTCTAAACGGGAAAATACCATAAAATGGCAAAAACTTAACTAAAAGTAAAAAATGATGCTCGATTTGATGATATCGTTCTTCTGGACGTCATCCTTAAATGGAATTTCAAATTTTTTTAAGGTGAACCGGCGTTTATATTACTTTTACTAGTTCATTTTTTGTCTCAAAAAACGAGTATATTTCTTATATATTTGCCAGTAATTGAAAACCACAAAAAATTGCGATTTTTGTAAGGTAGCTACCTTAGTGATTTTTGGCCGCCCAACTCCCTCCTTTCTCCTTGAATTCCTCCTTAAGTTGAATTCTAAACGGGAAAATACCATAAAATGGCAAAAACTTAACTAAAAGTAAAAAATGATGCTCGATTTGATGATATCGTTCTTCTGGACGTCATCCTTAAATGGAATTTCAAATTTTTTTAAGGTGAACAGGCGTTTATATTACTTTTACTAGTTGATTTTTTGTCTCAAAAAACGAGTATATTTCTTATATATTTGCCAGTAATTGAAAACCACAAAAAATTGCGATTTTTGTAAGGTAGCTACCTTAGTGATTTTTGGCCGCCCAACTCCCTCCTTTCTCCTTGAATTCCTCCTTAAGTTGAATTCTAAACGGGAAAATACCATAAAATGGCAAAAACTTAACTAAAAGTAAAAAATGATGCTCGATTTGATGATATCGTTCTTCTGGACGTCATCCTTAAATGGATTTCAAATTTTTTTAAGGTGAACAGGCGTTTATATTACTTTTACTAGTTCATTTTTTGTCTCAAAAAACGAGTATATTTCTTATATATTTGCCAGTAATTGAAAACCACAAAAAATTGCGATTTTTGTAAGGTAGCTACCTTAGTGATTTTTGGCCGCCCAACTCCCTCCTTTCTCCTTGAATTCCTCCTTAAGTTGAATTCTAAACGGGAAAATACCATAAAATGGCAAAAACTTAACTAAAAGTAAAAAATGATGCTCGATTTGATGATATCGTTCTTCTGGACGTCATCCTTAAATGGAATTTCAAATTTTTTTAAGGTGAACCGGCGTTTATATTACTTTTACTAGTTCATTTTTTGTCTCAAAAAACGAGTATATTTCTTATATATTTGCCAGTAATTGAAAACCACAAAAAATTGCGATTTTTGTAAGGTAGCTACCTTAGTGATTTTTGGCCGCCCAACTCCCTCCTTTCTCCTTGAATTCCTCCTTAAGTTGAATTCTAAACGGGAAAATACCATAAAATGGCAAAAACTTAACTAAAAGTAAAAAATGATGCTCGATTTGATGATATCGTTCTTCTGGACGTCATCCTTAAATGGAATTTCAAATTTTTTTAAGGTGAACCGGCGTTTATATTACTTTTACTAGTTCATTTTTTGTCTCAAAAAACGAGTATATTTCTTATATATTTGCCAGTAATTGAAAACCACAAAAAATTGCGATTTTTGTAAGGTAGCTACCTTAGTGATTTTTGGCCGCCCAACTCCCTCCTTTCTCCTTGAATTCCTCCTTAAGTTGAATTCTAAACGGGAAAATACCATAAAATGGCAAAAACTTAACTAAAAGTAAAAAATGATGCTCGATTTGATGATATCGTTCTTCTGGACGTCATCCTTAAATGGAATTTCAAATTTTTTTAAGGTGAACAGGCGTTTATATTACTTTTACTAGTTGATTTTTTGTCTCAAAAAACGAGTATATTTCTTATATATTTGCCAGTAATTAAATAACACAAACATTTGACGATTTTTAGTCATATTAGCTTTTTTTTATCAAAGCCTATTTATATATATTTATATAAATATACCGGCTAATCGTTAGAACGATATTTCGCATTTTTATTCAAAAAATATATAAACAATATTATATTATATAGAGAAATTTGTTTGTATTGCCAGTAAAATAAATATTGTACTGAATACAATATGTACAGTGAACTCACAGAAACATAAACATCCAATAACATGTATACTTATTTTCCAATATTTAAATCCAATTTTGTAGAAGAAGAATCTGCAGGAGACGTTTGTTTTTGAAATAGGAAAATAATAAAAATCTATATTTATGAATTCGAAAACATAATTTCGAAATTAGTATTTCAGCAGAAATGTTGCAACCTACAGTAGCCAAGACGAATTCTTACGGTGACCTCCTTTCAACAATTTATTATAATTTGGACTTACTTTCTTTAGTTGTGTGACGAGCCTGCTTAAGAAAAACTTTTGACACTAGAGCTAATTTTACACAAACAAAATTCAGAGTTGCAAATTGCGGCAACCTTGTTCAATTCGCCTTTATAGTAGCCTTATCGAAAGCAATGCTATTTTAGAACATTGAATGTGTATGTATGTATGTATGTGGGTACATGCCCATCCTCATACGTGTATGCATATATATCAAAATGCGTTAGGGACTTACAAAAGATTGAATTAAGTAACGCAATTTATTTTAAATTAAAAGAAAGGATCAATTAAATTAAAAGGTGTGCTAAACAACTGCACACCTCTTTAAAAATGACTTTACGTTTTTCCGACATCACTGTAGAAAAAGGATTTGCATGTTTAAATTTAATTTCAATTAAATAACTTGGACTTACTATAATATACCAGACTTTGCCACATAGTTCGTTTTCAAATAATGTTTAATCATGCATGTTAACCGAAGTCCGTAGAAGCGACAAATTTCTAAAAGGTAAAATTTTTATCATTCGTTTTTTATTACGTGTGTTTCAAAGGTCATACCTTTAAAAGGACTTGCGTGTGTTTTCTGAAATCTCTCAAGCTGTAAATTTCTTTATAAATTCCTTGGCAAATAACACGACTCCTGCAGTTCGGTTATTGTTAAATTAACACACGAGGTGTCTTCACTAATAGTTTCACTAAACTGATCTGTACTAAGCTGTACCAATTGTAGAATATATCCCTTTTCTCATATAATAAGAACAGCTGGGCGTCCGCAATGCGGGCGATATGCGGAAACTTACAAAAAAAAAAAAAAAAAAAAAAAAAAAAAAAAAAATTGTTTGTTGTAAAATGTATTTTCTGATTTAAAATAAAAGGAAAATACGCATATATCTTAAGAATGTATGTATTTGTGCGGCACTTGTGTTTTTTCTTATTGTATTTGAAAATGCTTCAATGCTGCTGATGCTTTTAAAAATACCGCACCACACATCTCCCAGAGACTTCGCTTAAGTGGTCAACAGTAATTAACCGTTCTGTAAAAGGTTCAAAAAGCGTAAAATCTTTCATTAAAATTATAAAAATTATGCTGTTGCATTTGTTATAGGAATGATGGTCGTTTGGAAATAAATGTGCTGCACAGGTCCTTGTAAAAATATTTAAAAATTCCAATTATTTTTTTACTAATTTTTGCCATTTGTAAGGTTCTTCTCCAAAGAAGATGCACTTTGTTTCCTTAAAGCAATATATGGGCATTTAATTATCCTGCCTTTATATGAATGGCGTTTAACTACTTATTAACAACCCGTCGAAAAGTGAGAAAATATAAACGGAATAACTGCTTCCATTATCTGCTGCCCTTCATTCCGTAGATTTGAAACGAAACTCCAAAAGGCTAAACATTTGCTTTTAAAAGTATGAGCTGTAAAATGTCCTTAAAAGTCAAAGGATAAGTTTATTTTGTGTTTCTCACACACACATATGCGAAAAATTGGAACGGCGAAAAACGGAGGCAAAGACGTTATCGCGAATAATTTCACTTAAACTTCTACGGCTGATGGCTTACGTCTTACGGCGTACATTTAATTAACATACATACCTTCGTGTATGAAACTCCAGAAACTCTTTTAAAAATGCGCACTATAAACAAACTATCTTTACTAATTGCTTACAAAAGCACAAGTGACATTTGCACTGTGTTTGATAAATTTGCTACTACACGCGTTTGACGGTTTGATGGATTATATACATATACACACAAATATTTGTATAGGGGAGCTCATTTCATCTGGCACAATAGATATACAAATAAACCTTTTCATGCTAGTCTATACCATTGTATATTCATGCTACTTCCTCAAGCCTTCGAGATATTATTACATGGTCATACTTGGTATGTGAAAGCGATATGACGCCATACCATGATATCCCTGCAATAGAGAAAAATTTGTGTTTGCCAATTTTGTATTTTGTGCTTGCCATCAGACTATGAAAGCAGTGTAATAGCAAGCTTGTCAAAGAGTGTAAATTTTTATAAACAATAGTTATCATTTCGATGCGATCAGAGTTGCATTTACTTCAGGCTGCTAACAAATAATTTGTTTGCATCATATTTGTATAATAATGTGGCAACTAGAACATCATATTGATGCGATTTTTTTAAACAGAAAGGAATTGCATCAGATTTTCATGCGAATGAATCCTGCTACTGTATAGGATAGTGAATCATGGGCTTAAAATTTCCATTTTCCAATCAATATGTATAAATTACAGACCCCTTCATTTGCATTTTCAGTTATTAAATTTTAAAATAATATTTTAATCAGCTATTAAGGCTCAATGATCGCTTCATGGGCAACTGTCCTATTTAATTCATATTTTGCGATTATCTGGTTTCGATATATTTTCCTTCCTTTACATATGCATAGTTATGTAGGTATTAGCTATACAAACCAGTTCCATGGTAGAACTAGTTCAACAAGTACGCGAAGGTAGCAAGCATCCCTTTAACAGTTGCTGTAAATAATTTTCTTTTTTTCTTTTGTGTGCGTGCGATTTAATTTGATATCTCGAAGACAAAAGAACAAGTGTACGAGAAAGCAAAAAATCAAACAATTGAAAAGAAATTGTGTTCTGACTTGCGCACCGCAACACTATTAGTAACCGAAACAAGACACGTTGCAAAAATAAGACTGATATAAGCATGCACCTAAACGTGCGTATTACTTTTCCACACTTCATTGTTTTAGATCGCTTGTTCAAATCTCTGCTGCTCTTGTGCGGCGCAAACTAAACAATAGAATCAAATATCAAATGAAGAAATTTTCCAATAGTCTTATATAAGTAACAGTCGCAGACCACTTGATCTTTGAGCTGGGCAACTCAAATCCGCTTTTAATTCATTTTAATCACTTCGCATGTTTGAGTTATTTCTTTCTTTCCAGAATGAGAGGAATTTTGAGGGTATATCTCCAAAACTGCACTTATGGTCCAAGTTTCATTATTTCTTGATGGATTGTAGAAAACTTATGAGAGTTATTAGTACAAGGTAAACCACAAATATGTTAAATTATATGAACAAATTAGTTTTTCTTACTTTATGGGGAAGAGATTAATAAATGGGGTATCCAAAGCGGATATCGCAAAGTCATACGTCATACAATAATAATGAGATGAGAATACAAGAATATGAGATAGAAAAAGGTGTGAATTTTTTTTACCACGCGAATAGCGAAAAAGATTTCGGATTTCGGCCTTTTATAAATTTTTCTAAACTTGTCCTTGGATTTACATTTCAACTCAGTCTTCTATTGGCGCAGGGGATTTCGTTATTTCGTATTGCATTTCTCTTTTTAGGCCTATTCCTTTTAAATAAAAGTCGTCTTTTGCTTAAGACGGTACCAAATTACTACTTTAAAGTTTGTAATAATAAAACACGTAAGGTTTAGTCTAATAGGTATTTACATGTAATGAACAAGAGATTCCAGAACAAAATAAATGGGTCTTGTAAATGCATATTAATTTGCTTGGCAGCTGCCCTCTTTTATTCAATGAAACTTTTTTAAACCCCATCATAAGCTTTAATATGGAGGCTACAAGATAGCTGTTCACTAATTGCTTACTGTCAAATTATATTTATTTCCCCACCTGACTGCCTTGATTCGGTGAGAATTTAAACCATATTCTGCCTTAAGCAGAGGACACTCATTACATGCCTTTCTCAAACTTTGAAACATATAATAATATTGATTGACCTTAAAGGACGATCCAAAACTTAATGCCGTGTAATAAGTTAAGATGGCTCAAAGTCAATTGCTGCTTAAAAAAAAGAAAACTAAAAAATAATTAAGATTGAAATACAATTACTAATTATCTGAAGCTCTCTTTTAGTGAAAAATGCAGCTGGTCTATTTTGTAAGTTTCTAAGATTCTTTGTCTGAACAATTTTTTATATTTAAGAATTAGTGTTAACTTCCGTGATAATTCTTAGAAAATTCTCACTCATTGTAACTTATTAGCTCATAAGATTTCTTAATAAAGTCAGATTTAAAGAGAAGCACGACTTTATATTTTGCAGTTACAAAAATTAAAGTTTCTATATTACAAAATATTTCTTGTTTGCAATATTTTTACTTTTAAAATGGGAGAGAAAAAGTCTTTAACAAAATTTTATAACGCGTTTCACTTTATCAAATTGATGAAAAAATGGTAACGTAAATACAAAAATTTTATACTTGTATAAGTTTGGCAACTAAACTTGAATACTGTGAACAGGGACTAACAATTTATACCAATCAACAGTTGATTTTAAAGGAGTTAAATAGACAAGCCTTTCTGAGCTAATTCGGCAGTAGCTGACTTATAACTGTCCCATTAGCAGTGAGTATGGCTGCAAGCACATTCGTACATACATACATACATATATTTTTTATATTTTCGTTCATAGCATAATTCCGATGCATGCATACAAACATCCATTCATATGTAGATATGTTCATACATATGTATATGACATGCATGCTATATATCATGTTTAGTACGAAACGATTCATGTATGTACATATGTATGTATGTACATATGTATGTAGGAATATGTAGTTATAGAAAATATTGAGTAATACAAGTGCCCGTCAATGGGAGTTTTTTAATAGCAACAGATACCGCAATTGATTGGTCAAGCAATTTTTACGTCTGACTATTTAAACAGTAGTTAAATTTTTATACTGCCAGTAACAGATTCATATTTACGTAGCTTACATACATATAAATATGTATGTGTTAAATACGCATTTGAAATTTGTTAACAACAAGTAGATGTTTGCTGGTAAAGCAGCTGTAATATAAATCTATTGATATACATATGAATTTTTGTGCATGCATATGTACGTATGTATGAATATGTATATATATGTATATAGCAGTGTTATAAATCTGAAGTACTGTATCAATGTTTAATTTCAATTCAATAAATTATTGAGATACGAGTAAATATTACTCGCATACATCCGCATTTATATGCTTCCATATACACAGTCGTGCATATATGTATGTACATGCACAAGTGTGTACACATCCGTATTTATAAAGAGCCAAAATGAACTGTCATGAGCAGCATGCTTGAGATGTGCGTCAAATTCTCTGGACATCTATGAAAATAATTGTACATATGTATGTATGTATGGACATACATACGTGCGTACATCGAATCAGTTCAGCAGAAAGCTTGAATACAGGAATGGGAATAATTACAAAGTAATTATGTATGTACATGTATCCCCATATATGTAGGTATGTACATATGGATACGAGGTATGTACATGGTATCTATGTATGTATGTATATACATATGTACATATGTATATAAGTATACTAAACTTTAAGTGAGTGTTGTTATTTTTATTCAAACTAGGGATACCAAATACATGCATACATACATACATTTGTATGTATAAATGCATTAAAAATGACTTTTTCGCGGTATCAGCTAGTTCCTATACGCATGCTAAAGCAGATTTTCAGACAGCATTTATGTACCTTTACCCTGAACTAATAAACTTTTTACTAGTTAATGCAACAAATATGCAAATACGTAGCCAGATACATACATACATATCTTCATATATACATAAGTACTTGCATTTGTAAATATTGTCCATTATTTCTTCAGAGGGATTATCATTTACTAATAAGTAACTCCAAATCCATATGCATGTACATACATACTTTCAAATATACATACATACATTCTTCTAAACCAAAAAAAAACACAGATAAATTATTTCTCCTGAATATACACACACTATAGTTATGCATACACATGTTCAGATACGTATGAGTATGGGTGTGAATATTTGTTGTGTGTGAATATGTGGCTACCTACATGAATACAAGTGTGTGAATGCACGGGCATACTCAAACGCGTGCATACAACATACGTACAAATTCGACATTTATAAAACATTGGCATGGTTGTGAGAACCGCACAATTTTAGAATGTTCACAACATACGTATAAATTGAGGCTTGTAGGAGCACCGGTAATAAATCGGGGCACAATCTTTTTATAAATAAAACTAAAAATTTCACAAAATTTAAACATTTATAATAAATATATTGCTTTTTAACAGGCAAAATATTAATCAGATTGTTGTCTCTGTCGGGCATGTGAAAATAAATAAAAACTTGGAAATGTCCATGATTATTTTATTTGATTGTGACTTTACAGACGTATCTTAGTATGGGCAATTGCCGCTTGAAACCACTTTTTAATATTTGCATAGCAATCAATTCCAATATTATAAAAAGTACTTTTAATGCCCATTGTTGTATAAGTTTTTCAGTAGTTGTGTGTACCATCACTGATATATATGTTGAGAGAAATGAGAACTTCAATCAATGAGAAATTGTACTTGTTCTACCTACACACATTTTGATATACAAAAATAAATATACACACACACGTATAAACCATAAAACTACAGTTGATTTTTAAAATTATAATAGTGTAGATACAAGTGTGTATCAATCGTGAACAGTGCGACCGTTGCTGGATTTTATAAAATTCCTCTAACCCAGGTTCAAGGAATTTTGATGTATCTACATATATGTTTATTTTAGTAAAAAAAAATTAGTTTAAACTTTAAATATTTAATTGTCATTAATAATAACTTCCTCTCTATTATCTCGTAACACCACTCTAGGTTTCCACTTTAAGAATGAATGAATATATATAGTTATGTCTATAATTTAAAATGTAGTTATTTTAATAAATATTAATTACAAAAAAAGATACTTTGAAATAGCTTAATAATGGTAGCCTAAATGAGCTTTACAATTATATATAGAAACTGAAATACATACACTGATATGTATTAATTACTCAGAAATCTCTCTCTCTCTCTCTTATTAGTATAACCCAAGTTGAAATGGCATTAATATAAATACCTGTATATATGTATATATATAAAAATAAATTGGTATTTGACAAAATCATCAAAATTATTATCCGATATCACAGTAAACTTTAATTTGTATATATGTACATACATACATATTTATTTCAGCGAAAATAATAAGGAATAATTTTATTTTGTTTAATTAAGAACAAAATCATCCATTATACCATCAAAAATACTACTGCTCGGGATCTTAACAACATTTGCTTCCTTGATGCTTCAGAAAATATTCCAGTAATATTGCTTTTACATGAATAAAAGTGTAGAATCGTGATTAATTTAATAAAATTTGTTTTGCTATATATATACATACATATGTACATATTTGTTTTTTCACTACTCATAGTTTTATTGTTTCTACTTTCCACTTATTGTACAATTGCATATACTCAAAAAAATTTCCTTTAGGAGCATATTCTCCTATTACACATAAAATCTCAGTGAAGGTATGTGCGGAAAGAACCCCAGTTAAGTTACACAATTGTCACACTGATCGTGAATTGTAGCACACCAATACATTTAAAACGACTAGAGCCAGAATGTCTACCAGTGTCTGACAAAATAAACATTGAAATATATTTCTACAACGTTGCTTAGTTAGTTTGAAAAGAAAAAACGAAGTGATCGAACGTGTTCTTCTTATTTTGCCGCTGTTTGCTACGTTGAACCTCCTTTCCCGCACCGCTTGTGTCGTTCACACTTCTCAAACGAAAAAAGAAACAATTAGAATCAGTAAAAGAACAAAAAAAAACTTTTATAGTCAGGCTCATTCACACTGTGACACACAGCGACAACGGCCAACAACTACGATGTTACGGTAGCAGATAAATAATAATTCTACAGCAAAACAACTAGAATCAGTGTCTAAAATAGAACGAACGCTTTACACTTGTGATTTGGATTTTAAGGTGTTGAGTCACATATACAAACACACTTGTAGGAATTAATTACATTTAGTGTTTAAATACAGAAATCAGTGTTACAATTATACATTTTGATATAATATATTTAATAAAAATACACACTTGTAAATATTTACTAATGCACATATATATGCATACATGCTTATGTGCATATTTATATACATAAATTTGTACGCCAATATACATATGTACATTCATACATGCACAGACGAAACAATTTTTATTAACACAATTTTTTAAATAACTAATGAAAGTTTGAAATTGTAATCGGAAGTGCCTTACATAAACACATACATACATAGACAGTTACAATCGTACCCACGTAAAATTATTTACGCAAAGTAATTTTATTATTGCAATATGGAAAACGATCATAAAGTTGAAAGTTTTGAACATTTTAATAACATTAAAAATCAAGAAATTATTATGGATTCTGCAAATAGTAAAACAACTTTCCATAATCCAACGGTTTCGTCATCAGCTGCTAAAGTGGTTTCTAATAATACTAGTCCGAAGATGGGCTCAAGGCGTATTTTTACACCGCAATTCAAATTGCAAGTTCTCGAGTCGTACAGAAACGATCACGATTGCAAAGGAAATCAACGGGCTACAGCCAGAAAATATAATATTCATCGAAGGCAAATCCAAAAATGGCTCCAATGTGAGACAAGTCTACGCTCATCTGTAGCAAATATTAACCAGAATTCTGTAAAACATCAATTTCATAACGTCAGCATGCAACAACAACAAACAAAGAGTCATGCAATTCCCTCCCAATCCTATACGCCAACCCAACAACAGCATGCAACACATTTATGCTTGGAGTCCACCAAATTTTCTACATCTCCGAATAAAATATATGAAGTAGCCTCTATATCTTCGTGCGTAGGTCTACCGTCAGCTGTAGAAACACAAGATATTTTGGATGCAAACACAGTGGCGGTAGTTACAGCTACTTCAGGAACAATAGCCAGAACAAATACTTCCGAAAATTCTTCAGCAGCGCCTGTATCCACTTTGCAGCCTCCAGCGATGATAAGTACAAATAGAAGCGCTAATGCGCCAATGACACCTTTACTGCATCATCATCATCATCACTATGGGATTCCAACTTATTCAAAAATGTCTTCCTCTGCTGCCGTGCCGATGTTGGTGCATCATCTAACTAGTGCCCATCAAACGCAATACCAATACCATAGTATGCATTATAATCCGCCGGCAATTTCACATCATCAAACGGAAAAACCACAAATATCATATTTTACACCAACGTTATTTTTACCAACTACCGCGACGACTTCTAATAATTATATAGATGGAAATAACGATTATTTGGAAAAATTAGAATCGTTTCCACTGGGTGCAAAAACTTATCCCAAAATATGGTCTGATAAAGGTTTTTTGTATAACAGGGCTCAGTTTCGCGTCGACTATGAATGCCCGAACGGTAATAGAGGTATAGACTCTACAAATACAAGTGAATCATTCAATATTAATCAGTTTAAAGCAGACTCATCATATTCAACATCATATCCCTTTGGACCAATGGACTTATCATTGCGCCACAATAAAGAAACAAAGTCAGAATTACTTACAAATACTAATAATAATTTGCAAGTTCATGAAATTCCCGTAAAAAAAGAAAGAATCGGTAATACCGTTGACGTAGTTGATTTGACATATCGCAAAAGAAGAAGCATCAATGTTCTGCATTCAACCGATAATTATAAATATGAATGCCCAGAGAAGCAACAAAAACTGTCTGACACAGATGCAAACGAAAATGGTGTCAATCATCTCGCGTCATGCTCATCTAAATCAAATGAGGATGACGATATTGAAATTGAAGTCGGAACGGAAGAAAAGTTTTCTCCAGCATCGAAACCTGTTAAGCTATTTAAGCCATATCTATTAGATGAATGTGATGACAGTCATGTTGACAATTGCGCTAATAGAAATTTCAATAAAATAGAGGGAAGTGAAGGAATAGATCAGACTGTTAAGCAGGCAGACTTTGTAAATGAAAATACCTTTCCGGAGACTGTAAAGGAAAACATTGATATTTGTGCCGAAGGTTCAAATTTTCTTGTTGAATCTAGAAGTGAAAGTCCTAGAAGCGCTTGCAGTCCAGCCACGTATATTCCAACAATGTCGCCAACAAACTTTCAATACTCGAAAGGATCTCCAGCTTCTTCTGGCTACGAAAGCTCGACATCTACTTATAGCGATACTTCGTTATCATCAAGAAAGGACATGTATTCGTATGGACAAAATTACAGTGTTACTCTGCAAATGCAAACTCTATGTCAAGAAAGCAATCAAGTCACGCATCCATCAAAACAAGTACAAAGCTGGTTGGAAAAAGATGATTTCAACTCTCTGGAAATTAATCCAACTGCAGCTTTAATTGGATAAGTTTTATCTGTAAACAATATGCATACATATGTATGGTACGTATGGATGGACGTTTTCTACACACACTCATATACATCAATACATACAATATATATAACCCATATCTAAGCCCGGGATATCTATTAGTTTATGTATATATGTATCCATAGCCACACCAAACAAGTGTACACATGTACATAAGTATGTGAAAATAATGTCGATAGCATTATTAGTAATATAGATAAATTATGTCAAAGTAAAGAAATATGTATGTATGTAGATCAAATTGCAAAAAATGTTTATGATGCCTTTCCAGACACTAAAGTAAACTATTGTCATACACCCATACATATGCATGTGTATACATAAAAGGTTAGCTTAAATGCAAAAATCATGTTGCTACTTATTTTTAGATTTGCAAAAGAATGAAATTTTTTAAGATACAAAATAAATAATTAATAATACATGTATCCAGTTTATTTATTTATTTATTTTTATGGCATTTAGTTCGTTTTCACTTTTTCACGATTATGCTTACAAATGATGAAAGCTAAATCGTGCTAAAAAACATTAAGGTTTAAAAGAAACATTTTAGTTTAGCTAGCATCGCATAAGTGCGATTCGAAAAATATCGTTTTAAGAATAAATATCGTGTAATAGAAATACTTAATAAAAAATAGTAGATTATGTATTTGTATGCATATATATGTAAATATGAGAGATATACATATTATGTTCCAATTTTCTTAAAAAGAAATTTTATATTACTGATAAGTTACATGAATGAATGAAAGCTTTAAAACCCTTCTATTTGGGAGAATTTGGCGAAATTGTTTAAATTAATTGTGATATACATAAATTGAACTATTGAAATTAATTTAAGAGTATGCATATTAAGTTTTAAGGTCATAAACGTTTTTAAGTATACATTCATATGTAGTTTTAACACAATCCCCTTTACTTTTATAAAAACACATCCATACTTACATAGAAATGTATGAGAAGTTATGTACGGAATTATTTTAAATAAAGAATTGTCCTTCAAAATGTAAATAATTACTTTAGTGTTATACCTGCGTCAATGAACAATGCGATGTCTTCACATACTTCCATGTTGCATATGTTTATGAAATCAAAATGCGTATACATACATATGTATGCACGTATATAACTGTTTCTGCCAATATACACATAAGTACTTCAAATGTATATTATGTTCCAATTTTTAAAAAATAAGTTTTGTAGAGTGTGGCAAGCAATATTAAAGCGAGCCGCAGGAACATTTTGAATTTTCTTGCTACTTATTTATGTAGCAACAAAAATTCAAATGCGATATATGAAAAACTGCAAAGGCAACAAAAAATTTTTTAAAAAAAGAAAGTTTTTCACAGACAGAACGTATAAGAATAAGGCGTAACAACAAAAACAGAAATTAGTGCAAAGAGGCATGTGAAATGCCGTTTCGTTCAAAATTGGACGTCATAAAATCTTCGTCTAAAACGCGTGCAACATACTGAAAAATTTATAATGAGAAAAGCCACAATAAAAATGACAATTAACAAAATTATTGGAAAAGAAAATATAAAAAATGATTCGTGCCCAGCACCATATCATTGCCACCCACTTGAATCTATTCGTTCCCGGCAGACGTATTTTCACCAATCCCTTAGTTGGCTGCATGTTCAATATATAAAACTTTCAGTCTAGACCCTATGCTGTTCTATATTTGCCCTCTGCTTACGCTATGGCTCCACAGCTTTTCGTTAAAATGAAGTACCATAAATCTATAGCTGAAGCTTTCGACGAGTCCTCTCTTTTGACGCTTTTTCGTTTCTCTAGCATTCCAGTTAGACTTGCTAGAAGCATTATAAAGATCGCCATAATTTTGTTCTTCGTAGAGTCGGCCACACCAATCAAATTTGATGATATCGTCGGCACTTTCCCACTTACGATACTCGCACTGATCAACGATGATCAATGGGTTTCCTTCCCCATTACCCCAATTTCCATTGTTACCGCACTTTCTGCTGAGATTTTGTTTCACTGTGGCCGTTTGTTTACTTCACCTGCAGTGATAATATCTGCTAATACAGGACCACATTGAGAGAAACCGCTTAATCTCTAAACATCAAATAGAAGAAATTTACTTGAGGTGACAGTTATGGAAGTAGAAATTGCATACAAAAAATTCTTATGCTGAAATCGTGCTTAGATGTTTAAAGTTGTATTTTGATTCACCGTAAGAATTTTGTCTCTATTGGCAGGGTACTACTCTAATAATTTAACCAACTTCAATGTTAGCGGCATATGAAACAAAATTTTCTGTCTTTAAGCCAATACTGATTGTAGTACATCTTTTTTCACAACTGAAATTTGATTTGGCTTTGTAGGTTGACTCTTATATATATTGCACGAGGAATCTGTTTGGAAGTTTTTTTTTGTCAATTTAATTTCCTCGGAGGACACAGAGTAACAGCAGTAATTCAGGGCATACACGATACTTCTGGAATACATTATGCCGGAATTGTAAGAAAAATATAAATGACAGTGGGTAGGATTTCGTCAAATAAACATTACAACAACTGATATAGTTAGGGATCGGTCTTAGTCGGTCTTGTAACGGAGAAACTAAGTATCAAATTCAAGTAATGTCCTTCTATGTCCGGTTCAATTATTGTTATATAAGTGATATAACAATATTGATTTATCTTCGGTTTTTGGATTCGGATATTCCAAGATAATAT
Organism: Ormia ochracea; assembly: GCA_963402855.1. Classification (NCBI taxonomy): domain Eukaryota; kingdom Metazoa; phylum Arthropoda; class Insecta; order Diptera; family Tachinidae; genus Ormia; species Ormia ochracea. The sequence goes on from OY727107.1 coordinate 41,666,418, forward strand.
CTATGGTTTTTAAAGTTAACACAACACACGCCCACCGACACGTTTTTCAGCAACATATTAATATTTATTACTTAATATCAAAAAATATAATTATATACTATATAGATACATATGTACATATGTATATCATAAGTTTAAAGCTTAATATGCAACAATATTTTCAAAATTTTAGATTCGTATAGATTCAGTAATATATAATTTTTTGCTGCTCTGCTCTGTTGGTTTTTATGGGAGTTGCTTGTTTTCTGAGCTGAACGGAGTTGTGATTTTTATAAATGCGGATTGCTCTTTCATTAATCCTCTACATGCATGTTCGGCATATAACATTTTTAGAGCGAGCCGGCTCGATTGATTTTGAATACAGTTGCAAGCCACGAAGGAAATATTGTCATCTCCAATTTTGGTAACAAGTTATAGGCAGTTTTATCTCAACAATCTGGAAGTAAGATGCAATTCAGTCAGATTTATATACTTCTGAGTCAGTCGTACATTTGAGTATTACGTTTAATCCAAAGTGTCATAGTTAATCAAACCGTATTCATTATAATATATAACTTATGAAAATAAAAAGAAAAGCATTCCGATTAAACTGTTTTTAAAACACAAGGAGCTCGAAGCATCAAATTTGCATTGTTGTGAATTTGCGTTATATTTAAGCACATTCAGCACAGAAAGTTGCTGACTACAAACACTATGCATGGTATATATACATAATACTATACATATATATATATATATATATATTTTAATATTAATTTTGTTTCTGGTAAGTTTACTTTGAAACATTATAAATAATTTTATTTTCTCAAATGCAAAGTTTTTGAGATTTGCATCACTGAAATATTCAGTGACGTCTCTTTATGCTGTTGCTGTTTGTGAAAAAAAGGAGCTAGCTATAGGGTATCAATAGTAGCTAGCGACATTTTGAGTCGAGTATTCGTAAAGGTTGATGTAGCGAATATATTTTATGCTTAAAGCTGCAGTTAGTTAAATAAAATAGTTCTGCAAATTAGCACCTACACAAGAATCTGGTTCGCACCGCGTAAATAAACAGCATATTCGGGCTTATGAATGTCATTATTCTTTCGTATATTTATGTTTAAAAACTAAGTCTTTTCATAAATTGCAGTAAAATGTAACCCTTTTTAAAGTTGTTATATAATAAAAAAACAAAAATGCGATTGAAATTTATAGACAAAATGTCGAATATTTTACATGCTTGCAAAAATGAAAACAAAAAAAACGTTGATAATACGACGCCGACACTCATATAAGGCCGATTATATCAGCCGTCACTCATAGAAGTTGATGGTTGTTTACTAAATAATATAACACTATGTTCACACAACTAAATAAAACACTGTTAGACAAAAATTTGTTATTCAATCAATATTACAAAAAAACCATTTTCATAAAATAAATTTATAGAGTTTGTCTCATTTTCAAAAGTAATGGTAATCATTAATGCATAAAATAAAAGATAAATTCCTTATCAGGTTGCGTTGAGGAGCAAAACGCGATTTACAACTGTCTAACAAATGCGTATATTTTGCTGATGTAAAATTATCTCTACTGTCAAAAGTTTTTCCTAAGTAGGCTCGGTAAATGCAACAATATAAAACGTTGACAACCAGGCGAATTTATAATTTCGCCCTGGTTGACTAGATAGAATTTCTGATCAGCATTTGTTGAGAGAATTCGCCTTGAATTTAACTACATACGTATGTCTTTCACTTTATTATAAGAATTGATATAGTATGATAAAATAGAAAAATAGTTCAAAGAAAGATAAAAAAAACCGCATTTAAAGTTGGATGAAAGGGATAAAACTGTATATTTTTTTTAAACTAAATTAACCTGTTAAGCTTTCGGTTTGACAGCGGAAAAACACCCTGCGTCAAAGCAGGAATCGAAAACGGGATCTCCGGTTTAGTAGGCTGCGCATTATTCATTTGCCTACGGAGAGAGGTATTTTATTAAAAGTATTGTGGTAAAAATCTCTATGACCAGTGCTCCGAAAAGGCATTTTATCGTGTGTTGCACAAAAAAACCCACTCGAAAACCGCAGAGGATTCGCAAAAACTTATATTAGTAATACTCAAGAGTTTTGATAGAAAGTATTTTGCTCTGACAAGTCAAAATAATACTTATTTCGTTGTGAGAGGCGTTTAATAGTATGGCGTAGAGAAGGTAATGTCTAATTTTTTTAAAGTGTAAGTTTTTCTTCCTTTTATTTATTTTTCCGTTTAAAAAAATATTTAAATTAAAAATTGCGCGTAATAATAAAAGAATAGTTTTTTAATTTGACTGAAACAGGAATAGAAAATTTAGATTTGGTTTTAATTTTTACATATTTCTCGGAAAAAATAAGAGTTTTTAATTGGAACCTACAAGCACTACAAATAAGAATAATAGCTAAACTTCCTATTTTAAGCAAGTTTCCTTTTTCGTTCAGAATTTTAACTCAAGCAATTTCTTTGATCCAACTATAAAAAGAACTAACCCCCTAGAAATTGCCAATATTTTAGATATATGGACAATAACTCTTTAAGTTATTTACGTAAATTAAGAAAACATATTTATTATTATTAAAAGTTGAATATAAATTTAATACGAAATACTAATGCCAGTCTGTATGGGGTAGTTAATCGTGTTTTTATCATTCTACAGCCATATTCTGGAGTGTGTTTTGAAAAACAAGCAAGCTTTATCTGTAAATTTTATTTATAGCAGATCACGCTTTATATATTTATTAAATATATAGTAGAAATATGTTATATATATATTTAGCGATCGATTTCTCCAAAAACAACATCAAGGGTACCAATTATAGCAACAATATCAGCCAACATGTGGTATTTTCCAATATGATTTAATGCAGCCAAATGGGCAAAGCCAGGAGCCTTAATTTTACAACGATAGGGGCGGCTGGAACCATCAGAAATTAGATAAACTCCGAACTCGCCTTTAGGTGCTTCAATTGCTGTATATGTGGCTCCTGGTGGTACTTGATATCCTTGTGTGAATAACTTAAAATGGTGAATAAGAGCTTCCATTGAAGTTTTCATTTCGATACGAGATGGTGGTGTGATCTTGGCGTCATCTGCTTTAATTTCTCCTGCAGGCATTTGATTCAAGCACTGATTAATGATGCGCAATGACTGACGCATTTCTTCAACACGACACAGATAACGATCGTAGCAATCGCCCTTGGTGCCAATGGGAACATCAAATTCAACTAAATCGTAGGCATCATATGGTTGCTGTTTGCGCAAATCCCACTTTATCCCCGAACCTCTCAACATTACTCCGCTAAAACCATAATTTAACGCATCTTCCGCAGACACAGTTCCAATATCCACTGTACGTTGTACCCAAATACGATTCGTAGTTAAAACATCTTCTACTTCATCAAGTCTTTCAGAAAATTTAGAGGCAAACTCGTATATATCGTCCATTAATCCCAATGGTAAATCCTTGGGAATAAGATAATGTTATATTCGTATATAATGTTATATATAAATATTTTTACCAAAGAAACACCACCAGGACGTATGTAAGCTGCATGCATACGAGCACCTGAAACTCGTTCGTAGAATTCCATCATTTTTTCACGTTCTTCAAAAAGCCAGAAGAATGGCGTCAAAGCACCTATATCGAGAGCATGTGTGCCAATGGCCATGATGTGATTAAGTATACGTGTAATTTCCGCGAATAATGCTTTTAAGAATAATACAATCATTAATAATTTTAATAATGCATGTAATCATATATTATAAACAAAAAAGATAATAACTTATTTATGTGTTTCTGTATGTTGTATTTACCATTGGTACGTCTAAAGTAAACGTTAACGAATTCGCAGGATCTGTATTTGACCGCAAATAATTTGAATTGTTTATTATTTCGAAACCATATCAATTTTAATATATAGTATGTGATGTTACTGACATGCAAAACAACAAAATTCAATAAGCAGATCATGCAACAAAATGAAATGTGAACATTCTGGATCGTGCTTGGGAAAATTCGTGTATACAACTTGGTCTACAAGATACGGATACGCATATGATGGCGAATAATTACTGCATTTCATATTGGTGCTGTCGCAATATCATATTGCATGGGGCACGTAAGTTTCGAATGGAAGAACCGAACAAATCATTTAACTTTTTCCAATGGACCTAAACAAACTGAACATTCAGCTGTCGATTATTAACCCAAATGTTACTACACGGTTATTGTTTCACACCTTAGTCTGGAATATTGGTACACTGGATGAGGTAACATAGGATATACGGAGAAAATATTCGAATCCGCATAGCCGATGCCTACAGCAGACACAGCTTCTATCCTTAATATAATTATATTCATATTATATATTCATTCTCCCACAATTTCTTTTGCGGAACCCTATTGTAATCACTTGTATTCTTCTCATATTATATTCAGAACATGAGCCAAATTTTTGGATATCAAATCTAATCAATTACGTTACATTTCTAACTCGGGTTGTTGTTATTTTCTCTTTGTAAAAATATGTAAAAACTTAGTTTTGAAATTGTTTTTTTTTTTGCTCTTTCTGTATGTAAGAGTGAATTGGTCATCGCTGCTATAGATGTATCAATGATAGACACGTGTTTCCAAAATATATGAAAACATGCATAAATCAAACATATTTAATATGCAGTTTTGAGTATTCTAGAGTAAAAGCCAACAGCAGAAGCCGGAGTTTAAAAATGGTTTTATATGTACATATATTTATCATTAAGTGGGACCATCTCAAAAAAAAAAAAAAAAAATATGGAAATGAAATAGTACATAAATAATGTAAGATCAAGTTAAATATATATGTTAAGGATTGGACAAATGTAAACAGCCGGAAAGAAAATAATAACATAAATGAGTATTTACTTACTGCGGATATATTTCGCACGTAGGGGAACATCAATATTTAAAAGCTTCTCTACGGCCATAGAATAACATTGTTCATTACACATCATTGAAACGTAATCCAAACGATCAAAGTAAGGCAATGCTTGAGTATACGTTTTGTACTCAATAAGCTTTTCTGTGCCACGATGCAACAAGCCAATATGGGGATCACAACGCATAACTGTCTACATATATGTAAATAAAAAAAATTTTGTACAACAGTCATTCACAATGTTATTTTTTATTACAATCTTTATTTATATATTCTTACTTCCCCGTCCAATTCCATAACAAGACGTAGTACGCCATGAGCAGCAGGATGCTGGGGACCAAAATTAAGAGTCATATTACGCACAGACTTTTCCACGGGTGTAACCTTATCTGTTTTTAACTCAAGATGTTAAATTTATATCTAAGTATGCAATTTTCATAGCTACATACGATTCCAAGGTGGCAGCTTCCAGAGAGAAGTGACTTCATCAGGATACATAACTGGACCCGAAAACTGTTTCATAAACTCTTCATCCGGATACCATTTTGCACCACCACGAGTATTTGACTTGTTTATACTACAAAGCAATTACAAAATTAAATTTTAAAGATATTAATTGATTTCTAAATATCATTGGTAAATAGTACATTTCACTACAGATAAGAAGATGAAGTTTGGTTAACTGAAAATGAAAAATAACGTCGCTAGAAGCCTTAGAAGAGGTTTGCAGCAGCTTATATTTAGTAGCTTCGACCTTTTAGCTTTTTTTTAACCTTGCACGTCTGAACTTTTTTCCGACCTTCGTGTTAATTTGCTCATTATTTAGGAAGAAAAGTAAAACCAGTTTGCATAAGATGGAAGTGAAGAAAGTGTGTATACATACAACAAAATAATGTTTATTAAACTTTTACAAGGATTGAAATATATGCAGTTGTATACTAATGCAAATTTGAAAATAGTGCATTCGTCGACTTCAATAAAATGAGAGACGCATTCGATTTTGAGATATTGAAAAATAAACAAAATATATGTAGATAAAAAGGTACATATGCATATACCATAGAAATATTAAGAATTCAGCAAAAGAATATGAATATATTACATATTAATTATATACTACATAATAATATTAGATACGGCTTTTCGTACCTCACTTTTCTATTTTTTGTACATATACGTATTCAGTTAAATTCTATTGAAAAAAATGCAAGTTAGGAATTTTCTACTTGAGACCATTGATATGTATATTATATTTTAATTTTAATTTAATCTTACAGAAAAATAATGTTTATTTCTGATTTCGATCCGACGAACTAACAATAATTTTTTTTAAAAAGTAAAAATTTAAATTTGCCTCAAATGTTAAATAGAAGTATATAAAATACTATCAAACAAATTTCAGCTTTTAATCAAACAAGGTTAAGTAATACCACATTTTAATCAATTGTATTAATTATGAAAAAAATAAATGGAAAAAATGGACATAAACAATAAAATTTAAGTAATTTTCCTAGATTGCAAAGAAGCACTTGAATCAATAGACATTCGTATTTCTTAATAAATTACAAAAATATGGAGTAATGGGCAGAAAATTAGAAAGGTTTAAATTACATTTAAACGAAAGAGCTCAATTCACGATAATAAATAATATAAAATCAGATAATATGAGTAATGACTATGCTGTGCCATCGATTTTGGGAGCTTGGCTGTTCATTATATACATATATATAAAAAATGTCAGAAATTTTAATGTATGCAGATGACGAAAATAGTAATAGTAACTAATAGTTAAGAGTAGCGGTAAGAAAATAAAATATTAATTTAAAAAAATAGCACATAGTTAAAAAATGCCATATTTGTAATACTGCTATATTTAAAGCTGTGGTTGTTTTCTCTTCTTTATTATGCATTTGAGCTGACGAATACCACCCATTATAAAAGCATGTAAGAAAATGAGTAGATTTAAATTTAAAGTCACCGAAAGGCTTAGACAAGTCAATAAATTTTTTTATTAAAATTGTTATCAATAAACTTCTCCGAGCTGTAAGAATGAACCTACAGCAGTTTACATACATACATACATATGTGTATATTAATTTTATTCGATTTTATCATTCCAAAACATTTAATTGAAAGATTTGAAAAAATTTATCATATTATGAGAGAATCGGTTATAAAACATTTGATTGAAGAAGACTTTTATTATTTCTGACAAAATTATATGATATCATGTTGTAATTATAAATTTTGAAGTTGACCACGTAGTTAGAAATATTTCCAAACCCATAATAATTACAAAAAAAAAAAAGGTCGAATTAACTATAATAACAAAATCATATTTGATATTTTTGCATAATGTCATGCAAAAGAAACTATTATGTAAGAACACAAATAATGAAAATAAATAATCTGTAAGAAATTACTGAACAAATTTTATTAGTAAGACACACGTCGGTTTTAAATTTTTTACCTTCCGACTTTTGAATTACAAGCAGCCACAGCTTGAGGCTTCAGTAATTGGAAACCAGCGACGGCAGACCTCCTGAAGAATTCATTTAACGTGCTAAGAGCCATGACAGAAGAAGTATCTTTATAAGTTACTTATGCACTGCAAATCAATATTATAAAACACCAGCTTTCTTATAAAAAATATTCTTATTTTTTAATATAGTATTAAAATACCACTTTTTTAACAATGCTAGCAGCCAAAGGAAATATTATATTTTGTGGCATATATTATGTCGGCACTTAGATATTTTAGGCTACCCTTTGCTAGCAACACACAACTTTCTTAAAAACAAAACACAAGTGCTGGATTTTGACATTTGTGCTCATAGTGATGTCAACTGATTCGTTTTTGAAAAAACGGTTTTTGTGATTACTGACTGGTATTATTATAGAAGAGTGACAATAGTGAATTCGCCTTGCTTCCAACAAAGTGTGCTAATATGTACATACTGAAATGAATCACAATTGCGATTCATAAGCTTTTGTTGAATAATAGAGTCGATTAAAATATATATAACGAACATTCGAATAAAATATTTCGTGATATCGGCAGCAATCATCTCTAGTTGACTTTTATCGACAATAATATAGGAATATAGGAAAATAACGATAAGAAGTTTTTATATTTTATTATGTTTGTTGGATAATGAAACGAGGCCTTAAACAGAGTCGTACAAATAATTCGCACGAAAAGCTGGTAGTGATACCCTCTTATTTTAAGAAATCGCATCAAAATGGCATCATATAAATGGGACACAAAATCATATGTTTTCTAGTTGTAATATATAACCAAATATTTTATTCCATTTTTCTTTTATCTTCAAGCATTTAGTTGAAATTTAGTCAAATTGACCAAACTTACAAACTTACCCCAAATCTGGAAAAAATTTTTTTTCTTTATTATTAGCAAAAATATATTTTAAACATTTGAAAACATACAATAGCAAAAACAAAAAGGTTTTTCATTCAAAAATACACACACGGACGTTTTGAAAGTTTGACGATTTCTGCCCAAAAGTGCAAAGAGGGGCAGATTATAGAAGACAATACAATTTTATATTCATTTTTCGTATGAGCAAAGCATGTAACCCTGTTAATAGACTACTTTGGGTTTGCCGTTTTTATCAATTCATTGCAAAGAACATTTTTCTTGTCTGAGCATAGAATGAAGAGCAGAAATATTTCGGCAAAAAAATATTTGTTTCGATAAATTGTTCTTGTCAAACAATAAAAGTCACTATGTGAACATAAACAAGCGATTTTATTTTAACTGGTTTTTTGAACATGGTATAACTTCGATAATCTTGTAACGAATAATATGCAAATGGGTATTAAAATACCCACTACTTTGCAGAGACTCGCCATTTTGTATTGTATATTTCACCACTTGGGTGCATAGAAAAATTTTGTTGAAGGTTTTGTAAAGAAACGGGATTAAATGTGTTAAAATATTTTTTATATTTAACTGAATCTTAAAAAAAAATTATATTTGATCTGTCCCGTGTTCTTATTGAAATGTAATTAAACAGAAATGATTGCAAAAACGTAACAAAGTAACGAGAACATAAAAAACGAGATTCCTTTTTCAATTGCATACTGGTGTTCTGTGATGTAGAAAAATCGTATGTGTGTGTTTTGTGTGTAGGAAAGTCTTCGATTTTAGTGTGGTGAAAAATTTATTTGTTGAACTGAAAATATTTTGATAAGGAAAGTTTAAATAAAAATTCTAGTTCTTAATTATTTAAATCGTCATGTGTTTTATAAAAGTGCTGAGTATAAGTAATCAATATGATAATAAATAAGATGCATATATATTACAAGTCTTCCAAGTCTAATTTTTTTTTTAATATAATGCTTTGTATATTTATTATAAACTTTCTTTAATTTATATACATACACACATATAAATGATTCTTGCCGTAAGGATTTCGAAGCTGTAACCAATAAAGTAATGTAAGTTTTATAAATTTGCAGATCTCTATTGTCCAAAATATACATTTGTATTTGTATCATATAGGTATGTGTATGTGTATATAGTATGAATGTACATAATTATGTATGTAAATATATACAACATTAAGTTCACCCTTTTGCAAATTGTTGAAAATTCAAAAATGTCAAGTCTCGGAACGTATGCGTTTAAAAATCGATTCTAACAGGCATTTACATACATAAAAGAGAACAATTTTTTTTTTTTTTGTAAAAAAATTTTCAAGTCAAAAAGTGGCAAACACAATATTAATCACCATTATTATCTTTGGCAAGAATTGATTGCACATTTGTTACGCACAGCAGCAAACACCAGGGGAAAGATTATTGCCACACTTAGCTCTACTTTACCAATTTCCATTGTTTTATTTCGTTCTAAAACCCATAAAGTTTATTTGCATGCAGGGAAGAAAGTCAGTTTCAACTTATAGTTGGATAATAAAATCATCTCTAAGAGAGAGAAGTGTTCACGAAAAAATATTCCTGACCCCAACCGGGTTATTTTTGGTAACAAATAAAACAAATTGTTGGCTTGATAAATAAATACTATGTGTACATATATACATGTTCATACATCTGGATATGATTATCATTCGGCTTATGTACTAAGTATTTGCCAGTGATGGAAACCCACACGTTAAGACTTATAAATTTAAAATTACTTCTTTCATACACATACACATGCATATAGTTGCACGCAAATGGTTAAATGCATAGTGGTTTTAAAATCTGACTAACTAATTATTTGTATGTATGTGTATAACTTGGTGTTTACAAAAGCCACAATACAATGCATTTTGCGTGGAATGTGTTTACATCGCGAAAATTACTATAACGATTAATATGGACAATATCGCTAACGTAAATAAATTTTTAATTATCTGACATATTCAAAATTAAATTTTTTAAGTAGAAATATGAAACTTCATATGCATGCACTTTGTAAAAATCTCTAGAATACTTTATCCTATAGGTTAATCTCATATTTTTAATAAAGTTTCTATATTAAGGCATTTACCATTAAAGCCATGATTCAAATTTAAGAACAATAAAAAAATTGTATGGAATTTATCAGGGCGCTAGAACAATATTAAATTCTAATTACTCCGTACGCTTTTTATGTGATAACTTCTTTTTTTAAATATCCAGAAAAGAACATTTAGCTGACTATAAAGAAGAGTTAAAAAAACTAAAAATTGCTAAAAGTATTGAAGAAACATTCTCCGAATGAGATGAATTTCCAACACATTTATATTAAAATTTAAAGAAATAAAATATGATTGAGGGTAATAAAGAAACAACGTAATAGTTATAAAATATTTAAAACAAAAAAAAGTCGTCAATACAAATAACTGAGTGTTGAAGGGCGAAAAATAGAAAATTTCATACTCTATTACACTAATAACTTGTTTATATTTACCAAAACTTAAACTTGGCCAGGTAATAACATTTTCCCATATAAAACATTAGTGGCAAAAAATCAACATACCTTATCTTTAGATTCTTTTGATTTTATTATTAACAAAAAAAGTAAAAGAAATTAAAAACAAACATATCACAAAATACATACAATGAACATAAAATATTTTTCATCATCTTCGTAATTTGCAAAATTTATTTCAATTCTGCATCATTTTTAAGTAATATCTTTTCTTGCCAATTATTAAATTAATTACTGCTGAATTTTTTAAAGAATTTTTATTTGTTAAAACACATAAAAATTTATACATATGGATATGAGATGAGGTATGTTACAATGTAAAGAAGTTTTTTTTTTTTTTGTTAGAGGTCTCCGCACTGTGCTCAAAGATGTTGATCTGTATGTGATTAAACGAGTAAATTGTGATATATAATCGCGGGCAATATAAATATGCGTTGAAGTAAAGAAAAATTCTATGAAAAGTAGGCTAATTGCTTGCAGGATAAGAGTTCGGGAGTTCTTATGCTTATTTAAATATAAATATGATGAAATGCATGTATATAGAAAAGTAGTATGCTTTATAAAAATTCCTTATAAAGAGAAATTAACATAAAAATATACCTTGTTAATCAATTTTTAGGCTGTTCTAAATTTTAAAGACAAGCGGACAAATTTATCTTCAATTATAATTGAAGTAAATATAAATGCTTTTTAATAAACTGTTTTTCAATTTTTTTGTACCGATCTGACGCTTTGTTTTACTCACAATTTATAATATACATATATATAGCGTATAAAAATTAGTTTTGTATCCAGTGCAGATATGGTAGCAAATCCAGCAACTTATTTATGTTTATTTAGCGTCATGGTCCAAGATTTTTAGAAAGCTACGCAATCACAACCGAACAAAAAAACTATTATTAAAAAAAACAATATTTACGAGAAACCATTATTTTAAATACAAAAGTTTCCAACTTCGGGATTGCCAAAAACGCCTTTATATTTATTATATAAATTTAGTTTTTTTTCTACTGCATAATGTGAAATTACCTAATACTCTCATATTTCAAATTTCTTTTAATATTGCAAGTAGCTCCAATGATGCAAACGGGTGCGTTTTGATCTATAACCTACATCGTCAATGTATGTAATTCATTGGCATGGCTTCCAATCATTGCGACGAAAATAAATGTTGCAGAGAATCTTCCTTTAGGAACGGAGAAGAGATTTTTAAAAAAATATTTATACAATTTATATATTTTCTACAAGTAGAAAAGTTATTAAATTGGCCAAAAAAAAAATTTTATAAAAGATAGCAGTATATCAGCATCTTTTTCTAGTATCAATATAGGTATGTTAAAAATTTTTGTGTTCGCCAATGTGGAAGCTAAATATATACATATATAAAAATTATATGTATAATATATGTAATTATATAATATATATTTATACAATATCTATTTATATATAATAAATACATACATATATATATATATATTATATAAATTTTTTGAGCAAAATTTAAGCTCAAAAATACCGAGGATAGAGTAAGTCCACTTCCTTTCATATGTGGATTCAGAATATGTACACTTTATAGGATTACAAAGTAATAATGTAGAAATTTCTCCATCCTTTTTGATGGAGAAGAGATAAAAATGGTAATTACGAGCGGAAATAAAAAGTTTTCTAGAATGAAAGTTACTATGGGGCATAAAAAGAATGTATATGCACTTCATAGTATTTGTCTATGGATAATTAATTATTAATAAATTAATTACTAATTCAAATTAAAACCGTATATCTTGCACTAGTAATTTGTAAACTCAAAATTTGATTTAAACCCTATTTGATGAAAATTATTATTCTTTTTTAATATATTTTACAGGATATACATTGTTAAATTTGTTCAAAAAGAAACTATTAAATACATAACAGAATAACATGAAACATGCCTTCGGCACGTCCTGGCAGTTTAAAAGATCCTGAAATAGCCGAATTATTTAATAAGCATGATCCAGAAAAGATATTTGAGGATTTACGTGAAATTGGCCATGGCTCCTTCGGTGCAGTTTACTATGCACGATGTAATCTTACCAAAGAAATTGTCGCCATTAAAAAAATGTCCTATACGGGCAAACAAAGTTTGGAAAAATGGCAAGATATACTCAAAGAAATCAGGTAGGTATTTTATGAAAGTAATTGTAATATTATTTGAAATACCTTTCAAATTTAAAAAGATTTCTACGTCAATTGAATCATCCTAATACGATCGAGTATAAGGGATGTTATCTACGCGAATCAACAGCATGGCTGGTTATGGAATATTGTGTAGGTTCGGCTTCAGACATTATTGAAGTTCATAAGAAACCACTGCACGAAGATGAAATCGCTGCCATTTGTGATGGTGTTTTAAACGGGCTAAGTTATCTGCACAGTTTAGGGCGTATCCATCGAGATATTAAAGCCGGAAACATTCTTTTAACTGATAATGGTGTGGTTAAGCTGGCTGATTTTGGTTCCGCAGCCATTAAATGCCCAGCGAATAGTTTTGTTGGTACCCCCTATTGGATGGCACCCGAAGTGATATTAGCAATGGATGAGGGCCAGTATGATGGCAAAGTTGATGTTTGGTCACTCGGTATAACCTGCATCGAATTGGCCGAACGGAAGCCTCCATATTTCAATATGAACGCGATGTCGGCACTGTATCACATTGCTCAAAATGAATCACCTACATTACCGGTAGCTTGTCTTTTTAATAATTGTTATATTATTTTTTAAATTTCTTTTCTTTTTGTTGTAGAAAAATGATTGGTCAGACACATTTTGTGATTTTGTTGACTTATGTCTCAAAAAGAATCCCGCTGAACGTCCCTCTTCTACGAAGCTGTTAGCTGATCCCTATGTGACACGCCTACGCTCGGACACCGTGCTATTAGAACTTATTGCGCGAACGAAAGCAGCTGTAAGGGAATTGGATAATCTAAATTATCGTAAAATGAAAAAAATTTTAATGGTTGATACCTGCGAGACTGAAAGCGCCATTGGCGATACAGACGATACACAGGATGAACATGCAGGTGGCGACAGTAGCAAAAGTAATAGTATTACGTCGGAACATTCTATACAGTCTGTGGGTGTGTCGGCGGCCAGTAGTCAAGTAGTACATAATATCCAATATGCACTTAATTAACCATATTCTTTTATTAATTGTTTTTTCTGCGATATGTTACAGAGCTCTTCGTCGAATTCAATACCAGCGCAAAATCATCATGGAGGTGTGAACATGGCACCATATCATCATCCACAACCCCAGCATTTGGGTGCTATGAATTATCACCATCCTCATCATCAACAAATGCATTTACATCAACAGCAGCAACAACATGGACAGCACCAGCAGGGTGTCAGCGGCGCCGTTTCGCGAAATTCATCGCGTCATCGCAATTTACAACCTTTGCCGAGCATTATGCACAATATGAACAATAATGTTACACCAACAAATTCTACAGCAGTTGTACCAGCACCAATGCAACATCAACAACAAATGCAGCAACAGCATTCGATTTTATCCATGTCCATGGCTGGAGTTGTAAATCTACAACAGCAGCAATCCTGCTCTATTATTGTTGGTGATCGGATGTCACATCAGCAACAGCCTCCACCCATTCAACCACGTTATCTATCTTCACCGGCGGCTGCAGCAGCCGTATATGCTGCTCAATCATCTAATAATGAACATGGCCCTAATAATTTTGCTACCATACGTACTACAAGTATAGTTACTAAACAACAAAAGGAACATATGCAGGTTAGAAATTGTTTATATGCTGACTTATGTACACCCATATGTATGTATGTTGGATCATATACAATAATTTTCATTGCAACATGATATACCATACCACATGCAAGAAAGGGCGTTGAAAGTATTTATGGTCAAAACAAATTACATGAAGTTTTAACTTATTTCATTGAATGAAAAAAGGCAGTGTCTTATGCCGTAATCACTATTCTATTCCAAAAACATTCTTTACAACTCTCAAAATATACTTAACAAGTCTTTTGTTTGTATACATACAAATACTACGTACACACTGCTACGTTATAAGTTTTGTGAAAATCCATATACAGCCTTCTAACTGGTAAATTTTTATCCTGCCAACCGCCGTGTATTGAATAATTTTTTACAGAGAAAAAAAATAAAATCAGTCTGGTTTAGATCCATTTTGATTATATATATATTTCAGTTTGTCCTTAAAAAAATTTAAAAGTCTTTTTCTGGTATTTGGCAGTTCTGTATGATACTCACTCTTGGTAACGTGTAATAGAATTGCAAAAAGTGTCGTTTGTACGACACTGTTAATGCCAATTCGTGAAAAAGTATAGTGTTTAAAAAAATACGAAACAATAATGACACTCATAATAAGCCGAATAATAAAACAATTTGTTCTGTTTTGTTTTTGTCACTTTGCTTCCTAGATAGTGATGCTTCGTTGCCTTCACTGCAGTATCTTATTCATATTCCAACAAATATATATTTATTTTTAGTTTTGTTTTTATCAGTATTATCTTAGGCATACATATAGCTCATATAAATCAGATACTACCGCTCATAGTAATTGGTGTTAAATTTGGCATATGCTCCTACGTAGTAAATTTGTTAAAAAGTATAACTGCAATGTCTGCACGATATGTTGTAATTTCTTGTCATCAGTAACAAATGTTTACGATATGTTGCCACTGGTAACACATTTTTCACCATAAATATATAAATTCAAAATATCGTACAGATTAAGCTTTTTTTTTTTTTTAAATGGTGTGTCTCACAGTATTAATGAATTGACAATATGTTGATTATTGGAAGCGAAATAAAAGCGTAGGGTGAATCAAGCTTCTTTTGTATGAAAACAAAACAGTTTAAAGCTTTATAAAAAGTTTTTTTTCTAATTGGTGTTTATGCAGTATCATATACATTGACACTATTTTTGTCTTCGAATGTTGTTGTATAGAATTCAAAATCAGGTTGGATTTATACCTATATTTCCTAATTTGGATGTATAGTTTACATATTATGGAACATTTGTTGATGAAACTTTAATTGTTAGTTAGAATAAGAGTTTCTGCAACAAAAATTTCGTAAGCAGTGAAAAAGTGGCTACTAATTGAATAATTTTACTTATTTAGTTTTTCATATTAATACATGTGTATAGAGCTGAAATATATAAACATAGCAATATGTTTTTAATGATCAAAGTTTGACCAATCACTCATTACCGCAACGCTCAAGCTTTTAAGGTGCATGACTCCACCTTGAGAGATAGAATATTTTTCAGACATAAATTTATTTTGGATGTTGTACCTACTGTGTTAATTATCAAATATCTTGTAAACTATTTAAAATACTCTAAAGAATTTCGGTACAAAATCGTCGATATTACATAATAAGTGTGCGAAGCCACATAATTTTAATATCAGATATCTTCGAAGCTATTTAAATGTTTTCTACAAAAATAAATAATAACGAACATTAAACGAATAAATGCAATAGAGGCAGTTAACAAATATTCATAACATTCTGTGCCATTGTAAGTTTCAGTTGTTACGTTGAAAATCGAGCAAAATTCAAAAATAATATCCTTATGTGCTTCTTAAAATATCTATAATTATAATCTATAACATAAGCAATTATCATGCCACCTATCTTTATTCACAATATATATTATACTCATTAATATACTAAGTAATATATTTCTAATGTACTACACTGTTATATTTCTGTCACTCTGTTTTAAATTTTTCTTTTGATTTGTATTTATTTGCAATAGGAAAACTATGTATTGTGCCCAACAATGTGCGGAGACAGTAGTAATTGTTCGATTTCATAGACTCCGATACTGAAAAAGATTGTAACTACTACTAGCCATTTTAAATTAAAAGTAATAAAATTAGGCAACTTTATATACTCACATACGAAAGAATGAAAAAAAGAGCGGAACTTCAAAAGTTTTATAAAAATAAGCAGAGCAGAATAATAACATATATACGTAAACATGCCCAGATGCATTTGAGCATATATACTCATTGTGTATGTTCATTGGTATGTGTTTATGTATAGATGTTATAAAGGAATTGGAATATAATAAGAAACTCAAGTAAATCTAAGTAAAGTACTATACTTGCATATATTATACAAATATTTTTCGAACTTTTAATGATAACCAGATATAGTTGCCTCTAGTCATTCCCTTATATACTTATACATTATATATATGTATATATATATATATATATAAAGTGTTTTTTAGAGTTAACAAGTTTAAATCATAAAACAAAATATCTTTTAATCTCAGGGTTTATTAGATAGACCATTTTATGACTAATGTTTTAATGTGAATTTTTTCCTTATGGTTATCGCGTGCAACGTGCCATTTTTGGCGCTATTTATTTGAATAATTGCATGATATTATTCTTTCAACAAAATTTTTTTTGAGCAAATCAATCGAAGGGCGCTATGTGCCCTATCTCTATGCTGTTCACTATCGACAGTAATATTCTGATGAATCTAACATTGCAAGTGGGATTCCCCCCCTTCAACAGTGTTCGTTGGTGTAAGTATATCCATAACGAAATGTCAAACCAGCGGTTAAATGACTTGCAAAATAAAATAGTATTGCTAACTCAAAATTGTCCACCTCTAAAAAACACGCTCTATATATATAAATACATGAATAGACATACATTTGTAGATAGTGAGTTTGATTCGAAGTTCTTACACCTTTTTCATTTCGTTTTTTCACATACATATGTATTATATATACATGTATGCCATTCTATTTGCATAAGTATAAGTTTTGCTTTTCAAATGGTTAATGTCACTTATGCAATTTAGTTTATTATGTGAATGTGTTTGTTTGATGCTTACTCGTTTGCACGAATATCATCTTTTCGAATATGCTTTCTTTAAAATGTTTTTATTGCAATTCGCAATTGCATTAGGTCTAAACGAATAAATATTTATTTATTGTAAAAGAAATTGCTGCCACGATAGAATATTCGACAATTTAAAGAGGTTTTTAAGACTAAATTAGAAGTAAAAATAATAATATAAATTTTCAACTAAATCAACTTTCTCTGAACTCGAACCATCGTTTATATAGATTCCAATATAGTTCAAAATTATATATTTTTAAAAGTATTTTTTTCGTATTTTTTTTTTTCTTTTTTAAATTGAAGGTATTTCCTTTCTATTTCCTTAACCATTTACATAGGTGATTATACCAAATTAGTAATGGGTGGTCGCAGGTTCGATATCGACCTAGACCATGGATGCTTACGAGGAGTTATCGTAATAGAACCATAATGATGGTCCTAAGCGTATTAAACCTCCGCCTAACCAACACCTAATAACATGTATCACATGAATTCATTTAAAACGGGTTTTTTTCAATAGCAAAATTTTTAAAATATTTTTTCCTTTCTTTTTCGCAAACGTTGCAAAGTTGTTATTCATTAAAGACAAAATTCTACTTTTCTGTAATTTTTGTTTCTCTTTAGTGGTTGAAAATGTTGGAAACAATTTTTGATGTAGATATGCTTGTTAGCCTATAGAATAGTAATTTTATTTTAAAATTTTCTACGATATTGTTTTTAGGTTCTTACACCTTTTAGCAGCATCCAAGGAAATGCTATTTTATCAATTATTAAAAATTCCCATTATACTTATTATCATATCCTGTCGTACGCAAGCCGCATTCAAATAGTGGGCTTAGTTTTTTTTTCTTTACCGTTTATCTTTTAAACTTTTTGGAAATGTTTATTAGAAAGTTTTGATTAATATAAGCATAAATTTCTTTCAGTAATTGCCGCAATAAGACTAAAATATAAACACACTTCCTTTGTGTCGGGTAAAAACTACACAGTGGCGTAACAGTTATAATTTTTTTAATTTAAACTCTGTAAAATTGGAATAAGTAAAATATTTTTTTTTGATGGTCAAATATATAATTAAATTTACTCGTAAAATATTTCGTTATCTCTGTACAGTTATCTTCTGCAGGGACCACTAAATAATACTAATATTAAAAAGGTAATGTTATATCTTTTTAGAAATATATAGAAAAAAATTATTCGTCACTTTAAAACATCCAAGCATAAGAGCCATTTTTATTACAGAGTAAATTTTATATGCTTTAAGCGACGGAAGATATGTATATTTTATATGCCTGTCGTAATCTTACTCTTTCAGAAGCTTATAGTTTGTTAAACTTCAAAGAAGTTCTGAATTGACAATGGAATAAAAAATATTTTTTCATCAACGTATATTGTGGGCGGAGCTTCTTAAGGAAACTGTATGTCATTCCTATGTTACATTTGGTTCATTGTTTGGAGATATCAATCGCATATTCTACGGTTAAATATGGATATGAATTTTCCATTTGCACACTTACGCATATATGTGTGAATATAAATTTCCCTCTCAAATTAGGCCAATACACGGCGGTTAGTCAAAAATCATATACAGTCATATATACAGTGCTGAATGTATTCGGAAAAAATTTTATTAAAGTTTTGTTAATTTGTCTGCTAATTTTAGTAATTAAAAATTTAATAATTCCAGTTTGTGCGGTGCTTTTGAGCAGATTGATATAAAAATACTAAGGCGAAATTAGTATTTGTTTATTAAAAACTGGGATTTGCAGTCTACTTTAGTTGTGCAACTCACGTTCATGTTAGGAATCGAACTTGCAACCGCTGATATACCAGTATACTACTTTTCTATTGACGTTAATATTAAGAGCATATGATACTAAATTGAGTTTTATTTAATTTCTAATATCACATGATATTCACAATTTGCTCCTATTGTTTTAAGTAGAATAGATATTCGAAAGCAGCTAGTTTAAACTTTTATAACGCATTCATGTTTTTTATGTCACTAAATGAGATTTTGCCTTAATTTGCGTTTTTGTACAGGAGGAAATGCATGAGCAAATGTCTGGATACAAGCGAATGCGGCGCGAACATCAAGCTGCTCTTCTGAAACTTGAGGAGAAATGCAAAGTTGAAATGGAAGCGCATAAGAATGCCTTAGATAAGGAATATGATAATTTATTGCACAATTTCACAAGAGAATTAGAGAGACTAGAGGTAAGCTACTACGAATTAAAATATTTTTTAAATTAATATTATTTCAAACATATTATTCAAAACAGGCCAAACATCAACAAGATTTGGAAAAGCGTACGAAGCAGACAACAGCTGCCGAAAAGAAATTATATAAAGAAATTTCTTTGAAACAGGAGTGTGATCGGAAGGCGTTTGATTTAAATCGCAAAAAGGAATATAAAGCCAATAAAGAGAGATGGAAACGTGAATTGTCTATGGACGAATCGACGCCTAAACGACAACGCGACTTGACACTACAATCACAGAAGGATAACCTCAAACAGGCTGAGGCTCAAGAAGAACAACGCCTTTTGACATTACAAAAGAAATATATTGAATTGGAAATGCGTAAATTCAAAAGAAGGCGTTTAATAATGTTGCATGAATTAGAAGATCAATTGTTAAGAGATGTAAGTATTTGCCAACTGTAAAACTGCATATTCATTCCTATTTTAGCCGATCAATAGTATATTTTAAGTTAATAACAATTCAGTCATATAAAACATAATTTAATTTTAAGCAAACCTTTCTCTGATTTGTGTAAATGCGTAAACAATATTGGCTAAATTTTACAAAATAGAAAGTCGAAGCATAAGATCTTATCAATTTATCTGCAGTAGGTAACCTGAAATAAAAACTTAGTTTGCATGATGAACTTATTGCATGAGGCATGGATTCAATCGAAAATCTGCCATAGTATCATCCTATTTTAAAAAATCGCCTCATAAAGTGTTGTAAGTAGTACTCTTTATTACATCAATATGATGCAAACAAGTTATTTGTTAGAAACTCTGATTGCATGAAAATTTTGATTTTAAGCAAATCATACTCTGCCAGCAACCATGTTATATTTGACAAATCCATTGTCGGAATACCTCGACTCGAGAAAAGAAAGGCAAAACCGGGCAGAAATGCACTCGTCTATATGTCTTGTAGCATCGAGATTCATAGTTTTCGTTGCGAAGCAAACGAACATGAGATCATATCCTTTTAACATTTGGCAGCAACGTTCGTCATAAGACTGGCTTGTAGCACATCTGTTTTCATCTGTTGGCCGAATGTACGTTTGCATCTCGTGTGGCATAGTGATTCGCATATAGTACGGTATCCGGATTGCGAATCGACACATTTGTCGCATGCCTTGCGCATACCATCTATCCCTCTTCAAAGGTTCCGGGTTTTTAGGTCTTCTTTTATTAAAGCAATAGCTTTTTTTTTGTAACTACTACTACACAGTAGCGCAATCAAAAAGTTTGCTAACTAGTTGGTAGCATGTTTGTTATTATCCGGCGTGCTGTTATATTCATATTCATTAAGCTGAAAATGCATATCACGTACAATACAACACAATTTTTAGATAATTCCAGAAATATTTTCAAAAGGTGCAGGCATTCTACTTTTTTGTGGAAGTTTATTACTATTGTTTACAGAAAAATTTTTTAAAACGATTTAGTTTTTAACGGTAGATAATCGCATAATCGAAATTTTCTCTATACCTCAAGAATCAATTTTTAAATATACATATTTTGTGAGACATTATTTTGATACAATTTTTAGTATAAATTACGTCTTTAATCAAATAATTGCAGGTTTTAGTGAAATTCGCACAAACATGAGAAACTATTTTTAATACTTTTTATCGTTTCTATATTAAGGAATTGTCTAAAAAGCAACAACAGCTTGAACAAGCTCATGGCATGTTGTTGAAACATCATGAGAAAACACAGGAGCTCGAGTATAGACAGCAGAAAAGTGTTCATCAGTTAAGAGAAGAACAAGTAAATTTTAGTATATATTTTTTTTGTTTCAGTTTAAAATAAAGAACTCATTTATTTAGATAAATAAACAACACGACACCGAATTACAAAATCAGAAAGACTATATGGAACGCGTTAAGAAGGATTTACTACGTAAACATGCTCTCGAAATACGTCAACATCCTAAAAGTCTTAAGGTAAATATAATTTAGGTTTTGCATTTTAAATACGTTTTGTGTACAAATAATTTCCATAATACAAATTAGCAAAAGGAGTTGCAAATTCGCAAACAATTCCGGGAAACCTGTAAAACTCAAACCAAACAATATAAACGCTATAAGGCACAGATATTACAAACAACACCAAAGGAGCAACAAAAAGAAGTCATTAAACAATTAAAAGAAGAAAAACATCGTAAACTTACTTTGTTGGGCGAACAGGTAATTAAATGTTATGATTCAACCAAATTAAAATATATATATATGTATGTATATAAACCCAATGATTTTTAATACAGTATGAACAGAGTATCGCTGACATGTTCCAAAGTCAGAGTTATAAACTAGATGAAAGTCAAGTGCTCGAGTGCCAACGTACCAACGAAATGTTGGAATACGAACTAGAAGTTCTTACTGCCTATCAAAATAAAAATAAAAAACAAGCTCAAGAACAGCGTGATCGTGAGCGCAAAGAGTTAGAAAATCGTGTCGCAGTGCGTCGAAGTGTTTTAGAGAGTAAGGTAAATACATGTACATGGATAAAATATTATTTACATAAAGATCTATTTCTTATATATTTATACATTTCTTTGTTAACTACAACTGCTTTTTAATTCAATATAGATGGATGCTGAATTACAACAGTTTAATCAAGAACGGGCAGAAAGGTTGAGATTAATGCATGAAAAACATGTAAAAGAAATTGATGCTTTCGATGAGGAATCAGTTACTTTGGGTTTCAGGTAAGAAAAATATCTTTAACCTACAATGAATCTTCGATAAATACGATTAGAAAAATGTAAGCCAGGCTATCCGTCTTCACTGTGCTTATTCCGCTTTCCCTGTATTCCTTGTAGCAGTTTCTTCATATAGATTTACCTAGTGTGCTTTCAAATAATTTTTTTAGTTTTTTTTTTTAACTTGTTTATAATATGTGCCATATAATTTTCTCAAACATCCTCTGCCAATATCCATCAAGCGTATTTGAGAAATACATATATTTTGGTTTTTTACGGTTCAACTAAAATTATCTACTATAGTGTGTTCCATTCCTATCTTCTTCTAATTTGGGTACAAGATTTTGCTTGTTCTCTAAGTGCGGTGGTTTTGGTAAGAAAATAAAAAACGCGGCAACAATCTGCGGACTACTGTTAAAATAACATGCTTTTTAAAATAAGTTCTTGGAATTTTTAGTTTTAGTTAGTCTAGTTTCATATTGTAAATGTTTTGAAAAATCAACAATGGCTTTTTCTGACATTTTTGGTGGCATTGGATAATTTAATTAATAAGTTTCTCCACAAAATTAAAAAAAAAAACTAATGAATTTTTTCATACTCTTACTGGTTTTTTGCCTTAATTAACATTGCTTTATGCGGTTGATTGTAGTTTGCGCATTTGTCAGTCCGCAGTACAATTCAGCACATTTTGTACAGAATGCTTTAAGCTGCATTTGTTAGTCATGGCAAACATTTAACAGTTGCAGCATTATGTTTTTTTCCTTTCATTAAGCTGTTGAGTAAACTTCCCCAAAGTTATTTTAATGTAATAGATTTACGTTCGAAATATTCAATATATGTATATTATTTTTTTGCGAATATTTTATTTAAATAATAATATAGTGCAATTTATTATTACCCGGAGTATTTCCCATTGTTTTGCTCATTGTTCGAATGGTAATAAATTTAATTAAATTTATTGTATAAAGACTGCAGGAAAGATAATTAATTGTTATATAGATTTAAAAAACTTTTTCTATATTGGTTTTTGAAAATATGGGCATATCATAGTGTGGTTTATGATTATTTTTTAGGTCTAATGCCAGTTTGGTTTTAGTACCAACGAATTGTAGGTAACTGTACCAGCTTAATCACACAACAAACGAAAAGAAAAATTGTTTAAATAATTTCGAAATATTAATAAATTAAAGTTTTTACTTTTTTTTTTTAACAGCGCCTTAGCAATTGCGGAAGGATCACGTGAAACATACCCTGACGAAGAGGGCAGTTTATCGGGTTCAATGATTAGTTTAGCGCATAGTAATAGTTCAACAAGTTTTCCCGCTGGATCCCTATAGCATAGAAAAGATAATATTCTTACAACAAATGGAATTAGATTTTTTAATAATGATAGTGTAATTATTACCACAACAACTACTACTAATAAAACATTCACCCCCACTACAACTACAACAAGCAACACAAAAATAGCAATAAAAATATCTACTACCACTTCTGCTATCACAACTAACACTTCGGAAAGCAAAGGAACAGCTGCAACATCAACAAAATGTTTTCGCAACTCGAATGAAAATTATAAGAACAAAGGATATGATAATAGTGATGCCTGTAAACAAGAACATAAACAATTAACGCGGGATCAAAAGGAAAAGCAGTGCAATAATGGAAATTAGAAAATGGTACCTCTAACTTCAAAATATAATCATGGCACTTGCCGTTCGAAGTGATGATAATAAAACAGATCCATGCATACATATGTATTATGTATGGATATGATATGAAAAGCGAACAAAACAAAAAACTAAATTCTAAAAACGCTTGTTTATTTATTTGCTTATATACAATATACATAATATGTATACAATTTTGATAAAATTCACCTTCATCACTTACCCATTGAACAATATTTGTATACAAGCATATTAAGTGAAAACTTACACATAATTAGAATAATCGAATAAATAATGATGACGGTATTAACATCACCAATTTTAGTCTTGCGAAAGTGCATATTCTTTTAAACATGACGATAAAAATACATATAGGAAAAAATTTCAGACTTTTAAATATTTAAATCAACGATCACATTGAATGCTAATGTGTCTACATACATTGTATGCAAAGTATATATACTACGCGAATAAGTATCAAATACAAAAACTACTAGTGAAAAAAAGAAATCGTATTTTTTATAAAAAATAAAAGTAAAAATACTTAAAGCAACTTTACACATTTTCGTAAGAGTAAAATTATTGACGTCAATAGCTACGCTAATACTAATATATCTGCAAAATTTTTGGTGAAACCAGGGATAGTGGAAGATTTAAAAAACAAGATTAAATAAGTAATATACATACATAATAAATAATTAAA
Organism: Ormia ochracea; assembly: GCA_963402855.1. Classification (NCBI taxonomy): domain Eukaryota; kingdom Metazoa; phylum Arthropoda; class Insecta; order Diptera; family Tachinidae; genus Ormia; species Ormia ochracea. The sequence continues at coordinate 41,691,515 of OY727107.1, forward strand.
CAATAATATAATAATAATTAATCAAATAATAATGCGGAATTTTAATAATTATCATGTTTAATAATTAACAAAAATTATAAAAAAAAATATGTATGATTAAATTAAGTAAAATAACAAAAGAAAAACGTTACAAATTATAAATAAAAACTTTTAAGAATTTTAATTTACTTTTCATTATTTACTTTTCTGAATTTAATAAATTAGGCAATCAAATCAAATAAAATTAAATTACTCAGAATACAGAAAAAAAAACAAAAATTAAAAAACACTTGCATATACTGGCATGTTCGAAAAATTGCAATATTTCAAATCTCTTGTAATTTTAAAATCACAATTGGCATTTGATAGTGTTCTGAAAATCACAAAAAGTTTAAGCTTTTTAGTATCTTCTACCTTTCCGAAATCACAAGAAAACATCTGCTTTTTATTTTAATTCGATTTTTTATGTGCTGAAATTTATTCACTGTTTTAGTTCAAATATCAAGCGCAAGGAAACTATAAATTATTCTCTTTTTTTTTATTTATGGAATTTATTTATTTGATATTTAAAATGCATTAAGTCTTTACAAAAATTACCTGTAGCTTTATCGTTGTCAGAAATAGATTTCCATATAGGCGTAATTATTTTAAAAATTAGGCAATTAAAAAATTTTTTAAATATAAATTAACGAAAACATTTAAGTTTTATTGGAACTAGTTGGCTTATTCACTGCTCTGGCAATTATCCATATATTTTCGATAAACTTAAACAGATTACTCTTTGATTTTTTTTAATAACTATAAATTCTTTGTGGAAAATTGTTTCGTATTACTATATATAACAATCAATATTAAACATTCAAGTTATTTATTTAATTAATTTATTATAAAGTTCAAAATGAAGTAAAGAATGTGTGCAGAATACTTTTTTGTGATTTCAAATCACTTTCAGAAGATCGCTGATACTTCATTAGATACAAAATTAAACGAATATAAAAAATGTAATATCTTTGTATGTAATTTCTAAAATCGAACAGGAAGGAAAACACTCACACGTACACACACATAAAACCAAATGAATGTATCAATTATTAGAAAAACACTTCTAAATAAAACCTACAATTAATATATTTGCTACAAAAATATATACATACATAACAATATATAAAAATACATACATACATATATTAATGAAATTAAAAACAAAAGAAGAATAAAGTAATCATTGTCGCATTTGTTTAATTGGACTATTTTTTCTTATTTTCAAAGATTGAAAATTGGACTTTTTAATTTCACGAGGAAGCCAGTAAAAAACTTTTATATTAATCGAAGTACAGCATTTGAATATTAAAACGTCATTGCATTGTAACACGCTCACAATAAAGCAACTTTAGCAATCAAACAAACGCAAGATTTATACTCTTATACACACTTTAATATATATATAATAAGAAATGTTTGTAAAAATTCCAGTATAGAAGAAACTTTGATTTATTTTTGTTGTTATTAATTTCTTCTCAACGAGAATTATGGCAGAAATTTACGAAATAGTCTCCCTGATATAACGCTTTACTAACAAAAATTTGCATTTAAAGTTTGTTTGTGTCAGAAATGATAAATAAAGTTTTATCTCACTCGGCCATAAATTTGTACTCTATCCATGTAATTGCTGCAGTATTACCAAAAATATTGAAAAATTTGTTCGAAATAAATTGTGCCATTTTTTATAATAAATATTTATTAGTATGTACTGTACTTAATTATATTGCACTTGGTTTGTTTGATATCGTCATTAAATCCTAAATTAAATTACATATTTCAAATTGTGGTCGCAATTCTTAAGTCACATATGTTGATAGTACCTCTTAAATATTTTTGAATGCAAGTAGCATTCAATATGTGTTTTTACACCATTACCATACATCTTCACATTTGGAATTCTTTTAAATTGAAGGCAAATAAAGTGATTCCTTGTTTAAAAAATTCCTTTTTTGTTTCAATATTAGCGAAATTCAAAATTCCAAATTCTGTGTGCATTGAAGCTAATACTAAAATTCCAAAGACGAAACACACTTCACGTTATACTCTCGGGGTGTAACCCGTGGTTAGCAACCACGCAACTAAAAATGATAAGTTGGCAACAGTTCAAAGTCAGTTCAACGCAAGAGTCTGATATTTTTCAAAAAATAAGGACATAATTGCATAGAAAAGTTAAAATTTGCTAACCATTTCAGCTTGGGAGACAACAAGTAAATCAAATGTAGAAATTCTACAACGTTAGCCATATGGATTAAAATAAGTACGATTATAGGCTTATCAACCGTAAGATCTACCCTGCGTGATGAAATTTTAATTGCAAATTATTTTGCATACGCGATTTCTACATTCCACTACCATATAATACCACACCATCCCCAACGACCATTATCACTTAACGTGAAACTGCCTGAGCCTGAGTGCATGCAATCGGTATAACCTGTATTAGCAATGTCCTATGCAAAGCCTAGGATACTATTCCTATTTTATTTATCACCCGATTTTATTGACTTTTGCATGGGAAAAATCGGAAGGAAACTGAATTGAGTTTAGACAAAATTTAAACTCTTTTTGTCCCGTGACAAAGGATAAAGAATCCAGAATATATACGTAATGGGGTCCCTGTATCTCCATCCTTTTTGGAGAAGGATATAAAAATCCAAAATGGCGTAATCTCTATAATCGTATGAAGGTTAATGTTACAGTGGTACAAAAATATTAATGAAGACCATGTAGATAAAAAACATTTCCACTTGATACCTCCTTGTTCGAGTTATATAAGTTATATAGTTATATCGTATTCTCAGATTTAAAGAACGATAATTGGAGGTTCTTTTACACACACGGCGGGAGACCCTTGCCAACTTAAGGTATCCGCCTTATCACACTTGTCGAGCAGTTCTCAGTTTTTAGAAAGGCTTAAATCTTCTAATGCACTAATTACCTTCAAAAATAACTTTATTTACTAATCGCAGAATCTAATAAGGTGCAGCTAACTAACGTAATTAAATCTAATAGTCGAATAAAAAATAATTATATTAATAAGACCAGAATGGAGGAAAGTTAGTTACAAAGAGCTCTCAGAAACTTACAAAAATATTATAATAAAATTTATTAAAACAACCAGTACAACCATTGTTTTTATAGGTATAATTCAAGAGACTGCAAAGGTACACATTATTCAGAATAAGAATTTAAAAACAATATCCAAATAACCCATGCATACCACAGTTTTTCTGCACAATAAATTTAAATAGTTTTTAAGACTCAAGTTTTCCGCCATTTAGAGCTTTGGATAGTTTCTAAAATTGTTTAGAACTGTAAGGGAGCTGTGGAAAAACCTCGGAATTGTGTTTGTGGCGATTAGTAAAGTTATTTAGTTGCCTTAGGATGCAAATTAATTGGCCTCTATGGTTTGAATTATTTGTAAAATAATTTTCTCTACACTGAATTCTCTGCCACTGGAACCTTGTTAACACGAAATTAAAAAACTAGGATCAATTGTTTGAAAAAATCTGCATTAGTAGGCGTTATATCAGTTTAGTTAAAGTTTCGATAAATCTAATTTCTCGCTTCAATCAGACTATAAATGCTGTCCCAGTCTACAAAGAAACTAAATTTTATAATTCTTATTTTGTCCTACTTGTATACTTTTCTCGAAAAATGATATCAACATAAAACCGCAAATTTCTCGCTCTAGTTTACTCATGGCATATGCTCAGTGCCCTTTAATGCAAGGGCGTGGACGGTTACCTCGAGTTCTGACTGAGTACGTAGTTTACAGTCTCAATGTGTAGTTTCTTACTATCAGAAATTTTTTCCCACTATCCTGCTGTTATCCTGTATCATTTGTTTTCCTGCAGTATAATGGAATACAAAAGAGATATGCTATAGAGTTTACGTTGAAATAACAGAGAGAAATTTATGCAATAGAATAAATGAATATCTGGAAAATAGTAAAACAACATATGTATATCTTTGTTATGTTCACTATTCCCGTGTTTTGAGTTATGATCGAGGAGGATCTCTACATCGCAGATCGTGTTAAGCGTAATACTCATCTGCACTTCGGTTTCAGATTTAACGAAGAAGTTACGTCATCATTCTAAGACCAGCTTTGTTCTCTTTGGTGTGAATTTCCCGTATACTTTTTACAAATAGGAGCATAAGGGATTGGACAGCACATGCAGGGACGTCGTTCATAGTTTATACAAATGATGTTACAACCAGTCCCTCCTCCGATATCTGAAAAGAGCTGTGAAGTTTAATATTTTCTAACTTCCTTCTCAATCTGACTAGTTAACTTCCATCGTGCAGTGGAAGATAGACATCAATAATATGGCTTTCTAGCCATATAATTGTATTAATATATAAATATATATATATATATATATATATTCATTAATTCTAATAGTTAAGTAAATAAATAAATGAAATACAATAAAAAAAATTTTACTTCAAAAAAAAATTAAGAAGAATAGACGTCAAAATATGAATTGTATGAGTGTCGTGTAAATAAACACGAGCGGCTCTACCATTTATCCGCCGTCTACAATCGAATGGGATTGGGACTCTGGCATGTGCATTAGTAAAACATCTGTTTGCATTTGCTTCTACTTAGCGGTGTAAGGGAGATGAATTTTAAATTTTTGTCTACAAATAAGTGAAGCTTCATCAAAGCAGCAATGCAAAACTTTACCGATGAAAAAACTGAATGTGATACTATAACAGATTCTGAATTACTAAAATCTACCAAAATATTGTACTTCAGTGACGGGATCTTGGAAGAGTTTTCTGAGAACGAGGATGATGCGCCTAATATTATAACCGATGATAGTAGCATGAATATTAACATTGAGGTGGTGAGAAATAATTATTTTTTTTAATTTATTTAAAACATTCCATTTTTGTTACGATATAGACGACTGCTCATCCATTGGTAAAGTGCATCAAATATGATTTTCTTCAAGTTGGAAAGTATTTCTTAAATGGAGTAGAATACATTGGTGAAGGTTTGGCCGCTTTTTTCGGAATAACATCTAAAATGGAAAAAATTCCAATATGAACACGTAGAATGCGCAAACTATGAAAAATTTAATTGGTATAACCTCGGTCAGATCGATAGCATTCGTACATATATATGTTATATGTGCATGGATATGAAAGTATGTGTTGTAACGTTACCAAATTATAAAAAGCATTTGTGTAAGCCATAAAAATGTAGCAGAAGTTTATAAGTGTTTACACGTACGTAACTACATACATATATGTATAACATAGATGAAAAACTCCAAATATAGAGATTTTACAATTTTGACAAAAATGTAGTCACTCAAAGTCGAGGCCGGCTACAATTATGTATGTGTTCTTTCGACAATTATTAAAATTCTTATACAATTTGTTTGCCACGGAAAACATCGGCATAAAATTCTTCCAATTCCGCGCAAGCATAAATAGATCGCATTTTGTCAGCCATCACTTCCAGTTATGCATGTGTACAATGTGCAGATAAATAACGCAAACAAAGTTAATTTGCTTTGATTGCATATGTCGTATTCCTATTGTAAATAAATCAACTGAGTTGACCAGTTTTTAACTTTAAATGCCAATTAGGTTTTAAATATGAAAGTTTTTTACTGAAATATTTTTTTTACTATTAAGGGAAACAAGATCACTACTAGAGGTGTGTTTTGTAATTGCTCTTACCTAAAAAACTTGCTTGACTTGCATTCAGTGAACAGCTAAGCTGTACTAATAATAAAAGTATGGTGATTTTACCACGCAATTATAATTTTTGAGTGAGTAGAGGCGGAAAGGAGCAAGCTGATCCACAATTATATATAGGATAGCTAAGCAAATGTATCATATTGCCGTAAAACACAGTATTACGCCGAACATCAGCCACGTTTTTATCATTTTGGATAACGGTAATGCTATGCGGCAAGTATAACCACTTTCCACCAATTTCTGCACCTTTAGTCTATTTGTTTCTTACATAAAACTATTTGTACCAATTATTTAAAAAGAAAACTATTTAAAGGTATACACAAGGTATTTATGAATAAAGCGTTGAACTTACATAATCAATAAGTAATACAGAAATAAGAATAGCATTTTGTCTCAGCACATAAAATAATAAATGCAATTGCGATACAGTTAAATTAATCTAAGATCTGCCATAGCTTTATTTGAATCATTTATACCACCACTAGTCCACTCCTAAAATAGATTTCTTATTCTTTATTATTTGCCAAATCGCACTTTAAATATGTGTATATGGCTTCTTTGAATTGAATTTATATTTAATGTATTATTTTTTATTCATTAGCTGTGACGCTTTAAAATAAACCAAATTAATTATGAAAAAAATACAAATTTAAGATATTTATATACATATATTAATAATACTGCTCAAGCAACTGGTTTTGAATTGTGTTGATCGAGTTTTTCGTTAATATAATCCTCTTCCTCAGTTGAAGCTTCATATATGTCAGAAATTGGAGAACTTGTATTCACCCTGGCAACCATATCTAAAAACAAATTATTTGATAATTCATTAAAAATGTAACGTATTATTTTTTTATTATTAAAAAATGAGCAACAAAGTGTTGGAATATTCACATTTTCACTGGAATATTAAAGAGCAGGATACACTATTCTATATGATAGTGTGTAGTGAAAATGCATCAACATATGTGAGAACTTGAGAGATTTCATGAAATCAAGGAATCATTTATTTCAAGCAGTAGAAAAAAATTTATTTCAACATTTCTGTAAATAGTGTGGCACCGACAAATACCACATGAATCGCAAAGACTCCTTTAAAAATATTTGGGAGGATAAAACTGAAGTCAGCACCGTAACCGTTGGTCGTATAATTTTTGCAATTATTTTTTGTTGGTTTCAAATTTTTTCATAAGTTTTCTTAAAAAATAGTTTAAAAAATGATTACCCATTGATGAATTCAACTCATATTACATTAATATAATAGTTAAAAATATTATTCATAAGATCTTACTTTCTTGGACTCTTTTGATTTCATCATCTGTATCACTTTCCGATGAAAAATTATTTAGACCACTTGCTAAGTGATTTGCTTTGGAATTGCCATCAATAGTATTATACAAAGTTAGCGAGTTAGACATTTCATTACTTGCCGTATTATCCAAATCTAGAAAATAAATAATTAAATATCTCTAATAAAAATTTAATGAAAGTTCTTACTAGAATTGTTACTAGTTTCCTCAATTTGAGAATTTTCGCTGCATTCGAAAATTTCCTCGTCACTTTCTGGTTGAGATAAATCTTTACTATCTAATGCATATCTTCTCCATGGCAAATATTTTTTTAAATTGTAACATTTCTCTATCCATCCTCGGGTTACAATTTTTCCTTTACCCTTGACTTGATTGTATTTAGGCGTATTTTTGAATGCACATCTAAATTTGATTAGAAAAATTAAAAAAAAAATAATTTTCGATTGCATCATATTCACATCAACATTTAATGCTTCTCTCTATTCCCTTTTAAAGTTAATTCGAAACCCATTGCAAATAAAAAATAAAATAAATACAAATTTTGGGAGAAAAGCATCACAAAGCCGAAAACATTCCATTTATATTATTTACGCTAAAAGCAATGTAAACATCGCAAAGGGCTTTGCCCAGTACCGAACACAAAAATTGTGCTCCCTCTCCCATTCGTAATATGCCAAAATAATTGTTTTCGTGATAAACACAGAATAGAAGACCAAATTTTATTTATTTAAGAAAGTTGGTTCTTGAATAAAGCATTTTCTTAATAAAGAGGTTCAATAATATTCGAATTTTATATTTAACAGTGAAACAAATTTCACAAATTGCAAGACGTCGTGCAACTTTTTGATATGCAAATCACCTAGTTGCTGAGAATATAAATTTTTTATACAAAATGGAACTTTGGCCTAATGATGCCATGGACTACTTACATTAAATGTGTACAAGTGTCATCCCAATCAGCCTTATATTTGGCACCCAATGTAATTGCTTTATTTCTTAAGTCTCCCCGATCGGGATTTTGAATTCCGCTAATAACTAAAACAACACCCTTTAACAACTGATTAAACGGTCTAACTTTCCTTGAAGGCATTCTAATATTTTTTATTGAAGTTTCTTCTTCTTTCTGTATGCATTCTAACGGCAGAGATGTATTGTTTTTGATTGATTTTTTTGCGCTTTTATTGATTTCTTTTTCAAGCTCTAGCCGCCTTCTTTTTTTATCTATCTCGATGTGAGCTGATAAACGTTCCAGTTTTTTTTTATTTGTGTTTTTTGTATCGTCTTCTTTGTCAAAAACTAAGTTTTCACGATTGCGATCGATAATGGTGTCATTCCTTTTATGTGAAGTCTCAGGCTTACTATCATCATTAAAACGAGGAGTTAATAGTAATTTTGTGGTTAAGGATGGTTCGTTATTGTGTTTTGATATTTTCCACCGATTAAATAGTTTGAAACTATTTTCACCCTCTGAATCTGGTGATTCCTCCCTAACTTTAAAGTTTCCTATACGCTGATTTTTGTTATCCTCAATTTTGTTGGAGATATTTTTCTTTGGTAATGAAGAATCATTCGTGTTATTCTCAATGTGAACCTTAATGAATGATAAACCATATTGTACATGCTTGTTAAACGGTTGTGTGCATACAATTTTTACAAGAGACCATTTATTTTCAGCAACAGATGGCACCAACGCCTCACGATTAAAACACCTTACTCTGTTAGTATTCCCTGAAGATTTACTCTCAGTTGGTGTCATAAAAGAACTCGTTATTAATATTTCCTATAAATACAATAAATTACTTATTAGAAGAGAATTGCTTGAAAAAAAGAAAAGAGCACAAACCGCAAGCAAATAAAATAACACTAGAACTAAACTAGCTGAACTAAAATTTGAAAATTTTTGGGAATTAGTTTTAAATAATTGTTGTGAAAAATATTGCTTCTATATTTAAATACAGATTAAACACAAATAGAATATGAAAATATCGGTCCTCCATACCACTAAAAATCATTGCTTTTAAAAGTCAGATAAAAAAAAGCAAAATTCTAACATGCCGAAAAAAATTAATAGTTTATCAGTCTGCTAAGGATTCTAGGATGATTTTGATTTAGAACTTAGGAAGCCAATATGTGTTTAATATTATTTTTTTTTTACATTATCCCACATTGTCCTTTTTGTTTATTTTACAGATATTTAGGTTATCCAATTTGTCCAAAAAACCTATATGTACTCCGTTGGAACCTTTCTTCCTCAATCTAACTTAAACTGATCATGGTGTACAGCAGTAGTAATTTTTAGTAATATACAATGTATATACGTATTTACCGTAAAATTTTCTGGAACGCATGCCGATTTTCCGACCAGCACCTCTACAAATGCAGAATGTTCATTCCCAATATCTATTCCAGTGATTTTATAGTTCTCTGACATCTCCAGAATTACATACGCTGATTTTTCTCCAGCATTCCTTGTTTTCCATTTTTTGCCGGGTTTATTGTTGATCAAATGTTCTGCCAAATGAACCTTTTATAATGAGTTTTATCAAAAATTACAATACATTAAGTACATTTACATATGTATGTAGTCTTCCAAAAGTTCTTACATTGTCTTCGCTGCTTACTTCCCGCACTTTTGTAAAAGTTGCAAATGGCATTATTTTAATCACAGATTTATTAATACAAAATAATTTTGATTACAAAACATTTACTGTGAGAATACTGAGCATTCTGTCACTACCAAGGCGAATTAAACTAGTCGGTCGCGATATGCAACTCTAAAAAATACTTGTATTTTGTTTTTTTTTTAATATTGGCTCTACTGTCAAAAGTTTTCTAAAAATGGTCGGGACATGTAACTAAAAAAGGAAAGAATTTGGCAATGTAGCTGGAACATTTTATCATAATTTCCTGTAGCAATGCCATGTTCTGACTTGTTCGCCATGATGGTTTTAATATCTTTTCTTTGCAAATATTTAGTGAGATTTTTCTCTTTTCATTACATTACTTCCATTGGATGTTTTCATATACCCGTATATTCTTTGGCCCACAATAATTCGTTTATATTGCTTGTATTATTTTTGTTTTATTTTGTATTATTGTACAAAAAAGAGATACAAGCAATAAAAACAAAATATTATTGTCAACTAATAATAATATGTTGCAAAAATTGGTTTAGTTTGCTCTTAAAATGTTGCATATCAAAATAATATCGTAGATTCGAAGATTCAATCACGACTTGGGCGGGAACACCGAAAGAGAGATCGTTGTTGTCCGTGTGAACATGCAATTAAATTGTTTTTCTTTTGTCTAATGCCATGGTAACACTGGTTTTGAGCTGTCTTGTTTACTCAAATTAAAAATAAAGTATGATTTAGGGTTGAATATTGTGTTTTGATGTGAATAATTTGTGCTTTTAAATTGTTATCACTTCCATTCATTATTTAAAACATAATTTATGTATAGGGTTCTTTGTTATTAAACAAAGTTCACTAGAAAAGTAAGCGGATTTGTAGTGTAAATTTAAAAAGTAAAAACAGTTTAATAATACAATATACCTTTAAATAATCCTGTTTGACATTTAAATAATTTTACAAACTTTTGACGCCAAGGATTAGTTTTAAGAGTGTAAAAACATACATACATATCCATATGTACATACATATCTATATAAAAATAAATATGGAAGTAAATTTTAAAAATTATCAAGTGTTTCTAAAAAGTTGTATATATTACAGTTAATTGTCGTATATAAATATGTGCTAATTTATACATACATATATACATGTAGATATATATATATATATATATATATATATACATATATTATTTAATTATACCTTTATATATTTATAAAATATATATATATATATATATATATGGGTGTGTGTATGTATGCATGTATACGAATGCGTGTGTTTTATTAGTTATAGACGCCTTTACTTTCTTAAATATTTATAATTTTGTCAATTTCTGTTTTGAGTAGTGAGATTAACTACACAGTTAATCGAGCCTATGTCTTCAATCCCGGAACAACAGGTAATTAATAACAAATTGTGCAACAAGTTATTGTTAAAATAGCAACATAAAATTCCATTAAATATTACCTATTTTTTGGGCCCCATGAAATATGGCCTCATTAAAAATTTGAAATTACCCTTAGCACAAAATTTGGGAACTACTTTTCTAATAGAGTTTTGTAAATATTTATTTTTAAATATATTAGGGTTTTTATTTAATTTTCACATTTTTAATATAAATATTGTAAATATAAATGTTGTAAATTTGACATTAAGAATAAAAAAAAATTCCAAATTTTAAACGACAATATTCATTTAATATGCATATGTAAGTATGGATATGTTTATACATCCATACACACATGCATACTTAGATAAAACAACGCAAAAGTCAAACATAACCGACTATATACATATATTTGGATGTATGCACTTTTTATATGAATTCAGATATTGTAGTATAGTTATTTCTGAACGAGTAGAGATCGGGGATGTTGTACATATGACATCAAACCGTTTATGAAATTTCAGACATATTTCAATATTCGAAAAAAAATTTATTTTTTTTTTATCGGTTATATTGTTTATAAACCATTCACACATTTATTAGTTTTTTTTGCCAACTGTAAAATCTTTTTTTACTAATTCGTTTTTACAATTTTATATCTTTATTAATAAAAAAAATGCTAATCAAGAAAATAAATTTCTGCTAATAATACGCATACATATGTATTCGTATTATACAACTTTGAGTGGATAATACTGGATTATTTGAGAAATCATTTGAGGGCATATAGTTGTTCGTTATAAAGAAGTCGATTAACACAAATTGGTTAGTGATTCTTCTATCGAAATCTCGTTCTCCGAAAAATCCCTTTTTTAATCAAGAGCATACAAAAATCTCCTTATGTGTGGTGAGGATAAGAGGCAAGCTTTTGGGGTATATGTATGTTTGTCTCCTATAATGAAGATAGTCAAATTGTTACTGTCAGTAGCGAATGGCATAGAGATGATTATATTGGAACTATTTTCGTACCTTAATCAGCTTTCATTAATCTTGATGACGTCTAGTTCCAACAGGTCCGAGACACTTGTCACAAAGCGCAGGACGATTTTAATGAACCAATAATTTTACGTAATGGTCCAATTAAATTTCCATCAAGATCCTTTGATTTGACCTTATTGGATAATTTTCTATGGTGCTGTGTAGTCACTTGCATACGTCGATAAACCAGAGAGAACCACATACTTTGGCCTAGTGCCTTGGAAGCTTTATAGAGGCAATTGGTCAAAATAACATTTACATTATAATAAGAAAAGCGAGAGAGCGAAAAAGAAATTAAGAATATATATAAATACACATATTGTCATATATACTCGTATTGAGGTTACAAGAGAACGCCTTGAAGATCTTCATTTATATATTTTTTAACTAGTTTTTTGAATTGTAATGTTGCATATTTGGTCATCATGTTTTGCTGTGCCCTGAATTAAACTTGGCAACTAGTTATGGGCAAAGCTAATAGATTGTTGTATTGGAACATTAGATATGAAATCGAATTGGTTCTGAATAACTTCAGACCATCAATTAATGTTTTATTGAACTTGTTTAATTTAATACGTTTAATTTCCTGATAATATAAAATTTACGTTTGAGAAAGAGTGTTATTTAAAAATCTCTTGTAATAAGAATAGTAAAAGTAAATTAAATTTATTTATATTTTGTGGGAGTATTATTAACTATTAATCTAAATATTCCAAAAAAATTTATTATTAATAATGCAAAGAATTTTATTGGTAACCTGTGAAGCCTATAGCTGCTGTAGCGCCCTCATCGTCGCAGGAATTTCGAATTTGATATAGTCCCTAGTCATGGAATCTTTTTTTCTGCAATTATGAGAAGACAAAATGTTTGGTTGCAGCCGCCTTATTATTTCTTTTTCCTTAGCCTGGTGCAGGAGAAACACAGAAGGACGTAACTACTCAAATTCTTTTATTAACATTCCAAGATCACATTCTACCACATGAGGGGTTGAAGCAGTTGAAAAAAAAATGCATGGCATTTTCTGATTGTCGTACTTAGAGCGCAAAGCCACGACTTTTCTCTTATGTGCACTTGACGAAACACTTAACTACAATGGAGTTAAATGTTTTATTTCTGGTGAGCCCCTCCTGGAAGACAAATTGAAACTCGCTTATATTTGTTTTTTTTTTCTTAAATGAATCTAACCTCGCTAAAACTAAAAAATTACGAAGAAATTTGACAAAAAACTGTGATAAAGCAAAACCTTGCATGTCATAATCGTTAGGCTTAGCAGTGGGGTACATTGGTTGCGAAATTTTTTCTGCAGCCTTACGAATTTGGAAGAAAGTTTGGCTGTCCATTTAAATAAAAAATATTTTCATTTTGCTGATTGTACTGAAATCCTATTTTAAACAGATACTCATAAATAGGGGTAATTTTTCCTGTTAATAATCGGAGAGTATTAAATTTCCATCTTCTATTTTGTGAAACGCTACGGTTGGCTTTGCTTACATGGAAGAGATGCAAATAATAATAAAAATGGTGACTTTATTTTCTATATCACAGCCGTTAATTGGCCTACTGCTGAATAGTTGCTTTCATGTAATTTATATTTTGCTTTCAAGCGGTTATTCAAAGAGGTCATATGTTGTTGCGGTGATGACTGATTGTATACCAATTCCACAAGTTATCGCAATATTTGTTATGAATTATAACATTTGGAAGCTCTTCTTTTTGGTGGTTGTTATGCAATCTTTCTGCAACCCTCATTTTCATTTTATACTCTTCTAAATGTGTGATTCTGCAGAATATAAAACTTTTAAATTTTATTGTTGATGTTGCTGTTGGACACACAGTGCTAATTGAATAAAATTTGTATTACCGCCTAGAGAATTATTTTGTGTGCACTTTGAATAAAAATGTAATATTTAATTAAAAATTTTATATGGCATGCATGCGTATAGAATGTAATTTTGCGTAGCTGGAGGCTTTACTTCATTTGTTTAATATTAAATAATTAAGTTTAAATTGTTTTTTCCGCTTGAAAATCTACAAAAAAAAAAAAACTGAGTAAATAATTTTGTTTAAAGGTGCATAGTTATGCCGATTGAATATCAGCATGTTAACACAGTGTTGCAATTTAACAGGATTTAAAAACTTTTGGGAAATTTTACCTTTTGTTAATGCGAACAGAACTTTATAATGATATATTTTCTTCAACACAAAAATCAGTCCACTTTACCAACTATGATAAAGACGTTTTGTTTTAATTGCAGTTTTATTAAAACCAAAAAAAAAGGAAGGAACAGGAAAGTGAAGGAACTTTCCAATATAACAACTAAATTTCAGTTATATTTTGTTTTAATGACAATGTTCATTAAATTTTTTCCATTTAATTTCTAAATTAAATTATTTATTAGACACAAAATACCAACTGAAAGAACATAAACAATTTTTTTTTGTGGCTGAACGGAGGTTTTAGCAGAGGATTTCCTATTTTGTACCAGTTAGAGCCTATACCATTGAAGCTCTGTCTTTCAAGTTAGTTGTCATTGCACGTTGAAGTGGTTTCCTAAATGCCAGTTGGAAGCCGACCTTACATGGTTTTCAAGAGCTGTCAATTCATTGCCATAAACTCGCTTTTTAAAACTCTTCTCTATCAAAAAGGATGAATGGATGCATACATACCTACAAATGTAGTATGTATGGATACTTTTGGACCCAGTAAAGTATATATGTGTATATATATTTAGACATACATATATGGAGGTATATATGTATGTAAATATATTCTGGATCCACATAGTTAATTTTGTGCTTTTCCGTCGGTCCTCTGAATTTTTTGCATTGCTGTCTTACACAAATGTATAAAACCATCGGCTTATACTTTTTTTTCCTTTCAAAAACCGGGCAATAAAAAAAAGGAAAAACGCCATAATAAATAAAATAATAATAAATACAATAAAATAAGATCACAAATACGAAGTTTTGTATTGAAGCCAGGGGCCAAATCGTTACATCCGTGAACGTACTGTACGTCATGTAAAAATACACTTTTGAGAATATGACATACGTGAATGTAATACTATTCACAATAATCGGGATTGTTACATACGTTATCATAAGTTTATTCGTGCAATGTTTACGAACGACCATCCGTTAACTAAATAGTGATCGTTACTCCGTGAACGTACTATACGTCACGTAAAAATGCACTTTTGCGATTATGACATACGTGAACGTAATACTATTCATAATAATCAGGATTGTTACATAAATTTGTTCATACAATATTTACGAACGACCATCCCTTAACTAAGTAGTGATCGGGTACAAATAAATTGCGAACACCGACTACCTACCGGCTATGGTAGGACCTGTTTAATCGTCTGAATGCTATTCGACCTAACTAGGGGGCATAAAAATGTCGAAAAATTTCAACAAACTAGTTCGCATCAAAGATAAACTTTCACGAGATAATTTTGTAGTGTAGGCTTATGCAGATAAAAGGTAACAGACAAAGAAAATCTTTCATTTAATAAATTGTCCAAAGAGCAGCCTGGTGGGGGTCCTTATGAAGAAAAAACTATATGAGAGGCAGCAGGACTCTTAGAAGCAGTTGCAAACGATAAAATGGTATCGACATTTGGAAACGCAGAGTGTGTGCAAAGCGAACCTAAAATCTGTAGAGGTAGCGAAGAAAATCATAATGCAATTGTAGCAAAAGATCTGTAGAAAAAGTAGAAAAAGAGAAAATAAAAGTGGCCCAGCAATATATATATAACTGAAGACCTCATACTTAAGAAATTACTTATTAAAGTAAATATCTACATAGTTCTGTTCATAGAAAAATATTGCTGGACCATATATTTATATTATTCTCAGTATCTCAGCTGTATGCGTATAGCTTTTTTTTCCTTCTACATCACGTTCACTGGAACTGAAATAGAAAAATAAGATCGCAACCACTTTTTGCTACTTTATTTTAATTAAATTTTGTTTTCTGTTAGCAGTTTTACACATATTGTGAGTTAAATATATAATTCACAATGAAAACCTACTGTGAATAAAAGAAAAATTGCGATACGTAGCCATTCGTATGCAATAGTAGGATCAGTTCATACGATTGACTTGTAACGTAATTAATTTTCGTACGAATGGTAATACTTTCAAGGATGCAACGATTCGCCCCCATCTGCGCAACTATACGCTAAAGACCCCACTATATAATGAATTCGTGCATCATTAGGTGTTATATAAGAAAAACTATAACCTAAGTTTAAATTGCTGCTAATGTATTGCTGTCCTTCATTTTAGATCATGGAAATCCAAACTTTATATCCTCATTCGGCTACTTTGTTTGCGGCTATATGTGCGTGCGTATTTACGGCTGTAGGAATATTTGGTATGTATCATTTTATTTGGTAGTCTTACTTTAACTCCAATATAAGTTTAGCTTTACTTATAACAGCAAGTCCTAAACTATTATCCTTTTAGAAATAAAATAAAATGAATTAAACTTAATTTAATTAAAAATAAAAAAAGTTTTTATTGTAAAACCTAAACGCGGCTAACTTCGCTGTGGACTTTAAAAATTTAATTTTCACTTTTTGGTTCCTTTTCATGTTTGGATCAAATATTTAATTACAATTCTGTATGCCATTGACATCTGATGTTTCATTTCAAGGCATCCAAGGTGTGTAAATATAGGATCATAGAACTGCGATAAAGCCAATGGTATTAGTGCTTTATTTCGCTCAAAACTTCATTCAAGAAACGCAGTTTGGAGAAAAAAAAATTGAAAAAATTACGACTGTGGGTCGAATTTAAAAATATGTATGTAAATTATAATTTGGTACAACCGATACAAATGCGCCTCCTTAATCGTTTGATCAGATGCATCACACACACATGTATTGTACATCTTCTATATACCGTATTGGATATTTAGAAGGTGGACAACTCTTGCACTTTTCATCAATTTATTTATATTCGATTACAATTTAATTAACGAACGATCGTTAAATATTGTTCGAACCATCTTATCACAATATAATATATAATCTCGATTATTGTGAATGGTAATACGTTTACGTATGTCATAACCGCGAAAGTGTATGTTTACTGGGCGAATTGTACGTTAAAAGATCTAACTTTTTGGCACCAGGATAACTTCCATCCATCACTAACTGTGTTGCTTTATTTTTAGGAAATCTTATAACAGTTCTTGCTTTAATAAATTCACCAAAAATAAGATGCCATGCGACTACAGCGTTTGTTTTATCGTTGTGTATTTCGGACTTACTTTTTTGCTCCGTTAGCTTGCCCTTGACAGCGGTTCGTTTTTTCAAGGAGGTAAGTTGTGAATAGCCTACCAAATGCATTATTTATTCAAGATATATACGAATGCATACAAACATTCGTGATTATCTATGGAGATGCAATTGGGAATGGAAGTCTAACATGTACATGTATGTATGTAAGCAAAACATGCATACATACCCGCGCATATTTACTCGTACGTGTGTATTACGTGACATGGTAGCAGAACATATACAATTTTTTTAAATCTATCAAAACATATAAAATTATAATATTTTTTAAAATTGCCGTACGTTAAATTTTTATTGCAAATTAGTTTATTCGTTTTTACAGTATGGGCGTTTTCACATCAGCCGACACGACACCAGCTCGGCACCGATATGCTCCTCACCGAGATGTCGGCAAGTGTGAAAGCATGCCCATATGATTACATGCTTTTGCGCACCCACTAATGTCCTTGCCGTTATCGTGTCGGCTGATGTTAAACCGCCCCATGTCTGCTTTTACTTTTTCCCTTTTATTGAGATGAATATACTTTATAATTGCTATATTTTGATTGAAACAGAAACAGTGCAGTACATAATTAAATGCATTGTAATTCTCAATTGATTTTTGGGAAACTGGTCATAATATAAGTTTTGGGATAATGTTTCCAAGCTGTTTGGTTGGACGTCTACTGTCGAGTTTGGTTTTAGCACCAACGAATTGCAGGTATCTGGACTAGCTTAGCCTCCCAACAAACAAAATAAATGACAATAAATAAATTAGAGGAATGATCCAAATAATAATACATTTAGTTATTTGTACTTCGTAAATATTTAACAACAAAAAAAAAAAAAATAAAATAATAGAACATAAAAAAAAGTATAAAAACCAATATGTGCAAAATGCAGTGATTTTTATTCTTCAAATGTTAAATAACATTTGGACATTTTTTTTAAATATCCGAGAAAAGGCTTTAAAAGAGATTTAGTAAGAATACCTAAAGGTGTTCAGGTTAAATTTCTTTTATTTCATAGTAAATAATTTTAAGAGCATTCTGAGGAGAGGGGCTGTAAAGTTTAGATTGTAAGCAAAATTTCAAATCAGTTTAAAGCGCAACAAAAGTCCGAGGGCAGCCAGACAGATGGACAAACCAAATTAACTTCCCTTCTTATATGGATCCAATACATACATACGTATAGCTTATAGGGTCGCAAACTAATATTGTAGAAATTACCATTTCCTTATAAAGCTCTTCCATCCTTTTTGACAAGCGTATAAAAAGTGTGTTTGTGTTGTAGTTTTAAGTGATAAAAGAAATTAAATTTTCATGGTAAAGCATGAAGGACACAATATGACACACTATTTCCGCTCACACGTACAACAATAACGATTTATGTGCAGTATTGCTTTCTGAATAATATATTTGAAATTTTTTAGAGGTGGACGTTTGGGGACACCCTATGCAAAATCTTTCCCGTACTTTTCTACGGCAATGTGGCGGTCTCTCTCTTGAGTATGGTTTGTATAACAGTAAACAGGTAATTATAGATGTTTATCGGTATTATGCGCCACAAATATTTTTTATTTACAAATGGTTTACAAAGCATTTTCTAAATGAAATCTGCCTATCAAATCGCTTGTAAATTCCAAAATATTTATGAATAAGACGTTAATTAATTCATTATAATTTAAAATTTGTCTTAGATATATTCTCATCGCTTGCCATAGCTTATATGCCTGCATATACAAAAGAAAATTCATCGTGATGCAGTTGATTTTTGTGTGGGCCGTTTCCTTTTTATTACTGGTAAGTATTTTGACTGCATACATATCTAAGGTAGCACTAAAAAATAGTATTTAAAGCGTCCCAACTAATAATCGGTATTTAGTAAAAGGATATACCCATTTCATGTATAGAACCATGAACTAATATGTTTCCCAGTTGGCATTATTACTGAAGTGTACATTTTCTTAAATCGAAAAAAACTATACAAAACAGATATTTACAAGCTAATGACTTTTTTCTCTTTGTATATGTTAATATTCAAATCTTACAGACTATATACAATAGATATATCACACACGTTTTTATATATATACTTGTATATATAAATATTTTTAATAACAATTAAACGTGTTAAATAAATAATAATTAACGAATTGAACTCTTCACAAATGTTGCGGAAGGGCTCACTACGCAAGAACGCATAATTAAGTATTGTGAGAGGAGCGGTAGATCATTCTTGATTTAATTCCAACGTTCTACTAAATTGTCCTTTACAGGCATAGAAGGCCTTTGTTTGGAGTGTAGGTAATTTTTCCATTCGTCCTAAGATATCTGCCCAAAATGACGCAGAGCTACTTAAAGACATTGCAAAACCATATCTTTGAATATAAATATGCCTTGATATCAATTTCTCTAACATCGAAGTTCCGAATTATCTGTGGAACTCCTCTACCAACAAATGCACACAAGAATCTTCTTAATCACCGATGGTATGCATATTGAAGTCGATGTACTTGTTTTCATAAGACGTTAGAAGTAGAGAAAGGAAGACGACCTTAATCTTATGACCTGTCTCCGGCATGTGGCAAACACAGAGACATTATTCAAAAATACGGTGCAGTTGTGCGACCCTTTCACACTTTTTATATGATGTTTTTGGCGATAGAGTATTCCAATTTTTTTTTAATTCCATACTTTTCAACCTTTAGTTATTTTATATCTCGCATCCTTAGGCGAATGAATAATGCTCAGCCTAGTAAACTGGAGATCGCTGGATCGAATCCTCCCTAGACGCTGGGTGTTTTCCTGTGGACAAGCCAAAAGCTTTGCAGGTTAAATTAATTAAAAAAAAAAAGGATCCCATATCTTCTTGGGGTGCATTTAGCCCCTCCGCCACCAATTTAAGTTGTAATGAGTAAAAGGTTATAAGTATATGTACGATATACTCTTCTTTCATTCATTTATTTTTTTGTTCCAATATTTCGCGAGACCTTGGTAAGCTTAAAATAAATAACGATGTGGTGTACTATATACTATATATACATATATGTTTTCTTGTAGTAATTTCCAAATTATAATATGATTTCTCTTTTCCAGTTACCTGCAATTTTAGGAATCTGGGGAGAAATGGGTCTGGATGAAATTACTTTCTCCTGCACAATTTTGAAGAAAGATGGAAAGTCAATAAAAAAGACACTTTTTTTAATTGGATTTTTGTTGCCATGCTTAGTTATTATTATTTCGTATACATGTATTTACATTAAAGTACTAAGGCAGAAGAAGAGAATGATAAGTCATCGACAATATGCCGTATCTACCAAAGAACACGCATTAAATGCCAAAAAAAGCAGAGAAGATAATAAACTTACACAAATGATGGTGACAATATTTGTCTGTTTCCTTTTTTGTTTCTTACCGCTAATGCTGGCAAATGTAGTGGACGATGAGCGAAATACGTCATTTCCTTGGTTACACATTGTGTCTTCGGTTATGGCATGGGCTTCCAGCGTTATTAATCCTATCATATATGCTGCCAGTAACAAGAATTACAGGTGAGATTTCTCATTCCTTATTGCATCGAGTTTCAAATAAGCGTATTGCGAGCTTAAATATAAAAATGAATTATTCAAGTTGTCGTGGGAAATTGGCATTCCATTCGAACTGCAGAATAAAGAATGAACACATTCAGTTTTCTGTACAAAGTAGGTTTTTAAAACTATCAATTAGCCGATGGCTCAGCAGCTAGTAGTTCCGCCAGCCAGTATAATTAGATTAAATAAATTAATAAATAAATAATAAAAATTAGCGATGCCATAAAAGGAATTTTTAGTTACAGAAAATAGTATTTCTGTGATCTCTTTATTACAACTTAATCAGGACACTCCGCATCTGGATACACCATGACGGATAATTTTCAGGACTTAATTTTTGAATCTAATAGCTTGAATTTGCCATTCTCCGATTCTCTTGCGGTTGTCTGAACATTCAAAATATAATTAAATAAATCCTTTTAACGTCCTGGTCCCATAACCAATGTTGAGAAAATAGTATTTCTGCGATCTCTTTATTACAACTTATATATACGAACGAACATTTAATTTTTTTAAAAGACTTAAATTACATTCTAAGTATAAATAAAAGCTAACTTGATTAGAAATGTACGTTAAGCACTATTGTTTAAAGTATTTCCAACATTTATCAATACTTTCAAGAACTCATGCAATAATATCCATTTATAAGTAAATTAGCAAAACAGTTCTCCCTTTATTGCTTACAATCAATAATCAAAAATAGTATTACTGAGCACTCATTTCCATTCTTGCAAAACCATATAGTTTGCAATACCAGCAACGTATGAAATCCTAGATTACCATGGTGAAGACTTGAAAGTAGCAAGCAATATATTGATTATGTAGGTGATAATATGTACGAGAACGATCATTTACCTCCTTACTGAAGATCTATGCAACGAATGTCTACGTTCTAATTTGTATGTAAAAAATGTATTCATAGCCCAGCTGAACCGCTTCTGATGTAACAAATCAATAATGGCATCTTATTAATTCAAATATTAATTTTTAATTGTTTTTAAAGAAAAGGTTACCCCAACCAATCGTTGCTCTGCTAGCGGATATTAAATCAGCTGTGTTTACACATAAAATCAAGAACCAGGAACAACCACTAATAACAAGTTGAATAAAAATGTAGTAAAAACCAAATGACTTTGGTCAAAGTCCTGAACGTATACAAAGATAAAAGTTGCCTTACTTTAATACTTTGCCTTAATGGACACGTAAGGATTGTAAATAGTCTGATATGAATATATTCGTACATAGTTTAATTACCTCTCAGTTGCGAGTACAAGGTATACAGGAATGCGCATGTATTAAAAATATATAATTAGAAGTTAAGAACTAAAATAATAATGTATACCTTCCTAAAATTAATAGCGCGAATGAGCTATACTGCGGCGACAAAAACCTGTTCAAATTTTCCTAGTTGGCATGGACTTTGTTGTACAGTTTTATATATTTTATAAATTTAGTTTATCTCCAATTTGAAAATATTATTATTATGATTATTTATTCATTTTATTTGGTTTCCTTTTTTTGTAGATTGGCATATTTCAAAGTGTTTTCTGTGTTGAAATTTTGGGGTGAGCCGATGTCACCAATGCAAAGTAAAAGTTTTCAACCGAGTCGAAACTCCAAAGATTTTTCTGCAACAGTTCGAAGCACACCATTATTCCATGCTACTAAAATAAACAATATTCAAGGATGTGAAACATATTCAATTTAACTGCCAGTAACAAATTTTAAAGTAGTAATTTTTAATTCTAATCAATAATATTGATCGAATTATCATGTATGTATTTAAGTAAAACATATGTATTTATATAGCATATATTTATATTTAAGCAATAAAAGCTGAACAGTGGGGCCGATCTCAATTATAATGATAATAAAATTAAAGATCTTTTCGAAAATACAATTAAATAATTCTCTTTCAACTTACTGCATTATTATAGTGCATCTATGTCCAAGTAAGAGAGGTATTTAAGTATTATTTAAGTATTCAAGTATTTAAGAAGCAATATATACAGCCCAATTATGAAAAATAATTCCCCGCGAAATATTTAGAATTGGGCTGATAGTAATTTTTTCAAAAGGATGCTTGGTAATTTTAAAGTTTCCTTACCATCTTAGGCTTATATATCTTAGCTTTTGGTTACATTTACAATGTACATAAATAAAAATTATACCTGTTGATATTGGACAATTATGTTTGTATGTATGTATGTATGTATGTTAGTAAAAGTGATTTATGCATGTGTGTTATCGTCTTCAACAAAATCCTTTGCTTGTTCCTTAGTAACACAATCAATATGACTAACTTTGTTTCTAAATCGAACTCCATAAAACTTATGGGCATTTTCTAATAATTCTGGTCTGAATGTTGTAGTTATAAATTGAGCTTTATCACTTAATTCATGTATCATGTCCGCTACTGCTTTTCTATGCTGAGCATCCAGAGCCTGAAACATTTTTGTAAATAATTATGTATTAAAGAATGTATTTAGGGGTTATAAATATACCTGATCTATTTCATCAAAGAGATAAAATGGAGCCGGATCACATTTTTGTATAGCAAATATTAGGGCTAAAGCAACCAGAGACTTCTGTCCTCCCGATAACTGATTCATTTCTCTCATTTCCGCATCCACCCCAGTAAATGAAACTCTTATACCTATTCCTGTAAAAGCATCAGAATTCGAAACTTCCCTTTCCGGTTCGTCACCGTCATTGTCCTTAGTTTTAAGAATTAAATATCCTGCACCCTGAGGAACTAGTTTTTTAAAAACTTGCGTGAAATTTTTTGCAACTTGCTTAAATGTAAACTGAATTGCTTCCACTTTTTGCATTTCCAGCGACTGCATCAATTCTCTAATTTTTTCATCTCCAACATCTAGTTCTTCTTTTCGCTTATAAAGTTTTTCCTTTTGTTCTGAAAAGCTCAGGAACTGATCTAAAGCTTTTTTGTTCACGTGATTATATTTTTTGAGATGTTGATTTGCTTTCTCTAATTCTTTAAATAAATTTTTCAGATTCATTTTGGCATATACTGGATCGGTTTGCGGTAATGCCCCAAGAGAAGCAATTTTCTCCGTGTACTCATCAATTTTTTGAAGTAGTAAGTTTTCTTTTACGGCCCATTTTTCCACTTTCTTGGAGTCTTCGTTAATTTTCTCTTCAATTTCCTTTTCATTTCTGACTAAATCTTCAAGCTCTTGCTGGAGAGATTTTTGCAGGTTTACCGCATCAAGAACTCTTAAATTAAAAATGAAAAATGTTTATATTAGATTAATATATTTGTGCCGCCGGTATCTGGATCTATCTCAAGATTGTCTCGTGCAATGTGAACCTAAAAGAACTATTTCCATGTCATCTGTATTTAACGCCACCCTACAAATTAAAGTCTAAAGACTCCCGGGGGATAACAAGATTATTGAACTTAGTGCACAAAATACCGAAATTTTTTTTAGGAACTGTGTGAATTAAAAATACAGCTTGTCTTCAAAAATTATTTTTAATGCAAATTCGATGTCTAAATAGGAATTCAGTAAGATTCAATTGAGAACATGTATAGAAGCCGATGGTCATTTTACTCGATGTTTATGTGGGTGTACATTTGTATGAACAACATTTTGACTGCGTCTGGTATTCGAGGGCTGAACTCGCTCTAAATTCTGTTCCAAATGGCGTTGTAGCACTTATATAATTGGAAGAAAATCGGAATGGTACAAAAAATCATTGTTTTGTGGTTTACTTACCTTTTTTCTATTTCTTCCAAATCCTGATTTACTTTTTTTATTCTTTTTTCCGTTGAAGTTAACTCGTTTTTGCAATTTATAAGTTTCCTTTTTCTGTCTTCAACCGATATTTCCTGTAATGCTTGAATAAGTTCATCTCTTCGTCTAAATAAATTGTTTACCAGTAAGTTATCTAATTTATTTTTGATAACTTCGAGCTGCATTCTCTGGGTAAATGCTTCTTTATTTTCTTGATTTAATTTTCTTATGTCTTCATTCAGTTGATCAATTTCTCGTTGATCATGTACGGAAAGAGTGGACATTAGTTCTTGATTTAGTTCTGCTTCCAACCCAGATTTTGTGCCATTCATTGCTTCTAGGTTTGCTTTGCATTGTGCAAGTGATCTCTCTTTTGGAGTTCGGTATTTTTCAATTCTCACTAACTCTTCTTTCATTAATCGAATTTCTCCCTGGACTTTTTCGAAAATATCTTTTGATTTGCCCTGCTTTGTTTCAGTTTTTTGCATTTCGGAAACAATTCCATTTATGTTATTTTCAATTTGTTTCAGGTCATTTCTTATTTTACTCAATTCTTTTTCAAAATCTCTAATTTGAACGTTCAGTTCAGTTCGTTTCTTTTGCATTTCGAGACGGGAGCGCGAAGTATTAAAATAACCTCCTGTTAGAGATCCTTTGGAAGAAACTTGATCCCCGTCTAATGTAACGCAATCTAAACCCGTACTTTTAGCAAGTTCGGTTGCTCTTTCTAGGTTTCTACATATTAAAGTTTTACCAAAAATATAACACAAGGCCTTGCCATGTTGTTCGTCGTATTTCAATTTAGAAATCATTGGAATAGAATCCGGATCATCAGGATAGTCATGGTTTTTTACTTGCAGCCTATTTAATGGCATAAATGTAACTTCTCCTGGTAATTTTAACTTATTCATTTCTTTTAGAATTTGCGTCCCAACTTTATCCGATTCGACTATGTGGTGGAAAAGCCTATTTCCAGCAGTTACCTCAACGGCTGTGTATATAGTTTTGTCGCAACTGAAATTTTCAATAACTGGTCCATAGTATGCTTTCGCAATATCGGCAAAAGGCGCTCCTTTATCGATAAAACTATCCAGAACTTTTCGTACTGAATCTCTGCCGTTTAGTATTGGTTTTCCAGCCATACTTCTTAGGGCCTGATCAGTCTTAGACAATTCTTCCTTTTGCGTTTGCAGCTGTTGCGTCATATTTGTTTCCTTTCTCCACAACTCATTTCGTGTTGCTTGATATTGATCTTTAGTTTTTTTTAGTTCGTAATATTTTTTATTATGTTCATCGATTTGGAGACGAAGTTGCTCTAGCTCTGTGGAATGTTCTTCGATTTTCTTTCCCAAATCCTTTTCTGCATTTGCATCCTTTTTTAGATCTTCGACTAATTTAGAATGGTGATTTATTTTATCCTTTATTTGTTTACTAAGTGATTTTAGCTCGGAGTTAATCCATTTATCTCTCTCTTCACGTGAAGAAAACTGAGATCCACGACCTTGTTTTGCATAAAGCTCTTTCCGTTTTTGCTCTTTTAGTGACAGTTCACGAGAACATTCTTCTTCTTTTCTTTTCATTGCCTCGTATTTTGGTTTGACATCGTCCAATTCTCTCTCTTTTTCAGTTATTGTCACCTTTAACTTTTTTAATTCTTGATCAGCACGTTCTTTTGATTTGTTATCACCCTGTACTTCATCATTAAGATCTACAATTGTAAGATCTAATTTAGTTTTTTCTCTCAGTAGTTGTTGATGTTCAGTTAAAAGGATAGAACGTTCTTCTTTAGTTGTAGTTACATGTTTTTTAGCTTCTTTCAAGTTCTTTTGAATGTCTTTTATTCTTTCTTGTGTTTTTTGGATTTGCATGTTGTAAACTTTTTTTTTCTCGAAGGAACACTTCCTCTGCTGCTGTATATCCTCCAATGACTTTTTTGTGTCTTTTAATTCCGTCTCATGGATAATGTATTCCAAAGATCTGCGAGCTTTATCCCATTTTTGATACTCCTTAAGCTCTTCTTTTTCTTCTTCTAATGTCTGCAAGCGGTCTTCGATTGTTTTTAAATACTCCGAAATTTTTTCTAATTTTCCTTCTGTTTCACGTAGTATATTTAGTGATTCCTCTTTTCTTTCATCATATACTCGTGTTCCAGCTACCTCTCGTAATAATTTCAATCTGTATGAATCTGCGGCGGTAGCCATTTGGTTTATTTTGCCTTGTTTTACAATATAATATGGGTTGGAGTTAGAAAAACCAGCCGATTCTAATAAATTAACTACTTCAGTGCGGGGCACAACTTTTTTATTTAAAAAATATTGATCTTTTTTAGCCCCAATCACGCGGCGTAAATAAATCTCTTCTTTATCAATCTGAAAGATAAAAAAAAGATGAGACACCATAATTCATATGATTTCATCTAGATAACTAATTTTTTTAATAAATATATAAAACTTATTTTAATTTCAGTTTTGGCAAAACACTTCTTGTTCAAAAGTTCAAAATTGTTCTCGTTCAAAACCGTTTTTTGAAATATTTGAATTATAAAAAATTTCCTAGCAAAGATCACTAAAGGTTGGCGAAATGTTGGAAGATAAAAAAAATACATTATGCTCAAACTAAAAATAGCATAATTTTTAAACTAAAGGCGGAGAAATGTGGGATTTAAATCCTTAAATATATCGAAGTCAAAACAACGTCAGACATTTTTGACTGATAAGTCTTTAAAAAATTAATATTTAATAACTTTTACGTCAATTCTTATAAAAAAGATAGTTTATTATATTTCGCTATTTCTTTGCGGAACTTTTTGGGGATAATGTGTACTATAAATTAATCGTTTCGTAACTTCATCAATTTTTGAATTTAGATCTATAATATTTAAAAACTTATTTCTCTCTCCTTTCAAAATTTTTAATTATAATATATAAAAGTGAATACACTAATAATATATATAAATTTTGATTATCCTTTGATTTTTATATTTATATTTAGATATATATATTTTTTATATTTTATATATATATTATTATATATTTTATATTATATTTAGAATTTTCTAGCTGAAAAATAGCTGAAAAACATAAAATTGTTAATGAATTAATATGTATATTAATATTGTTTGATTTATTTGAAATATTTAAAACAAAAAGTAATTACCGGTACTCTATTGTCGGAGTTGTCAAATATAATTTCAACATATGCGGATATAACTCGAGCTCCTGTTCCTTCATGCAAGAGTCCCTGACGTTGCTCGGGTCTTAAATGTGTAAATTCATCACTCAGAACGAACTGAATAGCTGAAAAAAATGAAAATTGTTATAATTCAATGCTATACTTACATATTTTAAATTAGATTAAGAATTATTATATTGATAAATTAAATATGTTATATAATTATTCTGACAACATATGAATATTATTAGTATAAATATGTAGATAATAAATTAAATAACAGATTTTTTTTATATTTCAATAAGTAAAATGTGACAAAGAAAGCTTTCATATTTTTTTCTTTTACAGTGTATTTATAAGCAAATAATTTTCTTCTAAACATAAATTTATCAACGAGAAATAGGGGTTTTGCCTGTCCTATATGTTACAAAGAATAAAAAAATTTTTGTTCTATTTTTTTATTTTCTGTCAAGAATGTACTCCCATTTTTGCTAAATGTTTTAAATAAATAAACTTTTAAATTTTTTATTCTTTAAATAAGAAAGGTTATTTATTTTCTTTTTCAATCCCATTTCTTGGTTCTCTACCGGCTAGAGTGCATTTTATTTTGCTTTATTTACATATATGTGTATTAAAAATGTTTAATTTTTGAATATCTTATGAATAATGAATGAATATCTTAAGGTGGCAATGACCACTATTGCAAATCTATTACTGTTTTCCTACTTTTGGCGCTTTTTAGTTTTATATACACACATATTTATTGAAACTTATTCCTTTGCAGAAATAGCAACCTGTTTAGGTCTTATTATCAAGACAGAAGTGTAATGATTTCTAAGTCCCCCAACTGAAAAATAGGAATTATAGTCTTAACAAAATCAATCTTGCAATATTTTAAAACAAGCTATTGTTATTGTATTAGTTTGTATGTGAAGCATAACTCGCCCCACTGGCAGCGACATGGCAAATGTATTAATTGGGAGTACAGTAATACACCAATGATTGTAAGGAACTCATAAATATATCACCATATAATTTTATACACACATGTAAACATACCGTAAAAAAAGTTGCTTTTTCCAGAACCATTTCTTCCAACTACAACATTATGCCTTTTGTCAAACGGTTCAACAACTGTTTGATCTTTATAACTTTTGAAACCCTGTATAATAATCTGAAAACGTTATAATAGAAAATTTATACATATATTTATACGTACATATTTTTAAAATATATTATACCTGTTTAATATGCATTGTTTTCGTTTCGAATTGTTTTGCACTTTACCACGTAAAACAGAGCCAGCTGTTAACCGCAGATACCGCCGTGAAAGCAATATAGCTCGGCGAAGTAACACAATTTTGTTTAAATTCCTTTTGTGATGCGCGCGTGACACACACTGTTTCAACACGACCATCATTCAAAAGGCGAATAAAAATTTTTATAATAATTATTATATATATTATTTGTACTCTATTTCCGAATAAAATAGTAATCAAAATTTATTGCTACATTGGTATAAAAAAAATTAATAGTAACGCTAAATTCGATTGAATTGGCAAGGTAAAAATCAATAATTGTAAAAATTTTACTGTAACATGTAATTTTACATGTTAGTAACATGTAATTAGTAACAGCGATTGCATGTAATTAGTAACAGCGACTATTTGGTGTAAAAAGATTGAACATGATATCCCTAATAAGGAAATATTATAAATTATGAAAACTAAAATAAAGTTAGCAGTTGCAATTTTATTTTATTTTCCTTTTTATGGTATTAATTTATTTTTTATATATGCAAGCTTACTGAAATTATGTTAATATATATATGTAAATATGGTAAAAGCGGTAAATTAATAATGACACTACTTAAAAATTTTTACGAAAAATATTTTGCGTTTTCTTAAGTGGGACGATTTTATTTACATTATGTCTGGCAGCCATACCTAACTTTGCTCCTAATTTTCCATCTCCGAACTGTAAACATATTGGTTGTTGTGTGTGCAAGATGTTCAATGAATTATATTAATAATTTTAACGAAAACAATTGTAATATGTAAAGGCAAAATGGATAAGGAAGCACCA
Organism: Ormia ochracea; assembly: GCA_963402855.1. Classification (NCBI taxonomy): domain Eukaryota; kingdom Metazoa; phylum Arthropoda; class Insecta; order Diptera; family Tachinidae; genus Ormia; species Ormia ochracea. The sequence continues at coordinate 41,721,525 of OY727107.1, forward strand.
ATATTGTCTGGATATTTAAATGTTCCAACACAATCTGGATTTCCACTTCATCGCATATCCAAAAAGGTATGATTAATCTGTGTGCGCACTGTGTGCTATTCTTTTCTTTAATGCTCATAAATTGTACTTACAAGTTATAGAGCATGTGTATGCATTATTGGAAAGACCTCCGTCCATATTCATATGTTTGTTTGCATAAGCTTGTGTGTGTATGTGCATAAAATACTGTGTAAATATGTATGTATACATATGCTAATAATCCTTTTGATCCAAAAATGAATGTAGACATTTCTTACTATATTTTGGTAGGTTTATTAAACTTTTCCTTAAAGTTGAATTCCATATCCATTTATGTACATATAGAATTTTTTATTTGGGTAATTTTAAAATTTTTGGTCCATATGTATGTATGTATCTACAAACATATCCCCATGTATATTATGTGCGTACGAAATGTGAAGTGATGTATGTATGTATGGATGTATGTACATATATTTTATACACGGTATACAGCCTTAAGATAAATTTTCACAGTGGTTTCAAACATCAATTTTGTATGCTTCCTTCAGTTAAAAAATAGTTCATATCATAATATGTCACTAAGACTGAAATTGTATTAATTTTTTTTTTTTGCAAATTAATACCAAAATGTGTATGTTCATAAAGATGGTTAAAAGATTAAATGTGAAGGTAATAATAAATAAATAAATAGTTTAGTTGTATATTTTTCAACCTTTAGCTTTAACAATAAAGTAATGATAACAATTCTTTTCTGAATGTTACTTAAATTTGAGGAAATATTTGAAGTTATAGATAAATCAGAAAAGAAAACATTAAAATAAGAAAATAAATATTTACATATCCATACATATATATAGAATCTTAGGGAATTACCAAGGATATAAAGACGCCAATTTTATGCGGTTATCGTTTACACTTTTTTTTTTATTTAAGTGGCACCGATATTACAAAACAAAAGTAGACAAGTTTGAAACTTGTTAAATATAAAAATATATGTATTAAATGCTTAAAGCTGTTCAGAAAAGGTAAAGTGGAACTGTTTTTAATTGAAAATAATACTTTAATAAATAATACTCTGTTGTGGTTTTCAAAGACTTATCAACATGTTCAGACTTATAACGCTGTTCAACGTGAGCTGACAGTTTTAAGGAAATCCCCTGTATTTCTATATGTTAGAACAATACCCGCTGCTTTAAAATTGGCTAAGACTCTCAAGAATCAGTGTATAACTGCTTAAGCACCAAAATACCTTATGTTAACTACTCCTTTGTGTGGTTTTTTACAAATATGAGATATCTTTGTATACATATGTATGTAAAATTTGCTGTAGCAACATAGTTCTGTATTATTACCAATATTTTTTTTATTCATCGTTTTATTTTATATTAATTAATTATTTATTGCACGTTTACGAACTCCTTTTTTAGCAAAAATTGCGAATGGACAAGGTTCCTAGATTATTAAATCTTGGAACGAGTTTATTGAGGCGTACGGCGCTGATTTCCGAAATAAACTTTTTCATGTTTCCATTTAAAGTTTTGTAAGAGTTGCATCTTCCAAAATTTATGATGCAATACTTTTTAGTAAAAAAAATGTTTTTTCTGTGGTTAAATGATATTTTAAACAAAATCGAGAAAGTTCTTTTATTAACCCAACATTTCTTTTATTTATCGTATAAAAATTATTAACTTAGCCTGGCTTGTAGACGAGAGCTTATAAGGAGAATGGCTAGTTTAGTTTTTCACACATGTTATTTGCTGCTTGTTTTCAGTTTCAGACTAAAATTTCTTTTTGAGCAAGTGGCACCTTACAATCTACCCAAATTTTAGTTATTTTGGTTTTGGTCTAACAATAACAATTCAAATATCAATATAAATAATTTTTTCGAGGTATTTATACTTTTGCTCCATTTCTATTAAATTTTGACAAATTTATTTATTAAAAAAATTTAATCATACTTTTTTTTAAAAAAAATACATAAAAACATGAGCAACAATTTTGGAGATGAGAAAATATTCTCCTGCCAATTTAATACGAACAGACATTCTTATGGAAGAGAGTATTTGGAGAAAGAAATTTGAAGTCAAACCATTTACGAAAGAGATATGTAGCCTAAAACAATTATATATATGCCTTAAACAATTTGTAACTAATGGTTTAAAAGGAATGTAACAGAATATACTAATATTAGAGCTATAAAAAGTGGGCGAAAGCTAATGTTGTTGCCAATTTTTTTTTTGGTCGCCCCATAGTATTTTTAAATAAAATCCCTCTGGCTATTAGTGCTGTCGATTATGGAAATAGAATTGTATATGATTTTACATTGCCCTTAGATCTTATGTATTTTTAATATTGTACCACTCCTTTCGGACCTATGATTTACTTTTAGGAGATATTGGTAAGGTAAAGTTCGTATTTAAAAATAATTATGGAAAGAATGCATCAAGATAAACTTTTGCCATTCTTCTGCAAAAGGGAAAAATAACGATCAGGAATGGAATGCGGTCTTGAGATTTGAAAAGGTTTTTGTAATTTTTGTATTTATTAAAATATATTGTTATTTATTTATTTACTTAATATTACAATTATATGAATATAATATTAGAGCTATATGAATATAATTATAATATAAGTAGAAGTACTGGCGGCTGAGACCGTCGGCTAAGCTCCCCCATTTCAGTTTTTTTGTTGTGGGAGAAATGGGAAATCTATTGAGTTTTTTCTTTTCTTTCGTGGAGCATTTCGTCGAATTTGCTGAATCTATATGGGGCATTTAAAAAGAGTATAATGATTTTTTTTTGTTTTCTTATTGAATATATGAAAAGAGACACGTCAAATTCATAGCAGGTTAGCTCGAAGAGTGATTTTTAAGTAAAAATTCATATTCTAGTGAAAAAATTAATATTTTATTGATTTTTAATTTTGTACGTTTACATGATTACCATAAATAAAATAAATTATTTTTTATTTAATTGACAAAAAAATCGACAGTTCTCTTTGAATCGTTTTTAAAACTTATTTTTTTCTATTTTACAGAAGTCGTGCCAAAAATTTTGTCTTCTTTTTAAAGCAAGTCAATACGGAATAGAACGTTTAGAAATATGTGAATTTAAGGACGACAAAAATGCAAAAATTGTTACTCTAGAAAATTGTGTTAAAATTACGCATGAACCTTCTCCAGCTAACTTGATATATATAGTTAAAAAAACAGGCACTTTAACATTAAATGCTCTAAATGAAGAAAGTCTAAAAGAATGGGTGAATGCTCTCCAAACAGTAGCTTTTCGTAGTAAAAACGATACAATATTGGCACAATCGGCAATTGAAGAAGATAACGATTTATACTGCAGTTCATACGGTGATGGGTTGTTTATTGTTACCTTAATACCTTCGGAAGCGTCTATTCGTTGTAATATTGAGTCTAAAGTGTATATGTTACATTTAACGACAACGGAATTACAGTTGAAGTCAACAAGTGATTTAAATAATATAATTTCAAACTGGCCATATAGATTTATTAGAAAGTACGGTTATAGGAATGGGAAATTTACATTTGAAGCTGGAAGAAAGTGTTTTACTGGAGAAGGTGTATTTACATTAGACCACACTAACCCACAAGAGGTGTTTCGTTGTATGTCATCGAAAATGAAATCAATGAAAAAGATGATTTCAGGTGACATTGTTAAACTAGATAGCTGTGAAAACCAACTACATGTAGCTGCATCAATGGAAGCCCGATCACGTAGCCCTTTACCAGCATCACCATCTAATCAAAGTAGATCCGATTTCGATATTAACTCCACACAAAGTAGTTTTTCCGTTCGTAATTTAATGCCCATATGTGAATCTTTTAGTAGCATGAGCGTTATAGTTCCTCAAAAAACTATTCCCCAAAAGCCACCTCGTAAATGTTATACGACTGAAAATTTAAATCTGCCTAATTTACCGCTTTTACCTTCAAACAGGCAACTACAGAGCGAAAAAGTCATTAAGTATAATAGATTCGAAGCAGTTGCCATCACATCGTCTTCCGATCCAAATAAATGTGCTGGATCTTCAGTTATTTTAAAGCCATCTTCCCCTGAAGCAGTTGAAATATCCGTTTCGGAATTTCCAGAACGAACTGATTTGAAAATGGAACGTGATTATGAAAGCATTCAAACAATCACAGACGCATGGAAAACATTGGGTATTAATGATGTTAAACATAACGAACACATTAGTTCCACTGATCTCAATGATATAATATGGGCCCGTAGTAACTCTAAAAGCATCTCTATTCCAAAAATTATTGACATTGACATTGGAGAATGCGGTAAAAGTACTTTCAAAAAAATATGTTCCGATATCACTTATGATCGCCTAGACTTTCTCTCGGCAAATAATGAAACTTCAAACGGTTATAAAACAATTGTAACAGTTGCTCCTTTATCAAATAATAATATTATATATAAAGCTCCACAAAACGAATATGAGTTGATAAACGTGGCAGACACATCAATTCGTAAAACTGACGAAAGTTATGTGGGATATGGCGCTCTTCGTAATTCTGAAATTGGTTCATCCGCGGCCAATGAATGTGAAACTGTACATATTTCTAAAAATATTACTGTAAATGTTGATGAGAATAAAGCAGTGAATAAGGACATTAATTCTAGTGAAAATTTGACCGATGGTGCATTAAATTACATTGTTGTTAGTAAACCAAAAAACATATAAAATGTATACACATGTATGTACATGCATATGTATATATACTGTATATATTTACTTCAATAATGGTCTAAAATGTATTATTCTTTAAAAAAATTAACCAAAAAGCAATACCTAAAGCCATTTACAATTCCTTTTACAAATATAAAATAAAAATAAAGTTTAAAATTGATATTGTGGCTATAATGAGGATTGCACAATACTTCGGCTTAATCGAATTTTTGATTGATTGCATATTAATCAAGTCGAATTCACTTTACAGATAGTATTAAATTTACGAGTAAGTTATTGTTTTTTTTTTGGCAATCGATTTTTTAAAAATTGAACAATGTATACAGACAACTTTTGGCATTCTTTCCCCCAATTTTGCAAAAAAGTATTTTAGTTGTTAGTTGTTATTAACAAAACCAGTTGTGAATTCGCCTTGGTACTAACAGATTAATCAGGAATAATTTAATTAAGAAATTAAAAAGACAAATAATATAATGGAAATAAAACTAATTCAAGAAAATAAATTGCAAAGCAACAAAAACAAAATAAAAAAAGAAAATGTGAAAAACTAAAAGTATTTGATTATTACTTTGGCGCAAATTTTGAATAATCAGAACGATTACAAGTTACGAGTTGATATAAGATTAGAAAATCCATAATGAGTCCTTGACATTGGTTTATTAATTCGTTCTTCACTTCAATCCTTACCTCTTGATATATATATGTATATGCAAACAAATGGTTTTAGTCGGTAAGTAATAATTATTGACAATTAAATACTTCATCAATTACTTCTAAGCTAGCTGAAAGTCACGATGATATCGTTTGGAGCATAAGCAAGGATCGTCAGCATTTTCTGAGAATATGAATTTCGCGATCGAACATCAAAATTATTAGGAGATTGCGGGTACGCAATTGAGCACTTTTTACTAACTCATTGTAGAAATACAACATGCTTCAGCTCGTCATATTATAGAGGGGACAATAGGGGTGCTAAAAAGCCGTTTTCGCTGCTTTATGGATACTCCACATTACTGTCCGTAAAAAGATGTACGGATTGTAAACATTTACTGCGCTTTACGTAACATTTGCAGGAGTTATAAAATTTCATATGAAATCCATCAAATTGATTTTGGGCCCGAAGAGCCCTTAGAGAGCAATGCTTTATTGCCCAAAGCACCACTTCAAAATGAAGGGCAAAGAATAAGAGATAAAATAGGAAACACGTTATGAAGTTATTCCAGTATATTTTTCTAAATTCAAATAAAAAAATTTTTATTTTACGACTACATACATAATTGCTTTAATTAAATTTAACTTTGTAACATTATTTTATTATATGTTGCAGAATTCAAGTGGTTGGTATTTCTAATTTTCTTTTAGAAGCTGATGTAGGAATTTCATCATTTAAAATAATTTCTGAATCGCTGACAGTGCCCAGTTCTATTCCCGGAACATCATCAACATTCGTTTTTATTCCACAGATTTGCGAAATAGCTTCTTCTGTTTGTGTCAGTTGGAATTTATTAAATGGTCCTCCTCTAGTTGCATGAGATTCGGATTTTCTGTTTTGCTCTAACTTCTTTTTTATTCCACTCTTCCATTCCGTTTATATCTTTGTGCCCAATATATAGATATACATCAAAACATAAAATTTGAAAGAATATTTAGGAAATTTTAACATTACCTTTTTCCATCTATTTACATCCTTACTTGGTGGTCTAGCGTTGTTAAGAGATTGAGCCAACTCCTTCCAAACCGACTCAAGTAGCAGCTTATCGCGTTTAGTGTAACCGCTCGCTATGTCTTTGTTTACTTCCATAAATTTAACAAATATGCCATTTTGGGTACGATTCCTTTGTACCCTTTGTTTTTTTTGATTTAATAATATTTAATCTAAGTTTACTTACATTGTAGATGTTACCGCGCAAGAGAAAAGAAAAACCATCAAAAACAAAAAGCTTTCACACAAATCTGCCAGGTGCTTACAATCAGATTGTTTCTGACAAAAAAACCAATAACATCTGTTTCTGTGACACGAATTTCAGCACCATTTCTTATTCGAACATAAAATAATAACATCTGTTTATGTGACACCAAAATAAATTTTTGTCGATTTCAAATCTGATTCTGCAACAACCCCGAATGTGCGTGCCTAAAAGTATGCTCTGATTATGATTTGCATCGATCCCCTTCTTTGCTGACTATCGAGTATCGAATGTGAAATTCCTGTGGAGCTGGCAGCACTGTCCCAAAATTTCGTTGTACAATGAATTTCGTAAAACTTACTCAAATCATAAGTATTTATTTATTTTTCTTTTACAAATACCACTTCAGCTGCTCAAATGATACCGTGCATATAATAATAATATATTTATTACAATAAGAATAAATATATATTATTTTGTACAACCTAAAAAAACGCAAATTGGCAAAAGCTTTGTTTTTCTCATTTTAATTCTCCCATATCCAAATTAAATTTTACTTTTTTTAAATTTATAAACAAACGTTATTTATTTATTAGCACATCTTACAATATTGTTCGAAACGAAAGCAAATTTGTGTGATAAAGTTAATGGAGGTATTTTAAAAATAACAGTTTTCATTTTTATTATATTATGTGTTTGCGTACATTATAACAACAAAAATTATTTTCATTTCCTTTTAAGCAACAATAAAACAATAACTAAAATTAGTCATCTTATTGTTGTTTAAAGATTAATCAAACATTGTTTTTCACATGTTTTTGCAACAAAAAAACAGCAAAGGTCTCGGAGAGGGGAGAACATTGAGGAATGCCCTTTTCAAGGTACCATTAATTTGAAGTGTATCCGTTTATTATGACCTTGAACGCTCTATTGGACAAAAACGATGTTAAAAAGTTGATACTTTTGGGCAATGGTTTAAGTTTGGAAGAAAAAAATGTGAACCGGCTAAATCAAACGCCTCAAAGTCAACTGAGAAAATGGTCACGTGATTTTTTGCAGATACCGCTTTAGTTATTTACTGGTCGATGTGCATTAAGGCGTCATAATAGTTTTTGTTTTAAACGCTACTTGTTCGATTGTTATAAGTTTTTACATCGTTTGGAACTTGCGTTCTAAAATTTTAAACAAACATGGAAGCAGCAATATCAGTCGGTAATTCAACACTGATTAAGTTTGTGTTCTTAGGGATGGGAACTATTAAAGCTAGTTTCCACGTATGGGTTATAGTGCCGCTGCTAAAAGTTGTTTGTAAACGGTTAGTAATTTAGTTTTGCAAAGCTGTGAAGGATATTTATGGCTATGCGATCCAATCCCGGAGAAATTCCCTTGAGTTTTCTTAAACAGTTGCTTAGTCGTAGAATGGTGATTCGTTCTTCCATTATTTTGGCGTATTTGTCTATGTTGCAATGGACAGTGGAGATTGGTGTATTCTTTTCTATTTTAAAAGAGTCACAAAAGTTTCCACCAGATGCGTAATTAGCTAAGTTCGAATTGGTTAGCTATTTTTCTCTTTTCATTTCAAATCTGAATCTTTCGCTTTGTGTTCTATAAGCTAAAAGGTTATTTTGGATTAAATTCCTTCTGAATTTTCTGCATTTATCCATTTTAAATCTAAGCAGCCTTTGTAGTTCTGCATTCCATCAAGGTACCGGTGCAAGTTCATTCTTTAAAAAGCACTTCGTTTGAGGTATAAAATGATTAGCTGCCAAACAAACAATTTAAGTTATTGTTGTTCCGTCTTTATTGTTTAGATGATTCAAAAGGCCGATTGATCAGTTCTCTTTCTGCTTTATGTGAGTAGTCCCCAAAGTTTGTACGAACATTTTATTGAAAATTTAATAGGATAGTGGACGCTTCCGTGCAGATCACTAAGAGAGCTACAGGTAGTCAGTGGAAGTAAGTTTAACGAGCAAAATTAAATATTTATGTAATTGACAAAGTTTTTTTTGACACATCTTGTATCTAAAGAAGTTTATAATTTAAATTTATGATATAATGTAAAATTTAAAAACATTTGCAAAAAATTAGACAAATCCGTACGTCACGTGCACACTTTATTTGAAATATAATTTAAACGTCTGCTTATCTTTTATCGGCATGTGTTGCTCAATTTCGTTTGGTATTGTGAAATATGGAGGCGGAACCTAAAATTGTAAATATTGCCATATAATATTTTTTAACGACATATTCATACATTAAAGCAACTTACATTTCTCAATTCTTCATATGTAGCAGCACGTTTAGTAAACTCCTTAAATATAAAATTGTTTTCAATTTCATAGTGGAACCTAGTGTCATGTATTTTGAGAAGGACGTTATCAACACGCAGGAAATGTCTCAGCAAAATAAAGAATCCAGATGGCATAACTCTCTAAAATATACTTGTTATTAATAAGATACCACATGACTTCAATACAATTGTTTGCGTAAAGGTAATTAAAATATCTTATGCCTAAAATTAATTTCAAAAACTTACAATTTTGACTGAGCAAGATGATATACCATTGTCATGTAATTCATCTTCAAATAATGTTAAATCGTGATAAAACAGAATTTTTTCCTTCTGCATCAATTTAAATTTATTTAAACGTTGATCAGTTTCCTCAATTCGAAATTGTTCATTAGCTGTTCCCTGATAATCAGTAGTGAATGTCCAGTCGAATGGCTTAAACTTTTCTTCTACAAGATTTTCCGGTCTGAAAAACAAGAATTCATTATTATTTAGTACATAAGAAAAACAATCAATTAGTTTAAGACAATGCAAAGTTTAGGACAGAGCAAAAATGGTTTATTTATTTTTTAGTAGGTTTTTATTGATATAACAAAATCCCAAAAGCAAATTATACAAAAAAGTAATACTTAACAAAAACTTTATTAGAACAATTTATTGTTTTATCAAATAAATTCAAACTGATTTTCATAAAATTTTGGAATGAAAAAAATTGATCCCGATATTAAGAGTACCAGAAGAAATAACATTTAAAGCAACTGAAAGTTAGCCGATTCCATATATTAATATATACATATATTTATCCCAATCCATCTAGTAATATATATATTTTATTTTACTCATATTTGGTTTTCTGCAGTCGACAGTTTATTATTGTTACTATTATTCTTATTTCAAACATATAAACACATTCAAATATTTGATAATACGAACATGCCCCTATATCTGGTTTCATTCATTTGCAGCCTTAAATAAGTTATATTAAGTTGCCTTGGAAAACCTTGCAGAAATCACAAGCTATGCAGAGAAAGAAAGAAGTAATAGAAACAATTATTAAATTATTTCTTTGTACGCTAGCAAGCGTAAATACCTACATCTATATAAATGAAAACCTCAAATATAGGAGCCAAAGAGTACAGTTCAATTAATTTGAAGCTTGTATTTTTAATCATTTAAATCAGGAACGTAATAGTTCTTGGTCAAATGGTTTCCAAAATTATATAAAGAGCATTTAAATATAGTTATACAACTTATTTTCACTAAAAATTTTAAAATAGGCATTTTTAAAGTCTAACAGTTACATTTCTCACTTAAAAATCGAAATAAGTATAGCCGCATATATTTAAAATATGTAAACCTTACCTACTGCCTTTCCATTCTTGTGCACAAGCTACCTGAAGTAATTGCTTTCCGTTTTCTACAAGACGCAAGGCTTCCATTGGAAGGAACTGCAAGATAGCACCGCTCTCATGAGTTAGTGTTAACTTGTTTTTATGAAATATCATATCGGGAAGATGTGGCAAATCAAGCGTTTGTCTATAAGTACATAATTCGCAAAATTCATCTTCGCCAATTTTACATGATTTATCTTGTCCTTTAATGCACATACTTTTTAGTATATGAGATTTGAAGTAGTTTATTTGCCAGCCATGGAAACCAATGCTCTCCTGATCGACGGGCAATCGAGGAACAATTTCATCCTAAAACAAATTGAACATAGTAAAAAAGTATCATACTTATTTTAATATTACCTCCATAATATTGCAATATCCCAGATTATCAATCACAAATGCGTACGGTTATGAATGTACACAAAATATATTTGCCGAATGACAAGTAAACTAGGCGAATTGAATTGTTGGTATCAATAATGAATTTGCCTTGCAAGCAAATGATTGAACATTTTTAATACACAGCGCTAAGCACAGAATAATAAAGCCTAATGGTTTTTGAGCTTACAGCCAGATTACTCAAATCTATTTCAATTATTATTTGCAAAAATTAATGGATGAAACAATAGAAATAAATTAAATTTTCCATTTTTGATATTTAGCTCAAAAAATATATCACGAAGCTGATAGTACCATCTTAGTAATCAAGTTGGTACCTTGTGCGGTATTTTTGAATTTTTTCCTACAAGAAATGATATAGCTTTGTGCGGTTTTTATTTTTGATGGTACAAAAAATAAATTCAACTGCAATTCGCCTTGGTTATGCTCAATCAATTATACAACTGTCGCAAGGCGAATTCTCAATATATTTTGCAATTTTGATAGTGGTGACTTTAATGGTAAACAATGCTTGTTCTATCTTTTCTCCGCATAAGGTATATTTTGAAGTAAATATAATCATAAGTGCGTGTTGCGAATAATTCCATTCAAAAAGATAATAAATGAAATTATCATTAGATTTTCTTTTTAAGTAATTCTAATTAGCTGAATGGTAAAGTCTGAAGTGCCTAGTGGTTAAGTACACCTAAAATCCGATGGGGATTTTGTTACAATAGTTACGGCACATAAAATTCTCGATGAAAGTAACAGAAACAATATGTTGTATGGAAAAGTGTTTTACAAGTTTCTATATTTCATTGATATAAAAAACCAACAGCCACTACACACCCAATTATTTTTGAGTGTTTTATTTAATAAAATTAACCTCATAAAGCCATACTTAATTAATTTAAATTAAAAAAATGATTAATTTTGTATCTCTAATGTTTGTTCTTCCAGTTTTAAAACGGCGTACCATTTGGGCAATTCACGTAAAATATCTGCTAAGTCAAATTTCATGATAAGGACGTTCAGTTAATTTTCTTTCAAGTATAATATGGTAACACAAATCCTTAGGAAAATATGTAGGTATTTATGAATATTAATTATCGAATACTGTGTTCATTGGATTAAGCAAAAAATTAATCAACAAGTAGGGTATCGAAAAATAAAATTTTGCCCAAACTACTCTACTTTTTCATCAGAGTCAAAATGTGCAGTAAAAGTTCGGTGTAATACAAATTACATAAGCCGCCATGTTTATGGACAACCTATATCGGCTACGCATCCACATTTGATTACCGATGGGGAATTAGTGGCTGGAATAACTTTGCAGGAATTTCAAAACCGTAGAACGCAATTAATGTTGCGCATTAAAAAATATGCAAAAAATTATTTACAAACCTTTGAGAGCCAGAGGACGCATCATACAGTAAGTTTAAACTAATAAGACCATTCGATATTAATAGAAAATTAATTGCGTAGGTTGTGATACCGTCGTCCACAAAAAAATATATGAGCGATAAAATTCCGTACGTATTTCGACAAAACTCCGATTTTCTATACTTAACGGGATGCCAGGAACCGGATACTGTTTTAGTTTTATCTATCGACGAAAAAAATACAATTCAAAGCTCTTTATTTATGAGACCGAAAGACAAGCAGATTGAGTTATGGGAAGGTCCACGTACTGGCGTAGAATTGGCTAGGGAATTGTTCGGTATAGATCAAGCCTTCTCTATAGAAACTTTCGAATGTGAATTGAAAAGGCTATTTCCGTTTGAAAATTCCTTGCTATGGTATGATTCCGAAAAATCTGATTTATGTGCTGTAAGTGAAACTGTGATGAAAATAATTTCTGGATTTGGCTGTAGTAATTCACTATTAAAATCGCCGACTTCAATTATCCATGGTATGCGTGTTATAAAATCTAAAGCTGAACAAAGTCTAATGAGACGTACGTGCCAAATTGCCTCCGAAGCAATTAATGAGGTTCTCACTGAAAGTAAACCCGGTCATTCGGAACATCATATTTTTGCTTTGATGGATTTTAAATGTCGCATGCGAAATGCCAGTCATTTAGCATATCCACCAGTAGTTGCAAGTGGCCAAAATGCAACTATTATTCACTATATAAACAACACGCAGTTATGTAAAAACGGTGATATGGTCCTAATGGATGCTGGTTGTGAATATGGAGGATATTCAAGTGATATCACACGAACATGGCCAATAAATGGCCAATTTACAGATGCACAAAAAACTTTGTACGAAATCGTATTGCAACTACAAAAGGAACTAATTGGTAAATGTATAAGTATATAATTTAATAAGTATATAATTTAATATAATTTTTACTAACCTTTCAAATTTCTGTCACGTAAGTGAGCTACCTTAATTATACAAATTTTGATGTAGTCGTACCTAATGTAGTGTTAGGCAGGTTCTAAAAGTTATTAAATAATTTATGTGGAAATCCTCATATGGACACACATTAATGTACATTTTAAAAATCATTCCGGTAAAATATTTAAATAATACGACTCTAAAAAACTTTGTTAGTTTTAGTAGTTATATACGGCATTAACCGTATATTGTTGCACACTTTAATAGATTGATATTCGGTATTGTAGTACTTATGGTTCCATAATGGTTAGAAGTTAAGCATTTATTGCAGACAACTGTTGCTTTATTTTCTGTTTTAATTGTTGTTAAAACCAGTTGACTTACCAACAATTAAAAAAAACAATAAACAATTAACTGTAAAAAGGGGAATTAAAAATCTCAGAAATGTATACCCACGTCATCATCGTTAAATGATTACATTTTATAAAATAAATTGAAGTCACAACGGTATTTAAACAATGTAAAAAATATCCTTTAAGGTCACCGTAAATCGTTTGATGCACATCTCAACAGCGCAAGAAAGTAAAAGCGAGTAATAAATTTATCTATCTGTCGTAAGCAATTTGTTCCCTTATTTTTCACTGTAAAACATTACTTACTCTTATTTTATATAATTCCAACAATAAATTACGTTTTCCTATTGTAATATATCTAGTGTCAGTTTCTTTTGATAGTGCTAAAGAATGTCTCTTCTTGAAGAAATTGGGTTATTATATTTATTATAATTATTATAATAATGGAAGATATATTTTTCTACTTTATATCCAAGATTACAATTTTCCGTTGCAATAATCTAGATGTAATGATGACTTAAAAATCTCCTTGAGATCTTTTAGTTGATTTTAATTGATAACTATGATTCCTTAAAGGAGCTCAAGTATGAGCATATTATTTCTTTAGTAATTTGGATAAAAACGAAATAGCTTTTAACCTTTTAAATTTTATAATATTTTCCAATATGTATTTATAATATTTTAGTGTCATTATATTTAAATATAACGTTTTTTGATTGTAGATACACTTTTAAGAGAAGGGGGCGAAACCTTAGATCAGCTTTTTGAAACTATGTGCTTAAAACTAGGAAAGTACTTACAAGAAATTGGTCTTGTACCAAGACATATAACTAATAGAATGGAGCTTATAAGAGTAAGTTCAGCTTTAGCGAATTTTAATTGTTTAAATAAATGCTGTTTTTTCAGGCTGGGTACAAATTTTGTCCTCATCATGTCTCTCATTACTTAGGAATGGATGTCCATGATACACCGCTAATACCACGTTCCTTAAAATTAATACCAGGCATGGTTTGTACAGTAGAGCCCGGAATATACATTTCTCCAGACCAAGGTGATGTTCCACCAGAATTTCGTGGCATTGGAATTCGAATTGAAGACGATGTTTTAATTACAAATGAAGATAAAGTTGAAGTGTTAACAGCAACGTGTGTGAAAGAAGTGACTGATTTGGAAAATTTACACAAAATTAAGTCGTAAACCAAATTTTAATAACACACTTTTTTTTTGTTAATTTCATAAAAACAATTTTTTAAAAAGTGTTATTGTTTTCTTACTTGAAATTTTATTTCTACTTGCATATGAAAATATTCAATATTATAATATGAATATTCCGAAAATGGAGCTAGGAAGTATGTAAGACTTGTATAAAATAATATAGCGTAATAGGTGTTATTACCAGTACATATTTTATGCATAAACGTGACGATCACTGGACAACTTTGATGTACACTCGAAAAGGTAAAATACAACCCACGTGCCCAGTTGATGTTTTCAAAGATCGATGTAGCGTACAATATGCACATACACATCTCGTACATGCAAGATTGGTACAATTGTCGGAATATTTTAAATCCGTCATTGTATACACATCTTTTACAAATATTTCAAAAAGGTTTAGAAAATATGGAATGATATTTATTATTTTTTTCTATGGTTGTAAATACTATAATAAACCACAAACAATTCATATCACTCAGATGAGTGCTGAAAATTGCGAAAGCGCGACTTGTTTAAGTTACATGTCACCTGGCAGAGATCTTGAATTATTTACAGAAGCCTCAGATGTTGGAGTTGGTGAAATACTTATAAATTGGTACGCAACGGTGAATAAATTTTTTATATGGTACAGTACTAAAGGGTGGTTAAATTTTAAGGACCGATGTTTAATGTGAACCATGTTCAAACGTCCAGTTTTTTCTTTATTTCATTTCACAATTCTCAATTTTAGATTAACTCAATTTGAAAAATGGAAAGATACACAATTGAACAGCGCGGTAAAGTCATTCAAGCTTATTATCAGCATTCAAATAAAAATGCATATCGTATACTTCGTAATTTTTTGGTCAATTTAATCGTCCAAATGTGCGTACAATCGGAAAAATCGCGCAAAAATATGAGCAACCGGGTATATAGGAGATGTAATAACACCAGTCCATGATCGTACAATATAGCTTTCGCTTGTCGTTGTTGAATATTATGCATAAAAACTTGCATTTAGACTCTTACAAGGTGCAATTGACTTAAGAACTAAAGCCATTGGAAACATTTTTTGTTCTATACATAGTTGAACTACAGAATATCACAATAAAAAGAAATGTCAATAATTTCCTAAATAATTGGCGTCATATGAAATCAACATCAGCCCTTAAATGTTAAGCACTCTCTTATAATGGTCTTAATTGGTAGTAATAAATATATTGAGACAATAAAAAAATAGTTGTAGTAGCAGTGAGGAAAGAAGAAGGAAGTCATTAATATTTTTCTGATTTGGTTTTTGGAGTATTCAAATTAAGTCATTACTGTATTTTTTGTCACCAATAAATAGAGATAAACGCATCGTAGCATCACCACTAGATTTTATATAAGTATTTTCTCCGTCGAAAACAAAACAAACGGCACCTAAAAATATTAATTAATTTGATAACAAATAAGCAATGTGAATAATATTGATCAACTCACGTTCTTTCACATTTGTATAATTCGAAAATATATCAACCTCTTCTTGTTGAATGTGTATTAAAGTAACACACTTCAAATCAGACAATAATTCCAAAATGAAAAGAATGTCGACTGGCACGATAAGAGAAAACCTCTTGCAAATTTCATCAGCACTACATCCATTACGTGCAATACATTCGGAAAGAACAGATCCTAAACATCTATCCAAGACTCGACGATTGATGGACCCATTTAATCGTATCCATGGTACTGGCCTCATTGCAATAATATCTCTGTAACAAATATTGATTTATAAATACATTACAATTATACAAATGTCAGCTAAGAGCGCCCCACAAATTGAAGCTACGTTTGAATTTGTCTCCGTTTGTGTATCAATTCGAGATGTGACTGTTTACGCTTGGTAAAAATGGAGCGTTACGCGATAGAACAATGTGTTTTCGTTATTGAACAGTATTGAAAAATTAATTAAGACAAAATTTGGTCTGAAGAGGGGTTTAATTGAAAAATTCAAGAAGACTGGATTACTTGGAGATTCCAAACTCACTGGTTATTGAAAAAAAAACCATTCAAATGTTAATTTCGAAACAGTAAGTGCCGGTGAGCACCCAGTAACCTCAATTCGAAGATATCACAACGTTATGGATATGATTGTATGATATTGATATGCTAATGATATGTGCAATTCCATTTCAGTACGCAACATTTCTGGGTCGTTTACTCTCTTGTTTCATTGATAAGACTTGGCCCCTAGATTCTTTGATTTAACACTATTAGATTTCTCTTTATGTAGTCATTTGAAATCTCTAATCTATGTGAACAAGTGGACTAGCACACGTGCATTTCATCAATTGATCAAAATGATACTGCAAAAATTGAACGAACGAGGGAGCACATGCAAACAAAGACGTGGAACCACATTGTCACAATATTTTTCCCATAAATTATCCTATAGACATATACTTTATAATTCAGAACAAAATAATCAAAAGACTAAAAAGTCTGCTTCCTATTGAATCAAGTGTTGCGTTAATTTTGGAATAGTTTTTATAAAGCAACAAAGTAAGTGTTTGAATATTTACCTTTCTTTTATGTTGGTACTGGAAGTTTGTTTCTCTACTTGTGAAGTATCGAATCGTATAACGGGTTTCGGTATACGTTTCCTAGTTTCAGTGGGAGTTTCACCATCAATGGTCTTTGCTTTTTTTATACTCAATTCACAGTCTTCTTCTTGGTTTATGTGGTCATCTTGATTCCTAGCTCTTTTAAGAGCGCTTGTAGAGCCGCCAATATTTTCCCTCTCTAACCTTTTCAAGTTAAAAGTGTGGACAACCCATGATCGTACATGATTCTTATGAACGTACATAAAAGACGAAATTCCAACCCGTTTTATTATAAACTCGGCTGATAGCAGATCTAATGCTTTGAATAGAAAGTTTTCATACGGAAACTCAACCTGTAATAAACTTTTTTTTATATATATTTGTCTTTTAAATTTATCCACACTAATTACCATAAGATCAGTAATTGATACACCCAATGCATGCCTCTCTATAAAGTTGTGAATTTCTTCTAAATGATTTTTTTCCATTTCAGTGAAAGACAAGCTATTCAACTTTTCCGTAATATTATCCAAAGAATTCGTAGTATATTTCCAAAATGAATCTCTTTAAATAAAATCTTAAGTAAACTTTGCAGCATTTTTATGGACAAGCATACTTACTCTAGAACTTTCGATAAAATTGATTCCCTTTGATTTTCGGATTCAAATATTTTTTTTGGGCATTTTAATTGCATATTGCGATATGTAGTATCATTATCATTTTTCAACTCATCAGTTATTTTTATTTGTATACTTGGAAGGTTCACTACAAAGACATCTTGAGCTCGAACTACGCGTTCTTCTTTGTTTCGTGTTGGCTCATATTCCTCAGTTTTGTCAAAGGTTACGGAGTTGTTGCTGAATGCCAGAATATCATTACAAATCTGACACCAGTCTATTAATTTGGAGCGTTTGAGACTAGTTGGATACTTGCCAAGGTCTTGACGTTCATATTGCGATTCCTTTTCATACCAGTAAGACTCCAGCATTCGAACTAGTGTTAATATGTTCGAATTGTACACTTTCATTGACAACCCACTAGTGGCTAGATTTAAAAGTTTTTGCGGTGCCATCTCCGTTAAAGAGTCAAATATTGATTTCTTCTCTAACACGATGCGTTCAATTTCTGCAGTATAATCTTCAGCTTTAAAAATACACTTGAAAGGGCATTCTATAACAACGTGACCATCGTCGTCTTCACGTTGGAGTTTTGAAAAATTTATTTCAATTTCTTGTTCTAAGAAGTCCAACGCACAGAAAAAGTGTAAATATCTAGATGGAAGCTTCGATATAAACTCATATGGAGTGTAGTTAATTTTATAACTGAGATGTGCGGGATGAAATTTAACACGAGCCTATTGAAATAAAAACATATAAAAAATAAAATAAACATTCAAGAGCAATAAAAACGCAAGTTATTCGTTCAAAAATACAGAAACGGACCTTTTCAAAGAATGACGATTTTTGTGAAAAAATGCAAAGGGAGTACCCTTATCAAAAATTTCAATTTACCCCAAAACTCGAAAAATTTTATTTTTCTTTAATTTTAGCAAAAATATATTTTAAACATTTGAAAACATAAAATAAACATACAAGAGCAATAAAAACGCCAATTTTTCATTCAAAAATACACAAACGGACGATTTTAAAGTGTGACTGTTTTTGCCCAAAAATGCAAAGGGTAACCCCTTATCAAAAATCGAAAATTTTCCTAAAAATTAAAATTTTTTTTCCCTTATTTTTAGCAAAAATATATTTTAAACATTTGAAAACATAAAATAAACATACAAGAGCAATAAAAACGCCAATTTTTCATTCAAAAATACACAAACGGACGATTTTAAAGTGTGACTGTTTTTGCCCAAAAATGCAAAGGGTAACCCCTTATCAAAAATCGAAAATTTTCCTAAAAATTAAAATTTTTTTTCCCTTATTTTTAGCAAAAATATATTTTAAACATTTGAAAACATAAAATAAACATACAAGAGCAATAAAAACGCCAATTTTTTATTCAAAAATACACAAACGGACGATTTTAAAGTGTGACTGTTTTTGCCCAAAAATACAAAGGGTAACCCCTTATCAAAAATCGAAAATTTTCCTAAAAATTAAAATTTTTTTTCCCTTATTTTTAGCAAAAATATATTTTAAACATTTGAAAACATAAAATAAACATACAAGAGCAATAAAAACGCCAATTTTTCATTCAAAAATACACAAACGGACGATTTTAAAGTGTGACTGTTTTTGCCCAAAAATGCAAAGGGTAACCCCTTATCAAATATCGAAAATTTTCCTAAAAATTAAAATTTTTTTCCCTTATTTTTGGCAAAAATATATTTTAAACATTTGAAAACATAAAATAAACATACAAGAGCATTAAAAACGCCAATTTTTCATTCAAAAATACACAAACGGACGATTTTAAAGTGTGACTGTTTTTGCCCAAAAATGCAAAGGGTAACCCCTTATCAAATATCGAAAATTTTCCTAAAAATTAAAATTTTTTTCCCTTATTTTTGGCAAAAATATATTTTAAACATTTGAAAACATAAAATAAACATACAAGAGCAATAAAAACGCCAATTTTTCATTAAAAAATACACAAACGGACGATTTTAAAGTGTGACTGTTTTTGCCCAAAAATGCAAAGGGTAACCCCTTATCAAATATCGAAAATTTTCCTAAAAATTAAAATTTTTTTCCCTTATTTTTGGCAAAAATATATTTTAAACATTTGAAAACATAAAATAAACATACAAGAGCATTAAAAACGCCAATTTTTCATTCAAAAATACACAAACGGACGATTTTAAAGTGTGACTGTTTTTGCCCAAAAATGCAAAGGGTAACCCCTTATCAAAAATCGAAAATTTTCCTAAAAATTAAAATTTTTTTTCCCTTATTTTTAGCAAAAATATATTTTAAACATTTGAAAACATAAAATAAACATTCAAGAGCAATAAAAACGCAAGTTTTTCATTGAAAAATTCAGAAACGGACGTTTTTAAAAACTGAAGATTTTTGGCCAAAAATGCAAAGGGGGTAACCTTATCAAAAATTTCAATTTACCCCAAATCTCGAGAAAAATTTTTTTTCCTTAATTTTAGCAAAAATATATTTTAAACATTTGAAAACAAAATAAACATTCAAGAGCAATAATTACAGTATCATAAATAATATAAGAAAAATAATTATCCAAAAATCTATAAGATTTTGGATTAGGTACCGATCATTTAAATATAAATGTAGAAAGCCCGTATTAGATGAATAAAATATAAAAAATAAGTGGGATAAAATAATTACCTGTTTTTCATTCTGGTTAGTTTCAATAACTTTCGTGTATTCTTGCTGAGGTGCATTGTCAAAAATACACTGATAATGATCTAATATGCGATCCATCGAAGATACATTAGCTTGATTCTGTTCAGCGTCAACAGTCAAAATATTTATGGGCAATTTGACATTTAAAGACCATATGTTGCGAGCTAATCCTTCGCCAATAACAAACATTTGGCCTGGAGTGGGCGATTTTAAATCCACAAGTGCATCTTTGGTATTATTCTCCACATTTTCGAAGAAAACTGTCAAGCTATCAATAAAAAATTTATAAAACGAGTCGAAGATTCCATATGGAACTTGTAAAAACATTAATTTCAGTTTGTATTTTGATGAGAGTACATATGCTGGATTGGATAAATGGCTGGGTAAAAGAGCAATGTTTTTACGTTTTATGGCAACTGCTAAGCCATCAGCACGAGCTTTAGAAAAGGCCGCTTCCAATACTTCGTCAGAATAGTTCTTATAAATTTCGAAAGCCTGCAAATTATATAATGTTTTGTCACGCATGGAGCATAGATTACTATGCAATACGCTTTCAACTACAATAGTTTGAAGATCATAATCTGTTTTGGGATTTTTATAAAGAATAAAATCGCCATCTGTCGGAACCGGCATACGTTCGAAAAAGCGTTTTTGAAACTCTTGAATAGAGTTTGGTAAAATAAATCGAAACTTAACTTTGGAATCATAAGTGTTATGAACGTATTTAAACAAATAACACATAATTAATACGAAATGCACTGATAATGCTTCGCAAAACTCCGAGCGTATTGTATACGACTTTTTCAATCTTTGCAAGAAATTGTCACCATATTTTTTTTGTAAATATTCGTCAGTTTGCAGAAAATGCAGCCATGTAGGAACTTGGGGTATGTGTCGTTTTTTCCGAATAATAAACTGAAGGCGCCTGCAACATGCCTGAGTAGTTTTATTAAAAACTCCTAAGCTATGTCGTATTGCATCGCGGCATGATTTACCAATAGTTAAAAGACCAAGTGCTGGTACAGGGGCCCCAATATACGTTGCTGCTGCTTTTCCAATCATAAGCATTTCGTCCTCGGCTTTGCTCCATGAAGCGCGTAATGTTCTCATATTTTTTAAGGCATCGCGATCAATTGCATCCCTTGGAGCAGTTTTTTTTAAACGTTTGTTATTGGATGCAGACAACTGTGAGGAGATTCGCTTAACTGTCGATGCAGCTTGAGGCTGTCTCGATTTCCGCGATATAACACGCACTACCTTACTAGTTCCTCGAACACCAGAACCCACAGTACGTCCAGTTCTAACATTTCTCGCAGTCATCTTGTTATTACTGTGTAAAGACCACGACCAATTCCTAAACGTATGAGCAAACAAATTTGTCGAAAGTCCAGCAGCTCCCAAGCCATCGCCTGGCTGATAACCAAAATCATGTAAGGGAGCTTCATCAAAATCGACTGCCTTAAGAAAATTTAATCCTCGTACTCTCTGATTGCTCCTACGACCTCTACTGCGAAAACCCAATTTTGTATACACGCAAATTTTTTGTAATGTAGTCCAATAATTATGAATATCATCGAAACTACGCAAATCAAAATTCAGCTTTGTGTATTCGCGTTCAGAATTAATATACATGTAACCAGCTTCCGAATTTGTTGTGTCCAAAGCGCGTGCTCTGCGGTTAATATAAATCCACATCACTAACGGATCCTTAGTGTTCAAGCGCTCGCTTACCTTTGGATAGTAATACATAAGAAAATATTCAAAAATAATATTAAGATTTTAATAATTCATTATTAAAAAATATTATTAAATGATTTCACTGTTATGTAAAAGTATGTTCTAAGAATCCCCTCCCACATTCTCTCAGCAGAGAGAATCCATATCATTTAAATATACATTTTTACAATTTTTCTACATTGGAGGAGGCGGTCTTACATGGTATTTATGTACGTGCACTCTACCACTTATGATTATAAATTATAATTTTTTAAAATATTTTTTCATAAAAATGTTAGCTATTCTATTCAACAATTTATACATGACCGTTTTTTTTTTAAGAAACAGTTGTATAAAAAATTCCAGAGATACTACAAAATGTTTATGAACACATCAGAAATCGTCGTCTGATTTGCGAGTTAGTTACTAAAAAAATTTACCAATAATGATACATCGAAGCAGTAAACAGGTACTAGATGCTATACAATTCAAGTTAAATGTGAATGATAATGTTTAGTAAATGCAGCTTATAATAATTAATTTACCTGTATTAAACCCATGTGGTTAAGAAGTTTTAACACAGAAGTGTACACACGTTGCAACTGGATGCGACTAATGTTATACTGCCAATCTTTTGGTAATTGCTTCATTAGATAATGTTGGCGAATTGGGTGGTTTAAAAATGCCGTCAGTCTTTCATCAGCGCACTTATCAATACGAAAAATTTTATTAAAAATAGACAACGGCATGCGATCTATTGCATCAATGAAGTACACCCATCCAGCTGGTTTATCGGAATATCTTGGTAAGGGCGGCACAAAAGTATGCCAATTCACATATTTTGTATATGCTTTCAAGTTTCTGTGTTCCTCCTTTACTTGTTCAAAATACTCATCTATTCGTAAAGATGGTTCCGATTCTTTCCATGTTAGAAGTAATTCCTTAGTTATATCCAAAGGTACTTGATTTTCATTTAGTTCTACCGCTATATAAAATAAAAACTCATGCATATATCGAGATATTAAAAATTTTGGAGGTTTGTGGCTTTTTAATGGTATTAATTTACTTTTACTGTCTCTTGATTCAGATTTAATTTCAATTTTACGACATTGATTCAAAGTGGAATTTAATAATTTAAGCCGTTTTTCTTCAAGCATTAAATAGAGATAATTTTTTAATTTTAGAATTTCATGTTTTAGAACGGTATGTTCAATGTCTATTTTAGGATGCGTAACATAACGATGAATACGAATAAATTCCTCCCGTTGCAAAACAATTTCGTACATGCAAAGGGTTTGATTTTGACTCATTTGATATACCATACGTTTAATAGATTTCTGGCATACTTCATCTTTTAAGCCTAAGCTTTTTTCTTGTTGCATTAGCAATTTGCGCAATTTTTGCAACGAAATAATGCAATGCTCATCAACCATTTTTATAACAAAAGCTTTTCTGCATAATGAACGTTGGCTCATGTTATCGCTACGTTTCGTTAATACGTTGTTCGGAAATTCATAATTTTTAACACGGACATTAATCTGTGGTATATCTGCGATATCATCATCAACTTTAGGAATATTTGGCTCTTCAGCGCATTGCATATTTTGAAGAATATCTAATGAATGCTTTCTTGACTTATTTACAGAATCGTAACATTCAACAGCAACATACCTAAAATTTAGAATGAGCATTTTATTTAGTTTTAAATTTAATAAATGAAATAAAATACAAAAACAAATTAAAAAGAAAAACGGTCGCGGTTGATACGCGCACATTTATTATTATTATTTTTATGCTTTTTCATTATTATTTTTATACTTTTTAATTATTAGAAACTACTTACATGTTAGTTCTTTGACGTCCAAGGTCAACAAAGTAAGATTTTACTAAACCATCTGCTTTCATTTTTTTTATTAGTTGCCTTAAAGTTAAATGATTAATAGAGAGGTGCCGATAAATTTCAGCCTGACTGCATCCACGATTTCCGAAACGAGCTATAATACGATATGCTTCATCTAACAATGGCATAGAAACCGAAGAATGTTTCTCATTATGGAAGTCCCCTTCTGTAAAAACATTTTAATTAAAATTAAAAACCTTTTCCTTTATAAAAATGAACATTATTACCGGCGTTTTCTTCATCCTTCTCTGGTTCATTTTCAATATTTTCGAAAATATCATCGAAAGACTTTTCTGGATAACGCAATTTGACCACCGCAACTATTCTAGTACCAGCATTAGTTTTTCCTTTAGGTTTAGGATAGACATCATAATACGGCAAGGACTACATATATATATAAATATACAATGAAAATAATTTCAAACTTACAATAAATATTTTAATACTTACAATTGTTTCAAAAATATTCCTAAATATATGCGTCATCATTGCTTTCTTAAATGTTTTTTGCCTGTCAAAAGATGGAAAATGTACTTTTACTTCGGCTATTGGCATTGAAAACCCCGGCTTCTGTTTTAATATTAAAAACAATTTCTCCACCACACTTATTAATATACTTCGATAAGATGGGTAAAAACGCGGTAGTGTAAGCATCGTTGTTACTATTAGACGATCACTCCGCTTTTCGTTATAAACTTGGTGGGAAACAACTCCAAGTCTAATCAACTTATTTCTAAAAACAGGAAAATATAATATTTATTGATTTTAATTTTTAAATTATCTTATCAGTGTACAGTCGGTTTTCATTTCAATATATTTTTTTCAACATTTCATTAACAACCTGTGGGATTTTAATACCAAAATGATAGTTTTGAGAAGCGAATAACAATAACGCAATCAAAATATATAAATACATTAATTTCAACTCATTACAATAAATATTTTATGCGTTTATGACTATCAAGATGTCTCAGCTGCAATCCTTCAAAATTGGGGTTTCTCGAAACTTTTCTTCTTTTGAAATAAATTTCGATTTATTGCACCTTATAATATTTCCAGACTTGTATAATTTTAAGTTTAAAATCCGTCATAAACTCTATTTTACCATATCAAAAAAATAACCAGCAATGTTAAAAAATATAAAGAAAACAAAAAATAATTCAACAGAAACTACATCACACCTTTTGAGTATCTACTTCAGTTGATAATATGAATAATTTTATTTTTAACCACTTTTTTGCTCTGTATAATTATGTCTATAATATGAAATAATTGACAAATTGTAAAATAATTT
Source organism: Ormia ochracea (assembly GCA_963402855.1). Classification (NCBI taxonomy): domain Eukaryota; kingdom Metazoa; phylum Arthropoda; class Insecta; order Diptera; family Tachinidae; genus Ormia; species Ormia ochracea. The sequence continues at coordinate 41,746,951 of OY727107.1, forward strand.
CTATTTTACATCAAGTCAATAATCCTTTTTTGTATACCACATAAATAAAACATAACTTTGACTTTTAAAAAAGGCATAGAAATATACACAAATTTATATAAATAAAAAATTAATAATTTTACATTAGTTCCTCAAGCATTCAATATGTAAATATCCACTCTTTTCATATTTTAAAAGATGTGTTAAGAAAAGAAATTGAAAGAAAATAAATGTGTACAAAAATACATATGTATATTAAAAAATCGACGGGGTGTACTTTTTATACAGAAGTAGAAAAGATTATTTCTTATTATTGTGTATTACTATGTATTATACTATGTATTATTATTACAAAACTTATTTCTATTAATGGCAATAATTTCGCATAAAAATGGTGTGTGATTCTAATATATATTTATATATGCATCTATAAGTGCATATTTATATTACATTAGTTTGTTTACTTACTTGATGTAGAATACTATATTAGGATCCTTTGAGAAGTGGGTTAAAGACCACTCTCCCGAAGTAGTTTCACCATTGTAGCGGGAACGACCAATCGCCTCCCAAATACAGTATTGAATTGGAGTTAAATCTTTTGGACGGGTAACATTTTCGGGAGTTAATGAATTATAGCGTAGTTCCTGTGATGCTACAATAACAAACTTATTTCCATATCTTAAAATACAACAGCAATGATTAGTTTTTGTGCAAATTATACCATTGCTAATATATATTTACAATTTATTTATAGTTTGCACGTTGAAATTCTTTATCAGATCAAATGATATGGCCTTTCGTTCATTGTACCACTGACATGATCCCAAAATACTTCCATCAGATATTGGTACACATTTGTATCGGACGAATGGGCAAACATCCTGTAAATACGAAAACAAGCAATATAAGGAGAAAAATTTTTGACAATAGCAGCAACAAAAATAGTAAAGCTAAACTTTTTTTACATGGATTTATGAACTAATTTATTAAGCAAATGATAATCTGTTTATGTGGAATGTTTTAGATCCTAAAATTTGGATGTACTTACTGCAGAAAACGGAATGCCGAAATCTGGATCAACAAATTTGTAGCGATCAAATAACACTACGGAATCACGCTCCTCTGGTAATTCAAAAAATTGTAGATTCTGATGAACGCCCAATATAAATTTCCAAACATTTTCTATAAACTGATTGGGAAAAGGTTGTGGCATATTAAGCGATTTACTTAAGTATATCCATAATGCTAAGAAATTATGTTATAATAAATTTATGATCATAGGATATAGGAAAGTAATGTCGTATTAACATTTATATGGAACTTACAATTTAATGTAATTCCCTCTAAACCCTCCAAAGCAATTTCATCCAAAATAATTCGCTGTAAGGATCCTCCGCTGAAAGTAGTCATCTCATCTATAAGTTTTATGTTTTATTTCTCTACGAACTAGGAAATTAGCGCAAAAACCTATTGTTTTGAAACAATAGTTCTTCCAACAGAGTACGGTTGTTTATAACATTAGGAAATAGTATCAACAAAGTACGTATAATGTTTATATTCGGGATTACCAACACAGGGTAACATTAATAATGCTTTTATTATAAATGTGTTTTGTTACCTTAAAATTTAGCTGTACTGCATGGCGAATTGAAAACAGGTGTCAGCGGTTGCACAGACGATTTTTTTATGTTTTTAAAAATGTTATCTTCAATCACTAACAATATCACATATGCGTACATATAAAAGTTTTTATGTAATTTTAATTAATGATCTCTGTAATTTTTCTTAAAAAATAAACAAAAGTGTGTGTTAATATTAACAATACCATTTAATAACTGATATTTTCTTGGATACATCATAATACAGTACTACGAATTTTGCAATAAAAGTTACACTCCTAGACAAGCCACTGTTTTTTTATATAGCAAAGAATCTAAAATAAAAGAAAAATAGAGTAAAATAGTCCTGGTCGAGCTAAATTACAATCACCGATGAAAAGAATTAAAAATGGTGCATTAATAGAATTCAAGGAAAAGGAACCAATTCTATAACAATCATTTAAGGCTGAGTTTGCCAGATGATACTTTTTGCACAGGGTGACATTACCATGACATGTTTGTCATGTCCCCCCATTCATTGAAATCTGCCTCATCTGATCATGGTTGTGAATCAATTATAGGTTCGCTTTCACTGTTAAGCTATAATTATGATGCTTTAAGTAATGGTTTAAGGAGCGATTACTTTAATATATTTATTCCCTACTTTATTATAGAAGTTGAAATATTATTCAACAAAAAGAATGCTTAATATTGTGTTGTTGTCTTTTTTAAGCAACTTTTCATATGTGATATATATCCTTCTTTGGAGGAACATACTGATAAAATATGGCTGAGTTTTTTTTTATCATATTGTTGATTTACTAAACTTCCTGAAAATTTCCTTAAATGAAAGATGTTTTTCATGCAATCAGATGAGCAATAAAGGGGGCGGTGTGAACAAGTTAATATTGAATTCGCCATGTATCGCAACTCTTGTCATTCGAACTGTTGATTTTTGTACATCTTTTATTTGTTGCTTAATTTTCTGTGCTTGTGGTTTGAGTACATTGCGCGGTAATGATTTGCGGGAATTTAACAAGAGCTTATCGTAATATATTAAGTACGTCTGCGTTCAAAGTTCAATTTCCATTTTCAATAAGCGCATACTTACATACGGATGTATAAAAGTCCAGCAAGGCAAAAACTATGCTCTGTGTTGTAATGCCTTACAGGTTTCTACGCTTTCTACTTTGGCATCAGTATGTTGCCTCCAAATTTTTTTTTTTTAGGCTTCACATTTACAATCTAGTACAAGGGTTTCATTATTTGTTACTTTAACTGGGGCAAGTGCAAATGTACATACATATATTTTGTGAATTGCTATGTGATAGATGTATGTGGTTAAAAGTATTTGGTTTCATGCACAGCGCAGCACAAGTAATGGTACCCCACCTATAGTAAATAAGTTTCACAAAAAAATATGTGATCAATTTTATTTATTTTATAAATTCATATAAAACTACAAAATTAATTTATCTGCTATACGAAAAGCAAAACAACTTAGCACCGGAAGTATTGATAACTCCTTATTTGTGCACAGCAAAAGAAATTTTTGACCCTAAAAATTCTAATTTGGTTATACATTGGCAACGCTATTTTTGTAACGGTACTTATAAAATACCATTACTGGCATTCCTGATAAATATAAAGAAAAATGTTTAGAAAGAAATTTATAAAAATGTCTAATAGAGACATACGTAAGAAACTACATAAACGAAGGAAATAAAAAGAAGTGGATAGATTTTGCAATAGAATATAAATCCAAAAGCAGTGTGTTTTGGTATAAAGTAAGTTTTTCAGATGAGTTAAAATATAATATATTAGTCTTGGATGGACCTATGTCAGTGTGGAGACAACTGAATGAGGAGTTTAAATCCGAATAATACGCGTAATAGCAGCTATTGAAAGAAACACGTTCATGAGTTGGTGGTTGATCACACATATATACTATTTGTATGAAATTATGATAAGGTCAATGAAACCCACTTTGTATAAAAGGATTAAATATTTTGGCAACTCAGTTCAGTTTTGTCGAGCCGAGATATAAAATCAATCCATTTCAGGTTCAAAATTGTTCTGAATATAATTTCTTTTGTTCTTTCACTCTCAAGTATAGAGACGAAAAATTACATATAATAAATTTGTGTCCTGACAATAGTTTGTTCCGAAACAAGCGATGAATACTACTTTGGTTAGCAAAAAAAAATGCTTTGTTAGATCGAGGTTTTGTGTAGTGGTGAACTTTAACTTCTCCACTCTGTAGAAATTTAATATTTTATGTATTCAGATCGCTTTTTTATAAAATCTACTCCTAAGTACAGTATGTAGTTTTTTATTATTATTACTTTAATTATCTATTTCTTTTATTATGACTATATTTACGTATGAATATATTATGAATACTAATTGTGAATGCTAATTTTACTTGCCTGAAAAATTTAATTAATGTCGTGGGTCCATTGGTTTTCAATTCAGCTAACAACAACTTACGGAAGATGTCCACGCAGGTATTATCCGGGAAAACCTCTACAAGCCCAGTTTACAAAACGTTGGATGTTTCAATACCAAAACCTTTTGTTTTTCACGTCGAACTAAACAGACCACAACGTTATAATGCTATAAATAAAGAGATGTGGCTGTAAGTACTCCCAAAAATTAATATATAAATTTTGAATTTCCTGTTTGACATTGTAGGCTGCTTAGAATTTTTAGTTAATTTGTGTCTCATATGTATAATTTAGTTGAGAAATAAATTAAAAATTCAATGAAGAATTTAAATATTCATTGATTAAAACCATTCAGTTCAAATAAAACACTTCATTTTAACACTTTGTTCAACTTTTTAGTAATTTTATAATAGCCTGTACTTTGTAATTAAAATTCTTATTATATATTAATAAAATAGTTTTGGCAAAAAAAAAAAAAAAATGAACAACTGTTACTTAATTAGTTTGAGACGCTAGAAAGTATACATGGATATTCCAGAGATATATAAGAACAGAATTTGATTGAGCTTTGTCTACTCTCGGCATTTTTGTCGAGCCGTATAAACTCAAAAAATTATTTTATACATTATATGTAGGTAAAAATACAAAACTAGATCTTGAGGACCAGCAGATATGAAACCGCGATCGCTTAGATTACCGGCCACATCACTTGCCTAGCCGTCAAACTCATTATTAGGTTTCACAAAAAAATTTTATTTGATATGGAACATATCTTGGAAAGGGTACAGTCAAATATAACTGTTTTACTTGTTTTGATTAAAATTACTAATTTTTATTGTATTTAATTATAATACGCTAAAGTGTATAGGTAGAACTAATTATATAATGCTGCTAATTATAAATGTTTAATTTACAATAATATATTTGTTTAATTTTTTACAGGGATATCAAAAATTGTTTTGAAGGATTAACTACAAATCCAGATTGTCGAGTTATCGTTTTATCAGCGGCTGGAAAGCATTTTACTGCAGGTAAAAAATTTTACAAGTTCTGCATGTATGAATAAACTAACTAACTCAACTTCTTAACTTAATTAACTCAACTTAACTTAATTTGTTGATGCCATTCCGTTATAGAAATCTCATATATTATAAATGTTCCAGCAACTAGAAGAATTATTTTTATATGCTCAGCTCGAAGAAATTTCTTTTCATAAAATCATTTCAGAAAAACGAAATTGTTTTGTGTTAATCATTAATGCTGAGATGTTGTGATTGTTGTGTTGATGCTCTATTTTCAGGTATTGACCTGACAGATATGTTAAAATTGGGTCAAGAGTTGGCAGAAATAGAAGATGCAGCTAGAAAAGGTATTTATTTGGAACGTCTAATTAAGTTATATCAGGAGTCAATGAGCTCTTTGGAGAGTTGTCCAAAACCCGTAATATCGGCAATACACTCAGCTTGCATAGGTGCTGGAATTGACATGATAACTGCAGCCGACATCCGGTACTGTTCAGAAGACGCATTTTTTTCTGTTAAGGAGGTAGATATTGGTATGGCAGCTGACGTTGGTACATTGCAACGGTTACCTAAAGCAATCGGAAGCCAGTCATTGGCTCGTGAGTTGTGCTACACAGGTCGACGTTTTGAAAGTTCTGAAGCTCTTAGTTGCGGATTGGTTAATAAAGTTTTTCCAGATAAAGATTCTTTAATTATAGGTGCCTTGAGTTTAGCTGAAAATATTGCTGAAAAAAGTCCGATAGCTGTACAAGCAACAAAACAAAGTTTAGTGTACTCGCAAAGCCGAACAAATCAATCTGGTTTAGATCATATTGTAAGTATTTATAATACTTCCAAATTAAAGGTCAATTTCGCACATTGTTAAATTTCTTTTACCAGCGTGAGCTAAACAAATTGTACCTACAATCAGAAGACTTTGCTCAAGCCGCTGCAGCTCAACTGACTAAAGGCGAAAAACCACTTTTCTCAAAGTTATAATATTTTGTAAGTGAAAAATTTAATAATGTCTTTGATTTAAATACATATGTACATTAATTTTAATCAAATGTATGTATTTGATAGTACAATCAGAATTTAATAAATTAAAGAAATATATAGGTATACTAGTACATAAAGCATTGGTAAATTTTTTCAAAGTTAGCAGTTTTGATTTTTTACATGTATTAAAGAATATTTTAGTTAATTTTTTAGATGAGAATGATGGTGAAGGGTCAAGTAACTAAGGTGAAAGCGAAAAAACGAAAAATTAAAACTTATTGGATGGAGGACCGTGAAATAAACTCTTGAACAGAAGTTATAATCATCAGCCGGAAATAATGATTTAATAAATCATTCACAGACAAAGAAACATGTAGATAATTCGAAATATATTGGCCATCAGCAGCAAAAAATTTATGAACTATTTCCCAGTTAATATGTGCGAACCATTGTTATAGTTTTTGTAATAAAGCAATTAAAATATGGAAATATAAATACAGAAATCTGTAGTTTTTGTCAATTTCACACCTAGAAGTTTTGCTCCAATTTGGATAAAAAATTTTGTCTAGCCAAATACTAAAATAAAGCAACTCATGCTGAAAATGAGTTCTATGGAATCGTGCAAGACAATGCATATTCATAATGTTATACATATATATTTGATTTATTCAACATTGAAAGTATTAGTATTTCTATGGCACACAAAAGTTTCATTTCTCTGTTCTCTACAATTATTTTTCTTAGACGTGTTATTTCAAAATCGTATAAAAACAGGATTGTGTGTACAGTCGGTTAAGGCCTTTTTTCACTAGCATTTGTAAATATAGCATTCTGCTAAAATAATTAAATAGTGTGCCCAAAAGTTTATGAAAATTTCCACAAAATGATCATTTTCATGCGATCTGAGTTGCTTTTACTGCAATCAGGAAAGAAAAAATGGTTTCCTCCCTTAATGACTTTCAAAATATTTTGAATGTTTTTTTTTGAGAAAAAGCATACCGTTACAGGTTTTAAAAAATTCATCTCCACTACTTACAGTACATAATCCTATTTATTTATTTCAATATGCCTATTTTAATTCAGGATTTTTGAGTCATAAAATATTGTTTTAAATATTATTTTTTTGTTTATTGTAAATCATAATTGGAAAACTTTCCATTTTAATGATTTTAGAAATTTTTTATTTAATAATAAATTAATAATATACTTTCCTATTATCAGTAATGCAAAAAAATTTTTTTACAAGTCTGTATTTAATTGGAATATATGTATGTTTGTATACTTTTCAATTTAACGTACAACTCTTTCCTGCTTTAAGGTCGAAAATTGAACGCATGTCAGCAAGCTTTTATATTAATATACATTGCTGTGATTTTAATGGTATAAAATTCTATTTATTATCAATTTTTAAAAAAAAAATATATATATATATATATATTTTATATTTTTTATTTATATGTAGTTTACGTTTATATGCAAATCTTTATTATTACTTTTTATCATCATTTATTATATCCTCTTAATTACATGTGTATTAATAATAAACTATAAAAATTTAATTTAAGTTTCCTTTGATTCTGTTATATTATTTATTTTTATATGTATGTATGCTTGTGTATGTATGTGTATATCTATAATATATATATTAAATGTACTTTACTATTAAATATTTTATTTGTAATTATATTGTATACTGATTTTATGTTTTTAATTAAAATGTGTAGAAACGAGTAGAAATGTTTGAAGGCAAATAAACAATTGGAAGTTAAAATTTAAATTATACGAATACATACATATCTACCTCATGATGTGGAAAAAATAATTTTACTGCAGTTCTTGTCTTATGTTGCGCCCCCTCATGTACCGTCTGGCGGAGAGGAAGTCCTCCTCGTCCTACAAAACATAATTAAAAACGGAAGACTCCTGTTCATTGTTAATATTTGCACCACCACCACCACGGTTGGAAGAGCCCGAAGATTTGTTTGAACCATGATGGTGACCAATTGTCATTTGGTTTGTTTGGTGAATAACAGATGTAATATCACTTTGGGACGCCGAAATATCTTTGCTAGTAAGAACATCTGAACTGCTAGAACCCGATGATAGCCCATGGCGTTCTGTCAGTCCGTATTGAATTGGTTGATAGCCGTGACTGGGATTGTACGTGGCTGAATATGGCATATAGATAGGGGGATTTGGCAGGGGACCAATATCGCTGGTAATACTTTCAGTGTCAGCGTGGCTTAAATTGGAACGGCATTGCAGTGGATTTCGATCATCATTGACTACATAGTAGCATTGCTCGGAAAATGTCAACTTGTTGACTGTGTGCTTAATATAATTATTTCGCAACATAGCAGAAACAATACGTCGAGCTTCACGTCTGTCTTGAACATCTTCGACATTTTCCAGTACCCAGTTTACAGCGTCTGCCCCAATAAAAGCATTTGGTATTGTAATTTTTAGCCACATACGATCACGAATTTCTAAGCCACTGTCTGGTTTTATCATAGCCTTTACAATTTCTTCGAGATTGTTTTGATCAAGCCGTTCTTTTATGGGCTCTGGTATGTCAGGATGTATTATAGTGTCTTGTGAAGTTAGAGCCTGTGTATGAGCTACCCATGCGCCTGGATCAATAGGCCGCACAGGCTCTGTCCGTGGTATGGTAAAGTACCCTTTTGGATTTGGATCCCAACACTTAGCGACGACTAATTTAATTGGGCCTGGTTTCTGAACTACCTCACGCAACACCCGTACGGCTTCGTCATTTGTCATATTTTCGAAATTGACATCATTCACCTGTAAAATCATATCGCCAGGTTCAATTCTACCATCTAGTGCTACAGCTCCACCTTTCATTATGCTTCCTACGTAAATACCTCCATCACCACCACGATTCGACTGTCCGACTATTGATATTCCAAGAAAATTTACAGCTTCCATGTTTATGTTAACCGTTATTATATTTAAAGACATTGTAGAGTCGGTTATTGAGGAATAACTTGAAGTGCGCGATATACTAGGGGCTCGTTTTTTGCGTCTCTGTGGCTTTTTACGAACCTGCAATCTTTGAACACTGCTATAGTCGGTAAGATCACGATCAAATGTCACTTCAGATTCAGTTCCAAATAAACTTGTTGAGTCCAGGTCACTCGACATAACCGATGCTGACTGATATGTGAGAGGTGGCGGCGCCTGCATCATAGGATTTGTAATAACGCCACCACCTCCAATAATACCACCAACACCGCCTCCACCGATCACTTTCAGTGGAGGTGGAGGTGGTTGGGCCGGCCTCAAGGTTTGGCGTGTGTCACCGCACTCACTTGGCATATCGGAGCAATTATCTGATTGATTAGTACCATCAGCCGAAACCAACCAAGAGACAACCCGTCCGTTAAAACACGGTAATATTGTAGCATCGTCGGCTATCTCTTCTTTAACAACCCCAAAATCGGCGTCCATTGATTTAAAAAAGTATTTATAATTATTATTTTGTTTATTGAGCACCATCTTAAAATCCTTTAACGTCACCTGTGCAGATGGTATGGGAATCTTTACTAAATACGGAGTTGTTTCATCGTCAATATGATAGATCACTTTAGTCTCCTGTATTCCACCACCGCCACAGTTTTTATCGGTATCCATCTTTAACTCGTATTCTTATGTATATGTTCGAGATTTGTGTGCTCTTTTCTGTACTACTCGTTTGTTTTTTCACATAAGTATATGTACTTAATGTAGCAAAATGGACTCGTTTATTTACTGGCTGTAATTATTTTTTTTAATAATATAAAGACAAATGACAACTATTCAAACTCACCTATTTACTAAGAAATACGTATTTGTTTTTAATGTAATTTGGGTTGGGTTTCATTGGTGGTTTTAACAATTATATCTACTCAACTACTCATTCGTTCACCAAAGGCGTTGTTGCTGCCTGCGCTCAAACAAACACATCATATTTTATTACCTATGAGTTTTATTTATAGTTTACTTGCTTTACTGATACTTTACGTCCAAGTCATGAATTCTTTTCACCAATATTTATTACTAATTTTAACTGTTTACGATTAATTTTTTACTAATTAATGGCCGCAATAATGCGCAGACAATGAAAGAGCAGCTAAATTATTTGACATTCCGAACACATACGTTCCAATTTTAATATATAACTGTGTATTTTATTTAGATTCTAAGCCTGAGTGCGGAGCCGATATTTCAAAAAAAATACAACTTTTAAGCGTTTACAAAATTATTTTAAAGAAATCGGCGTCAAAAAATAAACACTAAATAAAAAGTGGAGACCACCGCCAAATTCAAAATGATGGGTTTAATTTAGCGGATGATGAACTGTTAAAAATTGTACCGGTCTTGTATTACTGTACATATATATATATTACATTTTGCACTGATTTGGCAAAAAGAAATGCTTATATTAGTTTTTACAGTTTCTTATGTAATAAAATTTATTTTTTGTGCAGATTTGGAAAACTTTTCAAAGCTTATTATGATTGTGTCTTTGAAGTGCTCGATTTGTTAAAAATTGTCTGATGATTTTGATCTTAGCGCAAAAACAAAAACTAATACTTTTGAAATTCTCTATTATTTTTTAAGAATTATTTAGTTATTGTCGCTTTTGTTTCCTTTTTGGAAAATATATGTAAAAGTTTATTTAATTACAGATATATTTGGATGGCTTCGCAAAATACTTTTGGATATGTATATATACATATGTATGATGTATTAATTGAGAAAAATAGTAAATTACGCAATTTAGCTACGTATATGTACATATATACATACATACAAGTAATTTCGTTTAAAGTATTATTTTTATAAATTGACAATTTGTTTTAATATCTCCTATAATAGCAATAAAATTGTCATACATGCTGCTAAATAGCGCATTTTAACGTTTTAATAAATTTAAGTTTAAATTGTATCTAAATTTATAAATTTTTATCGTAGTTACAAAGTATTTAATATTTTAGTTTTTACACGATATAATAACTTCTGTTATCAATTGAGTAGCCTTCCGATGGTTTATTTAGTGAGAAAAAATTTTATTCAGGAATGAAAGCCAAGAAATTTACAATGTCAAAAATAGTTAAAGTTCTCGCTTTTCTTGCTTTATGGGTGTCAAAAACAGTGCAATCTGCCATTGGTTTTTTTGTATGACAATCGACTAAAAGTTATATTGAATTTGTCATTTGCGAAGACTGAACTTGACTCAAGTTAACAGCTACGTTTGAAATATGTACATATTTTTTAAAACGGTAATTTTCTTAATATGCTTTGATACTTTCTTTTGCTTGGCATAAAATACTACATTGGATTGGATTTTACCGATTTTAGAATGACTAGTGTTGCACTAGTTTGTAAATAGTTAAAGAAAATAATTTGTAGTTATTTATACTGTTGGTTGTGTGGTAAAATTAGTCACGTAATACGGAAAACTAGTCTCATAATATTGTAAACACGATATACTACAACGATTTATTATTTTTTTGAGTTTATTAACATATGTAGGTATACAACACAAAAAACAACAAATTTTTTAAATACAATTTTATAAAAAAAATCTATTTCTTAAACGTTATCCAATTTTCATTTGTAAGTGCGATAATGTTTATATTTAGTGATTGAGATGCCCATTTTGTAAACACAAAAAAATGTCTCCGCTCTTTCTGTCAACTGTTTTCAATTCGCCTTGATTGCTAATTGCCCAATAAATTTATAGCGAATTAACAAAAAACCAAAATCAATTTTTTCGGAAAAAATAATTAAAATTATACTTTTTGATTAGAAGCTGAACAAAAAAAAAATAAGAAAAAAAAGAAAGGAAAATGAACGATCTAAGCGAAAGAGTTGTTGCTGCTAAAAGTGCTTTAATGTTAGCTCTTGGGGATAATACACAGAAATACTTGGCTAATATGAAGCTATGGTTCAGACACAAATGGACAAAGGAACAATTTGATTATGAGTCCCGTAAATTTTTAACGCAGGAAACAGTGCATTTGCATAATCAATTTCTGATTGCAATCCTCAACAAAATAGATGCATTTCATATATCGCAGGAAGCGAGCCCGCTTAGTGATGGGTTTTCGTTAGGAATGTCAGCTGGAATAAGTACAGCGTGTAATTCTAGTGGGAACCGGAAAACTAAACGGAAAAAAAGCTCTCGAGTATCTAGTGATAAAATAACTTTTGAGCCCTATGATTTCTTGGATTTTATAACAGAAGACACTATGAAGTTAATCAGGCCGGCAAGTGGAACGGAAGCAAATGTTCAAATACTACCTACGCAAAGATATTGTGTTCAGGAGCTATTTTTGCCTGATACGGGTTTCATTTTAGGACGGTTTCTCATTGGTGCATGGGAATGTGGTCTAATTAATGTAGAAGACAGCGTGGCTGAGTATGTAGCTGTTGCAGTTCAAGCTTTATTAAAAAATCTTATCGCGGCAGTTATTACCAAAAAAGAGCATTACAAAGTAACTGGTGAAGGATCATTTTATTATGATGTTGGAGCGTCAATTAAAGACCCTTCTGTACGAAATACAGTTACTCGCCAAAAACTAGATGATGCACCTTTAGAATTAGATAAAGAAATAACATCTCCAAATTTCATGCGTAGATCAAATGATGACGTTACTTTTCTTTCAGGATGCGAAGAAATGTGAGTATTGCATTTTATTGCAATATATGTTTAATTCTTGTTTATTGATTTTTCCAGATATCCTAAAATTAGTAGAGAAATAACACTTAAAGATTGTCAAAACGCATTTGCACAGCGCAACCTCATAGCATCACATTCCGTTTATGCCATAAATATGGAAAGGCTCACGCAAATGATGCATTGATATAATTTATCACTATTATAAATTGTAAAGAATTTAGTTTTAATATATACAGCGTTACATCACTCTAATTAAGTATTGACTAATTGTTATGAACATACATTGAAGGTAACGATAACATTGCAGAGGTAGCCCATTAATGTATGTACATTCCATGCTTTATTAATGGTTTGACAGTTCAAAGGATGAAATATATTGGATATTAATTAAAGTAGATTAATCAGATTTGAGTTGCTTTCAAGTTAAAAATGTTATTTTTTATATGCTTTTAACAAATTTTGGAGTAAGATAAAATATAAGTACTGTTTTGATCGATACGCCACACTATTATTACTAAATTTTCAGTACTTAAGGTAAGTTCAGGGGAGCTTGTAAATTATTTTTACAAACAAATTTTACATTTTACATTTATAAACTTATTTTTTTAAATACTGCTCATTTATTGCTGACCTCTTTAATTCCACTCTTACCAATTTTTCTTACTTAATACTACGTTGGGCAGTCAAGCAAAAAATAATTTTTTTTTATAAAATGCTGGCTACTTTACTAATAAACACCATAACATTCGCTTGTAAAGCATACGCTCAGGCATATGGGAATAAAACGACCATATAATATACACTCGTAATGTTTACACATTACGGATTTTAAAAGAAAATGATCAGCAAAATTAAAACTATCAGCACTAAAATGTAATTATTCATTGCTACCATCATAACAATATTATAGAGCAACAGAATTAAATAAAAGAAGAACCAAATGAAATAGAATAAAATTGGACTAGAGATTCGCTGATGTATAGCTAACGCAAACAGCATACACAGAATTACACATGTATTTATAATAAAAATAATACTTATAATAATAATAATAATAATAATAATAATAATAATAATAATAATAATAATAATAATAATAATAATAATAATAATAATAATAATAATAATAATAATAATAGTAATAGTAATAATAATAATAGTAATAATAATAATAATAATAATAATAATAATAATAATAATAATAATAATAATAATAATAATAATAATAATAATAATAATAATAATAATAATAATAATAATAATAATAATAATAATAATAATAATAGTAATAATAATAATAATAGTAATAATAATAATAATAATATTTATAATATTAATATTATTTGTGGCGATTTAAAATAAAAAATGTTACAGTACTATTTATTATTATTGTTACGTTTACAGGCCGTGCATTTGCTGGAGTCGTTTTTTGCAATGAAATAAGATATAAAAACCATTTAGACATTAAGGTATTTTCAGAAACATTCGGCGGTGAGACATTAATTTTAAATTTTATCAAAAGCAACAAAAAAAGTCACAGTTGGCAACGCCATATTAATAATGTGTGTAAGCTGTGGAATAAATACGTGGAACAACAACAATAAACATTAAAAGTAATAAAATTCTTAAGAATCAAAACATACTTCTCTATATTTAATTTCTTTTATTTAATTTCGTAAATGTGTTAAAATAAAAATATAAGCAAGTATACAAATCCTCTTGAATAAATTTATTCGTACATGTACAAACAAACATATTTCTACAAGTATATTAAAAATAATATTTTAAAAAGACCTACTCGTATTAATAGTAATATAAACAGCATTTCAATAACACTGCTCTTTAGCTCATATATCTTTTTGCAATGTTCAATGGCTTGGTGTATAATTAACGGTTTATTTGTTGCTTTGTAATGCTTGTTTTAATTTTCACTATAAAAGAGAACTCAGGTGCTGTCAAGCACTGCAACAAAATCTAAAATCATGAAGTGTTTGTTTATTGCTTCGCACTTCCGTGCAGCAGAGTTTTGCATCTGGCACTAACGATGGTGTTACTATTATTATGTTTTTCGAGCTCTAATTTAAAGATCTAACAATATTCATTTACATAAATAATTATTTAGTTAATATTAATGTATATATTTATGTACGCATAGCACATAGGCGACAACCAAGACACAAAATCAAAACTTAAATTTTCTTTAATATATTGTTTTATATCTAAGTCATGCCATTCACTGAAATATGAAAAGTGTATAGTGATAGAGAAGGCAGAAGCGTAGTGAAGATTATATATGATATACATTTAAACTTTTTTTTTTTGCAACTTTCATATTAAATTATTATTATTAAAAAAGAAAAAAATTATATAAAAAAAGGATCCTAAATTCCGAATAAAAATAAATTATATTTTTTAAATCAATAGTAGTTTTAATGTAAGAACACTTAAGCATTGATTGCTAGTTGAGTTTGTTTATGCTTTGTTTGGAATACGTATATGTGTGAAAGTATGTGTGGATGTTACTTGGATGTACAATATCAATTTTTAGGTATTTGCAGTACGCTTGTATATTAATATAAAGTTTTTTTCTTTGTCATACATAGTAATTTTTAATTATTTTCGTACATACTGATTAGTGAGAGATGTGACGTTATTGTGCTCATAATTAGATTATGGATCGTGCCAGAATTGGTTAAACCGTTTTCAATACGCCCTTATGCAATATGTTCGTCTTATAATATAAGACATTAAAAATTAAAGTTCTTTTTTTTGTTCCTTTTCTTTGAGGGAACATATCTATGGAGAAGGCTATATAAGACTCGAATGTAACGTTTTTACTTGTTTTTGAAGTGTGCTAAGTATACTGTAGTTATGAACTTTAAAAGATTGCTTAAATTAAGTACATTAAGTGCATACTTTATTGCCATGCATGTATACATCTACAAACACATAGTATTTTACATACTAATGTACAGAATAACAAACATATGAGAGTGCCTAACATATTGAAGAAAAACATTTTTTAGCTATAAAATATATTTAAGTTTCAATTACCTTGTTGTGTTTAGTGAATGAAGAAGCGTAAAATAATTGTAAATATTTATTATAATGGAAATAACCGTTTAATATACAATTAACACGAGCTTGTTAAATTAAAAATGAGATGCTCGATAAGCCCATAAATAAATATGTATATGCATACATTAATACATAAACGATTGTACGTGCTTATCCATGTAGTTGGGTGAATAAAAAGGGAAAGATCTTTCCCACCAATTTTTTGTATACATAATAAAGACGTGCGTAGTGCATCTGAAGTAGAGAATTTCAATGCCTTCAACTATCAGTGTAACCAGATATATTTCTCACTGTTTCTGTTTCAAATTAGTGTCTGTCTCATTTTGGAAACAGCATACTCGTATTGGATGTCATCACTGAATGTGTGCAACAATATGTGTGCAATTTGAATAAAGAAAATATTTTAAATCGTTAAATCTATTTCATAAAATGTTTCTATAACAATAATGTTAATTACCTTTTTTTAAATGTGAATTGTGATTTAATTTTAAGTTTTATTAACTTTTATTTGTAATTTTAATGGTTTTCATCAGGATATACTATATATATGCAAGTATATATATATACAGTCGAATGAATTTCTCTATAATGAATTTCCATGGGACCAAAAAGTCATTTCATTATAAAGAAATTTCATTATACAGAAATTTATTTTAGATTGAACTATACTGTTACATGTTTGCTTTTGAATAAAATTTCTAATATATTCAGGGATGCAAAATCATCATTCGGTACGTTACTTGTCATCTCCACAAATGTTCGAAGGACAGAATTTCAGAACTTCTTAGCTACATATTTTTTTTTTGCTACACCTTTTTCCACTCCCTTAATTATTAAAAATTTTTTTTCGAGAGAAATGCTGCTTCGCTGCGACATTTAACTTTGTTAACTGATCACGCGCAACTGCTATCAAAATTGCTATAGATGTGACTTTTTCAATTTTTTGATACATGCTTCCAACTTCTGGGAATCTCCTATTAGATAAACAGTGTTATTATTATGCGAAACAGAAAATAGTTTGAAAAAACTCATTATATGGAGATAAAAAATTATGATAGTCAAAAGAACATCTAAAAAATTTGGAAATTCATTATAGGGAGAGCTTCACTATGCAGAAGTTCATCATAGAGAAGTGTGGCTATATATAAATATATATATGTATATTGCTATACATATATATAGCCGTACATATAAATCCGTATGTGTATATTTCAGCCATTGTTACAGTTTTTGTAATAAAATAATTAAAATAGAAAAAATCGTATATTTTTGATTTTACGACTTTTTGCATGGAACTCTGTAGTTCTTGACGATTTAACCCCTGGAAATTCTGGCATGCACTGCATGTACACCTGTACTAATACACTTGCACAGTGCATGTATGGATGTACATATCTAGTTCTACTGTTGCTGTACTGATAACACAAGTGAAATAATTGGAATATACGGAACCATGAAATGGAAATTGATTCTTGAGCTTAAAATAAGCAAGTATGTGGAATTTGGTTTCATTTAATTGGGTAGTGTCGAACGTTTAGTGCTTCAGTTTGTTACGCGTTTTCAAAAATAACACTCTGTTAATTAGAATTGAAAACAATTTGATTGCGTTGAAAATATTCGTTTGAAAGCTTTCACAAACAAGCGATAAAACACACGACTGAAAAGATGAATAAAAATTTTATGAGTGGATTATTGAAATTAATTAGCATGTATTTGGTTGTAACAACATTCGAATACCGCAAGTCGACAAGTGATGCAACACGAGTAGTAAATGTAAGAAATGCACATATTTTGCATCCTCGATCTCTATTATTTCCGCCTACAGCACCAACTCGAGTGCAAGTAAGAATAAAACTTAAAACTACACTTACCTTGGCTAACCTTAACCAGTAAAATGTGACAACCATTGTAAAGGGGTTGTTGCAAGGACACGTAAGATGTTTTGTGTGCACACATAAAAAATAAAGTGTTTAGAGATAAAAAAATATATATGAATGCATGTATGTGTGTATCTATGTAAATATGTATGCATATGCTTAGTAAGTTTTGGTTATAAGCGAGTTTGATTGCAGAAAGTAGTTTTAAGTAAATTATATCTAGTACGCTGGATTCCAACATTGATCAGTTTTAAGTATTTATTCGTTAGGTGTTTCCCCCATTGCTTTGGAAAAAACTATTGAACAAGAAGGAACAAATGCATCAATTACCATTGTACGCCGGAGTCTTGTGGAGTTTTCTTTTCTACAAAAAATACAACATTTTTTATAGAAAGAGTAATTTTGGGTTCTTTTCTTAAAAATGAAAGGTTTGAGTTCGACAATGTTGCAAATACTCTGTAAAGGAGATATATAAGTGTTTTATTTCTGTAAATTTCATTTCATCCTGTGAAGTTAGATAAGATATGGTTCACTAAAGTGTTTGTTACCCTAAATAAAAACAATTCGATAGCTGATAGATTAGTCTTAGTAGAAATGCAGCGTCAGAAGATAGAACAATGTGTCTGCCAAGCTTGGAAAACGGCACAGGCGACCAGTTGAAATCTTCCGTTGATTTTGGTTTAACCTACATTTACAATAAGGTACAGAAGTGGCAATGAATCAGAACAAAAATTTTCTTATCAATAGAAGATTTTTTATATTTTGTATTTTATATTTATCAAATATAACATTATATTGTTACTGGGCGGATAAAACATTTTAAAAATGCAGCTTTTTAACAGGCCATATTATGGTGGCAGGGAAGAAAAACCCATCAGTTTAAAATGGCCATAATGTTTAACAGACATCGTTACATATGTATGCCAAATCTATGATTATAAACATATTGCAATAGTCCTCCTTCATAAGTATGAAATTTTTATACAAAAAAAAAAGGTTCTTTCGGTTAGGCCTGCATGTGCATACATACATCTTTCCCTAATTATGCAACAAAATATAATTCAAAAACAAAATTCAAACGCAAATACAACTGTAAAATGGATTTGCCTAGACTCTGACTTTACATGATTTACACGCAAATAAAAAGTAATTTATGAATATTTTCATTTCTGTATTTTGATCTTTGCAGTTTATTGGTGGCGTCGGCATACCGCTCGAGGACTTAAATTTTGAATCGGTTACATCGGGTTACGTTTTAAAAGCAGAATACTTTTTACCGGAAACAGCTGATGTATTTCATCAAAAAATAGTACCTCAAACCATCCATCGTCGTCGGCGAAGTGTCAATGAAACAACTAGCTACGAAAGAGTAAAAAATAATAATTTTAAGAATAATATTTCCAATATTTCACAATCAGTAAGACATCACAGGAAGCAATTACCACAGTCGGAAGGTACTAGTAGTTTAAACATGCAACGAAAAAGTGGAGACCATTACCGCTGGATTGTTTATAAAGCAATTGAAACAATATTAAATAAGTAAGCGAAAAAGTAGATTTATTTCTGATTTTAAACGTTATCATAACCTCCATGGAGGATAAAATATAATTTTATGTTTTAAGTTATAAATTTTTTACCGGTTATTGAATTTCTTTTATCCGAAACACATACTATGAATTACGTTGTTATTCATCAAGCAATAAGATATCTTTCTCTGTGTTGTACTTAGATGCCGGGCAGACGGCTTTTGGAGTTTCAGAAAAAAGTACGAGTTTTATGGGGAATTTTTTAGATATTTTTAATATCTGCGTTAGCAATTTTCGTCAATGGAGATGACATAAGGCTAGGATATTTCCGAGTGTAAATTTCGCAAAACCTGAAAATTTTTTATATAGAGAAGAAACCTTGAGGCAAGTAACTCCTAACACGAACGTCATATCTCTTTCAAAAAAGTGACAGTGAAATAGTTCACCTTCGTAATTTTTAAAGCGTTACGTGAAAAAGGTCTCTGTTAATCTGCCATTTCCTTTCAACCAACTATGAAATACAGTCCTCTTGTATAGGACTATAGTTCAAAGCAATCTATTTAGAGAAGTACTGTACATTTAATTCCGATAAGTCTTATTCCATTCTTAATGATTTTGTTGCAGAAATATATAATTTGATAACGTTTTTCTTGGGCTGTTGTGGGAATAGCGGCTAAACTAGTAAACTCATTAGTAAGTCTTGAAAATAATTCCATAACATGCATAATACGAGCACTTTCGAACAATTTTTTTGCGGTTCGGTTGATTATTTAGTTTCACTGTACCTTTTAAAGTTCAGCTTTTCAATTTTTCCTTTTTCATTACAGTTCTGAATTAAATGGACATGTTTGCCTCCTGCGCAGTATTTGTGAACATGCTGCTACACCTCTGGATTATGAAGGTGGCTTATTAGCTGAGATACTACGCATAATATTGACGTGAGTTTGTAATTCGTTAGAATTTTAAATTTATTCTTATATTGAAATCTTACTTTGCTTGCAGACCTTCAACATCACATGATAAACCGGTAAAGGACTACCAGAAGGAGTATCTAAGAGCAGAAATTTTGGGACGTGTCGGTGAAGATTGTGAAAAGGTCTACAATCGGTGCACTACAAATTTACTTATGGAAATCATTTCAGTTGTCTTTTGAAGTTGTGTATTCTCAAACAGTCTGATATTTGATAAGTGAAAAGTAATTCGAAATAGATAATAAATTTATTTAAAAGTTGCCTTAATGTCGACAATTGAAAAGTTGATAAATCCATTGAATTCAATCGAGCAGCTTGAAACTACTTAATTTAGCTTTTGATTCAAATTTCCCTTATAGGTGCATAATGAAGGTATAATAAAAAAAGGACTATAATTGAAGTAATAGCTCCTTGACGAAAGTGGGAAGCTTTTGCAATATATAAACCAAGATCCTTGAGTATGAATAAAACATGATTGGATATCACTTTTAATAGGAAGGATTTTAAAGGATTAATGTAGAGGATGTGTTCCAGCGAATGACGTATCTGCTTAGAGAATGAGATAAAATATTTGGTAATCGCGTAAGGCAATTTTCGGGCATTGTAAGTGGAAATTTAAGGCGCAACGGAGTGATTAAGAGTATAGAAAAAGTAAAACGAAACATAGACAAACTGCTGCATAAAAAGAAGAAGTCATATTAGAAGGCGCAAAACACTTTAGTAGCAAATACTGCTTTACGTTACTGCAATTTAAAAATCTCGAGGAAGAACGATGGGAACTGGATGGTTGAAAGCCATCACTTCAGTCTGTTCAGAATATATATTTATTTTAAGGTAGCTGGAGACCACACTAAAAGTACTTAATTTTTGAAGGTGTTTTAACAAACATGGCTTGTGTGCTGAAAAATAGGACAGTGTGGCCAAAAAATGTGACAGATCTTTTTGACAAGCAAACGTTTATGAACATTTTCATATTATGCAATCAGAGTTGCTTTTGCTTCAATCAGTAAAGAGAAAATTATTTACATCATTTTTGTATGATATTGTGGCACCAGCAACGCCGTTTTCATTCAAATTTTAAAATAGGATAGGAATCACATCAGATTTTCATGTGAATGAATTGTACGACTGTGACGATGATGAGGCTTGGGCTTAAGGGCTATGTACGCCTGTATCAGTCAAACTTTCCAAAAGCAATTAACAACAGAAATATTTAAGATATTGCTTATGATTGCAAATTATTGTCATCTGTAGTTAAAGCACTTAGTTGTTGAGCCAATGGGAGCCCCATAAAGAAGCCTCTCTAGAAACTGTGTGTTGGTAATCATTTTTGTATTAAGATCGCAAGTTTTGGTTGAATGTGCATAGAAGAAGAACCTTTGAGAATGAATATATAAAACAACGAATCGAGACAGTAACAACAAATTGAATCCACGTTGGCATTTAAACGCTGTTATTCATGTACATGCTAAATAGAGAATGTGCATATCTATGTCGCCTGTCGCCTGTCGCCTGTCGCCTGTCGCTCTGTTTTTCTTTTGTTGTGCATGTTCTGCATAAGCAATTAATTGCTAAAGCGAAAAAATGATTAAATTCATTCATATCGGACACATCACAATAACGCATTACTGCCCTGGAACATATTCTGTAATCACATATAATGAACCAATTTTCAATTATCCTTATTCTTGGTAATTCCTTTTACCGCTGCGGCCTTCCTCAAATTCGAAATAATGTGAATTAGTTGAAATACTCGTATGTGTGTTGGAAACGGAACGACTTTTTTACATATCAACTTTCATTACAGGAAATATAAAAGTAAAATGGTCCAATTTCATATAAACAGAAGTTTATAAAACAGCTCTTTTCTCGCGGCTGTAAAATGTTGCTCAAAAAATTTACTCTCCTTGTGTGCCTGAGCATTACAAATCTCAATAAAGTTGAAGAGAAAATTGCTTGCGATAACGCAATGACAGCATAATTTCATAATGAAGTTCTTTACCGGCATTTTCAGGAACAAAGTATTCCAATCATATAAACACGACAAATTCGTTTTAGTTGCTGTTTTGAATTCATTGATGTCGGTAACGGACGCGGCTATCGGTTTATAAATGCGCTCTAAAACGCCAATCTTCGTATGCTTGTATACTCAAGTAGCAAGAAAACAAGATTAAATCAAAATATTTCAATCAATTTGAAATAAATACAACTTAAAGTGAATAGAAACACCTCAAGAATATCAATCAGTTGTTTAATTTTGCAAAAGCAATAAACAAAAACAACTTCATTTATACATCCTTAAGCACAGCGAATGCACGTGTGTGCGTACACACACCTGTGCACACACGTACAAAAACATAGTCTCTAGGGATTTCATCAGGACTTTAGGCTGTATTATACGATTATTCTAAATTAAAGAATATAAATAAATAAACGAAACCGAATTACATCAGCGATGGAAGCATAACTTCTTAATATTCTCAATTTCAGGACACTTCAAAAATTCATATAGAGAAAAGATTTGCTCAAGATAAAATATTTAATTTTTTAAAATTTAATGTGAGATACAATTTCTATATGCATGACATTAATTATTACGTCTATTAGCTTTAGATTGCATTTCTATGAATCAACTTACTTATGTGTGTATTACGAAGCTTAATTCTTCGGCACGTAACAGGAAGGGCAGTTATTTATTTTGCATTTCCTAAAACTACATTTGGAAAAGGCAGTGCGGACTTAGTCTTCGAATACATTCGGCCTTTAGATTTGTGCCATTTGTTTTAAATACTCTGTGTACGAAAATAAAGTAAACATTTGCCACTGTGTTAGCAAATACATACTCTTACTAGTATGTATTATTTCAGAAAACAAAAAGCTTTTTTTTCTAATAAAAAATTTAATACCATCTTTATTCTATTTGAGTCTCAGTTTTCATTTTTGCTGAAAGCACTTTGCCGTTGAATAATTCATTAGAGCAGCTTCTTAAGCTCAGCATAGACTTGGACACACTGCTCTGTATTTTATTGAAAATGAACGTTATTTTGTGTAAAGACATACTGGTAAACGGTTTTTTTGTTTTCTATACAATCAGGTGAAATTTTAAGCTTCAGAATATGCTTTCAAAAAGTAAATTTTTCGTATACTTTAAGCTGTTCGCACTGTTGCTCAGGATGATCAAGTTCTGGGGATATCTTTCAAGAAAAAAGCTTTGGAGGAATGCTTCTCTTTCTTCTCTTTTAAAAATTTTTCAAACGGGTCTACATCTGCTTGCATAACAGCATGGCTCTGCTCCCTCAAAGATTTGTTGCTACTGCAATATATTTTGATTCTTTTATTTTATTGCTAAAAATTTAAATTGGTGCATAAAGCGCGCATTTGTAGGTGGAGCAAAAATTTAATAAATTTATTTAGAAAAGTTGTAAATTTTTGGCCGTGCATTCCAAATTTTAAATAAAAATTGTTGTTGTATTTGAAAATGCTAACCAGAAAATTGGTATCATATATCCCATGTATAACCATTTGATTAATTTTTGTAGCACAGTGTAATTTTTCAATAGAAGCCATTTAAGCACGCATTTTTAATTATTCTTCGTAGGCATTTAACTATTAAGCATTGAGTATCATATTTTTCTAACCTTCACTTCATTCGCGTAATTAGCACTTCGGATAACTACTCTGAATTGCTTTCCAGAATTTTCCCTTGTATTTAATGGCTGCAAGAGAAAATCTACGTTCATCCATCCGAGTTTATTTGATGAGATGCATAACTATGTTAATACTTATCACATCGTTTTCGGTTGAATATTTTGTTCCGGCTGAAGAAAACTTACCACATACCTTTTTATCCAGATTTTATAGAGCAGGGCGGGATAACGAGTAATTTAAGGAATTTTTACTTAAAAATTTATTTAAAGATTTTTACAACTACTTTCCAACTAAGAACAATTTTTCCCGCAGAATTTTTATTTTGAGCCACTGTGTATGCATATCCATATACCTATATGTGGATGGGTGTATATATGGATGTATATGGGCATGGGGAGAGAGACGTTTTTGCTACTTTTTCCTAATTGCTTTCCTGTCGAAACTATTAGCCAAAACTCAAATCCCTATACCATTTTCTCTATAAATCCCACAAATAAAATAAACTACAAATCTTTATTTTGCTTTAAAGATTTAGAAATACTTTGACTTCAGGGAGATGTGTGTGTGTATGTACGACACACATGCAAGAACGGCGACTTTACTTTAACTCTTTTGGTTTCCGACCACTCGTTCATTTTTATGCCGTGCGTATGAAATTCTTTAAATTCATTACAAAAATTACTGAACAGAAAACAATTTGAGCGGTGTTATTATTGGACCAGCACTCATGCGATGACCCTCGCCTAAGCAGTGAATAGGTCTGGAATGAATAGTGCTGCTGCTTTTGCCGTTTTCCAATTCTATTTCTGTTTAGAGAAGTGTTGCCGCGTCCCCGGTGTAAAATAGGCGACTTAACTTTTGAGCTCCAAATGTCCAAATGTCCCCGGTGTAAAATAGGCGACTTAACTTTTGAGCTCCAAATGTTTCCTACATTAACAATTTTGGTAATCTTTTTAACGGTGCTTTCATATTACAAGAACCACTAATACGAAGACTTCCTTGGCGAAGTTATTACGACGAACTTGCTGTGATATGAGTTGGCTCTTTTTGCAAATGACAGTATTAAAATATCTAGTATTGAAACAATATTAATTGAAATATTTAATTGAAAAGAAATAACAAAATAAAAAACAAACAAAAAGTAGCGTTGGGGGTTAGAAATTGGATACTGCGATGCGAAAATTTAAGTTCGCAAAATAAATTACTTGGCGAATTGCGTGGCAGAGATTACATGTAGCTGAAAATTTTTCTGAGAATGTCAAATGGACAATTTGAATAGATTTCATCTTTAAGACAAAACGATTATTCAAAACTGACATCCTCGAAAAAAAAAACTCAGAGCTAAATTGAAAGCAGAAGAGCATATTACCACAAAGCGTTATTTACTTGAAAGACAGCCGATTTTTTGTATAGGTGTTCAAAATTCGAGTACTACACATGCTTCCACATAAGTGCTACACGTAACTTGTGCAAAACATGAATTCCAGAAGTCGACATGACAAAACCTTCTGTGAGCAAGTTGCGCAACTAAACTTGGACTGGCGGCTTAACATCAATCAAATAGTTTTACATTCTATTTACTTTTGACTTATTCAGTAGGGCGGGTCACAAAGAAATAAATTTTCAGTTGTAGGCCAGAATAACGATTATTGAAATATTTGTGTGGAAATTAAATGTAGGCACTAGAAGGCTGTGGGAACTAACTGTCCTACAAATCATTGGAAAAGATATTTGATAACAAAATTTGACAATATGAGGTTGAAATTCTCTATTTCAAATAGATTAATAATGAAGGACTTAAAAACAGGTGTGCAGCGGAAACATTTGCAAACGTCTACAAAACACGACTGTCATTGAGAGTGCAATAAAAAATGAAAGGGAGAAAGTAAGTGACTCCAAGTAAAGAGAAACCAAAAACCGCCAAAACGTTGAAAAATAAAAGCAAAATTAAATTAAAAAACTGTGCGATTAAAATAATGTCATACACATGGTACTTGAAAGTGACTATAATTCTCTGCTGCATGTGGAATTCGGGCTTGATTGAAACTTCAATCTCTTGTCCTCGGGAATGCATTTGTTTGTCACAAACCCAAGTAAGTTAAATTTATTTTGTTTTTGGATTTTGGACATTTTAAGAGAAGTTTCTTTGGCTAATTAATTAGGAAATAGCATAACAGCTTTTAAGGGACAGGTGATAGAAAGTTTAAAAAATACGTTGAGGTTGTGTAAACCAAGTAGATATAACTGGGCTTATACTCGAACACTTGTTCTAAATAAATGACATTTAAATGAACTGTAAGATAAAACATTTTTTATTTAAATTTAAATTTATTTATTTATTAACTTAAATTCGAATTTTTCGAATTTTTAATTCACTATTCATCAAAAGCAGAGTGTTATAAATATAATGTTTATAACAAAAACAGAGATGCATTGAGAGTTCTTGACGTGCTTTGGAGGAAAATAAAATTCTGCTCAAATTCGATATCAGCTGCATGATATTTTATTTTGCTGATTGCTTGATCTAATACTGAAAAAGATTGTGTGAAATGGAACCAGAAAATCGATTTTTAAAAAAAGAAATTTGTAATTTCAGGACGCCTTTGAAAATATTTGACAATAATCGAGTAAAAATAATAATATTAAAGTTAATGCTGGTTTTTCTGCGGGCTCTTTTACTAAGGTTTGAAAAGATTTGAGTATTGAAATGTTACTGATGATGCGTACTGTAAGCCAAAATTTATCATAAGCCAAAAATTATCAAGTAAAATATGCGCTTTTTATCTCTCGATTACCGACTTTATGATTATTTGCATTGACTTTTAAATGAATTAATTAATTCAATTTAATAATTCTATATATGGAATATTATTAAAAAATAATGTTTAACCGTCTTTAAACAAATCGATTTATTTAAATTAGAGGAAACTATTATATTTGTTCTTTTATTTGAAATGGCTTAGAATTTTATATGCTTTCAGCCACGTCATACACATCCCCATCATTTGGGTTGTTCTCTACACATTCATGTGTGGCGTCTAGTGTACACACAGTATAAATTTTCGAGTGCAGGACAAACATTGGCCATTTTAATTGCTTTTGTCTATGCAATGAATTTGATGCTCGTTAAGAACATAACGACCATACCAACACCAATGAGTCTTTTAATTGTATCCCCCGCCTCGCATGTTTCTCCTAACATATTACGCATGTAAGAACTTTAAAAGTCCATGCTCATATTATAGGATCATAATAAATTAAATGATTTAAAACTAATGCAATAATTATTTACAATATGTATTAACGATTTGTATTCATATCAAACAGGTAAAATGCGATGTTTGAATGCAACCACTCACCTGTCACATAAAAATATATTG
This sequence comes from Ormia ochracea, assembly GCA_963402855.1. NCBI lineage: Eukaryota > Metazoa > Arthropoda > Insecta > Diptera > Tachinidae > Ormia > Ormia ochracea. The sequence continues at coordinate 41,774,140 of OY727107.1, forward strand.
AAAGCAGATATGTACTTACATATGTATATGTATATATGAATATATTAAACGTCACTACAATGCCAACATACATATACGAGTATATGCTCGTATATACGTACATACATATACATTTTTAAACCAAATTACAAATAAATTGAATTTTCAAAAAATTCAGTATTGAGGATATAATGGAATGAACAAGTTTAAGTTCGCCAACTCCTATGGTCTCAAGATCTGAGAACATACATCCTCTTTCGTTTCTTCTGCAGCAGTACTTCAATGGCAAAGTAAAAGCAAACACAAAAATTGCTAATATATCGCATTAAATGCTCCCAGTCGCCTCCAGGTACGATGCAAGAAAGCTACTATTTTCTCTATAAATATCCATGCCTCACAATACCGGAAGAACGCATTGCTGAGTGGGGATTATTCCCTGGTTTCTGGGCTTAGAAAGTAAAGCCTAATTAATTTGTAGTTAATGCTTTTCTTTATTATTTATAACAAAAAAGAAATGCTTGCAAATTGGAAGTATTATTGTTTTATTTGAATTCATCTAAGGAATTGGTGGGTGTACGAAAATTTAAAATTAAGTAAAAATGTATTGCACGTAGATATATATGTACGTAAGTATGTTTTCAATTCCCAATTTCCTTATGGATGCATACTCGTGTGTGTCTAGAAATACCTTTTTTTTAAAACTTCTATTCATACAACCTTTTGATCCAACTTGAAAAAATAAAACAATCAAGCCATTAATACTTCAACTCGGTTCCAATTTGCTGTTTCTAGATGCCTGTCACGTGCAATTAATATAAGTACGAATGTATGCATATGAATGTAGGTTTGTACATCTGTATGTGTATTTAATAAGGCAGTATTCACACAAATATGAGAGTGCACGTTCGGAGGACGATATGATGAAGTATTTGCTTCGGTCTCTGAATTATTATTGAGAATCAGTGCACCCACACCCCAAAAGAACTGTTTTTCGTCATTTTCACCATTCATTGTGAGCCATATACTACATATATACATACCGACGCATGTATGTATGTATGTATATAACAAGCAAGCGCGATTTTTGATTACTGCTTGGTACGTCAATAAATAGGAAATAAAAATTATAAGATGTGATAAGAAATTAATTTGGGACTATTTTTGTGACACATATGCCAAAAATGTTGCTCTTATTAATAGATTCCTTCATCCAAGTGTTAGATGTATTTGTTGAAGTAATTTCAAATATGTTCTACTACTATTATACATCATTAGCTAGTAAGATTTTTAAATAAAATAAAATTTTATTAAAAAAGAAATTGATCCCATTTTAGAATTTCGTATTACGAACCCCGTAGTTCATTGCTAAGCAAACTCATAATACGAGTACATTAACAAGTTATGAAAAAATCTTGAAAGCAGAAAAGTAACAGGTTGCTCAAATAAAACATATGAGAATAGGAGAAATATTATAATAAATTAGTATAACTTTTGTTAAAAAACTTTTGTCTTTCTATTATTTCTGCTTAAGCTTTACTTTTTCAAATGCTTAAAAATTAAAGTAAGAATTTAAATACTACACGATGGTACACATCTTAACACGTACCCTTGAAGCGCCAGCTGATCTGATGTCATCTAATGTCAAAATTTGCTTTAACCTCTGCTGAACATTTGTAGCCATCTGTCATAAAAATGTATCTGTGTGCCTGCCTTTTTCACATGTAGTACGATTCGCAAAACGTTATGAAATGTTCATGGCCTTGTTTCACTATCCCTTACACACGAAAACGATATCCAGTCATAGCCTTATACTTTATGAAATGAAATAAATATGGCATATATGGTGGTACACTATATTATCCATGTATTACGAAAACACATGTTTTTATATTTGTTATATACAAACAAAGTAATTTATTCTATTTAGCGCTGTAAAAAAGAGTTGATTACCATACTAATTTAAACTGTAAACAAAAAATTTGATAATAGTATAATTTTTGCACTTTTTGGTTACTTTGCGTCATAGGGGAATAATTTTTTGTTCCGCTGATTGAAATGAAATCAAGCCTGATCAGACGAAATCTATCATTTTATGAAAATTTTCAAAAACGTTTGCAAGTTTTATTCGACTGTAAAAAAATAATACGGTTTTATGCTACTCTATAATACTTTTGCATAATACATGCCAAATTTGACGTATCTGCTAGAAATGTATGATGGTATGTCGCAAAAGTTCATCGGTGTAGCCGATCTTTTGACAAATCATACGATTTTCAAAACTTAATAAAACTTTTCATAAAATGATTGATGCGATTTTTTAAAATAGGATGGAATTATATTTGATTTTATTGCGAGTGGGTGGGAAAATCCATCATTACCTTAAGTAAAATAATATAATTTTCTTTGTAAAGCAAACAGAACCATTTGTGTTAAGTGTTGCTCAGAAAAACAACAAGCCAAGGTGTGACAAGTTGTGACAAGGTTATCGAGTAGCATTGCACCAATGCAGTTTTTGATTGACTAGTAGTAAAAGAGATAATATAATTGGTTGCAATTACTTACTTAGTTGACAGTATTTTACATATTGTAAATTTAGTATATGCCAACTACTTCATAATTCTAACTTAAAATTTCAGATTTTCTAACTTTTTGTAAATTCTAATCTGCCATCTATATTTTAATCTGTGTTTTAATCTTCAGAAAGTTGCTGTATTCATTGCCTAAGTAACCGCTATAAAAATTGCATATGCATATATTCAAACTCTTTTTCACAAATATTCCTTTAGTTTTGTTTTAGAACGACAACACTGGCAGCTTTGAATGCAAATGAGGCAATCCCCCTTTTTCCTATTATCTGTGCGTTATCCTGTTTTGTGCCCATTCCACTATTATCGGCAACAGAAATGCTTGAAGATATGCATCGCAATGAAGAATTTTTGTGTGTGAACTGAATATTAAACCGCGTTTATATTTTTGCATATGAATATTTATGAGAACAATTTCTTTAACAAAACTTTGAATTGCTAATTATAAAAAAAAGCACACAGGCAAAAAGAAAATTAAAGGTAAAAAATATCTGTAAAAATTGAAAATATTCTTCAAAGCTGTTTAATAATGATGTTGATTATTTCGTACACATGTTGATAATTACCAATTTTAATTAATTTGTGATATCTTTTGTAAAAGTCTTTCTCTCTCCTGTGTAACTAATTTCCACTAAATGTAAAATTAACCAACAGACGCACAGTTATTAATTTCTACATTAAAGTGCAATGCCCGCAAAAACCAATGAATTCCATTTTGCTTCATGTTTTAGTGCAGAATGGATGACTGAATTCTTGCGACAAAGCAACCGCAATTTGTCGTAACTTTTCCAATAAAACTTAAAGCGACTCTTTGTATTTCGTTCGTCGATTTTAGAGAAAAACTCGCATAAAAAGCTTAATTTCTTTGTCGTTTCTACCTCAGTATTTAGATTTGCATGCACATTTGCATGCATTTATACGAATGTACAGTGGACCAATTTAATAACTGGCCAGGTTACAAAGAAGTTTCGCAATAAAACTCAAGCTGACATCTGATAACATCTTTAATTGCTTTTCGAATAGGTAAGTGGCGAACACATAGTCACTACAGTGACTAATTGCAGTTCAGAGACGGTGTGTAGTGCAACTCTGTCTTTTCTACGTTTATTTGCTTCTCTTAATTTGGTTACAATAATTTTTTAACGCACACATATTAGCATGCTTGCATTTCACAATCTAATTTATTTAATAATATATTTATTTGGATAGTAAAATGAAACTATACATAGTTCACTGTGACAAGCGGCTAGTGGTATAGCTTTGGTTTTGAAATTAATTACTGTAAAAATCCTACTATCCTGAATCCTTTACGCAACCAATTTAAACAAAAGGGAATTGATAAGAAGAATTGTAATTTCATAAAACATTATTCGTTAGACACGAATCTTACTTTGACATTTGAGTGCTCTCAATGCTCATTTCAACTTAGTTTGGTGTTCTTTTGAAATGTTCTTAAAAAACCTGAAACGTTTAATGTAACGTTTTTAACATAACAGGATATCCTGTGCCCATACGAAGAATGATGAATAACGCAGCTTTCAACAAACTCAACAAACTCACGACTTTGGAAAGTACACTTTGTGTCTCTTAATTAAAATATCTATGATGGCATGGACAAAGAACTAGGGAATATAATGAATGTTAAGATTAAATTAATATTCTTCCGAACTGTCCTTTGTGGAAATGGGATGCTTCTCTGCACTCTTGCTAATTAAAATTCTATTTGTAGATTGTATTTACACTTTTGAACCAAATCGAGTTAGTCGCTTAATGCTCTTCTGTCGGAGATGTTCGCTTTAAGAATATTTATTTATATTTCTTTTTTTTTTGGGGCGAGCGTTCTAGAATTTGCTGGTTTTACTGAATTTTACTTTTATCTTCTCTCTTAGTAGCAGTTTGATTATTTACTTTTAAGAAAGGAATAAATTGTACGCTTACCAATTCAAACTGAACATAATATTCCTGGGCAAAAAAGGGTGTAAGGGCGGATAAAGTTGATAGAGCTAATAAAAATATTTATTATGTGGTTTATGTAGTATTTTCAGAAACATTCATGAACCGATTTTTACCAATGCAATCATTTTAATGATACAATCATCGTAAATTCTTTTTCGAATTGTATTTTAAGAACTACTGCTTGTTTTCCTAATTATTAAATATTTAATAGATTCACTTCGTGTGAATCCAGATCGTCAGGGAATTTTTACCCGCTTTCAAAATACTAAGTTAAAAGTAGACAAATTGCTAAATAATTGCTCCGATAGTAACTACGACACAGTTTTTACGAATCTGCTTCGTTGTTATTCGGATAATGAAGTGCCTTTACACAATCTGTTTTAGGTCCATGACTAACTGTCCTACAGAGTGATATGATTTTTTTTAAGTCGCCTGTTCGTATGTAAATAATTACATTATGAAATTTTTCTTGTGAAAAAAATCTTCCACACAGATGCATTTTCAACCTATAAAGGCCACATTTGACAGGTGCTATAATTGTGTAGGATAGTGAATCGTGACACTTAGAGAAACTTCCAACCGAATGTATTGATACCAGGCACAAAGTACAATTCCTTTTGACCTAAGTAAGGACAACATGTTTCAAATTCCTTTTACAGTTGTACATCGTATTACTTGGGCTTAGCGCTTACCTTTCCTTTCTGCACGCTACTAAGTATATAAAATTTGGTTTCTTCGGCAAATACATTCTATTGAAAAAAGTATGGTGTTAATATGTTTAATTTCGAAAGGAGAGAATTTTACAAAAGCATGTCTTTAAATCTTGGAAGTGCAAGAAAGTTACTTCATTATAGTTTGCTGAGCAACACTTTTCCGCTGTATTGATCAAGATCGCTTATTTTGAACTTTTTGTACGAGATAATGGATGAGTGTGAAATTTTTTTCTTCCGCCGTTTTTCGAATCCTTTGAAATTGCTTTTCTAACCTTGTTTGCCAAAACAAACGCTGACAAAAGAATTAAAATCAAAACTTGTATCTGTTTTGCTTACAAAGAAATTAGCAACCTCCAAATAGCTTTTTTCATTTTGGTGTTGTCAACTTTTAATTTTAAACGAAAATTTTATGTTGAAGATTTATTCTGGCCATAAGTTTTGTTTTTCCGTTATGTGCTCAAAATGTAATTATTTCTTCATCCTTTAATAGATTTTAAGGTTTCAACTATTGAGTTTTTAATCACCAAATTTTTTTTTTGCATCTTGGACAGAAATTCGTTTAATGTGTAATGAGCCAGTTTGAGGATTTAGCAGTAATTTTCAACAAGTATTAACTTTTGTCAGTCATCATGTTGAAAATAAATTCACTGCTCAATTTTTAATGTTATTTAAAATAGACTCACAAAGTCAGATAACAATTGGCCGTAGCACATGAAGATAATAGGTCAGTTCATTTACTAAAAATTGTACCAAATTTGAAATAATTGTCTAGTTAACACAAAAAAAGGGGAGAACAAATTAAATAGCTGATTAGTAAATTAACATATAAATATTTGACAAAATGTAAGAAATTGCAATAAACAATAAAAAGTATCAAAATAAGATGAAATCAATTTTAGTTGAACTTAACGCCTAGTTAGGATTCTAATAAAATTTTCTTATCTTCCTACATATGCTATTGAAGATTAAAAGCGAGTTTGACTCTAATCCAAGTCCTGTGTAAGGTAATTCCATCGTTCGTGATGTTCGCGGCTTATTTTTTCATTATAATATATAATTATATTTGTTCATTTTTGCCTATAAATATATAATTTAAATTTTTAGCTACATATATTTATTTTATTTACTACTCGATTTTGATCCAACTTGATTTGAGTAAACTCTGAGCCGATGCTTTTTTAAATTTTTGTTTCTATGTCAAATTTAAGCTTAAATTGGAATCTTCCCTTCTTATATTGATCCCGAATATATATGGAATATTTTGTAAAGCCGCACATTAATATTCTAGAATTTAGCACCGCCATATCAAACCTAATTATATATACCCTTCCATTCTTTCTGACAGAGAAGGTTGTAATAAACAAACATATGTAAATACTTGCCATCACGTTGCGTTGTGAGATGAATTTTTGGAATTTTCGTTTTTACTACCTCGTTGCTGTGCTTTGCAACTAAAATAAATGAAGAGACCTAATATTTGCTCCTTTCTGTTATGCATTAATCAATTTAAATATTCAGAAGGGCATCATGCAAACATACGTATGACAGTGTGTATGGATATAACGCTGCAGGAGCGCACACATACACACACGTGTATATGGGTTTAAAGTTGATATCGTACATTTCCTATTCGTGTTGAGCAAATACTTAAAGTAAATTGTGTGCTTTTGCTTCCCCTCCTGGCTGTATTCATGGTTTTGGCAGTGCTGGTGATGCGGTTTGTTATTCTTGTTTATGATAAAAATCTGAAAATAAAAACAAATGTAAATAAATGCATACATTCGTACATACTTGAATACATATGTGTGTGTTAACGAGGCATACACATTCATATCGTCACCTCTATATTTGATAATGATGTGAAGAACCAAAATAAACAAGTTTGTTGGGAATGATACGAAAATCCAACTAATCAGCCTTTTAATGGCATCCGAAATGGTATTATTCTATTTGAATAAAATAAAAATAAACGATTTAATTTAGAATACTACGGAAATAGAATTACAGTGGAATCTCTCTAAACTGGATATGCGCTTGCAAAACATATACATATATACATACATGCATATGCACATGTAAACCAACTTCCCATTTGATTTTCTGCTCAGTCTGTTGATTATTATTTTGGATAAATGTGGAACTGAAATACATCTATTTGGTGTTGTTATATTAAAGCATAACTAGTATATACATACATACCTACATACAAGTATACACATATCTTTTTTTAGTTGAGTTCGTATTACATTCAGGATACAGGTCTTTACCAAATCTGATGCACGTTTGTGTTTAATACGATCGAAATTGGCATTTCCTCTGTCTAGAGGTGGACAAAAAACAATGTTGTTACATGCATTCACTTGGCTATTGTAGAATGAGAGAAAAGCAGAATATGCAGAATGATTATTCAGCAGTTAGAAAAACTGGCATTACATTCCGAGGGGTCATATCTTTTCTCTTTAAGGATTCGATATAGGCAAAATACACGTCTCAGTGTTGCTATAAGTAGGCAAAATAACTGTTGTTACGCCGGAAAATATATTTTCAATTGCTAAATTAAATTTATTTTACATTATGGAGCCACGACCTTTATTAACTATTTTCCTCCACGGTTATTCTTCTTGCTATATATAATGAAACCACCAAAACCAAAAGGTTTTGAAATATTGAAACTGCCTGTTTTATTGGTTTAACCAAATAATGATGAATATAAAATATTTCTTACGAATTGTCAAATATGACATGTTTGCTGGAAAAGTATGATAGTGTGTATTAAAAAAGCATATGTTTGAGAGATTTTTTACCAGGTTGCATAATCTGCTAAATTTTATATATATTTTTATAAAAAAATCATTTCCATGCGATAAGACTTCATTTTTTCTTCAAGCAGCTGAATAAAATATTTCTGTGGAATATTTTTGTTTAAGATGTTGGCATTTAGAACAACATTTTGATTCGATTTTCCTGACGCGATTTTTTTTTATGATGTAGTTAGTCGTACGACTATGTATCGTCGCCTATGGGGTGCCTCCGTGGGCAAATGAATAATGCGCAGCCTACCAAAGCGGAACTCGTGGCTTCGATTCCTACCTAGAGTCTGGCAGTTTTCCTGCGTTTAAGCCGAAAGCTTTGGAGTTTAAGTTAGTTAAAAAATGTTGCAGTCAAAGTCACATTCTCTCTTAAGGTGAAATTATATAAATCCACTCTTTATTATTCACAACAATAAATTTGATCGATTACGACTACAGTAATACAATTAAGAGAATTGTGTTAAATTATTTTTACTCGGACTTAAACATGTAGTTACTAAATTCTATCCAGGTAGATAGCATGGATATGGAATATAAAATATGAACCTTCGGTGCACCATAGAGTACTGCGTTTACTTTGTACCTAATATCTATTTTTATTAAAAATGTTATTTCACATAAAATTGTGTTTCTAATAAAAACTCCAGGCGGATAGCATTTAGTACAAATTATAATTAGAGAAAAGAACTGCAAATATGCAGGGATAGACTAAATAGCCATTTAGAACATAGACGGATTAACAACCAGATGTAGATTTATTCTAGATAAGGTAGAATATACAAGAATGTACTTATGAATTATTTGGTATAAAACACCAATTGATAAAAAAGGATACAACAATGAGTTTATGTATGATAAATAAGGATTTATTTAAGAAACAGATTGTTACTCCTGTAAAAAAAAATGTTATGATGAACTGAATATATTGTTTACAGGAGACTAATAAGAATACTTTTAAACCGACGTTTTATATCACATTTCTGAATGGATACACATATTTAATAATTTTTGCTTAACAAGCTCTTCTACAATATGAGACAAAGGAAGACCTTCTATTATGTAAATATATACTACGATCATATTTAAAATTCCTATTTCCTTCCATCCATTTACCCATTAAATATATCTAATTATTTTCGGGCGAGCGCAAACTTGTTTACGAATCTCTGAGCCGCGAATTCTTCAATTTTTTTCACTGTATTTCTTTTTTATTTTCATCGCTAGAACTATTTAGTGCGTCAACTATATGCCGTCTTTGCTAAGAGCTTAAGAGATCTAGAATTTTTCACAGTTTTCTCTACATTGTCCCATAATCCCTTAATCCCAACTGTTCCAAACTGATTTTGAAGGCGTTTACAGCTGTACTTCAATCAAAGGTTAGACTCTTTACTCGCATATAATTTTCTCAAACAATCCTCATTGGCCCCTTTCTAATTTGAAGACTATTATTTACCGCCTTTGCATTAACGTAAATGCTTGCAAATAATAGACAACTGATTCCTTTTATTCCCCACAAACTTATTACGCAGAATTTTATCACTTTTTATTTAACACTGTGTTCTTTTACTCACTCTTAATGCCGCGCTTAACCATGCTGGATAGCTTGAATATTCTATACACTGATTTATTATATTGTAAAGCATACTTCTAGGCACACATATGTATACACAAGACGAATTCAACCTTAGAATTTATAATGAAAACATCAGGAACACAATTTCCACGTAATAGAATTATTGATAAACTTAACACAATGTTTTGTTTACCTCCCATGGAATTTACGTATAATAAAGGGAGATTGAAGAGTACAAGTAATGGAATTATTATTGTAAAACATATTATATAAAAAATGATTTCTGCCATAAGTGTAACAACATAATTACACATTTATAAAGGGGAAAACTAAAAATACACATACGTACAGATCTATACACATAGTTACATACATACATAATACATGTTATTTATTTATTGAATAGAAAAAAAATTAAATCGTATTTTTCCATTTAAGGTGTTGTGCAACACGGGCGGATTGAATCATATACCGTTACGCTATTTGCCGCCAAATGTGGAGCATTTATCATTGACAAAAAATAATTTCCCTG